>OZ005736.1:88301847-89563057 GCA_963930755.1 Eudasyphora cyanicolor | reverse complement strand
GAAAATTGTGTTAAATTTTTCAATAATTAAAAGTTAATTTTTTAGAAATTGTTATTATTTGTAAAATAGGAAATAATAATTGAAATAGTGTAATCGTGGATCAAAATGTATTACTTGCAGGTTTGACAACTGATGATGGCTTAGAATACTCAGAAATTAAAATGATTGATTTAGAACTGATTAATACTGGGAGGTAAAATTTGGAGAAAAAAGAAAAATTAAAACTGAAATTCGAAAAAGTCAGCAAAAGTTTTTAAAATCTTTTTTCAAATAAAATATATTTGGAGAAATTCCTAAACAATAATTTTATTTGTATTTAAACAAATATTTTATTTGGGAAATTTAGTTCGCAAATATATTTTGTTGTAATATATTAATATATGCGTTCTAAATATATTTTGTTGATTGTGAAACAAAATTTATTTGCTAGGAAATATACAATATTTAAAAATTCGTGTTCCAAATATAATTTCTTTCGATTCAAACATATCAAAAAAGGCGATTTTGCCTCGTGTATTACTGGTAAAAGTTTGAAGTCGATCGCTTTATTATAAATGTCTTTTTTTTTAATAAAAAACAGCGAAATTGGAAAAATAATTTTCTGAGTTAATTTGTTGATTTCTCAAATTTGTTTGACCATATCTCACGATGAACATGTAAAATGTTTTTGGGAACATATCGAATTGTCAAGTAGGACCGTCTAAAGAGATTTGTCATAATTTTGAGAGGAAAATATTTTTTTAATTCAGTACTGGAGCCCAAAAAGCGAACACCCTGTGTAGACGTTCTTGCCTGTTAGAGGGTTAAGATTTTTCAAAATCTAAGTCATTTAATTTTTTTTGAGAAAATTCTTGTTGATAAAAATATATGCGGTTAATCCATTCTTAACTCAATTTATGGGCAAATGTCGCTTGCGCCACTTTCAAAACAAACAGTTCATATTATTTAATTACGGAAAATTTGAAATTAGGATTTGACAGACTAAATTCGGATTTCAGTGGTATGCCGAGGCAGCTGTGTACAACAAATCGTGGAACGAGCTAAAAACTCTAGCAATAAACAAAACCGAATGGAAGGAACAAAATGACTTAAAATATATACTACACATATCGTAAGAAACACAAAAATGTAACTATCACAAACCATGACTAAAATCTGCTTATGCTGTGCAAACCCCTAAAAGTATGCAAAATGTTTGTGTTTATCTTAGAACTATGCTTTATAAATAATTAAATGTTGTATGTATAAATATTTCTTGAATGCCGTATTAAATTAATTTTAAAATAAAATTTACATTCTAAACACATTCTATGGCATTCAAAAATTAAAATAATAGAAAACTGTTTTTTTTTTGTGGAAGAATTTCATTTGGTCGGTAACCACTAAATTGTGTATGCAACTTTAAACTATTGCTTTTATTGATTTAGAAAGAAACCGCAATTATTTTCATACACAACACAAATTCGAATAGTTATTATTGCAATTGCCATTTCAAAGCTATTTTAGAAATGTAATATGTATTTGGTTTAAAACCACAAATACGACTACATCAGCGAAAGAAGAAACAATGCGATGGAAGGTTAGCAAATAACAAATAGCACCTAAAATTATGCAAATATTCATCAATAATTATCTTAACTAAAGAATATATTAAATTTGTGAAGAAACGCTGCCGACACTCTAACCATAGCTGTAAATAACACGGCGGCACTGCTACATTTGCTGCAGGGATTTTCCCTCAGTTTGTCCTGATTTAACCTTTTTGGGGAATTTATTGTTGACTGAACTTGTATTCTTGCAACTTTATGTTATTGGCTGCTTTAGCAGCAAGGAAAAATAAGAAAACTACATGTACTAGTACATGCGAGGGCAACATCTGTTGTAGAAAAGTTAATAATAGAAAAAACCACGTAAAACTAAAAAGAACGTAAACATGCGTGGTATATCGACTGAAGTTTTATACAGAGCATACAACTTAATCCAATACAAGATTTTGTAGTGAAGGTTTAGAAATTTGCTATTTAGAGGAGGGGAAAATTGTATACTGTTAGGCGTGTAAGGGAAAAAAGACAAAATCTGTCGCATTACTCACATCAATAAAATATATTTCGTGTTCTCTAGTGTAGTAGTTTTCTACGAAACTACGCGCCTTTTCTACGCCTCTATCATTTGGATTCATACATAATTGTCATATATCCATCTATCATAATAAAAATATATTAAGAAAATATTAGAAAAATAAAAAAAAAATCTGAAAAGTTTTTGTTTTATTTACAATTAACATCGAGCGTTTTGCTTGGACCATTAATATATGGTTGGACTACATACATATTACAAATAGGGCGTTATTGTCATGCCCCTTTTGGTAACTCACAAACAAAATTGTCAAAATAAAAAATATGAACAATTATTCTCCTGAATTTCCCTATTTTTACAATATGGGTCATAATTTATACATTTATCCATATAATTTTTGCATATACACGCTGAAAAAAAATCGCTTCTGTAGTATATTGTCCCAAACATATTCGGCTTGAAATAAACATATGTTTAGGGTACACTCCAAATATATAATATTTTACACACACAAATATTATATGTTTGTGAGGATATTGTTCTAAACAAAAATATGCTCCCATTCAAATATTTTTTATTTGGAACTAGTATTTCCGAAACAAGGATTCATTTGTAATTATTTATTTTGGTAATGTATTAAATGCCTTAACTTAAAGACAAGTTTTCTGTTTTTCAGATTTTCAAAGAGCATTTTTTTTATAAATTTTATATGTTTGTAAAATTTAATCAAAACTTAAATCGAGCAATCTTTTGTAAATATAAACGACATTGATGGATTGACAAAAAGTGATGAATAGGAATATTTATAAATAAGGACATTTTTAGCTATAAAGTTTAACACGAAAACTAGCAAAAACTAACTAATATTCGAATAAGTCAGTAATGCTTTAAAAATCTTTTTAAATAAAACATATTTGGAAATCTTCTTAAACAATAACTTTGTTTGTGTGTAAACACATATTTTATTTGTGAAATTCAGTTTGCAAATAAATTATGTTCTAATATATTAATATATGCGTTCCAAACAAAATTTCTTGATTTTCAAATAAAATTTATTTGTTAACAAATATATAATATTTAAAAAAATCGTTTCCAAGTATATTTTCTTTCGTTTCAAACATATCAAAAATTACGATTTTCCTCCGTGTAGGCATTGTCTTTTTGGTTAGTATGCTAGCTTTCCAAAAAGTGAACAAAACATTTTTTTTGCGAAAAAATCATTTTTTTCTAATTGTTTTAACGACAGTTACTAAACTTTCGTTTCAGCGTGGTAGTGGCGTTTTTAGAGTTTCTAGTCCTCATCATTTTCTTTAATTAAATGATATCCCGGCTTAAAAGAGCTTATACTTCTTATGGTCCAAATACTAAAAGTAATTTCCACGAAAAAAGTATTTAGTATAGTGTATTTAATTGTTCCTTGCTTCGAAATACTTCTATCAAAAATTATGAATTTATTGATGTAATTCAAAAGGGCCTAACAACACATTATTTCTATTTTTATACATAGTTAAATATTTTTAGGTCTCGGACACAAACAATTTTTTTTTTTGTTGCATAGTGTAATTAATTATTCATTGCTTCGAAATACTTCTATCAAAAATTACGAATTTATTGATGCACGCTGAAAAAAAATCGCTCCTGTAATATATTGTCCCAAACATATTCGGCTTGAAACATATATATCTTTAGGATACACTATAAACATGTAATATTTGGTACACACAAAAATTATATATTTGGGAAGATGTTGTTCTAAACAAATCTTTGTTTACATCCCAATGTGTTTATTTGGGACTATTTTTTCCGAAACAAATATTTATTTTCATTTAAGTATTCAGAAAATATCTAAATTGTGTTAAATTGTTCAGTAATTCAAAGTTAATTTTTTCAAAAATTTTAACGTCTTAAATATAAAAAATAATAATAATTGAAATCATATAATCATGGATCGAAATATATACTTGGAGGATTGACAACCAATGATGGCTTGGAATACTCAGAAATTTTAAATGATTGGTTTAAAACATAAGATATTGCTGCATTTGGTATCATAACTGGGAGGTTCAAACCAAAAAAAAAAAAAACAAAATAAAAAATTTAAATTCGAAAAATTCAACAAAAGTTTCGAAAATCTTTTTTAAATAAAATATATTTGGAGAAATTCCTAAACAATCATTTTATTTGTATTCAAATACATATTTTATTTGAGAAATTTAGTTTGCAAATATTATATGTTGTAACATATTAATATACGAGTTCCAAATATATTTTATTGATTTTCAAATAAAATGTATTTGCTCAGAAATATATAATATTTAAAAATTTGTGTTCCAAATATATTTTCTTTCTATTCAAACATATCAAAAAAGGCGATTTTTCCCCGTGTGTAATTCAAAAGGGCCTAACATCACATTATTTATATTTATACCCGCACTTTAGTGTGGCGATGGTATATATCATTTGCTGCGACCCAAAAGTGTAACACATCGAAGGAGTGACTTAAGACCCTAAGTATGTTCGGCGGAAATCCGTTTTGGGTCATTTTAAGTCATTTGAGCAATGTCCGTCGGTCTGTCTGTCTGTCTGCTGGCTGGTGCGCACGATAACTCTCGAAAGGAGTAACCGATTGACTTCAAATTTGGTATGCGGTAATATTTTTCACCATCTCCGGCTATGTTCGAAGATGTTCCATATTGGTCCACTCCTTCTAGTACCTCCCCCACAAAGGGTTAACATTTAGTGAAACATTAATTCTCTAATATCTTCTATACCACTTATTCGAATCACACATAGTATTAGTTTGTTAGACGTAAACACGTGAAGAAAAATGGGCGAAGTGGCCACTCCATTTTTGGTACCTCCCACACGAATGGACCATTATGCACCAAAAGTTAACTGCATATAACTTTGTTACCAGGCCATATAAATACTTGAAATTTTGTACAGGTTTGGTAATGGTTTAATAGTACCTACAATACAGTAAAAATTGGGCATTATTGCCACTATCCTTTTGGTACCTCCCACACAAATGGACCATTTTGTACCATAAGTTACCAGCTTATAACTTTAATACCAGTTCATACAAATACTTGAAATTTTGTTCAGTGTAATGCTATTATAGTACCTAGAGTCCAGAGAAAAATGGGCGTTATTGGCACCCCATTTTGGTACCTCCAACACAAATGGACTTTTTTGTACCAAAAGTTAAGAGCTTATAACATTAATACCAGAGCTTATAACATCAATACAATACCAGTAAATACTTGATTTTTTGTACAGTGCAATGCTTTTATAGTACCTAGAGTCTAGAGAAAAGTGGCCGTTATCGACACACCCCTTTTGGTACCTCCCACACAAATGGACCAGTTTACAAAAAAAAGTTAACAGCTTATAACTTTAATACCAGTACATACTTTAAAGTTATTAAATGCAATTTAAATTGATAATAATTTAATATTTAAACAAGTATCAGAAATAATGCATAACATAGGGCTGCTGACACAGTACTTCGCAGCTGTTTAAGTCAAATATGTATGTATGTTGCATACAGTTAGGGTTAGTTAACAACAAAAATAGAGCCATTGTTTCAATATCAATTTCTAGTGAACCGAGGCTGTTGTTGACAGGTTAAGAAATTAAAATTAATTAAAATATTTGTAGCAGAGTAAAGATGTAATTATTGTATTAATAATAGCATAACAGTGAGGATATTAGCTAAGAAAATATATACAAGTACAGCATGTCTTCAAGGGGAAACTTTATGTTTCCAATTTTATTATTTCGCGACGATAATGCATCTACGAAAATTCAATGAGATTCAATGTACAATTGTGTTGTCTATTTTGAGGATGTTATCGCAGCATTCTTCTCATACTACCGTATATTTAAAAATTGCAAAACCATTTACAGCTGCTAGGGCTAATAGGATTTTAAACAATGCCAGCATGTTAGCAGTTTGAAGTTGTAAATATACAGGAGGATGATATTGAAGGGATGTATAAGTATATTGAATCTCTTTGAATACGTCGCTGTTATTCTGTTGAATACGTCGCTGTTGAATACGTCGCTGTTGAATACGTCGCTGTTATTCTGTTCTCTTTCATTATGAAAAGCCTTAAGGCAAATATATTGCATACAGTTAAGGTTAGTTAGAGACAGACGGACAGACAGACATAGCTAAATCGACTCAGAAAGTGATTACAAGTCGATCGGTATAATAAACAATGGGTCTATCTCTTCTCCTATTGGGTGTTACAAACAAATGCACAAAGTCATAATACCCTGCACCACAGTGTGGTGTAGGGTATTAAAAATATGGTCCAAATACTAACGGGAAATCCCATAAAAATTGGAATTTTCGAAAAAAAAAAATTTTAAAACTAAATTTACGATAATAATTTTTTAGGTTTCATTATATGTACGAATATGTGTATGCCTTACTCTATTCAAAAAAAAGTTTTTAGATATCGGAAACAAAAAAAAATTTCTTGTTGCATAGTGTTATCGAACTACTTCAAGGTGTAATATTGTTTGTTTACTATTTCATTTGAAAAATTGAATCAAAAAAGTATTTCAATGCAAACATTAAGCTATACCTTTTGGGGGGGGAGATTATCTACACCCAATGCTGCCTATTTTTGGCATGAACTACGAAATAGTTCATCTCGAGCTCTTTTCATAACTATTTAATTTGCATAATTTGTATTTTCCACCACAAATAGTCTGACCGAACGGAGATCTGTCCGCCACTCAAAGTCTGCATTGTGTAAAGATTTTTAGCAAATTTAACGCTACTCAAAACTTGACTACACTTCAAGAAACCCAAACAATTTTTGTAATAATACTTAATAAAATCAATTAATTTTTCTTCATTTTTGTTTATGCCACTTCTTGAAATACATTAAGATGTATGGGGGGAAGGAAGGGTATTTTGAGGGGAAATGCAACTCTTTTGCTCGGCGAAAGTCAAAAAGTAATTCAACTTTTTGGCCACAGCGACTGCAGAGCAGTATTAGCACTCTGTGCGAAAGAGACTACACTAAAGTTGTTGCAGCTTAAAGCAGATCCTTAAAATTGCAACTTACGATATAAAAGAGATAGATGGATGGATTGTCTGGCCCAGAGAAAGGACTAACTCATTTTCTTGCGGTTATGGTTCTTTTTCGTAACAAGACCACGACAAGAAAACTGAGCAAGGAAAAAAAACGCTTCACAAAAGTTTTGGAATATTTTTTTTGGGTTTCTTCTCCTCTTTTGCACATCCACTTGAGTTGTTCTTTAACCAATTTCGGTGTTTAGTGGTTTTCTCTTGGGCGGTTTTCAGCCCTTCCATGTCCCTTTTCTGGACACTATATACATTTTTAGCAGCTTATCAGGGCCGCCACCACAAAGAAAGCGAGTCATCAAAGGAAGAAGGACAGTCCATAAAAAATCAACGTCCTCCAAAAGAATCAACGGCAGCATCGCTTCCTTCCTTTTGGTTGTTGTCGTTTAGCTTTGGCAACCCAAAAAAAAAAGTTTGTAATTAACAAAAGGAACTGAAGGTAAAAGACTAAGGACGTAAAGATGCTTTAACTTAAAGTGATTATAACTGCGGGCAAATACAGCGCAAAATTTCGCAAAATGAACAAAATGCGGGATCCGGCGTTGTCGGCAAAAGGATGATGGACGGACGACACCACAACTACTAAGGAAATTCTCGCTGCCCCAGAAAGTTTGTTAAGTTGAAATTTTCTCTAATGAAAAACCTCTGAGGGGTTTTTTTTAAGAGACGTACGGTTTGGCTTAGGTGAGCTAACCAAGAAGCAAAGTCGACGTTGCTGTTTTCTTAAGCCGTTGGAGAAGCAGACGCTGGAGCAGGAGCTGCAGGAACAACAACAACAACATCAGCATCAATAGTTAGGGTACTGTATAAAAAGAGTTTTTAACTAATTTTATTTGTATCCTTGGTAAATAGAATAGTTGCTAAGTTCAATTTGTTGTTGTTGCTTATGAAAATGGCTTTAGGGTAATTTATTTTAGTTTCGCAACTAAAAGAAACAATGGCAAAGTCAGTAATTTTTCAAGCTTTAAATGAGAATTCATTTTGTTAAAGTACGTATAAGTATACATATGTATATCTTTGGTAGATAGACCAATCTCTCTCTGGCTGTGAAAATGCTACGTGTGGTTGATTTGAAATAAATTGAAAACTTATTGAATAAATTGAATTTAATAATTTAAATAAAAATTAACTAAATTAAAATAAATAAAACAATAAAAATATAGTCCTGTGCCAGAATAGCATCCCAGTTTAAAAAATACTTCAAGACATATACTCAACAGATGTATACAATTAAAAAACCAGTAAGGAAAGACAGAAAGTCTCTGTTGGATTTCGTCTGTTGATATTCGATCAGATATATAATACGGTTTCTACAGCTATTGCATTTCAAATCGGGGGTAACATATATATGGGGGCTATATCTAAATCTGAACGGATTTTCTCCCCATTGGGTAGTGTTCATTCACGTAATAAGAAAACTCTCTCTGCCGAATTTCGTACTGATCCGATAAAAAATACGGTTTCTACAGCGCTTACATGTCAAATGGGGTGTAACATCATGTAATATGCCATCTGCCAAATTTCGTACTGATCTGAAATAAAATACAGTTTCTACAGCGCTTACATGTCAAATCGGGGTAATATCTAATCCGATATCTCCCAATTTTGTTGAGTCACGTGCTAACTTTGAAGGCACTTGAATACTAAACACACTTGGTCAATCTAGATATAATGGTCTCCAGTTATTTCGTTTTCAGCAAGCGTGTCGTATGCACAGATACTTCCACTGCTCAGCTTTTTAAACAGATTCCGTAGAGTGCTATCAACAGCATTCACTATAAACTTCAAGACGATGAGTGCAACGCCTCTATATTTCGTTTTGAGTAATTTAACCATCTACACTATTATCATGCAAATTTTCAAAACTGTCCTGCAATGATATTGGAAAATTTTCAAATTCACATCTCGGGTTGTATGGGCGCCGCCACGCCCTTATCACTCTCGTTTGCAAAGCTATCGCAGCAATACTATTTCAAATATTCCGTTCTACATTTTGTATCTATGTGGAAGTGTCATGCCAACTGCTTCGATCATTCCTGTTTGTAGCTCCATCATCCCTAATGGTACCAAGGCCAGACAGCCAAACTTCGACATCATGGCTGATATAGTGATCGAAATTTTTACAGGCTAGCTGCAACAGTGCAGGAAATATTATATATTCAGATGCCATGTTTCACATTCAGGTGGTGTGGGCGGTGCCACGCCCACTGTTACTATCACGCCAGTTTCGTGCTCCATCACACTATCTGGTTCCACATACCAAGTTTCTAGAGTTCTGGTCCAATAACAATCAAAATATTGCACTTCTGAATTTCTGGTAGTGTGAGTGGTACCACGCCCACTGTCACTATCACACCTGTTTTGGCCCCAACACGCGTACTACTACCAAGGCACAAATACTAAATATAGCCGATATTACTGCAATAGTACTCACAATATAGTATTTGTAAATTTCAGGTTGTGTTGGTGGTGCCACACCCACTATAACTGTCACATCAGTTTATCTTTCCATCACGCATAATGGTATAATGGTACCAATGTCTCACATACCAAATTTGGAGACTCTTACAGCAATAATACTCGTTTAAATTTCAGGTTGGTTGGGCACGCCCACTAACATTATCACCTTAATTTTCAGCTACATAACGCGTACTGGCACCAAGGTCACACATACCCAATTTTGAGAATTTTGCTCCAATAGTATTCGAAATATTTCATATTTGAATTTTAGGTTGTGTGGGTGGTGGCACGTCCACTTTCACTGTTACCCCGTTTTTAGTCCTGTGACGCGTACTGGAACTAAGGTCGAAACTCAACTAAATTTCGAGAATTTTACTGCAATAGTACTCGAAATATTTCATATTTGAATTTAGGTTGTGTGGGCGGTACCACGCCCACTGTCACTATCACCACAGTTTTCAGCTACATGACGCATAATGGCACCAAGGTCACACATACCCAATTTCGAGAATTTTGATCCAATATTATTCGAAATATTTCAAATTTGAGTTTTAGGTTGCATGGGAGGTGCCACGCCCACTGTCACTGTCACACCGGTTTTTGGCTCCATGATGTGTACTGGTACCAAGGTCATACATATCGAATTTCGAGTATTTTGAACCCATAGTATCCAAGATATTCCACTTTTAAATTTTACGTTCTATGGGCGGTGCCACGCCCCTTTGTCCAATCAAAACCGAATATAGCTACGAACCTTCCACACACTAAAAGATATTCTCATGCAAAAATTCAGCAAAATCTGTTCAGCCGTTTTCGAGTCCATCGCGTACCAACGAACACCATTTCATTATACCCTCACTTTAGTGTGACGAGGGTATATATAATTTGCTACGAAAAAAAGTGTAACACATCGAAGCAGTGATCTAAGACCCTAAGTATGTTCGGCGGATATTCGTTTTGGGTCATTTTAAGACGAATGAGCAATGTCCGTCCGTCCGTCTGTCTGTCTATCTATCTGTATGTGTGTCTGCTGGCTGGTGCGCACGATAACTCTCGAAAGGAGTAACCGATTGACTTCAAATTTGGTACGTGGTAATATTTTTTTCTATCTCCGGCTAAGTTCGAAGATGGGCCATATTGGTCCACTCCTTCTAGTACCTCCCCCACAAAGTGTTAAAATGTTGTAAAATATTGAATCTTTAATAACTGCTATACTACTTATTCGAATCTTCTGAAATTCCACACATAGCATTAGTTTATTAGTCGCTATCAACTGGAGAAAAATGGGCCAAGTTGCTACGCCCCTTTTGGTACCTCCCACACAAATGCACCATTTTGCAGCAAAAGTTATCAGCTTATAACATTAATACCAGTGTATAAAAATACTTGAAATTTTGTACAGTGTAATGCTTTTATAGTGCCTACAGTCCAGTGAAAAATGGGTGTTATATTCACGCCCCTTTTGGTAGCTCCCACACAAAGGTAACATTTTGCACCAAAAGTTAACAGCTTATAACATTAATACCAGTGTATAAAAATACTTGAAATTTTTTACAGTGTAATGCTTTTATAGTGTCTATAGCCCTGTGAAAAATGGACGCTATTGCCACGCCCCTTTTTGTACCTCCCACACAAAGGTACAATTTTGCACAAAAAGTTAAGAGCTCACAACATGAGTACCAATGCACGTAAATGCCACAACATTTTGCACAGTGTAACGCTTTTGAAGTGTCTATAGCCCTGTAAAAAATGGCCGTTATCACCACGCCCCTTTTTGTACCTCCCACACAAAATGTCCAAATCATACCAAAATTTAATATCTCATAACGTTAATAAACCAGTGCAAATAAACGCTTATAATTCGGCGCAGTGCAATGTATTTAAAGTATCTACTATTCAGCGAAAAATAGATGTATTTGTTAAACCCGTTCTGGTACCTACCATACAATCTAACACAATAATTCGTGGAATATTCAATATTACATTACTCACAAAGTGAGGGTATACCTTAGTCGGTTTACCCTACTGAAACTTTCTTACTTGTTTTTATATATATAGATAAAAAATCTGAACGGGTTTTGATCAATTTCAATAGGGATCGTCCTTGGACCAAAAAAAAGAGCACTGTGCTAAATTTCATCACAATCGGACTATAAATTCTACCTGCACTTTGATTACAACGATACATCTACAGACGGACGGACAGACAGACAGACGGACATGGTTAAATCGACTCAGGAAGTGATTCTAAGTCGATCGGTATAATAAACGATCTTCTCCATCTGGATGTTACAAACAAATGCACAAACTCATAATACCCTGGACCACAGTGTAGTGTAGGGTATAAATACTCAAAACTTAAGGAAGATTATTTTACGCAAGCAGTAAGAAATATCACCTGAAAATATGCTACAATTTCATGTGTATAAAAATATGCCCCAGTTTCGCCCGAAAATATGCTACATTATAAGGAGGTAATGGTGTAGAAAACAAGTAAGAAAGTTTCAGTCGGGTAAACCGACTAAGGTATACCCTCACTTTGTGAGTAATGTAATATATAACATTACACCAATAAATCTGTCAATTTGTGTGGGAGGTACCAGAAGGGGTTTTCCAAATACACATATTTTTCGGTAAACAGTACATTCTTAAATACATTGCATTGTGCTGAACTATAAGCGTTTGTGTGCACTGGTATATTAAAATTACGAGCTATGTAATTTTGGTATGATTTGGTCATTTTGTGTGGGAGGTACAAAAAGGGGCGGGGTGATAACGCCCACTTTTTACAGGACTATAGGCACTACAACAGCATTACACTGTACAAAATTTCAAGTATTTGTATGCACTGGTATTAAAGTTACAAGCCGTTTACTTTGGTACGAAACGGGCCATTTGTGTGGGCGGTACCAAAAGGGGCTGTACAATGATGCCCATTTTTTACCGGACTATAGGCGCTACAAAAACATTATACTGTAGAAAATTTCAAGCATTTTTATGCACTTGTATTAAAGTTATAAGCAGTTAAATTTTGATGCAAAATGGTCCATTTGTGTGGGAGGTACCAAAAGGGGCATGCCAACATCACCCATTTTTCTCGAGTTAATAGCGACTAATATACTAATATTATGTGCAGAATTTCAAAAGATTCGAATAAGTAGTATAGAAGTTATTAAAGAATCAATATTTCACTAAATTTTAACCCTTTGTGTGGGAGGTACCAGAAGGAGTAGACCAATATGGCCCATCTTCGAACTCATCCGGAGATAGATCAAAATATTACCACATACCAAATTTGAAGTCAATCGGTTACTCCTTTCGAGAGTTATCGTGCGCACCAGCCAGCAGACAGACAGACAGACAGACAGACAGACAGACAGACAGACAGACAGACGGACGGACATTGCTCATTCGACTTAAAATGACCCAAAACGGATTTCCTCCAAACATACTTAGGGTCTTAAATCACTCCTTCGATGTGTTACACTTTTTTCCGTAGCAAATGATATATACCCTCGTCACACTAAAGTGAGGGTATAAATATGCACCATTTACTGGGTTATAAAATATATTTTTTTTTTAAATAACGAATTCATTTCAATGATCAAATATTTGGAATTAACGATTCGAAATAATGAGGTTGAAATCAATATAAATGTGACAAACAAATGTAACGGATGATCCCAGTAGAGATACTTTTTTCAACAGCCTTTTTTGCCAGATCACGTGTGCGTCGTGTCATGCTGTCACGTTATTGTTTGGCATTTCATTATGGAAAGACTTAAGGCCGGGTTAGGCATACATAACCGTAATTTATCTTTACCGTTGCCGTAACGTTGCCCGTTTGAGCGATTAGCCAACGTTGGGAAAACGAGTCATATGTTCTGACAACAACAACACACAAGTAAACAAAAAAGCCGCGATTTCTTTTTGTTTAGGTTTATTAAAAATGAAGTTGAAAAGAATGTTTATAAATTTGGGTTTTTTTTTAAATCTGTGCAGAATTTACAATAAAAGTAATCAAGAAAATATCGTCGGATAAGACACTAGAATGCCTATGGCAGTTTTTAATTTGTTATTAACATTAATAAAATATGAGTTAACTACGCCAAGAATGCAGTGAAGTTTTGTGGTGCTTGCGTTCGCCGATTTATTTAACTGAACAAACTACACACCAGTACAAACACATTGCCAATGATTTTCAACGAATGTGGGATATGCCGAAATGTGTGGGAATCTGCGATGCTAACTATACATTCATATCAGTTAATGTTGGAAGCTATGGCAGCCAACACGATGGGGGTATGTCCATTAAACTTCAATTTATTATAATCTATTTTAATACAAATGTAAGATTTGTTATTACTTTGCATATATCAACTGAGGGAAATCCTGCCTCAGTAGTCTTTGTCATATTCTACTACACGTAGCTTGTCGGTACGGTTGTCGTTGATTGTGGTGTATCGCTCGTTCAATAGATAACAAACAGGCGTATCGGGAAGTTATATTATATTTCAGAAGTGAGATACCCGGAATTTTTTTGTCAAAAAAAAAATAAGAAAATAAAATTGTGAGAAAAAAAAAACTGGAATTAAAATCAAACTTTAAATTTTTCTTGAGCAACGTCGGGATTGTTCTTCGTATATAGAAGGGCTAAGGAAACATGTCACAAACGAAAGATTTAGTTCCTGATAATGATGGGGATTCTGCGGATGTCCGTTCGGAGTCCGAGGGAAGTTCCCATGGAATTCCCAGTCCAGCTGGTGCAATGTGGTGCGGTATTGAGGAGTGCAAGAGATTGATTCCAGTTTTTAACCCTTCACAGCCGAATTCAATATCATCTGGTGAATGGATTTGCAATGTCGAAAGGGTTAAGCATATCTTCAAATGGGACGACAGTACAACGATGTTCTATGCTGCTCTGCGTTTGGAAGAAGCTGCTGCGTCTTGGTTTACTTCCATAAATGAAAGGAATATTTCGTGGGGTAAGTTTAAAGAAATGCTGAAGGTAGCATTCCCCATCATCAAGGATGAAATTGGTACATATCTCAGGCTAATGAATCGAGTTAAAGAACCAAATGAGAGTATTGAGAAATATTTTTATGATGTACTATCACTTGCAAGAAGTGCTGGTTTCAGTGACGAATGTACAAAGAATTTCGTCGTATCGGGTCTCAAGGACGAACAGCTGATAAACGCAGTTACAGGTTACATTACTCAGGGAACATCTCTGCCTGGATTCCTTTCTCAGATCAAAACACATTTGGCTATTAAGGACCAACAACACAATAGAGAAATATTTTTGAACCGAAATTTGCCTTTGCTATCGCGCCCTCCTACATCTCGTTACGAAAAACCGAATATAACATGCTACAATTGTCAAGGATTTGGTCACTTTGCCAGAGATTGCAAGAAGCCTCGTAGAAGACACACATATATGCCTATTAGGAATGATTTTGTACCAAAGGTTTCACGTTTATCAGTCAATAGAAGCAATGGGTTAACGCAAACAGCTCATGTGGATGGCCAACACGTAAGTGTTTTTTGTGACCTTGGTAGTGAATGTTCAACTATGAGATTGGACATAGCGGAGAAGTTTCGATGGAATTTTGACAGAAATGATACGAAACTTTTGGCCTTTGGTGGAAACGAGGTGAACGCTATTGGTAAGATGTCGAAATTGGTAACGATACAGGAAGTTTCTCTTACAATTGAAATTTTGGTGGTTAAAAACGGCGATCAAGAATGTGATATGATAGTAGGACAAAACTTCTTGGATCACAAGGGTGTGAAGGTGGTTCGTGAAAACGGCATTTTGACAATCTCAATGTCTCAAGATTCTTCGGAATGACTATATAACAATGCAAACTTTGATATTGATGAACTACTGCTGAAATTTGGCAATGAACTACGAGACGAAGATAGATCAAAATTGTTGTGTGTAATTGGAAAATATAAGAAATGTTTCGCGGAAAGTTTATCACATTTGAAGCAGACGAATGCAATGGAGATGAGCATTACATTAAAGGATACCGATAAAGTTATAAGTCAGAAACCGAATAGGGTACCCTTCCATTTATGTGAGAAAATGGAGAATATTGTTTCCGAACTTTTGGAAAATGGAATAATTGAAAATTCGACATCGCCATATGCCAGCAGAGCACACCTAGTGCCGAAGAAGGATGGACAGTTTCGAATGGTTGTCGATTATCGAGAGCTAAACAAGATAACAGTTCGCGAGGTTTTTCCAATGTCAAATATAGAGGAGACCATTAACCGAATTCGTGATAACAAGTTATTCATAGTATTAGATATGATGAACGGCTACCAGCAGATACCTATTAAGGAGTCTTGTAGACATTTGACGGCGTTTGTGACACCGAGCGGTCATTACCAATACAGAAGGATGCCTTTCGGTCTGACCAATGCTCCTGCCGTATTCATGCGATTAGTGGATTTGATTATTCGTTCTACAGGAAACAGGAACATTGTTGCATATATGGATGATATTGTGCTTTTCGGGAGAAATTTCGATGAACTTCTGTGTATATTCGAGAAATTTATGAAGGTATGTGAAGATATGGGTATAACATTTAACTTGAAGAAATGTGAATTTTTTGTGGAGAACATAAAGTACCTTGGGCATGTTATCACCGGTAAGGGGATATCGCCTGGAGAGGTGAAGACGCAAGCTATAACACGTTTTCCTAGACCAACGCATGTACGAGAAGTTAAACAATTTCTGGGTCTTACCGGATATTTTAGAAAATTCGTAGAAAATTACGCCAAAATTGCGTTTCCGTTGAACAAAATGATGAGATCTGAGGCAAAATTTGTTTGGAACCAAGAAGAGGAAGATTCATTTCAAATATTGAAGAAGAAATTATCTGAGAAACCGGTTTTAGCCATTTACAATCCTTCTGAAGACCACGAAGTCCATACAGACGCTTCACAATATGGATTGGCGGGTGTGCTAATGCAGGTGTGTCCTTTAGGCCAGAAACGTCCAGTAGCGTACTTTAGTAGGCAGACCAATGACTGCGAGCAGAAGTACCACAGTTATGAGTTGGAGACCCTAGCGGTTGTTGAAAGTTTGGGAAGATTTCGGTTTTATTTATTAGGCAAACATTTCAAGATCGTGACCGATTGTAACTCTCTGAAAGAGACGTCGAATAAACAGAATATAATTCCAAGAATTGCAAGATGGTGGCTGAAAATCCAGGAATTTGATTTCGAATGCGTGCATAGACGTGGCATTCAAATGTTACATGCGGATGCCTTAAGTCGAAATCCACTAGAAGAAACGCAGGACCCAGATGTTGCTGTACATGACATGTTTATCATTGGAATGGAAGAATCGGATTGGGTCGCGACTTTGCAAAAGCGAGATAAATCGTTGATGGATATCATTGAGAAACTTGAACGAGAAAAGGATGATACATTTCGAAAATCATACGATAAGGAATATTGTATAAAAAATGGTCGACTTTTCAAAAGAACCGACGACGGTTTACGCTTTGTTATTCCCAACGGATTGAGATGGAGGGTGATAAAATCTGCACATGATGATGTTGGTCACTGTGGTTTTGAAAGAACTTGTAGTCGATTGAAAAGACTTTATTGGTTCCCAAAAATGAGGAGAATTGTTCAGAAATACTTGGATTCCTGTATTCAGTGTCTGTATAATCAACGGTCAAAGGATGAGACGAATTATAACGTATATCCTATAGAGAAAATTGCTGTTCCATTTTATACAGTCCACATTGATCATGTTGGGCCATACCCAAAATCTAAAAAGGGAAATCAGTACATATTGGGGATAATCGATTCCTATACAAAATTTATAATACTACGCCCAGTACGCAATACTTCAGCGAAAACTGTTGTTCATGTTATTTTGGATGTGTCGCAATTTTTTGGTATTCCAAATCAGATAATAAGCGATCGCGGGACCGCATTTACGGCAAAAGTTTTTAGGTCGTTCTGTGAGGAGAATGCTATTAAACATGTTCTTACAGCTGTCAGAACGCCCAGGGCGAATGGCCAGATTGAGCGATATTTTCGAACTGTCAATGTTGCCGTACGCGCCATGACAGATCAGCCCGATGGGCGTGATTGGGACCAGCATGTGTCGGCCATACAATGGGGTATAAACAGCATCGAACACACAATAACGCGACAAACACCACAGAAACTGTTGTTTACCTTTACTCCACGCAATTATTTGGGGAATCAACTGAGCATGGCCATCAACACCGACATTGAAGAAGATGAAGACGACATTCCTTTGGATAAGTTACAATTGTTAATGAAAGATCGCCTCGATAGTGAAGGTAGGAATATGGCAAATCGTTTCAATAAAAGTCAAAGATTTGGTACTGATAAAAGCTGAACATGCTTCTGATGGGCAGTCCAGGAAGTTATTAGCTCGATTTAAGGGGCCATACGTTGTGAAGAAAGTATTGGGCAATGATCGATATCTGATAACAGATACATCAGTGACGCAAGTTAATCAGAGAAGATATGAAGCGGTGCATGTGGCGGATAAAATGAAACCTTGGGGTAACCTCCATGATTTTAATGATGTTCAAGAAGAAGGAGGAGAGGAGGATGCGATTTCGGACGAGGAAACTCCTACATAACTTATTAAGCATTTTGATTTAATTACTTTTTATTAATAATATTGTATTGTTATGAGTTTATTGAAATTGTATGTTTATTAATGAAGTCTGTCAAGAGTAGTCGGTGGGTAATTGGTTCCGTGGTGTTGCCTCGTTGAGTGGTTCTGTGGAAGTTGTCCACATTGAGCGAAAAAAAAAATGATTTGTTCCGTGGTGTTGCCACGTTGAGCGGTTCTGTGGAAGTTGTCCATATTGAGCGAAAGAAAAAATGATTGGTTCCGTGGTGTTGCCACGTTGAGCGGTTCTGTGGAAGTTGTCCACATTGAGCGAAATTGATTGGTTCCGTGGTTTCGCCACGTTGAGCGGTTCTGTGGAATAAACCACATTGAGCGAGATATTATTGTTCCGTGGTGTTAGCCACGTTGAGCGGTTCTGTGGAAGTTGTCCACATTGAGCGAAAAGAGATTGGTTCCGTGGTGTTGCCACGTTGAGCGGTTCTGTGGAGTAATAATAGATTTTATGGCCATCACTGAGGACAGTGATGTTTGCAGGATGGCCGAGTTGTAAGATTTGTTATTACTTTGCATATATCAACTGAGGGAAATCCTGCCTCAGTAGTCTTTGTCATATTCTACTACACGTAGCTTGTCGGTACGGTTGTCGTTGATTGTGGTGTATCGCTCGTTCAATAGATAACAAACAGGCGTATCGGGAAGTTATATTATACAAACAATTTCCATTTCTTAATTTAAATTAAATACAGCTATATTCCAGCACTCTCCGTTTGGCCAATTAGTTATTTTAGGCACATTACCTTTACCACCTAGTAAACCATTATCGTCAGCATCCTCTGAAGCCTTTCCTCATTTTTTTATTGACGATGCGGCGTTTCCCCTGAAGAATATCCTTGGTCTATGTCAACAACTTTAGACGAGCTCAGAGACAACATCCAACGCGAAATTGCCAACGTTCCGGTCGAAATGTGTCCAAGAGTGGTGGAAAATTGGGTCCAAAGAATAGATCGCTGTTGGCGGGCTCGTGGTGGTCATGTGACCGAAATTGAATTTCATTCTTAAAATGTAACATTTGCACTACACCTGGAATTTGAACTCTACATCTTAAATATTCTTTGTTTTATTAATATATAAACTTCGTATGTCCTTCACTTATGTCTATTTCCATTGAAGAGGGACTCAGCCAAATCCAATCTATATCTATATGTAAATAAGAAGATTGGCGCAATGATTGTCTCGTACTGTCGTCAAAAGAATCCTGAAGCAGATTATAAACTTAATTTTTAATTGAGTCAGCCGCGATCTTCATAAAACTCACCCGTAACGCCCAGCTCCTTGGCAATTTGCTTCCAAGCTTCTCGCTTTTATTCGGATATCCTATATGCTGGATTATATTTATTGTATAAATACTCGTGCGACTGCACCAATGAAATCAAATATTCGTCTTTCATGTTTATTTGCACTTTTAAACAACAAATAATTAATAAATTATTTTCTTTACTTTTCTCGGATACAATTGTAATTGTAAACAACATGTAGTATCAGCTGTTGTCAAATTGTACGTAAACGGAACGTCCAATTCTGATTTCAACAGATTCAGCCGTCCGTTTACGTTTCGTTTCCGTTGGCTAATCGTTTACACTGATTTCCATCTGACAGATTGAATCAGCTGATTCGTTACGCTACGGGGGCGTTACGGTTAAGTTTGCCTAACTGGCCCTTTACGCCTGAACAACGTTTACAAATCGTTCAGCTTTATTAGGAAAATTCACGTTCTGTGAGGAATGTGTTTCGTGCACTTCGCTTAACTTATGGTCAACATAATCGGGTCTTACGATCACGTGCGAGTCGTGTCATGCTGTCATGTTATTTTTGTTAAGTATTGTTTGGCATTTCATTATGGAAAGACTTACACCTGAACAACGTTTACAAATCGTTAAACTTTATTACGAAAATTCACGTTCTGTGAGGAATGTGTTTCGTGCACTTCGCTCAACATAATGGAGTCATCGAAAATTGGACTCAACGGATGGACCATCTGAGACGTAGCCGCCACCAACATTTGATAGACACAATCTTAAAAAACTAAATGCCAAAGAATGTTCTTTCAAATTATAATAAACATTTCCCATTCAATTTGAAGTTTTTGTGTTTTTTTTTTCTTTAAAAAAGTAGGGAACCTCAAAATGTGTAGTTATTTAAAATTGTACAACTTCAGTAAAATTGTGATAGGTACACGAAAAAGGTCAGGTATGAAATCAAATTTTTTGGACGAAGGTTGTAAGATTATTTACAAATGGGAATATCACAGAATCGATTAAATGTCGTAAAAGGAAATTTGGTTGTCAACTTAGTAGAGTCCATATAAATATCTCCACCAGAAGTGTGCGGCGTCAAACTGGAGGAAGCCATCAAAGGCAGAAAAGTGAAATTTCACTTTTATTTCAATAAATTCCGGAATATTTGCGGGAGGCCTTACTACTACTCTCCTAAGGAGTAGATATTGGATTGCAACAGTGGGCTTTATTAATGAAAGTACAAAGATTTTGAAATTCTATGGATGCAATCATGATTGTGACATATATTCAATATGGAAGAATAAACAAGTCAGAAAAGACTATAGTTGGACTGAGCCAACTTGGCTATACCCTACACCTTTATTTGTCAAGGTATAGACGGAGAAATATGTAGAGGCTATATCAAACTATAAATACATAAATTAATATAAATTGTTGCAGAGTACACATTTCTAAACTACAGGCACATCGGTTAAAATATAGTAGCAGCTACACCACCTAGAAGTCACATCCATCTGGGATCTGGGTATGCACGCAAAGAATAAATCCTTTGGAGGTCTTTTATAGCAAACATAGTACTTTGTCTAAAACGATCTGCTTTTCCCGTAACGGTTGAAATATTTCTAGCGAATGAAAACGTTTATCGTAAACGTAGTTTCACTTGCTGCACACGGACATTCTTTCATTTCAATATGCTATAATAATAAACTATACGTTTGTGGTAAACGAAAAACTTTTACGGAAATATATTGTATTTAAACATGATTGAATATTTTAAAGAGAGTTGAGAGAAAAAGAGCTTGACTTGTTCTCATTTTATTTTTTATATACTGCGGACTCCAATTTAATGTTATAGGTATATGGTGAATGAAGTGAAGACATATGGGAAAATAACCAGATAGTCAATAACAAAAACAATAGATCGACCACTGCATGAAAATATTGAACATTTTATGGAAAGCCGGAATACCAACGGCAATAGAGTTTAACACAACCTGTGACGAACCATCTATTGCTTTGTTAATTCAGTGAGAATTTATTCGGTTCAAGACCATATGTTTCAGTTACTGTCTGTCTATTGCAAAAATGTAATAGAAACAAATACAAAAATTGATAGGGAGTTTTAATTGCTTGGGAAAATTTAATGCAGCTTCGATAGACACCACTCCATCATCTTCAAAATAGCAATAGTGTATGTCTAATGTATGAATTCTGAAGTGTCTATCCAAACTGCAGTCAATTCTACCAAGCAATTAAAACTCTCTACCAGTTTTTGTATTTGTTTATATTACATTTTTGCAATAGACAGAAAGTAACTGAAACATATGGTCTTAAAACGAATAAATTCTCACTGAATAATAAAAGCACAGACCAACTGGTTATTTTTCCACAATTCTTAAATTGTGATTAAAACCAATAACAATCAATCGCGTTTATGTACTGAAGGCGCTAATGGTAATTGTGAAATAAATTTATAGCCAAACCCGCCATCACAATCAGGAACATACATTTGGATAGTTCTGGAAACTGCTGAAATTTTCAACACTAGAGGTAAAACATTGTTTTTTAATGACACTATGTCACACGATTTTTCACCCGAAGTTTTTCATGATCTTTTCTGATGTGGTTTGGTACTGACGTGGAAACTTTTCAATGGCCTGTGAAGTTCACTTTTGACTAAACAGTATGATATATGATAAGATAACATCTCGCTTTGATCCATACAATGGCCTCCCACATTTTTAATATGTTCTTACATACATGCTTCTTTATTTACAGTTTGTCTATAACTCAATTAGAAGATATTAGCCAATTAATAGCAGAGATGTTTGCCTTGAAGCTCCCGGGTACATTATTCCAAAAATTGTGACAATTTTGATTACAAAACATTTAGAAAATTGTATAATACACACCAAATATTGTTTTGCGACAAACGTTTTCTCAATTATTTATAAACAGGTAACAATTATTGATGAACTGGGCAACAAACCTTTCACAGGGTTTGGGATAAAAATGCATAGCTTGTGACAAACGCAAAAACCGCTTACAACAAAAGTTTCACAGGGTTTGGGACAAAAAGGCATAGCTTGTGGCAAACGCAATAATAATCTTGCTTTGATCCATACAATGGCCTCCCACATTTGTAATATGTTCTTACAAACATGCTTCTTTATTTACAGTTTGTCTACAACTCAATCAGAAGATATTAGAAAATTAATAGCAAAGGTGTTTGTCGGGAAGCTCCCGCTTACATTTTACTACAAATTGTGACATTTTGGATTATATACATAATTTTATAGAACATATTAAGTATCATAATGCAAACAAATTATTCTTTTGCGACAAACGTTTTCTCATTTATTGATAAGCCGACATTGCTTGTGACAAACGCACAGGGTTTGGGATAAACAGACATTGTCTGTGACCAAACGTAACAACCGTTTGCAACAAACGTTTCACAGGGTTTGTAATAAATATAAATCATTTACGATAAGTACACTAAACGGAGCTTCATGTATGTAGCTATATACCGAATTTTCACTAGAGACTATCTGAGGCAATATACATATGTAATAGATTTCAGGCAAAAATATGTGTTTTCTAGATTGTCAAGAAATCTAATCCGAAGAGGCATTCATATAGATACTTTCATGCCAACGTATGCTCAGCCGACTTAAGATGTTTTAAGGGAAATGTCAGTTTTTACTTTCTAAATATTCCAAATTAGCTATAATTTCGCTGGTTTGATAATCAAGCTCAACGCCAAATTATATTCAGTCAAAAGTTGGTGTTTATACGTCAACCCAATCAAAAGTTGCTCAAAACAACATATAGTAGTCATTCGATTTCCATTACAAAAGAATTCCATACAAATTTAAAAATATCAAAAATCTTTGATTGTTTCTCCTGAAAACTAACTGATTTCACTTAGCATACTTTGGAATTTGTATACTGCCAGTATTAGTATACTGTCAAACAAAATGAGTGACATAGAACAGTCTTTTTCGAACCTTCAAGGCAATCCGAATGGCACAGACCTAAATCAAATGCAGCTAAAACCAAATGCCTAACTATCCAGGGAAACACTCCACAACAGATAACTGCAGCTGGCCAAAACTATGCTATTATCAACTAATTCTATTATCTTGAAAGTGTGGTCGCCCCAGATGGTGGCACAGAGATAGCCGTAGAAGCTAAGAACGGTAGAGACAGAACAGCATTTGGAATATTGGCGCCGATTTGTCAGCACAACAACTTAAGCTTAGGGAACAAGCTCAGAATATTAAATTCCAACTTTAAATCCATCCTGTTATACGCATGCATGACTTGGAAGGTTACCAGTGGCGTTACTAATCGATTACAAACCTTCAATATGTCTGTAGGAGATGTGAAAACACCAGTGCTTGCTCGCCAAGTTCGTTCTGCGGAAAACATTGACGCTATTCGCGATAATGTGGCAGAAGAGCCTTTAACCTCGACTCGTCGTCGTGCCCAACAATTGAACATCTCACGCGAATTTTGAATAAAGATTTGAGTTTACACACTTACAAGGTTAAATTAGCTCAGGAGCTAAAGCCTACTGACCATTTGAAGCGTCGCCAATACGGTTAATTGTACAGACAAAAGTGAATGGTGACTTTAAATAGAAAATCATCTTCAGCGACGAGGCACACTTTCACCTCAGTTGATTCCCTAACAAGCAGAATTGCCGCATTTGGGCAAATGAGAATCAACGAGTGTTTGTTGAAAAGCCGATGCGTCTACAATGAGTGTCTGCTTGGTGCGGTTTATGGGCTGGCGGGTCATTGGGCCATACTTCTGCGAAAATGAGGTCGACCAAGCAGTGAATGGTGTTCGTTATCGCGAGATAATAACGGAATTCTTGTGGCCAGAAATTGAGGATATGTACCTGGACCATATGGGGCTCCAACAGGATGATGACACTTGCCACACAGCCAACGAAACAATGTCTCTTTTGCGCCAGTACTAGATATAAAATACAAATACTATTACTGTACTTAAGCATGGAAAATGGGCGTAACTACCAAGCCCCTTTGTCACATAATCACTTAGATTTCGGTACAGAACAATATCTTTGGAAAATATATACTTTTTTGTTGTCGGACTTTTCTGGCTCACATTTATTCTGCAAGGATTTTACTCTACTGCAGAAACTCATGTCCAATTCTTTGCAGCTGTGAGACATTCCTGCCATATTGTTTCTTTAGAAACAAATTAAATTATGTATGTTTATAGTAACAGCAGCTATGATTTATTGAAGTTTTCTGCTAAAAGTGACTGGTAAAAGTGTTTAAAAAATTTCATTTACGATTTTGCGGATATATGACCCTTTCAAGCTTCAATTATTTAAAGTGTTTCGCAATATTAAAACATTCTCTTAAATCACCTGTATCAAAACTGTGACAACTGCAGAAAAAAGAAACAGGTTATAAATATTTAATGCCACACAATGCTACTCCAAAAAGTATGCCATACATTTTTTACGTTACTCAAGCCACCAAAAAGTATGCCCCGTCAATGGGAATAATTAAATTGGAAATTCACATGTAACAAGGAATAATAATTTTTCAACGATACTACGAATTGTTGGCAAAACTTTTTCGGATAAAAATCTACGAAATCAGCAATTCCACCGTTATGCTCAACCTCACAGAGACGAGAATCAACAAAAGTTCTGTTCTGTGAACATCACACTTGAAGGGGTTTCTCTTGCTGTTTTTTTTACGAGGTATTACAAATTCTAAGCACAACTGCAATCAAAAACATCAATCAACGGAATTTTTGTTTTCTTACACAGACATAAAACCAAAAATGCTTTGGCCCAGGACTACTAAAAGTATGCTATAAAACAACAGCAATAAAGTAATAAAACGAAATCGTGGTGTTTGTGTCTGGCTGTCAGTTTCAGAACAAATACATTCGCAAAATCCAAAAATACTTAAAAAGGATGTTAGGTCAACGCAAGCATCTCGCCAAGTGCTTGATATGAGAGGGAAGGGAAGAGAGAGAGAGAATGAGGTCGGTCGGCCAACAAGACGTTGAGACATAAATTTATACTTACTCTTAAATAAAAATTTTATAGCACTTACATACACACATCCATACTCCCCAGAAAATAAATATCAAAAATGAAATGTGTCTTGAAATTTGGCAAACAATTTCATAGAGGTCCTTTCTCAGGTGGGTAGTCTTTCGGCTGTTAATCGGCGGTGTTGTGTACGATGCCATAATGTTGTTGTAAAACAAGTCATAAAATTGTTTATATAAGTCCTAAGATGTTGACACTTACCTGCAAAGACAAAGAGAGAGAGGGAGAAAAAAAAAGAAAAATTGGTTAAAATTGTTTGACAAATAAAATTGATTTAAAATTCAAAGCACACCAATCTCAAGAACAACACTGTAAAGGATTAGTTATAGGGCAAGTGTCAGAAAACTTTTTCAAGTATCAACAAAAACTGGGGATAGGCCACAAAACAAACTTTGGATGTGTGTTAGGTAAACTTAAAGGAGGAGGATGAGGAGGAGTAGAAATTAATCGATTTTTGTGGCAAGTAGCATAAAACACCGTTTTTATTTCATTGCCTATTTTTCAAGGAAACCTGTCCTCTGTTGAAAGAAAATTTGTAGCATGCTTGCAGGATGAAGAAGATAAATTGATTTCACAGCACAACCTAGGTTGTATTGTTTTCAAATTGTTTTTTTTTATGTAAAATAAAACAAACTGTCATTCAATTTTAGAAATAACAAGTAAAAGCGTTAAATTCGGCCATGCCGAATCTTATATACCCTCCACCATGGATCGCACGTGAATGGTTACGGGTACTAATAAACTCATTATAACAAATTTCAGCCCAATTCGTTAAAATTTGAGGCTTTTGATGCGTTAAGAAGTCTAATCTAGAGGGACCTTTGTATGGGGGCTATACCAAAACATGGACCTATGACTGCCGCTGCTCGTGTGAAGGATACCGAGTATAAATAAACCTCAGTTACCAACTTTCAGCCCGACCAGTTGACATTTGTGGTCTCTATGACGTTAAGAAGACAAAATCCAAAATCGGACCGATATTGCCCATTTTGAATCCTAACATACCTGCAGATATAAGACCTAGCGCAAGTATTATAGATTGTAGCGTGATAACAACAGACGGACATGGCTAAATCTTCTTAGAATTTTCCGAAGATTAATAATATATATACTTTATGGGGTCTCAATATTTAGTGGTGTTACAGACGGAGTGACAAAATGAATATACCCCCCCCCCTTTTTATACCGTGGAGGGTATAAAAATATACAAAAGAAATTATAGCTCGTGAGAGCTAAGATCTTGAAACCTGCACACAAATGGGACAAACTAGCGTTTCCTTCTCAGTCTGTAGTTTATTTGGATCTACTGTTGTTACCGAGATAAGTCGTTTAAAATTAATTTGAACATTTTGATACAAAAATGCCTTTTGGTATTTACTTACTTTAGGGATCATTGGAATTAATTACCGTGTTCTATTTAGGAACAATACGATTAAGTAAGAACCTACAGCTACAACAGTTTAACAATAATACCTATATTTATAAAGTGTAGTCAGAGAACCAGCGAATTTAAACGGAATCTAGGATTTCAGATAGTTTGGTAAATATCTACCAAACTATTGAAATGACTAACTTGTATTGCATATCCCAATTTTCTTTTACATATATTGCTTCATCGCCATGAATTTGAGAAAAAATACCAAAATTTTCACGTCTATCAACGATTTCGTAGATATTTAAATTTTTGGTTGTTACAATCATTTAAGGAGGAGGGATAATTTTAAGGGGAGGTGTAAGGTTATCCTTTCACTGGTGGTTGAACGCATGGCTCAGGTTTTGGATAATCATGCACGGAATGTCGGCCTAAAAATATGCTAAACCGCATAGAAATGTGACAGCCTAAGTAGCCCATACACAAAATTCTGGTAATGATGCTGTTGCCGAACCAAGGGGGTTGGGCGAAGAACCTGCTGCTTATTGACGCGGAAGTCAATGCAAACAAAAACTCAATTAAGCATAAATATGATAATGATGACGCCGCCAGTTCAGGTTTCTGGTTCTCAAGAGGATGTAAAGGGTTTACCAATAAGAGGTGTTATTTTGGTATTCAAAGAAAAATTCCATTTTTTGAGATAAATGATCGGATGTTTATTCCATAATAAAGAGGAAGGTATGCCGTTAATAATGAAAAACAACATCAGCCAAATAGCCACCACGACCACACTTACAGGATCATATCCTTTTCATAAAATTTTCCATAACCAAATAGCTTCACGAATTCTATCTTTGAGGTCTTGAATCGACGCTGGGCTGTTGGCGTACACCTTACCTTTCACGTGGCCCCAAAGGAAGAAGTCGCAAGGTGTTAAATCGCAAGATCTTGGTGGCCAATTGCGATCACCTCTTCGAGAGATAACACAATCCGGAAACTTTTCCCGTAATGGAGCAATGGTTTCGTTGCTTGTGTGGCACGTAGCGCCGTCTTGTTGAAAGTAAACGTTGTCCAGATCAATACCATCCAACTCTGACCATAAAAAATCATTAATAATCTCTCGATAGCGCAATCCATTCACAGTAACAGTTGATCCAACCTCATTTGCGAAAAAGTAAGGTCCAATGACCCCGCCGGACCATAAACCGCACCAAACGGTCACACGTTGAGGATGGAGAAGCTTCTCAACAATAACTCTTGGGTTTCCCGAGTCCCAGATGCGACAATTTTGCTTGTTGACGTAGCCACCGAGGTGGAAATGGGCCTCATCATTCAAGATGATTTTTCGATGGAATTCCGGATCATTTTAATGCATTTCAAGGACCCAATCAGCAAAGACGCGACGTTGTTGATGATCGGCCGGCTTGAGTTATTGTGTTAACTGAACTTTATAAGCCTTAAGACCCAAGTCTTTATGCAAGATACGGTGTAATGACGTTTGTGGAATGCCCAATTCCAAAGAACGACGAGGAATGGACAGACCTGGTTTTCTTCTACACTTTGGGCCACAGCAGCAATATTCTCAGTTGTTCTTGAGCGACGTGCACGGGTTTTATTCTTCACATCACTAACTTGTCCCAACAGCTCGAATTTTTCCACCAATTTCTGTATTGCGGTCCGACAAGGTGCTTTACGACGACCCAAAAATGCTTTAGTTTTGCGAACTGTGACTGCAAGATTTTTACCATTTTTGTAGTGAATTTTAATAATTTCAATGCGTTGTTGAATCGTGTATCGTTCCATTTTTAGTAATGGCGTAGTTCCTACTTGTCAAATGTCAAAGAATAAAAGCTTCAAAAGTGACAGCTACCGAAACACCGGGTGATTCAAAATAACACCTCTTGTTGGAAAACCCTGTATAATACTCCCTTCAAGCAAAAAATGAAAACTTTGACTCACTGTAAAAACCTGGACCATAAGTTTATTCAACAAAATTAATCTACTTTACATGCCCTTTCCGAATTATAGAGTCGCTACTCTATTCCAAAAATGCTGTTGGACAGTGATATCTACCAAACTATTGAAATAACTAACTTGCTTATTCCAATTTT
Source organism: Eudasyphora cyanicolor (assembly GCA_963930755.1). Classification (NCBI taxonomy): domain Eukaryota; kingdom Metazoa; phylum Arthropoda; class Insecta; order Diptera; family Muscidae; genus Eudasyphora; species Eudasyphora cyanicolor. The sequence goes on along the minus strand of OZ005736.1, from coordinate 89,533,892 downwards.
CTTTCACATATGAATTTGAGAAAAAGTACCAAAATTGTCACGTTGTTACAATAATAGCATAATTTAAGGACGACTTTAAAGTATATGTAAATCAAAGCATACTTTTAGTATTACAAATTAAGAATTAGCTCAATAAAATCATTTACAACCGTTTGTTCTCGCATTTGCAAATAAAAAAATAAAGATTTCCTTTCCCAAATATCCTATATCGAAATATGCTCAAAGCTATGAATTAACACGCTCCAACTGATACTCAAATAACTGACATAATTACAGTTTGTTTAAAAAAAAAACAAAACAGGCAGACATTTATCGTTTCTATGACCTCACAAATTTGTTCAAATTTCATTTTCATTTGTTGAAATTTCAAATATACATAATTTGATATTTTTATGGAGGGATAATTTTAAGGGGAGGTGTAAGGTTATCCTTTCACTGGTGGTTGAACGCATGGCTCAGGTTTTGGATAATCATGCACGGAATGTCGGCCTAAAAATATGCTAAACCGCATAGAAATGTGACAGCCTAAGTAGCCCATACACAAAATTCTGATAATGATGCTGTTGCCGAACCAAGGGGGTTGGGCGAAGAACCTGCTGCTTGTTGACGCGGAAGTCAATGCAAACAAAAACTCAATTAAGCATAAATATGATAATGATGACGCCGCCAGTTCAGGTTTCTGGTTCTCAAGAGGATGTAAAGGGTTTTCGAACAAGAGTTGTTATTTTGGTATTCAAAGAAAAATGCCATTTTTTGAGATAAATGATCGGATGTTTATTCCATAATAAAGAGGAAGTTATGCCGTTAATAATGAAAAACAACATCAGCCAAATGGCCAGCACGATCACGCTTACAGGACCATATCCTTTTCATAAAATTTTCCATAACCAATTCGCAAAGTGGCTGCCCTATGTCCTCGGTAGCCTCACGAATTCTATCTTTGAGGTCTTGAATCGACGCTGGGCTGTTGGCGCAAGGTGTTAAATCACAAGATCTCGGTGGCCAATTGTGATCACCTCTTCGAGATATAACACGGTCCGGAAACTTTTCCCGTAACAGAGCAATGGTTTCGTTACTTGTGTGACATGTAGCCTTGTTGAAAGTAAACGTTGTCCGGATCAATACCTTCCAACTCCGACCATACAAAATCATTAATCATCTCTCGATAGCGCAATCCATTCACCGTAACTGTTGATCCAGTCTCATTTTCGCAAAAGTAAGGTAATGACCCCGCCGGACCATAAACCGCACCAAACAATCACACGTTGAGGATGGAGAGGCTTCTCAACAATAACACCATGGGTTTTCCGATCCCCAGATGCAACAATTTTGCTTGTTGACGATGATCAGTCAAGATGATTTTGTATCGTTCGTATCGTTTTTTGATCGTTTTGAATCGTTCGATGATCGTGTATCGTTCCATTTTTAGTAATGGCGTAGTTTCTACTTGTCAAATGTCAAAGAATAAAAGCTTCAAAAGTGCCGGGTGATTCAAAATTACATATCTTGTTGGAAAACCCTGTAGATGGTGTGGTTCACACAATTTGTTCATTTCAGCTCAGTTCAACCCTGTCATTTCATACTCTCTTCTCAATTATTATGTGTTATTTCCATTTTTATGTCATCATGACGTTTGTATATTCAATGAGTAGGGTGTTATCATAACTCCCATTTTTAACAGGACTGTAGGAATTTTAAAAGCCCTACACTGTGCAAAAATTTTGAGTATATATATGTATTCATATTCACGATAATACAAAATGGTACGTTTGTGTGGGAGGTACCAAAGGGGGCGTGATAATAACGCCCTTTTTTCGACAGAATGTGTAATAAAAACATTACACTGCAAGAAATACACATCAAAATTAAATAAAGCTATAAGCAGTTAACTTTGGTGCAAAATGGTCCATTTGTGTGGGATATAACAAATGGGGCGTGGCAACTTCGCCCATTTTTCTCGAGGTGATAGTGACTAATAAACTAATACCATGTGTAGAATTACAGCAGATTCCTATACGTAGTATAGAAGCTAATAAGTAATCACTAATTCACTAAATATTAACCCTTTGTGGGGGAGGTACTGAAAGGAGTGGACCAATATGGGCCATCTTCGAACGAGACGGAGATAGAAAAAAATATTACCACATACGAAATTTGAAGTCAATCTGTTACTCAATTCGAGAGTTATCGTGCGCACCAGCCAGCAAACAGACAGACAGACGGACGGACATAACTCATTCGACCTAAAATGTCCCAAAACGGATATCCGCCGTTTGGGTCACTCCTTCGATGAATTACTCTTTCGGCCCGTAGCAAATGATATATAGCCTCGTATCACTAAGGGTATAAAAAGTACATCCAGTGCCTAAAAAATCGCAAAAATTCCCACAAAGTCATAAAATATCTGTCAGTATACGTAATACGTACATATACTTATAAAAAAGAACATTAAAACAGAACAAAACATTTATGCGATTTTTATTGTAATGGATGCACTTTTTTCATGTAGGTTTATTTCGCATTTCACCTATTCAATATTTACAATATTTATTCCGTACGGTATGCCGAGAAAAAATATATAGAAAAAGTGCCTAAAATTCACCTCCACCTAATTTTTTTTGTATAGATTGTGGCATACTGTTATATAAAATCAAAATGAAAAATTTTTTTATGGATAAATATTTGTTTAAAATTTTTTTTTATTAAAAATACTATTATCGTCGAAGGTACCGTTAGTATTTGCTCTATAATTTTTGGAGTATATGCCCGATCAGGTCGACTTATACGTTAAATTGAAGCTATTAATGTGGGTTAGCAATGTTGTATATCTCTTTCAATATCTCTTTCACTTAGAAACAGTGGTTTAGTAACAGTCATTAAACAAATTGGAAAAAGTAGATTAAAAAAAATCCTGGGACAAAAAAAAAAAATTTAAAAAAAAAATCTAAAAAAAATTTTAAAAGTTTGCATCCTAGCGAAGAAAATAATGCCTATTTGCAAAAAATCTATGGATAAATGTAGAAATTATAGCCCTTTTGGTAGAGGTAAGAGAATTCCAAAAAATCTTTTTTTCTAATTTCTGTTTAAATAGCGATATTATTTATTACTTTTATATATATTATGTACATTTGAGTTTATTTACATGAACAAGTTTCATTAGAAGTAATTTTGAGTTCTTTGTTGACGTTTGTAGATTTCGGAATCGGTTTCTCTAATGAGGAACAATATGTATATAATCTCCCATCATTCTTTCATCCCAGTGCCCTTGGTAATGCCGCTTGATGGACTTCAATCCTTGGTGAAACCTTTCGCCATGTTCGTCACTTACGTCGCCAAGATTCTCGGGGAAAAAGTTTCAATAAGAATGCAAGAAATGAATTGTGAGGGACATATTTACACCTATAAGCGAAAAATAAGTTGGAAGAATACATACAAATGTGTTATATACATAAATATAAAAAAAATATATTTCTAACCAATTTTTTCACAGTTTCTTAACAAAACATTAACCATTGTTTCATATTGTGGGCTTTTATTGGATCCAAGGAAATTTGAAACTACAAGCTTAAATGACCTCGATGCTGCAATTTCATCCGATGTCAAATATGATTCGAAATTTGCATCTTTCATCAGTTCCCTTATTTTAGGCCCATCAAAAACGACTTCTTCGATTTTTTGAAAAGAAAGACTTTTAAATAAACTTTTTAAATATGAGAGTGAATTGCCATCTTTCCTTAAGGCTTTTACAAAAATTTTAAAGAGCCCCAGCTTAATATGCTGTGGTGGCAAATCCCAGAAATTAAATCGCAACTAATTTTCCAGTCATGTTCATATTTTAAGTCTTTCACCAATTTAGCCATTGTTTCGTATGATTCCTTAGTGTTGATAGCATGAGCAATGGGAATCGACGGTTTCTGATATCCGTTGTGTAAAAGTACTGCTTTCAAACTTTCTTTACTGCTGTCAACAAATAAACGCCATTCCTTTCAATTGTATGTTTGATTAAGTTCCTCGAATAATTCGGGAATGTCCTTGCAAAAGCATCTGTTATCCACAGTTGTATAAAATTGTTTGTAAGGTATATCACGGACTCTATAATGTGATATGGTAACATCTGGGGCCAAAATTTTGTATATGTTTCATCCCAGATGCAAGTAGTTCTGCCTTATCTTTGGTCAGTTCCAAAGCTCTCACTAGATCAAAGAGTTGAAACTGAGTTAAAAGCGATGACTGCTGACTCAAACTTGAATCGCTCAGAGTTGAGTACTCAGTTGAACTTGATGATGTTTCCGTTATTAGGCTGTTAGCTATACTTAGACACTTCCTACAACAATAGCAGTCCGTATCGTGAATGAATGGTTGTCTCCAAATCATTGGCATTCCAAATTGCACGTGAAGTCTAAAATTAAAACGTTTTATTCCACAAAACATTGTAATACATTAATTTTAAAGTTCTTACCGCATTCTTCCTCTAGTCCATCGAGTAAGATTTACATGGCACGAATTACACAAAATACTAGGTGTCCACGGTTCGTTCATATTTTTAACTCGTATACCAAAATATCACACATATATTTCTTCTATTATTTTACTAAACGCACGTCGATGTTTTTAATTACATATTTTCCGCAGATGTAGCAGAAATTGTCGGAATCATTTACACATTGAAAAGTTCTTTGCCTTTTACTCATACTTCGAAATATAACATTGTAATGTAATTTTCAGAAAATCGACTTATCTCTTTAAGGCGCTGAATTACACTAATTTATTAATAAGAAATTTCATTCATAAATTCCGGGTTTAAGCTTCATAAGTTGCAGTACCTGTAGCTGACATATAGTTTGCTTCGAAAGTAGACACCCAATATTTTCAAGACTGCCGCGTACTACTTTTTATTGCGCACATATAATTTTACTACCTGTATATTCGACTGGGATGTCCATGCCCCTAAGAGGCGTAACTGAATGGAAACCTCATAAATAAAAAACCACAAATATTGTTGAATGACCCTCTATCTGAGCGGATCTCATCCAATATAGCTCTCACATTGCATATCATGTTTTATGGAGGGTTACGAACGGCCATAAAACCTAGTCCTCTCTATAATTTTATAATTTCTGACATTAATTCTCATAAAATAAAATGCAAGTGCAATGTCACTTATATGTCTCTCTCACATATGGCGAATTCAATATAAGCAAAAACATCGTTTAAAACGAAAAATATGAAACAAGATTTTTTTGAATTTCCCTAACATTAACATAATGGCTCATAACAAATAGACAGTGCTTTCTTCGTTAGCATGCTGGCTTTTTAAAATGTGATAAAATATTTTTTTCGATTTTTTTTCTATTTTTTATGGTTTTTTTTCTTGTACCAGGAAAAAGTGTTTTAAAAATAATATATTTTTGACGACTGTTACTAAACCAATGATTCTACGTTAACGCGATATTTGCAGCATATGTAGCCCTCATCAAGCAGCATATGTAGCCCTCATCACGGATCAATTAAGCTTATACTTGAATAATTATGGTCCAAATACTGAATGCAGTTTCCATGAAAGCTGGGATTTAAAAAAAAAAATTAAAAAAAAAATTTACCATAAAATTTTTTTTTTATATTTTTTTCGTGTTTGTGACACCTAATTGCACCAGAAACTGTTATCCACATCCCTTGGACAAAAATTGTGTTGCATTGTGTAATCAATAATTTACTAAATATAAACCCTTTGTGGGGGAGGTACTAAAAGGAGTGGACCAATATGGCCCATCTTCGAACAAGACGGAGATAGAAAAAAATATTACCACATACCAAATTTGAAGTCAATCTGTTACTCAATTCGAGTTATCGCGCGCTCCAGCCAGCAGAGAGACAGGCCGGCAGACAGACGGGCGGACGGACATTGTTCATTCGACCTAAAATGTCCCAAAACGGATATCTGCCGAACATACTTAGGGTCTTAGGTCATTCCTTCGATGTGTTACTATCTCGGCCCGTAGCAAATGATATGTAGCCTCGTATCACTAAAGTGAGGGTATAAACAGTACATCCAGTGCCTTAAAAATCGCAAAAATTCCCACAAACTCATAAAATATCTGCCAGTATACGTAATACGTATACTTATAAAAGTGAACATTATAAAACAGAAGAGAAAATTTTTGCGATTTTTAATGTACTGGATTTTTTGGGTAGGTTTGTTCCGCATTTTTTCTCTCCTATTCAATATCTACAGCTTTGCTTCAGACACAAAAGAGATATTCCGTACGGTATACCGAGAACAAAATATAGAAAAAGTTCTAAAAATCCACCTTGAGGAAAAAAATTCGTATGGACATTAAATTATTAATTGAGCCAATTTGTTTAATCGAATGAGTTCTTATTTTTGTGGCTACTTTCACGTCCAATTCTCAGAATTGAGTCCCAAATCAATGAGCTGAAAAATGCTGTACTGTGTAAAATAAGACCACTCCGAAGAAAATCGATGGATAAATTGAAAAGTTATAGCTAAGTTATTGTCATAGAACCCAGTAAAAAATATCAGAAAAAGCTATCGAGTAGGGAATGAAGCAGTTTTGTGCGTACTAATTCCCCACTCGCTTCCCTAACCGATTCTTTTTATAAAGGGATGAAACTTCTGGAACTAATTCTTAATTCCTGTAAAAAGAATGCCTTCTTTTTTTTTCCTTTTTATTTATTTTTATTTTCTTAGTTTAATTTCATTTTTTTAGACTTATTTATTTTTTATTTCGATACGACGAGGGTGTGAACCCGGGATACTTGCTTCAAAATAGTGCATGCTAGCATTCTGCAACACCAAAGGTCTCGCACTCATCAACGCTAAATTCTACTAAGTATTTAAGGGAACAAGATAGCCTCGCTTCCTTTTTAGGATTTTTGGAATTAAGCTGACAATTTGACTGTTCTATTTTTAGACTCGCTTACTAATATTGCACATTATTGCACATTATATTCCGGAAGGAAAAAATACAACGAAGAATTAATGTATTGGCGCCAGTTCTACAGCTACTTCAATTGAATGCAGAGATAATTGAATCTTGGCAAACGAAAGTATTTCTGGGAGAGTCAGTTACAAATATAACCAGTAATTTTTCACTGGGAAAGGACACCGATTCTATAAGTTAGCGCCTATGTCTAGGCTACACTGGCAGTGTTTAGTAACAGTTCATGAAAAACAAGCAAAAGCGCTAGATTTATGTACATGCCTTTGGCAAAACATTTGTAAACTGGTGTTATTACTGTAAGGGAAGGGAAAAAAATCGTAAACGTTTAGGCAGCTTAACAATTTTTCTAACTTAATTGATCATGTCTCTTAAGTTTCGTCGGTTTTCAGGTCGATGTTCTAAAAAGGAGCCTACGTTCAGGCCTCTTCAAACTCCGCTAGCCATTAATTGTTTTCCGTGTGGTTTCACAAAACCAACCAATTGGCCAAAATTTTATTACACAGTTGTGTTCCAATTGGTCTTAAAACTTAATTAATTCAAATCCCTCTGCGATTATTTTGTCTGCTCGACTGTAGTTTTTTCGTCCTGATTTTAAAAACAATTGAAATGCCTTCATCAATTTGTAGCCTAACGTAAGATATACTAATTAAAAGGAAGACAACTTTTAGGCGTCGAGACAAACATGGAAGTGAGGGACAACACTTGAATGGCTTAATTAAAAATTGTATGCCAAAGAGATAAATCAATGTCCTTTAATCCCGATATTCCCACAAAGACTTAGTTATAAGTACGTGAAGTTCATTTGATTTTCTTTAGTTATCTACTGTAGTCCCTATGTATCGTATTTTCTCTATCTCTCTCTCTCGCTGAAGTTATTTTGGTTCCATATCCCATGTCCTTATTCCAATTATTCTTTGCCTCTGTCCTGACGTGGATGAAGTACGTGCTATTCTTACATTGTTTCCTTCTCTGCTTATTATGGCCATAAGTTATGGTAATGTATTGTGGTCGGGTATTATACGAGTGGTTAGTTGTTGTATTTGTCTTCCCCGTCGCCTCTCTTTCGCTGCCATATAAACTTAGTTGTAAGACAGAGAAAGTTTTCCACTTTTTTGTTGCCGCTGTGCTATTTTAATTGATTAAGCAGATGGTATTTTAATAAAACTATTATATAACAACGTTGAGTATAAGCCATAAACACCCTTTTTCGCTGAGACTTTGTTATAGCCGAGTAATTAATTTAGCCCAAGGAGGATGGGAGGTAGAAGATGAAAATGGAAAACAGTGAAGTATGGGAGAATACGGAAAATATACGCTTAAGCGCAAATTATGAAGAACTTCAAAGCTTATCGTAAATTATTTTAGTTATTGAGGTCAGTCAAAAATTCTGAAAAATCCAAAGTTCTGGCAAATTTGTTAAATTCTTAAAGTCATTTGAGCTATGGCCGTCCATCGGTCTGTCTGTCTGGCTGTTGTGTCAGATTACAGTCGAAAGCAGTGATGGATTGACTTTAAATTTTGTGTGTTGTTATCATTTCCCCTATATATATGTTCGATGATGGGATATATTGTTCATACTGCAGTTCCTACATACACATACATAGTTCGGATAATTGAGCAATATTTTCAATCCTAAACAAGTAGAAGCGTTAAATGCGGCCATCCCGAATCTTATATACTCTCCACCATGGATCGCTCGTGAATGACTACGGGTACTAATAAGCTCATTATACCAAATGTCAGTCCAATTCGTTGACATTTGAGGTTTTTGTGGCGTTAAGAAATAAAATCTAGAGGGACCTAGATTTAACGGGTATAAATAAACCCCAGTTACCAACTTTCAGTCCGATCAGTTGACATTAGTGGTCTCTATGACGTTAAGAAGTCAAATCGGGGAGATGCCATACATGAGGGCTATATCCAAAATTGAACCGAAATTGCCCATTTGCAGCTTATGTACCTGCAGTTATAAGAAGTATATGTACCAAGTTTCAGCCACCTAGCTCAAGTTCTATAGATTGTAGCGTGATAACAACAGACGGACGGACATGGCTAAATCGTCTTAGTATTTTACGACGATTAATAATACGTATGTTAAAAAAATATCGGGATTTTGTAATTTTCGCGGGCTACGTGTATTTGATTTTTGATGTGTTTGTAGCGTTATGTTGGTAATCATGTCCCTTACTTATGCTGACAAGGTCGGCCATTTTTAATGTTTAGTTAATTTTTGACAGCTGTTAAGCTTGGATGTGTTTTAACTTGTCTTGGATTTTTATCTATTTCAGAAAATGGATCAAATAATCGGCATCAAATTTTGTGTGAAAAACAAAATCAAGTGCGCTGATGCATTCCGAATGTTGACATACGAATGTGGCATATGGTGAAGCTAACTTGGACCAAAGCAACGTTTATCGGTGGTACAAAATGTTCTTAGAGGGTCGAGAAAATGCGAACGACGAACAGCGTGTCCGGCCGTTTTTTTTTTTGCTCACAGTTTTCTTTCATTGCAGGGGCGTGGTGCATTATGAGTACGGTCAAAAAAAATATTACCTGAAAGTTATGCGCAAATTGCGCGAAGCAATCCGTCAAAAACGCCCAGATTTGTGGAAGAACAAAAACTGGCTATTGCACCATGATAACGCCCCTGCACACACATCGGAGCGTGTGCGCGAATATTTGGCCAAAAACAACACAGTAATGGTGCCGCAGCCACCGTATTCCCCTGACCTAGCCCCCGTGACTATTTTTTCTTCCCAAAACTGAAAAGGCCCATGAAAGGACGACGCTACGCCACGATTGAGGAGATAAAGACGGCATCGAAGGAGAAGCTGAACAAGATCACAAACAATGATTATTTGAAGTGCTTCGAGGATTGGAAAAAACATTGGCAGAAGTGTATTATATCCGATGGGAATTACTTTGAAGGGGACAAAATAGATATTCATGAATAAATAAATACTTTTTGAAAAAATACAAAATTCGCGATATTTTTTGAACATACTACGTATATGTACTTTATGGGGTCTCAGGTCAATATTTAGTTGTGTTACAAACGAAGTAACAAAATGAATATAGCCGCCATCCTTAGGTGGAGGGTATAAAAAGTAGGGGAAAAACTATGTGACCTACACTGGGAAAAATCTCCGTTTTTGGTATGTTTGAATAGAAAGAAAATATTGCGGGTTATGTCTTACAGTCAAAAATTGCATTCACTTTTTTAAGCAATTTTTTTAATGCTTAAAACAAATAAATCTTAGTTTCGGAAATAATAGCCAAAAAAAAAATAATTGGGTAGAAACTAAGATTTTGTTTGTGCCAAATATTACATACCCAGAGTGTACCGTAAGCATATATATGTTTCAAGCAGAATATGTTTGTGACAATATACTACAGAAGTGATTTTTTCAGCGTGTAATAGCTCAGAAACTGTTTTATCAATATTGGTTTTCTCATCAGAGTGATCTGTCCATAACATTTTGCTTGATAGCGCTTAGATTCAAAATCGGCCATACGAAAATACTGGGGCAAAAAGCTGTTATCTTTAAGTTTTATAAGGAAATTTTAAGAACTAGGGATTTAAAAGCACCTAGATGCCAAATAAGAATATACGAGGGCGATTCCAAAATTAGCCGAAAGGACATATAGATGGTGGTAGTAGTGTGAAAAGAATTGCTGTCGTGAAAACTGGCAACCCTCTAAAAAAATGTGCCATTGGCAAAAATCGTTAGTAATGAATTGGCTCAAAAAATGGTAAAATTTATACTCCTAATATCTTAACAACCCAATTAAGATAAATAATAACAATATTTTTGATTTAGCTCTTGTTGACACCACGAGAGGGCGCCAAAGTCAATAGTTGTATGTGCAAATCGACTAAAAAATAATCTACCTTAAATGTACATAGCTGTATAAAATTCGTTTATTAAGGAAATGAATACAAATTTTTTGTATATAACATTTAATCGAATTATTAATAATACAAAAATGCCAAACCAGCAGAAAATTGCCGCCATACTATTCAAAATTGCTTTGGAAAATTCGTATTTTTGGTTAAGGTTTAATTGTAATGAGAAAACAAGTTGGAAAAGATCCATAAAATTATATTTTCAAATTCTAATTTGTATACCCTACACCACACTGTGGTACAGGGTATTATAACTTTGTGCATTTGTTTGTAACACCCAAAAGGAGAAGAAATAGACCCATCGTTTATTATACCCATCGACTTAGAATCACTTTCTGAGTTGATTTAGCTATGTCCGCCTGGTCGCAATTATGGTCCGATCTCGACGAAACTTTACACATATATTTTTTTTGCCCAACGACGATCCCTATTGCATTTGGTTAAAATCGGTTCAGATTTAGATATAGCCCCCATATATATGTTAGCCCCGATTTGACATGTAAGCGCTTTAAAAACTTTATTTTATATCCGGTCAGTGTGAAATTCGGCAGAAAGAGGTTTCTTATTATATGAATGATATAGCCCCCATATATACGTTACCCCCGATTTGACATGTAAGCGCTGTAAAAATTTTATTTTATACCGACCAGTGCGAAATTCGTCAGAAAGAGGTTTCCCATTGTATGAATGAACACTTTTAAATTTGGATGAAATCGGTTCAGTTTTAGATATAGCCCCCATATATACGTTACCCCCGATTTGACATGTGATTTGACATGTGTAAAAATGTTATTTTATATCCGATCAGTGCGAATGTCAGCAAAAAGAGGTTTCTTTCTACATGAAGGAATACTGGCAAATTCGGAGAAACTCGGTTTAGATTTAGATATAACACCCATATATGTTACCCCCGATTTGACCTGTAAGCGCTGTAAAAACTGTATTTTATATCCGATCAGTGCGAAATTCGGCAGAAAGAGGTTTATTATTACATGAATGAACACTGTTAAATTTGGAAGAAATCGATTCAAATTTAGATATAGCCCCCATATATACGTTACCCCCGATTTGACATGTAGGCGCTGTAGAGACTGTATTTTATATGCGATCTGTATGAAATTTGACAGAAGGAGTTCTTTTTACATGAATGAGTATTCAGGGAAGATCGGTTCAAATATATATTAAAGTTCCTCCTGATTTGGTATCAAACCGCTATAGAAGTTGTATTTTACTTCAGATCATTAAAATTTTCCAGAAAGATGTTTCTCAATTTAGGAACGAATATTGCTTAATTTAGCGATTATCGTTTCAGAATTAGATAATATGTTTCTACCCATTTACCGATTATTCCAAATTATTATGGCAATGACCCTTATCGCATTGTTAGGGAGGTGTATGATATTATATATTCGGCCCGCCCGTCTTTCTGCCTTTCCTTACTGGTTTCTAATTGTTTTAACGACAGTTACTAATATTCTGTTTCGACGTGAAAGTGATCCTATAATTCAATTTCCTATAATTTCCTATAATTCAAATGGTATCCCGACTTTATCGAGCTTATATTTAAAAAATATGTTCCAAATACGAAAGGAACCTTCCACGAAAATTGGATTTTTAGAAAAAAAATTAAAGAAAACTCTACTATTGGTTTGTCTCTAGGATATTCTCCTGGCTTTAGACCATCTTTGCCTCTATTATGTATTATAGAATGAAAAGGTTTTTAAAAACGGTGAAGTAAATGCAATCAGTTGACATCTCAGAACCTCGTATAACTATTTTACGGATGCTACTCCGATCATTCAGCGAGGTTTAGCTGTGATTATTTTGTCAAAAATCCCACTCTTAGAGGCATAGTTTCTTCCAAACGAATAAGAATTATTACCTCACTTCTGTTATTTCAACATGAAAAACTTTGCAGTGTATAACACAGGGCGACAGTGCAAAAACCAAAAACCGCGATACTATTTTTCTGTTGTTATTTTTCTGTATTTACGAGAAAGTGATCTTTGCCGGACACCCCCAAAATCCGGATTTACCCGATTATAACTTTGTTAATAATTAATCGATATTCAATCCCTAAACGAATTTGTTGTTTTTTAAGATATAGGAATATATGTTTATATGTCCTACTAACACATTTTTTTTATTTTTTTCGACATTTTCTAGTTTAGACGATACGTTTACGTGCATTTGCAAACAAAATTTGTAAAATAATGAAAATAGAATAAATTTATGCGAAACTTTTGAAAAGTAATGATAAATAAGTAATAAAATGATAAATAAGTAGCAAATAAATATAAAATAATATTAATTTGTTGCTATTTTTGTTGTGAATGCCAGATTGTTATAGCAGGTTTTTCAATTTTTGAGTAATTGCTCCAGCGGGCAATGTTACGGCGCTAAGTTAAATTACGGTTAAGTTTGCCTAACCCGGCCTTAAATGTAAACCTAAATCACCACGGAGGGTGATGACAAGGAAGGGAATAGGGGACGGAGAGCACCGGAAACAAACATTTTCCTAAATGACTGAAAATCAAACGAAAGAGTTGTGAAGGGCGACAACGAAGGCAAAGTCAAGAAACTGAAATGGCGAAGTCCATGTTTCGATGATGAAATGGTTAAACATATGCAGCCAAGCCGGAGCCTGGCTGGCATTCATAATGAAAACTCTTATTAAAATTGTTTGCTCCCTTCCATAAAGTACGATGTTTTGGTTTTGTTTAATACACTTCAAAAACATTCAAACAACCAACAAAAAAAGACGCATACGTTCCATGCTCATATACATAAAAAACTTTTGCTAATTAGAAATTATTGCAAAGAGTAAAGCCAAAACTCAGGAAATTCTGACATTGCCATACTTCCGGGCTGATTTCAGACGACATAGGGAGAGGAGGGGAAAAACTTTGCAAAAAAAAAAAAATAAACATAAAATGGAGTTAGATTCAACTATGAAAGGTAATATGATGTGAGGATAAAATTATATAGAGAAATATAGGAATGTGAAACGAGAGCTTTAAAAGTTCAATTTAAAGGTTTACTAAAGGTCAGGGAGATGCTTTAATGTTTAAAGAGAGAGCTGAAGTTGAGTTGCGGAAAACAGCAATTGAAAAATACTTTAAAACTTTTTACAGACTAAAAATGTAAAATTCCACATCCACAAAAATATGTAAATATTCACATCTTCTCTTTTAGAAAAGCTAGCCTCCTATTATTGTCTAGGCTTAAGGGGGCCTATTTTATCTATGCTGTGTTGCCTACCTTTAGGCTGGCTAACAAACAGCCACTGCAGCTCCATCACACAGTTATTGCCTAACCACTTTTCACAGACTTTGCAGCTGTGGACATGTGTTGAGATAGTCACCACTGGACTTTGTTCAACCAAATGAGCTAAAGCTCAAACAGATAGACGGACAGGCCGCCATCATGTCGGCTCATCACGTGAAGCAATACATCACTGTCCGTCCGTCCGCCAACGAAGACCATAAAGCTTTGCACAAATGAGCAAAAAGGAATGCAAATGCTCGTATATTTGGCATATTTGCCTGAATTAGGATTACTTTTATTTTTGGAAGCTATGGGTTGTCCAGTGTGCTGCTGTGTATTCCTGAAATGTATTCTGGTGGTTTTTCAGGACTTCACTACAATGCGGTCATCAAAACACAAATGGCCTTTGTTGGTCGGTTTATGTCCATGTTGTTTTGTTTTTTTTCTTCTCAGGCATTAGACATTGTTAGCGAAAAACCTTTGACTTTGTTGTCATAGAGACAAGGGGACTTAAATTGGCCTAAAATGAAGTTGGAATGAGTGAGGAAGTGGGTGAGTGTGGAGCGACAAACGTCTCGTGACAGAATACAATGGAGAGAACTGTGCACTTGCTTATGAAATCAAACTGTAACTGTAAACAACTAGGAAAGTTCAGTCGTTAAAGCCGACTTACAAATCCTCTCACATTCAGTCCCAACAAAATTGTAAATTTATTTATTTTTTGTTCAATATTTATCAATCAACTAAACTATTTATGTAGTATCTATCAACTATTATCAATCAGTAATACAGCGTTTTCCAGTAACGATGATTTATTTGGAAAAAAAACACTTATTGTTAAGGAAATACAAAAGTTTTTTATTTAATGTGAAGTACAATCGATACAATTAAGTTCTAAATAAAACGTCATTCAAATGGCATCCACGACTTCTTATGCAGGAACGAATTCGATTAACACAATTTTCGAGCACTTTTCCACTAAACCAAGTCGTATGTCATGAATGGCACATTCAATATTGACTTGTAAAGCTTGAAGAGAGTCTGGTTTATTTCGAAAGGCCAATGACTTAAAATAACCCCACAAGAAATAGTCTAATGGTGTTAAATCACAACTTCTTGGAGGACATTCAATATCACAATTTCTAGAAATAACCGAATCTCCAAACTTTTCTAGCAACAATTCAATTGTTTCATTTGCTGTGTGGCACGTAGCCACAATCGGTCAATGGCAGAAAGATAGCTCTTAACGAGAGCTAACATATTGCTTATGGGTGTCAAGGTCGTAGGTCGACTGGAAAGTGTTTTTTTTTTGGGATTTAAAATTGACTTGGCATCATTTTCAAATGTGAACCGAATGTTTATTTTTGTTCTAGCTCCTTAACGGTACGTAGATTGGGAATCGGTCAATGGCAAAAAGATAGCTCTTAACAAGAGCTAACATATTGCTCATGAGTGTCAAGGTCGACTGGAAAGCGTTTTTTTTTTTTTTTGATTTAAAAAAAATTGACTTAGCGCACGAAAAGTTGCAATTGGAGAACGATTTTTTTGATAATAAAACTGAATAATTTGTAAACGTTGTTCTTGCGTATATCTCTCAATGATGAAATTGTCAACACTACTGAATACAATGAAAAACAAATGACAGATCATGACATATTACAAATGACCGAAACGTCACTTCAAAATCATATCATCCCTATTGGAAAACCCGTAAGTATCCATTTGTGTGGAAAGTACCAATACGAAATTTCAAGCGTTTGTAAGCACTGGTATGAGGGTTATAAGCTATTGACTTTTAGTACAAAATGGTCCATTTGTGAGGGAGGTATCGCAAAGGGTGTTTCAATGACGCCCACTTTTCTCTGGACTCTAGGTTCTTTGAAATTTCAAGTTTTTGTATGAACTAATATTAAAGATATAATCAGTTAACTTTTGGTGCAAAATGGTCCATTTGTGTGAGTGTTATCAAAAGGGGCATGGCAACGTCGCCCATTTTGCACGAGGTTTTAGCAACTGATAAACTTATACTATGTGTGGAACTTCAGAAGATTCGAGTAAGTAGTATAGAAGTTATAAAAAAAAAACAATATTTCACTAAATGTTAACCCTTTGTGGGGAAGGTACTAGAAGGAGTGGATCAATATGGCCCATCTTCGAACTTAGCAGGAGTCAGAGAATAATATTAACGCATACCAAATTTAAAGCCGATCGGTTAATCCTTTCGAGAGTTATCGTATGCACCAGCCAGCAGGCAGGCAGGCGGACGGACGGACATTGCTCATTCGACTTCAAATGACCCAAAACGAATTTCCCCCAAATATACTTGGGGTCTTAGGTCACTCTTTCGATGTGTTACACCTTTGGCTCATAGCAAATGATATATACCCTCCTCTCTAAGGTGAGGGGATAGTACCACTATGCAACAAAATTTTATTTTTTGTTTCCAAAACTTAAAACAAACAATTTTATGAAGCCAAAACAACATTTTTTATGGGTAAGTTTTTTTTAATTTTTTTCTAAAACTCCAATTTTCATGGAAGTTACCTTTAGTATTTGGACTATATTTGAAGTATAATCTTTTATTAAAAGAAATTATGAGGGCTAGAAACGGGTTAGCAACTGTCGTTAAAACAATTACAAAAAAATAGATTTTTTTCTAAAAAATATTTTTTTGCTGGTACGAGAAAAATTCATAAAAAATAGAAAAGTATCCTAGAGGAGAGTATCCTAGTTAGAATCACACAAAAAAAAATTTTATTCCATTTCTTGAAAGTTATCATCCTAACGAGGAAAACAATGCCTATTTAAATTAAATATCTATGGATAAATGTGTAATTTATGACCCATATTGTAAATATAGGGAAATTAAAAAATATATTTTTTTGGCAATTTTGTTTGGGTGTGTCCAAAAGGGTCGTGGCGATAACGCCCATTTTGTAATATACTATGGGTACTATAAATGCAGTACGCTGTACAAAATGTCAGTTATTTGTATGTGCAGGAAACCAAGTTATAAGCCGTTAACTTTTTGTGCAAAATGGTCCATTTGTATGGGAGGTACCAAAAGCGGCGTGATAATATCGCCCATTTTGCACCGGACTTTAGGTACTGTAAATGCATTACACTCCACAAAATTTTAAGTATTTGTGTGGTCTGGAATCAAAGATGTAAGCCGTTCAGTTTTGGTGCAAAATGGTCCATTTGTATGGGAGGTACCAAAAGGGGCGTAGCAACTTCGCCCATTTTTCTCAGGATGAAAGCGAACATGAAACTAATACTATGCGTGGAATGGTCAAAGATTCCCAATAGTAGTGTAGAAGTTATGAGATAATCAATATTTCACTAAGTTTGACCCTTTGTGGGGGCGGTACTCGAAGGAATGGACCAACAAAGTCCATCTTTGACCTTAGTCTGAGATAGAAAAAAATATTGACACATACCAAATTTGAAGTCAATCGGTTAATTCTGTCGAAAGTTATCGTGCGTACCAACCAGACAGACAGACGGACAGGCTGACGGACATTGCTTAAATGACTTAAAATGGTCAAAATGGATTTCCGCCAAATATTCTTGAGGTCTCTTGGATCACTCCATCGATATATAATACTTTTGATCTGCAGCATCTGATGTATACCCTTGTTCACAATATTGGGGTGGAATAAAAACCGGATTATGTATGTGCAGGAAACCAAGTTATAAGCCGTTAACTTTTTGTGCAAAATGGTCCATTTGTATGGGAGGTACCAAAAGCGGCGTGATAATATCGCCCATTTTGCACCGGACTTTAGGTACTGTAAATGCATTACACTCCACAAAATTTTAAGTATTTGTGTGGTCTGGAATCAAAGATGTAAGCCGTTCAGTTTTGGTGCAAAATGGTCCATTTGTATGGGAGGTACCAAAAGGGGCGTAGCAACTTCGCCCATTTTTCTCAGGATGAAAGCGAACATGAAACTAATACTATGCGTGGAATGGTCAAAGATTCCCAATAGTAGTGTAGAAGTTATGAGATAATCAATATTTCACTAAGTTTGACCCTTTGTGGGGGCGGTACTCGAAGGAATGGACCAACAAAGTCCATCTTTGACCTTAGTCTGAGATAGAAAAAAATATTGACACATACCAAATTTGAAGTCAATCGGTTAATTCTGTCGAAAGTTATCGTGCGTACCAACCAGACAGACAGACGGACAGGCTGACGGACATTGCTTAAATGACTTAAAATGGTCAAAATGGATTTCCGCCAAATATTCTTGAGGTCTCTTGGATCACTCCATCGATATATAATACTTTTGATCTGCAGCATCTGATGTATACCCTTGTTCACAATATTGGGGTGGAATAAAAACCGGATTATGTTGCAATTCTCGTATTTCCTCCAATAGTACATTAATTTCTACATTTAACCATATTTTTCAAATAGGCACTGTTTTCTTCGTTAGAATAATAGCTTCCAAAAATTGGATCAAAAAAATTTTTTTTGCTAATTTTTTTCTATTTTTATGGGTTTTTTCGTGCTAGCGAAAAACGGTTTCTTTGAATTTTTTTCTCTAATTATTTTAACGATAGTTACTAAACTTCTGCTTCCACGCGGGGCAAAAACGTCATTTTTAATATATTTGAATCGAACGAACAGCCATCTCGAGTATATGGCAATAGTTTATGCTTTCAAGAAAACTAATGAATTGAAAATTCTTCAATCAGCACAGAATAAAGCTTTGAAATGTGTTTTTAATTTGGATATCAGACATAATACGATAGGTTTATATAAAGATTATTGTAAAACTATAATGCCTATTTATGGATTATATAAGAAACAACTATTATTGTACGTATATAAATCAGTGCATAACATTGGATCTAGATTTATCAACTTATCGGTAAATCAGAATATTTGTAACACTAGAAACTCATCAAATCTTAGAATCGCAAGATGCAGGCTCGAAACTACTCGGCAGCGGATTGAATATGCTGGATGTGTAATTTTTAATAATTTGCCAAGTAATGTTAAAAATTGTACTTCAATATCTATTTTTAAAAGAACTGCGAAAGAGTATATTTTGCATAATATTGAAATTCTTCTTGATTACTGATTATATTCTATATAATATATTATTAATATATATATTTTTTTTTTGGTTTTTTGCTCACCTAATACGAAATGAAGTAAACAATATTCTAAAAGAAAATATTAATATACATATGTACATATTTATTGTATATACGCATATGCATATTTCAGTATAAATATTCTTTGTCAACACGCCTCTTTAAGCCTACATAGGCGCGAGGCAACACATATTGTATTATATATATTATGAAATTTTCAATCTAATAAATAAAAAAAAAAAAAAAATATATATTTGGAACACAAATTTTTAAATGGTATATATTTCTGAGCAAATAAATTATATTTAAAAATCAATAAAATATATTTGGTATTAATATGTTACAACAAAATATATTTACAAACAAAATTTCTAAATAAAATATGCTTTTAAATACAAATAAAATTATTGTATAGAAATTTCTCCAAATATATTTTATCTAAAAAAGATTTTCAAAACTTTTGCTGACTTTTTCGAATTTCAGTTTTAATTTTTCCTCGGTTTCGAGCTATTGTCGTACCGTCCAGTTATGATACCACATGTAGCATTAACTTACGTTTTAAATCAATCATTTACAATTTATGCGCATTCCTTTAAATAATTTATTTTGTTCCAAGATTATTCCATTTAAATTATTATTATTTATTATTTTTACGAACATGAAAAATTGCTAAAAAAAATTAACTTTGAATAACTGACCAATTAAACACAATCGTATTCTAGGGATCAAAATAAGAAACTTTGCCGAGGGAACCATACCTCTAACACGAATTCTGATGTCCCGGAATTTGGGTCGATCTTTTGGGTAGGGGCAAATTTTGAAAAATCCCACTTTGACATAAACATATATATGTTTCAAGCAGAATATGTTTGGGACAATATACTACAGAGGCGATTTTTTTTCAGCGTGCACATGAGATTGTCAGGCTATCAATTGTAATCCTCATTATTTTCTTTAATTTAATGTATATCAGGGCTTTATCGAACATATACTTCAAGAAATATGGTCCAAATACTAGAGACACCTTCCAAGCAAAAGGAAAATTTTAAAGACAAAAAAAATTTTAAAAAAAATTTTCCATACACATTTTTTTAAATATTTTTTTGTGTTTAGGACACCTTATTACACCAGAAAATGTTATGCAAATGCCTTCGGCAAAAATTTTGTTGCATAGTGTTAGGGGTGAAAATTCATTGGGAAAAAAATTATGTATTAAATATTCAAAATTTTTTGAGATTATGATTGAAATAGTATTTTAGTAAAAGTGCAACTGTTAACAGTAACTGTTTCTGGGACAAAGCAAGGGTATAAAAACATGATTTTTGGAAATAATTTTTCTTCTTTCAAAAATGGTTATAATTACGATATTTATGGATACATTTTTTTTCTTCGATGACATTGTTTTCATCGTTAGGATGCTGGCTATTAATGGCTCTATATGGTTTTTTCGTTACAAAAAAAAGATTTGTTTTATAAAATTTACTTTTTTCTAATATTTTTAACGACTGTTATTAAACCATTGTTTCTGTGCGAAATAGATATTTCCAACAATTGTAGGCAAAATATTTTTTTTACACTTATATCGGCACTATCGGACTATATTGTCAAAATACTAAAGGTAACTTCCATGAAAACTGGAATTTTAAAAATTAAAATTTGCATGAAAAAAATGGACTGAAAAATAAATCTTTGTTGTACAGTGTAACACACAATTCGGCTGAAGCACTCTTTTTGGGCCGTTTTAACTAAAACAGATAATTATCAGATTACGGGTTCTTTTAGGTCGATTTCCAAAAATCGTAGGGTATACATTTTCGCTGCTGTGACCTATGTAGTTTACGAAAGGCATACGTTTCTTCTACCGTTTTCTTAAAGCGCCTAAAAGCAAGCTCGAAGTTTTAATTTAATATTTAAAGAACAAAAACATTTCGAATGTATCGAAAAAACATTGTTTAAAGTTTTTAATAATATATTAATTTTTTAGAGCGTACTTCCATTTCCTCCGTTTGTTTGGTCGAACGCCTAAAATCACTCTCAACTTTTTCTTCCATTAGCTGGCATCCTGTGTTGTGATATAAAAATTGATAAATAATTACATTTAGAATCAACCTGAAAAGCGAAGCAATTACAAAGAAATTTACAGTAATTAAATCCAACTGTGCGGTAATTGAAACATCGATTGATTGACGTGTGGAAACCTCAATTAATTAAGGTGTGAAGTGTAAAAACGCCTGAAAGTAGGTCACATTCAATTAGAAAACAATTACGTTGAATGAGATAGTTTACCGATGATTTTTCTGCTTTTCAAGAAAAGCAAATCAAGTCAGTTTTTTAAATCTCCTGCAGAGTAATTAAAATGTGTTTAAATTAATATGCGTAAAGAAAGATCTGGTTCAATTACAACAAATTGTTTTTCAATTTAAACAGCCACAATTTGTCAATTCCTGCAAACGAGAATTGTAGTTGTCTAAAATTTCGTTTCGCAGAAATGAATTCCATTTTTTACGTGCAGCCAACAGACAGACATACGGACAGACAGACGGTCGGACGGGCGGGCATTGCTCAAATGACTTGAAATGATCCAAATCTAATATCCGCCAAACATACTTGGGGTCTTAGGCCACTCCTTCGATGTGTTCCACTTTTGTCTCGTAGCAAATGATACTTATATATAACCTCCTCTCTAAGGTGAGGCGATAAAAAAGCAATGTCATTGTCAACTTAAAAAAAATCTATTGAAAAAAATATAAGTTATGACCCATTTTGCAAATGTTAGGGAAATGTAAAAAAACATGTTTCATATTTATACCCTCACTTTAGTGTGACGAGGGTATATATCATTTGCTACGGAAAAAAGTGTAACACATAGAAGGAGTGACCTAAGACCCCAAGTATGTTCGGAGGAAAACCGTTTTGGGTCATTTTAAGTCGAATGAGCAATGTCCGTCCGTCTGTCTGTCTGTGTGTCTGTCCGTCTGTCTGTCTACTGGCCGGTGCGCACGATAACTCTCGAAAGGAGTAACCGATTGACTTAAAATTTGGTATGCGGTACTATTTTTCTCTAACTCCGGCTAAGTTCGAAGATGGGCCATATTAGTCCACTAACACTAGTACCTCCCCCACAAAGGGTTAACTTTAAGTGAAACATTGATTCTTTAATAACTTCCATACTACATACTCCAATCTTCTGAAATTCCACACATAGTATTAGTTCATTAGTCTCTAACACGTCAAGAAAAATGGGCAAAAAGGCCACTCCCTTTTTGGTACCTCCCACTCAAATGGACCATTTTGTACCAAAAGTTAACAGTTTATAACCAGGGATGTAACGAATATTCGCATTCGCATATGCGAAAGCGAATTATTCGCATTGTTTTAACATTTGCATTCGCAAAAACCATCATTGGAATATTAGCTTTTGCAAAAATATATTTCAGTATCCGCTTCCATTTGTTAAAAGTGCTAAATCTCCTTCCCTTCTTCCCTTCACACAATTTTAAGATATAAATACCAATGCAAACCTCTAGCACTTCTCTTCAAAACAGTTGAAGAAATATGTTTGTCCTTGTTGTAACAGGAGATCAAAATGTGGAAAACATTCTTAATACTTGAATATCATGGAAAAGTATCCATTCAGTTCCTTAAATTTGTTGGTACTAAAGGGTCAAACTATTATTCGCATTCGCTTTCGCAAAAATGCATATTTCACTATTCGCTTTCGCATTCTCATGAAATATATTTCAATATTCGCTTTCGCTAAAGTCACTTTCGTTACATCCCTACCCTAAACATATATATGGGCAAATATCAAAATTTTTTAACACAGGGGTAATGTATGTTGTTTTACCCTTTTCTCGCTTTGTGTACAGATTTCGGTGCATAAGTTGATGGAATTAGATAAACCACAAACATACAAGTTATTTCCTAAAAACGTTTGTTATTATCTAAAAAACTTTAGAAGTTATAAGCACATACATTTCAAAATTGTGGAAAAAGTCCTAGAAATTTTCATATCAGTATCCATTCTTTTATAAGTTGTGACCAAACTATTTATTCTGAAGTAACTGGTCAGTTACAAAAAACACGAGGGACACATGGAGGAAGAATTTTTCGTGAGCACTGTTCATGTGAGATCTTTCCGCAAAAAATTATAGCTCATAACTTTTTGAAATGCGATTTCAAGTGTTTTTTGTTTTTTGACCGCGGTCATCGCGGCCCGCGATGTAATGAAATAACACTAAAGAAGCGGTTATAGCGGCTTGAAATACCTATAAACCTATATAGGTGTCGTTGATGTGCTCTTAATGGAACCACCGCTATAGCTTCCCAAACCTTTGTTAAACTTGCGTGAATTATTTTTTGATAGTGTATTAAAAATTATATTGATTCGTTATATTGATCCGAATAATGAAGCTACAGCGAATATTTTGTCATAGGCTGATAGAAATGCTAATGATCTATGATTGTAATTTTATTTTTCCAAATTCCGCTAAAAATTGCATTTTATACAATTTTTTTTAAATTTAAATTTGGAACCGCCATGACTTTCGCGGCCTTTGATGAAATTTATTCACAACAACGGTTTTTGCATGTTTGTATTTTTATCTTCGTCTGTTGTAAAAGCCGTTGCTGTGCTCGCCAAAAAAATCTTGAAAAAAAATTTACTTCAAAATTAAAAAAATTTGATATTTGCCCATATCTTTCAAGCCGAATATGTTAGGAACAATATACTTTATTCTAATATACTTATATTATATTATTATTTGTAGCGCAAATAAATTTTATTGATTTTCAAATAAAATTTATTTGATCAGAAATATATAATATTCAAAAATTTCTGTTCCAAATACATTTTTTCCCAATTCAGAAATATAAAAAATGGCTATTTTCCTCCGTGAAGTGAAGATATTTGTCGCATTATTTCTTCGATAACATTTTCTAGGAGGTTTCCTTTAAGTTTAATAAAAATATGTTATACGTTTTTAAATAACTTCTTCTATAACTCCAAAATACGACAAACAATAATTTTTTTTTCAAAATAAAAGTTTAAATGTCGGTAAGTTTTGTCTTATTGGGTATCTAGGATCGATGAATATGTAAAACGTTTGTAGAATTCGGTAGAAAGCAAAAATGATTTTAGGAATCAGTCGAAAAGGCCGAATTTTACACGCGCTTAAACATTTTGTTCAACTGAGTTGGCCAACTTTAAGGCTTTTTAGCTCCGCCCCGTTATACCATATGGGGTCCAAATTTAAAACTTAACTTCCCTAGTACCTCTTCTACAAGAATGCCAGATTTTGTAGCAATCAGATGCCAGGTTAATAACGATCACTCGGTCTCCCCTTTTTTTAATTCTTCCCACTGTGAGCTGAGGTTGTTGTTCGTTGGATGTTATAAGCTCACCTTGGTCGTTTCTCAGAGATTATCAATCATTTTTGTACTCTAGGATTTTTTATTTTCATTCTATAGTATTATTAGCCCACTCGTTTCAATTCACTGACCGGTTACTGTATGCCCAGATCAAATGAATAAATATATTTGTGTGCCAGCATATGTGCGAGTGTGTGCAAACTGGATATGTCTGTTTAACATTTTTGCTATGTCATAACAGTCTCTAAGGCTTTGTGTACAACAAATCCAAAAACATTGGACAAATGTAACCAAAAATTGCACAGACAAAATACACATACAAACACACAATAGCACATGTACAGTCATAGTTTCAGAATGAGAGGCAAATGAAAATATTTGATACCACTTGGTGAATGGGTACATGTGTGTGTGTGGGTGTGTGTGGTGTCCTTGCATGAGAGCAAGTGTGGGTGCTCACGTGTCCTTCTGAGTGTACAGTGATCAACAGTGGACAATGCTATGTGAATGTTTGTTAAACGGCTCCAAAGTAGAAACGTATTTCTGATGCGGAGTAGAACATTACAACAGTGGAGTTTGTCAAAATGTGTGTGCTTGTGTGTGTGTCTGAGCATGAGTGCGTGGAAGGTAAAATTGACTAAAAGAACACCATAAGTGGGTGATTTTGTGTACTTATTTGCTGTGTTACAATTTTATGTTTTATAGCCATTTTTGGGTCTTGTTAATACACTCCGGACTTCGTTTATAAAGAGAGAGAGATAGTCATATGGGCAGTAAAGGAGAGAGAGAGAGGTCGTGTGTGTAGTATAAGCATGCCTGTGTCCTTATGAGCAAGCTTGAATGTCCAGTCTGTGTATGTTCATTCAGGTTTGCGGTTTTCTCGGCCATGACATGCAGATGTTTGCAAATGTCTGCTGCCGTTCCGGCAAACAGAAGATGTCGTCTAAGGCAGACAATTCTCTCTCTTACCAAAGAAAAAATATAAATTTTGCTTTAATGTGGAGACGGTTGAAGGTTATGATTTTCTTTTGGGGGTTCCTGCCTGCTTGAGTTTACATTGCTGTCCTTTACTTTTTTTCCCTCGTTTTCTACTTTTTGATTTAAGTTTGCTTTTCGGATCTCAGTGGTGTTGCTGTGTTTTTGGTTAAAAAAAAATGCAAAAACTTGACATGGTCATGAATCATGGTTTGAGGCGACACAAATGTCTCGTGTAATATGCAGCAACACAACATATGTGTAATGTTAAAAAGGGGATATTTTTGCTCATGTGTAGTTAACCTCAAAGGATGTAGAGAAGGGAAACAGGACATCTCGGAGTACAACTGCTTTGATGTAGTGGTAAAAGAAAAATCTACTAAATCCTCACTTATTTGAAGTTTTTTCCTTAGCTATTATTTTGTTGGATTTAGAAGATTTATTTTCTGCAAACAGAGTGATTAAGGTAGTCCATAATAACGAGGGAAGGTTTATAGTGAATAGTTCAAGTTGAAGCCTAATGAGCCACACGTTTCTGGAAAAAAAACTAAATAAAAATCAATGGTACAGTGGTCGACTCTATTATAGACTAGAACCATAGTGGTCGACTCTAATATAACGGGTTTTCCAACAAGAGGTGTTATTTTGAATCACCCGGTATTTCGGTAGCTGTCACTTTTGAAGCTTTTAGTCTTTGACATTTGACCAGTAAAAACTACGCCATTACTAAAAATGGAACGCTAAACGATTCAACAACGCATTGAAATAATTAAAATTCGAAAAATCGAAAATCATCTAAATATCATCTTGACTGATGAGGCCCATTTCCACCTCGGTGGCTACGTCAACAAACAAAATTGTCGCATCTGGGGCTCGGAAAAGTTATTGTTGAGAAGCCTCTCCATCCTCAACGTGTGACTGTTTGGTGCAGTTTATGATCCGGCGGGGTCATTGGACCTTACTTTTTCGAAAATGAGGTTGGATCAACAGTTACCGTGAATGGATTGCGCTAACGAGAGATGATTAATGATTTTCTATGGTCGGAGTTGGATGGTATTGATCTGGACAACGTTTGCTTTTAACAAGACGGCGCTACGTGCCACACAAGCCACAAAACCATTGCTCTGTTATGGGAAAAGTTTCCGGACCGTGTTATCTCTCGAAGAGGTGATCACAGCTGGCCACCGAGATCTTGCGATTTAATATCTTGCGACTTCTTCCTTTGGGGCCCCGTGAAAGATAAGGTCTACGCCAACAGCCCAGCGTCGATTCTAAACCTCAAAGATAGAATTCGTGAGGCCGAGGACATAGGGCAGCCACTTTGCGATTTGGTTATGGAAAATTTCATGAAAAGGATATGGTCCTGTAAGCGTGGTCGTGGTGGCCATTTGGCTGATGTTGTCTTTCATTATAAACGGCATACCTTCCTCTTTATTATGAAATAAACATCCGATCATTTATCTCAAAAAATGGCATTTTTCTTTGAATACCAAAATAACACCTCTTGTTGGAAAGCCCTTTATTTTTATTTCTAATATCGGATATACAATTTTGTTGATCAATTTTCAAAATTATGGGAGATATGTAAAGTACATTTAAACATTAGAAATTGGGCAAAAAATATCGAAAAGTGCTTGCATTAGAATGTTCATAACTGTTGTTCTACAAGAGATATTTAAATATTTTGTTTTGACCAAGATTCCTAAAGACTACAGCTTTAGTAATATAGGGGCGGATGCTGTTTGGAAGCTGCATGGCATATTTTTGTTTTTAAAACACTAATTAAAATATAGATTTTCGCAAAAAGTAATAGTTTTAAATTGAAAAAAAGTTTGGACCAAATGATAACCCATATTGTGCCCTGCAAAAAAAATCATTTTGTGATCGCCGGTAGTTTGGGAGATATCAATAAAAGAATACGATTACTTCACAATTTTCTCATCAAAAGCAGAGACCATCAGCAATTTCTATGAACAATTAACGTGGTTTCGTCTAATGTAAAAATTATCAATAAAAATAATTTAAATATTCTTAAGGATCCCTGGTAATCACCACGGACCTATTTTAAAGCCCTATTATATATAACTTCCTCACAAATATTTGAAAACAGTTCTTGTCAGGAGTACACTAAGTCAATATCCTTTTAATATCCATCCTTGTTAAAGGAGCATCAGCACCACCACCACCACGAAAATGCAGTTGAATTCTCATTAAAACGCAATCATCATTACCCATTCGCTCCGACAAACTTTGGTCATGCTGACCAGGACGAATGAAAAAATAAAGCAAACAAAAAAACTCAAACATAATTCTCGGTATGTTTGTTTCTTTTCAGTTTAATGAATGGTCAACAACTTAAGGGGGTATATCTCTTCACTCCTGCCCACCTCAACCCCTAGCATCAACGTCAAGTATGGTGTAGGGAGGAGGCAAGCATTATTGTTTGCAATAATTATTTTTTTCCGGCTGTTTTCCCAGTTTGTATTTATTTAACTAAAATGTCTGGGAAAACAAATTGTAATTACATTCTGTAGCCGACGATGAGAGAAGGACCCCCATTTCGCCCGTTGTCAGTGTTCTTCAAAGTAGACCAAATAAGAGTTCTAACCTTCTCCTCTTCCCCGTCCACCATATGACCGTTGAAACGCCAGTGGTTATCAAATACTGCCCAAAGTTTAGTGGTAGGCTGAATTCCGTCACTATCAACATCAACAGCCTCGACTTGAATCTCGCTAACTTGAGCGAATAGCTTCGCATCATTTTCTGAAGAAGCTCGAAAACAACAACAACATCCATGCATTCATCAAATAACGAACCATTCACCAGTCGACGTGAACTAACCAACGAACGAACAACAACCATTCAAAAAGAGTAAAAAAAAATTTTAGTGAAAATACAGCAAAAAGTTAAGTTTTAGGTTCCACAAAAAAATAAAATAAAACCGAGCAAACGAATAACAAGTCAAGTTTTTTATGATTTGTAAAATAAAGTCCAACATTGCACAGTGGGGTACATAAATCTGCTTTTTTGGCTAACGGCACGGTTTGAATCGAATTCATTGAATTTTTGATCAAAAATATAAAACGCTTGCAATAACCATAAATCCATATCTCTTGTTTTCTAGATTAACCGCATATGTCAGAAATTTTCGATTTCGGGATTTCTGCATAAAAATGTTCAGCTACACACAGAATACAGTTTGGTTGCCTCAACCGAATTATTTGCCAACCGAATTTTGGTAGTTCTGTCTACTATCATGCGATTTCATCAGGACAGCCAATATTTTGGTTGTGGTATACTTCTGCTTCCATGTTGACAACAATCATATTTGGTTGCGCCAAATACGAAAGTGGTGGCTTAAATTATCTGCTTTAGTTGCCACAACCAACTGTTTTAAAAAAATCGGTTGTTCTGACAATTTGCCAGTCATATACTACCGACAATTAATTAAAAACAGTTTTCATTAATTTTTATTTTATTTATTGAACAAAAAACAAAACAATTCATAACAAAATTAAAAATCACATATTACAAATTCATCACTATTATGAGATGTGGAAATATTTGACACACATTTTAGTACACGAAAAAAACACAAAACTTTTATGCAAATATCGCTTAACCCTGTTCTTTCAATTTCATTATTGTTGCTTTTACTTTTTATTTATGTAAAACATTTTGCACAACATATTCTGCATTCCACACATTATTATCCAAGCGAGATTATTTTTGATTACCTATACCATTCTTGGACAAAATGTTGAAGATTTTTTATGTCGAGTATTTTTATTTTTTGTTTGTCATGTATCAGCAAAAAAACAGCAACCAATCTTTCGGTTGTATTTCCCGAAATACATTTAATTATTCTAAACTTGGGAAATGATTGGGATAACCAATAAACGATTATTTATTAATATTTTTTCTGTTGTAGTAACCAATTTTTCGTTGCGATAATAATCTTTGGTCTATTGATACAATTTCTGTTGTCAAAAATAAAACATTGGTTGTCACAACTAAAAATCGATCATATAGTACTATAATGAAAATTTTAAATTGGTTACCACAACTAACCGAGTGTCAATGAAAACAACAATCTTAATTCGATTGACACAACTATTGATTTAGTTGCAGGCATTTTCATTTGATCGTATCCATGTTATTATTGTTGTTTCAACTAATTATATTTAAATACAACCGACAGACGGAGTAGGCAACATACTTTTTGTTGCCAGTACCATTTTTTTATTGTTACAATCGAATTCCAACCAATTATTTTCCTGGGTGTAATCATTATTTATCTATCGTACATTTAGTATAAAATGTACTGCAGAGAAAAAGTAATTTGACTCACCTGCTGCTTTTTCTACATAGGATTGAGCCAAGATATGGCAACTTGTTCTCCTATTCACAATCCATTGTAAACTGTAGTTGTCTATTGAAAATCTTAAAAGTCTGCAATGTTGTGTCCACCTGAGTTCTCTTAACAATGCAGAATATGTCATCAACATATTTGGTCAATATACTGAGTTTTTCAGCGTATTTTTCTACTGAAGAGTCCAATAATTCATCCATCAAAATGTCTGCGATAACCGCGATGCTGGTTAACCCAATGGTTGTCCTACCCGTTGCTCCTACACTTTGTCGTCATAAATAAAATATCTCGTGTCCTTTATACACAATATTAAAATATCTATAAACACAAAATACATTGGAATTTGTATATATTGTTCAATTTTGTTCCATTTGTCCGTTATAGTTTTGATAGCTCATTTGTCACGTTTTTTTAAATATTTGTATTTCAAGAGCTCATAAGCCGAAGATGAGTAAATTGGTCGCATGGGTGTGCTTCTTTGGAAATTTTTGGCAATCCATATATTCTTGGTGCCGTTGCTGTTTATACCCTACACCACACTGTGGTACAGGGTATTATAAGTTTGTTTCACGGCAGATGTTTGTAACACCTGAAAATAACACAGCTAGACCCACCTTAAAGTATACCGATCGACTCAGAATCACTAGCTGAGTCGATTTAAGCATGTCCGTCCGTCCGTCTGTCCATGTAAAGTTGTTCGTCGACTACAGGTCGCAATTTCACTCCGATCGTTCTGAAATTTTGCAGTTTAGAGTATTTCGCAACTGTTAAGATCGCTATTGAATTTGGTTGAAATCGGTTCAGATTTAGATATAGCTCCCATATATATTTCGTCCGATTTGGCCCTTTAGTCCTATAGAAGCTGTATTTTACATCCAATCCTTTTGAAATTTAGAATTGTAGAGTTTCTTGATCCACGAACCAAAATTACCGAATTTGAAGAAAATCGGTTAAGATTTAGCTATCGCTCCCATATATACGTTTCGTCCGATTTGGCCCTTTAGTCCTATAGAAGCTGTATTTTACATCCAATCGTTTTGAAATTTAGAATGTTAGAGTTTCTAGATCCATGAACCAACATTGCCGAATTTGAAGAAAATCGGTTAAGATTTAGCTATAGCTCCCATATATATGTTTCGTCCGATTTTGCTCTTTAGTCCTGTAGAAGCTGTATTTTACATCCAATCCTTTTGAAATTTAGAATTGTAGAGTTTCTTGATCCATGAACCAACACTACCGAATTTGAAGAAAATCGGTTAAGATTTAGCTATAGCTCCCATATATATGTTTCGTCCGATTTGGCCCTTTAGTCCTATAAAAACTGTATATTACATCCAATTGTTTTGAAATTTAGAATGGTAGAGTTTCTTGATCCATGAACCAACATTGCCGAATGTGAAGAAAATCGGTTAAGATTTAGCTATAGCTCCCATATATATGTTTCTTCCGATTTTGCTCTTTAGTTCTGAAGAAGCTGTATTTTACATCCAATCATTTTGAAATTTAGAATGGTAGAGTTTCTTGATCCATGAACCAACACTACCGAATTTGAAGAAAATCGGTTAAGATTTAGCTATAGCTCCCATATATATGTTTCGTCCGATTTGGCCCTTTAGTTCTATAGAAGCTGTATTTTACATCCAATCGTTTTGAAATTTAGAATGGTAGAGTTTCTTGATTCATGAACCAACATTGCCGAATATGAAGAAAATCGGTAAAGATTTAGCTATAGCTCCCATATATATGTTTCATCCGATTTGGCTCTTTAGATCCAGTCGTTTTTATACCCTACACCACACTGTGGTACAGGGTATTATTTAAGTATAAAATGTCCCAAAAGTAAATTTATGTAAACAATTTATACATGAATTACAAAATTTATTTATTATTAGTTATTCAATATTTCGAGAGTGGTGTAGGGTATTATATAGTCGGCCCCGCCCGACTTTAGCCTTTCCTTATTGGTTTAGATGTCAATTTGTTTATATCCGCCAAGCTAATAATATAATGAGTTGTTCTTACTCTGCAAACCTGACGTTGGATCTTTGTTTAGTCGTTTGTGTGTGCATAGTCTCATAAGATCGGTTTTTGGAACGGTTTTCCCCCTTTGTCAGCACTTACACGCAAAGGCAAAAAAAACGTTTGGAGGTCGTTTATCGCAAACAAAGTTCTTTGCCTCAAACGCTCTACTTTTCCCGTAACGGTTGAAATATTTCTTGTGAATGAAAATGTTTATCATAAACGTAGTTTCTCTTGTTGTCAACGAACATTCTTTCATTCCAAAATTGTCATAAATTATGTTTATGGTAAACGAGAAAAGTTTACGGAAACATTGTATTTAGACATGACTGAATATTTTAAAGAGAGTTGAGAGAACAAAGGGCTTAACTTTTTCTCATTTTGTGAGTGTGCGGTTTTGTAATTTTTTATACCCTACACCACATTGTGGTACAGGGTATTATGACTTTGTGCATTTGTTTGTAACACCTAAAAGGAGAAGAGATAGACCCATTGTTTATTATACCGATCGACTCAGAATCACTTTCTGAGTCGATTTAGCCATGTCCGTCTGTCTGTCCGTCTGTCTGTCCGTCTGTCTGTCCGTCTGTCTGTCCGTCTGTCCGTCTGTCTGTCCGTCTGTCCATGTATTCTTGTAATCAAAGTGCAGGTCGTATTTATGGTCCGATTGTGATGAAATTTAGCATAGTGCTCTTTTTTGGCCCAAGGATCCCTATTGAAATTGGTTAAAATCGGTACAGATTTGGATATAGTCTCCATATATATGTTTCACCCGATTTGACATGCAAGCGCTGTAGGAACTGTATTTTGAATCAGATCGGTACGAAATTTGGCAGAGAGAGTTCTCTTATTTAATGAATAAACACTGCCAAATTCGGGGAAAATCGGTTCAGATTTAGATATAGCCACCATATATATGTTTCACCCGAATTGGCATGTAAGCGCTGTAGAAATCGTGTTTTATATCCGATCAGTACGAAAATTAACAGAGAGAGTTCTCTTATTACATGAATAAACACTGCCAATTTCGGGGAAAATCGGTTCAGATTTAGACATAGCCACCATATATATGTTTCACCCGATTTAACATTTAAGCGCTGTAGAAATCGTGTTTTATATCCGATCAGTACGAAATTTAACAGAGAGAGTTCTCTTATTACATGAATAAACACTGCCAAATTCGGGGAAAATCGGTTCAGATTTAGATATAGCCACCATATATATGTTTCACCCGATTTAACATTTAAGCGCTGTAGAAATCGTGTTTTATATCCGATCAGTACGAAATTCAACAGAGAGAGTTCTCTTATTACATGAATAAACACTGCCAAATTCGGGGGAAATCGGTTCACATTTAGATATAGTCCCCATATACAGGGTTGCCCATATTCGACGGACCCACGGACTCGTTGGGCCCATTCCAATCGACGAGGCTTGTCCGCAGGCAACAATCTTTGCGTCAATTGAATTTTGTACGGGAACAAATGCAAATCAACGCGAATAATCCGTTGTAAAGTGGACCGAGCCATGCCCAACTGCTGAGAACGGCGTTTTTGGGATGTTCTTGGGGACCTCTCAACACTGGCTCGTACGGCAGCGATATTCTAGGCCGATCGCCTTGGTCGACTTTTATTTGGCCTCTTCGGATTATAAAGAGCCTCACCAGTCGAAAATTTTTCGTATAAACGCTTAATGGTGTTCTTAGAAGGCGCACTTCTCACATTTTTTAATATTTTAAAAGCACGTTGACTTGACTTCTTCTGTTGAATGTAAATTTCAACTATTTCAGAGCGCTCGCGTGGCGTGTATTGTTCCATAGTAAAAATCTGCTTGGACTGACGCTTCAAACGCGGTATGTCATTAAGCGATCTGACATCTCTGTCAAAAGTTATGGCGTTGCCAGATGCCGTCGAATATGTGCAACCCTGTATATGTTTCACCCGATTTGACATGAAAGCGCTGTAGAAACCGTATTTTACATCCGACCTGTACGAAATTCGGCAGAGAAAGTTCTCTTATTACATGAAAAAACACTGCGAAATTCGGGGAAAATCGGTTCAGATTTAGATATAGGCCCCATATATATGTATGTTCCACCCGATTTAACATTTGAGCGCTGTAGAAATCGTGTTTTATATCCGATCAGTACGAAATTTAACAGAGAGAGTTTTCTTATTACATGTATGAACACTGCCAAATTCGGGGAAAATCCGTTCAGATTTAAACATAGTCCCAATATATATGTTACACCCGATTTGACATGTAAGCCCTGTAGAAACCGTGTTTTATATCCGATCAGTACGAAAATCGGCAGAGAGAGTTTGCTTATTACATGTATGAACACTGCCAAATTCTTATCGCAATGCCCATTTTCACATTGGTAGGTAGGTGTAGGGTATTATATAGTCGGCCCGCCCGACTTTCTGTCTTTCCTTACTGGTTTATTTTTTAGATGTTGGAATCCGCGTTGTTTTATTAAGAGTTCTGCAGACGGTCGTGGAAATTGTTCTCTGATTACCTCCTTCCGAACTGTTGAACCGTTCAAAATATTTGCAATCCTACTCAGCATGCGTAGAGTCGTATGCTGTGGCCCTTAAGTTTTTTAATAGCGTTTGTGGTGTTTGGTATAAGTGCGTGTGTGGCAAGATTAACAAATGAAGACGGATTAAGTTCGGCCATGTCGAATCTTATTTACCCTCCACCATGGATTGCATGGGAATTGATTCGGATACAAATAAACTCATTATACAAAATTTCAGCCCAATTCGTTGAAATTTGCGGTTTTTGTGGCGTTACGAAGTCAAATCTAGAGGGACCTTTGTATGGGGGTTATATCAGAACACTAGCTAACCCCAGCAGACGTTGTCCTGCCCGATCAATTTGGAACGTATTAGTTTGTTATTCATTGAAAAATGCATACCTCCCGGGTTTCAGGAAAAAATCATCAAAAATATATATACATATATATTGACCATATGTCCACTACAGCGCCATATACCGGTTAGAATCGTACATACAAACTACTATTAAGACAAACCACACATATATTTTAAATTGCAGTCAAATCGATCTGGAAATGCGAATTTGGCAAATAACTAAAACACAAATGACCCCAAACTGAATATATTGTTAAATTTGCAGCCCGTTCGCTTTTATAGTTTCGGAGATAATGCGTTACTAACAAACGTACAAAGGATTTTATATATAACTAGCTGGACCCGGGCCACTTCGCTGCCCCATATTTCCGATCCCGTCCATTTTTGGACCACTGACGTAGACTGCCAGCAGAACTGCAGTGAAATAAACACACAAACAGACAAACAAACGATTTGCCACGCCCACATTTTCCCCGCCCACTATTTGCAAAATTTGGACCACTGACGTAGACTGCCAGCAGAACTGCAGTGGAATAAACACACAAACATACAGACAAACAAACGATTTGCCACGCCCCGCCCACTATTTGCATTTTTGGACCACTGACGTAGACTGCCAGCAGAACTGCAGTGGAATAAACACACAAACATACAGACAAACAAACGATTTGCCACGCCCACATTTTCCCCGCCCACTATTTGCAATTTTTTTTCCCAAAACCATCTCAGACCAAATAGCTTTCAAACAAAAGAAAAAATTTTAAAATCGGTCCAGTGGTTTAAGCGTCTATAAAACACATACATACATACATACAAACATTTTTCCATTTTTATATATATAGAAGATGGATCTATGTATGTATGTATGTGTTTTATAGACGCTTAAACCACTGGACCGATTTTAAATTTTTTTCTTTTGTTTGAGAGCTATTTGGTCTGAGATGGTTTTGGAAAAAAAAAATTGCAAATAGTGGGCGGGGAAAATGTGGGCGTGGCAAATCGTTTGTTTGTCTGTATGTTTGTGTGTTTATTCCACTGCAGTTCTGCTGGCAGTCTACGTCAGTGGTCCAAAAATGGACGAGATCGGAAATATGGGGCAACGAAGTGGACCGGGTCCAGCTAGGATCGGATCGGTCCACTTCGTTGCCCCATATTTCCTATACCGTCCATGTTTGGACCACTGACGTAGACTGCCAGCATATATATATACACAAAATTACAGCAGTCTCGCTAACAAATTGTGCAATATATCTCACTTTCAAAATTTAGCTTATGTTTGCGGGCCATGCAGGTTTGCACCGCCCACTTTTTGCAAAAATGTTTTTTCCAAAACCATCTCAGACAAAATAGCTTTCAAACAAAAGAAAAAATTTTAAAATCGGTCCAGTAGTTTAAGCGTCTATATAATATTATACCTACCGTTGTTCATGTGAAGGATTCAGGGTATAAATAAATAAATTGGTAACTGAAGGTCCCTGTGGCGTTAAGAAGTCAAACCGAAGAGACGCTATATATGGGTACTATATCAAAAAAGGACCGATAGTGTCCATTTGCAATCCCAACATACCTGCAGATATAAGAAGTACGAGCATATGTACCAAATTTCAGCCACCTAGCTCAAGTTGTATAGTTTGTAGCGTGATTACCACAGACGGACATGGCTAAATCGTCTTAAAAGTTTACGACGATTAATAATATATATACTTTATGGGGACTCAGATCAATATTTAGTGGTGAGTGAGTGGTAGTGACAAAATGATTATACCCCCATCCATAAAAATGTTTTTATCAGTGAACTGAATAATTTTTACTTCATTTAAAGAATCTAAATTATCGGTGGTGCGATATCTCGAAATATACTGCGGGATCCAATTTAATGTTATAGGTAAATAAAATGAAGACAGGTGGGAAAATAAGAAGATAGTCAACAAAGAAAACAATAGATCGAGCGCTGCATGAAAATATTTAAAATTTTGTGGAAAGCCGGAATACAAACCAACAATAGATTTTAACACAAACTATGACGAACTATCTATTGTTTTTGTTAATGACTAAATGGTTATTTTTCCACACGTCGGTAATTGTGAATAAGCAAATTAATGCTATTTAAAATAAATCATCACACGTTTAGGTACTGAAGCTCCTAATGGTAATTGTGATATAAATTTGTTGTCGAACCCATCGACATCTCAATCAGGCACAATACACTGGATACTTCTGGAAACAGCGGAAACTTTCAACACTAAAGAGGTAAACTTTGTTTTTTTTAATGACACTATGCATCACGATTTTTCACCCGAAGTTTTCATGTTATTTTCTGATGTAGTTTGATATACTACATATTCACAGACGTGGAAACTTTTGAATGGTCAGCATTTCGGTCAGTATATTGACCTATGAAGATCACTTTTGACGAAAATGTTTGATATATGGTAAGATTACATCTCGCTTTGATCCATACAATGGTCTCCTATATTTTTAATATGTTCTAACATAAATGCTGGGTGATTCCAACGGAACGGGTGTGACATTGTTACTGAGTATATTCCTGATTTTGGTCTACATAATTTATAACGACAATTGACAAAGGGTGGTTTATGTAGATATACATAAGTGTTACCTACTGACATACAAGCAAAGTAAATAATATTTTTAATAAAGAAAAAAAATATGGTTGATATATCACTGTAACGGGTGTGGTTTGATGAAATCTTGATCAGTCGCTTTCTTTATTGCATACTGTAAATTTTTTGTATGTACAGCCAACAAAAAAAATTTTTGGATATCTCAAGAGTACAGTGTATATTGTAGACTTCAAATCCAAATAATTTAATTTGTAGTAAATATATTAATATGAAACGATAGTTTCAATCTGGAGGAGTAATAAGTAGAACAAAATATTGTCCAGGATTTTGTAGCCAAGCTGCATCTATTAAACTAGTTTTTTTTTGTGAAAAACAAAATCGAAGTCGTTTTATTCGCTAAATTATATTCATATTGCCAACATTCTTTATCACATAGAGCAAAAACTTACAAATACACAATTTGTTGCCAAAAACACGTTTTGGCATCTTAATAACTCTTTTGTTTATGACAATGTTTTTTTTTCATTTTCTACAAAATAGAACAGCTACAGCCCCAAAAATTTATGGATTACCGAAAATCCACAAGGATGAAACACCTCTGAGACCTATTTGTTCCTCGATCAATTCACCATCTTATGAATTAAGCAAATATATTGTTAATATCCTCAAGAATCTTAATATGAACTCAATATACAATGTTAAAGACGCAAGTGAATTTAAAAAAAAGAATCAATAACGCTCACATTGATGACGATGAGATATTAATATCCTTTGACGTAGTGTCTTTATTTCCCAGTATTCCACTGAATTTAGCGATTAAAACCATAGATGAAAAATGGAGCATATTAGAAGCATACACAACTATACCATAGAATTTATTCATCGAAATATTAACTTTTTGTATTAAGGAAACAAGATATTTTAAATATGACGATAAACTTTACGAACAGAGAAAAGGGATGCCCATGGGATCTCCAGCTTCACCAGTAATAGCAGATATTATAATGGAACATCTTCTTGACTCATCGTTAACCAAAATAGCATCAAAACCAAAGTACCTGACTAAATATGTTGACGACCTTTTTGCCGTTTTAAAGAAAACAGATATAAATGAAACACTACGAATTCTCAACTCATATAATCGACAAATCCAATTCACCATGGAAGAGGAGAGAGAGGGAAAACTACCGTATTTAGATTCTATAGTACACAGACAAGGAAACCTACTAAAATTGGACTGGTACCAAAAACCTACATCATCCGGACGAATCATCAATTTTTATTCGAAACATCCAAGGAGAACTATAGTCAACACGGCGACTAATTTTATCAGACGAGTATTGGACATCAGCGATGAAGATTTTCACCAACAAAATATTGGAAAAATTAAAGAAATATTAACCTTGAACGAGTTTCCACAGAAAACTATTAACAATCTAATAAGAGATGTACAAAAAGCTAAGAAACCTAAGAAACAAGAAGAAAAACAAACTAAATTATATAAAACTGTAACATATATTCCAGGATTCACTGAACGACTTAAGAACTCAGACCTTTATGACAGGGACAAATTCGAATTGGCACAAAAATCCTATAGTACAGTAAATAGTTTATTTAGTAGGACAAAATCAAAACTTAAAAAGGAAGAAAAACATGACGTAGTATACAAAATTAAATGTAACGGGGACAAGTCCCACTTATGCAACAAGTTATATATTGGCACTACACGAACGAAACTAAAAACTAGACTCTCTTCACATAGATCAGACCAAAAAGCTCTTGACAAACCACTTGAACAGAAAACTGCTCTCGCGGCACATTGTACACTAACTGGTCACCAACCGAACTTTGACGACGTTGACGTATTAGAAGAAGAGAGCAACTACCACAGGAGATACATGCTTGAGATGTTACACATCACTGCCGTACCTACTGAGAAGAGACTGAATTTTAAAACAGATACAGATAAATGCGCACACATATATAGACATTTAATACACAAGAATAGCAAGTAAATCAAAACTTAACTTAGTTGTCATTGAAAAGTGAAAAAGAAAGGATACCTTATTTTTGTTTCGATTTTATAAATGTAATTATGCCCTTTTGTGAAAATTCGTGTATATTGTTACTAATTTTAATGTATATTTGTTTAGTGTAACCCCCTGAAGATGATCGACGAGGTCGTTCGAAATATCGGGAATAAAAATTTGTAATGAAACAATAATATTAAAAATAACATTGTTTTATTTATGGCCTCAAGCTGAACGAACAACTAAAACATAAAATAAATAGGTCAACTAAACATAAACTCAACAAAAAAATTAATTCTAAATTAGAAAACGCTGGGCGTCCTGCTAGAATATCATAACAAAACTCGTTTTAAAATAATGTTTAGGTCGGTTATTCTTTTTTAGTTTCTACCTATTTTCTACAATATATTGATATTCGTTAACTCCATTCGAGAAATATACTTATGCTGTTTATTCCAGAACCAACCAAAACCTTGTAAGAAAGAATAGGCTGATTTAAAATGACTTGCACTGACGCACACATCGTTCTCTTAATGATTGCCCCCATATTATATATTTATTTTTTCATCTTATACGAAATGTCTGTTTTCTATTATTTAATTTCATATTTGAAATAAAATTAATAAATAGACAATATTTTTAAATCGATTAAAAATTATTTACGGTCTTTGCGTAACGGGTGTGACAAATCTTAGAATGCAAATTCTGGCGCAAATATTGTAATGATACTGAAACATTTTGATTTACTTTGTACTAAAGGGTCCGCCATCTAACGTTTTTTTTTTCAACTAGTGCTTATTTCGTGAATGGTAACACTTAGCTCATGTCTGATTTGACAGATAATTAGTTTTATCCTTCCGCTGAACGAATATGGTTGTGTATACGCTTGAACAACGCTGGGAAATATGCCGAAGAAGAAGATTTTGCCGATTTTGCCAAAAAAAATCATCTTTTCAGATGAAGCTCATTTTGATCTTGTGGGCTCTTGAAGCTCATTTTGATCTTGCAAAATTGTCGCATTTGGGGCACAGAAAACCCGCACACATACATTGAGAAGCCGATACACCCAAAACGAGTCACTGTTTGGTGCGGATTTTGGTCCAGAGGCATAATTGGGCCATTTTTCTTCGAAAATGAGCAAGGAGTGGCCGTTACATTCAATGGCGATCGTTATCGGGGATTGAAGAAGAGGATATTGGCAATATTTGGTTTCAACAGGACGGCGCTACGTGCCACACAGCCGAAGCTACACTCGATGTTTTGCGCCCTGTTTTTGAAGATCGCATTATCAGCCGCAGAGCTGATGTCGTTTGGCCACCTCGGAGCTGCGATTTGACACCGTTGGACTATTATTTGTGGGGTGCCCTCAAAGATAAGTTTTACGCCGACAAGCCAAAGACAATTGACGCTTTAAAGGACAATATTCGTGAAGCCATTGGTGAAATACAGCTGCACACAATCGATAATGTGTTTAAAAATTGGACCGATCGTGTAGGCTACTGCATGGCCAGCCGAAGCAGCCATTTGAATGAAATTATTTTCCATTATTAACCGGAAGGATTGTACTTTCAAATAAAAAAAGAAATTTGAGAAAATATTCAGTAGTTTTTTTTTATAGCATTTTCAAAAAAAAAAAGTTATTTTGCGGACCCTTTATATAACCTTGATGTAACTTACACAAAAGACGATATATGCATATCTACATAAAATGTATTAAATTTAACTTTTTGTATATTTTCCGTATCGGGTGTAACAAACAAAACAATCAAAGTTACAAAACCGTTCGCAGGCACTGAATATTTTCCAAAAATTACGAGTTTTGCACTAAACTACACTTAAGAATTTGTACTTTCATGTAGCCAAAAGACAAATTTCTGGAAATAAAAAATATATGGAAAAAGTACTACATCCCCAAATTTTATAATAACCTACAGAAACTCATTGGTAGGAAAAAAAATATTCCTAAATTTCATCAGCTCTTCATTAATTTTTAAAATTAAATTGTTCGTGCTGTCCCTTATCGTATTTTTTTTGAAAAAAAACCGATTTATTTTTTATATATGATGGGGTCAGTTTTCGTGAAATCACCCTGTTTTTTTTACTAAAATTGTACTACAAAATTGTGACGTTTTTGTTTATAAACATAATTTTATAAAACATATTAAATATCATGATTCAAACAAACTATTCTGTTGCGAGAAACGTTTTCTTATTTATTGATAAACAGGCATTGCTTGTGACAAACGCAGTAACCGTTTGCAACAAACGTATCACAGGGTTTGGGATAAACTGGCATTGTTTGTATCAAACACAATAACCATTTGCGCCAAACGTTTCGCAGAATTAGTAATTAATATAAATAATTTACGATAAGTACACTAACCGTTTGCTATAAAGATTTCTTTGGGTTTTGGGATAAACATAAATCGTTTGCGACAAACATAGACCACAAACGAAATTCGTTTGTCTAACTTTTAGTTTGGGAGTAAAGAACTTTATCTTAGCGTGTACATAGTATTAATGAGTCATTATTTTCAATAAGATATTGTCTTGTTTGTCCCACTGTGTCTAGTTTTAACATAACATTTTATGTTTATATAAACTTTATTTTCTTATCTATACACCATTATATGGTTGAGGGGGGCCATATAATGGCTATGACGCAATCATATTATGTTAACGACGCAACCATTTTATGATCACGGGACAATCATACCCGAGGTACCTGATTATGTTATGAATAGCCGATTTAGTTCCGTTTATCTATTAATTTTGCCACTGTGCAATGGTAGCAGAATGGGGAAAATTTTTGGCTTAGTCCAAGATGAATACAAAAAAAATTTGCATTTGCAGCAAAAATTTGTTCTATACTTTTTTTTGCCCCCGTCTTGTTAACGGTGTGTTGGCAAATGTTATTAAAGTGAATTGAGGGTGGAGAAGAAAGGACAAGAATTAATGTAACTCACACGACCAAGGTTTGTCCAAAATAATATTGCTTATACGTCATTATTTACAAATACAGGGAGTTCTTTTTACAGGTTCACAATTTCATTTTACAACCCATTTAACAGCTTATGAAGATTTCTTGAAATCTTGTCATATTCGCCTCAAGAACTCCTTTTTTGCAACCATCATCCATCGGCAAAACTATATATATTAATATGTGGGCAAAAGTAATCTTTAGTATGCTATCTACAGAGAAACTGCAGTTTTCTCTTTAAAATATATTTCTGTAATATTGACAAACCACAACAAAATGTTGCTTTATGCGTCGCTGCTAGTCTATTATCTGTTTTCTCAACTTACCATACCTTTCCCTAAAAAAAAAGGATTCCACAGCAAACCACCACACACAATCAGAGAGCTGACG
This sequence comes from Eudasyphora cyanicolor, assembly GCA_963930755.1. Taxonomy (NCBI): domain Eukaryota; kingdom Metazoa; phylum Arthropoda; class Insecta; order Diptera; family Muscidae; genus Eudasyphora; species Eudasyphora cyanicolor. The sequence goes on along the minus strand of OZ005736.1, from coordinate 89,491,050 downwards.
CGAGAACGCACAAAAAATTCACAGTTTTACATCCTTAATGATAAGATGTTGAATTTTTATGCGCAGATTTTTTCTTTTAGTGCCTCTCGCAGCAGGTTTTTTTGGAATAAAAATTATTGCGGTTTACGCTTACTTTAATGTAATTTAAAAAAATGGTTCTTAGTTTTTTATATGTTTCATATTTATGTGAAAAGTTGAAGCAGCTGTATTGCCAAAAGGCTCTCAGCGCTAATAAAGTGCGGTTTTCATGTTTGTTAACGCGGAAAACATGAAAAGTACTTGGACCGAAATAAAAACAAACGAAAATACAATAATAATAATAATAATAATAACCATAGATTAATAAAGACTAGATTGGGAAAGAATATAATCTTTTAGCAGCAGATTTCAAAGGAATTAATTTCGATACGAACAAGACGAAAATCACTTATCGGTGCCTATATCCAAAATGGGCTATATTAAAAAAAAAAAAAAAACTACCTGTTCAATTTTATTATTTCGCGAAAAATTAAATATGATATGAATTAAGAATTTAAAGGTTTATATTATACACGTTCGAATACATAATTCATATCTTATACAAATTATCGAGAAATAATAAAATTACAGTTTTTTTTCTCCTGGAAAATTGGGTTATTTAATATAGCCCATTTTTGGATATAAGCCATCGTTATATTAACAATTGTGAACCATAGCAGACAAGCAGGAAAGAAAGTGTGTTTAAATGTTTTAAAAGTGAAGCATACTTATAGGGGTACATATTTAATAGTGCAGTGCATACATTAAGGATCTGACGATTAGTATTGAAAAATATAATACTTTTAAAAGTAAATCATTAATATTTTTCAGTATGATTTTAGGTACACCTAAAATTAAATATATATTTCGAAAGTGAAGCATATATATAAATCTTTTGTACTGGAAAGTATGAATTCAATTCTGAAGATTTTTTCAAACCCCAGAATTATAGATCATATACAGCGTTTTCCAATAAGAGTGATATGATTTCTTTGGAAAAAACACACTTATTGTTAAGGAAATTCAAATATTTTTTATTTAATGTGAAATCGATACAATTAAGTTCTAAATAAAACGTCATTCAAATGGCCTCCACGACTTCTTCTGCAGAAACGAATTTGATGAACCCAATTTTCGAGCACTTTTTCCACTAAACAAGTCTTTATGTCATGAATGGCACGTTCAATATTGACTTGTAAAGCTTGAAGAGAGTCTGGTTTATTTCGAAAGACCAATGACTTCAAATAACCCCACAAGAAATAGTGTTATGGTGTTAAATCACAACTTCTTGGGGGCCATTCAATATCACAATTTCTAAAAATAATCGAATCTCCAAACGTGTTAAGGTCGTAGGTCGACTGAAAAGTGTTTTTTTGGATTTAAAAAAATGCACTTAGCATCATTTTTCATGGGTGTCAAAGTCGTAGGTCGACTGGAAAGTGTTTATTTTTCGGATGTGAAAAAAATAGACTTAGCGCACAAAAAGTTGCAATTGGAGAACGACTACTTTGATAATATAACTAATTTGTAAACTTTGTTCTTGCGTATATCTCTCCATGATGAAATTGTAAACACTACTGAATACAATAAAAAACAAATGACAGATCATGACATATTGCAAATGGTCGAAACGTCACTTCAAAATCATATCATCCCAATTGGAAAACCCGTTATAATCATATAAAATTAAGTCGCTAATAAGACAAAGTATAAATTTGGAAGCCTATGATTTTTTTGGAAATTCCAATACAATAAACTTAAGGGGGGTAACGTTAATTCGTGCAAAAAAAGGCACATTTTTAGGATTTTTTGTGACGAAACATTTAAAATTGTTTGATTAAGACCAATGGTACATTAAAGTAAAACTTTCAAAGTTTATTGTGTAAAATTTTTATAAAGAAATATTAAAAAATATGCAAAGTTGAATTGCCCTTCACAACTCGATACCGGTTCATATAAAAAAATAAATTTATTAAGCTAGATAATCGCTGTAGCCAGGTAACGCAGTCGAGTGTTTTTCGAAATTGAAATTTTTCGCTTCTTGGGAACATTGTGAAGTGTGAAATTCGATTTTTGCGAGAAAAAAATCGAATATTTGGTTACTGTTAAATAAAAAAATTAACAAGTTTATAAAAAGCTCGACAGTGTTACAAAATTATAAATAAATTATTTAAAGAAATTGTGTTAAAAATTTTAAAAGGATCCGTGCAGTAGGTTCTGATTTATGAGCGGCACCGTCATTGAAAACATGGGTTGTGGGAAAAACGCTTTAAAGTTTTCCTGAAGTACTGAGTCACAAATGAGGCGCGGTTGCTTAGACTGCTGTATCTTCGTTAGTTTTGCTACGATTTACCTTAATTTTTCACACAATATTCCTGAAAGGTTCTCTATTCAGAAAAAAAATGTAAAAAAAGACAACTAATGGTGAAATGCATGTTTAAGTCAAACAAAAAAAATAAATTTCTTACTGCATTTATTTCACAACAATTATTGGATGTATCTAATGTCAAAATTAGCCAGTAAGAAAAGACAGACAGTCGTGCGGGCCGACTATATAAAGTAATACCCTACACCTCCCTAACAATGCAAAAAGTGGCATTGCGATAATAATTTGCAATAATTGTTTTCTTTTCTGTTAAAATGCACAATATTCTATCATAGATCAAGAGTCGGCACGCAAAATTAGATGTGCCTAATCATAATCTAAATAGATTTTCATCAACATGGATCAAAAACCTAATTTCTGCCAAATTATATAAAGATTGGACATAAAATACAGTTTGAATAGCGCTTAGCGGAACATATATATGGGTCCTGTATCTAAATCAGAACTGATTTTCCCCAAGGTTAGCAGTATTCATTCCTAAATTAAGAAACTTATTTCATCCATTTTTTAATAATCGGAAGTAAAGTATAACTTACTTGGTGCTTTGATACCAAATCGGGAGGAACATATATATATGGGGGTTACATCTAAATCAGATACTAAATCGGGGTAACATGTATATGGGGGTTATATTTAAATCTGAACCGGCTTTCCCCGAATTTGGCAGTGTTCATTCATGTTATAAGAAACCTCTCTCTGCTAAATTTCGCACTGATCGAATATAAGATACGTTTCTACAGCGATTCATGTCAAATCGGGTGTAACTTATATATGGGGACTATATCTTAATCTGAACCGCCATACCCCGAATTTACTTAATTTCGCTCTGATCGAATATAAAAACAATTTCGACGGTGCTTACATATGAAATCGGGTGTATCATATATATGGGGGCTATCTCTATATCCAATTTTCCTCAAATTTGGTATTATCTTTAAGTGTATCAAGATACCTCTTTTTTCAGATCTGTTAAAAAATTTTGCTTATACAGTGAATATATGTAAAATCGGAGGTACATATACATATATGGGAGATATATGTAAATCTGAACCGATTTCTACCAATTTCAATAGGGATCGCCCTTGGGCAAAATTGTGCTAAATTTCATCATAAACGGACCATAAATACGACCTGCACCTTGATTACAACTTGATACATCTACAGACGGACATAGTTAAATCGACTCAGGAAGTGATTCTAAGTCGATCGGTTTAATAAACGATGGGTCCATCTCTTCTCCTTTTAGGTGTTACAAACAAATGCACAAACTCATAATACCCTGTACCACAGTGCGGTGTAGGGTATAATAAAACCGAAATCCTGAATTTAGTACATGTCATTAGCTTTCCGGTCAATTTTTATCCCCTCACCTTAGAGAGGAGGGTTTATATCATTTGCAACGAGCCAAAAGTGCAATACATCGAAGGAGTGACCTAAGACCCTAAGTATGTTCGGCGGTAATCCGTTTTGGGTCATTTTATATCTTTTTAGCAATGCCCGTCCGTCTGTCTGCCTTTCTGCTGGTTGGTGCACACGATAACTCGCGAAAGGAGTAACCGATTGCCTTCAAATTTGGTATGTGGTAATATTTTCTTCTATCTCCGGCTATGTTCGAAGATGGGCCATATTGGTCCACTCCTTGTAGTACCTCCCCTACAAAGGGTTAACATTTAGTGAAATATTGATTTTAAATAACTTCTATACTACTTATTTGAATCCTCTGAAATTCAACACGTAGTATTAGTTTATTAGTCACTATTTCCTCGAGCAAAATGGGCGATGTTGCCAAGCCCCTTTTGGTAACTCTCACACCAATGGACATTTTTGAACCAAAATTTACCAGCTTATAACATTAATACCAGTGCATACAAAGACTTGAAATTATGTACAATGTAATGGTTTAATAGGACCTAAAATACGGTGAAAAATGGGCATTATTGCCACGTTCGTTTTGGTACCTCCTATACAAATGGACCATTTTGTACCAAAAGTTAACAGCTTTTACGTTAATACCAGTGCATACAAATACTTGCAATTTCGTACAGTGCAATGCTTTTATAGTACCTAGAGTCTAGAGAAAAGTGGCCGTAATTGACACTCCTCTTTTGGTACCTCCCACACAAATGGACCATTTTACAGCAAAAGTTGCCAGCTTATAACTTTAATGCCAGTGCATATACTTTTAAATATTTGAAATTTTGTACAGTGTAATGCTTTTATAGTACCTAGAGTCCAGAGAAAAGTGGCCGTTATTGGGACGCCCCTTTTGGTACCTCCCACACACCATTTTACACCAAAAGTTAACTGCTTATAACATTAATACCAGTCCACAAAAATACTTTAAATATTGTACTATGCTTTTATAGTACCCAGAGTTTAGTGAAAAGTGGGCGTTATTGGCACGCCCATTTTGGTAACTCCCAAACAAGTGGACCATTTTGCACCAAAAGTTAACTGCGTATAACTTTAGTACCAGTCACACAAATACTTGATATTTTGTTCAGTGTAATGCTTTTATAGGACCTACAGTGAAGTGAAAGATGGGGGTTATTGGTACGCCCCTTTTGGTACCTCCCACAAAAATGGACCATTTTGCACCAGAAGTTAACAGCATATAATTTTAATACCAGTACATACTTTATTTATTAAATGCAATTTAAGTTGATAACAATTTAATTAAAACAAAAAAAAAATAAATTTACTAATATTTTTTTGGGACTCAAGGCGAGGGGATTCATAAGTCGGTATACCCGACTGAACTTTCTTTCTTCTTATAATTCATTCATATATTTCATTTCATAATAAACAAACGGCTAAAAATTATCATTCTGTTAATTATTTAAAGCACATTCCCAGAAATTATGCAAATGTGTTTTTTTTTATAAAAAATCGTAAAAAATAGTTCGCATCAATTCACCACTTCCAAATTCATACAGTATCTAACAAAGACATCTTAGAACACGACATTAAAATTTCAAAAAAAATCGAAGAGTGTAATCATTTTGTAAATCGCAATAGAAAGTATAAAAGGGCAAAAAGATTAAAAATTGGTATATTTGTTGCAGTTCTTACTCTAAGTTTGTTGTAGTAGTTGAAATTACTTTCAAAACAAGGTATAGCACATTAAAATCGGTCAAGTATTTCAGGAGATACACGCTAAAAAATGAACACACCTTTTAGAAAAAAAAACGTAATTTCGTCAACTTTAAATTGCTCATAACTCTTAAAGAAATTTTTTTAAATGTTTTCTTGAACTACGTATAAGATATTTTTATTTAAATAATGCATAAACAAAATTTCGAAGCAATCAAAAATAGTGATGTCAAAAATCGTCCCGTTTGGCATGGAACGACTGATATGGATGACGACACTTTGACTTTCGTTCAAAGTGTCTTCATCCATAAACAATTTTCTTTGTTTCCGTCTTTTCCTGGCTCTTTCTTGTTCCGCTTCGAGGTGTTTCTGGCGAATCTCAGCGTTCATAAATTTCTTATCACTCGGTTCATAAATTTTGTATCCTAAAAACAAAATATGAACACTATATTGGCTATATCAGGTCCATTTCCGGCGGTACTATGTAACGAGTGTCACCGAATATAAATCACAACTATCTCCCTAAATAATTGATATATTTTTCAATTATGTAAATATTCCAGGGCAGAATACCTTAATATTCAGTGAAAGATTTGCACTATAAATGTAACAGGTGGCACTCGTTCTATGCACAAGTAAGAAACTAAATTAAAAATTATTTTAAATCCTTTGACAATAATACACGCAATATATAAACATATTGCAATTCCGAAAAATAGAAATATATCCGAAAGGAACAGCATACTTGTTATAAAATGTTTTAGTAGAAGTACTTTGTCAACATATTTTTTCTCCCAAATATGTACTTGTAAAAAATCAAATTATTATTAATTTTTTTTTTTTAAATAAAATTTTGAATTTGTTTATTTTAATAGAAATAGTACAGTTTACATTTAGCAGAATTTTAAGTATTTAACCGCATATTTAAGTTCGTGTGTACTTTATGGGGTCTCCTATCAATATTTAGAGGAGTTACAAATGGAGTGACAAAATGAATATTCCCCCCTTCTATGGTAAATGGTATAATAATGTGTTAAATACATTTGGGAGCTGAAGATTTTCCCGACCTATAAAAATAATGGGGCATATAAATGATTTAAAAATTAAGCATACTTTTAAGAGTAAATAAGTAATAATAAATAGCATAAGTTTAGCACAGAATATTCTTTAGAAATTCATATCGAGAAACAATTGAAATCGGTGTGGAATTCGGCCATGTCGAATTTTATACACCCTCCACCATGGATCGCACGTGAATAATTTCGGGTATAAATAAACCTAGCTCTTAGCTCAAGTATTATAGATTGTAGCGTGATTACCACTGAGGGACGGACAGACAAACGGATGATATGAATTATATGGTCTCTGTTGAATATTTCAAGGGGTTACAAACGGAGGGACAAGATGAATAGACCCCCATCCAGTGGTGGATTGTATAATAAGTTTTTGACAAATTTATAGTTATACGACATTTCAAAAGCAAACGAATTTCGAATATTATCTCGATTCGTTGATCGGTATTTTTGGTTAATTTTTCATTTAGATAAGACACATTTAAAAGCCATCATTATCTGTCGAATTGAACTCCATCCAGCAGAAAAAAGTTTTAGTTATTTAAATTCGTGTTGCGTTCACTGTTACTGCACAGACAGACCACAATTACAATGGAATAAAATGCCGTTTCGCCTCATAGCGGTGTGAAAAATTCATTAAATACCAAAGCCCCAAAGTATGCATTAAATTTGTACAAGAGTTGAGATGTGTAACGTGAGCGTACGTTGAATTAATTTCGTAAGCTATGTGTCAGAGCGTTCCAGTGGCGGCGGTGGCAAAATGATGCTTGTTTATGTATTTTGACATTAATTTGTTGTTTAACAAATGCAAACATTAAATGTTATTTTGATGTATATTTCATTTTGCTGTGTTTGGCCAACAACAGTCGCTGCTCTGTCGAGCGGTTGGCGGGTAGGTCGAACGTGCTGGTGCACGTTTTTATTTCATTTTATTCATTCCCTCTCGCGTTGGTTTTTACATCACATTTTTGTATTTACATTATGCGGTTAGTTAGTTATGTTATTATTTACCCAAGTCTTGTTAATTTAAAATATATTATTTATTTGTATAATTTACTTGGAAATTAATTACATCTGATGTTATCTCTAATTGGAGAGGTGGCTTTTTTGCGAGCATTCTATCGCGCGTGAGTGTGAAAACAATTTGATGTTCAAACTGAAACATGTGTTTGCACAATATGTTTAAAATATTACTGCATACCCTAGGGGACTGTGGAATATCACATATAATTAATGCATACTTTTAGATTTGAGTTAAAAAAAATATGCAAAATAATTCACACAGGTAAGGGTGGATGTTTAGATCATATTCATAATTTAAAATTTGTGTTCGATTGGAACACACCAGAGACCTTTAATTTGGCAAATAATATAATGAGAGAAAAATGAAATTATTCGTCATAAATTGGAAATAAAAGTCATTAAGAGTCAAATTAAGCCATAAACATATTGCTAATACCAACAATTTCTGAGAATATTTAAAGCAATACAAATGCAGGTTTGATGAGACGATTATTTCTGATTAAATAATTGGGGAATACAATTTCAAAATTGATTCTTCATAAGGTATAGAAATAATTGGTTGGTTAAAATTACATTTTTCTATTTGGACAAGAATAATACTTTCTTTCATAGGTTTGGAATCATACCCTGGAGCATGGGTCTTTGCAGTGGAAGAAGGTGACAGGTGAGACATCGCCAAACAATGAGGTAGTATTACCAATTTTGCAGGTGGTTCCAGCAAATGTCGTGCATGAGAAAAGAAAATAGATGCAAAAAATATAAATATTGGTATGCCAACAAATTACACTAACTCCCACCAATGTGTACTGAAAGTAGCAAGGTAGTGGACGTAAGGATGAAAATTATCCACTACCAAAAAGTGAGGGAGTGACACCAGATAGGATAAACAAATCATAAGAGAAAATTTTGCTGAAAGGGCATCCAGATCAACCAGCACCGGAGCGAAACGCCATCTAACGCTCAGATGGACATAATAAATAAAGACATAGTTCGTGTAGCTTTGATTCGGGAGCCATGAACAACTGTTCACAATATTACTGGATTAAGTCATATGAACTACAACCATTTCTACGGTAACACAAGTGCTCGTCGTAGGACTTGTTAACAAAATTAGGGAAGAGGTATTGTACATAACGGAATGTTCAACCTTATGTATGAGATCCGGCAACGGAGCGTTTCTGATGAATACGTTATAGAAGGTTTGAAATTGCACGGTCACAACCAAACACAAAACATTTCCGTAATAGCGCTAAAATAGATCGTTCGAAGATTGTAATAATATAACATCATTCGAAGATAGTTGCCTACTTCATTTAACAATGTGCAGAAGAATTATCAAATCCTTAGACGAGTTTCACGTTGACCGGGCGCTGAAGAACTGAATCAACCACACGCAAAAAAACTTCGTTACTCCCAAACGATAAATTATATTAACGAAATTAGTTTGCGGTCTATGTTTGTGCAAAGGGTTTATGTTTATCCCACAACCCAATGAAACGTTTATAGCAAACGGTAATAAATACACTTATCATAAATGATTCAAATTTATTACAAACCCTGTTCAACATTTGTTGCAAACGGTTATTGCGTTTGTCACAAGCAATATCTGTTTATCTCAAACCTGATGCAACGTTGGAAGCAAACGGTTATTGTGTTGGTAAAAAGCAACCCGTATTGTGTTTGTCAATATGAAAATGGTCTCGTGTTTCATCAAAAATTTAAAATAGATCATGATGGATGCTTACATCTTTTTGGTGGTTATGTCTCGATATGCTAAGGAGTTGGTGGATTATTTGTGGGTATACACTCAAAAAAAAGTGAACCATAGAGCAAGTTAAAATGAACTTAACTGTAGGAATATTGAACTTCGTATTTCGCTAAAGCTATTTTTCCTTATATCAAGTTCATACATTTCCTCACAATTATGAAATATTTTTAACTTATTTCTAGTTAACTCGTACTTCCTTTAAGTAACTATTGAAATTAAAATAGGGAAAATTAACTCAATACTAGCAAATTCTGACTTGAAATTATGCAAATTTAGCATACTTTTGTCCTTATTGCAAGTAAATTTTTACTCAAATTTAGGAAAATTTAATTAAATTTATGCAAAAAGAAAAGAAAAATTAAAATTTTTCTTCGACTTTTTAGTCCATGATTTTTTGCGATTTTCGATCCTACTTCATCATTTTCCTCCTCCATTTATGTGTTGGAATCTCTCTCTCTTACAACTTCCTCTTTGGATTTCTTTCTTCTGCTTTATTTTAGTAATTGAAATTTATTTTATTAAACATTAAACATTATTATGTATATAAAATTTTACCTTTGCTCCGAATGTGATTCGATCCCAGAACCTTCCGTTTTCTGAACCACATGTTTACCAACTGAGCTACGTGGACACTTAAATTTTTATGAAAAATTTGTTTTTAAATACAATTATGTATATATCCCAAAATTTTTGAAACAATGTATTTTTATGTACACTTGAATTTGATAAAAGGATTGCCATCATAGAATGATAAATAGAGTTGCTATATACTATATTTATAGGCGACGAAGAAATTTTATTATGAATGACATTTTCATATCAATCCCAAAAGAGTTTCGTAGCTCGATATATAGTGTGTCTGGCTCACTATCATAAGGTTGTCGGTTCGAATCTCGTCCCGGGCGTAACATTTTTAATGTTTCTCCATAAATTTAAGTTTCTGCAAGTAAGGAATTGCGGAACGAAAAAGGGCAGAATTTTTTGTGTTTTTAACACTACAACATAGTCCGAAAATAGTTAATTTTTCCTTGATTTTAGTATGTTTTCCTAATTTTGAGTTCAAATTCATGGACTCGAAATAAGGATTCATGATTATTTTTAGTTAAAATTTCATAAAAATCATGCTTTCCATTATTAGTTCCTAATTTCCTTATGTCTATGTTGGGTGTCCACCGCATATGTTTAAATTTGATAAATATATGAATATTCGAACTTTTTTCAAGAAATATTATTTTAGTAAAAATATGTCCTCATTTGTAGTTAACGAACTATTCTGCATATCCCCCAAAAAAATAAAATTTGGTAGTACTTAATAAAATTTCCCAGTTTTAAGAAAAAATTAACTCAATATGAATAAAAACATTGAACGAAATTGGAGTATGGATTTTACTAAAATTTAGGAAATACATTTTTTTGAGTGTAATGATGTAAAAATTAGAGATAAGGTAAATCGTGGTATATCTCAGGGGGACATTTTATTACCCAGTCTCCTAAGACCCTTCACATACGAAAGACTTAAATCAGTCTATTTTGCAGACGATCTTTTAACACGAGGTTTGCTATATATATGGATGGCGCCATGCACACTAAGGGTTATCTGGCGCCATCTGACATTTCCATTGGAAAGATTGAAATTTTTTAGCATAAACGTACTCAGAACGTTTTGACGTACGACCATCATTTGTGTTGTTGAAAAAATCAATTTGGCAAAAAAATGGAATTAACTCGTGAACATTTTCTTGCGATCATTGTTCACAACTTTCGACGTGGATTATCACGACAAGAGTGCATCGATGAACTTAAATTTTTGTATGGCGAAGAAGCACCATCCTATAGCACTGTGAAAAACTGGTTTAATGAATTCAATCGTGGCCGACTCTCGCTCAAAGACGAAGGTCGTCCAAAAACGGCCGTTGTGCCAGAGAACATTGATGCCGTGCGTGAACTGATAATGCAAGATCGTCATGTGACATACCGTGAGATAGAGGCATTCTTGGGGATTTCTTCCACCAGCATACATTCGATAATGCATGAACACCTGGCCGCACAATTTGACAATCGCTCAAAAAAGGAACGTGTCGATTGGTGCAAAGAAATTTTGAAAAAAATACGATCGCGGTGCTTCAAAAGACGTTTATAAGATTGTCACAGGTGACGAATCTTGGATCTATGCGTATGAGCCCGAAACAAAACAGCAATCGACCGTGTGGGTCTTCGAAGACGAGCCAAATTCAACGAAAGTTGTTCTTGGAAGAAGCACTTCGAAGCAAATGGACGACTGTTTCTTCGGCAAATTGGTCATGTGGCGACTGTTCCGCTTGAGCAACGTAGGACGGTCAATTCTGAATGGTATACAAGCGTTCAAAAGCACGTTTGGAAAGTGTCTCAATCGGAAGTGGAAACAGTGCTTCGACAATTGGTTTGAGCGCATGCAAAAGTGTATAAATCATACTGGAGAATACTTTGAAGAACAATAAAACCATTTTTGATGATAAATATTAGCATTTTCATTATTAGGCCAGAAATATATATAGCAGCCCTCGTACTGCTAAGGGACAGGAATTTAAACCACTTATGTAGAAGAGCTGAGGAGATACTTAACATAGCACATAACTGGACACAACCAAGGGGATTAAATGTAAACCCCGAAAAAATATAAATATGCCTATTTACAAGGAAAGATCGCACGTTTCGACGAGCCTCGACTCCTGAATAAGACAATTACTATATTTACAATTGTAAAATACTTGGGAGTAAGCACGGATCGGAAACTGAGTTGGAAAGATCACATATAGATCATAGATCAGGACTTCGTCCAAATATGACACACTGGCATAATTAGACCAACAATAACCTGCGCCTCAGTAGTGTGGGGGACTAGTGACGGTAAAGAAGTGCAAAAAGTTCAACGAATGTGCTCTTTAGCAAAAGCAAGATGTCTCCAAGTGTTGGGTGAATGGATAAATCGAGACCTCATGTCGTACCATCAGAATATTTTAATCACTGGTCGGTCACATTTAAACATTGGAAATCTCGAATAGCATTCCTGAACAACGCTTGCAGTTAACTGTGAATCATTTGTGCCAGACAGACTCTTCTGGTTGAACACAACACTTACTACTGTATCCGTGGGAATTCGCTGATACACGGATGGATCGCAACTAGGAGGAAACACGGGACTGGTTTTTTTAATTGAGGAATTAGAGGTTGAACTTTATTTCCACCGATAATAACACGGAAGATTGAGCATTCATGGAGTATGTGAACTTGGTTAACAACACCACAAAACCGAAGGATGCTAACATATTCACAGATAGCTAAATTTCGATCCAAGCAATGACAGCCGAAAGGGTCAAATCCAGAACTGTTTTGTACTGTCACAGAACGATTAATTATTACTCAGCCCATGTCAAATCGTATCTTTTGGTTGCCAGTACACAGCGGAGTGATTGAAAATGAACGGCTTGAATAGCTTGGCCTCAAAGGGTAGAGAAATTCATGTAGTAATCTTGGAAAATTCAAAAACTTGTGGGAGAAACTACAGCTTCCGTGTGTGGTGACCCAAATGAGAATAAAACAAGTTGTTTACTGAAACGAGGCTAGTAAGATGATGAGTGTTATAACAGGACCCTCAAGCTTACAAGCATATCTGCACATCATAGAAAAAATAGATAACGACGAATACATGGCGTATAGGGGAAACATCGAACCTATGAAGCATTTCTTGTGCCAATGCCCAGCTTTTAATAGTGAAATACTAACATTTTCGAGGCACATGTGGTCTTTGTGAGTTATTTAGGGTACCTAGACACGTTCAGGTTATAATGATATGTTCAAAAAGTTGTTCAGATTTAACGTGGTTACAATTTTGCCAACATTGTTATTGGAAAATTAAGAGTCCCTGTAAGTTATGCTGAAACAATTGTTTTTCCTTCACTTTTCACAAAAATGTATGTTTGTGAACAAAGTGTAGGTCGCAAATATGAAGCGATCTTTACGAAAATTGCTGCAGGGTAGGGACAAATCCATATTGAGAATGGGTCACATCGGTCCATGTTTTGATATACTCCCCATACAATGGTCCCCAGCGATTACTCAATTATATACACTGTGCAACAGTGAAAAAAAAATACACGGACTTGACACTATAGGTTCGATTCTACTAAATACTGATTAGTCTACATCACCCAAAAAAATTAGAATACATCACCCAAAAATACATCGATTTCCACGACTTTTGATAAATCGTTATTTTTGGAGGTAATTTTCAGTGGCAAAGTGGTGCACGTGGGTCTCGGGTGTTTTGGGAGAAATACTTCTTGAAGTGTCTCCTTTCTTTTGCGCTTTGACATGGAACTTCTGTTCCGAAGCTTTCTACACTAAAATCGTTCCTGAATTTACTAACTCTTCCTTTACCCATCAAACTTTGTGGATAAATACGATATATTTAAAAAACCACTGTGTGGCCATTAAAGAGTATTGTGGGGACCTATATTGATTTTTTTGAATATCAAAAGCCGACGAAAAATGCGCCCTATCCGGGGACACAACCATGAAACCCTTATGAGAACCGAAGCCCCGGTTCGCCGTAAAACAACGGAATATATAAACGTGATCGTTGGAGATAAAGTTATCCGTTCAAGCCGCTCTCTCAAATAATTGGGAGTTATCACAGATAACAGGCTAACATTCAGCGACCACATTGAGTATATAAGCAAGAAAGCTACAAAAACTCAAGCTTCCCTGGCACGAATGTTGCAAAACGTTGGAGATCCTAAACTCACGAGACGGAAACTACTTGACACTGTAGTTAATTCTGTAATCCTGTATGCTACTCCCGTATGGGCGGATGCATTGAGTGTGAAATCCTATAGGAAAAAGTTGATGTCTATATATCGACTAAGCTGTCTTCGGAAAATTTTAGGGTACATAAAGATATCGGAGAATGCAGTAGGTGTTGTCGCTGGCCGTATCCCAATAAAAAGCAGACATCTGAATTTGCGAAGGAAGAGCGTTCCCCATCGATCGCCACTTGGCAATCTCGTTTGGATACATCTGCAAAGGGAAGATGGACGCCTCTCCGTATACCTACCATAAGTGTATGGTTGAATAGACGACACGATCATGGTGCCTGCCGGAAATATCTGCACAGATTTGGACACGATAGCGCGCCTATGTGCCCAAACTGTGTGGAAGCGGAAGAAGATGTAAATCACGTCATATTCCTCTGTTCAACAGAGAAGGCGTTCCTACAATTGACCGTGATAGATTATATGTTACAAAGCGATGATAAATGGCGATATATAAATAAACAAGTAAGAAAGTTTCAGTCGGGTAAACCGACTAAGGTATACCCTCACTTTGTGAGTAATGTAATATTGAATATTACTCGAATTATTCTGTCAATTTGTGTGGGAGTTACCAGAAGGGGTTTATATAATACACCTTTTTTTCGCTGAACATTAGATACTTTAAATTCATTGCACTGTGCCGACTTATAAGCATTTATGTGCACTGGTATAAACGTTATGAGACATTAAATTGTGGTATGATTTGGGAATTTTTGTGTGGGAGGTACAAAAAGGGGCGTGGCAATAACGCCCATTTTTCACAGGGCTATAGACACTATAAAAACATTACACTGTAAAAAATTTCAAGTATTTGTATACACTGGTTTTAATGTTATAAGCTGTTAACTTTTGGTGCAAAAAGGTACCTTTGTGTGGGAGGTACCAAAAGGGGCGTGGCAACAACACCCATTTTTCCCTGGACTGTAGGCAATATAAAAGCATAATACTGTACAAAATTTCAAGTATTTTTATACACTGTTATTAATGTTATAAGCTGTTAACTTTTGGTGCAAAATGGTGCATTTGTGTGGGAGGTACCAAAAGGGACGTGGCGACTTCGCCCATTTTTCTCGAGTTGATAGCGACTAATAAGCTAACACTATGTGTGAAATTTCAAAAGATTCGAATAAGTAGTATAGCAGTTATTAAAGAATCAATATTTCAAAACATTTTAACCCTTTGTGGGGGAGGTACTAGAAGGAGTGGACCAATATGGCCCATCTTCGAACTTAGCCGGAGATAGAAAAAAATATTACCACATACCAAATTTGAGGTCAATCGGTTACTCCTTTCGAGAGTTATCGTGCGCACCAGCCAGCAGACAGACAGACAGACAGACAGACAGACAGACAGACAGACAGACAGACAGACGGACGGACATTGCTCATTCGACTTAAAATGACCTAAAACGGATTTCCTCCGAACATACTTGGGGTCTTAGGTCACTCCTTCGACGTGTTACACTTTTTTCCGTAGCAAATGATATATACCCTCGTCACACTAAAGTGAGGGTATAATTAGGGACAAATACAATCCTAGAGCTACATAGAGTAGACACTATACGGAGAAACGCAGAAATCAATATGATTTAGAGTGCAGTAGATAGCCTAATGGCTAACCATTAGGGCGGGTCGATTCAAAAATCGCCCATTGCTCAGTGAAAATCGTATTCTGGGGATCAAAATAAGAAACTTTGCCGAAGGAACCATACCTCTAAAACGAATTCTGATGTCCCGGAAAAAATTCCACTTTGACCCATTTAGAGAGCTCCAATCGAGTCCAAATGTATGACCGACCCCCACTCAGTGAAGTGCTCAGTGAAAATCGTATTCTAGGGATCAAAATAAGAAACTTTGTCGAAGGAAACATACCTCTAAAACGAATTCTGATGTCCCGGAAAAAATCCCACTTTGACCCATTTAGAGTGCTCCAATCGAGCACTCCAGGGGGTGTGCCACTGGCATGGGTGGGTCGGGCATCCAAAGTTTGTGGGGGTCGGTCATACATTTGGACTCGATTGGAGCACTCGAAATGGGTCAAAGTGGGATTTTTCAAAATTTGCCCTACCCAAAAGTTCGACCCAAATTCCGGGACATCAGAATTCGTTTTAGAGGTATGGTTCCTTCGGCAAAGTTTCTTATTTTGATCCCTAGAATACGATTTTCACTGACCAATGGCGACTTTTTTTGCCTCCCCACAAATCGACCCGGCCTACTAACCATCCTGCACGAAGTAATACTTCACAGCAGTTCCGTGAAGGACTGATGGTCGCAGCGGGGGGTGTGGTTTAGTACGTAAGAATCGTGCATGTTTTCAGTACGGGCTGAATCATACATCTATCAGATGATTCCACACCTCCGGCGCAGCAATAGTCATATGGATGGGAAAAACGGGTCGTTTGACCAAAATGTTAAAATTCAACACCCAACTCAAACTCGGAGAGTCCTACTACCCAATAGGACTAAACTTGGTGCAAGTTGTATCCCCCTCAGAAGACATCGGTTTCGAAAGTTCACTCACTGGACCTGAAATCCCCCATATCGATACCTCCATTCTAAAACATGCTAAGTCGAGATTTTTAGGGAGATAGCATTTTTAATTTCTAGATATTCCAGATTATATTCAGTCAAAATTTGGTGTTTATCCATCAAACTAATCAAAAGTTATTAACAAAACTATACTGGTCATTCGATTTGCATTATAAAGGAATTCCACACAAATTTTGACAAATCATGTAACTTTGATCGCCATTGTTTAGAATGGAGGAATCGATAGGTACTTACACCTTCTTTGTTATAAGTTGAGATTATAAAAATACTCTGGAAAAAAACTGAATTTTCCATGCAATTTACATCTTGCGTACATATTATTTATCATATTTCATTGATTATCCACTTTCCATCCCGGAACGACTGAAAAATAAATATTACCTTCACTTCCAATTCCACTTAGTTGCAAGTATCAGAGTAATGTCCTTACATGTACGCAAATAATGGGCAAAACCACACAATCAGTCACAACTGTCGAACTTTTTATATACAACAATATATTTTTTTCATTTGCAGACACTATATTCCTATGAGTACATGTACCAATATTAGAGCGGGTATAAAAAAATATAGCAGTTGTCGGCTTTTATAATTAAAGCATGTTTTGTTAATTGAGATAAGGCCGAGCGAAGCCAACTATGTGATACCGTACAACACCTTGTTAGAGCAGAATAAGCTCAGATATTGTAAATATAAATATGAGATAATTACATTATAAATCTAAATCTAAACAGAAGTTGTTAAAATTCGACAATATGCGTTCTTGGACAAATAAATTATACCCAATAAATTAAAAAAAATATATATTGAATGTGATATACAGCTTCTATAGCGTTACAAGGCCAAATCTAAAGAAACATTTATATCTGGGGGCAATATCGAACTCATCCAATTTCCCCAATTCCAATTGGTTTCCTCCCTTGTGTGAAAGAGGTCTTATTGTCAAATTTTACCAAGTACTTGTACTTAACGAACAACTTAAGAAATATTATTTCAGAAATTTATGTTATTTAACTGTCGGAGCTGGAGGAGTCGGAGTCGAATGATATTAAAATTCGACTCCGGAAGTCGGAGTCGAGTAATTTAGGGAATATGTAATGTCGCTCACACTTACTGGCGGATCGAAATTTTATGAGGATATTCACTAAACAAAAAAAGAACAGACATTTCAGATGTTGATAACCGCAATATTTTTTTATATTGAGCGCCCCAGTAGGCGAGTTGGTAGCGTACTCGCCTATGAGTTTGGGGGTCGTGGGTTCGATTCCCACCAGACGCTCTGGTATGTCGCTGCAAAATTCAGCCATATGGTCTTTGTAACCCGGCCTTTCCCTGGACCTTAAAATTATAATATAAATTTACTTTGTATTGTAATTCATATAAATAAATAAATAATTTTTTAATTGGACCCGCCCTAATATACATAAATATATCTTGTGAAACCCAGAACATTTTTTCATTCTGAATGATTGTGTCCTACCAACGCTGTGTGTGTTGTGCGTTATTTTGTGTGGCATACCGCAAGCCTGTTAAATGAACCTGCATTGTGTCTACCACTAGAGTTTGCAGTCCCTATGCCATTTTTTGTATTGCTCCAGGCCCTACCAACATGTAACCAAATGCATGAGGGCCGATACACTCCTATTCGGCCAACCACTCAAACAATTCATACATCTTTCCCCATCAATCCAACCTTCCATCCATCGATGATCGATCTATCCAACGTTTGTAAGTTGGAACGACTCCATATGCAGAAGAGTCAACTCCGGTAACAGTGCATTGCTTCTATTATGTCATTGAATTTGTGTGCGGATGTGTGGGTGTGTTGTTATACATTTTTAATTATATTTATTCTCGAGCAAAAGGTTGCACGGATGGCATCATGTATTGCAACTAACAATGTATAGGTTTTAACGTTTCGGGGAAACAACCGCCTCGTACGGGGCCAAAATAAGCAACCGCGCCTCATACGGAACTCAGTACATCAGAAAAACTTTAAAGCGTTTTTCCCACAACCCATGTTTTCCAAGACAGTGCCCCTCGTAACCCAAAAACTACTAAACCGATCTTTTTGAAATTTTTAACACTATATCTTTACATAATTTACGAGGTAACGCTGCAGAGTTTTTTTAATTTTGCTAATTTGTTTATTTAACAATAACCAATTAGTCGATTTTGTATCCCAAAAATCGAATTTTTCACTTCAAAGTGTTCCCAAAAATGTAAAGTTTTTATTTTCGAAAAAAATCGACAGCGTTGCCTGGCTATAACGATTATCGAACTAAATAAATTTATTTTTTTAATTTCTGATGATCCGGTAACGAGTTATGGGGGGCACCGCAATTTAACTTTTTTCCGGGACGCTTCCGCATAAATGCTGTCGTTGCCATATTTTTTTATGAAAATTTTTCACAATAAACTTTGAAAGTTATACTTTAATGTACCATTGGTTTCAATCAAAAAATGTTAACCGTTTCGTCACAAAAAATTATAAAAATGCGCCTTTTTTGCACGAATTAAGTGAAAACAAAATTTCGTAATTTTCCTTTTACGACGTCTAGTTAACGAGATATTCCCATTTTAAGTTTTGCTAAATTTTGACCAAAAAATAAGTGAAAACAAAATTTCGCAATTTTCCTGCTACGACGCTTATTTAACGAGATATTCCCATTTTAAGTTTTGCTAAGTAAATTCAAAATTTTGACCAACAAATAAGGTTAGGTTAGGGTGGCAGCCATATTTTTTTTATACAAGCTCACACACGCTGAAAAAAAATCGCTTCTGTAGTATTTTGTTCCAAACATATTCTGCTGGAAACGTACACATTTTTAGGGTGCACTCCAAATATATAATATTTGACACTCACAAATATTATATGTTTGTGAGGATGTTGTTCTAAACAAAATTATGTTTTCATCCTAATATTCTCTTATTTGGAAATAATATTTCCAAAACAATGATGATTTGTATTTAAGTATTTTGGCAATGTATCGATGCCTTAATTTAAAGAAAAGTTTTCAGTTTTTTAGAAATTTAAGTTTTAATTTCTTAGAAATGGTATATGTTTGAAAATTTAAATCGTATAATTTTGGGTTACGATAAATAGCATTGATGGATTGACAATTGGACTATTTATAAATAAAAAATTTGTGCTGTAAAACAAAAGAAAATGCTGCTTACGACATTTTTAAAGTGTAACACAAAATCTAGGAAAAAATAAAATTAAAAATTGCCAAAGTCAACCAAGTT
This sequence comes from Eudasyphora cyanicolor, assembly GCA_963930755.1. NCBI lineage: Eukaryota > Metazoa > Arthropoda > Insecta > Diptera > Muscidae > Eudasyphora > Eudasyphora cyanicolor. The sequence continues at coordinate 89,471,041 of OZ005736.1, read as the reverse complement.
TTAAAATTTTTTTTAATATAATGTACACGCTAAAAATATTGTCCCAAAAATATTCTGCTTGAAATATACAAATGTTTAGGGTACACTCTAAATATATTATATTTGGCACACACAACAATTATATATTAGGGAGATGTTGTCCTAATATTTTTTATTTGGGATTATTTTTTACGAAACAAATATTTATTTGCATGTAAGTATTAAAAAATATATCTATACCTTTATTTTAAGACAAATTCTATGTTTGTCAGTAATTCAATGTTAATTTTTTCGGAAATTTTTAATGTTCGTAAAATTCCATTATAATTGAAATCGTATAATCTTGCATAATGATACAATATAACTTGGAATAAATAGGAATTAAAAATTAGTGCTTTAAAATAATTATTACTGATTCTTGTGTCATTTTAATTCGTTAGGTATAATTCGAAATCAATGTAAAATTAAAAATGAAATATGTTTGGAGAAATTCATATACAATAATTTTATTTGTATATAAAAACATATTTTATTTGAGGAAATTAGTTTACAAATATATTTCGTTGTAATATATTAATATATGCTTTCCAAATATTTTTTTGGATTTTCAAAGAAAATTTAATTGCTCAGAATTTAATTGCTCCAAATATACTTATCTTCGATTCAAACATATCAAAAAAGGCGATTTTGCCCCGTGTATTTGGATAAATTCTTAAACAATATCTTTGTTTGTTTGTAAAGACTTATGTTATTTGTGACAGTAAGTTCGCAAATATATTTTGTTGTAATATATTAATATATGCGTTCCAAAGAAAATTTCTTGATTTTCAAATAAAATATATTTGTTCAAAAACATATAATATTTAAAAATTTACGTTCCAAGTATATTTTCTTTGAATTCAAACATATCAAAAATGGCGATTTTCCTCCGTGCCTAGACCAGTTTAGGTCGCTAATAAAAACAAACTTTCGTAATTTTCCTTCCGCTTATTTAACGAGATATTCCCATCTTAAATTTTGGTAAGTAAATTCAAAATGTTGACCAAAAAATAAGTGAAAACTAAATGTCGTCATTTTCCTTCTACACGCTGAAAAAAAATCGCTTCTGCAGTATATTGTCCCAAACATATTCGGCTTGAAACATAAATATTTGTTTACATCCCAATATGTTTTTATTTGGGACCATTATTTCCGAAACAAATATTTATTTGCATTTAAGTATTCATAAAAAACATAAATTGTGTCAAATTTTTCAGTAATTCAAAGTTAAATTTTTAGAAATTTGTAATGTTCGTAAAAAATAATAATTGAAAACATATAATCTTGGATCAATGTAAAGTACTTAGAGGATTGACAACTAATGATGGCTTGGAATACTCAGACATTTGAAATGATTGATTTAAAACATGCTGCATATGGCATCATAACTGGGAGGTACAATTCGAAACCCAAGAAAAATTTAAACTGAAATATGAAAAACTCAGCAAAAGTTTTGGAAATATTTTTTAAATAAAATATATTTGGAAAAATTCCTAAATAATAATTTTATTTGTATTTAAACACATATTTTATTTGAGAAATTTAATTTGCAAATATAATTTGTTGTAATATATTAATATATGAGTTCCAAATATATTTTATTGATTTTCAAATAAAATTTATTTGCTAAGAAATATATAATATTTAAAAATGTGTGTTCCAAATATATTTTCTTTCGATTCAAACATATCAAAAAAGGCGATTTTGCCCCTTGTACGACGCTTATTTAACGAGATATTCCCATTTTAAGTTTTGCTCAGTAAATTCAAAATTTTGGCCAAAAAATAATTGACAAAATAAAAGCAACATTAATGCAAAGTGATGATTGAAGAAAGAATATATTTTATTTTAAATGAAATTTTAAATTCAAATATTTTTGCTGTTACCTCAATATATTTGGTAATTTTTGAATCGAATTAAGGAACTTTTGAAATAACTCATATATTACAGAATTTTAATTTTTTTTGTTTCATTTGAGCAGCAGGCACCAATCTGTCTGATACCCAAAGCTGTTAATAATACGAATATAGGTACCGTAAAGATCAAGTCAGACTTTCTAGAAAGGCCAACCCCAGTATATCCTGATGTCGTGTACTCAATGTAGGACATTAACAAAGCAGGTGCTCTCCACTTCCTCCACATCTCCAGCGGAAGTAATTGACTCCCGTCAGAACTGACACTAACACTGACAGTCTTTTCCTCTCTAGAGCGAGGAGATATTTTGACCTTTTTAGATCGATTTTACCCAACATGTATCGATTTTTGCCCATTTCTCACTGCGTGACTGTCTCTTGCCTAAGACATAGCTTGTAAGTGGACAGGCATATTCTTCGAGCATTTACAGGTGCCCAGGATATCCCTATGCCCAGGTAGTCATATGAGATATATGTTCAACGGCTCAGCCTTATCGTAAAGAGATATGCAAAAGTGAATTTGGCATGTAGCCACCGGAGATTTAATGGAGGTCTTGCAGTCCGAGTAAATTATGACGCATAGTGGGAGGAATTACAAAGAAGAAGGAAACATTTCGGCCGTTTCTTAACCGATTGCAACACAACTTAGCATGCTTGCAGAGGAGATATTAGAGAATTTTGGTTGTGCATTTTGACCACTTGTTGTATACCTGGCCGAAACTACAGGGCCTCAAAGTTGGCCGCATCTGGTGAAAAAAATGTTTAAGCGTATGTAACTTTTGTCTTCTTCGCCTGATTAATAAAATCTTGTTTGTGTTGATTCTGCTAACTGAGATCTACAAAATACTTTTCACACCTAAGAGTTAACTCGTATAGTTACCATGATATCTGCAATTGAATGTTTAGTTTTTTAATTTTTTCAAAGACGTTGTCCTAGTATTTGATGAATATCGGAGCAGAATATCCAACGATTTCTCGCACATAAACTTTTCTGAATAGAAAACAAAATTTGCTATATGAATCGTTATTAAAAGGTGGGCCATTTAAAATTTTAAATTTGAACTACCGATTACTTTGACTTGTGATTTGAGCCCTTTGGATTATTTTCTCTGGGAAGCCATTCAGGATAAACGTTACGCAAAGCATCCAGATACAATTGAAGCGTTGAAACATGAAATCGAAGTTGCCATAGAAGAGATTCGACCCGAAACAATAAAAAATTTACTGAAAAATTGGGTTGATCGGATGAGGCACTGCCGAGCCAGTCGTGGTAATCATATGAATGATATTGTGTTGCATTATACAGCTCAACAAAAAATCTTTTTTTGCTGCGGCAAAGGGTATTGCAGCTGATTTGGATATGTGAGATAACACAGTTCTTGGCCTAAAAGGTAGTTTCTTTCAATTAGCTCTTGTTCTCGCGATAAATCGCGATTTGCCAAAATACAGAGGTTGTAACACCAATTATATCCATAACTCGAGAACCATTTGTCCAAATTAGATTAGGAAAGCTTTATACTGGAACCCAAACTTAAGCATTCTTCAACTTCTTTTAATACCATTTTTCGTCCGTTCAGCGGTTTCGGCGAAATCTTACAAGATAGTGCTAAAAAAATCGTATTTTTTGAGGAAATGTTAATAATTTTTAAATAAAAATTAAATTTTTTATTATTTTATCATAAAGTCTGATCGGTCAAGAGTAAAATGAGACCATTTCGAAGAAAATCAATGCATAACGTAACAAGTTGTAGTGAAATTATCAAATCTACCCCAAAATTATTTCCACCTTAACTGGTATCGAAGCCACTGTCTCGATCAACAATATTGCTGAAATCCCATAAAAAACGCTTCGCTTTTCTTTCTAATTTAGCTGTAACTTTTGAAGTTGTTCATTGATTTCTTTCGGAATGGTTTTATTTTATTCATGATTTCATCTACTCTACTGTGAAGATATCATCATCGGATCTGCTTCATATCGCGACTTATGGTGTATTTTTAGACGGAATTTTTTCCCAAAGAGATAAACTTGATTACATAGATTTGTAGCAAAAATCGATATTAGTTAGAACTATAACACAAATTACTTTTATAATGCCCGCGATATTTGAGATATTTAAGATTTTTTTCATAAATTTGCACATACTTGCTGCATACTTTAATTTCCATTCTTCTATTTCTTATGGGAAGCTTACTGATAGACACAGGTTGTAATTACGATTCCATATTAGTGCCACGATTCCATATTAGTACAGACTGTAGTCCTCCCTGTGTAGTTTCCCTGTTTACAAATCTCCCTCTGTTGAGTTTTACTGTTATGCGTCTTCTATTAAGCAAACAAATTAGTACAATCAAGATATAGCTCAAAAATTTTGTTAAAAACCCCTTCACTATCATGAAAGGCCACCATACTGAATTCCTTGAAATGTTGGGACGATTCTATAGTGCCCACCAGTTCATGCTGATTAGATTCTGTGGACCTGTTCTCACTGTAAGCATCAGCAGGGTCCGACAAGAGTTTTGTATCCATGTTTTCTCTAATGAAATAAAAGAATTAGTCTATACTCGTTCCTTACAATAGGAAAGTGGATAGACTAATTGAAATTAAGTCCTTTGACCTAGTGTGTGGTATATTGTCCCCCATGGGTATGAATACCATTTTGAAATCTCTCCATAGCTTGGGAATACTTATACGATAGATTAACGCAGGCTGGCTTACTACAAAACCCATTAACAATATGCCACTTGTCCCTGCGATTTTTTTGAATTATCTGCTAGAGTCCCTACGTATATTCATTAATGCTCATTTAGATGCTGAGTTTCTAGTCTCGGTAACCAGACGACTTTTATATTTCACGTATATTATACTTATATAAAAATTGCTTTTCGTATTCATGTGCTCTTAGAGAAAAATTTTATCTTGAAACTCGTTTCGCAAGCCCAATGTCTCAGGGGCAAGTTGTTTTAACTTATCACCCAATGGAGGCCTTTGGCCTGGTTGACTCCAAGCCCGCTCCCATCTGTGGATTTGTAATATGTATTACACAAAAAAAAGAGTAAAATAATTTCTGGATATTGATAATAAATTTAATTAATATTTTTCAAATTTATGTTTTTGCTTTCGAATAAAACTCAACGGGCGTTTGATTAATGTAAACACCTTTTTAATATGATTTCCGGAAATGTTGAAAAAATTTTATATTTACATTTACATCATATATACTGGGGAGGAACTAGGTGGAACTATGGCTGAAGTATGAGGTGGAACTATGCTAGATTGACAATTCGAGGCAACAAGGTGAATGATTGAGTAAGTTTTATAAAATTTTCCTGTATACATTCATAAAAAACGTGGCTAATTACACAGAACAATCATTTCGAACTATTTTCCAAATAACGAGGTTCTGACAATGGACTCTGGTAGAGAAGACAAAGAAATTAACGTGTAGCCACGATAAATGTAAAAAATTCTAAATCCACTGTAAATCTGAACATATCAATACAATCTGAACGTGTCTAGGGCACCCTAAATAGCTCACAAATATTAGTATTTCACAATTTTGTAATAAAAATATTTTTTTTGGTGTAGGGTATGTTCAGCCATTCTATAGAAAATATTACGGGCAATATTTTTGTAAATCATATTAACCCTCTAACTCCCCTACATAACTGTAATTTGTATACCTATTTTAACGAATCGTACCTAGACACGTTCAGATTGTCAGAACCAAGTGTAATTATTTTGAGTACTGGGGCTCAACTTCTTCCCTCCCCACAGGTGTGATATCGATTATTTTAATAATACGAGTAATAAAGCTCAAATTATGCATATAATTCTACTCATTTAAAAATAAATATTGCATTATTATTATCAGGCAATAATGTTGTATTTTTCGTGGTAAATCTGATTATAAAGATTTTTGTATTTTTTTTTTTCAATAAAAAAAAGAACTGTAGAGGATTTATATGAAATAATAAATGTACCTTTTTTGTTAACGATTTGTGTGAAAGCATTTTTTTAAATATTTGTTGTATGTACATACCTGAAAATTAAAGAGAAAAGAGCATCAATTAGTTATATAAATATGATATATTTGAGGCAATCACGTAAGAGGCTTTGAACATACAATTTTTGTCTTGTAACGTTGGCAGAAACGTCATTGTGAGATAATTCGCAGATTGTTAGATTTTTTTATTGGCAAAACTGTCAATAAAATATAATGGAAATAAGAGCGAAAGATGTTGTAAACTATAAGTAGATACAACCAAAAATAAATTAAAACAAGACAATCTGCCCATAAATCAGACATCAAAATATAACACAAAAACGGCGCTTGCAGAACACTGTAAAAACAACAACCACCTTCCCAAGTTTGACAATACATGTGTGCTACAAACAGAGAGAAACTACAACAGAAGACTAACATTAGAGATGCTCCACATCAACAGCTTACCTACGAACAAGAGAATAAACCACAAAGCAGACACTGAGAATACTGAGCAATGTCCGTCTGTCTGGAAAGGATTAACCGATTGACTTCAAATTTGTTATGCAGTAATAATTTTTTCCATTTCCGTCTTAGTTAGAAGATGGGCCATATTGGTCAACTACTTCTTGTACCTCCCCCACAAAGGGTTAACATTTAGTGAAATATCGGTTCTTCAATAACATCTATACTACTTCCTCGAATCTTCTGAAATTCCAAACATAGTATTAGTTTATCAGTCGCTTAACCCCCGAGAAAAATGGGCAACGCCCCTTTTGGTACCTCCCACACAAATGGACCATTTTGCACCAAAAGTTAACTGCCTATAGCTTCAAAATCAGTTGAAATTTTGTACAGTGTAATGGTTTTATAGTACCAAGAGTCCAGAGAAAAGTGGGAGTTATTGGCACGCCTCTTTTGGTACCTCCCACACAAATGGAATATTTTGTACCAAAAGTTACCAGCTTCTAACTTTAATGCCAGTACACACTTCAATGTCATTAAATGCGATTTAAACTGATAATAATTTTTTTAAACAATTTTTTTTAATTAAACCAAAAAAAAAAAAAATTTACGAATATTTTTTGGGAAGTTGAGGGGAACTTTCTTACTTATTTCATGTGTCCTTCTAAAAATGTGAATAATAAAGTGTTATATGGGAAATACATTTTGTTTCAATGTTTTTTTTACGATGAAAAAGTTACATTTGAAACCAGTGAGGAAAGGCAGAAAGTCGGGCGGGGCCGACTATATAATACCCTACACCTCCCTAACAATGCGATAAAGGTCATTGCGATAATAATTTGGAATAATTGGTAAGTAGGCAGGAACATATTATCTAATTCTGAGCCGATAATCGCTAAATTAAGCAAGATTCGCTCCTAAATTGAGAAACATGTTTCCGGAAAATATTAATGATCGGAAGTAAAGTACAACTTCTATTGCGCTTTGATACCAAATCAGGAGGAACATATACTATATGTAGGTTATATATAAATCTGAACGGATTTTCCTTGAATACTCATTCATGTAAAAAGAAACTTCTTTCTGTCAAATTTCGTACTGACCGGATATAACCTCCGGTCTCTACAGCACTTACATGTCAACTCGGGGGTAACATATATATGGAGGCTATATCTAAATCTGAACCGATTTTCTCTGAATTTGGAAGTATCCCTTCATATAATAGATAATGTGTAGATTTGTTTACTGATCGGATATAAAATACAGATTGTACAGCGCTTACATGTAAAATCGGGGGTAACATAGATATGGGGGCTATATCTAAATCTGAACCGATTTCCCTAAAATTTGGCAGTATTATTTCATGTAATAAGAAACCTCTTTCTGCCGAATTTCACACTGATCGGTTATAAAATAATTTTTTTACGGCGTTTACATGTGAAATCGGGGGTAACGTATATATGGGGGCTATATCTAAATCTGAACCGATTTCTTCCAAATTTAACAGTGTTCATTCATATAAAATGAGACCTCTTTCTGCGGAATTTCATACTGATCGGATATAATATGGGGGCTATATCCAAATCTGAACCGATTTCAACCAAATTAAATAGGGATCGTCCTTGGGCCAAAAAAAAGATATGTGTAAAGTTTCGTCAAGATCGGGCCATAATTGCGACCTGTACTTTGATTACAAGAATACATCTACAGACAGACAGACAGACATACGGACGGACAGACGGGCATAGCTAAATCGACTCAGAAAGTGATTACAAGTCTATCGGTATAATAAACAATGGACCTATCTCTTCTCCTTTTGGGTGTTACAAACAAATGCACAAAGTCATAATACCCTGTACCACAGTGTGGTGTAGGGTATAAAAATGGTTAGTGAATAAAAAATCCCGAAAAATACCGGGATCATGCTTGTTTCAATCCCGAGATATGCGAACTCAGTCCCGATCGACACATAGTGGGCACTTATGTCAAAAAATTAATTTAGAAGCTTTTTCTTATAAAAAACGTTACACAGAAAAAAATGTGTGCCGTTAATCATTGAAATAGGTGCGCTTTAACTTAAAATTAAGAAAATTTACTTAATATTAATGAAATTATATTAAAAAATTAGGTTCCAAATACATTTTCTTTCAATTCAAGCATATCAAAAAGTGCGATTTTCCCCAGTGTATTAATCAATTAATTGAATCAGTTAATTTTTAGTTGAAACTATATCGAGACCTCCATTCTAAACTATGCTAAGTGTAAAACGGTAGTTTTTCAGGAAAGGCGATTAAAGTTTAAGGATTTTTTAAAATTTGTGTGGAATTCCTTTATAATGCAAATCGAATGACCTGTACTGTTGTGTGAATAACTTTTGAGTGGGTTGACGGAAAAACACCAAATTTTGACTTAATATGTATAATTTGGAATACTTAGAAAAGAAAAATGCAATCTCCCTAAAAACATGCCAAGTCGACTTAGCATGTTTTAGAATGTAGGTAACGTATGAGGACTGCATTATTTTAAATTACTATTTATTGCATATTATTTCTTTCTACGTATAATTTCTGAACTTCTGCTGCAAATTTCTAGAACAATTCAAGTACGTACATTTCTATTTTTACGCAAGCTCTGAAAGCTTTGCAATCAAAAGTCACCGCCCAACAAAATGTACACTGAATGCGAAAGCGGAAACGGAAGCAGTGAAACTTTTTCTCTCATTGTCACACAAACTGTCAGAAAGTTGTCACACAGTGTGGCATTACGGCGCTTAGAGAGTATGCAAAAACTTTATCATTTATCTGCGTCTTTTTATGGGTTGAAAAAATCTGCAAATGAGAAATCTTCGCAAGGCGCTTTTTCTGTTTTGTGAAACTCATTTAGGTTTTTGTGGACACAGCGAAATGTGCAGATACACTTAAAATACTCGTAACTAAGGCAAAACAAAGACAGATTTTCATGATAATTATGGCCATGTTAATTTTAAGCAAAATATGCAATTAGTGTTTCCCGGGGTTTTCCTTTTATTTTATCAGTTATTCTCTGTTTGGCCGAGTTTGGGCCACAAAATCAAGAACAGCAATACATATAACAAAAAAACATAAGACCAACTGCGCTGAGCTGCTTAGTCAGATTTAAATTACAAGCTATAACATGGCAGAGAGTAAAGAAATGTCTGTCTTGGATTTAGTTTTTCGCTTTATATACCCTCCACCCTAGGAGGGGGTTGTTGATTTTGTCACTCTGTTTGGAACACGTCTAAATATTGATCTCGAGACCCCATAAAGTATATACAACCAGGAAAATAGTTAGATGGAATTCGATAGTTACAATAAAAAAAATAGTACTAGGAACAAAAAGTCTATTGTGGTTATAGTTATAAATAAATAGTTAAATAACAATAATAACATGGATACGATCAAATGAAAATGCTTGCAACTAAATCGATGGCTGTATCAATCGATTTAAGACTGTTTTTCATTGACACTCGGTTAGTTGTGGTAACTACTTTTAAATTTTCATTATAGTACCATATGATCGATATTTGGTTGGGACAACAAAAGTCTTATTCTTGATAACAGAAATTGTATTAATAGACCAAAGATTATTACTGCAACGATTAATTGGTTACTATAACAGAAAAAATATTAATAAATAACCGTTTTTTGGTTATCCCAATAATTTCCCAAATTGGGAACAAATAAACAAATAATTTTGGAAAATACAACCGAAAGCTTGGTTGCTGTTTTTTTGTTGATACATGACAAACTAAAAATAAAATTAATCGACATAAATAAATCTTCAAGATGGATAATAATGTGTGGAATGCAGAATATGTTGTTCAAAATGTTTTACATAAATAAAAATAAAATCAACAATCATGATTGGTCTTACCGCCAAAACTTTGCAAGAAACTGTTCAAAAGAAGGCTGCAATCGAGACATTTTTTATAGACTACTATTGAGTTCAGATCCTTTGTTGAGTAGCATGATTATGTCTGAAAATCTATTTCTGAAGACGTATAGTTTAAACATGACATTTGATTATTTTTTTTTACTTTTTCCATAAATATCTCCTTTTATCAATAAATATATCTGATTTTTCAAAAATAGTTTTTATTTTATTTATAAGTATGTATATCATGTAGAATCGAAATAAGCACAAAAATAATTTTGGCCGCATAAATCGTTAAAATACCCCTACGTGCAACGGTAGTCATAGGTCCATGTTTTGATATAGGCCCAATACAATTGTTCCTTTTGATTTGACATTGTAACGCCACAAAAACTTCAAATCTCAACGAATGGGGCTGAAATTTGGTATAATGAGATTATTTGCACCCGAAACTATTCACATGCGATCCATGGTGGAGGGTAAATAAGATTCGGCATGGCCGCACTTAATCCAACTTTGCTTGTTGTATCTTCGTTCGTTTATTGAAATGTTGACTGTACCTTTTGTGTTAAAATTATTATGTCGTAATGCTGCATTATCTTAAGCCTAAAAAAATGTTTTGTGCTTTTTCTCTAGAATTTCTTATTATTTCATCCTAAAGGTAGGCTATATATAGATAAAGTATTGTTTTATGTTGGAAGTTTAAGCTGCAACCCTTTTCTACATTATCCATCTGTGTGTGGGTGGTAGGCTATTACTGCTTATGGGTTAAGCTCCTGGAAGCATACTACGTTTTATATTTCACAGTTAATGCGGGAAATATACGTTATTTTTACACGGGGAGTTTCTGTTGTAATTAAATTATATGCTACCATCTTCGTAATGTATATTATTTAATGTAAACTTGTGTGGAAGCCAGTTAGATTTTATATGCCATAATAATAAATTATTTTGATTTTAAAAAATGTTTACACCCAGGAAAATAGTTGGTTGGAATTCGATTGTCACAATAAAAAAGTAGTACTAGCAAAAAAAAGGATATTGCCTACACCGTGTGTCGGTTGTATTTATATATAAATAGTTGAAACAACAATGCTAACATGGATACGATGAAATGAAAATGCTTGCAAATAAATCGATGGTTATATCAATCGAATTAAGATTGTTTTTTTTCATTGACACTCGGTTAGTTGTGGTAACTAATTTTAAATATTCATTATAGTACCATATGATCGATTTTTGGTTGTGACAACCAATTTTTTATTCTTGACAACAGAAAATGTGGCAATAGACCAACGAATAATTGGTTACTACAACAGAAAAAATATTAATAAATAATCGTTTTTGGTTATCCCAAAAATTTCTCAAATTTTGCATAATTAAATGTATTTTTATTTGCATAAAAGTTTTGTGTTTTTTTCGTGTACTAAAATGAGTGTCAAATATTTCCACATCTCATAATAGCGATAAATTTGTCATATGGAATTTTTAAATTTTGTTATGAATTGTTTAGTTTTTTGTTCAATAAATAAAATAAAAATTAATGAAAACTGTTAACTGTTTAATTAATTGTCGGTAGTATATGACTGACAAATTGGCAGAACAACCAATTTTATAAAATAGTTGGGTGTGGCAACATACAACAGATAATTTTAGACACCATTTTCAAATATGATTGTTGTCAACATGGAAACAGAAGTATACCACAACCAAAATGTTGGTTGTCCTGTTTGAATCGCATGATAGTAGACAGAACTACCAAAATTCGTTTGAGGCAACCAAACTGTATTCTGTGTGTAAGAAAAGCGAGGTTTATAACACAGTACAACACAAAAAAAAATAACAGGGTTCTGTCAATGGATTATGGTAGAGGAGAAAAAAAAAAATATATACGTATATCGGCGTTTTGAAAGATCACATCGGAATTTTATTTTAGGGGGGGTTAAAGTTTTCCCCCCTTTGCTAGTTCGTGCAGAATATCGGTATATAAAACTATGTGTTCTGTTCATCTGAGGTGTAGGGTATCTTCAGCAACTTTGTAGCAAATGTTAAGGCCTATATTTTTGTGGAATATATTAACCCTCTAGCTTCCCCCCATAACGGTGATTTTTGCCTATATTTTAACAAATCGTAAAAAACTCCCCTAAAAATGGGTGGGGCGGGTTTGAAATGTTCTGCAAAAATGTCGACCATAAAATTTTACTATATGTGTCAGAACACACCAAAGCCCAAAACTTAACACAAACTCCAAAAAACGCCCAAATTTTAGATAGCCTGTTAAGGGTTAATTTGTTATTCCTCTCATATTTAGGTTCTCCCAGCTCTGAAGAGAAGGTTGTTATTCAACAACTACCAATAGTACTGTTGTTCTTCTTCATTATTTCTGTCATTATATTTTTGTCACTCAAAATTACCATAACGGAACTTTTGAGTGGCACGTTACTTATGAACGTTAACGTTTGACATCGTGTGTCAGCCAGTTAATCATTTTATTTTCTTACATTATTCTACAAGGGAATTTGTAAGAATAATAATGACTGACTGTTTGGGAAAACTTGACTGGTTTTGCTACGTCTGTGGCAAGCATACCCTTGTGGAACATAGGGTTTCATTTTTCACGAGCAAAGTGGAGGATATATATAAAATTTATTTTGAACTGGAAGTTTTTCCAGATGAGCCATGGGTGCCAAAACATATCTGCCGAAATTGCTATAACGGTTTGATGCTGTGGTCAAAAGGTAATAAAAGTTTTGATTTATATTCTTATAATTTTTGTGAAATTATTGGTTTAGGTGAACGAAACTCAATTAACTTTGGTATCCCGATGCGTTGGCTAGATCCAGGTGAGCACGAGGAGACTACATGCTATGTTTGCCAAAACCGACGAGTTCTGAAATTAAATAGGCATAATCGAAAAAACTTTGTTTATAAATCCGTGCCATCAGCCTTGCCTCCAGTGCCACATTCTGATGTGCTCCCGGTACCTGCACTACCTGTTCGTACTCCTAGTCTATTTTGGGAACCTGGTACAAACGCCGTAACCGAAACCATAATTTCAAATTTTGAAACATTTGAAGCCACATCAAGCCCAACATTAATGTCTCAAGAGCATTTAAATGCTTTGGTGAAAAAATTAGGTCTATCAAAAAATAATGCAGAACTATTAGCAGCTGACTTGAAAAGCCTTCATTTGCTCGAGCCTGGGGTAAAAGTTTCGAGCTTCAGAACGCGCCAGAATACATTTATGCCATACTTTACTGTAAATGAAACTAACACATTTGTTTATTGTAACGACATTGTAGGCTTAATGAATGAAATGACCATACAATACAACCCATCCGATTGGCGTCTTTTTATTGACTCATCAAAGCTAAGTTTAAAAGCTGTACTTCTATTTTATGACAACTCACAAATTCCAATTGCATATGGTATCAACATGAAAGAGTCGTATGATTCTATGAAATTTATTTTGGACGTAGTGAAATACGAGGAGCATAAATGGCGTGTATGTTGCGATTTGAAAGTAGTTGCCTTTCTCTCTGGAATTCAGTCTGGATACGTAAAATATCCATGCTTTTTATGTAAATGGGACAGTAGATGGCATGGCAACCAGTATGCGAAAAAAAATTGGGAATCCAGAGTTCACGGGGAAATAGGCGAACACAACATCATTCAGCCACCCCTAGTACCAACAGCAGAAATTCTTCTGCCAACACTACATATAAAGCTAGGCGTGGTTAAGAATTTTGTAAAAGCTTTAAATAAAAATGGACCAGCTTTCGAGTTTCTGAAGTCACTTTTTCCAAAACTTAGTGAAGCAAAGATTAAAGAAGGTATATATAGCTTGTATTAAAAAAGATGTTGTTTACATTTTTTAAATGCGTTTGTTTTGTTTTTAATCCAACAGGTGTCTTTGTTGGTCCTGATATAAGGAAAATTATGCAAAATGCTGAATTCGATCTTATGCTCTCCCCAAACGAACTAACAGCATGGAAAAGCCTTAAAGACGTTATAGAAAATGTTCTAGGCAAATATCGATCTCCTTTTGCTCAAACATACACCAACATCATGCTAGAAGAGTTCGAAAAATTGGGGGTTCACATGTCAACAAAAATCCACTTTTTGAACTCACATATGGACTTCTTTGAAAATCAGTTGTCAACTGAATCTGATGAGCATGGCGAACGGTTCCATCAGATATGTCGTCCTATCGAAGAACGCTATAAAGGCAAGAGCATTTTGTCTCTTATAACAGACTTATGTTGGACATTGTTTGATAATGGCGTCGAATTGCCAAGAGCAAAAAGAAAAGTGAATTAAAAATAAATGAACTTGTGTATTTAATAAGCATTTCTCCTTCTATATGCGTTATTAACAGATTTTTTTTTGTTTATAGACCTGAAGTAAAATTTAATATAAAATAAATATTATTTAATTGTAAAATAAAATCATTATTTTTGCGCATCACTCACATCAACCCCGAAAAATCCAATTTTGAAAGAGGTTTTTGGTATCTAAATTAACCCTTAACAGGCAATCTTGAATTTGGCCGGTTTTTTTGGTGTTTGTGTTAAGTTTTGGGCTTTGGTGTGTTCTGACATATATAGTAGAATTTTATGGCCAACATTTTTGTAGAACATTTCAAACCCGCCCCACTCATTTTTAGGGGAGTTTTTAACGATTTGTTAAAATATAGGCAAAAATCACCGTTATGGGGGGAAGCTAGAGGGTTAATATATTCCACAAAAACATAGGCATTAACATTTGCTACAAAGTTGCTGAAGATACCCTACACCTCAGATGAACCGAACACATAGTTTTATATACCGATATTCTGCACGAACTAGCAAAGGGGGGAAAACTTTAACCCCCCCTAAAACAAAATACCGATGTGATCTTTAAAAACGCCGATACACGTATATATTTTTTTGGTCTCCTCTACCAGAATCCACTGACAGAACCCTGTTATTTTGAAAAAAGTTTGAAATTGTTGTACAGTGTAATAAAATGGTTTTGTAATTATACATATTTAAACAAGCACGACATTTTCTTACGAGTAATCTAGATTTAAAAGGAGATGGCTGGCAAATATGACAATTACCCTATACAATTTTTTTTTTGTGTCCGAGACCTAAACACTTTTTTGTGTAGATTGAGGCTCACTAAAAGGTGGTCCAACCAAAACGCACGTTGTTAATTGTAAATAAAACAAAAGGTTTTGAGAAAATTATATTAACATTTTTTATTATTATAGAAGGATCTTTGGCCACGGCATATCTCTATCCGATGGTCAATATTTCCAATGACTCTGTGACATAATTGAGGTTCAGTGTCATTACTGCACCAAAATGTCTCTTGAATTGTTCTTGGCTTATTGACCTAAAATTGTTTATCCCCTTTTAAATATCCCAAAAAAAGAAGCCCATTGCTGTCAAATCACATGATCGTGAGATAAACGGCCATCGATTTTTTCGCCCAAAAGAGCCATTGTTTCGTTGGCTGTGTGCAAGTGGCCCCATTTTGTTGGAACCACATATTGACCAGGTTCATACCCTCAATTTCTGACCACAAGAATGGTGTTCGCTATCCCGCCATTCACAGCAACTACTTGCCCGACTTAATTTTTGAAGAAGTATGGCGAAATGACGCCGTCAGCCCATAAACCGCACCAAAGAGCCACTCTTTGAGGATGCAACGGCTTTTCAACAATCACTCGTGGATTCTCATTTGCCCAAATGCGACAAATCGCTGGTTAACAAAGCCCCTAAGGTGAAAGTCTGCCTCATCGCTGAAGATGACCATTCCAATGACTAAAGACACCATTCATTCTGTCTGTTCAATTAACCATTCGGCGTATTGACGACGCTTCAAATTGTCAGTAGGCTTCAGCTCTTGAGTCAATTGAACCTTGTAAGGGTGTATATTAAAATCTTTAATAAAAATTCGAATCAGTGATGTTCGTAAGATGTTCATTGTGGGGCACAACGACGAGTGGAGGTTGCGGCTCTTCTGCCACAATTTCTGCAGAACGAACTGGGCGAACATCTCCTACAGAACCGGTTTGCTGAAATTTGCACACAATTCTTCCGATTGTGGACACATTTGGTCGATTATGCTGACCGAAAAAAATTACGAAGTGTCCGGAATGTATTTTGATTGAAAGCCCATTTTCGTAAAAGCCTTCAACAATCTTAATGTGTACCTCTCCATGGTTGAATTTGTCAAACACCGTAAACAAAAAAATGTCAAATTAGGTTGGACAAAAAACCTTGACGTTAAGGTGTGACTCACAATTAACATCGTGCATTATGGTTGAACCACCCTTTCTTTTATGAAACCAAAACCAAAAAAATTTTGTTATGAAAAAGTTTTTCAATTCAAATGTTAGTGTAAGTTACCTTAGGAATTGATGTATACGACGGATAAGGACTGCGCTCTACAAAAATTGTACACACTTTTTTTTGATAAAGCGTTCCTTTTATTTCAATCTTTGGGCTGAAGCGTGTATTCCGAAGTCTTCCTCTTCAAAACCACTTCAGAGATAACTAACCACTCTGATTACCTTGCAATCGTTGTGGTCGAATATCGCGAACACAAGAGCTAACCTAGAAAAACGGCTAGCACCACAGGATTCATCAAAGTTGAAATAGGTATATCCATAGGGTTTACTTTCTGTTACATTTTTGGTCTAGCACAGTGTAGCGTTCGCCTTCACCGATTATGTTCTGGCCTAACACTTAATTATATTTTATGTTTTTATTAAATACTTATAATTTTCAATGTATTTACCGAATAATCAATCATGATTAGTCTATCATCCTCCAGATACGCTTTTTATTTAGATATGTGTAAGAAATAAATATAAATATGTTTTGCACAATTTAAAAAAAATCATTTACTTCAATAACAAAAAAAAAAATCTGCTACATTTTTAGCACCACCACACCTCAAACGAATTCCCTTGATCATCCTAATGGTATGCTTCAAATTATATTAATAAAATGCACCCCCTTATGCATACTTTAAATTCAACACCACAAGCAATGCAACACCACGAAACATATGCAATATGTTTCGAGGAAAATCTCATTACCGTGAAGAAAATAAAGGAAGTCTCCAGACATTCTATATGCATAGTCGCGTTCTCTCTGACGGCAGTATTGCCTTATACAATGTCATCAATTTGTCACTCCTTTGCGACAAGGAATCTATATAACGAATGTGGAAAAACGAAACCATTTTATGATGGGTTTGGTTTACCTTCTCCAGAATGCCACTATTTCGCATATTCGCTACAAAATTGCATATTGTGTCTTTGTCAAGTGTTTTTAAAAAAAATGAGAATAGAAAATATAATAAAACAAAAGGCTATAACACCAGCAGAATAAAACGAAAAAAAATCTTACAATTGGTCTCATATTACCTTCACTCGCGCAAATGAAAGCACATAAAAAGAGGATGATCGGATCTAAAATACAAGGATATAGTGAATGATGTGTTCAGTTTTCGCCGAAAGGATATACGATATACTAACAACAAAGTGCATGACAAGCAACTATTTTTCTTTTGTTCTCCCATAGGAGTGCCCAAGAAAGCCAAACACAACAAAAACAGAAAAAAGGATGACACTTACCTGAATGCGAGATAAGTGATGGAGGTGGCATTGAGGAAAACATAAAATGATTGGTTTACCTCTTCCTACCAAATGGGGACGCGTTTAGAAAAAGTTAACGGAGAATAAAGACGATGGACGATGGCAAAAAACTACAAAGGAGTGGAAAACTGTAGCATGGAACATGAAACGAAATTTGTCCACTCATAGATGTCCAACCCTAATTCAGATATTGCACAAGGCTCTGAAATGTGGATTACTCAGCATAATACATGTACGAGCGCTGCTATATATATATTTCTGGCCTAATAATGAAAATGCGAATATTTATCATCAAAAATGGTTTTATTGTTTTTCAAAAGAATTCTCCAGCATGATTTATACACTTTTGCATGCGCTCAAACCAATTGTCGAAGCACTTTTTCCACTCCGTTTGAGCCACCTCCAAAACATGGCTTGTGAACGCTTCAACAGCATCTTCTGGCGACGAAAATCGTTGACCATGCATTTTTTTCTTGATGTGCGGGAATAAAAAGAAGTCATTGGGTGCCAAGTCAGGGCTGTACGGCGGCTGACCCATCAATTCGACGTTGTGGCCAGTGAAAAAGGCGCTGGTTTGAGCCGATGTGTGAGAGCTCGCATTTTCATGGTGCACAATTATTCGTCTTCTCTTGTTCGTTTTTCGAATTTATCCGAAGACTTCAGGCAAACAAATTGTGGTGTACCACTCAGAATTGACCGTCCTACGTTGCTCAAGCGGATCAGTCGTCACATGAGCAGTTTTGCCGAAGAAACAGGCGACCATTTGCTTCGAAGTGCTTCTTCCACGAACAATTTCGTTGGATTTGGCTCGTCTTCGAAGACCCACACGATCGATTGCTGTTTTGTTTCGGGCTCATACGCATAGATCCAAGATTTGTCACCTGTGACAATCTTATAAACGTCATTTGAAGCACCGCGATCGTATTTTTTCAAAATTTCTTTGCACCAATCGACACGAGCCTTTTTTGAGCGATTGTCAAATTGTGCGGGATCCAACCTTTTTTTCGGCCAGGAATTCATGCAATATCGAGTGTATGCTGGTGGAAGAAATGACCAACGATGCATCTATCTCACGGTATGTCACATCTTGCATTATCAGTTCACGCACGGCATCAATGTTCTCTGGCACAACGGCCGTTTTTGGACGACCTTCGTCTTTGAGCGAGTGTCGGCCACGATTGAATTCATTAAACCATTTTTTCACAGTACTATCGCCATACAAAGATTTAAGTTCATCGATGCACTCTTGTCGTGATAATCCACGTCGAAAGTTGTGAAAAATGATCGCACGAAAATTATCACGATCTAATTCAATTTTTTTGCCAAAATGTTTTTTTCAAGTCACTGTAAACAACACAAATGATGGCCGTACGTCAAAACGTTCTGAGTACGTTTATGCTAAAAATGCCAAACTTTCCAATGGAAAAGTTAGATGGCGCCAGGCAACACTTAGTGTTTCCTAGGCCAGAAATATATATAGCAACCCTCTTATTTTCTTTGTTTGTTCGGCTAATTCTGGGACCACCATACTCATCGAACTTAAACTCAATGGATTTTTCGACGGTCCATTCGGGAGGCCAAAGTATTTACTTAAACAAAATATTAGATGATCAACAACTTACGGATTGCCCTACGTCGAGAACAGGCCAGGCGTACATATTCGAGGATTTATCAATGTTAAAGGGAACACACAGAAAACAGTTTGGTTGCCTCAACTGAATTATTTGCCAATCGATTTTTGGTAGTTCTGTCAATGAGTCATGCGAGTCAATCAGGACAACCAAAATTTTGGTTATGGTATACTTCTGCTTCCATGTTGACAACAATCATATTTGGTTGCGCCAACTACGAAAATGGTAGCTAAAATTATTTGTTGTATGTTGCCACAACCAACAGTTTTTAAAAACTTATTCTGACAATTTGTCAGTCATATACTACCGACAATCAGTTAAAAACAGTTTTCATTAATTTTTATTTTATTTATTGAACAAAAAACTAAATAATTCATAACAAAATTAAAAATTCCATATTACAAATTCATCACTATTATGAGACGTGGAAATATTTAACACAAATTTTAGTACACGAGACTACAATGCAAAAAAAAAACTTTTATGCAAAAATCGCTTAACCTTGTGCTTTCAATGTTATGATTGTTGCTTTTATTTTTTATTTATGTAAAACATTTTGCACAACATGTTCTGCATTCCGTTCCTGAAGAAAATTTTTGGGAAAATATTGGGATAACCAAAAACGATTTTCTATTAATATTTTTCACAACCAAATATCGATCATATGGTACTATAATGAAAAATTAAAAGTAGTTACCATAACTAAATGAGTGTCATAAAAAAACAATCAACCATCGATTTAGTTTCATTTGATCGTACCCATGTTATTATTGTTGTTTTAACTATTTATATATGTATAAATAAAACCGGCAAACGGTGTGTGCAATAAAATTTTTGTTGCTAGTACTATGTTTTATTGTTACTATAGAATTCCAAACAATTTTTTTCTTGGATGGCGTAGCGTCATATCGCCCAAAACCATATATGTCATATCGCCCAAAAAAAAATTCAATGTTAGTTGTTGTTGTCGAAAATTTTGGTTTTTGGGCAATATGACATCGACATTGGGCAATATCACACAGAAAATTTTGTTGTCAATTTAGAGAAGTTGATGTGAGAGAAATCGGTTCATATTCTGCACTGAAATTAAGCAAATGCTACGACAGGGTCAGGAAAAAAGTGAAAAAATCACTTTTCAAATGCAGACAGAAATGTAAAAGCGATATAAAATTTTTAAAAATGAAAATTTTTCAATGAAATATTTGGTAGTTTGTAGGTTCTGACATAACAAATTGAATGTAATTCGCGAATCATTATATTTCCAAAAGTCGATCCCACAATTCCCAAAATAATTTTGAAAATCCCTAAAAATGGGATTTTTTGGATTTTTCCCTATATCTACTATACTAAAAGCGGCCGGAAAATATGAAAATTACACGCGCTTAAACATTTTGTTCAACCGAGGTGCCCAACTTTGAGGCCCTGCAGCTCCGGCCCCGTATACCACAGGGGGCCCAAACTCAAAACTTAACTTCTCTAATCCCTCTTCTACAAACATGCCAAGTTTGGTCGCTATCGGTTTTCTGGTTAAGATACGGCAGAATTATTTCCCTTTTTTTTGGAATTCCTCCCACTGTGCGTTGGAATGCCAAAAGGCGGCGTAGTATTTGGGTGGACGGCCTTCGGCCGGGATTAAATATTATCTCCTCTGGGGAATGTCCAAAGACGGTTGCGCTGACCAAACTGTCCTCCCGTGACAGGCCTTCGGCCGGAGTTAAAGATTTTCTACTCTGGCGTATGTTCAAAAACTGTTAGGCTAATCAAGGTATCTTTGCAAAGGCACTTTAGTTCGCGTAGTCGTCTTTGAACATACCCCAGAGGAGAAAATCGTAACCCCGGCCGAAAGCCGGCCACGCACGCACTATATGTCCGCGTAGCCGTCTATTGACATACCCCAGAGGAGAAAACCTTTAATACCGGCCGAAGGCCGACCACGCGTAGTCGTCTTTGGTGAGGCAAATCAGTATGTGTCACCGCTACATGATGAATTGTATTATTACTGCGCTTTCGTGACGCTATGCTTTGCTATTTACTGGAATGTCATATCGCCCGAAAAAAAATTGGACTTTCTGACATTGCCTTTGGGCGATATGACATTTCCAGGTAATTAATTTGGGCGATATGTCGCTTTTTGGGCGCTACGACATACTTGGTTTTGGGCGATATGACGCTACGCCGCATGCAATACTTGGAATAATAACAAATGTTTCTTAAAATTTTAAATATTGTTACCATAAATAAAAACAAAATTGACAAAATTACAGCATTTTGATCCTCGAACTTATGACCAATTTCCCAAATCGTACGCCTAAAAGCATACCTTTATTTAGGCTAGCTCGCTAGCGCCTAAATACATAAATTTAAAGTCCTCCAATTCCACAGCGGCTATTGCCGCTCTCACCTCTTCAACTTAATTTATTAACCCAGGCCGGTTGTATTTTTAGCCATCCTTACTTCGGCAGAAGCATCCATTTCATTTCATACTCGAGGAGCATTTGTTTGTTAGTGAAGTGAAGTGATGTGGATTGTTTGCTTTTTGCCATAAATACAAGCCTCTCGCAATGGTCGGCTTTGCCGTTTGTGTTTGGTTTTCATTTGGAGGATTCGTTTCTGTGCGCTTGTTGTGAAATGAGCATGAAATGCTATTTCAAGTATCCTTTTGTTGAAGCTCGACGAGGAGCCTGGTCAAGCTACCGGCCACACCAGCATCACCATTCGTTTGCTCTGAAATCTCTATTTGCAGAAGAAGCCTAGGCTCCAAAACAAACTAAGAAGAGAGGAGTTTGGATGTTTTTTCTTTTTCAAAATTTGAAGTTAGTCATGGTTATAACCGAATATTTATGACCATTGCTTTAATTCAGTTTGCATGGTTAGTCGAGGGTTTTGCTGGACTTCAACGTTTGGGGTTTTTTCCATGTTTTTTTTTTTTTTTTAAATAACAAATATCATATAAAAGCTTTTGTTAGTTGTTATTTTTTTGGTTGTTTATATTGTGGCTTTGGAAATAACTGCCAGCGCTTTTGATTTGTATGATTTTAACATTTTGTTTTTTGCAACGACAAGAATGGGAAATTGAAAAAAAGAGTTGTGGTGAACCAAAGAATTGTATTGAAATGAAATGCAAAATTCAAGCATGTCTCGCATCAAGTGGTTGGTGAGGCAAGTCAAATATTGTAGTTGCAAGAAATAATAACCAAAAATATGAATAATGTCAGTAGTCATAAAGCAAGTGCAATTAAAAAATGGACGATAATTGGAAGCAAGGAGGAAGAACTTCGCAAAGCCCGAATACTTAAATATTCTTGTTTATAAGGTCTGCATTTTTTGCTCAATTTGTATACAAATAAAACAAGTAAGAAAACTTCAGCGGATTATGCCGACTAAAAGTATAGGTTCACTTTGTGAGATATGTAATAATGAATTTGTTACTTTTTATGACAGCTATAAAATCTATCCTAATCTTATGCAATCCTACACTTGGTAATTGCTTATTCCTTAACCGTCAATGACAGAAGGCTGAAATATTAATATGTGTTGTGTCAGTTCAAGTTCTGTAACATGTATTTTTTCAGATTTTCAAACCCGAATTAAACGGACATTTTTTAATATACTTCGGAAATATTTTCCAAAAATTTTAATGAAAATCTACAAATCTCACTTTTCATTTGATATGCATATTTATCAATTTACATTGTAATAAGTGCAAAGAAAAATAATGCAAAAATGTTATCCTTGAAATTTGAAAAGTCCTGTAAAAAGGACTAGTGATTACGAAATAAACAAGTAAGAAAGTTTCAGTCGAGTAAACCGACTAAGGTATGTATACCCACACTTTGTGAGTAATGTAATATGGAATATAACAGGAATTAATTTGGCAATTTGTGTGGGAGGTACCAGAAGGGGTTTATCAAATACACTTATTTTTCGCTGAACATTAGATACTTTAAATACATTGCACTGTTCCGAATTATAAGATTTTATATGAACTAGTATATTAATGCTATGAGCTATTAAATTTTGGTATAATTTGACCATTTTGTGTGGGAGATACAAAAATGGTCATGGTGGTAACGCCCACTTTTCACTGGACTGTAGCATTACACTGAAGTAGTAAGGAGTTGGAAGTATTTTCGGGCATTGGTACTCACGCTATAAGCTTTTAACTTTTTGTACAAAATGGTACATTTGGGGGCGTGGCAATAACGCCACTTTTTTCCTGGACTGTAGGCGCTATGAAAGCATTACCCTGTGAAAATTTCAATCATTTCTATGAACTGGTAATAATGTATAATGAGAGGATTCGGATAAATAGTAAAGAAGTTATTAGAGAATCAACAATTCACATGTTAACCCTTTGTGAGGGAGGTACTAGAAGGAGTGGACCAATATGGCCCATCTTCGAACTTAGCCTGAGATAGACCAACAAAATTATTTTCGAGAGTTATCGTGCGCTCCAGCCAGACAGGCAGACGTACCGACACGGTTTTATAGACCAAGTAAAATCTTTCCACCTTTCAGGCTCTCACATAAAGTATCATATTCCATATTTCATTATTCGCAAAGTGAGGGTATACGAGTACCTTAATCGGTAAACTACACTGCAATTTTCTTACGTGTTTTTATTTTCATTTCAAATATGCAATCCGATTTTTATAACCCCACGAATATTTTGCGGAAATCCGTTTCGTTTGATCAATGTCCGCCAGCCTGTCCGCCTGTACATATGTCTGGTTAGTGCGTACGATAACTTTCGACAGGATTAACCGATTGAATTCAAATTTGGTATGTGTCAATTTTTTTTTCTATCTTTTGTTATCTAAGGTCAAAGATGAACTAAAGGGTGGTTAAATTTTATGTTGATTTTGAATAAAACACAAATTATTTAGGAAATTATTGTCATTTATTTTTATTATGGTAATATTGGTATGGTTCAATTATGTATGGAACAAAATATCGGGCAAATGGCCGCCGCGACCTCGGCGGCACACCTCCATCCGATGGTCCAAATTTTCGATGCCGCTGAGGCAAAATTGAGGTTCTATGCCATTAATGTGCCGAATTATCTCATCCTTCAGCTCTTGAATTGTTGCTGGGTTATCGGCGTACACCCTTTCTTTCAAATAACCCCAAAGTCCAACGGTGTCACATCACATGATCTTGGCGGTCAATTGACATCGCCACGACGTGAGATAACATGGCCATTGAATTTTTTGCGCAAAAGAGCCATTGTTTCGTTAGCTGTGTGGCAAGTAGCACCGTTCTGTTGAAACCATATATTGTCCACATCCATATCTTCCAATTTCGGGCCATAAAAAGTTCGTTATCATCTCACGATAGCAACACTGCGAACACCATTCGCAGTAACTGCCTGACCGGCCTCATTTGAAGAAGTATGGCCCGATGACGTCGCCAGCCCATAAGCTGCACCAAGCGAACTGGGCGAGCATGCACAGGTGTTTTCACATTTCCTACAGACCCGGTTTGCTGAAATTTGCGCACAAATCTCCCGATTGTGGACACATTTGGTCGATTATGCTGATCAAAAAAACATCACGAAGGCCACGAAATGCATTTTGATTTGAACGCCCATTTTCGTAAAAGGCTTAAAAAACTTGAACGCGTTGCTCGATTGTGTATCTTTCCACGTTTGTATATATATGTTCCTCTTTTACTTCCGATCATTACAAACGGCAGAATGAAGTTACATAATTTAGCAGCGAATACTTCTTAATTTGGGGAAAATCAGTTAAGATTTAGATATATATACCATTATATTTGTTCCAGCCTATTTAGCATTTAAGCGCTGTTAAAACCGTACTTAGTAGGGACATAAATACTATTACATACATTTTATGCTATAACATCATAAGCAGTGGTCCAAATTTATTGTATATATTTATTGACATATACTCGTATTCTTTACAAAAGCAAGCACTCATTCGAAATTTCTGCCTTTGGCCTTCACACATGCCTTAAGTCACACTGACCAATCATCAAAAGCCGCACGCACCTCGTCCTCTTGGGAAGTGTTTACTATTTATGTTTTTATTTTTTTTTGTGTGTTCAATTTTAGCAATGAAGCCAATAAAAAAAGAAATAAACATAAAAACAATGCATATGTAACAAAAAAATTTTCTTCAAGAAAATAGGTACATGTGTTCTTTGCCAATAATTAATTGGGCAAAAAAATATATATAAATAATTTTATATATTGATAAACTAAAAAATAACAAAAAGTAAAAAAATCAAAATTGTTTTATATTAAATTGAAAATAAATACAATAAAAAAATATCATTCGTTGTTGTAAAATATTTTCAGTGTACTTATTTTATTAAACAAAGCGACATAGACCTTCTTCGCTAACTACTAACAAGCAACTGAACAATTTTGTTTTGTTTTTTACGCTCTCTGTTTTTATTTTCGTTGACGCTCGGGCTGTGTATATGAAAAAGCCGATTAATCTTCGTTGTTCTAACAAGTGTTTGGGCCAGGGATGGAAAATTCAACTTTTTAAAAAGTACTAAAATTGTATTTTTTAAGCTAATAAGGTACTTTACTATTTTTTTTATTTTTCAGGTGAAAGAGATAGAATAAAATTGCTCCATTTTTTTTAAAATTTTTTTTAACGATTTATTAAATGATGGCTGAAGTATTTGTCCATGGACATGAGACATTAAAACGGCTACGCTCTTTCAAGCTATCTAACATAAATTATTAATATTTTTTCCTATATATATATTAAAATTTGGCCATTCCGCTAAAACTTCATTTTAGAACTGTTAAACAATACTTTTAGAAAATGCTACAATAAATACCATTAACAATCGCATCTAATACATACCATCGACATATACTTTTTCCAAACGCTTTTAAAACTTCCTATCCCCGAAATGGTAGGGAACAAGTAAAATTTGCATTGATTGGTCAATTTATTGACATATAAAGAGCTAGAAGAGATATGCGCTTTGTCGTGCGAATGTTTTATATGTATGACTTGACCAGATTTGACAGTTTTATATGATGTTTTTTTTAAAGCGAAATTTTTATGTATACAATTTTGATAGAAATCGTACGTCGAGTGTGTGAAAAATGTCGTTTGTCAGAATAAATCGATAAAAGAAAATAGTACTGAAACGGTCGCGGGGGTACTTCGGTACTTTTGATAGTGGAAAAGTACTGAAAAAAGTACTAATGTACTAACTTTTCCATCCCTGGTTTGGGCACCACTGGTTTAGATATAGTATAGTCCCATGTATTTGTTGGCGTTTAGTTAAGTTGGTCCCTTGGCGTTTTAGCGACTAGCAAACTAATACTATGTGAAATTTCACAAGATTCGAGTAAGTAGTATAGAGGTATTAAAGAATCAATATTTCACTAAAAGTTAACTCTTTGTGGGGGAGGTACTAGAAGGAGTGGACCAATATGGCCCATCTTCGAACTTAGCCGGAGATAGAGAAAAATATTACAGCATACCAAATTTGAAGTCAATCGGTTATTCCTAGCAGACAGACAGACGGACGGACATTGCTCAAATGACTTAAAATGACCCAAAACTGATTTCCGCCGAACATACTTAGGATCTTAGGTCACTCCTTCGATGTGTTACATTTGTGGGTCGTAGCAAATGATATATACCCTCCTTTCTAAGGTGAGGGGATAAATATGGTGCATAGTATATTTTAACCAAAAAATCCAATGAACTGATCTAGTATTATGCTGTAATTTGTAGAACTAACGTTTCCAAAATCGCAAAATTTTGATACAAAATAAAAAAAAAACGTTTTCATATAAATGCAAATTTGGGATCCATAACGCATCATAGTGCAATGGTATTATAGCATACTTCCAGGTTTTGGCTAACAAAGGTATAAACAAAGCACTGCTTCAGGTATAACATTGGATTTGAAGCAAAGAATCAAAAGAAGTTGAGAGACTCAAGTAGGCATATGTACCTACAGGATTTTCCAACAAGAGGTGTTATTTTGAATCACCCGGTATTTCGGTAGCTGTCACCTTTGAAGATTTTATTCTTTGACATTTGACAAGTAGAAACAACGTCATTACTAAAAATGGAACGATACACGATTCAACAACGCATTGAAATTATTAAAATTCGAAAAATCATCTTGACTGATGAGGCCCATTTCCACCTCGGTGGCTACGTCAACAAGCAAAATTGTCGCATCTGGGGCTCGGAAATTATTGTTGAGAAGGCTCTCCATCCTCAACGTGTGACTGTTTGGTGCGGTTTATGGTCCGGCGCGGTCATTGGACCTTACTTTTTCGAAAATAGTTACGGTGAAAGGATTGCGCTATCGAGAGATGATTAATGATTTTTTATGGTCGGAGTTGGAAGGTATTGATCTGGACAACGTTTACGTTCAACAAGACGGCGCTACGTGCCACACAAGCAACGAAACCATTGCTCTGTTACGGGAAAAGTTTCCGGACCGTGTTATCTCTCGAAGGTGATAACGAAGGTGATCACAATTGGCCACCGAGATCTTGTGATTTAACACTTTCCGACTTCTTTCTTTGGGGCCACGTGAAAGATAAGGTCTACGCCAACAGCCCAGCATCGATTCAAGACCTCTAAGATAGAATTCGTGAGGCTATCGAGGACATAGGGCAGCCACTTTGCGATTTGGTTATGGAAAATTTCATGAAAAGGATATGGTCCTGTAAGCGTGGTCGTGGTGGCCATTTGGCTGATGTTGTTTTTCATTATTAACGGCATACCTTCCTCTTTATTATGAAATAAACATCCGATCATTTATCTCAAAAAATGGCATAAGAATATAAAACCATTTGAAATTCTATCTCATTGTCAATTCACCAAGATATATTGAAAATAACAAGTACGAGCGTGTAGCTCAATGGAAAGCAATAAAATCCATTGAATTTGAAAGACATTAGAGTCATCATCGTTTTAAGCAGCAGCATTTTTGCTTTAACTATTCTTTTGTTTTTCAGTAGTTATTCTTTTTTTTGTTGTTGTGAGAAATGTGCATTGTGTGGTGTATTAGAAAATACATCCTTTCAAACATTTACATATAGAAAATATTCACCATAACAATATTATGTGCAGGGAAGCGAAACAACCACATTTTCCAGCAGTGGTGGTGCATCGTTGGCTTCTTGAAAACCCACTTCCCTCCTGTGCCTTGTCTCCGTTGCCCTGAAACTAAAACATTTCATATTCATTGTTAGTGATCTCAGACAAATGCATTTATTTTCCCAGGATACAAATACGCACTGATTTAAATACAGTTCTACATTTGTATATGTGTAAACAGTGGACACTGGAAATATATGGCATTCAAAGAAAAAATTCTTATTATTAGAAACTATAAAAAAGTTTTCACCAATTGTGAATTTTTCATCTAAAAACAAAACATTAAAATGTAATGTAGGTACTATTTAAGTAGTAAAAAATTCAGGATTGAAAGTTTCAATCCATAACTCCAGCCAAACAATTGAATTTTCATCAAAAAATTATTTTTCAATATTTGTCGCCAAACTGAAATTGAAAATGGTTCGCAATTTTGGAGAATATTAGGGTGCTGCATAGTGTACTAGAATTAACCTTAGTCTGACAATTTCGTCACTCGTGTATCCACTGTATTTACTCGTATTTATTATAGTTCCCCACAAGCATTTCTGTTGCTGCGTTATTATGATGCGAAATCCCTTGACATGAACGCGAACAATACCACAAAATGTTTTCGCAGAAAAACAATTTTGAGTGAAAAATGAACATAATGACAGCAAAAGACGTTTAGATTTATATACAAACATCAACAAAACGCGCTGACGTTCATTTTTTTTTGGTTTTAAGAGATGAAGGGAGAAATTTATGATGGATTTTAGAATATTCAGCGTTGAGATACTAATGCCAACATTATATCAAAATGTTTTTATTCTTTAGAAATATGAGAACAATACTCTAATGATATTAATTTCGCAAAAATAAAATCAAATGCATACATTTAGGGTGGGCAATAAGTCGGAAAGGAGCGGCGAGGGAATCATTGCATATCTCTTTAGGATTTTTCGAGGACATCAACAAAATGTCACTAAATCTTAAATTCGTTGGCAAGAAATATGAGATGTCTGCGAGATTTAACAAAGTGATATTTTATCATAAAATTTAGCATTATTCAGTGTACTTGAAATTCAGATTTGACTTTGGGTGTGAAATATATCTGTAAATAGGTGGAAATTATGTTTTATATTGTCATATTTTATTTGGCAAGCAAAATAGGGCGTTACACAGATGACAAATTAAACAGAAATGCCGCCAAGTCAACATTTTTGCGCCTAAAATTCAGCATTGCGGTAGAGCTTTGTGTAATATTTCATACGAAAAGAAAAACGAATCAAAATGACAACTTAACAAACTATGCTCGTCTTATTAAGTACTTAATTAATGGAATTTGCATATTGTTGGGCTGATGAAAGACAAAATACTATGCATACTTTGGAAAAAATAAACTTAAATTATGGTCTAAAGAAATCAATTCAAGGCTAATTAAATGATCACATAATAATTCCAAAAACATATGTGGTATACATGCAGGAGACTACAAATAAAAATATGAAGTATACATTCACTTTAAGAGTACAAAAAAATAAACGAAATTGGCACGGTAACATGGCAAACACTAAGCAAACAATTTTACAAATTTAACATTTTCTGTTGTAATATGGTTTCTAAAACATGAAAAAAATATTTAAAAAAAATTCTTATGGTAATGGTAAATTTTTATTTTTTAAATTTTTTTCTTTAAAATTCCCATTTTCTTTGTAGGTGTCATTAGTATTTGGACCCTATTTTTTGAAGTCTATGCTCACTAAAGACCGATTATATTTTAAATGAAAGGAAATGAGGACTATAAATGTTAGTAATGACACCTTAACGTTGAAACAGCAGGCTAGTAGCTGTCGTTAAAATAATTAGAAAAAATTTATATTTCTTTTTCAAAAGATATTTTTTGCTGGCACGAAAAACCATTAAAAATATAAAAAAACTAACAAAAACAATGTTTGTTCCAATTTTTGGATACTAGCATCCTAACGAAGAAAACAATGCCGATTTGAAAAAATCTGTGGATAAAGTCATTTTAGCAATGTCAATCTGTCTGTCGACAGGATTAACCGATTGACTTGTGTCAATATTTTTTCTATCTCAGACTGTGGTCAAATATGGATTGTGTTGGTACATTCCTTCGAGTACCTCCCCCACAAACGGTCAAAACTTTGTGAAATATTGATAATCTTATAACTTCTATACTACTATTGAGAATCTTTGACCATTCCACGCATAGCATTAATTTCTTGGTAGCTATCATCTTGAGAAAAATGGGCGAAGTTGTCACGCCCCTTTTGGTACTCCCATAAACAGTTAACGGCTTATAATTTGGTTTCCTGCACATACAAATACCTGAAATTTCGTACAGTGTATTGCTTTTATATTACCCATAGTCTATTACAAAATGAACGTTATTGCCACGCCCCTTTTGGTACCTCCCAAACACAAATGCGAAACTAAAAAATGGCCTATTTTTACAATATGTGTCATAATTAATACATTTATCCATAAATATTTTGCAAATAGGCATTGTTTTCTACGTTAGGATGATAGCTTTCAAGAAATGGAATAATTTTTTTTCTATTTTTTTTGGATTTTTTCGCTCCACCAAAAATGATTTTTTTTAAAAAAATCAATTTTTATGTAATTGTTTTAACGACTGTGGCTAAACTTCCGTTTCTATGTGAAACTTTTGTTTTCTGCATTTCTAGCCCTTATAATTTATTTAATTTATATTTCCCGGCTTTATCGAGCTTATACTTCAAAAAATATGTTCCAAATTCTAAATATAACTTCCATGAAAGTTGGAATTTTAGAAAAAATCGTTTTTTTAACGTACGTTTTTTGTTTCTAGCTCAAAAAATATTTTAAAATTTTAGGGGTAGATACTGCAGTAGGTGATGTCTTCATTAGAAAATGGCATTGTAATCAGCAATATCTAGGAGGCAAACGTAGTACTCGATGAGACCAACACAACGATATATCGCATGTGAAAATGGAGTTACAAACAAAAAACGTACGATAAAAAACGATTTTGTGAAAAAATTGTTATTGAAATTGCCTCGATGTAAGCTTTAATATTCCGCCTCGTATTTGGTAATTTTTTTTGGTGACCAGGTTACTGCACTTAAAAAAATTTGACATGAAATTAAAAACAAGTTTGTCCTTAAATATATCTTTCTGTCTTTCTCAATCTGTCTTTGTTTGAAGAACAATATTCTTTAAATTTAAGAAAACTTACTTGATTTCAAAGAAATTTTCATTCGTTTAAAGTAAAATTCCTTACCTCGATGATAAGATGTCCTTAACACTATGTAATATTGACTTTAACGTTACATCATAAAATTAAAGAAAAAAATCATTAATCGTAGTGGAACTCTCATTAATTCAAGTACACATTTAAATAGTTTGTAAGATTTTTTCCTTAACATTGTAGAAATTCTCATGTCATGTTTGTAAAGACAATATACCCTTAATTTTCACTCAAGTTTTTTGGTATTTTTGAATTAAGGATTAGTTATCTTTTAAATGAAGAGAACATCGATTGGCTGCTCACTCGTTGAAACAAAAAGGGGTAGAATACAAAATGTGAGTGTGTGCGTTGTAGTTACGCGTATTGATAAAAAAAAGTCATAAAATCTGACATGCGTTTACGAATTTATTACTTTGACAAAAACAATGCAAAAAGACAGTAAATATGTGTATGTAGGTATGTATTCAAGAAAGAACGAAATAAAGCCGATGTCGGAACAATGAACAGTTGAACATTGTTTTTCCTCTGTTGCAGTAAATTGAAAATATTTCCATAATGAATAAATAAAATAAACAGTTATTTTGTGCATTAAATCGAAAATTGAGATTTTTTATAGAATGATAGAAGATTTAAAAATATATCATCTAGAAAAAAGAAAACACCATTATGCTGTTTTCCCCCTTTGTGCAGTGATATTCAAATATTCTAAGTTCACACAAAATGAAAAACATGTGAAGTCTGTATAAAAACGGATAATTATGATAATTATAATTAAAAATTATTTATATTTGAGGGAAACAAATAAACGAGCATTCGCGTATTTACAGAGAGTAAATTATATTAAATAGAAACATTTAAAAAATTGTTCTTCCTTCTGCAAATTTTTTAAAACTGGACTTAGCATATTTTGCTAACGATATGTCATATTAAATTATTTTGAAGCGATACCAAAATGTTGAGGTGAACAAGTCTTAATTTTTGAGTAAGAAATATTTACAATTCGCACCTGTTCCACAAAAGGGTAACAGTTTAAAATTTAAAATCAGTAGAAGCCAAAGAATGTTTCCGTAAATATTAATTTCTAAAAATCAATATTTACGAAAATATGTCATTGCAAGAAAATACCATAAAAAAGATATCTTCATTGTTTTCTACATATTTTATATATCAATAATATAAACAGAAGCCGTTTTGGCCTCTACAGAATAGTTTTTAATGTTAAGTTGTTATCCTTTTGTTGAACAGGTACGATATGTACATTTTATTAATATTCCATTTGGTGAATTCTATACATTAAGATTGTTTTTTAAATTCCGTTGTTTATTTCAAGTAACTGGCAATCGTTTTCAGATATTGCAACTTTAAGAAATTTTACGTCTTTATCAAATATAAAAAATATTCGAATTACGTCTAAATTGTGAGAAAGGCTTGTTAAAGGCTGCAGGCTTTGAATCAATCAAACTCCTGTATATATTTAACAAGATGGAGAACTAAGTTAAATTTCGAATTTAAAACAGGTCCCGAGGGATGTGTTAATGCAAATTGGAGGAAGGAGGATGTCATTGGATTTTATGTCTAGGTAAAGTTATTGTAATGTAAATATACAGGGTGGCTGATATGTATTGCAACCAATTTCAGGTTGCTATCATTTCTAAACCGCTAGTCTGATAGCTGACAGATTTATTTCACTGACAGTTCATTTTATTGTTTACAAGCTTACAAAAGCATTTTGATCTATTGCATTCAGAAAAAAAGTTATTCGTGATGGAATTCAAGCGTGATAGTGTGATTGCTTTATATTTGGGTGGAAAAACACAAGTGGCTATCGTTAGAGCCCTCCAGCATTTAAATGTGAAAAAATCTTTTGTTTCTCATACCATTGCTTGTTACCGTGATACTGGCAATGTGGCATTGCGTTCAAAAAGTGGACGAAAAAAACGGTAACAACACCAGAAATGATCCGAAAAGTGAAGACCCGATTTGATCGAAATCCACGCCGTAGTGGTCGAAAAATTGCTCGTGAGCTGAACATATCTCGAGAACGGATACAACACATATTAAAAAATGAGCTTGGACTAAAGCCATTGAAGTTCCAAAGAGTGCAAGAGCTCACCGATGCACAAACAAAAGTTAGACTGGAAAGAGCCAAGTAGTTGCTACGCTTGCACGAAAGTGGCCAGTTACCGAATTCGGTTTTCTCCGATGAGAAGCCATTCCAAATTGAGCAGTTTGTGAACAAACAAAATGATCGGGTTTACTTGCCAAAGAGGTCAGCTGAAAATGTACACCTTCGATTGGCCACCAGAACTCAAGCGCCGCCGATGGTAATGGTGTGGGCCGCCGTACCATGGGGTCAAAATAAATGCCGAATATTATCGGGAAAATGTCCTAACGACAGTATTGAAGCTCTGTGCAGACAAACATTTCGGCCGCAGGCCATGGACATTCCAACAGGACTCAGCACAATCGCACTCAGCACGCGTCAACCAAGAATGGCTTAAAAAGGAGGTTCCTCGCTTCATTTCTACCGCACAATGGCCACCAAGATCTCCGGATCAGGCAATGAAGCCGACCAAAATTATTGGCGGCGGCGGCTGATCAGCTTAGTCTGCATTTACATGATACTTTTTTTTTAAGTATTAAGTATACTTATCGGCGTTTTGTGGGCGAGAGAGGCAGTCGGTAACGAGGGGGGGGGGGGGGGGGGGTGGGTTGCCGTACTCGTACTTATCGTACTCATCGTTTTGTGTTTTTCGTTCGCACTTGGAAACAACAACAATTCACACAGGAAAAGCCGAAACAAAACAAATGAAAATAAGTATAAGTATTGAAAAAAAAAAGTACGCGAGTGAACGTAAATACTTTTTCAAAAGAGAATAAGTCGATAAGTTACTTAAAAACAAGTAAGAAAGTTTCAGTCGGGTATACCGACTAAGGTATACCCTCACTTTCTGAGTAATGCTATATTGAATATTACTCGAATTATTCTGTCAATTTGAGTGGGAGTTACCAGAAGGGGTTTATCGAATACACATTTTTTTCGCTGAACATTAGATACTTTAAATTCATTGCACTGTGCCGACTTATAAGCATTCATGTGCACTGGTATAAACGTTACGACACATTAAATTGTGGTATGATTTGGGCATTTTGTGTGGGAGGTACAAAAAGGGGCGTGGCAATAACGCCCATTT
Source organism: Eudasyphora cyanicolor (assembly GCA_963930755.1). Classification (NCBI taxonomy): domain Eukaryota; kingdom Metazoa; phylum Arthropoda; class Insecta; order Diptera; family Muscidae; genus Eudasyphora; species Eudasyphora cyanicolor. The sequence goes on along the minus strand of OZ005736.1, from coordinate 89,435,944 downwards.
TTCACAGGGCTATAGACACTATAAAAACATTACACTGTACAAAATTTCAAGTATTTTTATACACAGTTATTAATGTTATAAGCTGTTAACTTTTGGTGCAAAATGGTTCATTTGTGTTGGAGGTACCAAAAGGGACGTGGCGACTTCGCCCATTTTTCTCAATTTGATAGCGTCTAATAAGCAAATACTATGTGTGGAATTTCAAAAGATTCGAATAAGTAGTATAGCTGCTATTAAAGAATCAATATTTCACAACATTTTAACCCTTTGTGAAAGACAGACAGACGGACGGACATTGCTCATTCGACTTAAAATGACCCAAAACGGATTTCCTCCGAACATACTTGGGGTCTTAGGTCACTCCTTCGACGTGTTACACTTTTTTCCGTAGCAAATGATATATACCCTCGTCACACTAAAGTGAGGGTATAAAAAAGTACCATGTAAATGGGGACTTAGCCGATCAAATTTCAACAATCGGCGGAGCCGACAAAGTTCCAACAGACGATGGCGCACGAATGGCAGTCTCAGGCAAAAATGGCGCTTTAAGATATTTACATTTAGATGACAAAACCTAAAATTAACACAAATATTTAAGAAAAGTTAAGGAAATTTTGATTTAATGTCGAAAATCAGTTCAATAAATGTCTACTTATTAGTCTTTGTTGTGAAAGAGAATTTATTGTAAATGACATACCGCCTGTTGTTTTCTCTCTAGAACGACGTAGACTTTGTAAAAATTGATTCGGCCGCTCAAGAGCTATTGTATTTCCATAAAAACCAAAACACGCATTTCTTTAAATGATAGCGAGATTAATTTAGAAACTTTTTATAAATTTGTATGCAATAATGAACTTTATTAAAATTTCTGACCCTATTGTATTACTTAGTAGTCACTTTCCTAATTTTCATGGTTGCATAAAATAAATCGATTTGACTCACTAAATAATATTCGGCGGCTGAGATTCAGCCGACGTGAGCCGCTGAAATCGGCGGCGGCGCCGGCTGGAATAAATGGCCGGCTGTGGCGCGCCGCCGATTTGCGCCGCGTCGGCTTCATACCCTGCTCCGGATCTCAATCCGTTGGACTTTTGCGCCTGGGGCATTTTAGAGAGTAAGATTCGCACTAAAAAATACCAAAGTATCGATCATCTCAAGACGGCGCTTCGCCGGGAATGGGCCAAAATACCGCAGAGCCACTTTCGTGCAGCGTGTGATGGCTTTGTCGGCCGTTTGAAGGCCATAATTCGTGCCAAAGGTGGCCAATTCGAACAAATGTAAACTGTTTCTAAAATTTTATGTTATTTCCGACATCTTTTGCTTTTGCACAATAAAATTAAAAAAATATAGCGCTTTACTTTGTTGCATTACATATCAGCCACCCTGTATGTATCTTAACCTAAAATATGTGATGTTTTATTCATAAGAAAACATCACATATTTTAGGTTATTCTCCTGCATAAGAACATCGTTGTCTCTATAATATTATAGAATTCAAACTTTTTTACAAAAAGGTATGGCAATTACAATTACTTGACAACTCAGCTCCTTGCGATATCGTGGTTGCTACACCAATAATTCAGCTAGGTTCAGCTTTAAAATACCATCTCTAAGAGGCCTAGCTTCTCCAAAACGAATAAGAAGTATTCCTTACCTCTGGTTTTTATACTCATAATAACCACGTCAAGCAATGTATTTGCTACCGCAGCTCATACGAAGAGAACTATTCGTTTAAGGAAGAATTTTGCAAAACATCATTTATTTATGTTAAAAAATAATAATTTAATAAAGAAAATAATAAAACTTACCATGAGTGTTTAAACAAATACTTGAATGTTTGAACAAACAAATAAAAAATATTTTACGAAACTTATTTTACACCTGTGGAAAGTGCAGAATGTGCTTGGTTTAATTACAGAATGTACTTAATCTAAAGTCATTTTATGTATTTAATGTAAGCACAAGCCGTAATAGATTTGAAAATGTGAATTTTTTATTGAAGATCTTAGATGTCCAGATTTTTTTAAAGATATTAGACGTCCAGATTTAAAGATGATTAATGACTTTAATTGTCTTACAAGATGTACTTATTTTAAAAGCCTTTGTCTTTGGAGCCAAATCAACGTAAAAATCTTAAAAGTTAAGATAATTTCAATGATTTTCAGTACACTTTTCTTTTAGTGTACGGTATGCCGAGATAAAACCGTGTTAAAATATAGAAAAAGTGCTAAAAATCACCTTTAGAAAAAATTCGTATGACCATTAAATTATTAATCAACGTAGAATGCTAAAACTTCGATATGATTAGCAGAACAGTAAAAGCCGCAAAATATATAAATTTTTTAAATTTTCTAAGGCGGATCTTAAAGGATAATGAAGAAATACAATTTGCCAGGCCTTTTTTGTCACTTTTTGGTTCTAGTTTCTAAAAACAAAAGTAGTATTTAGATAGCCCAAAATGTGCCCTTTCATTTGACACCCATATCGTCTTACGAGGACTTTCAGAAAAATTACAAAAAAATCGAATAATTATATCCTTAAAAATGTCATGTCCTTTTAAACGCGTGCTCGACAAGAAATTCAAAAAACTGAGTATACCGTTTTGTTTCTTGTCACCTTTCAGAATTATGTAGAGATTTTCATGACCAAAAATGAGTGTCGCAAGGTGTAACGAATGTCATTGAATTTCCAACTATCATTCATGTTTCATTATGTCCTTTCGAAACCCTTTGATCCCCCAGATTTCAATTAGCTGACTTTCATTATTTTAGCGGGTTTCCATTTTATTTTTGTCTTTATGAATCTTTCTCGCTTATCATTATAATCTCCCTGAAACGCTAAAGATTGTTTTGTGATTTAGAATTCACAGAAGACTTTACGAAAAAAAAATACCGCCACTGAACGACACAATATATGAAAATGAATGGGAAGTTTATTCGTTGTCATTTTCACCGCACAGTGCACATGATTATTGTGATTTGTTTGCGTATATGTGAGTGTGCGTTATTGTATGTGTATGAGTATGTGTGCTGGGGAATACATATCATGTTCTGAAATGAACATAAATAACTGACAAACATGGGTTTAGAGAGTAAGCTAAAGGCGTTCACAGAGGGACAGACAAAGTTATAAACCACAGAAAGTTTTCTAAAGGGTTATCAAACAAGGAAGAAAGTTCAGTCTGGAAAAGCGACTTGAGTCTTAAACCAGTAAGGAAAGGCAGAAAGTCGGGCGGGGCCGACTATATAATACCCTACACCTCCCTAACAATGCGATAAGGGTCATTGCCATAATAATTTGGAATAATTGGTAAATGGGTAGAAACATATTATCTAATTCTGAAACGATAATCGCTAAATTAAGCAATATTCGTTCCTAAATTGAGAAACATCTTTCTGGAAAATTTTAATGATCGGAAGTAAAATACAACTTCTATAGCGGTTTGATACCAAATCAGGAGGAACAATCAATATAAATCTGAACCGATCTTCCCTGAATACTCATTCATGTAAAAAGACCTCCTTCTGTCGAATTTCGTACTGATCGCATATAAAATACAGTCTCTACAGCGCCTACATGTCAAATCGGGGGTAACGTATATATGGGGGCTATATCTAAATCTGAACCGATTTCTTCCAAAATTAACAGTGTTCATTCATATAATAAGAAACCTCTTTCTGCCGAATTTTATACTGATCGGATATAAAATAACATTTTTACAGCGCTTACAAGTCAAATCGGGGGTAACGTATATATGGGGGCTATATCTAAATCTGAACCGATTTTCTCCAAATTTAGCAGTATTCCTTTATGTAATAAGAAACCTCTTTCTGCCAAATTTTGCACTGATCGGATATAAAATACAGTTTTTACAGCGCTTACATGTCAAATCGGGGGTAACATATATATGGGGGCTATATCTGAATCTGAACCGATTTTCTCCGAATTTAGCAGTATTCCTTCATGTAATAAGAAACCTCTCTTTGCCGAATTTCGCACTGATCGGATATAAAATAACATTTTTACAGCGCTTATATGTCAAATCGGTGGTAATGTATATATGGGGGCTATATCTAAATCTGAACCGATTTCTTCCAAATTTAACAGAGTTCATTCATGTAATAAGAAACCTTTTCCTGCCGAATTTCATACTGATCGGGTATAAAATAAAGTTTTTACAGCGCTTACATGTCAAATCGGGGCTAACATATATATGGGGGCTATATCTAAATCTGAACCGATTTTAACCAAATTCAATAGGGATCGTCCTTGGGCCAAAAATAAGATATGTGTAAAGTTTCGTCGAGATCGGACCATAATTGCGACCTGTACTTTGATTACAAGAATACATGCACAGACAGACAGACGGACAGACAGACAGACGGACAGACGGACAGACAGACAGACGGACAGACGGACATAGCTAAATCGACTCAGAAAGTGATTCTAAGTCGATCGGTATAATAAACGATGGGTCTATTTCTTCTCCTTTTGGGTGTTACAAACAAATGCACAAAGTTATAATACCCTGTACCACAGTGTGGTGTAGGGTATAAAAATATAAATTTATTTGTTTTTTTGTTTTAATTAATTTTTTTCAATTTTAATTGCATTTAATAACTTTAATGTTTGTACTGGTATTAAAGTTATTAGCTGTTAACTTTTGGTACCAAATGGTTCATTTGTGTGGGAGGTACCAAAACGGGCGTACCAGTAACGCCCACTTTTCTCTGGACTCTAGGTACTACAAAAGCATTACACTGTAAAAAATGTCAAATAGTTGTATGCACTAGTATTTGTGGGGGAGGCACCAAAATGGGGGAAGCCAATAACGCCCATTTTGCTCTGGACGTGGGAGGTGTTAGCGACTAATAAGCTAATACTATGTGTGGAATTTCAAAATATTGGAGTAAAAAGTATAGATAGTTTAAAGAATAAATATTTAATTAAATGTTAAATGTTTGTGGGGGAGGTACTTGAAGGAGTAAACCATTATGGCCTATCTTCGATCTTATCTGGAGATAGAGAAAAATATTACAGCATACCATATTTGAAGGCAATCGGTTAATCCTTGCGAGAGTTATCGTGCGTTCCAGCTAGCAAACAGACAGACGGACGGACGGACATTGCTCAAATGACTTAAAATGACCCAAATCGACCGCCAAATATACTTGGGGTCTTAGGTCGCTCCTTCGATACGTTACACTTTTAACTCGTAGCATATGATATGAACCCTCCTCCCTAAGGTGAGGGGATAATAAAAATAAAGAACTATGTATTACTGAATATTTTTTGAAATATGAAATCAAGAGAAGGGGATTCAACAAAAATGACGATTACGCAATACGAGGGCGGTTCGGAAACTTCTTAGCCTAGCACAAAAAGCGCAGTATAAACAGAAAAAAGTTAAGTGTTTTGGAAACTTCCATCTCTGCTATGAACACATGTTAAATTTTGTTTCGATCTGGCAACTCCTTCATATAGAAACAGGTGTTCACAAAAGACGCATCCACGATTTTTTTACAATGGAAAAATTAGAAATGCGTGGTGTCATTAAATATTTGCATAAAAAAGGTTTATCGGGACAAGAAATTCATAATGATATGGTGAATGTGTTAGGTGAAAGTGCTCCTTCATATGCAACAGTAAAAAATTGGGTTGCTGAATTTAAACGTGGTCGTACAAGCATTGAAGATGAATCAAGTAGTGGACGTCCAGAAACAGCAACAACAACAGAAATTGTAGCCGAAGTGCATGATATGGTATTAAATGATCGACGAATAAAAGTGCGTGAAATAGCTAATATCATGGGCATCTCAAATGATCGAGTCCATTTAATTTTGCATGAAGAACTACAGATGAAAAAGTTTTCTGCAAGATGGGTGCCGCACTTGTTAACAGTCGACCAAAAACGCATAAGAATGAACATTTCTCAAGCTTGTTTGGATCGTTTTAAGCGAAATAAAATGGATTTTAAGCGTCGTTTCATAACTTGAGATATGGATCCACCACTATACTCCAGAGACAAAAGAACAATCCAAACAATGGACTGAAGCTGGAGGAAGTGCCCCAAAGAAGGCAAAAACAATTCAATCGGCTGGTAAGGTTGGCAATGGTTTTTTGGGACTTCAAAGGTATTTTATTGATTGACTATCTGCAAAATGGAAAAACAATAAATTCAGAGTACTGTTGCAACCTTTTGGATCAATTAAATGTACAAATTCGAGAAAAACGTCCTGGCCTACAACACAAAAAAATAATTTTTCATCAAGACAACGCACCAGCGGACAAGAGTGTTTTAACAATGGCTAAAATCAACGAATTAAAGTACGAGTTGCTTGACCACCCACCTTATTCTCCTGATTTAGCTCCCAGTGACTTTTACAGGTTCCCAAATCTAAAAAAAAATCCTTGCTGGTAAGCGTTTTACCTCAAATCAAGATGCAATTACAGTTGTAAACCACTATTTTGAAGACCTTGAGGAAAACTATTTTAATCAAGGGATAGAATTGTTAGATAAGCGTTGGACTAAGTGTATTGAAGTTTCAGGAGATTATATTGAAAAATAAAAATATTTCTGAAAAACTAACTATTTCATTGATAGGCTAAGAAGTTTCCGAAACGCCCTCGTATGAGGAATAACTACCACGAGATAAAAACGCGTGAACACTAGACCTCGCCTCAATGTTTTTTTTTCGAATTTTGCATTTGGGGATTGTTTAAATGTGCGATTTGATGTAAAAATTCATGAGGTAAAATTTGAAGTCGATCAGAGTGTGCCAACCCGTGCCGCAATGAGGTCAAAGTTCAAAATATATAGAAAAGAATCGTTTTTTCATTGATATTATAAGTTAGGATTTTTTTTGCGGTTGTGAAAAGTTGTTTATTAAAAGTATTACAAATAGTACAATCAGTACAGAATTTTTATTATGGCGCTAAATAAATCTCTAAATCTTAGATCTGCTGACATATACGTGCATTTGATAGGAAAATGCGAAAAAAATAGTTGGATGCAAATTACCTTCAAAACTACAAGTTTTACAATGCTTTTTTTATTATGTGCGGTGTGAAAAAAAAAGACAATTAAAGAGAGTTATGTATTAGCGTTAGAAGAAATATTGCCCTTTTGGGAAAGACCTCGTATTCCAACGTTAAACAAAAGAACATGTGTTGAAAAACTAAACAAATTATATGATGAGTGGAGAAAGGTTCAAGAAGTTTCTAAATCTAAATTTGCAAGTCATAGAAAAATGGAAGAAGATTTCAAAGAACATTTGAAAAATTTATTTGATATTGCACATGTTGATGCCTTAGAAATAATTTCTTTTCAGGAGGATAGAGATTTCTTAATTAAACAAAGGGAACAAGGTCGTGTTAGCATAATGACTTCAATAGATCAAAACCTAATAAATAAAGAAAAGCGTAAGGCGGAAAGAGAAGAAAAGGAAAATCGACGCAAAGAAAAGAATCAAAGAATTGAAAGCTCTGAAGGTTATATTAAAGTCAGCATGAGTAATTTTTTTCTTTCAACTTATTTTGTTCAATAATTTTTACTTTAGTCTTGACTGTACAATTTGATGCAAGTGATGAAAGTGAATGTGAATCTGAAAAGTCTGCAGATTCGCCGACAATTGAACCAAAAAACATTTACCCGACAGAGAATCGTGTTAAGAAAAAATTCATAGATGACAGAATGCTGGCATGCATGGATGCTGGTAATATATCGACTCCACTCGCAATCCATTTTATTTCTGCGACAGCGAAAGCGTTAGGTCCCAATATTGAAGATTTGGTTCTTAATTCTACAAGTTTGAGAAGACACCGCAAAGAATATCGTCTACGTCATGGCAAATAAATTATTGAGAATTTCAAGGTAATAAAATTTATTTTAAAATTGTTATGAATATTTCACAGAATTAACATTTTTCAGATTCCTGACACATTCGTTCTACATTGGGATGGTAAACTACTTCCTGCAATGGCTGGAAAAGAAAAAGTTGACCGCCTAGCTATTGTTTTAACTGCAGAAAAAATTGAAAAGTTAATTGACATTCCAATTATTGAAGTTGGATCTGGAGCAGCAATCGCACAATAAATATATGATTATTTAACGAAAATGACACAACTGCTACCAACACTGGTCAACATAATGGGGCAGCAAAGTTGCTGGAGAAAAAATTAGATCGGAGTTTGATGTGGTTACCGTGCAGGCATCATATTGCAGATATCTTACTGCGAGCTGTTTTTGAGGTATATTTTGGAAAATCTAGTGGTCCAGAAGTTGGTATATTTGAACGTTTTTCACGGGAATGCACTTTTAAGTTGTAAGATTTCAAAGTTGGTATTATGGATGAAGAAGTGCAACGTGCTGTAAGTGTCGAAGAATGTAACTTCAGCAAAGAGTTTTGTATTAAACATTTAGAAAAATACCATATTCGACATGATTATAAAGAGTTATTACAACTTACGTAAATTTTTCTTGGTGGCAGCATCCCAAATTTCGCATTTCATGCACCTGGGGCAATATTCCATGCAAGAATTTCAATCTAAAGATTTGAGTTGCTTTGTAACAAATAAAACTAAAACTTTTTTTGCACGTTTGGAAATAGACACCAATTTTTTAAACTTTGATCCATCAAATTGGCACGAAAGACCAGAATACATTAACGGCGTTCAAATTCTGAAAAATATTAATGTTGTTAATGATGCTGCTGAGAGAAAAGTCAAATTTATTACAGATTTTAACCGGTCCTTAACACATAGCGAAGAAGACAAGCAGTACTTGCTTCATGTTGTTCAGAACTACCGAAAGGAATTCCCATCATATACTAAATCGTCGGTCTTATAATAATTTAATAATATTAATTCTCTTCTTTTTTTTTAATGAAATGTTTGAATATAAAAAATTGCAAATTAAGAAAACATTATATGAATTGCATGTTTTTTTATATAATAAATAAATGAAAAAACGATTGTTTTGTATATATTTTGAACTTTGACCTCATTGTGGCACGGGTTGGACCACTCTGATCGACTTCAAATTTTACCACATGAATTTTTACATCAAATCGCATATTTAACCAATCCCATCAAAATTCGAAAAAAAATTGTTTTCCATATAAGTGAGGCGAGGTCTAGTGAACACTATTATTTTGCTAAAAAATCTGTTGCCTATATTTATTTAGGATGTGCCAGACACCTTAGAAAAAAAATTGCATATTTTTGTAGGATGTTTAAGGACATCAATAAATTTTACAATTAAAATATAGGCACGAAAAGTGGGTGTAACTCTGTTATGATTAAAGGGTTTTAAGTCACGTGTTTTTTTAATAAATATTTGTTATATTGTACTTACAATGTTTACCAACTAACATAGGGTAATTTGTAAATATTTTCATTAGCGATGCAAGTCTGTACATACCTGCAAAGAAAGAAAAAATAAAGAAATGTTAATTAAATTTGCGATAATAACGGGTTTTCCTATAGGGATGATATGATTTTGAAGTGACGTTTCGGCCATTTGTAATATGTCATGATCTGCCATTTGTCTTTCTTTGTATTCAGTAGTGTTTACAATTTCATCATGGAGAGATACACGCATGAACAACGTTTACAAATTATTCAGTTTTATTATCAAAATAAACGATTATTCCAATTGCAACTTTTAGTGCACTAAGCCATTTTTTTTAAATCAAAAAACGCTTTCCTTTCTACCTACGAGCGATATTTTAGCTCTCGTTAAGAGCTATCCTTTTGCCATTGATCGATTCCCGATCCGACTTACCGTTAAGGAGCTAGAACAACAACAGACTTTCCGTTCACATTTGAAAATTATGCTAAGTCCATTTTTTTAAATAAAAAAAAAAACAAAACACATTCCAGTCGACCTACGACCTTGACACCTATGAGCAATATTTTAGCTCTCGTTAAGAACTATATTTTTGCCATTGACCGATTGTGGCTACGAGTCACACAGCAAATGAAACAATTGACTTGTTGCGAGAAAAGTTTGGAGATTCGATTATTTCAAGAAATTGTGATATTGAATGGCCTCCAAGAAGTTCTGATTTAACACCATTAAACTATTTCTTGTGGGGTTATTTTAAGTCATTGGTCTTTCGAAATAAACCAGACACTCTTCAAGCTTTGCAAGTCAATATTGAACGTGCCATTCATGACATACGACTTGATTTAGTGGAAAAAGTGCTCGAAAATTGGGTTCATCGAATTCGTTCCTGCAGAAGAAGTCGTGGAGGCCATTTGAAGGACGTTTTATTTAGAATTAAATTGTATCGATTGTACTTAAATAAAATTGTACCTAATTAATTGTACCTAAAATAAAAAACTTTTGAATTTCCTTAACAATAAGTGTGTCTTTTTCAAAGAAACCATATCACTCTTATAGGAAAACCATGTATTACAGAAAATCTCTAATTACATTAGTTCACATAATTTTTGTCGAAGGTGTGTGTATTAGACGGGTCACCAAAAAAGTTATCAAATGCGAGGCGGAATATGAAAGCTCACTTCGAGGCAATCGCAAAACCATTTTTCTTTAATTTTTGCCGAGCCCGCGGAATCGGCCCAAAATCGTTTTTTATCGTACCTTTTTTTTTGTAGCTCGATTGTCACATGCGATATATCAATGTGTTGGTCTCGACGAGTACTACATTGCCTCATAGATGTCGCCGATGTACCACGTCATTTTGTAATGAATTCTTAACTTTTTTGTTTTTGAATAAAAGAGTGTACACCCAAAGCAAAATGTTCATGGTTTTTAAAACGCTTTAATCCTATAGAAAAATATTTTGAAATTTTAGAGGTAGAAACTGCAGTAAGTGGAGTCTTTATTAGAAAATAACTTTGTACATCAGCGTCGTCTATGAGGCAAATCTAGTACTTATTGATACCAACACATTAATGTATCGCATGTAAAAATCGAGCTACAAACAAAAAAGTTATGATAAAAAAACGATTTTGGGCCGATTCCGCGGGCTCCGAAAAAATTTAAAAAAATGTTTTTGTGATTGTCTCGAGGTAAGCAATCATATTCCACCTCGCATTCGGGAACTTTTTTTTGTTACTGGAGGCCAACCCGGTTTAGTGTGTATATCACAAAAAAAATATTTAAAAACTAATTTTATGGTAATATTTTTTGTTTAATTCCGATTTTCTTGGAAAGTGTTTTCAGTATTTTTTAAAGTATAAAATAAAAGGAAATAACGAGGTCCAAAAATATTGAAAACATCACTTTCACGTAGAATCACAAGCTTAGTAACTGTCGTTAAGACAAAATTGACTTTTTCAAACAATCTTTTTTTTTTGTGGCACAAAAAAACAATAAAATATAAAAGAAAATTGCAAAAAAAGTGTTGTTCCAATTTTTCAAAGCTAGCATCCGAACGAAGAAAACAGTGACTATTTGAAAAAATCTATGGATAAATGCAGAAATTATAGAATATTTCAAGTTTCGTCGAAATCGTACCATAATTGAGACCTTTACTCTGATTATAAGAATACATGCACAGAAGGACAGTCGATCGGTATAATAAACGATGTACCGTTTATTATAGGTGGTGTCTATTTGGGTCTATTTCTTCTTCTTTTGGATGTTATCACCAAATTCACAAAGTTTTAATAAGTAACATTTTCATAACCCTTTTAGAAAATCTCCATACACAGAGCACAAATAGAACTGATTTAAAGTCAAAAGCTCACATCCACACGCACAGACAAACATTGGTACAAAAAGCTTAAATTCCTTTTTCCGCAAACAGACAAAAATGTGAACATAAACATCAAAATAAATAATAAGCATCAATTTTCAACGCATATTTAAGTGAACATAAACGTACGCACGCTCGAATGCTCGCTCGCAAATCATGCAAATGTATGTTAGAAGTGTACGATGTATGTATGTGTTTGTGTCACAGCAACAGAACGTGTTTGTTGTACATATATGTATATGTATTTACCACACACACACACACACAGCAGCAATAGCAATACACCGACTCATTTCAAGAGTATGTTATGATCCTTTTTATACTTATTCACTTAGCGGGAAAGCGACCAAAAAGTATATTATACTTCCCGCAAACTTTTCCTTTTTCTTTGTAAGGAATAAAAACAAAGGAAACGATGGAGTGGGAAGTGGGAGTAGGGAGAAGAACCCCAACCACCACCATCAAAAGTTATAACGAATAAACATTACTGTAAGGAAATTCCTTGATAATGTTTTTGGCGCCATTGTTATTGTGGCAGGTGGCTTCGGATTTTTTGTATTTTCGTTTTAAGGCGATGCCAAACTAAGACAGGACACTGGAAAATTTTAAAGGACAGAAATTAAACACATTTATTTGTTTGTTCCATTTTTTGAAAGCTAGTATCCTAACGAAGAAAACAATGTCTATCGGCAAAAATTCTAATTGTAAAAATAATGAAAATAAAATACATAATTTTTCATATTTTTTATTTTGGCAATTCTGTTTGGGAGATACCAAAAGGGGCGTGGGAATAATGTCCATTTTTCATGTGACTATAGGTACTGTAAAAGCACAAGACTCCAGAAAATTTCAAGTGTTTTTATTGCCAGGAATAAAAGGTTTGAACCGTTAATTTTTTGTGCAAACTAGTCCATTTGTATGGGAGATACCAAAAGGGCCTTGGCAACTTCGCCCATTTTTGTCCAAGGTGGTAGCGACTATGAAACTAATACTATGTGTGAAATTGTGGAAGAATGCGATAAGTATGTAGTTTAGAAGAATTCAGAATCAATATTTCACTAAATGTTGACCCTTTGTGGGGGAGGCATTCGAAGAAGTGGACCAATATGGTCCATCATTAAACTAACACTTACCCTATTTATCCCTAAATTCGCTAGGATGCTAGATTTGAAAAAATGGAACAAACAAATGGTTTGCCAATTTTGTTTTGTTTTTTTGTGTACAGTGATCAAAAACCGGGTTTTTAAAAAAATAAATGACCAGACGACGGTATAAATTAAGTCAGAATATTTAATATCAATGTTTATAAGCAGTTACAAATAGGTAAAATGAGATCACGATATCTTTTTTAAAAAAAAAATTTACAAAATTTTTTAGGCTTTTTAAGTTTTCAAAAAATTAAAAAAAAATATTTATTGTGTTTTACTAAATTTGTAATTGCTTTTTAGAAAAATTTTTTACGAAAGTTTTTTTTGAATAGAATATTCGTCGCACTCTCACAAATCCACCGCAGAAACAATTTTTGGGAGACTCAATATTTGTAAATGTTATGGACGAAATACCAAGACTAGTCTGACAATTTTCATCTGTTTTTGCAAAACACTGCACAGTGGTACAAAAAGGGGAAACAATTCGAACGTTTCTTAACCAAACAAGTGATTGCGACCAAACTTGGCATGGTAGATGAAGAGGTGTTAAAGATGTTAAGTTTTATATTGGACCCCCTATGTCAGACAGGGGCGGAGCTAGAGGGCCTCAAAGTTGGCCGCATCGGGTGAAGAAAGTCTACAAAAAATTTTTATACGTAAGAATTATCTCGTATAGTTACCGAGATATCTGCAATTTAAAATTTAATTTTTAATTTTTTCCCTTACCGTGTGCTTCTATTTTGTAAATATCGAAGCACAATATGCACCGATTTCAGCCGTATCAACATGTCTGGATGGGCAATAAAATTTCCTTCAATTTAAAATTCCATAAAATTTTTCCAAAAAATTTTTTTTTAAAAAAATGATAGCTATATCTTATTTTACCTATTTGTAACTGCTTATAAACATTTAAGCCAAAAATAAACTACATAGGTCGATATTAAATATTCTGATCCAATTTCGAAACGGTGTAACCGGGTTTTCCCGCATAATAAAAAAGTATGAAAATGAATAGTTAAACAAGTAAGAAAGTTTCAGTCGGGTAAACCGACTAAGGTATACCCTCACTTTGTGAGTAATGTAATATTGAATATACTCGAATTATTCTGTCAATTTGTGTGGGAGGTACCAGAAGGGGTTTATCAAATACACCTATTTTTCGCTGAACATTAGATACTTTAAATTCATTGCACTGTGCCGAATTATAAGCATTTATGTGCACTGGTAAAAACGTTATGAGATATTAAATTGTGGTATGATTTGGCATTTTGTGGGGGAGGTACAAAAAGGGGTGTGGCGATAACGCCCATTTTTCACAGGGCTATAGGCACTATAAAAACATTACACTGTACAAAATTGCAAGTATTTTTATACACTGGTATTAATGTTATAAGCTGTTAACTTTTGGTGCAAAAAGGTACCTTTGTGTGGGAGGTACCAAAAGGGGCGTGGCAACAACACCCATTTTTCCCTGGACTGTAGGCAATATAAAACCATAATACTGTACACAATTTCAAGTATTTTTATACACTGTTATTAATGTTATAAACTGTTGACTTTTTGTGCAAAATGGTGCCTTTGTGTGGGAGGTACCAAAAGGGACGTGGCGACTTCGCCCATTTTTCTCGAGTTGATAACGACTAATAAGCTAATACTATGTGTGGAATTTCAAAAGATTCGAATAAGTAGTATAGCAGTTATTAAAGAATCAATATTTCACAACATTTTAACCATATGTGGGGGAGGTACTAGAAGGAGTGGACCAATATAGCCCATCTTCGAACTTAGCCGGAGATAGAAAAAAATATTACCACATACCAAATTTGAGGTCAATCGGTTACTCCTTTCGAGAGTTATCGTGCGCACCAGCCAGCAGACACACAGACAGACGGACGGACATTGCTCATTCGACTTAAAATTACCCAAAACGGATTTCCTCCGAACATACTTGGGGTCTTAGGTCACTCCTTCGACGTGTTACACTTTTTTCCGTAGCAAATGATATATACCCTCGTATCACTAAAGTGAGGGTATAAAAAGATTATTTCTTTTATAAACTAGTAAAGAAGGGCTAAAGTCGACTATATGATACACTACACCACCCTATCGAGCAGAAGAATTAGAAATGTTGTCACACGTTGAAAAAATCGCTTCTGTAGTATATTGTCCCAAACATATTTGGCTGGCAACATTTACATGTTAAGGGTATACTCTAAACATATATTATTTGGTACACACCAAATTAAAATATATTTGGGAAAATGTTGTTCTAAACAATTCTTTCTTTTCATCCCAAAATATTTTTATTTGGGACTATTTATATTTATTTCCATTTAGGTACTCTCTGATCGGATCTTGCCCAATTTCAATAGGCTTCGTTCTTGGTGCAAGATCGGAATTAAATTGCGACCTATATTTGCGTACAACCTTAAGGTGGACAGATATACATTGTGACATTGATTCTGCTAGTGATTCTTAGTCGATCGTTATACGTTTGAGGCGGGTCTAGCTCCAATATTTTGTGCCAGACGAAAAAACCGGTTGCACCGG
The DNA here is from genome assembly GCA_963930755.1 of Eudasyphora cyanicolor. Taxonomy (NCBI): domain Eukaryota; kingdom Metazoa; phylum Arthropoda; class Insecta; order Diptera; family Muscidae; genus Eudasyphora; species Eudasyphora cyanicolor. Next base: position 89,420,520 of record OZ005736.1, on the reverse strand, counting down.
TTGTTCGAAATTCATGATTTTAAAAAAACCGGGGACTGTGGAAGCAAAGAACCGGTGGGCCGGTTTATTTCAAACCGGTTTTAAACACTCTATGTTCGTGCCAGCAAAAATGTTGTTTGACCAAAATGTAAATATTCAACACCCTACATCTTGGTTAGCCCTTAACCGATCTGGTTTAAATAAATTATGTGTCATAACTACTATCCAATAGGACTAAACGTGGTGCAAGTTTCAGACGACATCGCATTAAAAAATGGACTCACGTGACATGGAATGACACATATACCTTAATAATGGCAATAAAGGTAATAATGGGTTTAACGGACTTTGCAAGTTTTGAATGTAACATCAGTATGCTTTCGCTTAGTTGCTGAGTAAATTTTCCCCAATCTTTTTGAGAGAATAGAGTTCAAACTTCTCATTTTCAAAATAGGTCTAGTCCACCGTTAATACCAACCTCGTTTGCCGCCAAAAGTGTCATATGTATATAATTCGTATTTGATGAAACAATGACAATAAGACACCACTGCAGTTAACAGCGAAAAAAAAAACAAATGATAACGACAACAAACATGTAAATACACTATACTTTATGGCCCTTAAGAAAAACAAAAAAATAAAAAAATCCAACAACACCACCAACCACAAGTGACACTACGAAAATTCCGAGTAATCGTACGAGCGGCGTATATTTAGGCGAGTATATGTGTGTTTGCGTTCATCCATTTCCGGTATATGTTCCATATGTAAAGGCAGTGGTGTATTGGTGCGTTATGGCTACAAATTTACTACTTATATGTTTATAAACCCACAACAAAATGGCAACAACAGCACTCACGTCAGGGACAACAATCAAATTGAAGAAAGTAGCGATGCGCACAGTGGCTCAAATTGATACTTTTGTTCACTAATAGCACCGAATAAAACAAAAGTTATAACATAAGAAGATGAAATGCTCCCCTAATAATTCTCTACACTATTTTCAGGAGGTTGGTGAGGGAGAGATGCAGCATTATTTTCTTCGAAAAATTAAACAAACATTTTTTTGCGATTTTCTTCTATTTTTTATAGTATTTTTCGTGCCACACAAAAGCCTGTTTTTTTTAATCAAATTTTTTCTAATTGTTTTAACGGCAGTTACTAAAATTAAGTCTCTACGTGATTGTATTTTTGGTTTTTATTCGACCTTTTTAGTATCCAAAATTGTTGAAAAGATAGTCAAGCTCGAGGTCAGTTTATATTAGAATATTATACACAATTACAATTTTACATTTGTTGTATACATCCCTGAAGCATTTCAAGTAAAATTGCGAAAGAACGGAAAATGAAATATGAATAAAATATAATATTCTAATAAAAAATTAACCCCGAGCTTGACTATCATTTCAACAATTTTGTATAATTATTTTATTTATTTATATTTTTGCGTTTTGCAATGCTTTTATTTAAAAAGAACACTATGCAACAAAATGTTTGTCCAAGGGATGTGGATAACAGTTTCTGGTGCAATTAGGTGTCACAAACACGAAAAAAATTTTAAAAATATTTTTTATGGTAAATTTTTTTTTAAATTCCAGCTTTCATGGAAAGTACTTTCAGTATTTGGTATAATTTTTCAAGTATAAGCCTGATTGAGCCGTGTTATGCCTCTAATTAAAGGGAATTATGAGGGCTACATATGCTGCAAATATCGCTTTCACGAAGAATCTTTGGTTTAGTAACAGTCGTCAAAAAAATAAAAAAAATGATTTTTTTTAAACACTTTTTCCTGGTACAAAAAAAAACATACAAAATAGAAAAAATCGAAAAAATTATTTTATCACATTTTTAAAAACCCTAACGAAGAAAACACTGTCTATTTGAAAAATCTATGGATAGATGTAAAAAATATGAGCCATTTTGTAAATGTTAGGGAAATTCAAAATAATCTGGTTTCACATTTTTTCGTTTTTAAATGATGTTTTTGCTTATATTGATCTCGCCATATGTGAGAGAGACATATAACAGACATTGCACTTGAATTGTATTTTATGAGGATTGTTTTCAGACATTATAAAATTATAAAGAGGACGAGGTTTTATGGCCGTTCGTAACCCTCCATAAAGTATGATATGCAATGTGAGAGCTATATTGGATGAGATCCGCTCAGATAGAGGGTCATTCAACAATATTTGTGGTTTTTTATTTATGAGGTTTCCATTCAGTTGCGCCTTTTAGGGGCATGGATATCCCAGTCGTATGTACAGGTATTAAAATTATATGTACGCAATACAAAGTAGTACGCGGCAGTCTTGAATATTTTGGGTGTCTACTTTCGAAGCAAACTATATGTCTGCTACTGGTACTGCATCTTATGAACCCTAAACCCGGAATTTGTGAATTAAATTTCTTATTAATAAATTAGTGTAATATAGCGCGATTTTCTGAAAAATATTACAAAGTTATATTTTGAAGTATGAGTAAAAGGCAAAGAAGTTTTCAATGTGTAAATGATCCCGACAATTTCTGCTACATCTGCGGAAAATATGTAATTAAAAAAAAAAATCGACGTGCGTTTAGTAAAATAATAGAATAAATATATGTGTAATATTTTGGTATAAGAGTTAAAAATATGAACGAACCGTGGACACCTAGTATTTTGTGTAATTCGTGCCATATAAATCTTACTCGATGGACTAGAGGAAGAATGCGGTAAGAACTTTAAAATTAATGTATTACAATGTCTTGTAGAATAAAACGTTTTAATTTTAGACTTCACGTGCAATTTGGAATGCCAATGATTTGGAGACAACCATTCATTCACGATACGGACTGCTATTTTTGTCTAAGAAACAGATTGGAGCATTCGATGGAATTACGCGGAAGTAAAATCTGTCACTTTGCCAGTTGCACATTCGGAAACAATAGCAATTCCCAAGTGTCCAAGTTTAGCTAACAGCCTAATTACGGAAACATCATCAAGTTCAGCTGAGTACTCAACTCTGAGCGATTCAAGTTTGAGTCAGAAGTCATCGCTTTTAACTCAGTTTCAACTCATTGATCTAGTGACAGATTTGGAACTGACCAAAGATAAGGCAGAACTACTTACATCTGGGATGAAACAGTACACTATTTTGGCCCCAGATGTTAACATATCATATTATAGAGTCCGTGATATACCTTACAAACAATTTTATACAACTGTGGATAACAGATGCTTTTGCAAGGACATTCCCGGATTGTTCGAGGAACTTAATCAAACATACAATTCAAAGGAATGGCGGTTACTTGTTGACAGCAGTAAAGAAAGTTTGAAAGCAGTACTTTTACGAAGCGGAAATCAGAAACCGTCCCATTGCTCATGCTGTCAACACTAAGGAATCATACGAAACAATGGCTAAATTGATAAAATACATAAAATATGAACATGACTGGAAAATTTGTTGCGATTTAAAAGTAGTTGGTATGTTATGCCTCTGGGATAGCCGGTATTTTTCCACCACTGCATATTAAGCTGGGGCTCTTTAAAAATGTTGTAAAAGCATTAAGGAAAGATGACAATTCACTCTCATATTTAAAAAGTTTATTTAAAAGTCTTTCATTTCAAAAAATCGAAGAAGGAGTTTTTGATGGGCCTAAAATAAGGAAACTGATAAAAAATGTGAACTTCGAATCATGTTTGACGTCGGATGAAATTGCAGCATGGAGGTCGTTTAAGCTTGTAGTTTCAAATTTCCTTGGATCCAATAAAAGCCCGCAATATGAAACAATGATTAATGATTTGAAATATATTTTTTTATATTCTTCCAATTTATTTTTCGCTTTATGTATTCCAACAGGTGTAAATATGTCCCTCAAAATTCATTTCTTGCATTCTCATTTAAACTTTTTCCCCGAGAATTTTGGCGACGTAGGTGACGAACATGGCGAAAGGTTTCACCAAGAATTGAAGTCCATCGAGCGGCGTTACCAAGGGCACTGGGATGAAAGAATGATGGGAGATTATATTTGGTTCCTCATTAGAGAAACCGATTCCGAAATCTACAAACGTCAACAAAGAACTCACAATTACTTCGAATGAAACTTGTTCATGTAAATAAACTCAAATACATAATATAAATAAAAGTAATAAATAAAATCGATATTTAAACTGAAATTAAAAAAAAGATTTTTTGAAATTCTCTTACATCTACCAAAAGGGCTATAATTTCTACATTTATTCATAGATTTTTTTCAAATAGGCATTATTTTCTTCGCTAGGGTGCAAACCTTTAAAACATAAAATAAAGTAATTTTATATAATGTCTTAAAGTAATTTTATATACATAAAATACACATTTTGTAACTTTCATTAAGCGGTATCTCGGGGTCTCGGGGTCTCGGGAAAGGCTAAAAAATACCCAAATTGAAAAAGTCCGGGAAAAAAACTCTAATATATATATAGTATATAACTTCTATATAATTTTTCTTATTACCTTGCAAACACCACAAGTTATTTGTTTCTAAAAAAAATATACGAAATTATTCTTTAGGTAAGAAAACTGTTCTTGACAATGGATTTATAGTCCTCTCGCTTCACATATACTCGCACGTTTCACAGATACTCACATATATCTCTTAGCGACTTTTCCTCAAAACTTCAGAAACTCCTCTTTCCACTGTGTCCTTCGAGACCATTAATTCCTCAGTCATATACAAAAACATGAACGAGGGTAGTGTGATTTGGTGTTGTTGTGGAGGGATGGACTGTTTCTCTTTTGTTGACATCTCTGATGGGATAAATTGTCTCGTAAAATATAAACATTAACGCATGCGACACCCACATAAATTTCACTTAAACTTTTCTGCTTTATTGTTGTTGGGGAACGTGCTTTAAACTATGTGTTAGAGTGTGTGGCTTTGTGTTTACACATATAGGTATTCGTGCGAGTGTGTGTGTGTTACAAAATGCCCAGATGTACAGACACATGTCAATGTTGGTGTGGGCCCAAATGTGAATGTGTGTGACAAAGGATAATGTAGATTTCCTTATTTTTGTGAAAAATATTATTATTCAACACAAATAAAGTTTACAGCTCAACACTTGTACTGCACATACACAGACACAGTCACGCACTCATCTTAACAGTTACAAGAACAAGAACATGTGAAAAAGAGCAACAATATTATGTGTGGGTGTATCCTTTTGCAAACATAGCAACAACAATAACATTAATAACAAGAACTTGAAGAAAAACAACAAAAACATTTTCGAACAAGTTTTTGAGGGCGTCCAAAAGTTGTTTGTTTGTTTGCTTTTGTTTTGCGGTTCTTTTGAAAAGCCTTAATTTTTGTTTTACTCTCATCAAAAGAACACCAAAAAAAAAATTGCAAAATCAACAAAACCCGACAGTATACTTTAATTTCTAAGGATAATTGAGAATGAGACAAATTGTCATTTGACGTTGTCGTAACACAGATTTCCAAGAATGTTCTCGGCATATTTGTCTGAGCCTAATTTTCAAGGCTTCCGAGACGAGAGATGGAGAGGGAGATGTTGAAGGCTACTAATAACGGAATGTTTTTGGTTAATTAAACTTTAGTAATTTTCAGTCGATAAAGTTTCTCGCTGAATGCTTTGCTCATTGTGCAAAATTACTTACAAATAATGCTAAAAATAAACTTAACAAGCAATTGAGATGAATGAAATCCCTAAAAGTATTCTCTACTATTTTAATTTAAAGTATTCTCAACTATTTAACATTAATTTAATTTTAATCTCTTGGGAAATGATTGTATGATAATTTAATTTCGGCGTACATTTTCACTAAATAAAAATTAAAGAAAATTGTTTTTCTAAACAGATAAAAGGGCAGACAACAAAAGTTAGTTGGGGTTACATTTTAAAGACGTTATATAATTTAGGAGATGTTTAGCTATACAAGGTGGCTGATATGTAATGCAACAAAGTAAAGCGCTATATTTTTAAATTTTATTGTTCAAAAGCAAAAAATGTCGGAAATAACACAAAATTTTAGAAACAGTTTAGATTTGTTCGAATTGGCCACCTTTGGCACGAATTATGGCCTTCAAACGGCCGACAAAGCCATCACACGCTGCACGAAAGTGGCTCTGCGGTATTTTGGCCCATTCCCTCCTTTTTAAGCCATTCTTGGTTGACGCGTGCTGAGTGCGATGGTGCTGAGTCCTGTTGGAATGTCCATGGTCTGCGGCCGAAATGTTTGTCTGCCCAGGGCTTCAATACTGTCTTTAGGAAATTTTCCCGATAATATTCGGCATTTATTTTGACCCCATGGTCGATGAATACGAGCGGGGAGCGACCATCGGCCGTTACGGCGGCACTTGAGTTCTGGTGGCCAATCGAAGGTGTACATTTTCAGCTGACCTCTTTGGCAAGTAAACCCGATAATTTTGTTTGTTCACAAACTGCTCAATTTGGAATGGCTTCTCATCGGAGAAAACCAAATTCGGTAACTGGCCACTTTCGTGCAAGCGAAGCTCTTTCCAGTCTAACTTTTTATTGTGCATCGGTGAGCTCTTGCACTTTTTGGAACTTCAATGGCTTTAGTCCAAGCTCATTTTTTAATATGTGTTGTGTCCATTCTCGCAATATGTTCAGCTCACGAGCAATTTTTCTACCACTGCGGCGTGGATTTCGATCAAATCTGACCTTCACTTTTCGGATCATTTCTGGTGTTGTTACCGTTTCTTTTCGTCCACTTTTTGGACGCGATGCAACACTGCCAGTATCACGGTAACGAGCAATATTACGAGAAACGAAAGATTTATTCACATTTAAATGCTGGAGGGCTCTAACGATAGCCACTTGTGTTTTTCCACCCAAATATAAAGCTATCACGCTTGAATTCCATCACGAATAACTTTTTATACCCTACACCACACTGTGGTACAGGGTATTATAAGTTTGTTTCACGGCAGATGTTTGTAACACCTTAAAATAACACAGCTAGACCCACCTTAAAGTATACCGATCGACTCAGAATCACTAGCTGAGTCGATTTAACGATGTCCGTCCGTCCGTCCGTCCGTCTGTCCATGTAAAGTTGTTCGTCGACTACAGGTCGCAATTTCACTCCGATCGTTCTGAAATTTTGCAGTTTAGAGTATTTCGCGGCTGTTAAGATCGCTATTGAATTTGGTTGAAATCGGTTCAGATTTAGATATAGCTCCCATATATATCTTTCGTCCGATTTGGCCCTTTAGTCCTATAGAAGCTGTATTTTACATCCGATCGTTTTGAAATTTAGAATAGTGGAGTTTGTTGATCCATGAACCAACATTGCTGAATTTGAAGAAAATCGGTTACGATTTAGCTATAGCTCCCATATATATGTTTCGTCCGATTTGGCCCTTTAGTCCTATACAAGCTGTATCTTACATCCGATCGTTCTGAAATTTAGAATAGTAGAGTTTCTTGATCCATGAACCAACATTGCCGAACTTGAAGATAATCGGTTCAGATTTAGATATAGCTCCCATATACATATATGTTTCGTCCGATTTGGCCCTTTAGTCCTATAGAAGCTGTATTTTACATCCGATCGTTTTGAAATTTAGAATGGTAGAGTTTCTTGATCCATGAACCAACATTGCCGAATTTGAAGAAAATCGGTTAAGATTTAGCTATAGCTCCCATATATATGTTTCATCCGATTTGGCTCTTTAGCTCCAATCGTTTTTATACCCTACACCACACTGTGGTACAGGGTATTATTTAAGTATAAAATGTCCCAAAAGTAAACTTATGTAAACAATTTACACATGAATTACAAAATTTATATATCAAAGTTATTCAATATTACGAGAGTGGTGCAGGGTATTATATAGTCGGCACCGCCCGACTTTAGACTTTCCTTACTGGTTTTCTGAATGCAATAGATCAAAATGCTTTTGTAAGCTTGTAAACAATAAAATGAACTGTCACTGGAATAAATCTGTCAGCTATCAGACTAGCGGTTTAGAAATGATAGCAACCTGAAGTTAGTTGCAATACATATCCGCCACCCTGTACACTGTACAAAATTTCAAGTATTTATATGCACTGGTATTAAAGCTATAAGCTGTTAACTTTTGGTGTAAAATGGTCCTATTGTTTGGGAGGTACCAAAAGGGGCGTGCCAATAACGGCCACTTTTCACTAGACTCTAGTTACTGTAAAAACATAACACTGTACGAAATTTCAAGTAATTGTATGCACTGGTATTAAAGTTAAAAGCTGTTAACTTTTGTACAAAGAAATGGGCATTATTGGCACGCCCCTTTTGGTACCTCCCAAACAAAATAGTCCAAATAAAAAAATATGTTTCTTAATTTCTCTATATTTACAATATGGGTTATAATTTATATATTTATCCATATACTTTTTGCAAAAACAAAACTTTTATGTTTTTTTTCGTGCCAACAAAAAACGTTTTTTAAAAAAAATCACATTATTTCTAATAGTTTTAACGACCGTTTCCAAAATGTTGTTTCCACGTCGAATTGTCATTACTAAAATTTTTAGGAATTGTAATTCTTAATTTTTCAATATTTGTTGCTTCAAAATCGGGGACTAGTTGTCCTCGAGTTATGTCAAACAATAGACCCCCAAACGTGACAAATTCCCTATACGATATTTACTGACTTCTAAAAGAAGTCAGTAAGACATTTTTTTTGACCAATATAACTATTCATTGTAGTTAGAAACCCCGCCGACTACTGAACCCTACCATTTGTCGTAGTGTGACATTAATGGCATAATTTCATTTATCCAATAATACCATTTTAATTGATATTAGAAATATTTTTCTTTGTTTATCATTAAAAGTTTTGTAAATTTTGTAAAAAAATACCCCTTCATAACAGCAAGTATTGTGAAATTTTCCAAAATTTAGAAAATGTTATTAAAGTTTTCTAAACATCCTCCACCTAATTGGAAATTTAATGTATGGTGGATTTATATCTATTTTTTGCGTAGCTTTTTATATTGTATAGATTATGTAGTCTTTTAATTGTTTAATTAATTATTTCATGCGTTAAGGATAATACATATTTGTAAAAACTACACTACTAAAAAATTCAAATGCCACTAATTACTATCTAGGCATTTTTAAATTTTGTACATTTAAACATTGGGAATCGAATTTAGATTTAAGCTCCATTTAATAACTATAAAATAAAAATCTATCCCAAACAAATTAAATATTAATTTAGCAATATTTTTCATAAGCCATAATCTGCATTTAAATCAAATCACATGGAATATTTTAAACACAATAATACTTGCCGCTTGGCATTTTAAGCAAATATGCAACATTTCTCTATATTTTGCATAACTCTAATGTTTTGAGCAATTTTAAAGAGGTGTGTATTCTTTTCATTGTATTTTGCAACTTCCGTTAAAGCAATTCCGTGTTATTATTGTCAGTGGAATTGTAACGGACTATTGTTTGCATTAAAATTATTGTTGAGTGAATAAGTGATATAATTATTATTATGCTTTCATTGTCCCTGCTGTTTTTATGTTAATTGGTTCACATCTTCACAAAGGAAGACAACTTGGCCTAATGAGTCTATATTAGGAGGTGAGATTTGAACAATGACAATTTCCGTTTCCTTTTGGCGATAGTCTCGTGGCGCATTCAAAGTTAAACTGTCTTGAGCGTGGCCAAAAATACCGACTGTCGATGTTGGATTTTTTAAATTTGTTTGCACGAATCAGTTCGATTCATATAAATAAATAATAAATAAAAATTTACGAATATATTTTTGGGACTTAAGGTGAGGGAATTCATAAGTCTCTTTACCCGACTCAACTTTCTTACTTTTTCAATATACTATGGGTATAGTACTATAGTACTATAATGTTATATATAAAAACATTGCACTGTACAAATATTTACGTATTTGCGTAAGGAGCGGCAACTTCGCCCATTTTTCTCAAGATGATAGCGATTAACAAACTAATACTATGTGTGGAATTATGAAAGATTCTGGGTAGTAGTATATAAGTTATGGTATAATCAATATTTCACTAAATTAACAAATTTTAAGTCAATCGGTTAATCATGTCGAAAGTTATCGTGCGCACCAACCAGACACACAGACGGACATGCTGACGGACATAGCTAAAATGGCCCAAAACGGATTTCCGCCAAATAGTTTCCGGGTTTCTTAGGTCACTCCATCGGTGTGTTACACTTTTGGTTGGCAGCATCTGATATATAAGTTTACCATTGTTCACAATAAATATAAGTAGATACCGAATTTTGTTAAAATTCACGTATTTCTACCAAAAGTGCTATAATTTCTACATTTATCCATTGATTTCAAATGGGCATTGTTTTATTCGTTAGCTTTCAAAATATGGAACAAACCATTTTTGGCGATTTTTTATGATTTTTATGATTATTTTTATGAAAATTTTGTTGCATAGTGTAATTAACCGTTTATTGGTGAAGGCAACATAATGTGGAGTTTTCATTTCCGAGATATTTCCTACACTGAGTGATAAATCCATTTGGAAGATTATTTGATACTGTGGCAGGTTATTGGGTGATGGTAATCACTTGGCCTGATAAAGATTAATATTCAGTGATTTTCACAAAAGTGTTTGGATTCTATCACAACTATTTGAAGTAGTTGTTGCATTAATGACTCCCTGATTCTGTGTATATTATTCTACTCCCTTAAGTTCTTCGAAAAATAAAGTTGAACAATTTCCTGCATTGTTCTCAATTTAAATACCATATAGTTGTAGAAATAGGTTTTAGCAAGTATTATCTCCTATTACAGCAGATACATACATACATATATTATGTACATTAGAGTGGGTCGCAAAAAAAAATTGCACCGGTCACCCCCTAGATTTGAAGAGTATGTAGAGACAATTCCGGGGCAACAAAAAAAAATTTTTTCTGTGCACCCTACATGACGCCCTTTTAATTTTATTATCCTGCGTTGACATTTGAGGTCCGATCGAAATAAGATGCATATCGTTGTTCGAGTTTTGGCGAGGGCTACATTTCGTCCCTATGTTACTTTTGACTCCGAAGTCAAATTCGATAAGTGACCTCGGTCAACCCGTTTTCTACCCCCTTAATTGGGAAATATTTGGAAACGATGATAAAGACCTTTAAAAATATTTAAAGTTTTGCTTTTGAAGAACCCATTTTCATTCATAAACAAAAAAGTTATATTGGTTTTAAAATTACAAAATACACGCACAGGTCAAATTACACATTCTACTTTTGACTTCGTTTTCTGTCTCCTTTGCACACACATACACACAGAAAAACACAACTCTCATAAATGCACATCCACTTTAACGGTTCGGTTCAGTATTAATGAACTACATTTGCGTGATTCGTCACCAAATGTTAATACTTTTTAGGAAAGAAATTCAGAAAAAATCACTTTGTTTTCCCATGCACCCTACACTACACCAACAAACAGTAATTTTGTTACTGCGTGATTATTTGACGTATGATACTTCGTTTATGATCTCTTGACAATGGCTACACCTCTTCCCTATGTCATTCAGTAATCCGTGTTCAATTTTTAGTAGTGATTTCTGTTATCAGATTTGGTACCCCTGTAAATAGTACTTCTTTTGCAAAATAGAGAGAAAGAGATGCAAAACTGCATTACAACTGTATTACCTCTATTGTTGTTTTTTGTATATTAACTTAAATCTTCAGAAATTACCAGCAACGAAAACAAATAAGCACACAGTGACAAAATTACTGTTTTGGTGTAGTGTAGAGTGCATGGCAAAGCAAAGTGATTTTATTCTGAATTTCTTCCTTAGAAAGCTTTAACATTTGGGGACGAATGTCGGAAATTTAGTTCATTCACACTGAACCGAACCGTCATAGTGGATGTGCATTTGTGGGAGCGGGGTTTCTCTGTGTGTATGTGTGTGCGAGGGAGACAGAAAACGACGTCAAAAGTAGGTTGTGTAATTTGACCTCTGCATGTATTTTGTAATTTTAAAACCAATATAACTTTTTTGTTTATGAATAAAAATGGGTTCTTCAAAGGCAAGAGTTTAATTATTTTGTAAGGTCTTTATCAGCGCTTCAAAATATTTCGCACTTAGGGGGGTAGAAAACGAGATACCGGAGGTCACTTACCGAATTTGACTTCGGAGTCAAAAGTAACAAAGGGAAGAAATATAGCCCTTGCCAAAACTCGAACAACGATATGCATCCCGTTACGATCGGACATCAAATGCCGACGCAAGATAATAAAATTAAAAGGGCGTCATGTAGGGTGCACAGAAAAAAAAATTTGTTGATTCCCAGGAATTGTCTCTAGATAATCTTCAAAACTAGGGGGTGACTGGGGCAACATTTTTTTTTTGTATGGGGACCGACCCTTACTAATGTACATCTCTCCAGCATTCCAGAGCGAAAGTGTGTCAATGTTTTCATTGTTTCGTATCATATTGAGATGCGAAGTATTTGCATTTGTAAGGCTACAAAAGGATTTTATAAAAGTGAACGTGTATTGCGTTTAAACACGTACACGTTTCAAAAATACCTATGTACACCTTTGCGATAGGATGTTTGTATGTGGACACGCGGTTGTTCAGTTTTCAAGCAGAGAAATATGTGAATAATGCATCTGGCACATTTATGTACACGTACATATTTTATATGAATTTGAATATGTATGAATTCGTTTGGTATTTGTTTGTGCAAAAAAATGTGTTAAAAATTCGAGATTGTTTCCACTACAAAACTTTCTCCACAACCACACAATGGATACCAGTACAAGCAAGGATGTAAATGGTGTCCTATTTCATTGCAGCTCACTTCAATTTAAGCCTTAAATTTCTTAACAAACAAGAATACATTTGTTGTTGTCACAGATATACGTATATACCGTATGTGTGTGCATATCCGGATGCTCTAGTTCTCTATTTCCTTGTCAATTTTTTCACTTTGCGTGTCACCTGCCAAAGGTTTAGAAGTAATCAAATTTCGTTTACGTCCTCAATTCCCCCCGTTGCAATCCATTTTTTGGTTCTCTATTTCCGATTGAAATTTCGTTTCACTAAAATAGAAACAACGACAACAGCAACAACAAGCTTAATCATTGTTAGCAGGTCTTTCTTCACTTTTGGGGCTGATTGAAGTTTGTTTTCCATTTTTCGTTTCCCATGGATTGTGTCCTTTTGCCATCACTTTGCAAATGGTATTGCCAATTAGCACATTGGTGTGCTAATTAAACCAAATGAAGAGTTGGTAATAAAAACGGAGCAATAATTCGTAGTAACGATTAATCAATTCATCATTAATGGATTTTAGAAAACCTCATCAATAGTCCGGGTAATTACGGTTGCTTACCTTATGAACTATTTTTGCCAAACAGTGATGTGATTCTAATCACTAAGTTGTCTAATTCGATTGAAGAGAGAAATGATAAGGAGTACCATATCTTCGAAAGTAATTCAAAATAGACAAAAAAAGAACATATGAATAAACCGAGCCAGAAGTTGAAGTCATCCGTGCGCACCAACCAGATAGACGGACGGATGGACGGACTAAGCTCAAATGAGTTAAAAGTCCTACCACGGCTTTCCGGGTTTTGGGAACTTTCGGTGTATTACATGATTGACTCTTGGGTAATTCCAAGGGAGTTCGAACAACCTACCGTGGAAAAAAGTCAGTTTGATTTAAAAATGTAGAAATTTTCAATAACCTAACTGCAAATTTATTGAGCAAGTACTTAGTTAAGACGTTGCACTAGCCCAACCGAAAAATTAAAAATTCTATATAGATATTGACGAAGAAAATTTCAAAAATTATATACCTTTTAAGTTCGTCAAGGCTCCATTTAGAGTTTATCATGGTCAGTTCATCATTACGAAACTGAATTAATATTTTTAATGAATATTCAAGAATATTCATCTCACGGGCAATGATTTTCTTTTTTCGGTGCAGAATTCGCACAATTCTTGATTTGATGACCTGATGGCCGATCACCGAACAGTACGAGGGCGTCCCGACCCTTAGCGGTCTTTGACATCTTGAATCTCCTCAAACTGTTGTATGCGCCGGAAGATGAACATGAGACCAATCCCAAGCGGGCAGAGCGTTTTGAATACGTTGTTTTTTTCATTCGATATTTATAAAGCGCTATAACAGCGATACGGTTCTTATTATCTGACCACTCCTTGGGGAAAACTGAAGCAATTTTGAATTCCTGTTACAAACTAACGCTACAAAGGTAAGGTTTTATAATCCACGTGGTAAGGGTAGGGTATGTTCAATTCCCAGTATACTACTAAGTATACACATGGGTGTCAAACTCTGGCTTATGTGGAAATTCCTTCGTTTGGAAATGATTTTCGCTAAAAAAAAAATGTCTTCAAAATTCTCATTTTCTTGGAAGTTTTCTTTAGTATTTGGACAATATTTTTTAAGTATATCCTCGATAAATCCCGGATAAAGTTTTAAATTCAAGTAAACTAATTAGAAAAATAATTTTTTTCAAAAAATACGTTTCCCACAAATGGTAAAAATTTAGTAAAATATTAATTATCTTATAACTTCTATACTACTATTCAGAATCTTTGACCATTCTACACATAGTGGTAGAGTCTTGGTCGCTATCATCTTGAGAAAAATGGGCGAAGTTGACACGTCCCTTTTGGTACCTCCCATACCAAATGGACCATTTTGCACAAAAAGTTAACGTTTTATAACATTGATTCCAGTGCATAGAAATACTTGAAATGTTGTGAAGTGTAATGCTTTTATTAGGTACAGTCCCGTGAAAAATTGGCGTTAACTTTGATTCCAGTTTGTGGAGTGTAATGCATTTACAGTACCTACAGTACGGTGCAAAATGGGCGATATTACGACGCACAGTGGTTCAGAAGCAAAATCCATCGGCCAAACCTCAATAACTTTTGTTCTACACCATTTCCAATTGTAATTCAGAAAATCTCAATTGAAATTCAGAAATTCCATTTGAAATTCAGTACTATTCACTTGAAATTCAGATTTTCCATTTCATTTTCAGAATTTGTCAATTTAAAATCAGAATTTCCATTTGAAATTCAGAACTCGTCAATTGAAATTCAGATTTTCCATTTGAAATCCAGAACTCGTCAATTGAAATTCAGATTTTCATTTAAAATTCAGAATTTCCAGTTGAAATTCAGAACTCGACATTTTAAATTCAGAATTTTTCATTTGAAATTCAGAACTCGTCATTTGAAATTCGGAATTCTTCATTTGAAATTCTGAAATTAGATTTTCGGAACATTATAATGTGAAATTAAGTATTTAGGCTTAAAGTCATATACATACACCTTCAGCCAGAAAAAGTATGGCTGGTCGTGGATTGGGATTTAAGCGGTGCAAATAAAATCTGCTTCTATTTGGCCACTCATAGTTTTGAAGGAACAAATGGCCATTCGTAATAATAAAAATTGACCAACGCAGGACAGCTTTTCTCATCAATGGTGCAAAAAAGTGTAGATATTAAAATTTTGTGACCACCTCAAAAAAATATATTTTGAGATGTGACGTTCTTTTTCTAAATGAGCGATATATGACTTTTGAACAACTTTGATATTAATACAAGTAATAACAAATGGACCGTAGGCCAAAAAAACAACGCTACTGCATCGAGGAGTTGACTTACCACCTCTGAAACGTTATGCATTGGTTGGTGTTGGATTTCAAGGACGTTTTCTTTTTCACTTGACTATTCAAAATACCTTGCATGACTTACAAGAAACTCTTTGATCTTAAGCTCAACTCCACAGTGAGAAAACCATGAAACTAAAAAAAAAATAGTTTCTTATTTTCAAATAGAAATTCTGAATTTCATTCAATTAATATTTTCTGAATTTCAAATGTAAAGTTCTGAATATCAAATGAAAAGTTCTGAATTTCAAATGTCGAGTTCTTAATTTCAAGTGTCGTGTTCTGAATTTCTACTGACGAATTCTGAATTACAAATGGATATTCTGAATTTCAATTAAGGAGTTCCGAATTTCAAATGTAAAATCTGACTTTCAATTGACGAGTTCTGAATTTCAAATAGAAAATCTGAATTTCAAGTGACGAGTTCTGAGTTTCAAATGGAAAAATTTGAATTTCAAGTGACGAGTTCTGAATTTCATATGGAATTTCTAAATTTCATGTGACGAGTTCCGAATTTTAAATAGAATTTCTGAATTTCAATTGACGAATACTGAATTTAAATTGATTTTTTCTGAACTACATTTAGAAATGGTGTAGTAAACATTTTTGAGTTCTGTAAAAAGTTATTGAATTTTGGTCGATGGAATTTGATTCAGAACCACTGTGCGACGACCCCTTTGGTACCTCCCATACAAATGGGCAATTTTGCACAAAGAGTTAACGGCTTCTTTTCCTGCATATACAAATACCTGAAATTGTGTACAGTGTAATGTTTCTATAGTACCCATAGTATATTACAAAATGGGCGTTATTGCCACGCCACTTTTCGTACCTCCCAAACAAAATTGCCAAAATAAACAAGTAAAAGCGTTAAGTTCGGCCATGCCAAATCTTATATACCCTACACCATGGATAGCATGTGACCTCACAAAATAACTCAAACCTAAAGAAAATAACACCGAAAACACAAAAAATATAGTAGATGAGAACAGTAGGAATCACAACAAGTTGGATGCTATATATGGGAGCTATATCTAAATATGGACCGATATGGCCCATTTGCAATCCCAAACAACCTGCAACTATAAGAAGTATTTGTACCAAATTTGATCAACCTAGCTCTATTATTGCGGACTGTAGCGTGATTACCACAGACGGACGGACGGACATGGCTAAATCGTCTTAGAATTTTACGACGATTAAGAATATATATATGTACTTTATGGGGTCTCCGATCAATATTTAGAGGTGTTACAAACGGAGTGACAATTCTTCGTAATTCTTTTTTCTTTTCGATTTTTACACCTTTAAGTTGTTTTAGCAAACTGATTTCCTGGTACATATTTACTTTAACAAGTAGTCAATGCTATCAGAATTTCTAATGGTCTATAAATTCGCTCGGAGTTTCAGTATATCACATTATACACGTAAAAGAATCTTTGCTCAGAGCTATTAATTAATATTATTATTAATTGAAATTATTATTAATATTTAAAAATATTCTTCCGACTAATTTTAATATTTTGTAACTATAAATTTTCTTTCTGTGCAGGAAATATTCTTTACAGTAATTGCACATGTGACGAGTACAGTAGTTTTTCTGCAATGAATTTAAAAGATTTTTTTAATTTTAAAAGATATTTTTTTAAAAATGAAATAAGTCCCCCAAATCGAAAATTGGGGATTTATTTCATTGCAAAAAATTGGGGACTTATTTCAATATGAAATAAATCCCCAAAATAAAAATGAAATAACTCCCCAAAAAGTGAAACAAACCCCCAAATTTAGTTGTTGTTTTCTGTACAATTTTTTGGGGACTTATTTCATTTTCGATTTGGGGGGTTATTTCATTGGGGGGTTATTTCATAGAGCCTTTTATACAATATGGGTCATCATTGATACGTGAAACTGATGTTTACAGAGTTTCTAGCCTTTACAATTTCCTTTTATTTAAATGGTATCCCGGCTTTATCGAGCTTATACTTCAAAAGGTAACTTCCATGGAAATTGTAATTTTAGAAAAAAATTGAAAAAAAACTTAACGGTAACAAAATTTTTGTTTTGGCTTCATAAAATCGTACGCCTCAATATATTGAGGAGACGAAAACAAACAAAATTTGTTGCATAGTGTAATTTCTAAATACACATTGTTGCAAAAGTCTGGCTTATGTGAAAATTCTCTCTTTTGGAAATGATTTTTGCCTTGCACGATGATTCTTCGATTCAGTGAATAATCATCCGATTATTGGAAGTTGTAATGATTATTCTTTTCAGTAATAATTATTTTTGTCTTCAGTGATGATTTCTACTCGTATATACACATGTGTGTCAAATACGAGGGCGGTTCGGAAACTTCTTAGCTTAGCACAAAAAGCGCGGTATAAACAGAAAAAGTTAAGTGTTTTGGATATATCCATCTCTGCTATGAACACATGTTAAATTTTGTTTCGATCTGGCAACTCCTTCATATAAAAACAGGTGTTCACAAAACACGCATCCGCGATTTTTTTACAATGGAAAAATTAGAAATGCGTGGTGTCATTAAGGTTTATCGGGGCAAGAAATTCATAATGATATGGTGAATGTGTTAGGTGAAAGTGCTCCTTCATATGCAACAGTAAAAAATTGGGTTGCTGAATTTAAACGTGTTCGTACAAGCATTGAAGATGAACCACGTAGTGGACGTCCAAAAACAGCAACAACAACAGAAATTGTAGCTAAAGTGCATGATATGGTATTAAATGATCGACGAATAAAAGTGCGTGAAATAGCTAATATCATGGGCATCTCAAATGATCGAGTCCATTTAATTTTGCATGAAGAACTACAGATGAAAAAGCTTTCTGCAAGATGGGTGCCGCACTTGTTAACAGTCGACCAAAAACGCATAAGAATGAACATTTCTCAAGCTTGTTTGGATCGTTTTAAGCGAAATAAAATGGATTTTAAGCGTCGTTTCATAACTGTTGATGAGACATGGATCCACCACTATACTCCAGAGACAAAAGAACAATCCAAACAATGGACTGAAGCTGGAGGAAGTGCCCCAAAGAAGGCAAAAACAATTCAATCGGCTGGTAAGGTTATGGCAACGGTTTTTTGGGACTTCAAAGGTATTTTATTGATTGACTATCTGCAAAAGGGTAAAACAATAAATTCAGAGTACTATTGCAACCTTTTGGATCAATTAAATGTACAAATTCGAGAAAAACGTCCTGGCTTACAACACAAAAAAATAATTTTTCATCAAGACAACAAGAGTGTTTTAATAATGGCTAAAATCAACGAATTAAAGTACGAGTTGCTTGACCACCCACCTTATTCTCCTGAGTTAGCTCCCAGCGACTTTTACCTGTTCCCAAATCTAAAAAAATTCCTTGCTGGCAAGCGTTTTACCTCAAATGAAGATGCAATTACAGTTGTAAACCACTATTTTGAAGACCTTGAGGAAAACTATTTTAATCAAGGGATAGAATTGCTAGATAAGCGTTGGACTAAGTGTATTGAAGTTTCAGGAGATTATATTGAAAAATAAAAATATTTCTGAAAAACTAACTATTCTCTTTCATTGATAGGCTAAGAAGTTTCCGAACCGCCCTCGTACCTTCATCCCATTTTAATCGAAGACTTTGAAGGATGTGCCTTAGCCTTCCATCCACTTCATCTCCTTTTCATTCTGACCTAATTGCTTAGAAAATTTTCTTTTCTGTTCTCAATTTGCTGCAACTGACTGAAAACATAGTTCCCCTCTTGAGAAGTACATGACAAACCCCCTCCTCACCACTACACGACGTCATTTTCATCTTCAATAATACCTTAACAAACCTTAATTTAGTTGTATATAATTCACTTTGGTGTGCATTCATGTGATGCAATTTATATTTTATGGTACATTTGTTAACCCACAAACAGGCAGACAAATAGAAGGACGGACGGACGGACAGACAAACATAAACGCATTCTCCGACCAAGACATTCATATGAGGAATGGACAACATACTATTTTGGCTTTGAGAAAGGATAACTAACACTACAAATGCAACATCAACAACTAAATCTTGAGGAATTGTGAGTAGAGTGACATACACACACACACTCTGTGAGAAAGAGAGACGGATATGTTGGTACAAAAGAAATATAACTTTCTTAGTAGTTGTACCCATCGATGTGTGAGACATATTCCTATTGCACTTGAGTAAGTAAGTCTGTTTCGTTGGCTATAGTTGTTTGAATAGATTTCCGTTTTTGCTGTGGAGACAAGTGAAAGCACTTTGCACCATTGAAATATTGATTGAGCGACTGAGTGAGTGCATGAGTGACAGAGGGACACAGTGTAAGAGAGTCGTCTTGGAAACCCCGACGAAAGACAACCAACAACTGATTTGTTCCCCCCGAGAGTATAAATTCTCTTGTACCTCATTCTGATTAGTTACCCCTCTCTCCCTCTCCGAGGCACCAAGTGCTTATGGTTCTACTCCTGCTAGAAGCATTGATATAAATTCCATTTATGGCAAATGAGGGAATTGTAGTATAGTAAATAAAGCATTTTATTTCTTAAATGCCAATTTTAAACGTCATCAGAACTGTTTTCTCCGGCATTCTTCCATTTTGTTTCTTTTTTTCAATTCGTGAAAGGAGAACAAAACTGAATAGCAGCAAAAATGCATATGAAACAGTTCAATATAAACTGAACTGTCATTTTATGAAATACAATTTCTATGGCATCCCATGAAGAAATCTTGCTTCTCTAAAGGGGGTCTGCTGAGGGGAAGTAGTAATGTGGCAAAATAATACAATTTTTATTCATGTCTCAATAGAGTGATTCACTTTCCAGTGCCAACATTTGATGTTGGCTGTTGATGATGTGTTTTCTGCACTGCAAATCAACAAAACAAGAACTGTCATTTGACATTTGTAACAAATGAACTACATATGTATGTACAACGAGTACAGATGTCAAACGGGATTGGTTTTCACAAATCCCGGGATTCGGGATTTTTAAATTGCAAATCCCGGGATCACGGGATTTTTTCGGGATCCCGAAATTGTTCGATATCCCGGGATTTTCGGGATAAATCGGGATTTTCCGAATCCCGAAATTGTTCGATATCCCGGTGTTTTGGGGGTTTTCGGGATAAATCGGGGTTTTTTTATTCTTAATAATGTAATATTTCGAAATGGAATACAAACATTTTAGTTCAGTTTTAATTTAATTTTAATTAATTTAAATAAGGATAAAAATCCAATTTCAGTCGTCGTCTGAATTATTATTTATGTTATATTTGATCAGTTGACTAATTCCGTTTTTATGGGACCAAATCGATTTGTCGATCCATATCAGATCTTATATTAGGATTTTTCATAAATTTGAAAGAATAGAATACAATCATCTTCGTTTTGTGGGAAACAAACTCTATTTGTGTTCTTGTTTTAAGTTTGCTTGTTTATAATTACATTTATGATATACTTTGTAATTCTTCTCCAAATTTCTAATTTTTTTTACCGGATTATGTCACTGTTTTTTGATGTTAACAATTTGCTTCATTAGTTTACATTTTCGACAGAGATTATCCATCTTTCACTTAATATTTTCATATATTATTATTAAAATATCCCGGGATTCATTTTAAAAATCTCGGGTTTCGGGATTTTTCGGGATCGGGATTTCCCGTTTGACATCACTAACAACGAGGAAGCGCCATTCCTGGTTTCGTTTTTCCCATGTCATTAACGTTTAACAATTTGATGTAAAATACAGCTTCTAAAGGGCTAAAGTGCCAAATCGGACGAAACATATATATGGGAGTCATATCTTAATCTAAACCGATTTTCTTCAAATTAGGCCATGTTGGTCCATAGACCATAAGCTCTATCATGCTACATTTAAAAAAAAATGGGATGTAAAATACAGCTTCTATAGGGCTAAAACTACAAATCGGACGGAAAATTCATATGGGAGCTATAACTAAATCTCAAGCGATTTTTTTTCAAATTCGGTCATGTTGGTGCATAGATCAATAAACTCTACCATGCAGTTTCTACAGTTGGCTAAAGTATCAAATCTGACTATACATATATATGGGAGCTATATCTTAATCTAAACCGATTTTCTTCAAATTAGGCCATGTTGGTCCATAGATCAATAAACCCTACCATGCTAAATTTAAAAAAACGGGATGTAAAATACAGCTTCTATAGGGCTAAAGTGCCAAATTGGACGAAACATAAATATGGGAGCTATAACTAAATCTGGTCCATAGATCAATAAACTCCACCATGCCAAATATCAAAATAATTGGATGTCAAATACAGCTTCTATAGGGCTATAGCTAAATCTGAACTGATTTTCTTTCAAATTCAATAGGGTTCTTTCTGGGTACGATCGGAGTGCAATTGCGACCTGTACTCAACGAACAACATAAGATGGACAGACGTACGGACAGACATGGTTAAATGGACTCAGCTAGTGATTCTAAGTATACTTTAAGGTGGGTCTAGCTGTGGTATTTCTATATGTTACAAACATCTGCCATGAAAGAAACTACACCACAGTGTGGTGTGTAGGGTATAAAAATAGATTAAGTAAATATTTCGAATAAAGACTGAAACTAATCATTGTTATCATTATTACTTAAGTTACTTTTTTCATATCTCATGAAATAATTGGTGTTGAACCGTGTTCAACAACCTTTTAGCATTTTAAGTTCCTTTTTTTCAATACTGCCATTTTGCAAACTGAATTCCCAATATATATTGACTGAATTAAAATTTAAACTGAATTAACGGTCGTTATGACCATGGTCTTTAGTTCCCTCTAGCCTTAGTTAGTTTGTAGCATATGGCAACTCTTTATCCAATGATAGCCCGTACTGAAAAGCTTTTACTCATCGGATAAAGAGTTTCCATCTTAGTTTTTATATTCCAATTACTGTGGTGCTGAATACCCAGAACCCCAAAAACGGTCTCTCTGTCGCTTTCTCATGAAGCAGCACAACTTCACTTGTGCAGCACCAACGAAAGCGGTAAGGTCTCAATAAACTGCAACTGAATGCTCTTAACACTGAACTGAAATCTGTCTTTTTATTTCCATACCTATATTTTCATAAAACAACCAAATTCCTTACAATTTCGGGAGTTTTACTGAAAATATTACAGTCCACTTCCAGAAGTAGTCCCGGAATGTACATGGTCCTATCGAGCCGTCAAGGAACTGAAGATTGATAATTAATAAATTGGATCACGTCCACCGCATAATATCGTCAACTTGGTTAATTTATATCATGGAACAAAGGTATGTGAGTTTTTATTAAAATTGTGAACGGTTAGGGATTATTCGCGAACGGAAGAATACAAGTTTATATGGCAACCCGGTTTAATGGTTGAAAAGATATCTACATATATATATATATACATCCCAAAAGCTGTTCCTGAAAACCGAACTTTTAATAAAAAAAGAAAAGATTTTACGTTTAGTTTCCTGGTTAAGAGTAGAGCGCAAAAACTTCAAGTAGAAGTTCTCATCATTCGCTCTTACGAGCACGGAAGTAATTATCGCTCTTGTTCTCGGTTCATACTCTTTCACGGTTCCACCACAAGTCGCGCAAAGTCATCTCTATCAACTGTATCTAGCTCTGTTAAAAAGAGTACTGCTTTTCACGAAAGCGGAACAACTCTTATATCTTTCTGTTGTAAACGCTTCACGAGCGTTTCGCGCACCGTTACACTTTACGGAGAAAAACTTCACTCTGTCATCCGATTTTTGCTCAAGGAGACGGAGCTCTCTTTAAACTCTCTTTATAAAATTCAAAGTCAACCACATACCTACAACTTGTTTCACAGATATTCGATATTCTCTTAAAAGTCGTTGTTCGGCAGTTCGGTGCATCGAAGACGGTTGGAACAATAAATTGTGTATTATTACATAATACAATTTTTGAAATTTTATTCTGTAGCACACAATTTGTTTGCCTCTTTTTTCATTCCGCTGCTCAGCAACATACATAACATACCTAATAAATGCTACATTAATTAAAAACGGCAACCCCGTTTTCAAAGCTGCATATCTCTGTGCGAAGAAAAAGTTATTTTGTTGAAAGAGCTTACCAGCCAAGAGATTGAAACAATCTCAGCTCTACACCACACTCTTAGATGTTAAATCTCTTTGATAGTCGATTTTAAGCTCACACATACACAGTCGTAAACCCAACTATTGTTAGAGCTCACCAACTACATACATTGGAGATATTCTATTCATTTTATGTTTTTTTGCTAACTCTCAATTTACGCACAGAGACTGAGCCAGACTACCATAGACCAACCCAACCACAGTACTCACATTGAAACGCCACAGTGGTGGGGTCGAGAGACCTCTGCGTGATGGGTATACTCCAGTGTTCGGCGGCTGGTTAGGCCGAGCCCCGAACGCAATCGGGTTTTCACACGTACACAACACGAACAGCATAACAAAGAGCACAAAAGTAAGAAAAAAATGTGTCAGTCGCTCATCAGCGTTCAACAAAGCAGGTTCATGTCGCTTTTTATCGGAAAGTTGGTACACTGAGAAATTATACATATTTCCAAAAAAAAATGTATTATGATTTGTATATGTATTATGTAGGAAGACATACATATATCAGTAAAAATATTTAGTATATGAAGATCAAAATAAAATGAGTATATGACCAACGAAATTTACATACGACTGATTTGCCGTAATCAAAAAAGTTGGACACTTTAGAATACGTGACGGTAATAACACTAGTTTATTTTTTTTGTCGAAGGGGGGTATATAACATGTTCTAGTTTAATTTGGTATTCTAAGTTTTTTAAAAAAAGGTTTTTTGTACATTTCTTATTTCCACTTATCATGGAAATCACATTTATTGTTTGTACCTTATTTTTTGATGTACCCAATGAAAAAATTGTAGCATATTTTCTGGAAATAAAGGCCAAATAACTTTTTTTTTTGAAAATGCTATAAAAAAGAAAGTACGGAATATTTTCTCAAATTTCTTTTTTTATTTGAAAGTACAATCTTTCCGGTTAATAATGGAAAATAATTTCATTCAAATGGCTGCCTCAGCTGGCCATGCAGTAGCCTACACGATCGGTTATTATACTTAGTCAGTAAAAAAATAATTTTCCACTCTGTATAACACAGCACATAATAACAAAACCAACAATTTTGTTCAGTGCAAACACACCAATACAGACACAATTTTGGCACGTTCTCTGTACGCCGAACACTGGTATACTCACACTACACTGAGCTGAACTTATTTACATACTTTGTTATCGCAGTAAGCGGCTAACGCGGCCCTCCGTTCTCGTGACGCTGCCGAGCGAAGTCTCCGCTGCACTGAGAGTACTCATACAACACAGCCACTAAACCGCAGCTCTAGCTGCCTGTCGTAATCTCTGCGGCATACTGAGATTGTATCATTTCGTAAAGAGAGTTCGGATCATCCAAAGGGCACATGTACTCGATAGTTGCTGTTCACTCTCTCATATCATCAGGTTGGTGAGCAGCATAGCTCAGTCAATCTGTTATGAAAACAGCAGCCGTCATTTGAATGCAACTGCGAACGAGGCAACATCACATCAAATAATTAGAAAAAGAATAAGGCCGGCACAGCCAAAGGGCAGATGTGAAAAATACCATTTGTTAAGAAATATAAGATACAACGACTTGGTTGGTGAATGTTCGACCAAAGTTTGCCACATAATTTCTATTAGCCCAAGAGGATTGTTTGGGAAAAAGTTCTCCCACTTAAGGGATATTCCACGAGTTCATACCGACACGGTGTTTTGGATTTAGAGCTAAAGACAGCCAAAAATAAAAAGACAACCACCAAGCAACCTGAAGGAAAGGGGGCAAGGCAGAAGGCAATGAAGTACAGAATTTTTTAAAGAAGAAGAAGCAAAATCAGTGGATCTGTGAAGAATTTGGACTAACGGTAGTGGCCAGTTGTTGTCGATGGGTGAGTGTGTGTTGAGGTAGTTTTGTCTTGTAGTTATTATGTTTTTTCTCGCCAGTTAAATGACAATTGTCAATGGTGCCTACATGGGAGTAACAAAAAAGCGCTAAACTGAGGAAAAAATATAAAAGATAGAGACGTTTTTATCGCTGAGTAGAAGAATTGTAAAGAACATATTTTTTGTTACATGTCATATAAATTGATGATATGCAGCGGTCACTATAACTGAAGTGCACCATTTGGGTGATTTTAAACATTCAAAATTATCATTCGATTATGAAGGGTACTTCGAAATAAATAAAATCAAACAATTTAAAAGCACATATGTATGTCTCTAATGTCGTACACATATGTATGTCGGTCGAGATATCTGGAACCATAAATTACGTGTGTGCAAAAACAAAGTTGAGCAAGTAGTTCACGAAAGAGCTCGCAGTTTACCTATCACATGCGATCATAATAAATATGTGAGGGTCCAATAGGAGTCATTTGTTTTATACAGTACTCCATGAACATATAACACCTGGCACATTGGGCGGTATTCTACGTGAATATGGATTATTAATAAGATTCATTATATAACTGTGTGGTTGTATATTCCTAAATTTATATGGATATTGCTTGTTTATATTACGGAAGATTGCATATACTTGGAAAAGTAAACATACATTAATATATAAATATAACATATTTATATTATTCATAAATTGTATATACGAAGGCAATTGCATACGATATGCAATATAATACTACCAATTTATATATTTTTTACGAGTTTATACATTTAGAAGATGAAACATGGTTTGACGTATAAAATACAGAACAATTCAAAACGATTGAATTAATTAACACTCAATTAAAGGTGTACTTTGGAGAGTATCAGAATTGTTGGGAACAATATTTAAAAACTGTTTATATTTAAATACCGAAAAAGCTCTTCAGCAAATGTTTGTTTAACGAAATTATAGAAAATTCTACAAAATAGCGCCGCAACGAAATTTACAGTAAAGTCACGGCTATTCAACAGCTGTTCTGTTATATACACTTGCTGAGGACAGGGCAATAATCCAAGTTCGACATAAAGGATTTACATTCAGCTACCTCAATTGCTATTCAGCGAATATACATATATCCTGGTAAACAAACTAATATGCATCAAACGTTCATATTCAGCTGCTGAAGGAGCTATTTAACAAACATTTTTATTACTGTAAGTGAGAACAACAGCTTCTCGAAATATTTCTCTACAGTTTTTAATAAAAGATTCTACATTTTTTAATATCGAAATATTACTTATTAATAGAGGGTTAACGGATATATATACATACTTGAAAAGTTATATGCTTCTACATAAATTTGACCTATTAATTATTTAAACCTACAAATCCTCAAAGAAATGTTTGGCATGTACAACATATAAATGTTATTAATTTATATAATTCTTAAGGGTTCTACATTCATTAGCGACGGCACATGCTTCTGATATATAATAAACATTGCTGGTTATACTACTAAAAAACTATGTATACTTTGAAAATTGTATACAGATAAGAAAATCACTTTTCATGTATGAATATTACCGATCTATACACACATTACTAAAAACTGTATACTGAGAAAATATATCTGCTTTAATACGTGAATTGTGCCTACTTATTTATTCGGAAATCTATATATTCAATATAAGAAATCTATATATTCAATATAAAAATATTACTAGAAGTTGTGCATATTTATTTGGAAGATTATATACGTTTTTAAAAAATCTAAGGATTTTTATATTGTTTGAAAGCTGGACTTTTTACAAACGACTGCGGGTACTGTTGAGTTATCTGGCACCGAGTTGCACACACTTGCTCATGTTTCTGATTTATATCTATCTTTATAACTTAAAAGCTGTATGTACTTAACGAGTTGTACATGTCTTGTGGTACGTTCTAGTCCTGTTTGAACTCATTAAAGGCTTTGTTCGGAGGAAGAACTCGTAGAAAGGAGTACACACATTTTGAAGGAGAACTTGGAAATAGTGTTTCGCTTGGGTGTTATTTGAACGATTTTGTGATTTGGAATTTTTTCACGACGGTGTTGCCAGCTTCGATCATGTTTATCGAGAAAAGTTACAGATATTTGAAGCTGAATAATATATATTGAAACCTTAAATATCTAAATTTTCGGCGGTCTACATAGTGATTGGCTACAATTATAGAGGTTGGTGAAAAATTTGTGTGTTTAATAAATCCTGATCATCTTCCCAACATATCCTTAGGATAACCTTTTACCATTCTCGATTTGTTTTAGTTCGATTTCGCCTGTACCGTCAATAATATTTTACGCGAAGAAGAACAATAGAAACTTTTTTCAATCTTGGATTATCGGGTCCAATAGACATCAACAAATTTCCGGGGTAACGAACGTTATATTATCCAAATATACGCATGAATATTTGGATAAGAAAAGATACGGTAGTTATTGATAAAAGAGATAAAGCATTTTTTATCAAGGCGCAGATATAAGTAACTCTGGCCCAAGATCCATTTTTACCAAAGGTCTCCTACAAGTACATAGTTTCATCGTAATTCCCAAGTGGAATTTGTAACTAATTGTTATTATATTTAAAAGCTTAAATCACAAAACATAGGTTTAAATAAAACTAATCTGTACCGAAACGGTTGTTTTGGAGAAAATTTGTTTTCTTATTTGCGTCCAAGTGAGGTTTGAGAACATTTTGGCCTGCGTTAGGCCTACTTATGTGTCGGAGTGCTGATTCCAAGTTATTTTGAAGTCACCAAATCTTTGAAGTTTGCTTTGATGTACCCGTTTCACGTCGTGGTAATAACGTTTCTCCTTATCTGGATCATGTTTTAGACGGTCCGCACACCCGTAACTTTTCGTTTGAATAAAATTTACTTTGACGCTGGTTTGTATCGATTTCTGTCTTTCTGAGTTATCTCACATATTGTATACCAGTGTTTACAATATTGTAATTGAGAATAAGTCGAGAAAGAATTTTATTTCCCTCCCGTAAGACTCTACGTCACACTGTTACGAAATTGGAATTTATTTAGTACCGCAAGGGATTTTAAGTCCAAAATATTTCGTCGAGAATATATTGGTATTCTTGCATAATCCCTTGTGTATCTCTTCTAGGGGAGGATCTGAGAAACCGATTCACATTACCCTTTTTTTTCGTAAAATTTTTTAGCTGTAAAATCGAAGATGAGCTCTAAAAAGTTCGCCTTTTTCTCGAACGAAGTAGTTCTGTTCTGCTCCAACTTCCATGAGATTCCGATCGAAGATCACACTGCTTCAAGCTTGCAGGTTGAGATTGATGATTTGGAAAGGCGTTGGCGCCAACTAGTGAACATATATGAAGCTGAGATGACTTCAGATGACGTTGCGAGTACTGAAGACTGTCGTAAGTCAATTCATAGCATATTTTCCGAATCCTGCAGGGCTTACAAGAACTGCAAGGCCGCAATTCTTGACTTGGTGCAAATCGAGAAAGGGAAATCTGAGAAGTCCACCACAAAAGAAAAATCTGAGTCCAGATTTAGTGATGAAGGGTTTTCGTTGAAGGTTCCGCCTTGCGATACCGAGTTATTCAGTGGTGGTTATGATAAATGGCCAAGTTTTCGAGACATGTTCTCTGCCATTTATGCCAAACATCCCAAACTGTCACCCGCCCAAAAATTGTTCCACCTAAGGGCGAAAACCCGAGGAGAAGCAAGTCAGATTGTCAAACAATTTGCCTTAACTGATGATAATTTTGAACTTGCCTGGGAATCTCTACGCCAGCGCTATGAAAATAAACGTATTCTCATAAACCATCAGTTGAGAAAAATTTTCGAGATTGAGAGTGTAGCTTCCGAGAGAGGGAAATCATTGAGAAACTTGCAATATACCATCAACAACTGTTTGTCTGTGCTGAGGACGTACAATGTAGCTGTTATTGCCTGGGATCCGTTTTTGGTATATTGGGTTTCTTCGAAGTTGCCAGAAGAGACATTAACTGCCTGGGAAAATTCACTGGATGATCACAGACAGTTGCCGACCTGGGATCAACTGGACGATTTTATATCGAAAAGGCTGAACATGTTGGAATCCATATCCGACATGAGAAAGCCAGCACCCTCTACGCCCCCTCAGAAGTCACAGAATTATCATGCGAAATCTGAAGCCAATTTTCGACCTTGCAAAGTCTGCAGGCAGAACCATGCGTTACGAAATTGCCACAAATTCAGAACCTGGTCACTCACTGAACAACGAAAGTTCATCTCCGCTAACAAAGTTTGTGAAAACTGTTTGTCCTACGGACACGGTACACAAAATTGTCAAAGCGAGAGATTATGCCAAAAATGTCAACAGCCTCATCATACGATTTTACATCCTGAATCTGGTCACGCTGGACGTCAGGATGTAACTTCGGGGTCAAGCGGCCCAGGCTCCTCGCAGAATCGCCGGGAATTGCAATCTCATGCAGCATCATTCCATATTGATACCCAATATGATGAACAGCCGACCACGTCAGCTACCGCTAATGCTGCTAGACCTAACGTCCAAAACTACTTTTCTGATTCCGGAGAAGAGACGGTCCTGCCAACTGCCTTGGTTGACGTTGAACACCGCGGAATCAGCTTCACCATTAGAATTTTCGTTGACCAGGGTTCCCAGCAATCATTCATATCGAGTAGGATAGTAAATCAGTTTTCTATCTCAACGACAAAATCCTTCACGAGGATTTCAGGACTTGGCGGTACGGTTCTGGAAAATGCCACAAGATCCTGTCGGTTGACTCTGAAAGCTAGAAAATCTGATTTTAAACTCGATATGAATGCAATCATAATATCAAGTCTCAATCACCTGATGCCGGCATGCCCAACAAATATTTCGGACTGGTCAAACCTAGATCGTCTGGATCTAGCAGATCCGAATTTTTTCAAACCTGCGCAGATCGACATGCTCCTAGGGAGTGATGTAATACCGCTTATTCTGAAATCTGGAGTTCAAAAGAAGGTCTGCGGAAATCTTTTAGCTCAAGAGACAGAATTCGGGTGGCTGATCAGTGGACCACCATCTGTTCGTTCCGTAACCTCCTTTGCGTCTTGGGTTGCAACTCCTGACTCATTGAACGATGAAGTAAGGAAGTTTTGGGAATTGGAGGAAGTTCCTGCCCACAAAAGCCAATCTGAGGATGATATCTGGTGCGAAGAGTTCTACAAGGACACAACGAGTCGTTGCGTTGATGGGAAATACATCGTGAGGTTGCCGTTCAAACAAAATTTGCCTAAGGACATTCATCTCGGATCGTCAAGGAGATCTGCTCTGGGTCAATTTCTCAGGATGGAGAAAACCCTAAGGAATAGTGCCGAATTAGCATCGGAATATTCAAATGTGCTGTCCGAATATTTGAAACTGGAACATATG
Organism: Eudasyphora cyanicolor; assembly: GCA_963930755.1. Taxonomy (NCBI): domain Eukaryota; kingdom Metazoa; phylum Arthropoda; class Insecta; order Diptera; family Muscidae; genus Eudasyphora; species Eudasyphora cyanicolor. The sequence goes on along the minus strand of OZ005736.1, from coordinate 89,389,475 downwards.
GAGCCCACTACACAAACTGAACTCGTTGAAGATTCCCGTTTTACCTCGTTCTACTTGCCTCATCATGCGGTGATAAAACCAGAGAGTAAATCCACCAAAGTTCGCGTAGTTTTCAATGCCTCAAAGAAAACTAATAGTGGCTTCTCTTTGAATGATGTTCTATACACTGGACCAACCTTGCAAAATGATCTGATGAATGTAATTCTGCGATGGCGCTTCTTCAAGTACGTCTTTAACGGGGACATCCAAAAGATGTACCGTCAAATTTGGGTTCATGAAGAAGATAGGCAATTCCAGAGGATTCTTTTCAGGATTTCGCCCAACCTCGGAGTTGACGATTTTTGCCTAAAAACTGTAACCTTTGGGGTGAATTGTGCACCATATCTGGCAATAAGAACTTTATTGCAGCTAGGTGAGGACGGAAAGACGACTCACCCTACCGCGGCTAGCATTCTGAAGGATCAAATATACGTTGATGATGTACTGTCTGGAGGACATTCTGTTGCCGAAGCGAGATCACATTTACTGGAACTAATTAATTTGCTAGGCTCTGCTGGATTTCCACTGAAAAAACTTACTGCAAACCATTCTCAAATACTTCATAACATGCCCCCGGAGGATCTTCTAGATGAAGATTTTCTCAAATTGGAAGATGCCAGTGAAACGAAGACATTAGGGATTCGCTGGAATGCGATGACTGATACTTTTTTCTATAAGGTGGCCAATATTGCTGTACCATCCACACCTCTAACAAAGCGTAAAATCCTCTCAATAGTTGCAAAGATATTCGACCCAGCGGGCTGGTTAGCCCCAATTATAGTTGTGGCAAAGGTCTTAATGCAACAACTCTGGATAGATGGCACTGACTGGGATGAAGAAATTAAACCCCACTCTCTTGATAAATGGAATTTTTTTATTTCGCACTTCCACGAAATCGAAAATATAAAAATTCCACGTTGGGTACAGTACACGTCTGAGGTTCACATTCAGATTCATGGCTTTTGCGACGCTTCGGAGAAGGCTTATTGCGCTTGTCTCTACATTCGCTCAACTTCTCCGGAAAATGTCACCTCTTCATACTTGCTGGCATCCAAAAGTAAAGTAGCTCCATTGAAAACTGTAAGTCTACCCAGATTGGAGTTGTGTGGGGCTGCATTATTATCACGTTTATTAAAATCTGTTTGTCAGAATCTGAGTTTGGTTATTTCGGAAATTTGTTTGTGGTCGGATTCCACAATAACTTTGTCATGGCTGAGCAAACCACCGTTTCACTGGAAAACTTTCGTAGCCAATAAAGTTTCTGAGATATTGGATAATGTGGGCAACGTTAATTGGAAACACGTTCCAAGTGCTGAAAACCCGGCGGATATCGGAACACGAGGATGTACAGCATCAGAACTGGACTCGAGTGACCTCTGGTGGCACGGACCGAAATGGCTTGTCAAATCTACTGAATTCTGGCCCAAACAGGCGATCATCAAAGATCCTTCGATGGAGAAAAGGATTGCCACTTTTCAGACTCAGCTTCAATTGGAAGACGTTTTAGACCGATTCTCGTCATTTGATCGTGCGTTGCGGGTTGTATGCTAAATGTTTCGTTTCATTACGAAAAGCCAGAAGCGGCCATGCGGTGACATGCAACCGAACCTTATAACTGCTCAAGAAATCTTATTTGTTAAACAACGCCTGCTGAGAATCGCTCAATCCTCCCATTACCACACTGAATATCAGGCTCTCGAAGCAAACCAGATAATCAGTTCGAAAAGCAGACTTTTAACACTAAATCCATTTCTCGACGTGAATAAATTACTTCGTGTAAATGGCCGTCTTGCTAATTCTGATCTGAGCTACAAGGAACGACACCCCATAATTCTTCCTGAAAACTCTCGATTCTGTAAACTTTTAATCGAATATACCCACAAAATGTTGTTGCATGCCGAACATCAAAGCATGCTTCGCGCAATTCGACAAGAATTTTATGTGATTCGATTAAAAAACGCTGTCCGCAACTGTATTCGAAACTGCAAAACCTGTGCAATTTACAAACACCGAGTCAGGAATCAGATAATGGCAGCCCTTCCCCCTGAAAGATGCAATTTCTCGCTACCTTTCACCCACACAGGAATTGATTTCGCGGGACCATTCGATCTGAAATCCTCTCGGCTGCGAAATGCGAAGTTACTGAAAGGATATGCCGCCGTATTTGTCTGTCTTTCTACACGAGCCATCCATTTAGAAGTTTGTTCCGAATATCGACTGAAGCATTTCTGGCGACATTCGATAGATTCGTTGGTCGACGGGGTCTTCCAAACAAAGTTTTCTCAGACAATGGGACCAACTTTGTAGGAGCCAGTCGATCCCTGATCACTGAATATAAAAACTACCTGAAACTAGCTGAGAAATCTCTCGTTGAAAAGTACACGGGGCAAAATCGACTTTTTTGATATGTTTGAATCGAAAGAAAATATATTTGGAACACATATTTTTAAATATTATATATTTCTGAGCAAATAAATTGTATTTGAAAATCAATAAAATATATTTGGAACGAATATATTAATATATTACAACAAAATATATTTGCAAACTAAATTTCTCAAATAAAGTATATGTTTAAGTACAAATAAAATTATTCTTTAGGAATTTCTCCAAATATATTTTATTTAAAAAATAATTTCAAATCTTGTGCTGACTTTTTCGAATTTCATTTTTAATTTTTTCTTGGTTCCTAATTGTACCTCCCAGTTATGATACCTTATGCAACATTGACTTTTGTTTCAAATCAATCATTTTAAATTTAAGTATTCCAAGCCATCATTAGTTGTCAATCCACCGAAAAATTTATTTTGATCCAAAATTATAGAATTTCAGTTATTATTTATTATTTTTACAAACATTAAAAATTTCCAAAAAAAAATATTTTGAATTACTGAGCAATATAACGCAATTTAGGTACTTTCTGAATACTTAAGAGCAAATTTTTAATTTGTTTCGAAAAATAATAGTCCCAAACAAAAAAAATTGGAGTAAACAAAGATTTGTTTAGAACAACATCTTCCCAAATATATAACCTTTGTGTGTACCAAATATTATATATTTAGAGTGTACCCTAAACATTTATATGTTTCAAGCCGAATATGTTTGGGACAATATACTACAGGAGCGATTTTTTTTCAGCGTGTACAACTTGCACGGATTCTCTTGGCACTTTATTCCTCCGCATGCTCCACACATGGGAGGCATATGGGAAGCTGGCGTGAAAAGTATGAAAACACATCTGAGGAAGGTCGCAGGTAACCTAAAATTTACATTCGAAGAGTTTTCAACCTTACTGGTCCGAATCGAAAGTGTGCTTAACTCTCGACCTCTTTCTCCCATGAGCGAAGATCCCACGGAGTTAAACCCATTAACCCCAGGACATCTGTTGAAGGGAGCTGCTTTAGTCACCATACCTGAAGAATTCTCGGACAATCTATCGCTGATTAATAAATGGCAACGACTGAAGTTAATCCAGATCCATTTCGCAAAAAGATGGAAATCTGAGTACATCTGCAACCTCCAACGGAGATACAAATGGAAATCTGCGCAACAAAATCTGAAGGAAGACGATTTTGTCATCGTACAGGAGGACAATTTGCCACCAACTGAATGGCGCCTCGGTCGGGTACTTAAGGTGTTTTCTGGTACCGATTCTCGAGTTCGTGTTGCCGAAATCCGAACTCAGAACGGTACAATAACTAGGCCTCTTGTTAAGCTTTGTATTCTTCCGAATTCCTAATCGCTCATTTTCTTTGTTTTTATTTCTATACATATTTTCCTACCGTTCACATATTTGATAAAACTTACCTTCCAGCAGTAATTCTAGCCTTCCCAAATGCCGTGTGTGCCACGAAAGACACTTTCTAAGCAATTGCCTGAAATTCAAGGACATGTCAGTTCATGAACGTCGGGAGGTGGCGAAGGAGAAGGGGTATTGTTTTAACTGTTTGTGCGCTTCCCACAATCGCAACTGGTGCCCATCTCGGAAGACGTGTATGGTCTGTAACCACAACCATCACACTTACCTTCACGTGGACGACCACAAGCGCCGAACACCCGCGAAGCCAGCCACGGTGAAGAAGGAGCCGTCTCCAGAACCCCGATCGAGTTGTTGTGAGCACCATCATCATCGTCACCATTCCCCCCCGACAACGTCCGCAGCAGCTGAGCGAAAACGTTTTGACAGATTCGCGCCAAGTAGAAGCGAAACCACCCGCCAACACTCACGTCGACGAGGATCTGCTGCTTCCAACTCCACGGCAGCATCCACCAGCAAGGCGTCAGCGGTGAGCGAACGCTTGAGCATCCGCCCAAGAATGCACATCTTTATGCCCACCGCTCTAGTACGCGTTCTAACCTCCTCGGGACCAGAGAAAACGCGCTTGATGTTTAATTCGGGGGCGGCCCACACCATCATCGTGAGAAGTCTGGTTGAAAGGCTGGAGTTACAGACGACAAAAAAGGATGGCAAGGAGTACTGTACGATCAACCTTCAGTCGTACCATGATTTAGCGGCCAAAATTCAAATCACCGGGATGGTGAGGACGCAGCTAAATGCCACGCTGCCGGCTGTCACTACTGAGAAGAAACTGGAAGCGATTTACAATCACCTAGACGATCTTGCTGATCCACATTTCTTTCAGCCGACAAACATCGAGATCATGTTCGGCAACGATCAGATCTGCCGAACTCTGCGAGCCGGGCTGATCCAAACATCCTCAACCATGCCTATCGCCCAGAGTACCATATTTGGCTGGACGATTTCCGGCGCGTGCCACTACTAAATTGCAATCCTGCAAGGGCGGCGGCATGTTGAACCGTGTTCAACAACCTTTTAGCATTTTAAGTTCCTTTTTTTCAATACTGCCATTTTGCAAACTGAATTCCCAATATATATTGACTGAATTAAAATTTAAACTGAATTAACGGTCGTTATGACCATGGTCTTTAGTTCCCTCTAGCCTTAGTTAGTTTGTAGCATATGGCAACTCTTTATCCAATGATAGCCCGTACTGAAAAGCTTTTACTCATCGGATAAAGAGTTTCCATCTTAGTTTTTATATTCCAATTACTGTGGTGCTGAATACCCAGAACCCCAAAAACGGTCTCTCTGTCGCTTTCTCATGAAGCAGCACAACTTCACTTGTGCAGCACCAACGAAAGCGGTAAGGTCTCAATAAACTGCAACTGAATGCTCTTAACATTGAACTGAAATCTGTCTTTTTATTTCCATACCTATATTTTCATAAAACAACCAAATTCCTTACAATTTCGGGAGTTTTACTGAAAATATTACAGTCCACTTCCAGAAGTAGTCCCGGAATGTACAATTGGTTTCTGTGCTTCTCTAGTTTGCCATTAATATCGGTTTACTCGGTGATTTTGAAACTGCGGGTGGTATGAGTAATATAAATATCTACGGGTGTCGTAATCAATTTAAATTTTGTGTGGCGAATGCGTAACAGTGTAATATGCATTTATTCTACTTAAACCACAAGAGATAAGTACTCATATTGTGTGCTCTTGTTATTAGAAACAATGTTTGAAATAAACATTGGAACTAATCACAGTTGGGTCAGAATATTAATTATCGACCTATGTAGTTTATTTTTGGCTAAAATGTTTATAAGCAGTTACAAATAGGTAAAATAAGATCTCGCTATCATTTTTTTTAAAATTTTTTGGGATTTTTATTTATGAAAAAATTAAAAAAAAATAATTTTTGTGTTTTACGAAATTTGTAATTGCTCTCGATCGGCTGAGCCGATTTTTGAAAAGTTTACTTTGTTTTAAAAAGGACACAATTTGTAAATTTTTTTAAAAAGTTGCCCCCTTGATTTTTCACAGAATATTCGCCGCACTCTCACAATTCCAGAACAGTAACAAATTTTTGTGACACTCAATATTTGTAAAAGTTATGGACGAAATACCAATACTAGTCTGACAATTTTCGTCTGTTTTTGCAAAACAATTCACAGTGGTACGAATTCAAAAAGGGGAACTAATTCGACCATTTCTTAACCAAATAACCGATTGCGACCAAACTTGGAATGGTAGATGAAGAGGTGCTAGAGAAGTTAAGTTTTATATTTGGGCCACCTATGTCAGACAGGGGCGGAGCTAGAGGACCTCACAGTTGGCCACATCGGGTGAAGAAAATGTTCAAGCGCGTATAACTCGTGTTTCTCTTCCGATTTATAAAAAAACTGCGAAGGTTTTAAAAAAAATATATTTTTTATTTCATTCTTTTAATTTTTTAAAAAATAAAAAAGGCCCATAAAATTCGTAAAATTTTTTTTTTGATAGCGAGATCTTACTTTACTTTACCTATTAATGATAGCGAGATCTTGCTTTACCTATTTGTAACTGCTTATTAACATTTTAGCCAATGTTTATAAGAAATCAAAGTTATAAACCGCTAACTTTTTGGTGCAAAATAGTCTATTTGTATGGGAGGTACTAAAAGGGGCTTGGCAACTTCGCCAATTTTTCTCAAGATGATAACGACCAAGAAACTAATAATATGTGAATTTTGAAAGATTCTGAGTAGTAGTATAGAAATTATGCGATAATCAATATTTCACAAAATGTTGACCCTTCGTGGGGGAGATACTCGAAGGAGTGGATCAACCTAGTCCATATTTGATCTTATTCTAAGATAGCAAAATGATAAAATTAACCAAATTTGAAGTCAATCGGTTACTCTTATCGAAAGTTATCGTGGCCAGATAGACAAACGGACGGATATTTCTGAAATGAATCAAAATGGTCCAAAGCCTTGGGATCCCTTAGGTCACACTTTATATGAATTTTTCCTCCGTTCAAATATCGAGCTTATACATACAAAAAATATAAAAATACTAAAGGCACCTTCCAAGAAATCGGAATTTAAAAAAAAAAAGTAAATATATAAATTTTGTTAAATATTTTTTCGTTTCAGGACACCACATTATACCAGAAGATGTTAAGCACTGCCCTTTAACAAAAATGTTGTAAACTAGTTTAATTTATTTACTTTTCTGTAATGATTTTCCATTTCTGAGAACGTTTGAGTGACCAATTATGTTCGGCGGAAATCAGTTTTAAGACATTTTAAATCATTTGAGCGATGTCTGTCTGTCCGTCTGTCTGCTGGAGTGCACGGCAAATTAAAATTTAGTATGCGGTAACGTTTTTCTCTATCTCAGGCAAAGTTCAAAGATGGGCCATATTGGTCAACATCCTCTAGTACCGCCCTCACAAAGGGTTAAAATTTAGTTAAAAATAGATTCCACACGTAATAATAGTTTATCTGTTGCTATCATCTTGAGAAAAATGGGCGGAGTGACCCTACCCCTTTTGGTACCTCCCATACAAATGGATTATTTGGCAGAAAAAGGAAACTGCTTATAATATTGATTCAGTCCATACAAGTACCTTTACAGTACTTATAATCCCGTGCCAAATGGACCATTTGGCACAAACAATTGAAATTTTGCACATTGTAATGTTTTTATAGTACCCACAGTATCCTAAAAAAATGGCCTTATTGCCGCGCCCCTTTTGGTACCTCCCAAACAAAATAGCCAGAATTAAAAATATGAAAAACATATTTTCTGAATTTCCCCATTTTTACAACATTGGCCACAATTTATATATTTATCTATTGAATTTTTGAAAATATGCTTTGTTTTCGTGCCATCAAAAAACGTCTTTTTTTTGGAAAAAATCAAATTTTGTCTTATAGTTTTAAGGACAGTTACTAAATTCTTAATTTTTCTAAATCGGGCTAGTCGTTCTCGAGTTATGTCAACAAAAGGCCCCCAAACGTGACAAATTCCCCTATATTATACGTAGAGGCACTTGTCGATAAAACTTTTCATTTGCTACGAGCCAAAAGTTTAACATGTCGAAGGAGAGACCTAAGACCCCAGATATGTTTGATGGAAATTCTATTTGGGTCATTTGAAGTAATTTAAGGATCCGTATTTTTTATATTCTACGACATCTTTTACAACTCCACGTTTTAAAAAATTATTATACCCTACACCACACTGTGGTACAGGGTATTATAACTTTGTGCATTTGTTTGTAACACCCAAAAGGAGAAGAAATAGACTTAGAATCACTTTCTGAGTTGATTTAGCTATGTCCGTCTGTCCGTCTGTCCGTCTGTCCGTCTGTCTGTCTGTCTGTCTGTCCGTCTGTCTGTCTGTCTGTCTGTCCGTCTGTGCATGTATTCTTGTAATCAAAGTACAGGTCGCAATTATGGTCAGATCTCGACGAAACTTTACGGTTCAGATTTGGATATAGCCCCCATATATATGTTAGCCCCGATTTGACATGTAAGCGCTGTAAAAACTTTATTTTATATCCGATCAGTATGAAATTCGGCAGAAAGAGGTTTCTTATTATACGGATGAACACTATTAAATTTGGAAGAAATCGGTTTAAATTTAGATATAGCCCCCATATATACGTTACCCCCGATTTGACATGTAAGCGCTGTAAAAACTTTATTTTATATCCGATCAGTATGAAATTCGGCAGAAAGAGGTTTCTTATTATATGGATGAACACTATTAAATTTGGAAGAAATCGGTTCAGATTTAGATCGAGCCCCCATATATATGTTACCCCCGATTTGACCTGTAAGCGCTGCAAAAACTGTATTTTATATCCGATCAGTGCGAAATTCGGCAGAAAGAGGTTTCTTATTACATGAAGGAATACTGCCAAATTTGGAGAAAATCGGTTCAGATTTAGATATAGCTCCCATATATATGTTATCCCCGATTTGACATGTAAGCGCTGTAGAGACTGTATTTTATATTCGATCAGTACGAAATTCGACAGAAGGAGGTCTTTTTACATGAATAAGTATTCAGGGAAGAAAGGTTCAGATTTACATTAAAGCTCCATATATATGTTCCTGATTTGGTATCAAACCGCTATAGAAGTTGTATTTTACTTCCTATATTGCTTAATTTAGCGATTATCGTTTCTAGAATACGTTTCTACCCATTTACCAATTATTCCAAATTATTATGGCAATGACCCTTATCGCATTGTTAGGGAGGTGTAGGGTATTATATAGTCGGCCCCGCCCGACTTTATGCCTTTCCTTACTGGTTTTTGATTTAGTTTAATTTGGAGTTCTAATCGTGTCATAACTTAAAAACGCTATGACCCTGTAACCTTTCATTATCACACCACCTCGTTTGCATGTAAAATATCGTATATGTAAGTATACACTTTTTTGTAACAATTGCACTTATGAATTACATATGAAGACGGATTGATGCCTGGGAATAAAAAATAAGAAGAACAAACTACCCCTGAATTCGAGAAAGCACTGAGTTTGTATTGTATATGAGAGTTTGTATTGCATGTGAGAAGTGAGAAAATGTTGGCATTGATGTGAGGAGCTGATGTGAATACTTCATACATTCACTTGGGCATGGCGAAGGGGCGTTGTGTAGGTGAGCAGTCGAATAGATGACTGTGTGTGGCATACATCTACAACACACATCCCTGTCATTTGGGAGAAATTGAAATGTTGGTAACAATTGTAAACATGTTGTTGACTAACACACGAATTTAAGCAAACGACATGACAGAAATTGCAATATGTTACTTTGCACATCACATGCATGACAGGGCACATAATGTTGACTTCTTCGGTATTTTCAATCGAATTTCATATTACTTTTTTTTTAATTTTGTTATTTGAATACTAGGTTTCAAAGTGTGGCAGCAATATCGTATTTAAACTCATAATATTATCTATACAATAAAGTCAGTTTAATTGATATTAAAAATATTTTTTTTTCGAGTTACAGAACTTTTATTTCAATTGAAAGTTCGGCAAATCTAAAAAACAAAATCACTCGCCACTTGTCCTAGTTGTGTTGCCTTAGTCCGGTTATCCGGTTATAGTACACAGAAAGAAAAATTACATACTAAATTCAAGTAAAAAATTCTTAATTTAAGCTGAAATCTTACTTAAAAATTTAAGTACGTTCGTACTAAGTTTTTCTTCAAACAAGTATAAATCGGCTTAAATTGAAAAAATCAAGCGCTGTAAGGCTTACAATAAGTATATAATGCTTGAATTCAAGAAAAAAATTCTTGAAAAGGAAAATTAAGCGTAAAATGGCTTAAAGTTAGAAGAAAAAGCTTACTTTCATCTCTGAGAGGCAGAGCAATTATAGAGCACAATAAAATTACTCTCTCAACCACTCTCATTTAAGTGTTTGATTTTGGCTGACGCAACATCAAACACACACGCGTATAAATCGAAGAGATGTATATGTATAAACATTTGTGCGCAACCATATCCAATTCGTTTCTCGTTCAAGCAGTGTTTGCGAATTCATTACTTGGCGTGATTTTTTTGATTGCAGTTTTTTGAAGTTGTTAATAATTCTTGTTCGTTTGGTTGATGCTATTACTTTTATGTTTCATATCGAACAATAACAACAAAACTTTTACTTTTGCTCTCAAGCAACTGAATTTTGACATAGCATTTTAAAAAATTGCATTCTTTGCAATACAGTGGCAAAACTGGTTAATTAATATAAGTGGTATATAGGTATAACACGAACGAAAGCGCAATAAATCTAGTATGATCTGGATTAAATCAAGTATTGGTTAGACTGAAATCAAGAAATGATCAGGCTTGATTTATATGCGTATTGGTTAGGCCTAAATCAAGAGCTGATCAGGCTTAGATCAAGTATTATCAGGCTTAAATCAAGTATTGGGCAGGCTTAATTCAATCAAAATTTTCTTCATTGAAGCCCGTTTCGCACTCAAATCAATTCCATAAAATTCTTAAATCAATCGCTTTATGCTTGAAATAAGAATATTTCGGCTTAAAATCAAGCCTTATCAGACTTAATGTGCGCTATGATTAAGAATTCAGGGCTTAAAAATCCGTACTTGATTCAAGTGTTTTGTACTTGGTTTTAGAAAATCCGTACTTACCGTACTTTTGACACCGCTACGGCTTGATTCAAGCACGGATTACTCCATTTTTTCTTTCTGTGTAGTGTTACTAGGACTATGCAACAAAAACATTTTTTTGTATTGATTGAGGTTTACTACTTTATGAAACCAAAATTTTTTTATGGTAGTTTTTTTTCTAGAATTCCAATTTTCATGGGAGGTACCTTTAGTATTAGAACCATATTTTTTGAAGTATAAACTCGATAGAGCCGATATACCATTTAAATTAAAGGAAACTATGAGGGCTAATCTGTCAATTACCAATGATGGTAAGAATTCTATAGATTAACCTCCATCACGCTAAAGCAGCCTCAGCGGCTCTATAGCCTGTCCACAGGTGCAGTAGACATCGTCCTGATACAGGAGCACTACGCAGTGGGAGGAAGGGTGTGCGGTATTAGGACACCCAACTTTAAACTGCTTGTGGCCAACTGTGAAGGCACTACAAGAGCCAGCATTTTGGCCAGGAAAGATAGGTATCTTTCTCCTGGCTAATTTAAGTTGTAAAGACCAAACATCTGCTCGTCTAGAGATTACCGAATCGCATATATTGGGTGGTCTCCACTTACTTGCCTTATGATGCTGTAGTACCGACTGCTCTATTCAGGGAAGTAGTAGAAGACGCAACGTCTGACGAGTTCGAGCTGATTATTGGTAATAAACGGACCTTCACAATTAAAGACAGACAAGAAGTACTCGACGTAACGTTTGCTACTGACCGGCTGTCAGTCAAAATTATTGGCTGGAATGTACTGGACGACCACTCATTCTCAGATCACCATTATATTGAGTTCAAACTCGCTGAAAAAGCGCCTAAACATCGCCGTCCACAGAAATATGAGGAAGACAAAGTGGCACCTGTATGAGAAGAATTTCAAGAAAGTCCTCAACTCCAAACTTCTGTACGAACCGAATGACAAAGCCGGTCTGGATAATCTGGTCGGGTATATTACCACATCATTCAATAGTTCCCTTGAGGTAGCCTGTCCAAAAACAAGGTACAACTGTAAAACTAAACCCCAATGGTGGACTTCTGAGCTAACGTCTATGAAAAAGACCTGCAACAAGCTATTCAACAAGACTAAATCTATAATGCCTATAAAGAGCAATTCAAGATCTATAAGAAGGAGGCGCAAAGACGCTCTTGGTATACCTTCTGTGGCGAAGTGGAAAAGGTCTCCGACACCGCAAGGCTGAGGAATATACTATCAGTTTAACCCTGTACAGTGGGTTACTTGCAGGATGAGACTAATAACGGGACAAAAAACAGCGATCAGTCGCTGAATGTGCTGCTCGACACACAATTCCCGGGGAACACACAAACAGAACCCGAAGAATAAGCTGGGCTATTAACAGCTTTGAGCCCTTCAAGTCACCTGGACCAGACGGCATAACTCCAGCAGAAATGCAGAAAATGTTCAAGTACATTATCTCCTGGCTGGAGAAAATTTATGTAGGCTGTATCAGGCTTTCATACATCCCGGATCGATGGAGGGATACCAAAGAGGTATTCATACCTAAAGCGGGGAAGATATCACATACTAGGCAAAAAGAGCAATCAGAACAATTAGCCTATACTCCTTCCTATTGAAAGGTTTGGAAAACTTTTGGATTATTTCATTAGGGAAAACCTGGATACAAAACTCCTGTCGTTGAACCGACATGCTTACAATAAGGGGAAGTCTACAGAATCAGTCATGCACGAACTTGTGAGCACTATCGAATCGTCCCTGCAGTTCAAGGAATTCACCATGGTGGCATTTCTTCTCACTCAGATGCAGTAATTGCGGCACTGTCACATTTAAAAGTTAGCTCTAGTTTGATTACACTAATTCAAAGTCTGCTCAACAGAAGACTCCTAGCAGCATGTCTTGGATCCGCAACTCTAACAAGGTTTGTAAACATAGGGACCCCACAAGGAGGAGTATTGTCTCCACTAATTTGGAACCTAGCGGTGAATGAAATCTTGCTAGATCTAGAACGTTGTGGGTCGTGGCATATGCGGACGACGTGGCAATCGCAGTGAGTGGCAAATACATAAACGTCCCTAGAGACTTCCTACAGATGGCTCTGAACAAATCGGATAGATGATCCAGAAGCAGCGGTTTGGGCGTAAACACAAACAAGACAGAATTGGTTCTCTTTACTAGGATGAATAATGTCCCACATGTGGACCCTCCACCTCAGATAAATGGAACAGATATAGTCTTTTCTGAAAGTGCAAAATTTTTAGGAATAATTCTAGATAGAAAACTGTTATTTAGACTTCACGAATGGAACGTGTAAGGAAGGCCAAAGTCGCCTTTTATTCCTGCAAAAAGGCTATAGGGTCGCGGTGGGGCCTCTCTTCTAGATATATATAGCAGTAGTTCGTCCAATACTGTTATATGGTATTGTGGTATGGTGGACGGCAACTGAAAAACTAACCATCAACCTACTAACAATGGTTCAGAGAACAGCCTGCCTGATAATAAGCGGAGCCTTAAGGACTACAGCGATCGAGTCAGGCTGCCATCAATTCTCTGAAGGCAACATATCTAAATTCGCAAACAGCCCTCGACTGCCGCAGATCTCTTAACGAGATAGCTGAGCAGTTTAATATACACGCCATATGGGTGCCTGGGCATAGAGATATCCCGGGGAACTGCAAAGCTGATGAACTTGCTAGGAAAGGGACGAAATCACAAATTCTCGAAGAATTTGCATATATTGGTGCGCCACTATCCACGTGCAAGCTTTGGCTTAGGCAATCAGGCAGTCCACTCGCACTCTTGTGCGGTATGACCTTAGAAGATCAAAATATCTCCTCGCACTAGAGAGGCAAAGATTGTCTACGTTAGTATCAGTTCTGATGGGACACTGCTTGACTTCTGCAGAAGCTGTGAGATGAGAAAGAAGTGGAGAGCATTGAGCACTTGCTATGCGAGTGCCCCGCTCTGAGTAAACGACGACTGGTCATAATGGGGTCAGCCTTTCTAGGCAGCCTAACAGATCTTTCCAGTACCGATATTCGTACTATCGAAAAATTTGTATATCAAACAGGTTGGTTTCGATGAGGGGCATTTCAGCCCGTGGTAACACTAGGGACCTAAACTGGTCTATGTGAGCTTGTAAAAATAATACGGCTGCCAACCTAAAATGAAGGCTAAAAATGCTGAAAAAACCCATTCATGTAGAAACTTTAGTAACTGTCGTTAAAACAACACTGTCCAACAAATTAAGAAAGGGCATATTGAGTAGATATTTTTTGTAGAATACACATGTGGTCCAGCTGGTCTGAGTTTTATTTTACAGTGGATCAAAGTTTTAAATTTTTGGTCAAAGTGAGCATTATACTAAATGAAAAAAATTCTGTAAGTTAATGTCTGAGAAATTTCTTATTGTCAGAGTTATATAGTAGAATTTTATGAGGATCATTTTTGTGGAATATCTTAACCCTCTAGCTCCCCTCTTAATGGGTCAATTTGGCCCTTTTTCGAAAAAATTAAAAATAGTCCTTTCAAAAAGGACATTTAAGGATTAAAATATTGTACGAAAACTTTTGCCGGAAAATTTCAGTGGGGTCGCCAAAGACACCAAAGTTGTAAATATAGCTTTTTACGCTTAACTATCAAAATTACACGCCAACATGTACAAAAAATACTATGAGTATAATGTAAATTTTAAGTCGTGATATTTATGGAATAACTGGGGCAAAAGAGCGACTCTATAATTCTGAAAGGGCATGATGAGTAGGTTATTTTTGTAGATACTTGTGGTGCAGTTAGTCTGAGTTTTTTTTACAGTGGGCAAAAGTTTTAATTTTTTGAAGGGAGTATTATACCACCTTAACATTACATATACCACCTTTTATACCCTTCACCATAGGATGGGGGGTATATTCATTTTGTAACACCTCTAAATAATGATCCAATACCCCATAAGGTATATACTAAATCGTCGTATAATTCTTAAACGATTCAGCCATGTCCGTCCGTATGTTGTAATAACGCTACAGTCCGTAATAATAGAGCTAGGTTGAACAAATTTGGTAGATATATTTCTTATAGGTGCAGTTGTTTGGGATTGCAAACGGGCCATATCGGTCAATGTTTATATATAGCTCCCCCATAGAGGTCGCTCCAAAATACAGATTTTAAGCCATAGATACCACATTGTTAAAGCAATTTAGCAGAAATTTGGCAGTTTGTATTCTATCTTGACAAGAATTCATCACAGAAAAAAATTTTACTAATAGAGGTCGCTCCCAAAAAAGCTTATTTAAGCCATAAATATCATATTTTCTAAGCATTTTAACTGAACCTTTGCAGTTTGTATTTAATTAAGACAAGAATTCAAAAATGAGGTCGGCCTCGTTTTGAGTGGTGTTCTCTATCGTGGGATGATAACGAACTTCTTGTGGCCAGAAATTGAGGATATGGACCTGGACGACATGTGGTTCCAACAGGATGGTGCCACTTGCCACACAACCGACGAAACAGCGGCTATTTTGCGCGAGAAATGCAATGGCCGTGTTATCTCTCGTCGTGGTGATGTTAATTGGCCGCCTAGAAATTTGTTCTTCAAACAAAGACATATTAAATTTTTGCTTTAAGGGCAAAATTGTTTTTTGTTTTTCACTAGACCGTACGATTAAAATAAAAATGTACTTTGTCTAGTAATACAAATAAATATGAGTAATTAAAATAAAATTATAGAAATATGATGTGATTCCACTTCTTTTTGTACCTCAACTCTATCTCGTCTACTAACCCTGTGTTAGGGTTTATTTCTTTGCTATTTCTGCTCCTCTTAACGGGCAAAAAGGGGAGAATACAGATGTTGTGTTCCATCTAATGAGAACATGTGTATGACATGCATCAATGATGTTGTACAAAAGGGGAGGCAAAGGCAACAAAAAACCAGGATGCAGTATACCATCACCTCGACACGGAGTCGAAGTGCAATACCGCTGCCATGAAAAAGTGAACAATGTGCGTTTACAAGGAAACAATGCAAGGACACGGTTTTGACTTGTGTCTCGAGTCTGTGCGACGACATATAATAATGTAATTGTGGGTGTTAATGTGAAAGGAACAAACATTCTTTAATTTCGTTCCGTTTCCGTTTTATAACGATTTCTCTTTGTTCGGTATCCGTTTGGTTCGTTCCCTCCTCTTTTGCCTAGCAGTCCGGGTGGTCTTTAGAGCTTCGTACTTGCATAACTTAATCCAAGAATTATTCAAGTGGAAAATATTTATTCATTTGTGTAATAAAAAGAGGAGACGACGACGACGACTACAGCAACGAAAAAGCGAAAGAAATTTATTAAATGAAAAGGATGTTTGTTGGAAGAAGTTCTAAAGGTATTTAGAAAATAAACGAAGCAAGGATTTGCCACTGTGATTACCCGTTTGCAGGAAGGGGCGATGTATATAACTTCGCTATGGTTATAATTGGTTAGAAGGTGCGGATTGTAGGTTCGACATAGGGGATACACAGATTTAATCAGAGTGGTAAAGCAGATTGTGAATTCTTAAATAACTCTAGGCGAAGGGAGAAATGGACCTGCTAAGCTATCTAATTTTAGATCTAGAGTATATTTCTCATAATTACAATTGCGTTTCTTCTTATTACAATATCTTTCAATACATTCAAACACATCTTAATTTGATCACGTTATAAATGTATTGTATTGAATCAAATTGAAAATTCCCCAATAGCTCTCTGCTGTCGTGTGACTGTCAATTATATGGGATATGCTATTTTTCAAATTTATTCCAGACGAAGCGATTTGGAATGGCAAAACCTCGAAATGATAAATATCATATCACGTTTTCTATTAAAAATGCAAAATAGCAACTTCACCCTACCTTCTCCAAAGCTATAACGAAATTTTGTTCTAGATAGAGTGAGAGAGCCAACGAAACGAAAAAAAACCATAGATTTATTTATTTCTCAGATTGTAAGGATATAGTCCGTCCGTATTTGCATGTACATATTTGGGGGAAAATTAAAAATCGCATTTTAACTCTTCAAGGATTTGATGATGGATGAATGTAACGTGTTATGTTCACTCATTCGCTCGTTTGGTTGTTCGTTCATGAGGGTGTATCCGAATCTATGTACGTCTATGAGTGGTTGTATATACATTTTAAGGAAATAAAAGGATCAAATCCTTATAGAGCGAAGAAAATGTAAATGCAAAAATGGTTAATTTTCATTTTGGTGCTATGTATGCAAAAAAAAACACACACACGAGAGTAGAAACAAATTGAAAAAATGAAGAAATTCTAATACACATATGGATATTAGCGTGGGTATACTGTTGAAGATAAATTGTTAATGAAAAAATGAAAATATTTCCTCACGTTCTGAGAAAGCAGGTCAAAATATCTACTAAAAAATGTGAAACGAGCCTGATCACATTTAAATATTGGTCTTCGCCAAGAATGATACAAAATACAATCAGGCCTCGATGACAGACTCGATGCGCACTAACAGCCTGCTTCTGTAACTTGCTGTAAACAGCTGATTTGGGTTTCAGTAACTACCATCGCACGATAATGAACTCGTACGAAAACGTAATCATTTCTGTGTACATTTTGGTTTCTCTATCTCTGTTTGCTGTCATCTGGGCGAACACAAATGTCAGATCGAGTCACTTTATTTTATTTGACGGATAGGGACAATGACAAAAAAAGCGCTTTAAAAGCAAAAATAAGTAGATATTAATATATTTATGGTAAAAACAATTAAATAATAATAAAATTGTATACATACATATGTATACATATTTAAGCATAAAGAAATCAACATGGGCAGCTCGCTATGATGGAAATGAGAGAGACCTGAGAGAGAAAGAAATGGGAGTCTTGCTTCAGGTCAGCTGACCCACCCAGGGTTGATTTTTTGGCCACCGCTAGTGTAAAGAGGTGTTTTTGCTCAGGTCGACCATACACAAATGTGTGCTTTTTTAAACCGGAAGTTGTGAAATTATTGATCTGGCAATTACATTATTTTCCAATTTGTAAATGGCAATTGGTAAATTGGTAAAAGGCTAGGCGAACGAACCTTAGAGAAACCAAATTCCTGACGAAAGTGAGTGACTGGTTTTCGTTTGCAGAGACTTTCGTTAGAAATACAGAAACAAGCCGTAAATGTGACTAAAAATAACAAAGTTTTCCTAAATTTAGAAATGATTATACGAAATACTGAAGTTTTTAAACCAAAAATATATTGAGAATATTATATAAAAGTTATTTTCCAAAATGCTACTTTAAATTCTGTTGAATAATCGATGAACTTGCTAAAGAGGGTTACGAAGTTAAACCCATAATACATATTATAAATAACAAGTAAAAGCGTTAAGTTCGGCCATGCCGAATCTAATATACCCTCCATTATGGATCGCATGGGAATGTTTTCGGATACAAATAAAATCATTGTACCAAATTTCAGCCCAATTCGTTGAAACTTGAGATTTTCGTGGCGTTAAGAAGTCAAATCTAGAGGGACCTTTGTATGGGGGCTATATCAAAACATGGACCTATGACTACCATTGCTCGTGTTAAGTATACCGGGTATAAATAAACCCCAGTTACCAACTTTCAGCCCGATCAGTTGACATTTGTGGTATATATGACGCTAAGAAGTCAAATCGGGGAGATGCTATATATGGGGGCTATATACAAAATTGGACAGATAATTCCCATTTTCAATCCCAACATACCTGCAGATATAAGAAGTATACGTACCAACTTTCAGCCACCTAGCTCAAAAATTATAGATTGTAGCGTGATTACAACAGACGGGCGGACGGAAGGAAGGACGGACAGACATGGTTAAATCGTCTTAGAATTTTACGACGAATAATAACATATATATTTTATGGGGTCTCAGATGAATTTATAGTGATGTTACAAACGGAGTGACAAAATGAATATACCACCCTCCTATGGCGGGGGGAACAAAGACGTTAACAAATATTTGTATGTCCATCACTTGACCTATCATCGGATCATTCGCCTACCATTTTCATACTGCTTTACAACAACCATGAAAATGAGTGCGATACTTCTATATCTCCATTCTAAAACATGCGAAGTTGACGTAGGTTGATTGCATTTTAAACTTCTAAATATTCCAAGTTATAACCAGTCAAAATTTGGTGTATATCCGTCAACCCAAACAAAAGTTATTCGCAAAACAGTACAGGTAATTCAATTTCCATTACAAAGGAATTCCACACAAATTTTAAAAATTCAACAAACTTTGATTGCCTTTTCCTCAAAACTAGCTTTTTGCACTAAGCATAGTTTGCAATTGAGGTATCGTTAAAGTGGCTACTCCAAAAAGTGCATTCAAAAGAGATAACTCAAATAACCCAACAGGCATCGAAGCGGTAATCAATGAAAAAAGATGCGTTAGAAGAGAGTGGCAACAATATCGCTCCCCAGCACTGAGAAAAAGACTAAAAAATTGCCAGAAGAGATTGAAATCAGCCGAGGAAAGTGATCTAAAAATATATTTGCAATCTCTGGATCCAACCCAGAAGATAGATTATAGTCTCCCACTAAACAATTTTCCGAAAAAGCAATCAAGTAGGGAATTAAGCAGCATTGTGTGTACTAATTCCTCACTCGCTTCCCTAACCGATTCTTTTTATAAAGGGAAGAGTCTTCCGGAACTAATTCTGAATTGCTATAAAGAATGTCTTGTTGTTTTCGATTTTTTCACCAGGTTAGAAAAATGAAAAAAATAAATTTGTTATTTCTTTTTATATTCTATTTTTTTTATAGTCTTACTTATTTTTTGTTTCGATCCGACGAGGATTTCAACCCGGGTTAATTGCTTCAAAACGCTAAATTCTACTAATTACACTGTACAACAATTTCAAACTTTTTTCAAAATAACAGGGTTCTGTCAGTACGTGTATCGGCGTTTTGAAAGATCACATCGGAATTTTATTTTAGGGGGGGGGTTAAAGTTTCCCCCCTTTGCTTGTTCGTGCAGAATATCGGTATATAAAACTATGTGTTCTGTTCATCTGAGGTGTAGGGTATCTTCAGCAACTTTGTAGCAAATGTTAAGGCCTATATTTTTGTGAAAAATATTCCACAAAAATGTCGGCCATAAAATTTTACTATAAGTGTCAGAACACACCAAAGCCCAAAACTTAACACAAACACAAAAAGCCGGCCAAATTCAAGATTTCCTGTTAATCATATATTTAGTTGTAATTAACCCTTAACAGGAAATCTTGAATTTGGCCGGCTTTTTGGTGTTTGTGTTATGTTTTGGGCTTTGGTGTGTTCTGACACTTATAGTAAAATTTTATGGCCGACATTTTTGTGGAATATTTCAATCCCGCTCCACCCATTTTTAGGGGAGTTTTTTACGATTTGTTAAAATATAGGCAAAAATCACCGTTATGGGGGAAGCTAGAGGGTTAATATTTTCCACAAAAATACCCTACACCTCAGATGAACAGAACACATAGTTTTATATACCGATATTCTGCACGAACTAGCAAAGGGGGGAAAACTTTAACCCCCCCTAAAATAAAATTCCGATGTGATCTTTCAAAACGCCGATATACGTATATATTTTTTTGGTCTCCTCTACCATAATCCATTGACAGAACCCTGTTATTTTTTTTTGTGTTGTACTGTGTTATTTAAGGGAAAGAGATTTTTTCTATAGCCTCGCTTCCTTTTTGGGATTTTTGGAATTAAGCTGAAAATTTGACAGTTCTATTTTTAGACTCGCTTACTTCTGCGGATTTTTGTATTTAAGTTCTCCATTAGAAAATCCAGAAAAAATTTAGCACATTATATTCCGGAAGGAAAAGATACAATGAAGAATAAATGTCTTGGCACCAGTTCTACAGCTACTTCAATAGAATGCAGAGAGCAATGCTTAATTGAATCTTGGAAAACGAAACTAAACAAAGTATTTCTGGGCGAGTCAGTTACAAATATAACCAGTAATTTTTTACTGCGCTCTGGAAGGTCACAAAAAAAATGCGAGGCCCTGTTGCGCATGGATCTCCAATTCGCCCTGAAAATGGGAACTGGACAAAAAACACTGAAGAGGAAGTAAATGCATTCGCAAACTATCTCGAGTCAGTTTTTACACCCAACAGTGATACATCTGAAATCTATCCGACCGTGATAGATATACATAATTCCTCGCCCAATCTATCCGCCCAACATGGAAGCAGAAGTATACAACAACCATAATATTGCTTGTCCTGATGGAATCGCATGATAGTAGACAGAACTACCAAAATTCGGTTGGCAAATAATTCGGTAGAGGCAACCAAACTGTATTCTGTGTGCGGTCTTTCCAAGTTAGATCAAATGACATTTTTTCTAGCTCTAAGATACCGGTGTCCCACAGGGGAGCATTATACTGTACGTTTTTTTTACGGCAGATATGGCCATAACCAACTTTATGTACTGGTCTACTTTTGCGGACGATACTGCTTTTATCAGTATTCACAAAAGTCCTTCAGTTGCGTCCGACCAACTGCAGTCTCATGTCCGAATCTTAGAAGAATGGTTAAACAAATTGAGAATAATGGTGAATGCCTCAAAATTTACGCATGTTACTTTTACCCTAAGAAAGGGATACAAGTCCTCAAATTTCTATTTTCAATTCACTGATTCCTCAAAAGGATCATGTAAAATCCATTCCATAAAATCATTAGAATCCATTTAGATCGTTGCTTGAGTCTAAAGTAACTCAAATAAAACTCAAACCTAATCAACTTCGGTGGCTTATCAGCCAAAGATCTGCCCTAGTCCAGAATGGAGTAGTTTAGAAATAAATTCTAGGGAACTAACTCTGATGTAGTTCTTCAGGAATATATCTAAACTACTCCAGAACGGTTTAAAACGAATGCATCCGGAGAAAAATTGATTCTTCCTAGGGCAAGCCCATGTAAAATGAAACAGTTGCTTGCTGGAAAAAATATATTATGTAGAATTAGTTCCTGCTCTCTTGGTTATGGGCCAGTCTAGAACCACTTTTCAGCTTGCCTTTATTATAAAATAAAATTTAAGAAATAAAATATATTGAATGGTTTTTATTTTTATAATATTTATAAAAATTAAATTCAGATATATTTATTCTTCGAAAAACGGAAACAAATTATTTTAATTCCTAGAAAAGGGAAACTTGAAATAGTTATAATTATTATTATCATTATAACCTCTTACTTGTTAAAATTTCCACTTAACAATGAACACAAGACTGAAATGACAAGCACCACCATAAATTCCTAACGGTAAACACATAGAATTATTTCAATGCAGACGAAAAAACACAAACAAATATTCACGCTGTACAAAATCAAAAAAAAGCAGCGCTGCCTAAGCAGATTTCTTTGAATTCTCTTGTTTTTTTGCGCTCAACTGTTTCTAGCTGCATTACTTTTGTTCTAGTCTGGATCAGGTTAATTTTGGACCAGCTCAGATCCGGTCCTTTTCATAGACTGTTTCCAATTTCTCTGCAGGGGACCTCAACATGCCAACAGTGAAAGAGGAAATTGTAAAGTATTGTCGATGTTATATGGGAAAACTATTGAATCATCCAAACATCCTGGCTCGAGAACTACTAAATTTTGAAGGTCACCCACGCCTTACAAGGAGAGATATGCTGGACTGGAAAAACTAAACAAAAAATTAAACAAAAATTAAATAATGAATTCTTAAATTTGAAATGCTAACCTTTTGTTTAATAAAGTAAAAAATCGTGTAAAGTCTCAACGGATTATTCGCATTGGCAATAACCCAGAGAATAGAATACTAGGTTAAGATTTGTTCAGTTATTGTCATTTTCATTGTTTAATAATCAAAGATTCAATAATAAAATGTAGTAAATTGAAAAAAAAAATTCTTTTATTACGAGTATCATTGATTTTATTTCCACAATCGTTACCCATTTTAATTTATGGAAAATACCTTTCCATATAGTAAAAGAAGAATAGAAAAATAAAAATCATTGTTGTGTTTCCCTCCATAATTCTATTAGTTGAACAAACATAACTCTTGCAAATGCACATACATATAACGAGTCTAAGGATGTATGGATATACATATATTAGGGTAGGGAACTTTTACTAAATATAATTTGATCATTTAAGTATTGAGATTGTCAAGCTCCATACTCTTTTCCTAAACTAAATTGAAATTTTGTAAATAGTCACAACCAACACGACAACGCTGAAGACTTGATAAACAATCAAATTGTGGAGTAAACACTCAGTACCGATGACGGGCTCCCAATTCAAATAATGAGCAGCGTGTTCAAAGGGGACATCCGGAGGATGAAGTTGGCTTCACCAGCATGTACACCCAGTAAAAAATTACTGGTTATATTTGTAACAGACTCGCCCAGAAATACTTCCAGTTTCTATTGCCATGATTCAAATAAGCATTGCTTTCTACAATTCTACATTCTGTAGAACTGGCGCCAAGGCATTTGTTCTTCATTGTATTTTTTTCCTTCCGGAATATAATGTGCTATATTTTTTTTTTTTGGGTTTTCTAATGGAGAACTTAATTCCAAAAATTCGGAAAAGTAAGCGATTCTAAAAATAGAACTGTCAGATTGTCAGCTTAATTCCAAAAATCTCAAAAAGGAAGCGAGGCTATTGACAAAATCTGGTTCCTTTACATACTTAGCAGAATTTAGCGTTGATGACTTCGAGACCGTTGGTGGTGCAGTGAGCTGGCATGTTTTGAATCACGTAACCCAAGTTCAAATCCCCGTCGGATCGAAATACGAAAATAAATAAGTCTACGAGTATAAAAATAAAATTAAAAATAGAAAATGAAGAAAAATAAAAGCGAAAGAAAAAATATTTTTTTTAAATTTTTCTAAACTGGTGAAAATGTCGAAAACAGAAGACGTTCCTTTTGCAGCAATTCAGAATTAGTTCCGGAAGTCTCATCCCTTTATAAAAACAATCGATTAGGGAAGCGAGTGGGGAATTAGTACGCACAAATCTGCTTAATTTCCTACTCGATTGCGTTTTCGGAAATTTTTTTACTATGCAGAGACCCTCAATGAGCTTGGGGATAGTATCCCCTCTCCCTGTGAAGGCGCTAAGCTAATACTGGTGATGATGAGGGACATCCCCCTGTTCATAAAAGCGACAGTATATGTCAAAGGATGTGGCAGCAAATTTCACAACAGAACGCATGCTGAAGCCGAAATTACCATCTCCGACTCCCAAGAAGCCCGGTTACTGGAGGACCACTCATTGAGGACATCCATATAAACCTCCATCGGAGCGAGACGGCAACCAACGCTTTGAAGTAAATATAAATAAAGGTAAGACTCATATTGCTTTCATCCATATATATGTAAAAATTTGGTGTCTTTGGCGATTTTCCGGCATATATTTATCCCCTCACCTTAGAGAGGAGGATATATATATTCGTATCGTTTGCTACAAAACAAAAGTGTAACACTTCAAAGGAGTGACCTAAGACCCTAAGTATGTTCGGCGAGCAATGTCCGTCCGTCTGTCTGTCTGCTGGCTGGTGCGCACGATAACTCTCGAAAGGAGTAACCGATTGACTTCAAATTTGGTATGTGGTAATATTTTCTTTTATTTCCGGCTAAGTTCGAAGATGGGCTATATTGGTCCACTCCTTCTAGTACCTCCCGCACAAAGGGTTAACATTTAGTGAAATATTGATTATTTAATAACTTATACACTACTTACTTGAATCCTTGAAATTCTACACATAGTATTAGTTTATTAGTCACTATTACTTCGAGAAAAAATGAGCGAAGTTGCCACACCGCTTTTGGTACCTCCCACACAAATTGGCAATTTTGAATCAAAAGTTACCAACTTATAACTTTAATACCAGTGCATACAAAGACTTGAAATTTTGTACAGTGTAATGGTTTAATAGTACCTAAAATACAGTGAAAAATGGGCATTATTGCCACGCTCCTTTTGGTACCTCCCACACAAATGGACCATTTTGTACCAAAAGTTACCAGCTGATAACTTTAATACCAGTGCATACAAATACTTGAAATTTCGTTCAGTGTATTGCTTTTTTAGTACCAAGAGTCCAGAGAAAAATGGGCGTTATTGGCACGCCCCTTTTGGTACCTTTCACACAAATGGACTTTTTTGTACCAAAAGGTAACAGTTTTTACTTTAATACAAGTGCAGACAAATACTTGAAATTTCGTACAGAGCAATGCTTTTATAGTACCCAGAGTATAGAGAAAAGTGGCCGTTATTGACACGCTCCTTTTGGCACCTCTCTCACTCTCTTATGCAATGGTGTTAATATTATAAGCTGTTAACTTTTTGTAAAAAATAGTCCCTTTGTGTGGGAGGGGCCACTTCACCTATTTTCTCAGGTTGATAGCGACAAATAAACTATTACTATGCGTGGAATTAGAGAGGATTCGGATAAGTAGTATAGTAGTTATTAGATAATCAAAATTTCACTAAATTTTAACCCTTTGTGAGGGAGGAACTGGAAGGAGTGGACTAATATGGCCCATCTTTGAACTTAGCCTGAGATAGAAAAAAAAATTATCTCATACCAAATTTGAAGACTATCCGTTATTCCTTTCGAGTGTTAGATATCGTGCGCTCCAGCCAGACAGACAGACGGACATTGCTCAAATGACTTAAAATGGAACAAAACAGATTTCCGACGAACATACTTGGGGTCTTAGGTCACTCCTTCGATGTGTTACACTTTTTGTCCGTAGCAAATGATATATACCCTCTTCACACAAAAGTGAGGGTATGAAAATAATTGAAATATATTAATTTTTATATATTTTATGGATTTATAAAGTTTCCGTCTGCATTTGAAAATATGCTATTTTTTAATTTTTCCCGATCCATTCGTATAAATCGATATTTAATAGAGCCGGATATATACCGATTATTTTCTTATTATCTTTTCTGGATAGACAAAAGTTAGGACAAATTGAAGGTATATTTTCAAAAAAAAAAAATTTTGTAAATTTTTTTTTACGAAAAAAAGGAAAAAATTTTATATATAAACAACTTCAAGTGGTCATAATTGTTTGTACTATTGGGTATATCAAACCAATTTTTTTTCATCATATAGGATTTAATTTTGTTGCCCATCCAGGCATGTTGATACGGATGAAATCGGTGCATATTGTGCTCCGATATTTACAAAATACTAGCACACGGTGGGGGAAAAAATGAAAAATTCAATTGCAGATATCTCGGTCACTATACGAGATAATTCTTAGGTGTAAAAAGTTTTTTATAGACACACACAAAGACATTTTATAAATTAGCCGATGTGGCCAACTTTGAGGACCTCTAGCTCCGCCCGTTTTACAAATATTGAGTCTCCCAAAAAATTTTTACTGTTCTGGATTTGTAAGAGTGCGACGAATACTCTGCAAAAATTTGAAGAAATCAAAAAAAACATTCGTTAAAAAGTTTGTTTTAAAACATTTACAAAAAAGGCACATTGTGTTCTCTTTAAAACAAAGTAAACTTTGCAAAAATCGGTTTAGCGGTTCCAGAGCAATTACACCCAGGAAAATAATTGGTTGGAATTCGATTGTAACAATAAAAAATAGTACTAGCAACAAACAGTATATTGCCTACACCGTCTGTCGGTTGTATTTATATATAATTAGTTGAAAAAACAATAATAACATGGATACGATCAAATGAAAATGCTTGCAACTAAAGCGATGGTGGTATTAATCGAATTAAGACTGTTTTTTTTTTTCATTGACTCTCGGTTAGTTGTGGTAACTACTTTTATACTTTCATTATAGTACCATATGATCGATTTTTGGTTATGACAACCAATGTTTTATTCTTGACAACAGAAATTGTATGAACAGACCAAAGATTATTATTGCAAGATTATTATTGCATTGGTTACTACAACAGAAAAAATATTAATAAATAATTGTTTTTTGGTTATCCCAATAATTTCCTAAATTTAGAATAATTAAATGTATTTTGGGAAATACAACCGAAATATTGGTTGCTGTTCTTTTGCTGATACATGACAAACATTAAATAAAATTACTCGACATAAATAAATCTTCAACATTTTGTTCAAGAACGGTATATTTAGTCAAAAATAATCTCGTGTGGATAATAATGTGTGGAATGCAGAATATGTTGTACAAAATGTTGTACATAAATAAAAAAATAAAAGCAAAAATTATGAAATTGAAAGCATTGCATAAAAGTTTTGTGTTTTTTTTCGTGTACTAAAATGTGTGTCAAATATTTCCACATATCATAATGAATTTGTAATATGAGATTTTTAATTTTGTTATGAATTGTTTGGTTTTTTGTTCAATAAATAAAATAAAAATTAATGACAACTGTTTTTAATTAATTGTCGGTAGTATATGACTGACAGCTTGTCAGAACAACCAATGTTTTAAAACAGTTGGTTGTGGCAACACACAACAGATAATTTTAGCCACCATTTTCGTAGTTGGCACAACCAAATATGATTGTTGTCAACATGGAAGTAGAAGTATACCACAACCAAAATGTTGGTTGTCCTGATGGAATCGCATGATAGTAGACAGAACTACCAACATTCGGTTGGCAAATAATTCGGTTGAGGCAACCAAACTGTATTATGTGTGCACAAATTTCGTAAAACACAAATACTGATTTTTTTAATTTTTCAAAAATTAAAAAGGCCATATTTTTTTTTTTTTTAAATGATAGCGAGATCTTGATTTACCTATTTGTAACTGCTTATAAACATGTTAGCCAAATATAAACTACAATGGTCGACATTAAATATTCTGACCCCTGGAATTTTAAAAGTCCTGTAAAAATTGCAAAACGGTTTCGAAATAAAAAACTGAGTATGCAGTTTATTTTCTGTTGGGCTATAGTTTCACTTGTATATAGTCTCGTTCGTAGGAGAAAATGTCGTTACGCTCGGTATAATCAGACGAAACAAACAAAAACGAGGCGGCCAATTTTGAGAAAGAAACGGCCAAATTATTTCCCTTTTTCTGAATTCCTTTCACTGTGATTTGCTGGACGGTATACAAATCTAGTAGGCTACTTTTTTCTCTTGCAGTATTATTTTCCTCCAACATTGTTGGTATTGTGTAGAAATAGAGCACAAAACTAATCCAATGCTTCTACACCTAAGCAAATATAGGAAATGTGTATCTTGGCTGTCAGAAAGCATCCTGGTATTCTGTGAAATTAGCCACAAGGAGACGGAATAAGCCACCAAAGTCGAAGAGATAACAAAACAAAAGGAAACACATAAAACAAATACATGGAAAGTTTATTTATTCATATTTGTCTATCACACATAAAGGGATCCCAGTATATACACACACACACACACAAACATGCAGGCAACCATCCACATGGACGACAGTCCGGCCAATCTTCTTTACTATAAAGACTGTGAAGAAGATGACGATGTTGCATGGACGTTGATGGAATGTTGTCAGTCTTGCACTTAATTTTCTAAATAGAATCTCAAACTAGACAAACAAGTTGAACGAATGCTTCAGCCGCCCCCTACACACTTCCAACGCAGTTCGTCGTGCGATATAGGTCCATGGATGATCCATGTACTTTGTTGATTCTAGAATCCGCTTCCTTAGTAAAGAATTTCCTTAATAGTTATGAATTTATCGGATCAAATTGGTGAGCATGTGTTTAGGTGAGTGTGTATGTGTGAGAGACTGTAATTTAAGTTTTAGTTGGGTTTATAAATTGGTACGGGCTAAGGATACTTCAACATCATATTGTATCGTCGACATCAGACTCTTGTACGTCATCTGCATCCTTAAATGCTTTGGCAAAATTTTGCTTAGTTTATTTAGTGGACTGTCTCTTGTTGGAGAGGAGCAGCAGTTCCTTGTAACAAACTCTCCAAACTAAGGTGCAGAGGTGTGGATATAGGGGGAGAGAAAGAAGGGGAAGGGAATGACAACATTTCTTAATCGTATTGAGAACACATGAACAAGTTTCCCTTCGCTGTTGGGTATCTTCTAGTATATTGTGTTTGCTTATTCGCCTCGAGGATTTTAGTGGGATATTTCCTCAGTTCTTGTTGTGGAAGGGGTAAGGGTATATGTTTGCTTACAATATAATATGGTTAATATTTTTCTATTTTTTCCATTTTTGGTCTTGAGGCAAAACATTAGATTTGATTGAACTCTGACATTTCAGTCTGTTTCTCAAGAGGTTTTCTGTAGCTTGATTTCACAAATGAGATTAAAACCATTCGATTGGAATTAATGATAAAAGAGATAAATAATTTCTATAGTTTTACATGGAATACTTGAAAGTTTGAAGATTTAAGATGTTGCTATTCATACGATAAAAATTAAAAAAAAAAAATAAATAAAATCAAAGAGGTATGGTTTCATAACTAGTTAGTTTACAAAGGATCTTGTATCTCTGGTGAAATTAAACATTCTAATTAACAAACTAATTAATTTAAACAAATTTAGCATTCAATACTAACAAGTCTTCCAACAAGGGAAGTCATTTTGACTTTTAAAACAAGTAAGAAAGTTCAGTCGGGTAAACCGACTAAAAAATTCTATAATTATTTTGTTTTTAATTAAATTATTATCAATTTATTTATTTTATACTGGTATTAAATTTAAAAACCGTAAAATTTTGGTGCAAAATGGTCCATTTGTGTGGAAGCTAACAGAAGGGGCGTGGCAACATCGCCCATTTTGCTTGAGGTGTTAGCGACTAATAAACTGATACTATATGTGCAATCTCAAAAGATTCGAATATTACACTATGTTAACCCTTTGTGCGGGAGGTACCAGAAGGTGTAGGCCAATATGGCCCATCTTCGAACTTATCCGGAGATAGAGAAAAATATTAGTACATACCAACTTTGAAGTCAATCGATTCACCCTTTCGAGAGTTATTGTACGCAACAGTCAGCAGACAGACAGACGGACGGACGGCAGGACCGACCGACAGATATTGCTGATATGTATTAAAATTAACCAAATCAATTTCCCCCAAACATACATGCGGTCTTAGGTCACTCCTTTGATGTGTTACATTTTTTGGCCCTTAGCAAATGATTTGTTAAGGGGATGATATGTCATTGGGATGCACCTTTAATGTTTGGAGCATATTTTGAAGGATAAGATCAATAAAGTCACAATACCCTTTAAATTGAAGGAAATTATGAGGGCTACAAATGTTGAGAATAACATTTTCAAGTTGTGCGCCCCTGTAGGCGAGTTGGGTTCCCCCAAACTCGCCTATGAGTTTGGGGTCGTGGGTTCGATTCCCACCAGAGGCTCTGGTCTGTCGCTGCAAACATAAAGCCCGGCCATTCCCTGGACCTAAAAATTAGAATATAAATTTACTTTGTATTGTAATTCATATAAATAAATAAACATTTTCAAGTAGAAACAGAACTTTTGTAAATGTCATTGAAATAATTAGAAAATCAAAAAAAATCGCAAAATATGTTTTTTCCATTTTTTGAGAGCTGACATCGTACCAAAGAAAGCGATGACTATTTAAAATGTAGAAATTACAGCTATTTTGATAGGAATAAGAGATTTTCAAAAAAATCATATTGTTATACCCTCACTATTGTGAACAAAGGTCCGAGGGCGGTCCAAAAAAGCCGACCTAACAAAAAACCAATTTTGGGAGAATGTTTCTTTATTTTTAAACATAATCTCCTTTTAGTTCGATAGACTTTTTCCAGTGTTTTTCAATAGCTTCGAGATACCCTGTCTATAGTAAGACCTGTCTAGCTTCTGAAAATAACCATCAAACGCAACCTCCACCTCTTCATTGATGGCAAACCTTTTTCCGCCAAGCCATTTATTCTAGTTTGGAAAAAAAGTAATCCCAAGAAGCTAAATCTGGCGAATAAGGTGCGTGCTAAAGCAATTCGATCATTAATTCATTGATTTTTGCCATCTGTCTTGATGGTGAGCCAACGCGGCACCCATCGTACATCTTTCTCATCATCATGTTTTCTGTCAATATGCGATGTATAGGACTTTTTGAAATGCTTATCACTTCAGCTAGCTGACGAACCTTCAATCGACGATCATCCAATACCATTTTGTGGATTTTTTAAACCATTTCAGGCGAAGACACCTCAATTGGCAGCTCGTACGGCCCCGTTTAAACTCTGCCGCCCAATTTATAGCTGCTAATGAAGGAACAGAATCCCCCAAAGTAGAATCTAGCTCTGTTTTAATATAGTTTGGACTGGGACTTTTGAAATGAAAGTATTGTATTACATATCGGGGATACATTCCATGTTTTACAAATTCACTGAGATTGTTTACTCTTGAGTGCTTAAAAACAAAAAAACTTAACAACGTTACGCCTAGAAACCTAAAACATACACACAGAATACAGTTTGGTTGCGACAACCGAATTATTTGCCAACCGAATTTTTCAGGACAACCAACATTTTGGTTGGGATATACTACTGCTTCCATGTTGACAACAATCATATTTGGTTGCGCCAACTACGAAAATGGTGGCTAAAATTATGTTTTTTAAGTTGCCACAACCAACTGTTTTTTTAAAAATTGGTTGTTCTGACAATTTGTCAGAAAACGTATTTGACAATTAATATTAAAAATCATCACTATTATGAGATGTGGAAATATATGACACAAATTTTAGTACACGAGAGTACAATGCATAACAAAACTTTTATGCAAATATCGCTTAACCCTGTGCTTTCAATTTCATGATTGTTGCTTTTATTTTTTATTTATGTAAAACATTTTGCACAGCATATTTTGCATTCCACACGTTATTATCCACACGAGATCATTATACCCTCACCTTAGAGAGGAGTGTATATATCATTTGCTACGAGCCAGAAGTGTAACACATCGAAGGAGTGTCCTAAGACCGAAAGTATGTTCGGCGAATATTCGTTTTTGGATCATTTTAAGTCGAATGAGAAATGTCCGTCTGTCTGACTGTTGGCTGGTGAGCACTATAACTCTCGAAAGGAGTAACCGATTGACTTTAAATTTAGTATGTGGTAGTATTTTCTTCTATCTCCGGCTAAGTTCGAAGATGGGCTATATTGGTCCACTCCTTCTAGTACCTCCCCCACAAAGGGTTAACATTTAGTGAAATATTGATTATTTAATAACTTCTCTACTACTTATTCGAATCCCCTGAAATTCTACACATAGTATTGATTTATTAGTCACTATTACCTCGAGAAAAATGTGCTAAGTTGCCACGCCCCTTTTGGTACCTCCCGCACAAATGGACAATTTTAAACCAAAAGTTAATAGTTTATAACTTTATTACCAGTGCATACTAATACTTGAAATTGTATATAGTGTAATGGTTTAATATTACCTACAATACAGTGAACAATGGGCATTATTGCCACGCTCCTTTTGGTACCTCCCACACAAATGGACCATTTTGTACCA
Source organism: Eudasyphora cyanicolor (assembly GCA_963930755.1). Classification (NCBI taxonomy): domain Eukaryota; kingdom Metazoa; phylum Arthropoda; class Insecta; order Diptera; family Muscidae; genus Eudasyphora; species Eudasyphora cyanicolor. The sequence continues at coordinate 89,357,003 of OZ005736.1, read as the reverse complement.
AAAGTTACCGGCTTATAGCTTTAATACCAGTGCATACAAATACTTGAAATTTCGTTCAGTGTAATGCTTTTTTAGTACCAAGAGTCCAGAGAAAAATGGGCGTTATTGGCACGCCCCTTTTGGTACCTTTCACACAAATGGATATTTTGGTACCAAAAGGTAACAGCTTTTACTTTAAAACTAGTACATACTTTAAAGTTATTAAATGCAATTTAAATTGATAATAATTTAATGAAAAATAAATAAATAAATTTATTAATATTTTTTTTTGGGTCTCAAGGTGATGGGTTTCATAAGTCGGTTTACCCGACTGAACTTTCTTACTTGTTTTTGACTACATATACCGCTCTTGAAGAAAATGTTGAAGATTTATTTATGTCGAGTAATTTTTTTTTGTTTGTCATGTATCAGCAAAATAACAGCAACCAAATATTCGGTTGTATTTCTCAAAATACATTTATTTATTCTAAATTTGGAAAATTATTGGGATAACAAAAAAAAAGATTATTTATTAATATTTTTTCTGTTGTAGTAACCAATTATTCGTTGCAATAATAGTCTTTGTTCTATTGATACAATTTCTGTTGTCAAGAATAAAACATTGGTTGTCACAACCAAAAATCGATCATATGGTACTATAACGAAAGTTTAAAATTGGTTACCACAACTAACCGAGTGTCAATGAAAAAAAAAACAATTTTAATTCGATTGATACAACCATCGATTTAGTTGCAAGCATTTTCATTTGATCGATTCCATGTTATTATTGTTGTTTCAACTATTTATATATAAATACAACCGACACACGGTGTAGGCAACATAATTTTTGTTGCTAGCACTATTTTTTTATTGTTACAATCGAACTCCAACCAATTATTTTCCTGGGTGTGTATAAGTGTTATACTAAGTCAAAAAACTGACTTTATAGTCAAAGTTATGGCGAAATTTTTAGTTAAAGTTATAGTCAAAATATGTCTGTATAGTCAAATTTAAATAAGGCTAATTTTATAAGGTATTATTTTTGAAAACACAGGGGAAGTATAAAAATGTATAAATGGAGGAAAATTATTTAAGCTTTTTATAAAAATACAAATATGGAGATAGAAAAGTCTGAGCGCACGTTTTCGAGAAAAACTTACGTAAATATCAGTCTAAAAACAAATGGTTATTTTGATATGGTTCTAGGTAAGTTTTGCATTATAGGTAAGTTCAGGGAAATGGAATTTTTACATTCCTCAAATTGTTTTGGAAACAACCAAATATCTTAAAAACTATCATTTAGTTGAAATTATATTTTACTTACAAGCGTGAAGAGCTAAGTAAATGGAATCATAACATACCTGCAAAGAAAAAGAAAAAATTTATTAAATTTGTTTTCTATTGCAAAAATTCGTTCTAATAAATTATTATTGTTTTCTATTTCAAAAATTACATTCTAATAAATTATTATTGTTTTATATGGCTTTTTTATTAAAATAACCATATCAATCAAATAAATGATTATTTCACTTTATTATTAATATAGTTGAATGGACAAAAAATTAATTGCAATTAATTTTTTGGAATTTTTTCTATTTTGTATGGTTTTTTTCATGACAACAAAAATGTTTTTTTTGAAAAAAAAAATTTATTTTTTCTAATTTTTTTAACGGCAGTTACTAAACTTAAGTTTCTACGGGAAAGTTTCCCGTCTTTATCGAGCTTTTACTTATAATAATATAGTCCAAATACTCCAAGAAAACAGGAATTTAAAAGATATATTAAAAAAAAATTAATATAAATTTTTTTTATTTTTTTTTCTTGGTTTTTAGGACACCATATTACACCAGAAAATTTTATATACAGCATTTCGACAAAAATTTTGTAAACGAATGTAATAATTAAATTTCATTATAAATAAAGCCTTATAATTGATTTTTTGTTTGTACAATACACTAACGTTTTCTAAAACACTCAAGCTATATTTGCAAAAAATATGACTTGTTTATCCACAGAAAGCAAATATGTTTAACAAAATATCAATATAAGTAAACCATAATCCATAAGTTTTACAAAAATCAATTACCCTCTATTTGGTGTTTTCTAGTAAATTAATAGTTTAAATACATATTAATTAAAAATCCGCGCAGTGTTATATAAAAACCAAAAATTTGTATAAGAATTACAACGACAAAAACGATGATAAAAATGCTTTCAATATAAATCAGATTAAAAAACGACAACTTAATAACCGTATTGTAATTTTATTATTAGTGCAAACAATAGTTGGTTATTAGTGCAAACAATAGTGCAAAAACAATTGCATATTTCCCGGACAAGCAAAAAAATTGTTGTATACTTTTAGGGTATGTAAAAAAGAGTAAGAAGTGAAGCAGTAATTGTTTAAATACATTTAATAGTTATTATTTATAAACACAAAAATATGGAAACCACTAGTGAAATTTTAATTGGAATGCAAAGCGCTTTGTTAAGCTACAAATTTGAATTTAATCTTGAGAGTTTAATATTAGGAAATTTTGTCAAAAATTCATGTGATTGATTCGTTTGATTGTTTCAGTTACATTGTATCTATTAACGTTTTTTCAGTAGCCATAATGTAACTTAAACATATGGTATCCAACAATTTTTTTTTGACAGAATAATAAAAACATAGATCAACAATAAACAACAACATAAAGTATCGATCATCCCAAGACGGCGCTTCGTCGGGAATGGGCCAAAATACCGCCGAGCCACTTTCGTGCAGCGTGTCATGGCTTTGTCGGCCGTTTGAAGGCCATAATTCGTACCAAAGGTGGCCAATTCGAACAAATCTAAACTGTTTCTAAAATTGTATGTTATATCCGACATTTTTTGCTTTTGAACAATAAAATTTAAAAAAAAAATAAAAAAATTGCATTACATATCAGCCACCCTGTATTAGGACAATTTTTTTTGCAATTATTTATTTAAAATTTTTAATACCAAAAAACGATTGCATATTTCCAGGCAATGCATAAAACGGTAGTTAAAGATAACACAACTATTTAACAAAAATGTCATCCGCAATATCTGAACGAAATTAATTTAAAGTAAACAACTCGTTTAAAAATGAATGGAATTTATAATAATCTAAAAAAATACATATATATTTTTTCAATTTAAATCATTTTGCATACATCATTTAATTCTGGTACACAAAAAAGTTAGTACAAAAATTAAAGCCTACCTCCTGGCGTTTTCTGCAATTAAATAAATGGCATATTTTACGGAGCACCAGAAACGTTAATTCCTGGGCTTAAAAAAATAAATATGAGGGATTCTGCAAAAAACAAACGCTCATATTAGCCCAGCAAGGGAGAACACAAACAAACTAGAGAAAAAAGACAATAACAAATTGCTGCTCATCTGTTGGTTTTATGCAATTTGTATTGGATACGTAAAACTGCACTCGTGCGGCTCTCCATCCCAATTTTATTCTTTTTTCTTGTTTTCTTTGCGAATATGTGCTAAAAATATGTTTCTGTTTCATATGGAAACCATACACTTGCTCCACATAAATATATGATATACTTGTAAACCATATTTAGTTATAAAGATATAACAATATGTACCAAACAATAACCACCAACTGTTAGGTCTCTATGTTTGCAGATATAGTTACACTGAAAAAAGGGTTGATAACAATAAAGACAAGGACATTGATTAAAAGGCAGACACAAAGATTAATGCTTTATACCAAATGTAAGTACAAAATTGAGTTAGTTTACTATTTAATTGTATTCTAATGTTAATGTCAAATCCACTGATTTAACCACAAAGACATAAAATATTAGGATAAAGATCGCGTTTTATGGAAACTAAGACCATAAATTTAATATCATTTAATTTATCTTAAATATGATTACAAAATTGATTAATTTTAAAATTTGTTGTGCACTCATATGAAAAGCAAATTCTATGAATTGAAGCCATAGACATTGAAACATTGAAATAAAGACATTTTATATTTATTGACATGGAAACATTTAAATAAAGACATTTTGTATTTAAACTACAGACAAGTTTCTTAATACAGCTTACATTGTCTTAAAACATAGAACAAAATTGACGTATTTTAATGGTTCATATGTTGCACCAAATCAGTGTTTACATTTTTAATTTTTTTCCCGTGTACATACGTATGCATTTTAGGGTGCAGTGCAGGAACTCTAAACTTTGTTCTTCTTGTTTTTGGTCTGTGTCATTTTTCCATTCTAGTTTATTTTTATTAAAACTCAATAAATGTTGACGATATATTGGCAAACAATAGCAAAACACTATACATAAACTTTTTGGTTTGGAAAAGTCCTGCTAAACAAACTGGGCAAAAAGCAGGCGCCGTCCTTAAGGACAGTATATTTTACTGGTCTATACATACATACAGAGCTGAGTGTTGGGTGAAATTTAGAGCAGATACTCAGGCAACACTTGCGTATGGTTTGACGTATACTGGAGTGTGCACCACTAATTTAAATTATAAAAATATTACAGAAAACATTGATTAAACAAACAGAAAACATTGATCCGTAAAATTTAATTTTCTTCACAACATTTCTTCGAAATGGATTTTTTTAGAAAATATTGTCGAATTTAAATTTTTCTATCATATATCCACATTGAATTTTTCAGAAAAAGATTGACAAAATTAAATTTTTATCCTGTTTCGAACCAGTTTTTTATAGAAGTTTTGAAAGAAATTGACATAATTTTTGTCAAAATTAAATTTTTATACTCTCACTTTAGTGTGACGAGGGTATATGGGTCATAATATTTAATATCGACCTATGTAGTTTATTTTTGGCTAAAATGTTTATAAGCAGTTACAAATAGGTAAAATAAGACCTCGCCATAAATTTAAAAAAAAAAATTTAAAAATTTTGTGAGCATTTTAATTTTAAAAATATGAGGAAAAATTATAAATATATATAACTTCAAGTGGTCATAAGAGTCTGACATATGGGGCCCAAATATAAAACTTAACTTCTCTAACACCTCTTCATCTACCATGCCAAGTTTGGTCACACTCAGTTGGTTGGTGAAGAAACGGTGGAATTATTTCTCCTTTTTGTATTCATACCACTGTGCAGTGTTTTGCAAAAACAGAGGAAAATTGTCAGACTAGTCTTGGTATTTCGTCCATAACTTTTACAAATATTGAGTCTCACAAAATTTTTGTTACTGTTCTGGATTTGAGAGAGTGCGACGAATATTCCGAGAATCAAGACGGGAGCAATTTTTTCTACAAAGGTTTTTTTAAAAAAAAAAAATTTCGTAAACAAATTTTTTAAAAAGTTAACAGCTTATAACATTTTAAAGAGGACAAATGGCGCATTGTGTCCTCTTTAAAACAAAGTAAACTTTGCAAAAATCGGTTCAGCAGATCGAGAGCTATCATGTGCTACGGATAAAAAGTGTAACACATCGCAGGAGTGACCTAAGACCCCAAGTATGTTCGGCGGAAATCTGTTTTGAGCCATTTTAAGTCATTTGAGCAATGTTCGTCTGTCTGTCCGTCTGGCTGGAGCGCACGATAACTCTCGAAAGGAATAACAGGTTGACTTCAAATTTGGTATGTGATAGTATTTTTTCTATCTCAGGCTAAGTTCGAAGATGGGCCATATTGGTCCACGCCAGTACCACCCTCACAAAGGGTTAACATTTAGTGAAATATTGATTCTCTAATGACTTCTATACTACTTATCCGAATCCTCTGTAATTGCACACGTAATAATAGCTTATCTGTCGCTATCAACTTGAGGTACGGGAGGTACCAAAAAGGGCCTGCAAATGACGCCCACTTTTCACTGAACTCATTTTGTACCAAAAGTTACCAGCTTATAACATTAATACCATTGCATACAAATACTTGAAGTTTTGTACAGTATAATGCTTTTATAGTAACAAGAGTCCAGCGAAAAGTGACCGTTATTGGCACGCCCCTTTTGGTACCTCCCACACAAATGGACCATTTTGTATCAAATGTAAACAGCTTTAAACTTTAATACCAGTACATAATTTAAAGTTATTAAATGAAATTTAAATTGATAATAATTTAATAAAATAAAAAAATAAGAAAACATTTTTTGCTATGAAATTGTCTCAAAAACTGAAATTTCAACGAAATTTTCTCGCAAAATAAAATGATGACAAAATATTTTTAGAATGCTAAATCAAAACAAAAATTTGGACGAAAATTTTCAATAAAAAAATTTTCAAGAAAAATGGAATTTCATACCAAACGAAGTTTTTTGAAATTTTCTTGAAAAATTAAATTTTGGCGACATTTTCTAGAAAAATCAAATTTTCATGAAAATTGTCTTTATCTTTTAATTCATTTTGTCTCTAGGGGATATTCTGTGGAATTTATTAAATCTGTATTGAAATCAGGACTTTTTCAGACAACCATATCTATATACAGGGTTTTCCAACAAGAGGTGTTATTTTCAATCACCCGGTATTTCGGTAGCTGTCACTTTTGAAGCTATTATTCTTTGACATTTGATAAGTAGAAACTACGCCATTACTAAAAATGGAACGATACACGATTCAACAACGCACTGAAATTATTAAAATTCACTACAAAAATGGTGAAAATCTTGCAGTCACAGTTCGCAAAACTAAAGCATTTTTGGGTCGTCGTGAAGCACCTTGTCGGACCGCAATTCAGAAATTCGTGGAAAAATTCGAGCTGTTGGGACAAGTTAGACTTGGGTCGTAAGGCTTATAAAGTTCAGGTAACACAAGAACTCAAGCCGGTCTATCATCAACAACGTCGCGTCTTTGCTGATTGGGTCCTTGAAATGCATGAAATCCGAAATTCCATCGAAAAATCATCTTGACTGATGAGGACCATTTTCACTTCGGTGGCTACGCCAACAAGCAAAATTGTCGCATCTGGAGCTCGGAAAACCCAAGAGTTATTGTTGAGAAGCCTCTGCATCCTCAACGTTGTTGCGGTTTATGGTCCGACGGGGTCATTGGACCTTACTTTTTTGAAAATGAGGTTGGATCAACAGTTACTTGAATGGATTGCGCTATCGAGAGATGATTAATAATTTTTTATGGTCGGAGTTGGATGGTATTAATCTGGACAACGTTTACTTTTAACAAGACGGCGCTACGTGCCACACAATCAACGAAACCATTGCTCTGTTACGGGAAAAGTTTCCGGACCGTGTTATCTCTCGAAGAGGTGATCACAATTGGCCACCGAGATCTTGTGATTTAACACCTTGCGACTTCTTCCCTTGGGGCCACGTGAAAGATAAGGTCTACGCCAACAGCCCAGCGTCGATTCAAGACCTCAAAAATAGAATTCGTGAGGCTATCGAGGACATAGGGCAGCCACTTTTCGATTTGGTTATGGAAAATTTCATGAAAAGGATATGGTCCTGTAAGCGTGGTCGTGGTGGCCATTTGGCTAATGTTGTTTTTCATTATTAACGTCATACCTTCCACTTTATTATGAAAAAAAACTTCCGATCATCTATCTCAAAAAATGACATTTTTTTTGGAATACCAAAATAACACCTCTTGTTGAAAAACCCTTTAATTGTATGAGTGTCTACCTTCCACACTATCTGCATAAATTAATATTTAGTGGTCATATACATTTTAAACATTACGACATAGATCCGTACGTACCTCTCGTACAAAATCTATACAGTTGACTGGATATTCATTATACTATCTATTTCATATTTTTAAGTTTGAATGTGGATATACAGAGTATCCTATTCCTATCATCTAATGAAACATCATCTGCTACTACAATGTAGTTAGGGTTCAATAAATATCAATGGAAATAATGTTCCAGTTGAGCAACTAAAGGCTTGAAATAATACCATTGACTATAAAAAGATCAACAATAGATGTACTCGTACAATACAAAAGTCTTTGGAAAGGATTATAAAATAGTTTGTTTAATCTTTACATTGTCGATTATTTAATCCAAAACAAAAGAAGAAAAGTAAATAAGCTCTAGAAGATTTTTCTATAGAATTTTGTGTACAGTTTTCCAACCACACCAAAATATGTACAATATGTAAATATGCATGTATTTTTGCATATGATATATGAACATTCATTCGTCTCATATCGCAGAACGTAATAAAGTTTTCATAAAAAAGTTTAAGAGCTGCATTCCAACAAATATAAAAATTCGAAAAGTTTATTTTCCAATTCAATTGTTTTCCGATATTGATTTTGTTTATTAGTTATTCGTTTTTTATGCCGCAGCACTATTTGGTGAATGGAAAACAAATTGTTATAAACTATGTATTTTACAATTACTCTTCTTGTTGAGTGTCCGCAATTTTCATTTTTACTTTTCGTTTTTGTGCAAAAATATAAATGATTTATTGATGATGATATTGTTCGAAATTTGTGTAGATTTTTTTTGCAGTAACAACACGAGCTTCACCACGTGTGCATTTGGGTTTATGGGTCATTGGAGGAAGGCATCGCTGAATGGATATGTAGACGAATGAATGGATGAATATATGTTTGACAAATTCAATATTTAATCAGAAGAGGGTTTTTGTTTGTTTTTTTTTTCTTTCTTCCGGGAAATAAAGCACATGGTCGGCATAGAGGCAATGGTTGCTTTTGTAAATTTTAAATGCTCCCTAAATATTATGCAAACGAAAATTAAGGAAAACAAACCCATTTTTTAAGCGAAAAGTTTAACAAAAAATTGTATTACAAAAAATAATATCATAATTCATATTCCTTAATTGCAGGAAATCTATATACATACGGAATTTAAAAGAGAACCGAAAAATGATAATTTAAACACAGACTCATATAATTTTTAAAGCATGCATTTAAAATTTATTACAGAAAAGGTAAACCTATAAATAAGAAATCAGGTTATACTAACTGTGCGAGTTTAAATTAAACTTTTTTTGTGTAGATTGAAGGATATCTATCTAAAGGGTGGTCCAACCATGCACGATGTTCATTGTGAGCCACATCTATGTAAATGTACTGTTTTTTACCCAAGTTAATTTAAGATTCCTTTGTTTCAACACATGCAACATTTCCGTTTCCCTTTTCCCGCAATCAGGACTTTTATACGCTATTCTGGAATTTGGAAATAGGAGCTAATAAGCTTATTTCGAGGGACTGCATATGTTCCACCGTAAAAGGGCAAATAAATTATTTCAGAATCTAAATCACCAATAGATGATCTTATCTTTTATGAATATTTATTTAAAATTAGTTGAATCAAACATATTTAAATATTTTAATATTTAAAGATTAAAACAAACAAATTTTATCACTTAAATGCTACCTCAACTAATATACAGCATTGATTTTGTTTACATTTTTCGAATTTCAAATGATGAGTTTCGAATTTCAAATGGAAAAACTCGAATTTCAATTGATATTTTCCGAATTTCAAATGATTTCGAATTTCAATTGATGTGTTTCGAATTTCAAATGATGTGTTTCGAATTTCAATTGATGTCTTTCGAATTTCAATTGATTTGTTTCGAATTTCAATTGATGTTTTTCGTATTTCAATTGATGTTTTTCGAAATTAAATTTATATGTTTCGAATATCAAGTGATGAGTTTCGAATTTCAATTGATGTTTTTCGAATTCCAATTGATATTTTTCGAATGTCAAATGACGTTTTTCGAATTTCAATAGATTTTTTTCGAATTTAAATTGACGTTTTTCGAATTTCAAATAAAATATTCGAATTTCAATTTATGTTTTTCGAGTACTTTTCTTATTTTTGAATTTAAACGAAAAGTAATTTTTTTGTTTTCTTAGCTTTGGTTTATGCTGTAAGAGCTACCTTTGCACTCAGGGACCACATTCAACACCTTTTGCACCACTGTTCCATATTAAACAATTTTTATAATTGCAGTGCATCATAATTTTAACCTTTTTGCAACACAGTGCTACATAATTGCAGTGCATCACAATTTTAACCTTTTTGCACCACAGTGCTACTAAAAGCATACATTTAGAAAAAAAAAACATTCTTATTTCATATTTAACTTACCCTCTCTCCCTGCATCCATATTTTTACCCACTGTACTAAATGTACGCTTTTTGACCCACTGTGCTATATTTAACCTTTTGGGTCCACTGAACCAAATTTAACACCTTTTTGGCCTACTATATTTTGTCCACTGTATTTAACCATTTTTTGCACCACTGTACCATAGTTAACACATTTTTGCCCCACTGTTCCATAGTAAACGCTTTTTGCCCCACTGTACCATACTTAACCCATTTTGTTCCACGTTACCATATTTTACTATTTGTGCCCACTGTATCCATTTTTGTCATACAGTACCATAATTAACCATTTGTGTCCCACAGTACCATTCTAACACATTTTTTCCCCACTGTTCCATAGTTAAAGCTTTTTGCCCCACTGTACCATGTTTAACAGTTTTTGCCCCACAGTACCATATTTAACCCTCTTTGCTCCACTGTACAATAGTTAACACAGTTATACCCCACTGTACTGTATAGTTAACCATTTTTGTCACACTGTACCATATTTAACCCTTTTTGCCCCACTGTATCATAGTAAATAAATTTTGGCCCACCGTTCCATAGTTAACGCTTTTTGCCCCACTGTACCATTTTTAACCAATTTTGTTACACGTTACCATATTTTACTTTTTGTGCCCACTGTAACCATTTTTGTCATACTGTACCATATTTAACCATTTGTGTCCCACTGTACCATAGCTAACACAATTTTTCCCACTGTTCCATTGTTAAAGCTTTTTGCACTGTGTCATATTAAACGCTTTGTCTCACTGTACCATATTTAACAGTTTTTTCCCCACTGTACCATATTTAACCCTCTGTGCTCCACTGTACAATATTTAACACAGTTATGCCCCAATGTACTGTATAGTTACCCATTTTTGTCACACTGTAACATATTTAACCCTTTTTTCCCCACTGTATCATAGTAAATACATGTTTGCCCCACTATTCAATATTTAACGCTTTTTGCCCCACTGTACCATTGTTAACCCATTTGTCCCACTTTATCATATACATACAACTATTTTTACCCCACTGTACCATAGTTAACCCTTTTTGCACAACTGTGCCCCATTCAACTCTTTATCTCACTGTACAAAATGTTTACCCACTGTACCATATTTAACAAATTTTTGTCTCACTGTACCGTACTCGTATTTAAAATGTGTCTCCACGCTAGCGTACTTAAACCTTTTTCCCCGACTGTAACATATTTTATCATATTTTCTCCACTCCACTATTTAACCGTTTTTGACCACAGTGCTCCTAAAACCATATAAACTCTTCATATCTCATTTTTAGGTTCCAATTTTGGCAGATTGTTCCCTTTTTTCCCCATGCTCCATAATTAACCGTCGTGTCCCACTGTGCCTCTTAAAGTTAGAATTACTAAAAATCAGTTCCAATCTCTAGTTTATGTTCCAAAAGTTACCCTGGAACCATTGATCCATGTTTGACATTTTTAAGCCACTGTACTACATTTTACACTTTTGGCCCCACTGTGCCCCGAAAACTACGAATACCAAAAAAAAACTTAATACCCCGATCAGTTGTCTTAAAGACACCCCTCGCTTCAATTTTCTCCATTCTAATATTAGGCTTTCAATTTGGCGGTGGTACCATATTTATACCTTTTTGTCCCACTGTGCCTCTAATTTTAAAAAAAAAATCGCTCCTTGTTCTTGTTCTCCCAAGAGCTACTCTCACACCAAATTTCACGATTCTAGGTCTCGCCATTTGGATTTGGCTGTTGTACCACATTTTCCCCTTTTTACCCCACCGTGTACGTAAATGTTCGAATTTCGAAAAATCCTGTCAATCTCAGGGTCTACCTCATAAGAGCTACCTTCACACCAAATTTCACGATTCTAGCTCTTGCCATTTGAATTTGGCTGTTGTACTACATTTATCCCATTTTCCCTTTTTACCCCACTGTGTGCGTAAATGTTCGAATTTCGAAAAATCCTGCCAATTTCAGAGTATACCTCATAAGGGCTACCATCACACAATATTTCACGATTCTAACTCTTGCCATTTGGATTTGGCTGATGTACCACATTTATCACTTTTTACCCCACTGTGTGCGTAAATGTTCGAATTTCGAAAAATCCTGCCAATTTCTGAGTTTACCTCCTAAGGGCTAACCTCACACCAAATTTCAAGATTCTAGCTCATTTCGTTTAGATTTGGCGGTGGTACCATATTTATCCCTTTTTGCCCCATTGTTCGGCTAATAGTAAAAAATCCCGCCTTATTGCTCGTCTACGTCCCAAGGACTACCCTCCCACCAAATTTCATGATTCTAGCTTCAGCCGTTTGGCCTGGGCGATGATCAGTCAGTCAATCAGTCAGTCAGCCAGTCCGTCAGTCAGACAGTCACGCAACAATTTTATATATATAGATTGTAATTTGCTAACTTAATTATGGTGGCAAAAATATGTGTGTGTCAAAAATAGTTTGTTTGTAATAAATTTTTGAAAAAAATTCCCTGTTTTAAAAAATCTTTGGACCAACATAACTTTTTTCCTTTGAAAGCCTTTGAGGAATACAATACATATTTAGAAAGGTTGAAGGTTTCCCCGTTTTTGCAGGGTAACTTTTGCCTGCACCCTGGAAAGATAGAACACGTTTAGTACAAAAAGTAAGATATTTAAGATCCAAAACGCGAATTACTCATTTGTTTCTCATCTATGTTATTATCTCAAAATAATCCTTGGATACTTTTCTAACCTCGGTTGTTTACAGAACTCAAAAATGTTTACTAGCACAAAAGTTATTAAAATTTTGGCAGATTAATTTTGATTCTGAACCTCTGTGCATCGTAAATACGCCGAATACAGTAAATATACCGAAAACAGACAGAAGTGAATGGTGACTTTAGAAAGAAAATCATCTACAGCGACAAGGCACACTTTCACCTCAGTGGATACGTTAACAAGCAGAATTGACGCATTTGGGCAAATGAGAATCGACGGCTGATTGTTGAAAAGCCGATGCATCCAGAAAGAGTGACTGTTTGGAGGGGTTTATGGACTGGCGGCGTCACCGGGCCGTACTTCTTCGAATATGAGGTTGGCTAAGCAGTTACCGTGAATGATGGTCGCTATCGCGAGATGATAACAGACTTCTTGTGGCCAAAAATTGAGGATGTGGACCTGGACGATATGTGGTTCCAACAGGATGGTGCCACTTGCCACACAGCCAACAAAACAATGGCTCTTATGCGCGAGAAATACAATGGCCGTTATATCTCGCGTCGTGGCGATGTTAATTAGCCGCCACGATCATGTGATTTAACACCGTTAGACTTCTTTCTTTGGGGATAGTTAAAAGATAAAGTGTACGTCAATAAGCCAAGAACAATTCAAGAGCTAAAGCATGAGATAATTCGGCACATTAACGACACTGAACCTCAATTATGTCTCAGAGTCATTAAAAACATGGACAATCGGATAGAGGTATGCCACCGAAGTCTTGTCGAGCATTCGACCGATATTTTTTTCACACATTATTGTCATAGATCCTTCTGTCATAATAAAAACCAGTAAGGAAAGGCAGAAAGTCGGGCGGGCCCGACTATATAATACCCTACACCTCCCTAACAATCCGATAAGGGTGATTGCGATAATAAGTTGGAATAATTGGTAAATGGGTAAGAACATATATATGTGGACATACCTAATTCTGAACCGATAATCGCTAAATTAAGTAATATTCGTTCCTAAATTGAGAAACATCTTTCTGGGGACTTTTGTAATGATCGGAAGTAAAGTACGACTTCTATAGCGCTTTGTAATCAAATCAGGAGAAACATATATATGGAGGTTATATATAAATCTGAATCGATTTTCCTGAATACTCATTCATGTAAAGTAGAAACCTCTTTCTGTCGAATTTCGTACTGATCGAATATTAAATACAGTCTCTACAGCGCTTAGATGTCAAATCGGGGGTAACATACATATGGGGGCTATATCTAAATCTGAACCGATTTTCTCCGAATTTGGCAGTATTTCTTCATATAACAAGAAACCTCTTTCTGCTGAATTTCGCTGTGATCGAATGTAAAATACAGTTTCTACAGCGCTTGAATTTCAAATCGGGGGTAACATATATATGGGAGTTATATCTAAATCTGAACCGATTTTCTCCGAATTTGGCAGTATTCTTTCGAGTAATAAGAAACCTCTTTCTGCCGATTTTCGCACTGATCGGATGTAAAATACAGTTTTTTACAGCGCTTACATGTAAAATCGAGGGTAACATATATATGAGGGCTATATCTAAATCCGAACCGATTTTCTCCGAATTTGACAGTATTCCTTCATGTAATAAGAAACCTCTTTCTGCCGATTTTCGCCCTGATCGGATACAAAATACAGTTTTTACAGCGCTTACATGTCAAATCGGTCGTAACGTATATATGGGGGCTATATCTAAATCTGAACCGATTTCTTCCAAATTTAACAGTGTTCATTCATATAATAAGAAACCTCTTTCTGCCGAATTTCATACTGATCGGATATAAAATAAAGTTTTTACAGCGCTTACATGTCAAATCGGGGCTAACATATATATGGGGGCTATATCTAAATCTGAACCAATTTTACCCAAATTCAATAGGGATCGTCCTTGGGCCAAAAAAAAGATATGTGTAAAGTTTCGTCAAGATCGGACCATAATTGCGACCTGTACTTTGATTACAAGAATACATGCACAGACAGAGAGACAGACGGACATAGCTAAATCAACTCAGAAAGTGATTCTAAGTCGATTGGTATAATAAACGATGGGTCTATTACTTCTCCTTTTGGGTAATACAAACAAATGCACAAAGTTATAATACCCTGTACCACAGTGTGGTGTAGGGTATAAATATTAAAATAATTCTCTGATAACGTTTTGTATAATTTACAATTAACATCGTGCCTCTTGGTTGGACCACCCTTTACAATTTTACATATTATAATTTGCCGAAATCAGAGGAGATTAAGAAACAAACTAAAACAGGTAAAAGCTTGAAGTTTCACGAACAATTTCCACAACATTATATCAATTAAGAGGGTGTGAATAATATCCGAAAATAACATTCAAACACATTTCAATTGAAAACCATTACAACTCTCGTATAGTTACATCAGTGGCTGGCAAATGAAACCTGACAATATAAAGCATTTGTCTGCAAACATTTTCGAAAATCCCCTCAGTGAAAACATGACAGTGTGCTGTCAATTTCTAACAATGAATTTCAAAATATTTTTGGGTCATGTTGGACAAAAAAAAAACAAAAAGATAAACCCCATTCAAACAATATTGAAAAACACAGAAATTGATTTAGATTTGATTATCTCCGTATGCAGTTAGCATACATTGTGAAATTGAAGGACTTTTGCAGCGACAGCAAAGGATTCGCTTTTGGAATTTCGAAAAATGAAAATAAAACAATTGAAATGTTTAACATTACAACAATGGCATTGAGTGACATCAAAAACTAAATAACAAATAGATGGATGAAAGGATGACTGGATGGCAGCAGGACTTTAGAATTTTCATCAAATTTACGTTACTAATACACCTCTAAAACCAGAGAATACACTGAAGGATAAAACGAAAACCTACATACACATAGAAAAAAATAAAAAAGTCATAAAACAAAAAATGGTGACAGCAAACGTGACACGCCCAAGGTTTTGAAACTCTAGTGACAAGCAAAACATAAAATATCGCTTAGAAAATTTGCACTGTGTCGCCCGTCTGCCGGCCGAATTTGCAACAAACCCAAAACCGTAGAGAACGAAAAAAAACAGAAAACTTTGTTTATGGTTTGAAAATGTGTTGGGCCGCAAAAAAAGGCCAACAGAAACCTCCCCAAAATACGAGACCAAATGTCAGGGATGGCGAATGACGTGCCCAGTTGCAAATTCAATTGGGATACAAGTTGGATGGGTAATTTCATTTCCATGTCTCTTCCTCTATTAGTCTGTCCCTCTCACAGCCCAATCACCCTCTTTTCATCTAATACTGGTCGAAGGAAAGTAGTGCAAAGCAGTGAATGGAATTGCTTACCATTTGAAATGCTGTTGCAAACATTTGCAGAGGACCTTCATTCCTAAGTATGCTAAGTCGACTTGAAATTCTCACACTAAGAAAAAAGAGTACACGCTGAAAAAAATTGCTTCTGTAGTATATAGTCCCAAACATAATTTTATCAAAGGTCCAGAGAACTGCCTGCCTGAGCATAAGCGAAGCCTTAAGGACTGCAGCGACCGAGTCTCTACAAGCCCTATTCCATATACTGCCGAATAATATTGTGGCGAGAGAAGTTGCAACCAAAGCGGCAATAAGATTAAACTGCCTATCAATGTGGAGGTACAAGAACTACGGTCACTTGAGGATATCATAGTGGTAACCGACCGAGTGGACTATATACCAACTGTGTACACCTTCGAGAGAAATTACATCACTATGATTCCCGCCAGAGATGAATGGGTAGGCAGAATATAAACCAGGTAATATAAACCATCTCCACTTTTACACGGATGGTTCGAAGCTTGATGAAAAGGTTGGCTTCGGAGTACACTGTGAAGAACTTAGTTTGGGTATAGCTCACAGACTACCAGATACCTACAGTGTCTATAAAGCCAAAATAATGGCAATTAGGAAGTGGCTGAGTCGCAACATAGTAACCAACACTGGCGTTGTCATTTACTCGGACAGCCAGGCTGCCGTCAATTCTCTGGTGGCAACATCCCTAAATTCACAAACAGCCCTCCACTGCCGCAGACCTCTTAACGACATGGCTGAGCAGTTTAATATACATCTAATAGTGATTTGGTTTGTGCAAAAAATTTTAAAACAAGTAAGAAAGTTTCAGTCGAGTAAACCGACTAAGGTATACCCTCACTTTGTGAGTAATGCAATACGAGTATATATTAATCTGTCAATTTGTGTGGGAGGTACCAGAAGGGGTTTTCCAAATACACATATTTTTCGGTAAACAGTACATTCTTAAATACATTGCATTGTGCTGAACTATAAGCGTTTATGTGCACTGGTATATTAAAGTTACGAGCTATGTAATTTTGGTATGATTTGGTCATTTTGTGTGGGAGGTACAAAAAGGGGCGGTGTGATAACGCCCACTTTTTACAGGACTATAGGCACTATAACAGCATTACACTGTACAAAATTTCAAGTATTTGTATGCACTGGTATTAAAGTTACAAGCCGTTTACTTTTGGTACGAAACGGTCCATTTGTGTGGGAGGTACCAAAATGGGCTGTACAATAATGCCCATTTTTTACCGGACTATAGGCGCTACAAAAACATTATACTGTAGAAAATTTCAAGCATTTTTATGCACTTGTATTAAAGTTATAAGCAGTTAAATTTTGATGCAAAATGGTCCATTTGCGTGGGAGGTACCAAAAGGGGCATGTCAACTTCACCAATTTTTCTCGAGTTAATAGCGACTAATATACTAATATTATGTGCAGAATTTCAAAAGATTCGAATAAGTAGTATAGAAGTTATTAAAGAATCAATATTTCACTAAATTTTAACCCTTTGTGTGGGAGGTACCAGAAGGAGTAGACCAATATGGCCCATCTTCGAACTCATCCGGAGATAGATCAAAATATTACCACATACCAAATTTGAAGTTAATCGGTTACTCCTTTCGAGAGTTATCGTGCGCACCAGCCAGCAGACACACAGACAGACAGACAGACAGACAGACAGACAGACAGACAGACGGACGGACATTGCTCATTCGACTTAAAATGACCCAAAACGGATTTCCTCCGAACATACTTAGGGTCTTAGATCACTCCTTCGATGTGTTACACTTTTTTCCGTAGCAAATGATATATACCCTCGTCACACTAAAGTGAGGGTATAAAAATTTCTACACTTTACACTGAAACTGCATTTTTAGGTTCGTTTGTAAAAATGGTGAAGCCGTATGCACGGGTTTTGATTTCGTTTGTAAAATTATTACACTCCGCAAATGTGATAATATCGCAATTTCCACACTCAGCCCAGTCCACGGTTTTCAAAAAAAAGTGTGGTAACAAATATTTTTTCGCACAAAATTTTAACAAACTTTGTTCAGCATATTCCTAGCTACATTGTTGACAAATATAGTCAAGCGGTATCACTACGTTTACATATTAGCTTTTGAAAAAAAACTGATGACACGACGGATTGATGATTTTCAGAATCTTTTGATGCCCGAAAAAAATTTGGTCACTAATTTCGCCAAACCGAGTATAGGGTTATACTAGCCTTTGGTAGTAGAATCGAACCTATACTGTCAAGTCCGTGTATTTTTTACTGTTACATAGTGAAATCAAAGAATTTGTCTTCAATTTTCAGATTTCGGCAATGATTTGGAGCCAAAGACAAACGGAATTAAAATAAGAATGTTTTTGTAGTTAATTTAATGCCACGAAACGTAATTTATTTGAGGATGCATATCATAGAATCAAGTATATTACATAATAATTGTCTTAAATTTAAGTATGATACTAATATTTCTTAAAATTATTTATGTCTGACCTTAAAATAAGCATGACCTGGTAATTCGTTTAAGGCATACATAAACTTAACACAGTTTATAAAGTATGTATATATAGAAAAATTCATTTAAAAAATATGCATCAATAATAAAAACTATTTTTAAAATTTTTATAATTTAATGCAATGTATTTTGTTGCATAAACCGGGCAACTTATTATAGAAATATTGTGGGTTCATCTTCATATTTGTTGCGCCAACCACCATCAAAATCATCATCGCAACCGACATTAATGATTTTTAATTTTGCCAAGAAGTACTCTCTTTTTGATACTATTCAGCAGTCTAACTTGTCGAAAAAGAAATACTAACAAATTGCATCATATCACAATAAGATAATATTGAAAAATAATAGTAAGATCAAATCATTCAATTATAATACCTACATACGCAATTTTTTTTGTTAGAATTACTCACTCTTCTATGACAGAAAGGCTCCTAAACTAACCCTTCCAAAAATGTTTATCAAAAAATTAAAAAGATTTTATAATAATATCAAATTATTTATTTATTTATATGAATTACAATACAAAGTAAATTTATATTCTAATTTTAAGGTCCAGGGAAATGCCGAGTTACAAAGACCATATGTCTAAATGTTTGCAGCGACAGACCAGAGCCTCTGGTGGGAATCGAACCCACGACCCCCAAACTCATAGGCGAGTACGCTACCAACTCACCTACTGGGGCGCTCGAATATATCAAATTACCATATTATTATATAGTGAAAAATTTCCATATTGTCAGAAATCATTTTTCATTTCTGTGTTCTGTTTTTCGTTCAGTTACTCTTTGAGTACTCGTATAAATCGCTCTTCAGAGGACATATATAGGATCATCCACCAGCCAAAATAATAACGACGCACAAGAAATATACGTTTTTGAATAAATAAAGACGACAGAATACCACATACACACATGTTTACATTAAATCGCCACTATTTCGAACGCTATCCTTATCACAGACCTTAAATTATACAGATGTGCCGTCAGCAGAAACGTCAAAATCTATCAGTTACGGACGAATAGGAATGAAATGTCACACGCGAAAAAACAGGTTTCCGCGAACATAGTTTGAACTTTTTTTGCACTAATCGATTGATATTAATTTTTTTATTGTGACAATTACAAAAAATTCGGGAAAATCGGTCCGAAATCCGCGGAAAAACTCACTCTTTGAACACCAACTCGTTGAAATTTCTATTCGTTCGTAACTGACAAATTACTCGCTCCGGGATGACATATCTTATTATTCATTATTTTTGATCCTTATATTTCCCCTTGTTTGTTAATAATATAAATATATGTAAAGTATTTTAAAATAAAACTACATTTTGGTTTCAAGTAACGGGTTTTCCAATAGGGATGATATGATTTTGAAGTGACGTTTCGGCAATTTGTAATATGTCATTATCTGTCACTTGTTTTTCATTGTATTCAGTAGAGTTTACAATTTCATCATGGAGAGATATACGCAAGAACAACGTTTACAAATTATTCAGTTTTATTATCAAAGTAATCGTTCTCAAATTGCAACTTTTAGTGCGCTAGGTCAATTTTTTTAAAATCCAAAAAAAAAAAAAAACAATTTCCAGTCGGCAAAGCAGGCATTTTTTTTCCAGCCGGCGCCGATTATCGCGACTCACATCGGCTGAAACTAAGCCGTCGAACTTTATTTAGTAAGTCAAAATGATTTATTTTATGCAACCACGAGAATGAAGAAAGTGAATACTAAGTAATACAATAGGGTCAGAATTTTTAATGAAGTTTATTTTTGCGTAAAAATTTATAAAAAGTATCTAAATGGATCGCGCTATCATTTATTTAAAAAAAATCCAGAAAATATATGGCATGTTTTTATGGAAATTACAATAGCTCTTGACGTAGTCTTTTTACAAAGACTACGTCGTTTTAAAGAGAACACTACAGGCACTATGTCATTCACAATAAAATCTCTTTCACAACAAAGAGTACGTACAGTACAGATTTATTGAACCGATTTTCGACAATACATCAAAACTGCCATAACTTTTCTTAAATGTTTGTGGTAATTTTAAGTTTTTCTTAAAGCGCCATATTTGCCTAAGAATGACATTCGTGCGCGATTGTTTGTTGGCACTTTATCGGCTCAGCCGATTGTTGAAATTTGACCGGCTCAGCTGATCTGCCGCCGCCGCCGATAATTTTGGTCGGCTTCATTACCTGATTTACACGGAATTGAACTATCGGCTCAGCCGATTGTTGAAATTTGATCAGCTCAGCTGATCAGCCGCCGCCGCCGATCGGTATTTTTGCATGCGCCGCCGATAATTTTGGTCGGCTTCATTGCCTGCTTGACACCCATGACCGATTATGGCTACGTGCCACACAGCAAAGGAAACAATTGAATTGTTGCGAGAAAAGTTTGGAGATTCGATAATTTCAAGAAATTGTGATATTGAATGGCCTCCAAAAAGTTGTGATTTAACACCATTAGACTATTTTTTGTGGGGTAATTTGAAGTCATTGGTCTTTTGAAATAAACCAGACTCTCTTCAAGCTTTACAAGTCAATATTTAACGTGCCATTCATGACATACGACTCGATTTAGTGGAAAAAGTTCTCGAAAATTGGGTTCATCGAATTCGTTCCTGCAGAAGAGGTCGTGGAAGCCATGTGAATGGCGTTTTATTTAGAACTTAATTGTATCGATTGTACTTCACATTAAATAAAAAACTTTTGAATTTCCTTAACAATAAGTGTGCTTTTTTTCAAAGAAATCATATCACTCTTCTTGGCAAACCCTTTATTACTTGCATCATTAACCCAATTTACTTTTAATATAATCACATTTCTCAAAAATAAACAAAAAAAAGATGTTCAGGAAATGAAAGAGAGAGTATAATTATCTCAGAGAGCGGGAGGGTATAATTATTTCCGACTGATAAAGTCAATTTATGAAGTATTCTTTAAAATAATGACAACTGTTATAAAATTAACTTACAGAGCCATTTTTCCATACTGTTTTTTCCACAATTAAGTCCAATCCGGCTTAAAAGCTATTACTTGTCAACACCATAGTTTTAATGTACAGAATTATTAAAAGTATTGAAATATTACTTAAAATAATGATGCTTGTTGCAGAAATAAATATTTTTTCTTTAATTTAAAGAAGTAGAAGATGGACGTACACAAAACTAAAGATTCGTGTTTTATTAAATCAAATACTAAACAAATTGATATCAATGAAAGTTGCCTAAAAAATGTAGATTGTCGTTATTTTAAAGAATACTTTTCTTGAATTTATGCCAATGTCGAATACTTGATATATATTATATGTCGTCTTTAATTGTATTATTATATTTTTCGTTGGTGTAAATATTCCAAAAAAAAATTGATGTTTTGCGACCTGTGGAAAAAATTTTAGTTCTCTAAGAAGAAGTTGTTTCCAGAAAATGTAGTACAGAAACTGTTTTTTTAGGATGCATCCTTAGAAACTTTGATCGTCTTTCCTGAAAAATTAGATGCTTGGACTTAGCATAATTTGTAATGCAAGTATCGGTGTACGAGTATGTATATTAATCATGTTATATGTGAGCGATATGTAAACAACAAAAAATGGTTATTAACATTCCTGCCGGAAGAATTTAAAATTGTTCACAACTTTGTTGTTTTGCCATTTCTGCTATGCAATTTGTGCCGTACTGCTGCATTCATGCTGAGTTCATAAGAGAGATAATAATTGAAAGAATTCCTTTGAAGCAGGAGTTCCCTCCCTCACACGCCTCCACAATCTATACGTTGTATTCGCAGGATATGTACCAACGTCGCGTGTTGACCGGTTGTTGTGTTGCAACAGCAACAAGGACACCATCTCCCGGCTGCTTTAAGTTAAACACACAAATTGTTATTTAAGACTAACCGGGGACTGCTGCTGTGCTGTGGCCTTAAGACTCCAGAGGTGAGTGCGGGTTTTTGAGTTTTAGTTGCTCTGGTCATAGAGGTTGAGTAAACATACACATGAACCACTTCCGGCTTATTTTCACAAAATAAACAAATGCAAGAAACAGTGGGACAAAACATTATTTGTTTCCACAAGAAAGAATTCAATCGAATTTCAAAAATATTCAATTGAATAATTAAAAATAGATTTCATACCATTCAAACCGATAATATATTATCGAAATATATACTAAACAAAATTTGTTTATGTATTGCCCTTTCTGCAATCGTAAAAGTGCTTTTGATAAACAGAGTGGCCCATTTAGTGCTTTCCTTATGAACCATATGTTATTTTGACAGTGACAACTCTTTCCCTCTCGAAACTTATTTACAAAGTCAATGCGGTGTACCCCCAAACAAAAGCCCTTCGACAACAATTTTTTAAACTAGTGTAATCGAATGGGACTATAAAGTACTTTCAGTCAGACAATTTCTCCTAACTCCTTACTTGATTACCACATTTATCCCATTTTAAAATGTTGTTCAATGTTGATGTACTTAAGTCACTGTACTTTGAATAACATTTACCATTATTTCAACAGATTGTGATTTTGTTCAGACTTTTAATGGAGTCGTTCATGCCCCTCTTAACTTTGCAAAGGTAATTGTAATGGTTCTATTAATAAATGCTTTGAATGGGATACATGAATGGATATTTACAAAAACTGAATACAAATTCCTCCTCAATGTGAGGGTCGGCGGAGGACCCTGCCTTCTGCCAGTATGTAAATAGTCAAACATTACTGAACACTTGTTCCGACCACTAGTCCAACAACAGAGAGAACTCCAGGGCCATAATAAAATCCAGAATCACTGGTTGCACTTACATTCTCACATACTCGTACATACGTCTGTACATACATACCTTTATGTGTGTCCTCTGAACCTTTTCAATAATGAACTCTAATAAAAAAGATGCACTCACACACATGGTACATATATGTACATATTGGCATAGCCTAAACATAAATGGATATACATTCATATATGTGTATAAATCTAAAATATTGAAAGGATTCGTGTTAAAGGTCTGATATTTACTCACTCCTTTACTTCGATGTGTTGGAAAAACTAATACATACTTTATTTTTTTTGCATTTATTATTACTTTGAATAGATTTTGCATGGAAGTTTAGCTAGACCTGCAGATACATTTTTCATAGCCGGCTGAGAATGGTTGGGAGAGAGAGGGAGATAGATGGAGCAGAAAAAAGAGGATTTGGCACAGGATGAAAGTTTATTTAAAAATGAAATTGTATACAGCCATTCGAATGATCATGTGTATGTTTGTTCTCATATATGAATATTAAATACACTACAAGTAAAAGCATCGACCAATCCGAATCTTATATACCCTCCACCATGGATAGCATGTGACCTCACAAAATAACTCAAACCTAAAGAAAATAACACTGAAAAACACAAAAATTATAGTAGACGAGAATAGTAGGAATCAGAACAACTAAGATGCTATATATGGGAGCTATATCTAAATATGGACCGATATCGCCCATTTTCAATCCCAAGTTACCTGCAGCTATAAGAAGTATCTATACCATATTTCAGCCACCTAGCTCAAGTATTATAGATTGTAGCGTGATTACAACAGACGGACGGACGGACAGACGGACATGGCTAAATCGTCTTAGAATTTTAAGACGATTAAGAATATATATACTTTATGGGGTCTCAGATCAATATTTAGAGGTGTTACAAACGGTGTGAGAAAATGAATGTGCCCCCCATCCTATGGTGGAGGGTATAATAAGTATACCTATGAATTGATGTACAGATATGCAATAGGGTGTGCTAAGAGGACTTACGAGTATGTATATTATCTGCTAGGATTATGCAGTTTTCCGAAATATTACAAAATGTCCAGTTAATTTCGAAAACTTTTTTGCACATGGACACTATCGACGATGCTGATTCGAGGTTTTATATTTTCGAGATATCCCGCACAAAGTTTGCTGGGAAATCAGAAAGGTTTGTTAGTTCGGGAGAGAACTTAAAACTTGGAGAATAATTCCTCTTTAAGCAATAACACTATGCAACATATGAACACTTTTAGAAAAATACACGGACTTGAGAATATCGGTTCGATTCTACTATCAAAGGGTAGTAATACCCTATACTCGGATTGGCGATATTGGTGACCAATTTCTTTTTTTTGGTCTCAAAAGATTCTGAATAGCCGTGGGCCCCTCGGAAAAGGTGTCACCAGATTTTGTCCAACAGCTAATTCGGAATTCGTGATACCGCTTATCTATATTTGCTATTATTGTAGCTAAGAATATGCTGAAAAAGTTAGTTAACATTTTATGCCAAACAAAGTTTTTCCTGCACTTTTTTAAAAAAACTGAAGGGAAAAATGTTTTTTTTTTTCACTTTTTTCAGCTTAAATTATTTGGACTAGTGATTTTCACTAACAAAATCTGCCACAATTGTAGTCACGATAAATCTGAGCAACTTTTGTGAATATGCAAAATAAATAGCGCACAAAAACCGCATTGTACCTCAAAAATGTTATCATTTCACTATTTTGTAAGCATAAAACAAATGTTTATACCCTCCACCATAGGATGGATGGTGGGTGTATTAATTGTGTCACTCCGTTTGTAACACCTCTAAATATTGATCTGAGACCCCATAAAGTATATATATATTTAACCGTCGTAAAATTCTAAGACGATTTAGCCATGTCCGTCTGTCTGTCCGTCCATCTGTTGTAATAACGCTACAGTCCGTAATAATGGAGCTAAGTTGATCAAAATTGGTAGAAATACTTCTTATAGTTGTAGGCTGTTTGGGATTGCAAATGAGCTATACCGGTCAATGTTTTGATACAGGTCCCCTATAGAGGACGCTCCAAAACACGGTATTTGGGCCACAGATACCGCATTTTTAAAGCAAATTAGGAGAAATTTTGCAGTTTGTATTCTATTTTGACAAGAATTCATCTCTGCACAAATGTTACAAATCGGTTCATATTTTGTTATAGTCACCCTATAGAGGTCGCTCCAAAATATACGTATTTAAGCCATAAATACCATATTTTCTAAGCATTTTAACCGAATCTTTGCAGTTTGTTTTTAATTAAGACAAGAATTCATCGCAGTAAAATTTAATTTTAATCAGTTCATATTTTGTTATAGTCCACCTATAGATGTCGCTCCCCAAAAAGGCTTAGTAAAGCCATAAACACCACATTTTCTAAGAAATTTAGCTGAAACGTTGCAGTTTTTATTATATTTTTGCAAAAAATTCATCTCAATAAAATGTATACAAATATAATTATATTTTATTGTAGTCCCGTGTATATGTAGCTTTCAAAAAGCTATTTTAAGCCATAAATACCCCATTTTTTAGGTGCAGAGTTTGGCTAACGAATTTGCAGCCTAAAGTTTCAGCGTTCGTTTTTTAATAATTTATTTAAACAAAAGGGTTTTATGATTTGCTTCATATTCAAAGATTTTTCCAGCAATAAAATTGAATGCAATCATTGGTAAAGGGTATGTAAGATTCGACGTGGCCGAACTTAACGCTTTACTTGTTTTTTTTTTTTTGGTGTAGGGTATATTCAGCAACTTTGTAGAAAATTGTACGACCAATATTTTTGTGGAAAATATTAAGCGTCTAGCTCACCCACATAACGGCAATTTTTGGTCCTATTTTAACAAATCGTGAAAAACACCCCTAAAACTAAGGAGGGCGGGGAAATGGTCTACAAAAATATTGGACATATAATTTTACTATATATGGCAGAACACACCAAAGACCAAAACTTAACACAAACACTAATTAATAGTCAAATTAAAAAGGGTAGTATGAATAACATTGCTGCACGAATATTCCTTCCTTGGATAATTTGGCAGCTTTTGGCCTTTGTGATCGGCTTTGGACTTTGGTGTGTTTTGACAAATATAATAAAATCTTATGGCCAACATTTTTGTAAAAAATTTCATACACTCCCTCCCCATTTTTTGGGGTGTTTTTTTACGATTTGTTAAAATAGGGCCAAAAATTGCCGTTATGTGGGGGAGATAGAGGCTTAATATGTTCCACAAATATATTGGCCTTAATATTTTCTACAAAATTGCTGAACATACCCTACACCAAAAAAAATATTTTTGTTTTAGAGTTACAAAATAGTGATATACTAACATTTTTAAGGTGCAATTTGGTGTTTGTGCGCTATTTAGGGGCGCAGACATGTTCAGATTCCATTGATGTGTCACAAAAGTTGTTCAGATTTACTGTGGCTACAATTTTGTCAAATATTGTTAGTGCAAAATTAGGAGTTGTGCTGAAAAAAGTCTTTTTTTCTTCAGTTTAAAAAATAAGTGCAGGACTAATATATTTTTCTGGCATACAATGTTAACACACTTTATCCAGCATATTCTTAGCTACATTAATGCCAAATATAGTTAGGCGGTATCACCAAGCCTACATTAGCTGTTGGACAAAAACTAATGACACCTTTTTCGAGGGGCCCACCGATTTTCAGAATCTTCTGAGGCCCATAAAAAAATGGTCACCAATTTCGCCAAACCGAGTATAGGGTTATACTACCCTTTCGAACATATACTGTCAAGTCCGTGCGTTTTTGAAAAAGTGTTCTTTTGTTGCATAGTGTAATGAAAGGAACGATGCAATATTTCAGCCAAATTGTTTAGAAAATGTGCTATCTATGGTTTAACCAAATACAAGGGGGATTCCAACAAGAGATGTTATTTTGGTATTCAAAGAAAAATTCAATTTTTTGAGATAAATGATCGGATGTTTATTTCATAATAAAGAGGAAGTTATGCCGTTAATAATAAAAAACAACATCAGCCAAATGGCCACCACGACTACGTTTACAGGACCATATCCTTTTCATGAAGTTTTCCATAACCAAATCGCAAAGTGGCTGCCCTATGTCCTCGATAGCCTCACGAATTCTATCTTTGAGGTCTTGAATCGACGCTGGGCTGTTGGCGTAGACCTTATCTTTCACGTGGCCCCAAAAGGAAGAAGTCGCAAGGTGTTAAATCACATGATCTCGGTGGCCAATTGTGATCACCTCTTCGAGAGATAACACGATCCGGAAACTTTTCCCGTAAAAGAGCAATGGTTTCGTTGCTTGTGTGGCATGTATCGCCGTCTTGTTGAATGTAAACGTTGTCCAGATCAATACCATCCAACTCCCACCATAAAAAATCATAAATTATCATGTTGATCCAACCTCAGTTTCGAAAAAGTAAGGTCCAATGACCCCGCCGGACCATAAACCGCACGAAACAGTCACACGTTGAGGATGGAGAGGCTTCTCAACAATAACTCTTGGGTTTTCCGAGCCCGAGGTGGTAACGGGCCTCATCAGTCAAGACGATTTTTCGAATTTTAATAATTTCAATGCGTTGTTGAATCGTGTATCGTTCCATTTTTAGTAATGACATAGTTTCTACTTGTCAAATGTCAAAGAATAAAAGCATCAAAAGTGACAGCTACCGAAATACCGGGTGATTCAAAATAACACCTCTTGTTGGAAAACCCTGTATTTTAGAGCGAATTGAAAAACCAAGTTCTAAAGAAGTAAAATGTATTTAACGCTGAAAAAATTGGTTCAGTAGCATATTGCTCCACAAATATACTGCTTGAAATATATAAATGTTTAGGGTACACTACACAATTATTACAGGGTTGCCCATATTCGACGGACCCATGTTTTTTTTGGGCCCATTCCAATCGACGAGGCTTGTCCGCAGGCAACAATCTTTGCGTCAATTGAATTTTGTACGGGAACAAATGCAAATCAACGCGAATAATCCGTTGTAAAGTGGACCGAGCCATGCCCAACTGCTGAGAACGGCGTTTTTGGGATGTTCTTGGGGACCTCTCAACACTGGCTCGTACGGTAGCGATATTCTCGGCCGATCGCCTTGGTCGACTTTTATTTGGCCTCTTCGGATTAGAAAGAGCCTCACCAGTCGAAAATTTTTTGTATAAACGCTTAATGGTGTTCTTAGAAGGCGCACTTCTCACATTTTTTAATATTTTAAAAGCACGTTGAGTTTTCACAATTGACTTCTTCTGTTGAATGTAAATTTCAACTATTTCAGAGCGCTCGCGTGGCGTGTATTGCTCCATGGTAAAAATCTGCTTGGACTGACGCTTCAAACGCGGTATGTCATTAAGCGATCTGACATCTCTGTCAAAAGTTATGGCGTTGCCAGATGGGTCCGTCGAATATGGGAGACCCTGTATATATTTAAGAAGATTTTGTTCTAAGCAAATCTTTGTTTCTGCTCTAATATTTTTTCTTTGGGACTATTATTTAGGAAAAAATACTTATTTGCATATCAGTATTCAGAAAATATACCAATACTTTTATTTTAAGATATGTTGTTTACGTCATTTTAAATTGTAAGGTATAACTCGAAATCAACGAAAAATTAAAGACTAAATTCGAAAAATCTTCAACGTTTTAAAAAGCCCCTTTAAACAGAATATATTTGAAGAAATTCCTAAATAATAATTTTATTTGTATTTAAACACATATTTTATTTGAGAAAATTTGTTTGCAAATATATTTTGTCGTAATATATTAATATATGCGTCCCATGTAAACTTTATTGATTTTCAAATAAAAATTATTTGCTCAGAAATATATAATATTGAAAAATTTTTATTGCAACTATATTTTCTTCCGATTCAAACATACTAAAAAATCGATTTTGCCCCCTGTACATTACGTCGAAAAAATGATATAGGTCAAATGAGCGCCTACCGAGTTTATGGTAATGAACACAAATATTTTTAAATAAAATTCCATTTCCATTAGTATGTCCAAATGAGAATAATTGAAACCTTTAGCATTAACTTAATAACCCTCTAACATAACACCTACATTTAACATTAATGTTTCAACAAGAACAACAACAGCGCAGTAATCATCATCATCAACCAGGCCTCTTTTGACTTAACAAAACATTAGCCCGAGTTCATTTAAAAATGTTTTGTTCCTGTGTTTTTGCTTTAATCAGCAACACAAGTGGTTGTCCGTCCATCCGTCCATCCTTCCGATCAAAA
Organism: Eudasyphora cyanicolor; assembly: GCA_963930755.1. Taxonomy (NCBI): domain Eukaryota; kingdom Metazoa; phylum Arthropoda; class Insecta; order Diptera; family Muscidae; genus Eudasyphora; species Eudasyphora cyanicolor. The sequence continues at coordinate 89,327,326 of OZ005736.1, read as the reverse complement.
GCCAAGTCATAAACAATTGAACTTTTGTAAACGGCAGTAGTAGCAGCAGCAGCAACAGCATCTACATCAACTACAACAATAGCCACAAAAACCATAACAAATGAACATATATAAAACAAAAGGTGCACAAAGTTTAAAATAATTCTGGAGAATATATACACGTGTATACTCGTATACTTATACAAACAAACATACGAGTACATACGTATGTATGCACATACTGTATTTATGAAAACTCATACAAGTAGACACCTATTTATATTTGGTGTGTCCATGTGTATATAAAAAAAATATGTTTTTAATTGTTAAAATATTTACTGGAAACTTATGCTAAATTTTAGTTTTGGTCAAATGTTAAATTGTTTACTTTTATAAGAGAAAATGCAAAAATTTATAAAATTGCTGAATTGAATTTAGAACCGGAACCGTAAGGGATTTATTTAGTCAGATATGAAAATATATAAGGATTTTATTTTAAAGACATACGCAACTTGTGCATCTAGTACTTTTATGGTCTATTTCATGTCAGCAAAAAATTATTTTGTTGAAAAAAATTAAAGTTTTTCTTTGATTTTTTATTTTTTTTACATGTATGCTTCAACTAAAATTTTATTACCCAAGTTAGCCAAATAGTACGAAACATATATATGGGAGCTATATCTAAATCTGAACCGATTTTCTTTAAATTCAGTTACGTTGGTCCACATATCAATAAACTCTCATGCTAAATTTCAAAACGATTGGATGCAAAGTACAGCTTCTATACTGCTAAAGGACCAATATCGGACGAAACATATATATGTGAGCTATATCCTAATCTTAACCGATTTTCTTCAAATAAGGCCATGTTTGTCCATATGTCAATTTTTAACATACTGAAACCAAAACAATTCCCGCTCAAATGACAAAACAGTCTGTGTAAGTTATGCTAAAAAATGGCATACTTTCCAAAGGAAATTTCAGATGGCGCCAGGCAACACTTATGGCGAATTCTTTTCTACAAAAAAGTGCAACATTTTCATTGCCCTTTTTCCGAAAACGACACTTTTGTGATACTTTTTTGAAATTTGGTAATTAAGTTAATCGAATTTAGCACAACAATTAAAATTTCAAAATTTCAAAAAAGCGATATTATAGTGCAGTTTTCGGAAAAAGGGTAATGCAAGTGTTGCACTTTTTTGCAGAAAAGAATTCGCCATTAGTGTTGCATAGGCCAGAAATATATATAGCAACCCTCGTATAAGATGTTACGTTTGTGTACAAAATGGTACCTTTGTGTGGGAGGTACCGAAAGGGGCGTGGCAATAACGACCATTTTTCACAGAACTGTAGGCACTATAACAGCATTGCACTGTCCAAAATTGCAAGTATTTGTATGCACTGGTATTAAAGTTATAAGCCGTTAACTTTTGGTGTAAAACGGTCCATTTAAGTGGGAGGTACCAAAAAGGGCTGTAGAATAATGCCCATTTTTTACCGGACATAACGTCCATAACATAACATAACTGTACAAAATTTCAAATATTTTAATTCACTTGTATTAAAGTTATAAGCAGTTCAATTTTGATGCAAAATGGTCCATATGTGTGGGATGTACCAAAAGGGGCGTGGCAACTTCGCCCATTCGAGGTGATATCGATTAATAAAATAATGCAATGTGTGGAATTTCAGAAGATTCTAACAAGAAGTATAGATGTTATTGAAGTATCAATATTTCCATAAATATTAACCCTTTGTGTGGGAGGTACAAGAAGGAGTGGACCAATATGGCTCATCCTCGAACTTAACGGAGATAGAAAAAATATTACCGTATACCAAATTTGAAGTCAATCGGTTACCCCTGTCGAGAGTTATGGTGCGCACTAGCCACCAGACAGACAGAGAGACAGACGGACATTGCTCATTCGACTTAAAATAACCCAAAACGGATATCCCCCGAACATACTTAGGGTCTTAGGTCACTCCTTCGATGTGTTACACTTTTGGCCCGTAGCAAGTAATATATAACCTCGTATCACTCAGGTGAGGGTCTAAAAAAAATTAAATGAAAATTGGAGACAGGGAGCAAGGTCAAAGTTGAGAAAAACTGTTTTTTTTTTCGTCTGTAATGGATTCTTGAAGTTAATTTTTATGCTACTAAGCATACGAAATTTTAAATATAAAATATAGTTTTCTAAAGGATTTTCCGTGCCCTTTTTGTACGTATATTATATATGTGTATATATATATACATACATTGTATATGTAGATATATTGTATTTGTATTATCGCTAATATCCGAATGTCGGATTTGCAAATAAAAAAGAAGAGTAAGAAATTCTGCCGAAAGAGATTTCTTACTACATGAATAACCCCTGTCAAATTCAGAGAAAATCGATTCAGGTTTAGATATAGTCCCCATATAAAGGGTTATCCAACAAGAGGTGTTATTTTGGTATTCAATGAAAAATGCCATTTTTTGAGATAAATGATCGGATGTTTATGTCATAATAAAGAGGAAGGTATGCCGTTAATAATGGAAAACAACATCAGCTAAATGGCCACCACGACAACGCTTACAAGACCATATCCTTGTCATTAAATTTTCCATACCCAAATCGCAAAGTGGCTGCCCCATGTCCTCGGTAGCCTCACGAATTCTATCTTTGAAGTCTTCAATCGACGCTGGGCTGTTGGCGTAGACCTTATCTTTCACGTGGCCCCAAAGGAAGAAGTCGCAAGGTGTTAATCCCACAAGATCTCGGTGGCCAATTGTGATCACCTCTTCGAGCGATAACACGGTCCGGAAACTTTTCCCGTAACAGAGCAATGGCTTCGTTGCTTGTGCGGCACATAGCGCCGTCTTTTTGAAAGTAAACGTTGTCCAGATCAATACCATCCAACTCCAACCACAATAAATCATTAATCATCTCTTGATAGCGCAATCCATTCACCGTAACTATTGATCCAACCTCTTTTTCGAAAAAGTAAGGTCCAATGACCCCGCCGGACCAACCGCACTAAAAAAGTCACACGTTGAACACGGAGAGGCTTCTCAACAATAACTCTTGGGTTTTCCGAGCCCCAGATGCGACAATTTTGCTTGTTGACGTAGCCACCGAGGTGGAAATGGGCCTCATCAGTCATCAGATTATTTTTCAATGATTTTCGATTTTTTGAATTTTAATAATTTCAATGCGTTGTTGAATCGTGTATCGTTCCATTTTTAGTAATGGCGTACTTGTCAAATGTCAAAGAATAAAAGCTTCAAAAGTGACAGCTACTGAAATACCGGGTGATTCAAAATAACACCTCTTGTTGAAGAACCCTGTATATGTTTCTCCCGATTTGATATCACAGCGCTACAGAAGATGTCCTGTATTTGCGATTGCGATTACAGAATTTGGCAGAAAGACGGTTCTTAATTTTGAAGCGAAAACTGCTAAAATTGGGGAAAATCAATTCATGGAAAGACTTACGCCTGAACAACGTTTATAACGTTTTGACAACAAATTGACAGATTAATTAGTGTAATGTTATAACGGGTGATCCAAGTAGAGATACTTTTTTCAATAGCCGTATTGTGACAGATCACGTGTGAGTCTTGTCATGCTGCCGAAATCCCGGATTATTCAAAATTACACCTCTTGTTGGAAAACCCTGTATTAGGGAAGATGTTTTTCTAAACAAATCTTTGTTTACATCCCAATATGCTTTTATTTGGGACTATTATTGGGAAAATAATAATAATTTCAAATATAATCTTAGATCAAAATATATTACTTGGATGATTGACAACTACACGGGGCAAAATCGCCTTTTTTGATATGTTTGAATGGAAAGAAAATATATTTGGAACACAAATTTTTAAATATTATATATTTCTGAACAAATAAATTTTATTTGAAAATCAATAAAATATATTTGGAACGCATATATTAATATATTACAACAAAATATATTTGCAAACTAAATTTCCCAAATAAAGTATGTGTTTAAGTACAAATAAAATTATTGTTTAGGAATTTCTTCAAATATATTTTATTTAAAAATCTTTAGCTGGCTTTTTCGAATTTAATTTTTAACTTTTTCTTGGTTCCCAATTGTACCTCCCAGTTATGATACCATATGCATCATTGACTTCTGTTTCAAATCAATTATTTAAATTTCTGAGCATTCCAAGCCATCATTAGTTGTCAATCCACCAAAAAATTTATTTTGATCCAAGATTATAGGATTTTAATTATTATTTTTACGAACATTAAACAATTTATAAAAAATTACTTTCAATTACTGAACAATATAACACAATTTAGGTATTTTCTGAATACTTAAATGTGAATTTTTTATTTGTTTCGGAAATAATAGTCCCAAATAATAACAAATTGGGAGTAAACAAAGATTTGTTTATAACACCATCTTCCCAAACATATAACCTTTGTGTGTACCAAATATTGTATGTTTAGAGTGTTCCCTGAACATATATATGTTTCAAGCCGAATATGTTTGGGACAATATACTACAGAAGCGATTTTTTTTCAGCGTGTAATGATGGCTTGGAATACTCAGAAATTTAAAACATTATTTAATGCTGCATATGGTATTATAACATCATCATCATTCGAAACCAAGGACAAATTTAAACTGAAATTCGAAAAAGTCAGCAAATGTTTTGAAAAACTTTTTTAAATAAAATATATTTGGAGAAATTCCTAAACAATAATTTTATATTGTATTTGAACACATATTTTATTTGAGAAATTAGGTTTGCAAATATATTTTGTTGTAATATATTAATATACATATGCTTTCCAAATATATTTTTATGGTTCTCAAATAAAATGTATTTGCTCAGAAATTTATAATATTTAAAATTTGTGTTCCAAATATATTTTCTTTCGATTCAAACATATGAAAAAATGCGATTTTGCCCCGTGCATATGGGGCAAACAAAGCAGTGACCGATATGGCTCATTTCCAATCTCCAACAACCTGCAGCTATAAGAAATATTTATACCAAATTTTATCAACCTAGCTCTATTATTACGAACAGACGGACGGACGGACATGACTAAAACTTCTTAGAGTTTTACGACGATTAAGAATACATGTACTTTATGGGGTCTCAGATCAATATTTAGTTGTTACAATCTGAGTGACAACATGAATATACCCCCATCCTATGGTGGAGGGTATAATAAAGCAAACGAAAGTACAATATGATGTGATGTTTTGTTCACAAGAGTTAAAAAATATGAAGATATATATGTTTATATTACAACAAATTTACTAAGACATGAAATCCAATGACATCCTCGTTCGGATATTTTTGCTGAAGATGATTTTTATTCCTCCAATTTGCATAAACACATTCCCTCGGGACTTGTTACAAAGATATTTAAAATTATATATTAATTTTAAACGTAAATCGATTAGCAGTTATCTGAAAACGATTTAGCAGTTATTTCAAATGAACAACAGAATTTAAAAATCAATCTTAGTGTAATATTTATATTTCTTACTCATAAATTAAGACATGTTCACTTCAACATTTTTTGTAAAGCTTCGAAATTAATTAATACCATCAGGTACCCGCTGCTTCGCATGCGAACATTTATAATAAAAGTATTTTGATTAATCTATATATTCGCGGTTTGTCAGATCTCAAACACAAAAATTTCCGAATAAAATTATTTAAATTCCCTTTGAAATATTTTTTATTCAAATAGTCTTGTTGCCCCTTAATCTGATACTTATATAGGGTGATCCAAGTAGAGATATTTTTTTCAATAGCCTTTTTGTGTCATGCTGTCATGTTATTTTTGTTAAGTATTGTTTGGCATTTCATCATGGAAAGACCTACGCCTGAACAATGTTCACGCGTGTCATTCGCCAGTTACCAGTCGAAATGCTTGACCGAGTCATCGACAATTTGACTCAACGGATGGTCCATCTGAGACGTAGCCGCGGCCAACATTTGATAGACATAATCTTCAAAAAATAAATGCCAAAGAATGTTCTTTCAAATGATAATAAACAATCGCCATTCAATTTGAATTTTCTGTGTTTTTTTTTCTTTAAAAAAGTAGGGAATCTCGAAATGGGTCACCCTATATATATGTATACCAATATATATGTTCATGCCTATTTAGCATTTAAGCGCCATTTGAAATTTATGTTACGTCCGATCTTTATATAATGTGACAGAAATGAGGTTTCTGAACCAAATTAATGAAAATCTCTTAAGATTGTGTATAGTCCCATCAATTTGTTCCTTCCGATTCTTGGTATCTGAAAGTATACTGACCATTTTAAGGGTATCGTTTCACAGCTAATTTATTATGAACAACATCTTCAACCCCTCCTTGGAATATGCCTTGCTGAGGCTTGATGGAGCTAAGTACTTTCTTAACTGAAACGAAACCAGTAATTCCAAACTATTATTGCAATGCCTCTTTTCGCCTTGTTAGGGTGGTGTAGGGTAATATAAAGTCGGCCCGCCCGACTTTCTGCCATTCCTTACTGCTTTAGTTTACACTTAGTCATTAATTTATGATGTGCATTTTTTGTTTTAATGTCGCTTTGACATATCAAATTGATTGCAATGTGATAATGATTGGGATCTAATGTCTATTAAGCCCATACGCAAACAGACATTTGTATGTACGTACATACATCATTTTTAGTTGAATTTCTAGAATTACCTTATTACTCAAATTACAAATAGCATACCATTTTCAATAGCGTAGCTTCAGGCGACATTTTTAATGAAACGAAGTTTACCATGTCTACCATCTACTTCCATGCTCGTCCCTACGTTAGAAATAATTTAGACATGATGTTCTGGGCATATTTTTTCTCTCTTGCTCTCTTTTATTTTTTCCGGTGTGTGCGTGAGTTTTTTGTTTTGTTAATTCTCATATGCTCAATAAATGAAAAATATCATTCTCATTGACACATTAATATTGACACATGTTCCATTAGATAGGGTCATAAAAAAAAGTTGCGTTTGTCACCCCCTAGATTTGAAGATTATTCGAAGACAATTTCAGAAAAAAATTTTTTAATTTTTTTGGTGCACCCTACATACCGCCCTTTTAGTTTTCTTTATCCTGTGTTGCTATTTGAAGTCCGATAGTAACGGGATGTATACCGTTGTTCACGTTTTGGAAAGGGCTATATTTCGTCCAATGGCCATTTTTGACTCCGAGGTCAAATTCGATTATTGACCTCTGTTATCTCTTTTTCTACCCCCCTTATTTGGACTTATTTCGAAACGATAATAAAGGCATTTAAAAATAATTAAACTTTCGTCTTTAAAGTACTCAGTTTTATTCATAAACAAAAAAGTTACATAGGGTTCACAATTGTAAAATATGTGCTGAGGTCAAATTCGACTAGTTTCTTTTGGTCTCGTTTCTGTCTCACTCTCTCTCGCAGACACATGAATAACCCAATGCCACAAACACACAACGACTATGACGGTTCTTTACAGCATCAACAAATTAAATTTGCGGGATTCTCTAACAAATTTGGAATATTTTTTAAGGAAGAATATAAGAATACATTCACTTTGTTTTCCCATTCACCCTACACTCCACCAAAATAGTATTTTTTCCACTAATTCCTGATTTAATCTAGTATGATATTTTTGTATGGTACGTCGATGATCATCTCTTGACAACTACAACACTTCTTCCTTACTTCAGTTTTGAATCCGAAGTAAAGTTTTACTAGTGACTTCAGTTATTTGATTTTCAACCCCCGTAAATAACACTTACTTTGAAACACATGGGAAGGCATCTGGAAAATCTGGTAAAAAATCCAAAGTGACGTATGGAAGAAAAGTAGACCTTATAGAGATGATCCACGAGGTATCATACGTAAAGATAGGATAATAAATATGGAGTCAGTGGCAAAAATACTATTTTAGTGGAGTGTAGGGTGAATGTGAAAACAAAGTGATTTTATTCTTCCTTAAAAAGCTTCAACATTTGCTAGAGAATCCCGCAAATTTAATTTGTTGATGCTGGACCGAACTGCCATAGTGATTGTGCGTTTGTGGCATTGGGTTATTCATGTGTGTGTGAGAGAGAGACAGAAAACGAGGTCAAAAGAAACTAGTCGAATTTGACTCCAGCATATATTTTACAATTTTAAACCCTATGTAACTTTTTTGTTTATGAATAAAACTGAGTACTTTAAAGACAAAAGTTTAATAATTTTTAATTGCCTTTATTATCGTTTCAAAATAAGTCCAAATAAGGGGGGTAGAAAAAGAGATAACAGAGGTCAATAATCGAATTTGACCTCGGAGTCAAAAATGGCCATTGGAGGAAATATAGCCCTTTCCAAAACGTGAACAACGGTATACATCCCGTTACGATCGGACTTCAAATAGCAGCACAGGATAAAGAAAACTAAAAGGGCGGTATGTAGGGTGCACCAAAAAAATTAAAAAAAAATTTCTGAAATTGTCTTTGAATAATCTTCAAATCTAGGGGGTGACAAACGCAACTTATTTTTTTTGGTTGGGCATCGACCCTATCTAATGTTCCATCCTGTCTTTGGGCCACCCTGGAGACATTTGTCTTTTGGAATTGGAGAATTGAACTGCACTAAAACACAGCACCGGCAGCATTCGAACAAAAGCCATTCACGCAGACATGCAAACATATGTATGTACGATAATATTGTACATTCATTCATACATTGACATTAAATCCCATTCACACCAACATGGATGAATGGAAGAATTTCTCATTCCTCTTTTCCTCTCTCTCTCTCTCTGTCTCTCTTTTTCACACGCACGAATACACACGTAAAGAATCATCTAATTTTTATAGACATTCCCTAGCATACTCATAGGACGACAGCAGCATGACTACATTTGCATAGCATACCTGTAGGCTGACACATACAATTTCCATAACCCAAAGGACAGCATTGCAGAGCAAATCAGAATAGAACCGAATAGGGAAAAAACAAAAACGAGAAGGATAACAAGAGCCAACACTGCCGGTATATTATTGTTTTTCTTCGTGTTTTTCTTCTTCTTCTCTCAATTGACGGAAGCTATTTAATATGCATAGAGTAGGGAAATGTCATACGCCGTCCACACCTCCACATTTTTTGACACTGTGTGAGGGAATTGCTCTCCAACAAGGTAACAGAGAAAATGTTTAATAAATTGCGTGGTCGAGGTGCTTTCTCAGAAATTTGGATTTGTATTTGGGGGGGTGTTGGGGGTTTTACCACAACCAAGTTGGTGTCATGGCTGCCATGCTTTATTGACTATAAATGATTGGTGATAATGACTATGGAATATAGCGTGAAATTCATTATTAATGTTGAGGATTTTATGGCAGACTGAAGTTAAGGCATCAAATAGTCAAAGAATTTTTTGATATCCACACATGTTTAAAATTTTTAACAAATAATACAAGCAGTAAGAACGGGGCCGACTATACAATAGCCTACACCTCCCTACACTGAAAAAAAATTTGTCATAAAATTAAAGAAATGTTCCAAAGATGTCATTAGCTTTTAAAATAAGTACATTTTGTACTTAAAATATAGATAATTTCAATAATATTAAGTAATTTACATAATTTTAAGTAATTTTTCTTAATTTTAAGTACAAAATGTACTTATTTTTGAAGACAAAGGACGTCTTTGGAGCATTTCTTTAATTTTATGACAATTTTTTTTTCAGTGTAACAATGCGAAAATGGGAATTGCGATAATAATTTGGAATAATTGATTTCGTTCAGTTAATAAAGTATATAACTCCACCTCTTCAAAAAGACTAATTCCAAAGAGGAGTTGAAGATGTTGATAATAATGGACAAGATCCGAAACGATAATCTTCAAATGCTCCTTCTTCTTTAATAGATCAAGAATCGGAAGGAACAAATATATGGGACTACGAGGGTTGCTATTTTTATTTCGGTCCTGGCAATGCTGGTGTTGCCAGATGAAAACTGGATCTTCCATTGGAAAGTATGACATTATTTACCATAACTTCACTCAGACCGTTTTGTCATTTGAGCGCGAATTGTTTTGGTTACAGTGTGTTGAAAATTCACCTCCAAAACATGGTTTTTGAATGCTTCGACAGCTGCTTCAGGCGTCGAAAAACGTTGACCAAGCCGTTTTTTCTTGATGTGAGTGAATAAGATAAAGTCATTGGGTGTCAAATAGGGTGATCAAAAAACCGGTTATTTTGAAAATACGGTTTTCGGTTTCTTCGGAAATAAAGTTAACTCTAAAACCGGTTTTCGGTTTAACCGAAAATAAAAAAACCGGTGAACCGGTTGTTTTCGATTTTTCTTTTTTAATAAAAATGCTTAAAATTTTGTTAGATGACGTAAAATAAGCGTAGTGCAAATTCAATTCGCAACCCTATTCCAATTAAATTAAGATTTATTTGAAAATTGTATTTTAAACACTTCATATTTTTATTTATAATATGTAATTGTTCCGATTTCATTTATGATATAATATAATCTCTGCAATATTTATAATATATATGTTCAATTTTTAAAAAGATTTCTTTAAAAAAATTGATTATGATTTTTATAAAACTTGACTAATAGTAAAGATCAGCAAAATCTTAGCTTTTACCATCATATGAATGGCTCAAATGGCAAAACGATTATATACATATATTATCAGTAGTAGCGGATTCTGGCTTGAGCATACTATAGAGATGAAAACTTGTCGAACTGTGAAACTGGACATATGTATTTTTATTTATACCTACATTTCAATTAGAAAGGATTGTTAATTAATTTCTATACGGCAATAATCACCTAGACCCTTGTTAAAATATGCAGACGAAGTATATAGGGAAGTTAGCAATGTAAACAGTATAAATACATACAAAACTGCATTTTGAAATCGATATGCACAAATGATGTCAACGGTTTTTATATTGATGTTTTCAAAATTTTAGGTAGGTTCCTGTTTCAAAAATAATATTTTCATATTCATTTCATAATGGTTTCAAAAAACCGAAAAGTAGAATAAACCGAGTTGAAAAACCCGACGGTTCGAGTTATTCGAAAATGCAGAAAAATCGATAGGCGGTTTTTAAAGAGAAACCGATTAACCGGTTAACCGGTGCGGTTTTTGATTACCCTAGTGTCACATCAGGGCTGTACGGCGGATGACCCATCAATTCGACGTTTTGGCCGGTCAAAAAGGCGTTGGTTTGAGCCGACGTGTGAGAGCCCGATGTCTGAATTGTGGTGTCCACCATAATTCGGTGATGGATTATCTAATATTAAAAAACCTGAAGTATTTCGTTAGGTAATCGTTTTCCGAAGGCAACGATGGCTTTTCGATATTTCTATTTTTTAATTTTTGGGAACAATTTGAAGTGAAAACCAGTAAGGAAAGTCAGAAAGTCTGACGGGGCCGACTATATAACACCCTACACCTCCTTAACAATGCGATAAGGGTCATTGCGATAATAATTTGGAATAATCGGTACATGGGTAGGAATATATATATGTGGCTATATCTGATTCTGAACCGATAATTGCTTAATGAAGCAACATTCGTTCCTAAATTGAGGAACATCTTTCTGGAAAATTTTGTAATGATCTGATCTATCTGAACCTATATATGGAGGTTATATATAAATCTGAACCGATTTTCCCTTAATACTCATTCATGTAAAAATGCCTCTTTCTGTCAAATTTCGTACTGATCGGATATAAAATACAGTCTCTACAGCGTTTACATGTCAAATCGGGGGTAACTTATATATGGGGGCTATATCTAAATCTGAACCGATTTTCTCCGAATTTGGCAGTATTCCTTTATGTAATAGGAAACCTTTTTCTGCAGAGTTTCATTCTAATCGGATATACAATACAGTTTTTACAGCACTTACATACCAAAACAGGGGTAACATATATATGGGGGCTATATCTAAATCTGAACCGATTTTAACCAATTTCAATAGGGATCGTCCTTGGGCCAAAAAAAGATCTGTGTAAAGTTTCGTCGAGATCGGAACATAATTGCGACCTGTACTTTGATTACAAGAATACATACACAGACGGACAGACGGACATAGCTAAATCAACTCAGAAAGTGATTCTAAGTCGATCGGTATAATAAACGATGGGTCTATTTCTTCTCCTTTTGGGTGTTACAAACAAATGCACAAAGTTATAATACCCTGTACCACAGTGTGGTGTAGGGTATAAAAATCGGCTAATTTGATATTGAAAAATAAAAATAAAATTAAAACGATCGGTGTAGTAGTTTTGAAGTTATGATGGACACCGAAAGTTTAAAGTTTTTACGATGTACTGAGTGATGTGTAAGGCGCTAATTAAAACGATCGGTGTAGTAGTTTTGAAGTTATGATGGACACAGAAAGTTTAAAGTTTTTACACTTCGTTAGTATCTTCGCTAGTTTAACTCCGAATCATCTCAAATTTTCAAACAATATTTTTAAAAGTATCTCCATTTAAAAAATGAAATAAAAAGAAAGAAAGTTTACAAACGTTATGCGTGCTGAAGAAATTCGAAATTTAATTCATTGATTTTGACCATCGCAATAGTGGACGTGTGAACAGGTGCATTGTCTTGATTGTGCCTAAGTGTGACACCCATGTTGCGCACAGCTTGCTCATCATAAAATTTTCCATCTGTGAATAACTTTATAGATATTTTTGGCATACTTAAATATTTGGTTACAAGCTTCGAATATTTTATCCTTCGTTTTTACCAAAATTGTTTTCCAAAATTTTTTGAGTGCAAAAGTTCTATCACATAATTGGTACATTTTGACCAATACAACTCGGAGTCGACCATAATTTATCGACTCCGGTCAAATTTCTCCGTCTCCTAGACTCTGACTCCACAGCCCTGGAAATTTCCTTTTTCGATTATTTCTAAACACTGCATTTTAAATTGTTCAATTATCGACAATACAACACTTTGAAAAGTCAATACACCCAAACGCAATTGAACACAATATTGTGTATTGCGCTATATAGCGCCCATTCACACACACACACCCTTGACCACTAGCAAAACACACGCACTGATGCAGTCGTGTGTGTACTCATTCAGTTATGGACCTGGGGAAATTCACATGTGGTATTCCATTGGTGGCAATGATGATGACGGTGATGTTGGTACTGGTGGTGGCACAAAAGCCCACAGGTTAGATTAGTTCCTATTGACAAATGACACAAAAGGCATTTTCTCATGGACAGGATAGGAAGGAGAGGATGGTTTTAGTTGGAATGCATGAATGAACATGTTCATATATATATGTATACGCACATAGCAAATAGAAACAGACATACACAGATATCCATCTGCATGCGGATGACAGAAGGCATAGACGTCAAGAACAACAACAATAAATCGACACCAATGACAATATAAATGTCATACTTATAAGTATATCCGATGACTTCTCCTCATTTTCTGTTTAGGTGTGTGTGTGTGTGCGATTTACACTCATAGACAAATGTGTTCGAAGAGTTATTCCATTAGTGAAAAGAAGATAAATACATTTGGATGAATTAATAAATAAGCTTTCACAATAAGGAATATTTTATTTCTTTTCCGTAGATTTTCATTCACTTTTGGATCAAAAAACCCCTTTCTGCCAAATTTCATAACGGTCGAATGTAAAACACAGTTTATATAAAGCTTAAATACCAAAGCGGGTAGAATATATATGCAGGGCCTGATCTAGGGGGTCTGGCGCCCGGGGGCTAGTATTTAATCCACGCAGTGATACATGCAAAAATGTTATAATAACAACTCTAGCTCACTGGCTGTTTAAGATATAGCCGACATGTGGGTGGGCCATTTAAAATTTTAAATTTGAATTGGCAATAAAAAATAAAAAGTACTGATAATTTTTTCAAATTTCTGGTTTTATTTGTCATTTAATAATGGAACACAATATCATTCATATGACTACCACGACTGGCTCGGCAGTACCTCATCCCATCGACCCGATTTTGGAGTACATTTCCGATAGTTTCGGGGCGAATATGTTCAATAGTAACTTCGTCGTTTCATGTTTCAACGCTACAATTGTCTTGCCATTTATCCTTAATGGCTCCCATAGAAAATAATCCAAAGGGTTCAAATCACAAGTCAAAGTAATCGGTAGATCAAGAATAAAATATTAGATGGCACACCCTTTATATTCACTACATAAAACAAGCTTTTGTTGGAGATGCGGACCAGCAAAATTGTCGCATCTGGGGCTCGGACAACCCAAGAGTTATTGTTGAGAAGCCTCTCCATCCTCAACGTGTGTTTGGTGCGGTTTATGGTCCGGCGGGGTCATTGGACCTTACTTTTTCGAAAATGAGGTTGGATCAACAGTTACGGTGAATGGATTGCGCCATCGAGAGATGATTAATGATTTTTTATGGTCGAAGTTGGATGGTATTGATCTGGACAATGTTTACTTTCAACAAGACGGCGCTACGTGCCACACAAGCAACGAAACCATTGCTCTGTTACGGGAAAAGTTTCCGGACCGTGTTATCTCTCGAAGAGGTGATCACAATTGGCCCCCGAGATCTTGTGATTTAACACCTTGCGACTTCTTCCTTTGGGGGCACGTAAAAGAATAGGTCTACGCCAACAGTCCAGTGTCGATTCAAGAGCTCAAAGATAGAATTCGTGAGGCTATCGAGGACATAGGGCAGCCACTTTGCGATTTGGTTATGGAAAACTTCATGGAACTTCAAATAAAATATTTGTTTAAATACAAATAAAATTATTGTTTAAAAATTTCTCTAAATATATTTTATTTAAAAAAGATTTTCAAAACTGTTGCTGACTTTTTCGGACTTTAAGGCGAGATGCTACAACAAAAACAAACGAATTTATAATATTATAATTGGATTGTTTTATGCATTTCTTATTCAGACGTATAAAACAGTTTTTTTTTGTTTTGCAAAATATTTATTTAAATTTTATTAAAGGTATTCCCAAAAATTTTGCGCCCTTCAGCCCAGATAGCATATATGTTTCTGTATTTCTAACGAAAGTCTCTGCAAACGAAAACCAGTCACTCACTTTCGTCTGGAATTTGGTTTCTCTAACGTTCTATCGTTCGTTCGCCTGGCCTTACGTCAATGACTTTAGCAATTTACCAATTGGAAAATAATGTAATTGCCAGATAAATAATTTCACAACGGTCTAAAAAATCACACATTTTTGTATGGCCGACCTTAACAAATACATCTCTGTTCTATTTATACTAGCGGTGGCCAAAAAAGCAACCCTGGGTTGTCGGCTGAGCTGCACCAAGACTCTCATTTCTTTCTCTCTCTCTCACGTCTCTCTCATTGTGCACTGATAATTTTTTCCATCTTAACGAGCAACCAATATTGACATCTTTATGCTAAAATATGTACACATATGTACACAATTTTATTATTATTTAATTGTTTTTACCATAACTATATTAATATCTACTTATTTTTTGCTTTTAAGAATGTTTATTTTGTCATTGTTCCTATCAGTCGACAAATAAAATAATGTGACTCGATCTGACATTTGTGTTCGCCGAGATGACAGCAAAGAGAGATAGCGAAACCAAAATTTTCACTGAAATGATTACGTTTTCGTACGAGTTAATTATCGTACGACTTCTCGTTGTGATGGTAGTTAGTGAAACCCAAATCAGCTGTTTGTCGTCTGGCAGGCGAAGGAAAGCAAATTTTTAAGTTACAGAAACAGGCTGTTATATACATATTTCCTTTAACTCCATCTGGAGCGTAGGGTCATTACGAAAGTAGTGGATAGTTTTTTTAGTTCGTTCCATATCGTATTTTTTGGCGGATTTCATTATTTGTGTTTCTTTTGTCTTCCTTGGATTCTGGTTCCTTGAGGGTTCCACCATAGGTCAGATCTTCAGGGTTCTTGGACATCCTTTCTTAACGAATGACCAAGCCATCTCCACTTTCTCCTTTGTTTTTATATTTTGATTGGGATTTCGTTTGTAGTTGCGTAGAGTTATTGGTTAGAGATCGCTTTGGGCCACCATATTCGTAGAATATTTCTTAGACAGCGATCAGATAATGTTTGCAGCTTACTAATAAGGTTTGCTGTCAGTGTTCAGGATACGCAGCTGTACAGAAGTACAGATTTGACATTCGAGTTGTATATTCTGAGCTCTACCAACGTGAGACTATAATATTGTTTTTCTCCTATGGAGTTGGATTACATTTTATGGACGAACACATTCTACACACTTCTTGATAGCATCGAATGTAATGTGTGAGATCATTGACTTTCATATAAGTAGCTGTAGCTATCCATCTGCAACCAAGTGCAATGCAATGTTGTCCATCATGCTGAGCTTTTGTATTCAAGTTTGCCCCATAGTACTGGGACCCAACATCAATGATGTTGACTTCATAGAGTATTCAAAGCGTGTGATAAACATAGGTATTGTATATTAGATTGTAATGGAAATATGCATATGGATTGATAATACCAAATTGCAGCTTTAATTTTTTTAATAATTTACTCAAACAAAAACATGGTTTGTTCCATATCCAATGATTTTCACAGCAATAAAATTGAATGCAACACATGGTGGAGGGTATATAAGATTCGGCATGGCCGAACTTGATTCGTCTTTACTTGTTTTAAGTTCTCAAGCTCTAAAAAATACCCATACCAGTATATCGTTCTTAGGCAAACATCATCGGAAGAATAAGTATCATCAGTAGATGAGTTAGTATTCCTTTGAACACGCCGTCTTCAAAAGCAGAATAATATGTTTTTCAGAAAATTAGTTTTTCGATTTTTTTTGGTACACCCTGCTGTTAGGACGTGTACAAAGGTATATAATGCTGAATGCCGTTTGACATGTATATGTCATCATTTATAAAATTCTATACATTCAGATGAATAAACACAAGGGTATTTACTACGTGTACATACTCGTTGTCATAAAAATCCTTCTAATGTGGACGTGCACGTCCACTTTTATGTATGTATTCCTCTTACAACTTTACACAAAAGCTAATGCTTTCATCTGCACAAAAGTCTAATTAAAATTGTACAGGTTCGTTCTATTGAAATTTAAACATACAACGTTATGGACTGAAACCACAATGAAGCACGCTTATCTAAATGTAACTTTAAAGGGCGACACAGATATTACCACAATTTTGCATACGAATTGAGAAAAAAAAACGACCAAACAACATTTCAATTTTGCTGTTGACAGAATGTATAACATCAATAAAATGTGTATTAATTATAGTTTAAAAATCATTTACAGAATGCGTGTCGGCTGTGGTACCTAGACTAATAAGTAAGATCAGTTAAATGAGTACACTAGTTTACAAAATGTTTGTCGGAGGGTTGTGCAAAACATTTTCTGGTGAAATATGGTGTCCTAAACAAGAAAATATATTTTTGAATATGTGATGTTATTATGTTAAACAGATTTTCATTAAAATTAGTTAAAAAATAAAAAAATCATACAATTTGACAGCAATAACTGTAGGTTAGCTCTAACCCAGACAAAACAGAAATATGTCTATTTACAAGGAAAACGAAGTTACATCCTTTTAGCGTGCCTCGATTCCTGGATAAGAAAATTGATATATCTAAAAAGGTAAAATGCTTGGGAGTAATCTTGGAGAAGAAACTGATTTGGAAAGATTATATTCAAGAAAGAGTTATCAAGGCCCACAGATGTCGGTCATTGTGCAGAAGAGCAATATGTAGGTACAAAATGGGGACTACGTCCTGTCTTATCTGGCTTTACATGAGCGTGAATAGACCAATAAAAACCTACGCCTCTGTAGTGTTGTGGACATCAATGGCAAAGATGTGCAACGTAATAGCATTGCAAAAAGTGCAACTTATCTGCAACGTCTAGGCATAATTAGAACCGCACCAACAAGAGCGTTGGAGACTATACTGCACATCCAACCAATAGATAGCCCTCACCTCACGGCGCCTACAAGTGATGGGCGAAGGGATAAATCGAGACCACAAGTCGTAGCATCAGAAGATTTTAGAATCTCAAGTTGGTCACATTCAAACACCAGAAATTTCCGACCGCATTCCTGAAGTGCGGCTTACAGCTACAAAGGATTTTCTAAAGGGTGGTTACGTTTTAAGGGCCGATGTTGATTTTGAATAAAACACAAATTATTTAGGAAATTATTGTCATTTCTTTTTATTATGATAATATTGGTATGGTTCAATTATGTACAACCAGGAAAATAATTGGTTGGAATTCGATTGTAACAATAAAAATACAGTACTATAAACAAAAAGTATATTGCCTACACCGTCTGTCGGTTGTATTTATATATATGTAATTAGTTGAAACAACAATAATAACATGGATACGATCAAATGAAAATGTTTGCAACTAAATCGATGGTTGTATCAATCGAATTAAGATTGTTTTTTTTATTGACACTCGGTTAGTTGTGGTTACCAATTTTAAATTTTCATTATAGTACCATATGATCGATTTTTGGTTGTGACAACCAATGTTTTATTCTTGACAACAGAAATTGTAGCAATATCAATACCAACGATTATTATTGCAACGAAGTATTGGTTACTACAACAGAAAAAATATTAATAAATAATCGTTTATTGGTTATTCCAATCATTTCCCAAATTTAGAATAATTAAATGTATTTTGGGAAATACAACCGAAAGATTGGTTGCTGTTCTTTTACTGCTACATGACAAACAAAAAATAAAATTACTCGACTTAAAAAAATCTTCAACATTTTGTTCAAGAATGGTATAGGTAATCAAAAATAATCTCGTGTGGATAACAATGTGTGGAATGCAGAATATGTTGTGCAAAATGTTTTACATAAATAAAAAAATAAAAGCAACAATCATGAAATTGAAAGCACAGGGTTACGCGATATTTGCATACATGTTTCGTGTTTTTTTTTCGTGTACTAAAATGTGAGTCAAATATTTCCACAACTCATAATAGTGATGAATTTGTAATATGGGATTTTTAATTTTGTTATGAATTGTTTTGTTTTTTGTTCAATAAATAAAATAAAAACAAGTAAGAAAGTTTCAGTCGGGTAAACCGACTAAGGTATACCCTCACTTTGTGAGTAATGTAATATATAACATTACACCAATAAATCTGTCAATTTGTGTGGGAGGTACCAGAAGGGGTTTTCCAAATACACATATTTTTCGGTAAACAGTACATTCTTAAATACATTGCATTGTGCTGAACTATAAGCGTTTATGTGCACTGGTATATTAAAGTTACGAGCTATGTAATTTTGGTATGATTTGGTCATTTTGTGTGGGAGGTACAAAAAGGGGCGGGGTGATAACGCCCACTTTTTACAGGACTATAGGCACTATAACAGCATTACACTCTACAAAATTTCAAGTATTTGAATGCACTGGTATTAAAGTTACAAGCCGTTTACTTTTGGTACGAAACGGTCCATTTGTGTGGGAGGTACCAAAAGGGGCTGTACAATAATGCCCATTTTTTACCGGACTATAGGCGCTACAAAAACATTATACTGTAGAAAATTTCAAGCATTTTTATGCACTTGTATTAAAGTTATAAGCAGTTAAATTAAATGTTAAAATGGTCCATTTGTGTGGGAGGTACCAAAAGGGGCATGCCAAATTCACCCATTTTTCTCGAGTTAATAGCGACTAATATACTAATATTATGTGCAGAATTTCAAAAGATTCGAATAAGTAGTATAGAAGTTATTATTTCACTAAATTGTAACCCTTTGTGTGGGAGGTACCAGAAGGAGTAGACCAATATGGCCCATCTTCGAACTTATCTGGAGATAGATCAAAATATTACCACATACCAAATTTGAAGTCAATCGGTTACTCCTTTCGAGAGTTATCGTGCGCACCAGCCAGCAGACACACAGACAGACAGACAGACAGACGGACGGACATTGCTCATTCGACTTAAAATGACCCAAAACGGATTTCCTCCGAACATACTTAGGGTCTTAGATCACTTCTTCGATGTGTTACACTTTTTTCCGTAGCAAATGATATATACCCTCGTCACAAAGTGAGGGTATAATTAATGAAAACTTTATTTAATTGTCGGTAGTATATGACTGACAAATTGTCAGAACAACCAATTTTTTAAAACGGTTGGTTGTGGCAACTACAACAGATAATTTAAGCCACCATATTCGTAGTTGGCGCAACCAAATATGATTGTTGTCAACATGGAAACAGATGTATACGCAAACCAAAATATTGGTTGTCCTGATGGAATCGCATGATAGTAGACATAACTACAAAATTAGGTTGGCAAATAATTCGGTTGAGGCAACCAAACTGTATTCTGTGTGTATGGAACAAAATATCGGCCAAATAGCAGCCGCGACCTCGGCGGCACACCTCCATCCGATGGTCCAAATTTTCGATGACGCTGGGGCATAATTGAGGTTATATGCCGTTGATGTGCCGAATTATCTCATCCTTTAGCTCTTGAATTGTTGCTGTCTTATCGACGTACACCTATTCTTTCAAATAACCCCAAAGAAAGAAGTCCAACGGTGTCAAATCACATGATCTTGGCGGCCAAGATCGCCACGACGTGAGATAACACGGCCATTGAATTTGTCGCGCAAAAGAGCCATTGTTTAGTTGAGGTGCCGAATTATCTCATCTTTTAGCTCTTGAATTGTTGCTGCCTTATCGACGTACACCTTTTCTTTCAAATAACCCCAAAGAAAGAAGTCCAATGATGTCAAATCACATGATCTTGGCGGCCAATTGACATCGCCACGACGTGAGATAACACGGCTATTGAATTTGTTGCGCAAAAGAGCCACTGTTTCGTTAGCTGTGATGCAAGTGGCTCCGTGCTGTTGAAACCACATTTTGTCCACATCCATATCTTTGAATTCGAGCCATACAAAGTTTGTTATCATCTCACGATAGCGAACACCATTCACAGTAGCTGCCTGACCGGCCTCATTTCGAAGAAGTGTGGCCCGATGACGTCGCCAGCCCATAAGCCGCACCAAACGAACTGGGTGAGCATGCGAAGGTGTTTTCACATCTCCTATAGACCCGGTTCGCTGAAATTTGCGCACAATTCTCCCGATTGTGGACACATTTGGTCTATTATGCTGATCAAAAAAACATCACGAAGTGCACGAAATGCATTTTGATTTCAACGCCCATTTTCGTAAAAGGCTTTCAAAAGTTTAACGATTCTGTATCTTTCCACGGTTCAAATTGAGTTGAGAATAAAATGCAGAAAAAAACTTGACGTTTAGGTGTGGTTCACATTCAACATAGGCCCTTAAAATTTAACCACCCTTTATATAAAGATATCAGAATTTACCAAAGCCCAAAACTTATCACAAACTCCAAAAACAGCCAAATTCAGTCAAAAGCACCCTTCTGGAATATTCGTGAAGCAATGTTATTCATAAGTCTAATGTTATGAATAACAATGTTATTCATAAGGTCTAAGCAATATATGTGCCAGTACAAAGGTGTTTAACAGTAATCTGACTATTTTTTGGTGTTTGTGCCAAATTTTGGTCTTCGATGTGCGTAATGGGTAGTTCTTTCTCAAGTGTCATAGGTCAAAAATTTGATTTTTCTTAAATTCTCCGAACATGTGGCCCTAGTATGTGGGAGTATTGACTCACAAAAATTCAGAAAAATTCATTTTTTTCCTCTGTAATGGATATTTAAAGTTAATTTTAATGCTGCAAAGCATAAGAAATTGAAAATAGAAAATATTGTTTCTTCAAAGATTTTCCGTACCCTTTTCATAAAAAGTATTAATTTTATCTTAAACAACTTAAACACTATGTATGTGGTCTTTGTGAGCTATCACTTTTAGATTGTATTGATATGTTCACAAAAGTTGTTCAGATTAATCGTGGCTACAATTTTGCCAAATATTGTTAGTGAAAAATTAAGAGTTATGCTGAAAAAAGAGAAAAAAAAAAATACTTTTTCCCTAACATTCTCAAAAAAAAAGTGAGGGAAAAAATTCTTTTGGCATGAAAAAAAAATTGTCTTAAAATTAAAGATTTGCGCCAAAGACGCCCTTAATCTTTGAAATAAGTACGCTTTGTACTTAAAATTAAGAAAATTTACTTAATATTAATGAAATTGTCTATATTTTAAGTAAAAAATGTACTTGTTTTAATGTCTAATGGTGGAAATCTTTAATTTTAAGACAACATTTTTTTTGTGTAAATTATCATAATGGGAATTGAGTATTGCTTGCATAACGAATATCATCGGAATGAAATGTAAGCAATATTATAGTCTGCGGAATAACTCTGATCTACAGGATGAGTTGCACCTTCTGTAACATGATTTTTATCAACCGATTAAGTATCATCGATATACTGAGTATAACAAGAATGAGTGACATACGTAGAGTAGGAATCGTTAGGAGAATGATTATCATTATCGGAATGTATATTATGGGCAGAATTAATAACATCTGCAGGAAAAAAGTTTCGAAAATACTCTCTACTTGTTTAGTATCGCATAGAAAGTGGATTTCTGCAAAACTGTCTACCAGACGACAATGCCGCACAGCATTATCGGTCTGAACACAGCCGTATACAACCAATAAACTATAAATATACGCGGGTTCAGACCCCAGCGTTTTCGTATTGCCCTTTTGACAGGTATATAGCGCTATCACAGCCTTATTTGGACTTTGGGGATTGAAGTGCAACTTCCGGTCTAGTAAAATACCTAAGTATTTTGATCTTTCAGAGAAGGGATTTTCAATACCCCTCAAGAAGGCAGGTGTAACTCGTGGCACCAAGACCATTACCGAAAGCCCATCTTGGGGTTCTATGAAGGGACTGCTGTAGGATGTCTCTGAGAGTATCCAGAAACTTTCCTCTAAAAGCTATTGCCACATCATCTGCATTTGCAACAACTCTGACGCCCACCATCTCCAGAGAAAGTAAAATATTGTTCACGGAGAGATTCCATAGCAGACAGTAATAAAAAATAAAAACATTTTTTTTTAAAAAAAACCCTCATGTTTTAAAATGAAAATAAGGAGTTTCAAATAGGAGTGTTAAATTTATTAAATTCTCATGAGAGAATTATTAATGTCATTCCACCTCCCTAAAAGTATGCCAACTTTCATTTATACAATCAAGCACGAGCAGGATTTAACCTTTTTTTGGCCAACAAATTATGCCACACATTTGCGCGAAGTTTACTGACCCATAAGCCTGATATTGTTTTTTTCACAGTAGTTCTCTGCGCGATAGCCTTCCATTACCAACAGTTTCTGTGAGTGTGTGTCTCTCTCCCTCTCTCTCGTAAACAACATCATTTCAATTTCATTACTAGCTGCTGCTAGTTTGCTATTTTTGCTCCCTTTTTTTGTTGTTCTCCGTTTTGTGCCACCATCGTTTTTGTTGTCGTTTCGGCTGCTGCTGAATCGAAATTAAAATGAACCCCAAAAATTCGTTTATGCGTGAAAATCCATTTACACACATTTTCATCACTGCCTCGGCTAGGGCTGTTGCCTGCTCCGTGCTCCACGCTCACCACCCGTCAGTCACTTTAGTGTTGCGGTGCCAGAAAAGCCTTTGTTGTTGTTGTAGCAAATTTTGTGAATTCGAAACGAAAAACTGCGGCATACTACCAGGAGGAGCGGAGCCGCCGCAATGTTGCAACGTTATTATCAGTTCTTTCGGTGCCAAGTAGGTTAATAGCTTCGCTCCCTTGACTAACTACGTTTATTGCATTAGCAGCAGTCCAGTGTGCGGGGCTATAGTACACCGGTTGCGCACTAATACCATGAACGTCCTCTTTTTATATTAATTTCCCAACCATTTAAATTGATAACGAGAGCTTGAAACAATTTTGTGATTGCCACTGTAGAGATTCCACAATAACATCATGAGAAAAAAACTTATTGAATTTAAGGTTTAACAATTTATTTCAACTTTTCTAAGGAAATTGGTGTAGAGTGAATACATCCGCTGAGGATAATTTCCTCCTTTGTTAGTTGTATAAAATTTAGTTTTTGTCTGATATGATGGTCTTCCGAAGTATAATAGTGTAGATGTTCCGGATGCTTTCCTGCTTTCGTGTTTCACAAAGATGCATAAACAGTAGAGTGTAGCTTCGAAACTTTTTCCCTGTAGATGTTATTATTCCGCCCATAATATACATTCCGATAATGATAATCATTCTCCTAACGCAAAATACTTAGGTGTTTTACTAGACAGGAAGTTCTGCTTCAACCCCAACATTTTGGAAAGTCCAAATAAGGCTGTGATAGCGCTATATACCTGTCAAAAGGGCAAAAGGAAAACGCTGGGGTCTGAACCCGTGTATACTTTTAGTTTATTGGTTGTATACGGCAGTAGTCAGACCGATAATGCTGTACGGCATTGTCGTCTGGTAGACAGCTCTGCAGAAATACACTTTGTATGCGATACTAAACAAGGTTCAGCGAATGGCTGCTATATGTATCAATGGTGCGCTGAGAACTACACCAACTGCGGCCCTAAATGTTATACTACATTTAATGCCGCTAGATATTATAGCAATGCAATATGCTGCATGTACTGCGATTAGACTCACTCTTAAACCTGATACAGGGTGACTGATGAAAGCTGCTACCAAAAAAAATTAATAACTTTTTTTCTATTTAATGAATCTGGTTAATTTTTTTTTATTTTGCAGATTGATTTTTAGATTTAACAAAAATGGATAACTGGGACACTGAAACAAGAATTTGGATTGTCCGCCGCTATTACGCACTGAAGTCCGTAATTTCGGTTCAAAGAGAGTATAGGGCACGTTTGGCGGCAAACCTCCGAGCAGATGGACCAGTCAGACCCAGAACTTACAATCTAAACCCTTCAGTTCGGACGGAGGAAACAATCGCTGCTGTAGCTGATGCCATACATAACAATCCAAGAGTTTCCACAAGAACCTTATCTGCTCAAATGGGTATAAGCAGACAGTCATTGCAGTCAATTATGCACAAAGATTTTGGAATTTTGCCAGAAGATGCTTCAAATGGTGGAAGAGGACGGAAACATGTTGAACTGTCTTTTCATGTCTGACGAGGCCCATTTCGATTTAAACGGCAACATAAACAAACAAAATTGTCGAATATGGAGTGCTTCCAACCCACAGATACTCCATGAGACGGAATTGCATCCACTTCGTGTCACAGTGTGGTGTGCAGTTTCATCACGCTGCATTGTCGGGCCCTACTTCTTCGAAGAAAACGGTCACACCGTTACAGTTACTGGAGGCCGTTACTTGAGCATGTCGAGAGAGTTTTTCTATCCAGAAATACGCCGAATGAGAATTTCTTTCAACTCTGTGTGGTTTCAGCAAGATGGTGCAATAAGCTGATATCCAGAAACTCCACATTCCGTTGGTCCCCAGGTCGCCTGACCTTACTGCACCTGACTTTTTCTTGTGGGGTTATTGCAAACAGGAAGTCTACAAAGCAAAACCAACAAATTTGAATAAACTAAAGCAATCCATTCGAGAAACAATTGCGGATATTCCCGTCTCAACTCTCCAAGCAGTAATGAACAACTTTTTGCTAAGATGCCGCACATGCATCAACGAGCAGAGGGGGCATTTAAATTCCATTATTTTTAAAACTTTAAATTTAATGAGCTTTAACATGAAAGAAAACTGAATTCCATACACTGAAAAAAAAAGTTATTTGAGTTTCTTAATGTAGCAATATTCATCAGCCACCCTGTACTTGCAAAAAGACTGCCTGATCACCGTAGTGTTTACCAGGCAGAAATCTTAGCTATTTTTTAAAATCTATATATATAAAGAAGAATGTGTGTTTGTTTGTTTGTTTGTTTGTTGGTTTGTTTGTTTGTTGGTTTGTTTGTACCGAATAGACGTCTAAACGGCTGGACCGATCTTTTTGAAATTTTCACAGAATGAACATATGTGGGGCGTGGTGAAAATAGGGTACTTGAATTTTCGATATATCAAGTGGGCGTGGCCCCGCCCACATAAGACAAATTTAAAAATTGAGATATCTTGCACAATTTGTTAGCGAGAGTGCTGTAATTTTGTACATATGCATCTGGTGGCAGTCTACGTGATTAGTCCAAAAATGGGCGGGATCGGACCAATGGGCGTGGCACCGCCAATATAAGCTAAATTTTAAAATTGAGATATCTTGCACAATTTGTTAGCGAGAGTGCTGTAATTTTGTACATATGTATCTGGTGGCAGTCTACGTGATTCGTCCAAAAGTGGGCGGGATCGGACCAATGGGCGTGGCCCCGCCCATATAAGCCAAATTTTAGAATTGAGATATCTTACACAATTTGATAGCGAGAGTGTTGTACTTTGGGGCATCTGTATCTGGTGTACGGGATTGGTCCAAAAAAGGGGCGGGATCGGACTAATGGGCGTGGCCCCGCCCACATAAGACAAATTTTTAAATTGCGATATCTTACACAATTTGTTAGCGAGAGTGCTGTAATGTGGTGCATATATATCTGGTGGAAGTCTACGTGATTGGTCCAAAAGTGGGCGGGATCGGACCAATGGGCGTGGCCTCGCCCAAACTTTGAAATGGAGATATCTTCCACAATTTGTTAGCGAGGGTACTGTAATTTTGTGCATATGTATCTGGTGGCAGTCTACGGGACTGGACCAAAATTGGGCGGAATCGGACCAATGGGCGTGTCCCCGCCCATATAAGACGAAATTTTAAATTGAGATATCTTGTACAATTTTTTAACAAGAGTGCTGTAATTTTGTTTACATGTATCTGGTAGCAGTCTACGTGTTTGGTCTAAACAAGGGCGCGATCGGAGCAATGGGCGTGGCCCCGCCTATATAAGCCAAATATTGAAATCTAGATATCTCACACAATTTGTTAAAGAGAGTGCTGCAATTTTTTGTATATATATCTGGTGGCAGTCTACGAGATTGGTTCAAAAATGGGCGGGATCGGACCAATTGGCGTGGCCCCGCCCATATAAGGCAAATCTTGGAATTGAGATATCTTGAGCATTTTTTTTAGCGAGAGTGCTGCAATTTTGTTTATATATATCTGGTGGCAGTCTACATGACTGGTCCAAAAAATGGGCGGGATCGGACAAATGGGCGTGGCCCCTCCAATATAAGGCAAATTTTGGAATTGAGATATCTTGAACAATTTTTTAGCGAGAGCGCTGCAATTTTTTGTATATATATATCTGGTGGCAGTCTAAGTGATTGGTTTAAAAATGGGCGTGGCCCCGCCCATATAAGGAAAATCTTGGAATTGAGATATCTTGAGCTATTTTTTAGCGAGAGTGCTGCAATTTTGTGTATATATATCTGGTGGCAGTCTACGTGACTGGTTCCGCCCATATAAGCCAAATTTTGAAATTGACATATCTTGCATAAATTGTTAGCGAGACTGCTGTAACTTTCTGCATATGTACATGGAGGTAACCTACGTGATTGGTCCAAAAATGGGCGGGTCGGACCAATGGGCATGGCATCCCAAATAAACCAAATTTTAAAATTGAGATATATGTAGAATTTGTTAAAGATAGTGCTGTAATTTTGTGTATATATATCTGATGGAAGTCAACGTGATTGGTCCAAAAATGTGCGGGATCGGACCAACTGGGCGTGGCCCCGCCCATATAAACCAAAGTTTGAAATAGAAATATCTTGGTAATTTGCTAGCGAGAGTTCTGTAATTTTGTGTATATGTATATTGTGGTAGTCCACGTGATTGGTCCAAAAATGGGCGGGGTCGGACGAATGGGCTTGACCCTGCCCATATAAGCCAAATTTTAAAATTTAGATATCTTGCACAATTTTTTAGCGAGAGTGCTGTAATTATTTGCATACGTATCTGGCGATAGTCTACGTAGTTTGTCTACAAGTGGGCGGGATCGGACCAATGGGCGTGACCGCGCCCTTATAAGCCAACTTTTGAAATTGAGATTGGGACTGCCTCTATCTACTTCCAAGATTGGGATTGGACCGTGATCTCAGATGTCCCACCACTCATGGACTTTCTGGGATCCATCTGAAAGTAGCTGAAAATCTACGTGATTGGTCCAAAAATGGGCGGGATTGTACCAATGGGCGTAGCTCCGCCAATGTAAACCAAATTGCTAAATTGAGATATCTTGCATAATTTGTCAGCGAGAGTGCTGTACTTTTGTGTATATGTATCTGGATCAGACTACGTGATTGGTCCAAAAATGGGCGGGATCGGAACAATGGGTGCAGCCCCGCACATATATGCCAAATTTTGAAATCGGGATATCTTGCACAATTTGTGTGCGAATGTGCTGTATTTTGTGTATATGTATCTGGTGGCAGTCTACGTGATTAGTCCAAAAATTGACAGGATCGGAAATCTGAAATCTGGGCCAACGAAGTGGACCGGGTCAGCTAGTTATATATAATAACTAGCTGGACCGGGTCAGATATATATACAAAAATTGCAGCACTCTCTTTAACAAATTGTGTGAGATATCTAGATTTCAATATTTGGCTTATATAGGCGGGGCCACGCCCATTGCTCCGATCGCGCCCTTGTTTAGACCAAACACGTAGACTGCTACCAGATACATGTAAACAAAATTACAGCACTCTTGTTAAAAAATTGTACAAGATATCTCAATTTAAAATTTCGTCTTATATGGGCGGGGACACGCCCATTGGTCCGATTCCGCCCAATTTTGGTCCAGTCCCGTAGACTGCCACCAGATACATATGCACAAAATTACAGTACCCTCGCTAACAAATTGTGGAAGATATCTCCATTTCAAAGTTTGGGCGAGGCCACGCCCATTGGTCCGATCCCGCCCACTTTTGGACCAATCACGTAGACTTCCACCAGATATATATGCACCACATTACAGCACTCTCGCTAACAAATTGTGTAAGATATCGCAATTTAAAAATTTGTCTTATGTGGGCGGGGCCACGCCCATTAGTCCGATCCCGCCCCTTTTTTGGACCAATCCCGTACACCAGATACAGATGCCCCAAAGTACAACACTCTCGCTACCAAATTGTGTAAGATATCTCAATTCTAAAATTTGGCTTATATGGGCGGGGCCACGCCCATTGGTCCGATCCCGCCCACTTTTGGACGAATCACGTAGACTGCCACCAGATACATATGTACACAATTACAGCACTCTCGCTAACAAATTGTGCAAGATATCTCAATTTTAAAATTTAGCTTATATTGGCGGTGCCACGCCCATTGGTCCGATCCCGCCCATTTTTGGACTAATCACGTAGACTGCCACCAGATGCATATGTACAAAATTACAGCACTCTCGCTAACAAATTGTGCAAGATATCTCAATTTTTAAATTTGTCTTATGTGGGCGGGGCCACGCCCACTTGATATATCGAAAATTCAAGTACCCTATTTTCACCACGCCCCACATATGTTCATTCTGTGAAAATTTCAAAAAGATCGGTCCAGCCGTTTAGACGTCTATTCGGTACAAACAAACCAACAAACAAACAAACCAACAAACAAACAAACACACATTCTTCTTTATATATATAGATAGATTAAAAAATCACGAAAAACAAGTCTACTTGTGAATCCTTATTTGTCAAATCTGTATGTCTGATTTTATTATAAAATTTGATTTCAATATTCTTAAAAGAAAAACTAAAGGATGCTCGGGAACTTTTAAATACTGTTCCATCGTGGCAGTCATTGGAAAATCATTGGATAAAGTACCAGAAAATAGGAATGAATTAAATGTAAATAATAAAGACATATTTTATGCAAAATTTTTTTATGTAAAAAGTTACGCAGAAAAAATAGAAACATAGGATACATCCGAAACAAATTATGATAATAGGTGGATTGAAATGTGAAAATTCTTCGAAATATGAAAATATACCTTATAAAACACTTTGAAATTAGTAGATTTTTCATTTGATTTGCCTTCGTCAAATGCGCAATGCCTTTGTCAATATATTTGGACTTCATAAAAATCGCAAATGAAAGTGGAAATTTTAGAATCACTCTTAATTATAAAATAAAATTTGTAATTATATTGCGCTGAATTTAAAACATTTTTAACAATTAGAACTGCTGTTTTACAAAAAATACATTCGATAGAGAAATAACGGGTTTTCCAATAGGGATGATATGATTTTCAAGTGACGTTTCGGCCATTTGTAATATGTCATGATCTGTCATTTGTTTTTCATTGTATTCAGTAGTGTTTACAATTTCATCATGGAGAGATATACGCAAGAACAACGTTTACAAATTATTCAGTTTTATTACCAATATAATCGTTCTCCAATTGCAACTTTTCGTGCGCTAAGTCCATTTTTTTAAATCAAAAAAAAAAAACACTTTCCATTCGACCTACGACCTTGACACCCATGAGCAATATTTTAGCTCTCGTTAAGAGCTATCTTTTTGCCGTTGTCCGATTGTGGCTACGTGCCATTAGACTATTTCTAGTGGGGTTATTTGAAGTCATTGGTCTTTCGAAATAAAACAGACTCTCTTCAAGCTTTACAAGTCAATATTGAACGTGCCATTCACGAAATTTGGGTTCATCGAATTCGTTCCTGCAGAAGAAGTCGTGGAGGCCATTTGAATGACGTTTTATTTAGAATTTAATTGTATTGATTGTACTTCACATTAAATAAAAAACTTTTGAATTTCCTTAACAATAAGTGTGTGTTTTTTTTAAAGAAATCATATCACTCTTATTGGAAAACCCTATATAAGAGGTAAAATATCGATATTTTGTAAATTTTTTATATGAATTTATATTTTTTAGTGCCTTTATATGTATTTACTACAATAAATGAGTTTTATCTTGTTTTAAATTAAATTTAAAAAAATCATTAAAATGTGTACACTATTACTGCTTAAAGGAATTAATGGTCAACGTAACTATATGTCATATTAAATAAAAATGTGAACAAGTTTTAATTTATGAGTAAGCAATTGTTATTTATTATTTGTCTTTGCGTTTGTTATTCAGTCAGAATTCATTCCGTTAAAGACCATATATTTTAGTTACTTTCTGTCTATTGCAAATATGTAATAGAAACAAATACAAAAATTGGCAGAGAGTTTTAATTGCTTGGTAGAATAGACTGCAGTTTTGATAGACACCACTCTATCATCTTCCGAATTCAAAATCCTAACGCAAAAAACAATGCCTATCTGAAGAAAATCTATGCATAAATGCAGAAATTATAGCACTTTTGGTAGAAATAAGATAATTTCAACAAAATTCTGCTCTTACACCACCCCCCCAACTCTCCTATTGTGAACAAGGGTATATATCAGAACCCGCCAACCAAAAGTGTAACACATCGATGAAGTGACCCCAAAAATATTTGGCAGCAATCCGTTTTGGGCCATTTTCAGTCATTTTAGCAATGTCCGTCTGTCTGGTTAGTGCGCACGATAACTTTCGACAGGATTAACCGATTGACTTCAAATTTGGTATGTTTCAATATTTTTTTCTATCTCTGGCAAAGGTCAAAGATATACTATGTTGGTCCACTCCTTCGACTACCTCCCCCACGAAGGGTCAAAATTTGGTGAAATATTGATTATCCCATAACTTATATACTACTACCTAGATTCTTTCACAACTCCACACATGGTATTAGTTTACTAATCGCTATAATCTTTAGAAAAATGGACACCCCTTCTGGTACCTACCAAACAAATGGGCCATTTTGCACAAAATTATAACATCATATAACTAATTTTGATTCCAGTCCATAGAAATTTTGTGAAGTGTAATGCTTTTATAGTAACTATAGTCCCGTGTAAAATGACCCTATTTTCCACTCCGCTTTTGGTACCTTCCGTGCAAATGGACCATTTTGCACAAAAAGTTAACGGCTTATAACTTGGATTCGTGCACATACAAACACATGCAATTTTATGGAACGTAATGCTTTTATAGTACCTACAGCCCCGTAAATAATGGCCGCTATTGCCACACCCCTTTTGGAACCTCCCAAACAAAATTGCCAAAATAAAAAATATGAAAAATATTTTTTTTTGTAATTTCTCTTTTTTTACAATATGGGTCATTATTAATACACATTTTCAAAGAATTTTTTTCAAGTAGGCACTGTTTTTTTCTTCGTTGGGATGCTAGGTTTCAAAAAATGAAACAAACAAATTGTTTGAGATTTTTACCTTTTTTTTACTGCAAAAACGATGTTTTAAAAAAATTTTTTTTTCATTTGTTTTAACGACAGTTACTAAACTTCAGTTTGAATATGAAAGTGAAGTTTTCATCATTTTAAGCCCTCATAATTTCCTTTAAACTGAATGGAATCTCGGCTTTACCTTCCAAGAAAATTGGAATTCTAGAAAAAATGCTTAAAAAAACTTGATCATAAAAAAATGTGGGTTCGGTTTCATAAAATAGAATGCCTCAATCTATACAAAAAAATGTTTTTAAGTCTCGGACACAAAAAATTTTTTTTTGCTGCATAGTGTAATTAAACAAAAACTATTTTACGAAACATATTTTAAACTTGAGGAAAGTACAGCATGTGCTTTGTTTATTTACAGAATGTATTAAATCTAAAGTCATTTTATGTATTTAATGTAAGCGCAAGGCCTAATAGAATTAACAAGTAAAAGCGTTAAGTTCGGCCATGCCGAATCTTATATACCCTCCACCATGGATAGCATGTGATCACACAAAATAACTCAAACCTAAAGAAAATAACACCGAAAAACACAAAAAATATAGTATATGAGAACAGTAGGAATCACAACAAGTTAGATGCTATACAGGGTTGCCCATATTCGACGGACCCATGTTTTTTTAAAAAAAATCAAAGAAAAAAATAAAAATTTGGCGGTTGGCAATCTTAATCATTTAATTTGTTCCAAGTAGATTTGTTTACATCAATTTTTGAATATGATATCTCTCAAATGGCCGCCTCTGGCGTTGATGGCGTATTGTGCCCTTTTTGCAGCATTTTCCATCGTTTTCGCCAACATTTCGGCCGGAATAGCGGCTATTTCTTCATGAATGTTGTCCTTGAGCTCTTCTACGGTCCTTGGCTTGTTAACGTAAACCTTTGACTTCAAATATCCCCACAAGAAGAAGTCAGGCGGCGTCAAATCGGGCGAACGCGATGGCCAGTCCAAATCACCACTTTTCGACATCAAACGGCCCGGAAACAAATTCTTCAGAAAATCGATTGTTATGCGACTTGTGTGCGGTGGAGCGCCGTCTTGTTGAAACCAGAACTGCCTCATACGCTTTCGACGAATAATTGGCATCACAAAATTGGTCATCATGTCGCGATAACGCTCCTGGTTGATGGTAACAGCATGGCCATTTTCGTTTTGGAAGAAAAACGGCCCAATGACCGTTTTCGCACTAACGCCGCACCAAACTGTGACTTTTTCGTCATGAAGAGGCAATTCTTGAATCTCCTGAGGATTTTCAGTGGCGTAAATACGGCAATTTTGCTTATTTACGGTCCCATTCAATGTGAAATGGGCTTCATCGGACAGTTTTTTGAGTTTTTTTTTGAGTTTTCACAATTGACTTCTTCTGTTGAATGTAAATTTCAACTATTTCAGAGCGCTCGCGAGGCGTGTATTGTTCCATGGTAAAAATCTGCTTGGACTGACGCTTCAAACGCGGTATGTCATTAAGCGATCTGACATCTCTGTCAAAAGTTATGGCGTTGCCAGATGGGTCCGTCGAATATGGGCAACCCTGTATATGGGAGCTATATCTAAATATGGACCGATATCGCCCTTTTTCAATCCCAAGTTACCTGCAGCTATAAGAAGTATCTATACCAAATTTCAGCCACCTAGCTCAAGTATTATAGATTGTAGCGTGATTACAACAGACGGACGGACGGACATAGCTAAATCGTCTTAGAATTTTACGACGATTAAGAATATATATACTTTATGGGGTCTCAGATCAATATTTAGAGGTGTTACAAACGGAGTGACAAAATAAATATACCCCCCATCCTATGGTGGAGGGTATACAAATCTTAAAATTTGAGAACATTTCAATAATTTTCGGTACACTTTTTTTCAATGTACTCCCTTATATTAATTTTAGGTTAGGTCCATAAAATCTTAATGCCCTCCACTGAAATGTACAAAATTATCTTCATTTATTGTTATGCTTTCAGTGCAATCAAATTAAAGTTAAGTGGCATTGTAATTGAAATGACCTGTAATAAAAATCAATTCTCCGGACATAATATCAAAGCAAAGGTTAACGAAGCAAATCGATTAGCACATTCGAGTACATACATACATACTATGTAAGAGAAGCTATCATATTCAGATGTTAATGAAATTTCAAACTTTAACACTTAATTTGGCAGTGGCCAAAAATTCCAAGCTATTAGCCATAAATTGGATGTTTGGCAGTAAAAGTAAGAGAAAAATTTGTATTTAATATGAGCAACGTTTTCTCTGTATACAGTAAAAATCCTTACCTTTTGAGATATGTTTATGTATTGTGATAAACGGCAGGAAAAAACTATCACACTGTGTGGCCTACTCATCCTGTCTTCTTCTACTCAGGATGAATAGTAATTTATTATTGTTCCAACTCACCTCTGTATGTTATCGCTGGCCCTGTCATGGGCAACTACTTTGCGATATAGCCTGAATATGTAATTATTATTTTTTGTATTCCTCTGACAGTGACATCTTTGAGTCCGTGTGATCTACTTTGGTTTAAGGATATAAAAAAAACATGAAGCATCTTCCTTAGAAGCATGACCAACAACTTTAGTGAATACCAAACTAATCTCACTGACAGAGAAGAAAATCCTGATAGCTGGAGTTTTTTTTTACGCAGTCATGTATGACCAATTACTAGTAAAACCATTTGTAATATCTCTCCAGTTTCCCGCTCTTCTATGCCGTTACATCCTACACACACCGTCTTACAGCTTAAGGAAAAAACATTTATTTTCCCATTTTTTTGGGATTTTTTTCCCACATTTTTCAGACATGACAGCAACAGTCCGAAATTAAAATGGAGATTCGTATCCAAGCAGCAATGACAAGAATCTTGAGGGGTAAACGGAAATGCAAGGTAACCTCGGCAGGACACGTATGAAATTTGCTTTTAAGCATTACACAACACATTTAATTGGAAATTGTCTGGAGCCGCCTTTCTTCGTGAACGGCTAAATATTTTCTATGTTCTCGCCTGTCATCTTCAACCAAATGATTTTATTACAAGATTTCTAGCTATTTAGTTGCATTATGTTGTCGGTTTCGTTCATCTCCAAAAAAGTAGGAAAAATACATGTCGACAAATTACACTAAGCACCAAACATTTTTTTTTATCCGTGACCTAACGGTTTTTTTGTATAGATTGAGGCATACTATTTTATGAAACCATAAGCAATTTTTTATGGAAAATTTTTTTTAAAAAAATTAATTTCTGGAAGAAAGCCGAGATGCCATTTAAATTTAAGCCACTTATGAGAGCCAACATTTCTGAAAACATCACTTTCATGTAGAAACTAAAGTTTAGTAACTGTCGTTAATACAATTAGAAAAAATATTTTTTTTTTTACTGGCACGAAAAAAACCATGAAAGTAAAAAAAAAATGCTTCCAGTGCCTATTTAAAAAAATCTATAGATAAATGAATAAATTGTGATCCATATTGTAAAAAGGGAAATTAAAAAAAATAATTTTGCATATTTTTTACTTTGGCAATTTTGTTTGTGAGGGGTGAGCAATAACGCCCATTTTTCGGTTAACTAAGGGTACTATAAAAACACTACACTGCACAAAATTTTAAGTATTTGTATGGACTGAAACTCAAGTTATAAGCCGCTAACTTTTTGTGCAAAATGGTCCATTTGTATGGGAGGTACCAAAAGGGGCGTGACAACTTAGCCCATTTTTTACGGGACTGTAGGTACTATAAAAGAATTACACTTCACTACATTTCACGTATTTCTATGGACTGGAATCAATGTTATTAACCGTTAACTCTATGATACGACCAAGAAACTAATGGGTCAGAATATTTAATATCGACCTATGTAGTTCATTTTTGGTTTAAATATTTATAAGCAGTTATAAATGGTTAAAACAAGATCTCGCAACTATTTTTTTTTACAAAATTTTGTTGAAAAAATTTTATGGACATTTCAATTTTTGAAAAAATTAAAAAATTGAGTTTTTGTGTTTTACGAAATTTGTAATTTTTCTCGAACGGGTGAACCGATTTTTGCAAATTTACTTTGCTTTAAAGCGGACACAATGCGCCATTTTTTGTAAAAAAAATTATTTTTTTGGCTTGTCATAACGTCCACGTACGATTATTACGGCCGAAAATTGGAGTAAGCCCTCTTAAAGTAATTTTTTAATAATTTGCAAAGGTTGCACGTAAGTGAACTTTACCATGATGAAAATGTTGACTTCGACTAACGTTTTGACACTGAAAGATCATTAAAATGTATTGTTATGTCCCTTTTAGAAAAAAAACGATACATAGCTCAAAGAAGAAAATTTTTAATCCCGGCCGTTGGCCGGGCACACATTCACAGTTTGGTCCGCGTAGCCGGATTTGGAGATATCGATAACTCGAAAATCGTCTTGAAAAATAACTTACAGACTAAATGGCCCATTATAGACGTTGTGACATCGCTTTCGTGAACTATGTGACACTTTTGAAAGTGCCTCATTGTCCATGGACCTTATGACAGTTTTCATAGTGTTATAACGTCCAGGGACACTATGACCCTGGTCGTTATGACATGTCACCCATATAAAAGCATATCACATCGAAGGACTTACCTAAGACCATAGGTGTATGCCAAAATCCGTTTTAGGACATTTTAAGTCAATTGAGCTTTTTCCGTCCGTCTGTTTGACAATTTTACACATTTTTCTCAATATGGTAACACAGAAGCTATTACTAGCTTTGTTCCTTTACCTACTACAAGTTACTAGTTTTACCATTTTTACCAGTTTTACTCCAAAAAGCGTTCCTTTACTCAAAAAACTAGTAAAAATAGTATACAAATTTAAGAGAGAACTTTCAAAATGTCTTTCTCTTTTACTACTTTTTTACTAGTTTTTACTCGACAAATTTTTCCGAGTAAAAGTAGTAGCATTCAAAATACATTGAAAGGAATATAACAGAAACTTCAAATGAAAGAAATTTGTGTGTGCTTGCTATTTTTACCAGATTTCCGTTCCCGTACTTTTTTAAAACATATTTACTCAGAGAGAATTTTGAAGTATTTCTCTTTTGCTAGTTTTACTATAAAATAAGTAAAGGAACAAATCTACTATATTTGACATTACAGAATATTTGAGTAAAGACATAGTACAAAAGTTACACATCGCAATCGGAAACTGAAGGAAAGTCTATCCGATTATTTTTATGATTATCTAAGCTGATATAAAAAAAACACACATACATACACAACAAAAAGAACGCAGTGTGTTGCCGCCGTGTGTGTGCATTTGAGCAGGAAAAAAAACTTGGCAAACTGATGGAGATGGGGCAGAAAAATATCATAAATATTAATAAATAAAACATGAGTGTCTCTTTTTTATCGTATACTCCGTATAAAAAGAATTATTTATA
Organism: Eudasyphora cyanicolor; assembly: GCA_963930755.1. NCBI lineage: Eukaryota > Metazoa > Arthropoda > Insecta > Diptera > Muscidae > Eudasyphora > Eudasyphora cyanicolor. Next base: position 89,289,717 of record OZ005736.1, on the reverse strand, counting down.
AGTTAACTTAAAGCAAGAAAAAGGAAGGACAGGATGTAGGATAAGAAATCAACCGAATATAGCTACAAAAGAAGATAAACCCACACCCAAAACTGTACTCCAGTTTTGTCTGCAATTGATGAGCCTAAAATCGCTATCAGAAATGCCAGTACTGCCACATGATCGTGTTCCATTAATTACACTAAGCAACAAAATTTGTGTAGAAGGCTTGTGCATAACATTTTCTGCCCTTAACACGGAAAAAAATATTTAAAAAAATTGTTGTGGTAATTTTTTTTTAATTATACCCTACACCACACTGTGGTACAGGGTATTATAAGTTTGTTTCACGGCAGATGTTTGTAACACCTGAAAACAACACAGCTAGACCTTAAAGTATACCGATCGAATCAGAATCACTAGCTGAGTTGATTTAAGCATGTCTGTCCGTCCATCCGTCTGTCCATGTAAAGTTGTACATCGACTACAGGTCGCAATTTCACTCCGATCGATCTGAAATTTTGTAGTTTAGAGTATGTCGCAGCTGTTAAGATCGCTATTGAATTTGGTTGAAATCGGTTCAGATTTAGATATAGCTCCCATATAAATCTTTCGTCCGATTTGGCCCTTTAGTCCTATAGAAGCTGTATTTTACATCCAATCGTTTTGAAATTTAGAATGGTAGAGTTTCTTGATCCATGAACCAACATTGCCGAATTTTACGAAAATCGGTTAAGATTTAGCTATAGCTCCCATATATAAGTTTCGTCCGATTTGGCCCTTTAGTAATATAGAAGCTGTATTTTACATCCAATCGTTTTGAAATTTAGAATGGTAGAGCTTCATGATCCATGAACCAACATTGCCGAATTTGAAGAAAATCGGTTAAGATTTCTTTCGTACTGTAGAAGCTGTATTTTACATCCAATCATTTTGAAATTTAGAATGGTAGAGTTTCTTGATCCATGAACCAACATTGCCGAATTTGAAGAAAATCGGTAAAGATTTAGCTGTAGCTCCCATATATATGTTTCATCCGATTTGGCTCTTTAGATCCAATCGTTTTTATACCCTACACCACACTGTGGTACAGGGTATTATTTAAGTATAAAATGTCCCAAAAGTAAATTTATGTAAACAATTTATACATGAATTACAAAATTTATATATCAGAGTTATTCAATATTACGAGAGTGGTGTAGGGTATTATATAGACGGCCCCGCCCGACTTTAGCCTTTCCTTACTGGTTTTTCTTTAAAATTCCCTTTTTCTTAGAATGTGGCTGTAGTATTTGGACCTTATTTATCCCCTCACCTTAGAAAGGAGGGCCAAAATTTGGGCCATTTTAGGTCATTTCCGCAATGTCCGTCCGTCTGTCTGTCTGCCTGCTGGCTAGTGCGCATGATAACTCTCGAAAGTTCGGCTAAGTTCGAAGATGGGCCATATTGGTCCACTCCTTCTAGTACCTCCCCTAAAAAGGGTTAACATTAAGTGAAATGTAGTTTTTTTGTTAACTAAAATGTTTATAAGCAAATTGGTAAAATAAGATATCGCGATCATTTTGTTTTAAAAATTTTTTTGGAAAAAATTTTATGGGCATTTTATTTTTTGAAAAAATTAAAAAAAATGTTTTTTTGTGTTTTACGAAATTTGTAATTGCTTTCGAACGGCTGAACCGAATTTTGAAATTTTTTTACGATAGTTTTTTTGAAAAAAAAACCTTTGTAGAAAAAATTGCTCCACCCTCGATTTTCTTTAAATTATCACAGAATATTCGTCGCACTCTCACAAATCCAGAACAGTATATTTTGGGAGACTCAATATGTATTTGTAAAAGTTATGGACAAAATACCAAGACTAGTCTGACAATTTTCGTCTGTTTTTGCAAAACACTGCACAGTGGTACGAATTCATACTTATACGAATTCATATATTTATACTTTTTTCCTTAAAAAAACGATGCGGAAGCAATTTTTTTTACATAAAATGCCGCATTGTGTCCTCTTTAAAACAATGTAAACTTTGCAGAAATCGATTCAGCCGTTCGAGAGCAATTACGAATTACGTAAAACACAAAAACTCGTTTTTTTAATTTTTTCAAAAATGAAAATGTCAATAAAAATTTTTTTCTTAATTTTTTTTAATTATAGTGAGATCTTATTTTACCTATTTGCTTATAAACATTTTAGCAAAATAATCTGACCCCTATACTACTTATTCGAAACTTCTGAAATTCCACACATAGTATTAGTTTATCAGTCGCTTTTTTCCTGAGGCCTTAGTGGCACTCCCCTTTCGGTACCTTCCAAACAAATGTACCATTTTGCGCTACAAGTTTACAGCTTAAACTCTAATACCAATGTATACAAATACTTGAAATTTTGTACCGTATAATGCTTTTATGCAGGGTGGCGCAGAATGAGCTATATGTTTTGAATTCTTTATAACCTTTTTAATTATTACTCTTTCTTTGTTTTTTTTCAGCATTTTGTGAAGGAGACTTGGGAAATTAATTATGAATCGAACAACGTACAAAAACAATTGAATTTTTGCGAAATTTTTCATTCGTTTCATAACCCCACTTCTTTAAAAAGTTATAATACATAATATATGGTTTGAATACTTTATAACTTGTTTAATTATTATTATTTCTTTGTTTTTTTTTCAGCATTTTCTGAAGGAGACTTGGGGAATTAATTATGAATGTTGTTCCATACAAAAATAATTGAATTTTTTCGAAATTTTGCGAAATGTTATGGAAAATATGCTAAAAAAAAGCACGTATGTATGAAGCAGAAATGGAAAATGGGGAAAAAATTCCCCAATAATATACTGTATTTAAAATAAATTCTAATAATCGCATAAACACAAATGTTATAAACCATTTAAACCATATAGCTCATTCTGCGCCACCCTGTAGTACCTAGAGTACAGAGAAAGGTGGGCGTTATTGGCACGCCCCTTTTGGTACCTACCACACACATGGCCCATTTTGCACCTAAACTTAACTGCTTATAAAATTTAATAGCAGTACATGCTTTAAACTTATTAAATGGAAATTAAATTGATAATAAATTTATTACAACAAAATAAAATAAATAAATTTACGAATATTTTTTGGGACTGAAGGTGAGGGGATTCTTAAAAAAAACAAACAATTGTTTGCTCCAATTTTTGAAATTTGTTGCATCCTAACAAACATTGCCTATTTGAAGAAAATCTATGGATAAGTGTAGAGATTATAGCACTTTTGGTAGAAATAAGAGAATTTCAATATAATCCGCTTTTTATACACCAACTATTGTGAAGAAGGGTATATATCAGATGCTGCGGGCCAAAAGTGTAACACCTCGTTGGAGTGACCTAAGCGACCCCAAGAATATTTGGCGGATTTCCGTTAAGGACCATTTTATTATATTTGAGCAGTGTCCGTCCGTCCGTCTGTCTGTCTGGTTTGTGCCCACAATAACTTTATGTATGCGTCAATATTTTTTCTATCTCAGACTAAGCTCAAAGATGGAGCATCTTGGTCAGCTTCTTTGAGTACCTTCACCACATAGAGTAAAAATTTAGTCAAATGTTGATTCTTTATCAGAATCTTTCACAATTCCACACATAATATTAGTTTCTTGGTCGCAATCACCTTGCGAAAAATGGGCGAAGATGCCATGCTCCTTTTGGTAACTCCCACACAAATGCTACGTGTTGCACAAAACTTTAATGACTTATAACTGTGATTCCAGTCCATACAAGTACTGCAAATTTTGTGCAGTGTAATGCCTTTGCAGTACTTTATTTATTTGATAGAAGGATCTATGACAATTATGTGTGAAACAAAATATCGGCCAAATGCTCGCTACGGCTTCGGTGGCATACCTCTATCCGATCATCCATATTCCAACACAAAAGCATCCAAAGATGCGATAAAAATTCCCAACTTATGATCTGGATGTTTTTCTAATTTGGATTTTCGCCAATGAATTTAAAAACGGTTTGTCGCGCCGGGGAAATACTTATTTATCACCACTTTTGCATCCCTCTTTTAAAGACAGTGTAAGATTTGCTTTTTTGGTGTTGTATTTATTTGATGAATGTATGTCGTTCCTATTAACATCTTTGGGTGCATTGATAATTCTCTTCTTTTAAATGTATTAAAATTATTCTGCATGTATTAAGATGGACTGATCAATCACCAATAGCCGCACGCGCCTCGTCCCTTTGGGAAAGTGGCCACAGCACGAATCAAAGCAGTCTTAAGAGAATCGATGCTGGGGTATATTTTGTGGCAGACCGTGGCAGCCCTTATATCAGGGCTGCCAGAGAGCCATTCATCACAAGAAATTACAGCTGACAAATATTTTTAGCCCAGTGTGGATCATTTTAGTCATATGTGTCGGCGCAGAATCATTCTAGAAAGTCAATGCCTTGTTTTGGAATAGGGAATGGTTAAGTGGTTTTACAACAGCTTCCAAAACAGTTTCTTGGTAATTTTTGGCCAATGTTTTGACCCCTTGTTCACAGAAATGCAAGTCAGTGACCCCATCGTAAGATACTCTACATAAAACCATGATTGAAGCTGTATGATGGACCTTTTCGACCCGTGGAATCACTTGAGATGCTTCCTTAGACGACCGTGTGTGCATACACCGTATCATTTCGTTTGTTAAGTTTTTCTTACAGGATAAAATTAGTTCCATTTGTAAACAGGATTTTTTTGTGCTTCACCAAAAGACGTTCGCATTTTTCTTTCCTATTTTTTATAAAGCTGAAGTCAACAAATGTCCATTGCGGCCTATAAAGGTTTTATGTCTCAAGTCTTTTTTGATAATTCGTGTCATTTTGTGTAATATTCATCTCACGGGACACGATTTTCTGTTTTAGGGGTCGAAATTCGCTGAATTCTTGATTTGATGACCTGCGTCGTTCGATCAGTACGAGGGCGTCCCGACCGGACGGTCTTTGACATCTCCATTCTTCTCAAACAGTTTTATGCACCGGCTAATCCCCAGCGGGCGGAGCGTTTTGAAAATGTCGCTTTTATTTATTCCACACTTAAAAAGCGCTATAACAGCGATGCGGTTCTCATTGTCTGACCACTCCATGGTGGAAGCAATTTTGAATTCCCGTTACAAACTAATGCTACAGAGGTTAGGTTTCGTAATCCACGTGGTAAGGGTAGGTTATGTTCAATAGTGTCATTTAGACTTAGAATCATTTTCTGACTCGATTTAGCAGCGTTCGTCTGTGCATGTATTCTTGTAATCAATGTACAGGTCGCAAATATAGACCGATCTCAAAGAAACTTTGCGCATATCTTTATTTTGGCCCAAGGACAATCCCTATTGAAATTGGTAAAAATCGGTTCGCCTCTCCGATTTGGCATCTACGCACTATATAAGCAACAATTTTTAACCTATCTGTATAAAATTTGGCAGAAAGAAGTTCTTGATGTTCAAGCTGAGAATACTAAATTTGAAGAAAATGGTTTTGGCCATTTAGCACTATAGAAGCTGTATTTCAAATTCAATCATTTTGAAATTTAGCAGGGTGAAGTGACTTAATACTAGGACCTACATCGCCGAATTTTTATCACTTCGGATGCTTTGTAAGTTTAATAATTTATACTCCAAAATTAAATTTTGTTAAGTTATTTAGAAGAACTTCATTAATTGCTGCAAAAATGTTCATACTTATGATTTGGAAGTACTTATAATGTTATTCTTTTTAGAGCACTTCTTTTATTTGTTGCTGGGTATTTTCAATGACTCTGAGACATAATTGAGGTTAAATGTCATTAATGTTCCGAATTATCTCATCCTTTAGCTCTTGTATTATTCTTGACTTATTGACGTACACTTTTTCTTTTAGATGACCCCAAAGAAAGAAATCCAACGGTCTCAAATCATATGATCGTGGCGGCGAATTAACCTTGCCACGACGTGAGATAACGCGGCCATTGAATTTCTCGCGCAAAAGAGCCATTGTTTTGTTGGTTGTGTGGCAAGTGGCAGCATCCTGTTGGAACCACAAAGGTACGCATCCTTAATTTCTGGCTACAAGAAGTTTGTTATCAACTCGCGAAAGCAAACTCTATTCGCAGTAACTGCTTGGTCAACCTAATTTTCGAAGAAGTAGGGCCCGATGATGCCGGCAACCCATAAACCGCACCAAACAGTCAGTCAACAATCACTCGAGGATTCTCATTTGCCCAAATGCGGCAATTCTGATTGTTAACGAATCCACTGAGGTAAAAGTGTGCCTCGTCGCTGAAGTTGAGTTTCTTTGTAAAATCACCATTCACTTCTGTCTATTCCACCAACCATTCGGTGTATTGATGACGACGCTTGAAATGGTCAGTAGACTTCACCTCTTGAGTCAATTGAACCTTGTAAGCGTGTAAATTAAAATCTTTATTCAAAATTCGCCTCAGTGATGTTCGTTAGATTTTCAATTGTTGGTTACGAGGAAGAGCATAGGTTAACGGCTCTTCTGCCACTCTATAGCGAACACCATCAATTTGCGCGCAATTCTCTCGATTGTGGACACATTTGGTGGACTATGCTGATCAAAAAAATCAGCACGAAATGCATTTTGATTTGAAAGCCCCTTTTCGGCGACAACAATCTTAACGCACTGCTCAATTGTGTACTTCTCCTTTGTTGAATTTGTCAAACACTGAAGCAAAGATATGTCAAATTAAGTTAGGCAAAAAACTTGACGTTAAGGTGTGACTCACAATTAACATCGTGCATTATGGTTGGACCACCCTTTACAATATTTCACAGACTACAGACTGTATTTTAAAAATTTAAACTTTCCACAAAATGTTGTATATTTTTCAATTGAAATTAGCTTTCAAACCCAACAAAATCTTACAATTACCTAGAGAATTTCATTCTAACGTATACTTGAAGTTTTAAATTACATTAGCAAAAATGTCAAATCTGTATAGAAAAATATTTTATCACTTTCACTTCTTAGAAATTCCTCAGAACAATGTGTATGCTATTCTTCACTTAAGTGGCGGAAATTCTTAAGAAATATATTTTAAATTGAAGCCTAACAAAAAATGACGGCTATTTTTCAAGGACGAATTCACATAGCGAAATTCGTATTTCACAAATTAAATTGATAAAGCCATTAATTGTCTGGAACTTTAAATGAATTCTGATAAATTCGAGGAAAACAGCAAAGTAAATGTAGAATCAATAGAATTGTGAGAAAATTGTCCTCTGCTAAGGAACACGTGTAGATGTTCTCACATTTTTAATAAATTGCCTACATTGTTGTAGGATATAAGTAGTCGCTGTTGTAAAATATAATTTAATGCCACAAATTAAGGGACAGACATGAATGGAAAAGAAATTCCAATTAATTCCTCTACATAGTCATTGCACAATTGTTTGAGATGTTCGAAAGAGCTGTACAAAGGTAAGAAGATTCAAAGCGAGTGTTTTTTAGAGTTACAGAACTTAATGGTGATTTCGAACTTAATGGTGAAAAATAATGTCACCACATCATGTTGCGACATTTTAAAAATTCCCCCTGCACCCTCTGCTAATTTCGCATTTTGCATGCGAACAATCGAATAAAATTCGTGCGGTGAGTAAAACCCATACATTAAGGCGCAACCATTTGGCAGTGCATTAAGAATGTACGCTTTCATTTAGGTTTGGTTCTGAAGTCTGCTCTTTGACGGTGCTACACTCCACACTGTGGACTGGGCTGAGTGTGGAAAATACACGAACCTAAAAATGCGATTTCAGTGTAAAATTTAGACAAAATTTTACATTTTTTTGCACAAACAAAATCACCATAACATTTTATTTAGCTGGTTAATTAATACGAGTACACACCCAATGTATTCCAGCAAAATCTTGGTAAGTACCTGTTATTATTCCCTGCATTACCAAATAATGACATCTCATTATTCACTGCATTACTTTCGGCAAATTAATAATGACTTACCAATAAAAACAGAAATAAGTGATTTTTTGTTATCAAAATCATTTTGGCAAATTTTAATATTCATGGAACGTGTAGATTTTAATCAAAAATAACATAAATATTTCCGTATGTCGTAAGATGTTAAATCATTGAAGAATTTTTCAACTGGAGGTTTGGGTTCAGAAATTAGAATCTGGCATGAGGAAATTGTTTGTTTCGAGAAATATGCGCGACAATATGCAAAAAATCACTTTAAACGAAAATTTCTACATATCTACTACTTATTTTGAACATATTGGTAATGCATTATTCAAGTACTAAAAATCGTGAAAATATAAGCTCATATTTAAGTGGCATGCCTATGCTACAAATAAGTACTTATTATGCTACTTTATTGTACGCTTTTGGGAAGTACTTTCCTCCAATGACATCCCCATGTTAAAATAATGAGAAAAGTGGCTAAATAATAAGTACTTACCATTATCGAACTTTGGTTACTCGTCGGATTATTTGGTAATGAGAAATTTTGCTGGGATAACTTATGTCTATTTCGTTTGTGCAAAAAAATTTCGTTGCCCTCTTCCCGAAAACTGGACTTTAATACCACATTGTGGAATTTTTATATAGGAGTTAGGTTTAATTCGAAGTATAAAGGACTTTATCGACTGTATGTTTTGTATAAAATATTGTTGTTTCTATTGTTTTTAAGAAACAGCTTGAATTACCTATACAAAACATACGAGGTATGTTCAAAAAATATCGCGGGCTACCTGTATTTGATTTTTGATATTTTTGTAGCGTTATGTTGGTACTCATGTCCCTTACTTATGCTGACAAGGTCGGCCATTTTGAATGTTTAGTTAATTTTTGACAGTTGTTGTGCTTGGATGTGTTTTAACTTGTCTTCGATTTTTATCTATTTCTGAGAAAATGGATCAAAGAATCTGCATCAAATTTTGTGTGAAAAACAAAATAAAGTGCGCTGACGCATTCCGAATGTTGACTGTGGCATATGGTGAAGCTACCTTGGACCAAAGCAACGTTTATCGTTGGTACAAAATGTTCTAAGACGGCCGAGAAGATGCGAAGGACGAACAGCGTGCCGGACGCCCGAGCACGTCAACAACAGACGAAAACATTGATAAAGTGAATAAAATAATATTGGCCAATCGACGAGTTACCATTAGAGAAGTTGCTGAGGATCTAAACATATCGATTGGCTGGTGCCATTCGAGTTTAACCAATGATTTGGGCATGGGTCGGGTCGCCGCTAAATTCGTGCCAAAATTGCTCAATTGCAAAATTGCACACATCGTTGCTTGTGCGCGAATATTTTGCCAAAAACAACACAGTAATGGTGCAGCAGCCACCGTATGCCCCTGACCTAGCCCCCTGTGACAATTTTTTGTTCCCAAAACTAAAAAGGCCCATGAAAGGACGACGCTACGCCACGATTCAGGAGATAAAGACGGCATCGAAGGAAGAGCTGAACAAGATCACAAAAAATGATTATTTGAAGTGCTTCGAGGATTAGAAAAAACGTTGGCAGAAGTGTATTATATCCGAGGGGAATTACTTTGAAGGGGACAAAATAGATATTCATGAATAAATAAATACTTTTTGAAAAAATACAAAATTCGCGATATTTTTGAGCATATCTCGTATATCTCATACATATTTAAATAATTTGTATTACATAACTTTCGCATCATTCGTTTAGCCGTATTTTAATGGCCATACGATTTATTTTGCTCAAGGTGTTTTTTTTGCATATTTTCTATATATTTTTTCGGAACACCGGAATTCAGAATCGAAATCCCCATTAGTTTCATTTAGAATGACGGTAAAGATATTACGGTTTGTGTATAATATCTGTATAATTGACTTACAATTTTGATAAAATATCATTCAGAGTTAAAATACGTACCTGCAAAGAAAAAAAGAAAGAATTTGTTAATAAAATATATTCTATAAGTTGTATATACAATTTTTGGAATAATAAGTTATATTACAGGGTGGCTGATATGTATTGCAACCAGCTTCAGGTTGCTATCATTTCTAAACCGCTAGTCTGATAGCTGACAGATTTATTTCGGTGACTGTTCATTTTATTGTTTACAAGCTTACAAAAGCATTTTGATCTATTGCATTTAGAAAAAAAGTTATTCGTGATGGAATTCAAGCGTGATAGTGTGATTGCTTTATATTTGGGTGGAAAAACACAAGTGGCTATCGTTAGAGCCCTCCAGCATTTAAATGTGAATAAATCTTTTGTTTCTCGTACCATTGCTCGTTACCGGCCATGCCGAATCTTATATACCCTTCATCATGGATTGCATTCAATTGTATTACTGGAAAAATCTTTGGATATGGAGCAAATCTTGGAACCAAATTATTAAAAGAAACGAACGCTGCAATTTTCAGCAAAATTTTAGGCCCCAAATTCTTTAATTTATCGAAAAATGTGGTAATTATGGTTTAAATTAGCATATTTGAGGGCGACCTCTAACGGGGACTACAACGAAATATGAACTGGCTTGTATACATTTTATTGAGATGAAATTTTGGCAAAATAGAATACAAACTGCAAAGTTGCAGCTAAATTGCTTAAAAAAGGGGTGTTTATGGCTTAAACAAGCGTTTTTGGGAGCGAAATCTATATATAAAAAAATTTTCTGTGATGAATTCTTGTCTAAATAGAATACAAACTGCAAAGATTCGCTTAAATTGCTTAGAAATGTGGCATTTATGGCTTAAATAATCCGATTTTGGGGCGACCTCTATAGGGTGACTACAACAAAATATGAACCAATTTGTAAAATTTTTTCTGTGATGAATTCTTGTCAAAATAGAATACAAAACGCAAAGTTTCAGTAAAATTGCTTTAAAAATGTGGTATTTATGGCATAAAAACGTATTTTGGAGCGACCTCTAAAGGGGAGCTTTATCAAAACATTGACCGATATGACCCATTTGCAATCCCAAACGACCTGCAACTATAAGAAGTATTTTAACCAAATTTGATCAACTTAACGAGATTTCAACAGACAGGCTGACAGGCAGGCGGACATGGCTAAATCGTCTTAAAAGAATATATATGGGGGTCACAGATCAATATTTCAAGGTGTTGCAAACGGAATGACAAAGTTGCTATACCCCCATCCTATGGTGGAGAGTATACAAATGGGAAAAATGTACGTATCGAAAATAGTCTGATACATTTTTAGTAGTTTTTTTCCTTATTTGTATACAGTATTTTTTTGACAATTCCACGTGGCGAGATGAATTAACCAGTAAGTAAAGGATAAAGTAGGACGGATTCCACTACATTATATCGCTCAACTAGAAAAAGAACGTTACAACTCCAAATCGGAAATACCGTCAATGGACAATTTGTGTAGCCTATAGAATTTGAACTTGACAAGGCAATGGAACAATATCGATTTCTATGTTTGTAAAATATAGTTGCCTACCGATAAATCCAAAATATCCATCAATAATCTTTACATTTTAAAAAGCAGGACATTTTTGTATGAGCACTTATAAAATATAAAATTTTGAGCTGTGACGTTCTTTTTCTACATAAGCGATATATAGTTGTTTAATATCTGAAATGATTACATTCGAACTACTATTTTTCATAATCCACAAAAATCTAATGAAAAATGTGTGGAAAAGGTTAAACCATAGCAGCAAAATTGAGAGACTCGTATACGAGCATTGTATATTAGAGTGGAAAAAAGCTTATACGCAAATTTGGTTTGTTTAAAGTATACTATGTTTAAAGTATTTTCCAACAAGAGGTGTTATTTTGAATCACCGGATATTTCGGTAGCTGTCACTTTTGAAGCTTTTATTCTTTGACATTTTACATTACTAACAAGTAAAAGCGTTAAGTTCGGCCATGCCGAATCTTATATACCCTCCACCATGGATAGCATGTGACCTCACAAAATAACTCAAACCTAAAGAAAGTAACACCGAAAAACTAATATATTATAGGAGATGAGAACAGTAGGAAACATATAGTAGATGAGAACAGTAGGAATCACAGCAAGTTAGATGCTATATATGGGGGCTATATCAAAACATTGACCGATATGGCCCATTTGCAATCCCAAACAACCTGCAACTACGATTATAAGAAATATTTACACCAAATTTGATCAACCTAGCTCTATTATTGCGGACTGTAGCGTGATTACCCATCCTATGGTGGAGGGTATAAAAATGGAACGAGACACGATTCAACAACGCATTGAAATTATTAAAATTCGAAAAATCGAAAATCATCGAAAAATCATCTTAACTGATGAGGCCCATTTCCACCTCGGTGGCTACGTTAACAAGCAAAATTGTCGCATCTGGGGCTCGGAAAAGAGTTATGGTTGAGAAGCCTCTCCATCCTCACCGTGTGACTGTTTGGTGCGGTTTATGGTCCGGCGGGGTCATTGGAGCTTACTTTTTCGAAAATAAGGTTGGATCAACAGTTACGGTGAATGGATTGCGCTATCGAGAGATGATTAATGATTTTTTAATGGTCGGAGTTGGATGGTATTGATCTGGACAACGTTTTCTTTCAACAAGACGGCGTTGCGTGCCACACAAGCAACGAAACCATTGCTCTGTTATGGGAAAAGTTTCCGGATCGGGTTATCTCCCGAAGAGGTGATCACAATTGGCCACCGAGATCTTGTGATTTAACACCTTGCGACTTCTTCCTTTGGGGCCACGTGAAAGATAAGGTCTACGCCAACAGTCCAGAGTCGATTCAAGACGTCAAAGATAGAATTCGTGAGACAATCGAGGAAAATTTCATGACAAGGATATGGTCCTGTAAGCGTGGTCGTGTGGCCATTTGGCTAATGTTGTTTTTCATTATTAACAGCATATTATAATGATTATTTATTACGAAATAATCATTCGATCATTTATCTCAAAAAATTGCATTTTTCTTTGAATACCAAAATAACACCTCTTGTTGGAAATATTTCGTTTCTGCGAGCGCGAAATTAGGGGCTATTTGCGGTTGAAATAACCTCTAAAAATTAAGTTTTTCCTTAATAAAATTGTAAAATGTTATTACTTTTAGGAATTGACCACTGGACATTAAAATCTTGGCCATTACCTACAGGGTGACGTGACTTCCATTAAAAAAATTCCAATGTTAAGTCACTTTTTTCTCGATTTTATTGCAATTTTTAAAAAAATTGGAAATAATTTCCGCAATTTTGGTCCGATTTTTACTTTTGTTTGGTCAATCGCCAAAATCTGAAAAACTATCTATGATATATTCCAAAAATTTTACCCATTATCTACGAAATTGCATCAATTCACGAACAAATAACAATTTGGCTGTTTACTTTTTAACAAAGTTGTTTTCATACGCTGAAAACAACAATAACGATATTGAGCCTAGGTGCAAAAACAAAATATGTATTATTTGAAATTAAAAATTTATTTCACAAAAACAAAAAGGACGAAAATTAGCAGGACAAAACATATTGGACTATGCGTTTCTACTAAAATTTTGTGGGAAAATTTTTTTAAACAAGAACGGCTTTGCTTTAAGCAATAAAATTGCTTGTTATCTTCATTTAATTAATGTTTTTTTTTTTTTTTAAATAACCAGTTATTTCTCCAACCTGAAATTTTCAGGGGTTTTTTTTAGAATCCATCAAGGAATATGCCTATATTTTTTTAATTTTTAGGTTGGTGTTTTCATAGTGAAAAGAACAAAAGAAAAATGACAAATATTTAAATTTGGTCAATAGACCATAGGCGAAAAGCACTTGCAATTGATCATTTTCATGTTAAGTAATCACAGTATTTTTGACTCATGTCACGGATTTTAGTGAAACTTGGTATAATGGTTATACTGAGTGTTGTCAAACACCCATGCAAAGTATTTTAAAAAAAAAAAAATTAACGAAAGGCCTGCTTAGACGGTTTTAAAATTTTCGAAATTGTGAATTTTGAGGAGTACTGGGTTTAATAAAAAAAAAATATCTTTTTATCGGTAAAAGCTATTAATATAGGACTTTTTGCAAAATGTTAGTAATTATTTACCCTCTTAATGAAAAATAGAAAACAAACATAAAAAGTTTTTTTTTAAATACATATTATTCAAATTAGTTTGATAAAAATTTCCCCTTTTTATTTTTAAATTTATTTTTTTGTATTTTAGGCCAAGTTCGACGATGGCCTTTTTTCTCTTTCTAGAGAAATAATTAAATCTTTATGACTGGTTTGTCCCAGTATTTTCGAAAATGATCAATCACCTTTTTTCTCTTTCTCGAGAAATAATTAAATCTTTATGACAGGTTTGTCCCAGTATTTTCGAAAATGCTCAATCACTTTTGAATAGCACACAAAAGTTGTGTCATGACGCCAACAGTTCTGTACCAAAAGGAAACAAATCTTAAAAATTCTCTTAAGGTCCAGTAAGGACGATCTTTGGAAAGAATAGGACAAATTTGATTTTTGGATAGTTTTTCGTAAAAGACATTTTTTAAGTTGAAGTGGGATTTTGTAATTGATGCTATGCCGCATTAGGCATTAGAGTACATTGTAAATAGGTTTTAGGGTAATAGGACATAGCATTCTACTTTTTCTGCAACGTTTAATTAAAAAATTGTAAAGTAATAATAATGGCATGGCATGGCATCTAAACCAAATTATTTTTTATTTAGCGATTAGCAGAGATTAAAACCTTTTATCCACACCAACTTCGGTAAAATCTGTAAGCTCTTAAAAATGTTGCATACCGGTGACCAATTTTTTCCATAGTTACAAATTCACTGAGATCGGTTACTTTTGAGTTGATATTACCACATATACACTTTAAAGTCAATCAGTTAATCCTTTCGGGAGTTATCGTGCGCACCAGCCAGACAGCATTTGGACGGACGGACATTGCTGAAATGATTTAAAATGATAAAAAACTGCTTTTCGCCGAACATACTTATTTATGATCTAAGGTCACTCCTACGAAAAGTTAAAAAATTATATATAACCTCATCAACTAAAGTGAGGGTATATCTAAGTCGTCAGTTTACTCGATTGAAATTTTCTATATTTTTTTAAGTGTAGTATTTTTTTTACAAAATTTAAATATTCAACTATTCACAACACTTTTTTGTTACCTCAGGTCGTGTCAATGAACTCTACATGTGTATGAATTTAAATTGTTTAAAGTAAATTCGCATTCAGTATGCTTTACAAAAAATTAATATAAACATCCATTCATGTGTTCCACAATATCAAATTATTCAAAACTTTGGTAATAAAAAGAGATTTCAAGCGAAATTTGGGGAAACGCAAAAAAAAATGTTGAAGTGCACACCACTACTCTCGGGATAATTGAAGTGGGACTCATTCACAAAAATTTGTGATCGCAAATGCGGCGAATATTTATGACTTTGGTGCTTCAACCGCACACCCAAAAAACGCGAAATGGACCACTTTACATTCAGGAGCCACTTCGCGATAGAATTTCATAGTAGTAGTGGCAGTAGAATTATCCAAATACACACACACTCAGCCAAAGAGCATCAATTACAACCAAAACTAATATATGCACACAAACGCATACATTGACATGTTTACCCCCAGTGGTAAACTCACACATATCCAAATAAATATAATTTATGTATGTTTTGGCAATATTTTCCCTTCTCTCAAACCAAATTCCGCAGTCATTGACCAACAAATACAAATGATATACCGCCATTATTTTGTAAGTGTATTGCGGTTTTGTGTGTGCGTAGAATTCTGTTCTTTGTATTGGTATTCGAGGTTCCCGATTTGGTTGGGTTTAGCACTTTGCTTTATGACGCTATGGCCACGTCTATTATTCTTGACCATTTGGGTGTGTCGTCACCACCATTGCCATTGCTGTCGTTGTCGTCACGGTCACTTCTAAACCAGAAAGATGTGTCATATTTTATATTTATGAATGAATGGGTGATTGTATTATATTTGTATGCGTAACCAAAGTTCGCCTCCCTCTGTAACGCCTCTTTTATGCTACACTAAGAAAAAGATTCCATTGTTTTTCGGCTAAAGAAAATTATTTATTATTTTAAAGAACATTTTATTCCAAAGAAGCTTTTCCTTACTTTTAAGCAACATTTTCTTGGAGCAAAATAAATATTTCTTAAAAATTTCGAAGATGTTTCTTTGGCTGAAAACTGTGAAACATTCTTTGAATGAAATAAGTTTTTTCAGTGTACTCTCTTTCTCTCTGACACTATGCAGTGTGTTGTTTTTGTTATACAAATGTTTTATTACAAAATCCTGCAGTCGGTGTTGTTGTTCTTGTGGTTGTTGTTTCTGTTGTTTGGTGTTAAATACTTTTGTCCTTTAATTTGCTATAGTTTCGCGCTTTTCTTTGTCTGTGGTTGTGGTTTATTTTCCTCGTCGCGATATGGCTTTGGATATATGTACATATGTATGCATGTGTATGTGTGACTGACTGTATGAGATATAACATTGTTTGTTATACGAACGTGTTGTAGTGGTGTTGTGCTTGGCTATGCGGCGGCAAAGACACAGTGTTTGCAAGTGGATTTCTAGGAAAATTGTTCCGTCTGCGTAATTTCAACTTCTTTTTTAAGCAAAAGTTTGCAAAATGTATAATATTCTCTGTACTAAAGGCATTGTGTGTTTCAAATTTACAGTGTTTACGTATTTTTTTATATCTACATAAAGTGTGGTCCAACCATAATGCACGATGTTAATTGTGAGTCACACCTTAACGTCTAGTTATACCCTCACTTTAGTGTGACGAGGGTATATATCATTTGCTACGGAAAAAGTGTAACACGTCGAAGGAGTGACCTAAGAACCCAAGTATGTTCGGAGGAAATCCGTTTTGGGTCATTTTAAGTCGAATGAGCAATGTCCGTCCGTCTGTCTGTCTGTCTGTCTGTCTGTCTGTCTGTCTGTCTGTCTGTCTGCTGGCTGGTGCGCACGATAACTCTCGAAAGGAGTAACCGATTGACCTCAAATTTGGTATGCGGTAATATTTTTTTCTATCTCCGGCTAAGTTCGAAGATGGGCCATATTGGTCCACTCCTTCTAGTACCTCCCCCACAAAGGGTTAAAATGTTGTGAAATATTGATTCTTTAATAACTGCTATACTACTTATTCGAATCTTTTGAAATTCCACACATAGTATTAGCTTATTAGTCGTTATCAACTCGAGAAAAATGGGCGAAGTCGCCACGTCCCTTTTGGTACCTCCCACACAAATGCACCATTTTGCACCAAAAGTTAACAGCTTATAACATTAATAACAGTGTATAAAAATACTTGAAATTTTGTACAGTATTATGCTTTTATATTGCCTACAGTCCAGGGAAAAATGGGCGTTATTGCCACGCCCCTCTTTGTACCTCCCACAGTGCAATGAATTTAAAGTATCTAATGTTCAGCAAAAAAAGGTGTATTTGATAAACCCCTTCTGGTACCTCCCACACAAATTGACAGAATAATTCGAGTAATATTCAATATTACATTACTCACAAAGTGAGGGTATACCTTAGTCGGTTTACCCGACTGAAACTTTCTTACTTGTTTTCTGCTTTATTTACAACGTTGTTGTCTTTGGAGATCTCCACTGAAATTTCCCGACAAACATTTTTGTAGGGGCAAATTGAGCCATAAAGAGAGGAGCTAGGGGGTTAAGATCTGCGACAAAAATTATCCTCATAATATTCCACTATATAACTCTGACAATAAGAAACTTCTCAGACATTAACTTACAACATTTTTTTCATTTAGTTAATGATCTCTTCGACAAAAACATGCAAACTTCAACCCACTGTAATAAAAACTCAGACCAGCTGGACTATAAGTTAATTCTACAAAAATGTTCTACTCAACATGCCCTTTCAATTCTGTTCCAATCATTACATAGATATCTCGACTTTAAATTTACGTTATAGTATTTTTTTTTTTTGCATTATTTGAGATATAATTTTGTTCATTAAGCGTATAGAGGTTTATTTACAACTTTGGTGTCTACGGTGACCCCAACTGAAATTTTCCGGCAACAATTTTCGTAGAACATTTTAATCCTTAAATGTCCTTTTTGAAAGAATTTTTTTTTATTTTCCTGAAAAATGTTCCAATTTGACTCATAAAGAGAGGAGCTAGAGGAATAATATCATCCATAAAAATAATCCTCATAAAGTTCCACTATATAACTCTGAGAAAAAGAAATCTCTGAGACATTAACTTGCAAATTTTTTTCATTTAGTAAAAGCTTTTCCAACGAGTGGTGTTATTTTGGTATTCAAAGAAAAATTCAATTTTTGAGATAAATGATCGGATGTTTATTTCATAATAAAGAGGAAGGTATGCCGTTAATAATGAAAAACAACATCAGCCAAATGGCCACCATGACCACGCTTACAGGTACATATCCTTTTCATGAAATTTTCTATAACCAAATTGCAAAGTGGCTGCCCTACGTCCTCAATAGCCTCAAGAATTCTATTTTTGAGGTCTTGAATCGACTCTGGGCTGTTGGCGTAGACCTTATCTTTCACGTGGCCCAAAGGAAGAAGTCGCAAGGTGTAAAATCACAAGATTTCGGTGGCCAATTGTGATCACCTCTTCGGAAACTTTTCCCGTAACAGAGCAATGGTTTCGTTGCTTGTGTGGCAAGTAGCGCCGTCTTGTTGAAAGTAAACGTTGTCCAGATGGATACCATCCAACTCCGACCATAAAAAATCATTAATCATCATTCGATAGCACAATCCATTCACCGTAACTGCTGATCCAACCTCATTTGATACCATCCAACTCCGACCATAAAAAATCATTAATCATCATTCGATAGCACAATCCATTCACCGTAACTGTTGATCCAACCTCATTTTCGAAAAAGTAAGGTCCAATGACCCCGCCGGACCATAAACCGCACCAAACAGTCATACGTTGAGGATGGAGAGGCTTCTCAACAATAATGTCTTGGGGTTTCCGAGCCCCAGATGCGACAATTTTGCTTGTCGACGTAGCCACCGAGGTGGCAATGGGCCTCATCAGTCAAGATGATTTTTCTATGATTTTCGATTTTTCGAATTTTAATAATTTCAATGCGTTGTTGAATCGTGTATGGTTCCATTTTTAGTAATGGCGCAGTTTCTACTTGTCAAATGTCAAAGAATAAAAGCTTCAAAAGTGACAGCTACCGAAATACCGGGTGGTTCAAAATAACAGCTCTTGTTGGAAAACCCTGTACAATGCTTTATTCAACCAAAAAATTAAAACTTTTACCGACTGTAAAAAAACTCAGACCAGCTAGACTCTAAGTTTATTCTATAATTATAGGGTAGCTATTCTGTTCCAATCAAAAATGTAGTTATAGTGGACGTTGGACCGCACACACAGCCTATAAATCAAAAATGTAATATTTTGAGTGCTATTGAGCAAAATTTTCGAAATTTGCTTCGAGTGACCTTGGAACCAGTACTTGGGGGAAATTTTCGTCTTTGATAAAAAGAAAATATATTTAAAAACAAAATTTTTAAATATTATATATTTGTGAACAAAAAAATTTTATTTGAAAATGGAGAAAGTAAGTTTGGAACGCATATATATAGCATGATCCATTTCGAGGTTCCCTACTTTTTTAAAGAAAAAACACAGAAAATTCAAATTCAATGGGGAATGTTAATTATCATTTGAAAGAACATTCTTTGGCATTTATTTTTGAAGATTATGTCTATCAAATGTTGGCCGCGGCTACGTCTCAGATGGTCCATCCGTTGAGTCAAATTTTCGATGACTCGTTCTAGCATTTCGACTGGTAACTGGCGTATGACACGCGTGATGTTTTGCTCCAAGGCCTGAATCGAAGCGGGTTTGTCCACATAAACTATCCCTAAAGGGAAAAGTCTAACGGTGTGACATCACACGATCTTGGTGGCCAATCGACAGGCCCAAAACGTGAAATTATCTGCTCGCCGAAGTGTTCCCTCAATAAATCCATTGCTTGATGCGATGTGTGGGAAGTGGCGCCGTCTTGTTGAAACCAAATGTCGCCGAGATCACGAGCTTCAATTTCAGGCATCAATTAGTCGGTTATCATGGCACGATAACGGTCGCCATTGACGGTTATGTTCTCGCCGTCATCATTTTTGAAGAAATATGGACCGATGATTCCACCAGCCCACAAACCACACCAAACCGTTGTTTTTTCTGGATGAAGTGGCAGCTCTTGAATCTCTTCAGGTTACTCTTCGTCCCAAATGCGGCATTTTTGCTTGTTTACATACCCATTGAGCCAAAATGGGCCTCATTGCAGAACAAAATTTGGCTCGAAAACGTCGGATCTTCTTGGAACTTTTCAAGAGCCCCGTCGGCCGGCTTCAGTTCTTCTACAAGCTGTATGCATTAAATTTAAGATCTCGACGTAAAATGCGCCAAGTCGTTAAACACGTCAGTCCCAGTTGCTTTGAACGGCGCCGAATCGACTCTCCACGGTCTTCGTGTACACTCTCAGCTACGGCCGCTACATTTTCTTCACTGCGTTCTGGACGTGGTCTATTCGGTCGAATATTATCCAATAATGAATGCTGGGTCTCAGTATGGGTGATGGTGTTGCGAATAGTACGCTCAATAGGCCGATTATGTTGACCATAAGTTGAGTAAAGTGCACAAAGCACATTCCTCACAGAACGTGAATTTTCGTAATAAAGTTAAACCATTTGTAAACGTTGTTCAAGCGTAAGTCCTTCCATGATGAAATGCCAAACAATACTTAAAAAAATAAACTGACAGCATGACACGACACACACGCGATCTGTCAAAAAAAGGCTGTTGAAAAAAGTATCTCTACTTGTATCACCAGTTACATATATTATAACAAAATATATTTGCAAACTAACTTTCACAAATAAAATATTTGTTGTCGCACAAACAAAGTTATTATTTAAGAAGTTTTTCAAATATATCACTGTGGAACATCAAGAAAATAACAAGGTTCTGGCAACGGATTCTGATATAGGGGGTTAAAAAAGAACATACATACGTGTATCGGCGTTTTAAAAGTTTCCCTGTGGAGGTAATTTTAAAAGGGGATCAATATTTCCCCTTTCCCACATTCTTATGATGATTCGGCATAGGAAACCGTTTGACCCTTATGTGAATAAAATGAAACCATTCCTAAGAATAATAAATCGATGAATAATTTTAAAAGTTGTAGCGTGAAACATGTTTCCCTTTATTAGTAACAGAAAAGAAACCAAAATTGGACACTTAAAAGTCAGACTCATAAAACGTGTCGACCGGTGTTATTTGGGAGGTAGCAGAAGTTTTCTTGATTGGGGTGTAATTTCCTAAATCAGTTTTTGTAACGAAAATAGGCCCCAAATTTGGGGCGCACTTTCATTTTCAATTTGGGGTGCATTTTCTTGGGGTCTAACTTCCGGCCGCCAGCAGAAGGTGCTTGACCGAAGTCTATTCAGAGTTCCAACTCACTTACGCAATACTACTTCCACCATTTAAAAATTAGTCAAATTGATCTTCCCTTTCTGCCATCATATACTCTATTAAAACAATGTAGTTTTTTTTAATAAGAATTATACAGGGTGATTCATATTAAACGCACGATGTTAATTGTAAAAAAAACACAACGTTTTCAGAGAATTACCTTAATATTTTTTATTATGATAGAAGGATCAATGACGATATGTGTGAAACAAAATATCGCCAAGTGCTCGTCACGTGTGACTCAAAATCAAAAAACGTGCCTTACACAGTGCAACACATAATTTTGCGAGTTATTTGTGAGAATTGGACGCGAAAGAATTGAAGGCTCAATTAATAATTTAATGGCCATACGATTTTCTTGGCTCAAGGTGAATTTTTGGCACTTTTTGTATACTTAATTTTCTCGGTATACCGAACGGGAATATCTCTTTTGTGTCTGAAGCAAAGTTGTAGATATTGAATGGGAGAAAACAAGTAAAGACGGATTAAGTTCGGCCATGCCGAATCTTATATACCCTCCACCAGGGATCGCATGTAAATGGTTAAACTCATTATACAAAATTTCAGCCCAATTCGTTTAATTTGAGGTTTTTGTGGCGTTACGAAGTCAAATCTAGAGGGACGTTTGTATAGGGGCTATATCAAAACATGGACTTACGACTCTTGTTGTTCGTGTGAAGGATTTCGGGTATAAATAAATCCCAGTTACCAATTTTCAGCCCTATCAGTTGACATTTGAGGTCTCTATGACGTTAAGAAGTAAAATCGGGGAGATGCTATATATGGGGGCTATATCCAAAAATGGACCGATATTGCCCATTTTCAATCCAAACATACCTGCAGATATAAGAAGTATATGTACCAAATACATATAGCCACCTAGCTCAAGTATTATAGATTGTAGCGTGATTACAACATACGGACATGACTCAATCGTCTTAGAATTTTACGACGATTAATAAAATATATACTTTAGGTGGTCTCAGATCAATATTTAGTGGTGTTAAAAACGGTGGGACAAGTTGAATATATCCCCTATCCAATGGTGGAGGGTATTAAAATGCGGAACAAACTTACCCGAAAAAAGTGCATCCAGTGCCTTTCGCAAAAATGCCCACAAAATCATAAAATATCTTTCAGTAAAATATTGAAAAATACGTATACGTATAAAACTGAACATTACAAAACAGAACACAACATTTTTGCGATTTATAAGGCACTGGATGCCCTTTTTTCGAGTAGGTTTGTTCCGCATTTTTCTTCCTATTCAATATCTACAACAACACAATTACGAAATTTCTTTGAAAATAGCATGATGGTCCATATTAAACGCACGATGTTAGTTGTAAATAAAACAACAAGTTTTCAGAGAAATATCTTAATACTTTTTATTATGACAGAAGAATCCATGACAATCATGTGTGAAACAAAATATCGGGGCCATATGCTCGCCACGGCTCGTAACATGTGACTCACAATTAACACCGTGCATTATGGTTGGACCCTCCTTAGTTGATTTATTTAAAAAGTATTTTACAAAATGCAACATCGAAACCCACTGTATCCCTATGTGCATTGCTGTGTTTGTATGCTATAGGCACAGAAAGGACATATCTGCATCAACGAAGTATTGTATTGTTTCGTATAGTGATAATAATTCATATTTAACATGATCAAGCACGCACGCCACATATGTACAAATTGTATGTTTATACATATTTTTGCAACACTATTATCACTCGAAACTGTGAAAAAAACTAGCAAATAATGCATCCAAACATTTTGTGCAACTTTCCGAATTTAAAAATAAATATTGTGAATTCCGGTTTCAATATTTTAAACGCAAAAATTAATAATACATGCCATGGTATGGACAGCTTGATTAGTGGTGGTGGTTTACTGGTATAATAAGTATTGCACAGATTATTATTGTGAAAATTGTTGGGACATTATACAACTCTAGTCGAGGTACTATGGGTTGTATAATTACTTATATTTAAAGTAGTCATGCAACCTATTGGATATTTTTATACTCTCCACCATAGGATGGGCGGTATATTTATTTTGTCACTCCATTTGTAACACCTTTAAATATTGATCTGAGACCCTATAAAGTATATATGAACTGTTTATTTTGAAAGTGGCGTAAACGCCATTCTGCTTTACTCGATTCTTCATAAGAAAATGGGGGTTAGTAAAACTAGAATGCGAAAATTTGCACTTAATTTAGAGACATTTAAGTCTTGAGATTAAGTGATTGTAGTTAATATATATCTATTATTCGTATAGCCTTTTAACGATGCTACTCTTGGTTGAAAAACAGAATGGCGTTTACGTCACTTTCAAAATAAACAGTTCATATATTCTTAATCGTCGTAAAATTCTAAGACGATTTAGCCATGTCCGTCTATCCATCTGTTGTAATCACGCTACAATCTACAATAATTGAGCTAGATGACTGAAATTTGGTATACATACTTTTTAGAATTGTAGGTAACTTGGGATTGAAAGTGGGCAAATCGGTTCATTTTTTGATATAGCCCCCATATATAGCATCTCCCCGATTTGACTTCTTAACGTCATAGATACCACAAGTGTCAACTTATCGGGCTGAAAATTGGTAACTAGGGTTTTTTCTACCCGGAACATTTCATATGAATAACGGTAGTCATAGGTCCAAGTTTTGATATAACCCCCATACAAGGGGCCCTCTATTCCCCGATTTGACTTCTTAACGCCATAGAGACCACAAATTCCAACTGATCGGGCTGAAAATTTGTAACCAGGGTTTATTTACATATACCCGGAACATGTCACACGAACAACGGTAGTCACAGGTCCATGTTTTGAAATAGCCCCATACAAAGGTCCCTATAGATTTGATTTCGTAAAGCCACAAAGACCTCAAACTCCAACTGATCGGGCTGAAGACTGGTAAATAGGTTTTATTTCTACCCGGAAAATTTTACACGAACAAAGGTAGTCATAGTTTCATTTTTTGAAATAGCCCACATACAAAGGTCCCTCTAGATTTGATTTCGTAAAGCCATAAAAACCACAAATTCCAACTGATCGTGCTGAAAATTTATAAATAGGGTTCATTTCTACCCGGAACATTTCACACGAACAACGGTAGTCATAAGTCCATGTTTTGATATAGCCCCCCTACAAAGGTCCTACATAATTTCTTAGTAAAATAACAACCACAAAATTTAGCGAATCAAGCTGACCATTGTTATAATGAGTTTATTTGTACCCGAAGCCATACACATGCGATCCATAGTGGAGGGTATATAAGATTCGGCATGGCCGAACTTAATCCGTCTTTACTTGTTTTTGTTGCATATTGTTATCGATCCAATAAAGCCAGTTTAATTAATGTTAAAAATTTTTTGTTTTCAGTATTTTCAGTTAAAGTTATGTTACTGTTATGGTCGGTTTACTGGTAAATTTTATTGGAATAAAAAAATGTTGAAATTCTCCAACTTCTGCGATGGAGAGGCAAAATTGATATACACATTCATTCGGAAAACCCTGAATATATAAACTAATCTCGTTTGCAGTTTTATGTAGAGATGAAAAATTATTCGTAAGCAACCCTTTTTATGTTCTACGAATGAATTGATATGTAGGTCAATAAATATGGAGGTTCAATCTGTCTATCGCAAAAAAAAATTGCTTGTCACTCACAAAGAATTCACTAAGTGTATACAAAGGATTAATTTGATTTAATTTATTAATGATGCCATTGTTGCGTATGATTATTATTAATACAAAGTTATGGTAATGAGTGATGAATTGATATTGATGTCAATAAATATCAAACAAAAACCAATACTCAGATGTTGGTTGTTTAAACCACTTTGCCACAACCAAAAAATTACTTTGCTTTAATTTATGAATGAGACCATTACTGCGTATAATTATTATTAATGCATACTAATACGAGTAGTAATCATTTGTCAGTTTCACATACTCAAGTCAATTTTCAGGCGATTTCTGTGTGCATTAGACAGTCGATTTCTGCCTTAAACGAGTAAAAAAAGAATAAATTCGGGCAGAGGAGATTGTTTAGAACACTCCACTTTTACTTGCCAATCAGTGCACATCGGTTAAAAAGCGTAGTATATACACTGCCACGAATACAAATGGGGGCCTTCATATTGTGGTTATACAAAAACGTGAACCGCTATAGCCGATTTATGCAAGTGGTGGTACTGGGCTAGACTAAAGAATCCCGCGTAGCCAGCCTTTGGCCGGTGTTAAAGATTTTCTCTTCTGGGGTATGTCCAACGCCGGCTACGCAGACTAAAGTTTTACCGAATAGCAGGTCCTTCGGCCGGGGTTAAAGATTTTCTCCTCTGGGGTATGTCCAATACCCGCTACGCAGAATAAAGATTTAGGCGTAGCCGGCCTTCGGCCGGTGTTAAAGATTTTCTCCTCTGGGTTATGTCCAACACCGGCTACGAAGACTAAAGTTTTTCCGCATTGCCGGCCTTTGGTCTGGGTTAAAGATTTGCTCCTCTGGGGTATGTCTATAGAGCTACTGAGATCCCAAATACCGCAAATGATTGTTTGAAGTTTCCTCTTGTATATTGTATAAAAAAGTGTACTTTCATATAGGTAGAATTTTGAATAAATAGCCACTTTTCTCAAAAAGTGGGGTTAAATCAACTAATTTGGTACTGCACCGCAATGGGTTAATGGCACCAGGGCGTATCATGCATCATAGGAAAGGGGGTTAAATAAGCTTTCCAGAGACATATATTTCTCGATCCGATAATAAATAACGAAGATATATCAAACTTTACCAAAATATATATTAAAAATTGGAAGCCCTATTTCACGGGAACTATGGGCCGCTGACAAAAGTTTTTTATAGTTTTGGAACAAGGATAAAAAGTTCTACCAATGGCGCAAATTTGGAAAAGATCGAAGCTGTGTGGGTAAACTGCATTTAAGCCCTACTTTTTTACTAAATCCAGTAATATTCCTCAAAATGCACAATTTTGAAAATTTTAAAATCATCATAGTTGGTTTTTGAAAACACTTAGTATAACCATTATATCAAGTTTCACTAAAATCCGTGATATGAGCCAAAAATACAGTGAGCACTTAACATGGAAATGTTACTGTATAATCATGATTTCCACTTGAATAAAAATTTTTTCTCCTAAAAATACTGCTTTTTTCAAGTACAAGTAAATCGGTTAATAAATAAATAAAAATAAATAAATCGATAATAAATAAATTAATATCTAAATTCAAATTATTCAATTCAAATTACTTTTTCTTCTAACCGGACATAATTTTTGTAATATTCTAGCTTTTTTTAAAATTAATTCGATCAGAAAAATCCTTCGTTCGCCACACTGGAGTTTCTTATTGAAAATGTTCCGCTCCCAAAACACATACATGTCAAAGAATACAGCAGACAAAATGAAATATGCCTTTCCGGCATATTAAGTAAGTAAATGCCATGGAGAGAGCGAGACAAAGTGGCATTAAATTTAATGACAAATACATGAAATTAATACCTGTTTTCAGGATCTATACGTGCATGATGGTAGCGGTGGCACAATTCGACATATTAATATTTATAAGATTCAATAGTCCTATCGAGAAAGAACATTAACTCACCAATAATGTAGTACGGAATTAAAATTCCCTCAGTTTAATAAATAATAGAATACGAAGAAAACAAATAGTCCTAATTTTAATAATGATTGCATAAAAATGTGCTTCAAATTATGCTAATCATACCAAAGACATTGAATTATTAACATTATTCAAATCTATCACATATCTTTATGCATAAGTTTGTACACAAGACTATGTATTATATTCAGGATGTTATTTCAAATGTATGAATGATTGATTTATGACAACGATATATGTATATTTAATGTGTATTTAAATAATGGCATATTCATTTAATTGAACTTAGTTTATTCACAGAACAATTTAGTTTGTATGTTAACGTTTGGGCAATAAAAATGTTGCCCAAGGGATGTGGATAACAGTTTCTGGTATAATTTGGTGTCACAAAGACGAAAAAATATAAAAAATATGTTATGGTCATTTTTAAAATTTTTTTTTTTAATTCCAACTATCATGGAATGTACATTTAGTATTTGGACCATATTTTTTCAAGTTTGAGTCGTGTTATGCTTTAAATTAAAGGGAATTATGAGGGCTACATATGCTGCAAATATCACATTCACGTAGGATCTTTGGTTTTGTAAAAGTCGTCAAAAATGTGAGAAAAAATTATTTTTTTAAAATACTTTTTCCTGGTACAAAAAAAGAAATAGAAAAAAAGTCGAAAAAAAAGTTTATCACATTTTCAAAAAGCCATCACATTTTTATGAATAGATGTAAATGTTATGAGCCATTTTGTAAATGTTAGCGAAATTCCAAAAAATATTGTTTCATATTTTTCCGCTTTTTAATGATGTTTTTGCTTATATGTGAGAGAGTCATATAAGAGACAGTGCACTTGCATTTTATTTTATGAGGATTGATGTCAGACATTATAAAATTGTAGAGAGGACGAGGTTTTGTGACCGTTCGTATCCCTCCATAAAACATTATATGCAATTTGAGAGCTATGTTGGATGAGATCCGCTCAGGTAGAGGGTCATTCAACAATATTTGTGGTTTTTTATTTATGAGGTTTCCATTCAGTTACGCCTTTTAGGGGCATGGACATCCCAGTCGTATATACAGGTAGTAAAATTATATGTACCCAATACAAAGTAGTACGCGGCAGTCTTGAAAATATTGGGCGTCTACTTTCGAAGCAAACTATATGTCAGCTACAGGTACTGCAACTTATGAACCTTAAACCCGGAATTTATGAATGAAATTTCTTATTAATAATTTAGTACATATTTTGTTTTTGTACTCAGGCTCAAGATCGTTATTGTTGTTTTCAGTATATGAAACCAACTTTGTTACTGCTAAGTGACATATATTGGGGGCGGTTGTAATGGTTGGATAGACAGATCTGTTTCGGGAGCCACCAAACTCCCATTATCAATATCCTTATTACAACGATTACTTCAGTCGAAATTATTAAATATATACGCACAGCCAAGTATCATTAAACGAGAACTGTTTGCTAAAAGCGCATATCTCCAAAATAAGACAATTCAGTAATCATCATCCCTCGTACATGCACCAACTTCCACTCTCCCACTAAGTCGATAATAAGTCGATTTTCTGAAAAATATTATAAAGTTATATTTCGAAGTATGAGTAAAAGGCAAAAAACTTTTGAATGTGTAAATGATCCCGACAAATTCTGCTACATCTGCAGAAAATATGTAATTAAAAAAATCGACGTGGGTTTAGTAAAATAATAGAAGAAATACATGTGTAATATTTTGGTATACGAGTTAAAAATATGAACGAAGCGTGTACACCCAGTGTTTTGTGTAATTCGAGCCATGTAAATCTTACTCGATGGACTAGTGGAAGAATGCGGTAAGTACTTGTAATGTATTACAATGTTTTGTGGAATAAAACGTTTTAATTTTAGACTTCATGTGCAATTTGGAATGCCAATGATTTGGAGACAACCATTCATTCACGATACGGACTGCTATTTTTGTCTAAATTAATAGATTGGAGTAGGAAGTGTCCAAGTATAGCTGACAGCCTAATAACGGAAACATCATCAAGTTCAACTGAGTACTCAACTCTGAGCGATTCAAGTTTGAGTCACAAGTCATCGCTTTTAACTCAGTTTCAACTTATTTCAACTGTAATTCGAAAAAAATCAATTCAATTTCGAATAAGATCAATTGAAATTCGAAAAAGGTCAATTGAAATTCGAAAAAAAAATCAATTGAAATTCGAAATACATTAATTGAATTTCGAAGCACATCAATTGAAGTTCGAAAAACATCAATTGAAATTCGAAACATATCAATTGAAATTCGAAAAACATCAATTGAAATTCGAAATACATCAATTGAAATTCGAATTTTTTCATTTGAAATTCGTAATACACCAATTGAAATTCGAAAAACATCACTTGATATTGGAAAAACATCAATTGAAATTCGAAAATGTAAACAAATCTGTGCATTAGATTGGGTAGAATTTATTTAACAAATGTGTTTAACTGACTAAATCTTAACATATAATGTGACGAACAGAATACGAATGAATATGAATATTTATTCAAAATTAGTTGAAACAAAACATATTTAAATATTTTAATATTAAAGCTTTAACACAGACAAATTGTATCACTTAAATGCTACCCCATCTAATATACAGCATTGATTTTGTTTACATTTTTCGAATTTTAAATGATGAATTTCGAATTTCAATTAATGTTTTCCGAATTTGAATTGGCGTATTACGAATCGAATGATGTTTTTCGAATTTCAATTGATGTTCTTCGAATACCAAGTGATGTGTTTCGAATTTCAAATGATGGTTTTCAAATTTCAATTGATGTTTTTCGAATTTCAATTGACCTTTTTCGAATTTCAAATGGAATATCCGAATTTCAATTGATATTTTTGGAATTTCAAATGGAATCTTCGAATTTCAATTGAATTTTTTCGAATTACAATTGAAAATGGTGTAGTGAGAGATTTGGAACTGACCAAAGATAAGGCAGAACTACTTACATCTGGGATGAAACAGTACAATATTTTGACCCCAGATGGTAACAAATCATATTATAGAGTCCGTGATATACCTTACAAAAAATTTTATACAACTGTGGATAACAGATGCTGTTGCAAGGACATTCCCGGATTGTTCGAGGAACTTAATTAAACATACAATTCAAAGGAATGGCGGTTACGTGTCGACAGCAGTTATCAAAGTTTGAAAGCAGTACTTTTACACAACGGAAATCAGAAACCGTCGATTCCTATTGCTCATGCTGTCAACACTAAGGAATCATACGAAACAATGGCTAAATTGATACATAAAATATGAACATGACTGGAAAATTTGTTGCGATTTAAAAGTAGTTTGTATGTTATGCCTCTGGGATAGCCGATATTTTGCCACCACTGCATATTAAGCTGGGGCTCTTTAAAAATTTTGTAAAAGCCTTAAGGAAAGGTGGCAAATCACTCTCATATTTAAAAAGTTTATTTAAAAGTCTTTCTTTTCAAAAATTCGAAGGAGTTTTTGATGGGCCAAAAATAAGGAAACTGATGAAAGATGTGAGTTTCGAATCATATTTGACGTCGGATGAAATTGCAGCATGGAGGTCATTTAAGCTTGTAGTTTCAAATTTCCTTGGATCCAATAAAAGCCCGCAATATGAAACAATGATTAATGATTTGTTAAAAAATTATGAAAAAATTGGTTAGAAATATATTTTTTATATTTATGTATATAACACATATGTATTTCAACAGGTGTAAATGGGTCCCTCAAAATTAATTTCTTTTATTCTCATTTAAACTTTTTCCTCGAGAATCTTGGCGACGTAAGTGACGAACATGACAAAGGTTTCACCAAGAATTGAAGTCCATCGAGCAGCGTTACCAAGGGCACTGGGATGAAAGAATGATGGGAGATTATATTTGGTTCCTCATTAAAGAAACCGATCCCGAAATCTACAAACGTCAACAGAGAAAATTGTACATGTCAATAAACTCAAATGTACATCATATAAATAAAAGTAACAAATAAAATCGCTATTTAAACAGAAATTAAAAAAAAAAAGGATTTTTTGAAATTCTGTTACCTCTACCAAAAGGGCTAAAATTTCTACATTTTACCATAGATTTTTTTCAAATAGGCATTATTTTCTTTGCTAGGATGCAAACTTAAAATAAATAATATTTTTTTCGATTTTTTCTTTCTATTTGTTATGCTTTTTCGCTCCAGGAATATTTTTTTGAAACAAATCTACTTCTTCCAATTTGTCTAATGACTGGTAGTAAACCACTGCTTCTAAGTGAAGTATTTCCACCATTGGTATCCCACATATTAATAGCTTAACTTTAACGTATAAACCGACCTGATCGGCCATACACTCCAAAAATTATAGTGCAAATACTAAGGGTACCTTCGACGATAATAGTATTTTTAATTTTTTTTAAAAATATTGCAATATCAATATCAACCTTAGACGATGGTAGTGAAACTACAGTAGAATAAGTTCTTAAATTGTGTTGTTGTTTTTTCTATTTTTCCCTGATGAAGCAATTTAAAGCAATTGCGAAATATTGGAAATTAAATAAAATGTTTTAATAACAATTAAAATTATGACCTCGAGCTTGACTATTTATTGGCTATTAATTCATATCAAAAGGTCGAATAAAAACAAATTCTAATATTTTTTTTTTAATAAAATTATCCATAAAAAATTTTTGCTTTTGATTTTATATAACAGTATGCCTCAAACTATACAAAAAATAATTTTTAGGTCTGAGACACAAAAAAATTGTTTTTGTTGCATAGTGTAATTACACTGTGTGTGCACAAAAATGTATTCTCGATTAAAACAACATACCCTGCATAATTTTGACCCGCTAATTCGAATGCCATTAACTGTTTTTTCCTGTGACTTGCGTTTTCGAGATATTTAGCCACAAAGTTTGCTGGGTAAACAAAGTGGTTAGTAAATTCAAACACAATTTTAGGGTAGAAAGCTTCGGAATATATGTTCCATGTCAAAGAATGAAAGAAAGGAGACAATGCAAGAAGTGTTTCTCCCAAAACACCTGACACCCCCGTTCATCCCCTTACCCCTGTAAACCACCCACCAAAAATAATGCGACATCAAAAGTCGTAGAACTCAATTTTTGGGCGATGTAGTCGACAAAAAGATTCTTTGTAAAAAATCACTATAGGTCACCACAATACACTTTTAGGGCAAGCAAATGGTTTTTTAAAAATAAAAAAAAAATTTCTTCTAACTTAATTTAACGGTGGTTCCATAACAACGTGAAAGGGATATTTCCCACATTTGTAGTTCTCATAATTTCCTTAAAATTAATGCATATCCCGGCAGATTTTTACCATATAAATATGATAAAAAATACCAAAGGTACATTCCATAAAAATTAGACTGCTTGTTTTTTTCTTCGTTGGGATGCAGGATTTAAAAAAAAATGGAATAAATTACTTTCTCCCAATTTTTTTACAATAAAAATTTGAAGTAAAACAATAAACTGAAAACTTTACCATATAAAAATTTTACAAATATTTTTTTCGTTATGATTTAAACTGAGATACTCTCTCGGCTATAGACCAACCTGCTTCTATACAGTGATAGAAAGCAAGTATTTTACATGGCAAAATATATTGCAAGTATTTCATTGCGTGCCCACAGACTATATCATGATTTCTGGGGCGTGACCACCGTCATCAGTAGTCTACATGGCAGGCTTTTTTCGTGTTTATGACTCCAAATTAAACCAGAAAATATTGTGCACCTTTTTTGTAAACTAGTGTATTTTAGTGAACAATCACAAATTTATTCGCAAACACTTTTTGACATCTTTAGTCAGTTTTAAAAAAATTCAAAATTTTCTATCTTTGATTTCGGACAAAATCAAACATGATCTTCTTCAAAAGTACTTAACTTTTCTTGGCATATTTTTTGGCTGTTTGAGAAAAAGTTACCAAGAAATACCGCATTTCCATTCCATACTTCAACATGACCTTGACTTCTAGTGTCCCCCGCCACCCCAAGTAACCACCATCAATCAAAATAAAATATTTAGGTCTGTCGGAGGGCATACAGAAAATTGTATGCAACACACGTCTTTTTGGAATTCAGGATTAAGGTCATAATTTACATAAACAAAATGTGTCAACTAGAAACTAGGGAAGACCACTGAGACCTAAAGGATGACCAGGTGCAGCGAAGTAGGGTAGGGGAAAAAAAGGTTTAATATCGGACTCCTACTATTCCCTCTACGTGATGGGATAAAGTTATTAAGGTTAACAAATGTCATCATCATCTTTGTCATCGTCAGCTGTGCTGAAACATGGCATTGATTGATCATTGTGCCAAGATGAAAGAAGATGAAATCTCTGGCGATTTTAGGATTTTAGTCGACGTCGTAGTCTTGTCCCTCGACCTCACTTTCTCAGCATTTAGAATAATCAAATTACTTGTCATCAATTTTAGTTTTTTGTTATTGTTTTTTTTTTTGCAGGCCGTAGCATGAATCTCTCTCCGCTCTTTTGCCTTTATAGTCTTCTTGCTGTGTATTGTGTCCTTTTGTCGTGGCAGGGTAATAATTTAAGGACAGAATGACATGAATAATTTCCAACCGAAATGAATGAGACAGAAACCTGGAGCCCGGAAAACGTGAACAGCAGGTTAGCTCGTTCACTACCGCCTCCTTTGCTCCTTAAAGAGTCATGCTTTCTTTAGCATTTTAAGGGAAACAAACTGGGTATATGGGTGTGTGTGTGTGCGTGTATGGAGATGAGTTTTCATCCATTCAAAGTTCCTCTACCCCAGAAAGAGTGGCTGTGCCCCAGTTTCCTGAAGCTGCATCGCCAGCATCCCAGAGTTGGGTGTTACCCACCAATGAACGATGCAAGCGAATGTGAACGCTTCATGCATTTTAATGATGAATTACTTAACAGCTGATGCAAATATCTCCAGCATTTTGTTCACTCCCTACTCCTTTTCCCAAACACTCTTCCGTACTTCTTTTTTGGCCAACCCAAGGTGCTGAAAAAAAGAATGCATCATTTTTACCCAGAAAAAAGCTGCAAACAAATTTCACACTTTATGTGAATTTATTGCTGGAGGGTTCAGGCAAAAAAAACTGCAGGAAGAAATGCATCAGTTCACTTTTTGTTAAACATTTAAAAAGTAATAACGCAACTATGACGATGCCTCTCTCAGCTTTTGTTGCATAATTTTAGGCACTCCATCATTTCTGGCACTTTCATTTCGCTCGCATCTTAAATGTCACTCTAGCTCTTTTTTCGTTCTTTTCATTTCAGTTGAATTAAGTTTTCTTTTGGGACAAATCCTAAAGCAAAGTTCTGACATTTTTCTTCTTTTTTGGTTTCTTTAAAGTCATTAAATTCTGCTTTTTATCCTTTATAATGTCGGTGCAAATGTGTATTTTATGAGCTCATTTCTCACCCTTCTCTGCGCCTCATAGTCTCTCATTGAAGTTTGTAGCTGAACCAATTTTATGTGACGATTTCTTTATATTATTTCGTTTATAGCACCACATCACAGTTTACACTGTCACACCTCACTTGGTGGAGGGTTAGTTGAATTTTTAAGCGATTTATGTTGAAATTTCTTCAATGACGACAAATTATTTTTATTACCCCTTTACGTGGTGGCAAATATGTATATATTATGGTGGAAAGAGAGTAAAAGGAGCTATAGCGGAAAGCTATAAAAATGCTTCTCACTTTTTATGTGTTTTAGTACTTTTTTTTAATTTCTTTTACATGATTTGTGGAATAATATAGATGGCTAAATAATTGAGTGCCAAAAGTATGCTATACAATTATGTATATTTGGGAATCCTAATGTAGGCAGCAGTTTTTCAAATATGAACGAAAAATCTTTTCAAATGGAAAATGTATATTGTTTAAAAATTTTTACAACTCAAGGTTGAAGGTTGAAAATTTTTACAACTCAAGGTCGACTAAGACTTCAGTAGTCGGATTTTGTACCGAGTAAGATTACCACAGAGGTTGACACTAGGCCGAAGAAGACGAACTCATAGGGCGAACCTAGTATAGAGTAAGACCTCAAAGGTCGAAATTATAAGAGAGGCAGACCTCAGTTCGACTCTAGTACAGATGAAGACCTCAGAGGTCAAATCTAGTATAGAGGAAGACCTCAGAGGTCAACTCTAGTACAGAGGAAGACCTCAGAGGTCGACTCTAGTATAGAGGAAGACCTCAGAGGTCGACTCTAGTATAGAGGAAGACCTCAGAGGTCGACTCTAGTATAGAGGAAGACCTCAGAGGTCGACTCTAGTATAGAGGAAGACCTCAGAGGTCGACTCTAGTATAGAGGAAGACCTCAGAGGTCGACTCTAGTATAGAGGAAGACCTCAGAGGTCGACTCTAGTATAGAGGAAGACCTCAGAGGTCGACTCTAGTATAGGGAAAGACCTCAGAGGTCGACTCTAGTATAGAGGAAGACCTCAGAGGTCGACTCTAGTATAGAGGAAGACCTCAGAGGTCGACTCTAGTATAGAGGAAGACCTCAGAGGTCGACTCTAGTATAGAGGAAGACCTCAGAGGTCGACTCTATTATAGAGGAAGACCTCAGAGGTCGACTCTAGTATAGAGGAAGACCTCAGAGGTCGACTCTATTATAGAGGAAGACCTCAGAGGTCGACTCTAGTATAGAGGAAGACCTCAGAGGTCGACTCTAGTATAGAGGAAGACCTCAGAAGTCGACTCTAGTATAGAGGAAGACCTCAGAGGTCGACTCTAGTATAGAGGAAGACCTCAGAGGTCGACTCTAGTATAGAGGAATACCTCAGAGGTCGACTCTAGTATAGAGGAAGACCTCAGAGGTCGACTCTAGTATAGAGGAAGACCTCAGAGGTCGACTCTAGTATAGAGGAAGACCTCAGAGGTCGACTCTAGTATAGGGAAAGACCTCAGAGGTCGACTCTAGTATAGAGGAAGACCTCAGAGGTCGACTCTATTATAGAGGAAGACCTCAGAGGTCGACTCTAGTATAGAGGAAGACCTCAGAGGTCGACTCTAGTATAGAGGAAGACCTCAGAGGTCGACTCTAGTATAGAGGAAGACTTCAGAGGTCGACTCTATTATAGAGGAAGACCTCAGAGGTCGACTCTAGTATAGAGGAAGACCTCAGAGGTCGACTCTATTATAGAGGAAGACCTCAGAGGTCGACTCTAGTATAGGGGAAGACCTCAGAGGTCGACTCTAGTATAGGGGAAGACCTCAGAGGTCGACTCTAGTATATAGGAAGACCTCAGAGGTCGACTCTAGTATAGAGGAAGACCTCAGAGGTCGACTCTAGTATAGAGGAAGACCTCAGAGGTCGACTCTAGTATAGAGGAAGACCTCAGAGGTCGACTCTAGTATAGAGGAAGACCTCAGAGGTCGACTCTAGTATAGAGGAAGACCTCAGAGACCTCAGAGAAGACCTCAGAGGTCGACTCTAGTATAGAGGAAGACCTCAGAGGTCGACTCTAGTATAGAGGAAGACCTCAGAGGTCGACTCTAGTATAGAGGAAGACCTCAGAGGTCGACTCTAGTATAGGGAAAGACCTCAGAGGTCGACTCTAGTATAGAGGAAGACCTCAGAGGTCGACTCTAGTATAGAGGAAGACCTCAGAGGTCGACTCTAGTATAGGGAAAGACCTCAGAGGTCGACTCTAGTATAGAGGAAGACCTCAGAGGTCGACTCTAGTATAGAGGAAGACCTCAGAGGTCGACTCTAGTATAGAGGAAGACCTCAGAGGTCGACTCTAGTATAGAGGAAGACCTCAGAGGTCGACTCTAGTATAGGGAAAGACCTCAGAGGTCGACTCTAGTATAGAGGAAGACCTCAGAGGTCGACTCTAGTATAGAGGAAGACCTCAGAGGTCGACTCTAGTATAGAGGAAGACCTCAGAGGTCGACTCTAGTATAGAGGAAGACCTCAGAGGTCGACTCTAGTATAGAGGAAGACCTCAGAGGTCGACTCTAGTATAGAGGAAGACCTCAGAGGTCGACTCTAGTATAGAGGAAGACCTCAGAGGTCGACTCTATTATAGAGGAAGACCTCAGAGGTCGACTCTAGTATAGAGGAAGACCTCAGAGGTCGACTCTATTATAGAGGAAGACCTCAGAGGTCGACTCTAGTATAGAGGAAGACCTCAGAGGTCGACTCTATTATAGAGGAAGACCTCAGAGGTCGACTCTAGTATAGAGGAAGACCTCAGAGGTCGACTCTAGTATAGAGGAAGACCTCAGAGGTCGACTCTAGTATAGAGGAATACCTCAGAGGTCGACTCTAGTATAGAGGAAGACCTCAGAGGTCGACTCTAGCATAGAGGAAGACCTCAGAGGTCGACTCTAGTATAGAGGAAGACCTCAGAGGTCGACTCTAGTATAGAGGAAGACCTCAGAGGTCGACTCTAGTATAGAGGAAGACCTCAGAGGTCGACTCTAGTATAGAGGAAGACCTCAGAGGTCGACTCTAGTATAGAGGAAGACCTCAGAGGTCGACTCTAGTATAGAGGAAGACCTCAGAGGTCGACTCTAGTATAGGGAAAGACCTCAGAGGTCGACTCTAGTATAGAGGAAGACCTCAGAGGTCGACTCTAGTATAGAGGAAGACCTCAGAGGTCGACTCTAGTATAGAAGAAGACCTCAGAGGTCGACTCTAGTATAGAGGAAGACCTCAGAGGTCGACTCTAGTATAGAGGAAGACCTCAGAGGTCGACTCTATTATAGAGGAAGACCTCAGAGGTCGACTCTAGTATAG
Source organism: Eudasyphora cyanicolor (assembly GCA_963930755.1). Taxonomy (NCBI): domain Eukaryota; kingdom Metazoa; phylum Arthropoda; class Insecta; order Diptera; family Muscidae; genus Eudasyphora; species Eudasyphora cyanicolor. The sequence continues at coordinate 89,251,851 of OZ005736.1, read as the reverse complement.
GGGAAGACCTCAGAGGTCGACTCTAGTATAGGGGAAGACCTCAGAGGTCGACTCTAGTATAGAGGAAGACCTCAGAGGTCGACTCTAGTATAGAGGAAGACCTCAGAGGTCGACTCTAGTATAGAGGAAGACCTCAGAGGTCGACTCTAGTATAGAGGAAGACCTCAGAGGTCGACTCTAGTATAGAGGAAGACCTCAGAGGTCGACTCTAGTATAGAGGAAGACCTCAGAGGTCGACTCTCGTATAGAGGAAGACCTCAGAGGTCGACTCTAGTAAAGAGGAAGACCTCAGAGGTCGACTCTAGTATAGAGGAAGACCTCAGAGGTCGACTCTCGTATAGAGGAAGACCTCAGAGGTCGACTCTAGTAAAGAGGAAGACCTCAGAGGTCGACTCTAGTATAGAGGAAGACCTCAGAGGTCGACTCTAGTATAGAGGAAGACCTCAGAGGTCGACTCTAGTATAGAGGAAGACCTCAGAGGTCGACTCTAGTATAGAGGATGACCTCAGAGGTCGACTCTAGTATAGAGGATGACCTCAGAGGTCGACTCTAGTATAGAGGAAGACCTCAGAGGTCGACTTTAGTATGGAGGAAGACCTCAGGGGTCGACTCTAGCATAGAGGAAGTCCTCAGAGGTCGACTCTAGTATAGAGGAAGACCTCAGAGGTCGGCTCTAATATAGAGGAACACCTCAGAGGTCGACTCTAGTATAGAGGAAGACCTCAGAGGTCGACTCTAGTGTAGAGGAATACCTCAGAGGTCGACTCTAGTATAGAGGAATACCTCAGAGGTCAACTCTAGTATAGAGGAATACCTTAGAGTTCGACTCTAGTATAGAGGAATACCTCTGAGGTCGACTCTAGTATAGAGGGAGACCTTAGAGGTCGACTATAGTGTAGAGGAGGACTGCAGTGGTTGATTCTAATGTAGGCGAAGACACTAGGTCGGCGGTCCTAGTACTGAAAAAATCCTCAGTGGTCCCCCTCTTCCGTATATGAAGAGATAGTATTGAGAAAAGCCTGTGCTAGGCGGGCTGAGAGGAAAAGTCAACTATAAATATTTATATGCAATTGTCCGCTTAAATACTCTTTTATTGTCCATTGTCTAAACCAATGACATTCAACATGCGTCAGCTTTACAAGAGATAGTATTTTTTCTACACTCAATTTCTGTGAAATGTGTAAGCAACAAAACAATTCTTGGAGACAATCTAAATTTAAAATGTTCACTCTAAATGTGATGTTTATTGGGAAGATGAAAATCATTTTAGGAAAATACAAATGTTTGTTTTCGATATTAAAGCAAACAAAAAATAAACTTTTGTAAAAGTACACACATATTATAAACATAAATACTTTGTTAGTTTTATTTCCTGATAATATTATAAGATATGTATTTGGAAATTATTCGACTCCTCGTTTCATTTGTTTCAAACGATATTGGCAATTTAAATCTGTAACTTGGGGCAACATTTATGTAATTAGAAAAGAAGCACGTGGCACAAGAATACACATAAATTATGTTTGAAGTTGGTAATCCCTAAAATACCTCAAGGTGCTCCCGTTGCTTTGAAACTAATTAAGGAAAATGATTTTGATGAAATATTTAATGTTGAATTCAGATTTAATTAAAATTCATTTGTGAATGACATTTGTGAAGGAGAACAAAAGTTTAAAGCATACTTTTAAGATGCTTAAAATACAAAGCAAGAACGGCATAGCTTTAAGTAGAATAACAATTTTAAAGCATACCTTTACGATGTAATCAATCGATGAATGAAGTAACTACAAGAGAGAAAGAGGGGGAGCTGTGTTTTAATGTTTCTAAATAACAGGAAATTAATTTTGTTGACAAAACAAAAGCCAAACAACATAATTACATTACATATTACCACTGGTTGCTAGCGGGTGGCCAACAACATTTTTCAATTCTCATTACAATACCTCATCGTATCACAAATTCAATATGAAACACACAAACACTTATACCCTAACAATGGCATACAATGACACCCATGTATAATACCATAACTGGCATATAAATGAAATCTGTAATAAATTTGGCGCTCTAATGAGAGGAAACAAGACAAGCCTTTACACATCGGGAGAAATATAAAATGGGGTTATGGCGCCAACGGTTAGAGTTAGAGGCAGGGAGAGGAGAAAAACAAACAACATGCAGCCACAACGGCTCAGACACACACAATCAGCAAAAAAGCAAAAAACTGTTATAATTTAACCACATTTGTCCTGTTCTGTGGTATGTTTCATTAATTTTATGCTGAGCCATTTGCCAACACAAAAATTAACTAAATTTCATGGATATTCACTCCATCTCTTTTACTCTTTCCACCGATGGCTTATTTGCTCTCCCCCCTCACTCATTGATTCATAAGCTCCAATCCACACCCACTAACACTAACACTGAGAGCCCTAATATGAATGAATGTTTAGCTCAGTTCGGTTATTGGTAACAAACATTTGTTTGCGTGCCATGCTTACAACAAACACATATGCAACACCCCCAACAACAATAATGTATGTATTTCTACATTAAATTTTACCCGGTATTTGTTTCACTTGCATGGTTTGCTTTTGCTCACACATTGTTATATTTTGTTTTGTTGAGCCTTCAAATAATGATATTAAAATCGTACAAATGTATTACTGTTTTATGTATATGTAATGTTGTACGTCTATACGAGTATATATTTTGGCCATATGTACATATACATACGCATGGTATATGAAATATGTGCCAAACAACGAGGACCTATTAAGAAATGGGGAAGAAAGTAGTTATGAACTTAATTAAGTTAAAATATCAAATAACAAAGGAACACGGAAGCGTATGATTACTTGTAACATAAAATGATTATAAAAAATAGTCATACGTCCAACGGGCCGATTTGCCAGAAATAACACAGTACAACACATGATTTTGCGACTCAATTCTGAGAAATGGAAGTGAAAGTAGTCCCAACAAGTAAGAAAGTTTCAGTCGGGTAAACTGACTAAGGTATACCCTCACTTTGTGAGTAATGTAATATATAACATTACACCAATAAATCTGTCAATTTGTGTTGGAGGTACCAGAAGCGGTTTTCCAAATACACATATTTTTCGTTAAACAGTACATTCTTAAATACATTGCATTGTGCTGAACTATAAGCGTTTATGTGCACTGCTATATTAAAGTTACGAGCTATGTAATTTTGGTATGATTTGGTCATTTTGTGTGGGAGGTACAAAAAGGGGAGGGATGATAACGCCCACTTTTTACAGGACTATAGGCACTATAACAGCATTACACTGTACAAAATTTCAAGTATTTGTATGCACTGGTATTAAAGTTACAAGCCGTTTACTTTTGGTACGAAACGGTCCATTTGTGTGGGAGGTACCAAAAGGGGCTGTACAATAATGCCCATTTTTTACCAGACTATAGGCGCTACAAAAACATTATACTGTAGAAAATTTCGAGCATTTTTATGCACTTGTATTAAAGTTGTAAGCAGTTAAATTTTGATGCAAAATGGTCCATTTGTGTGGGAGGTACCACAAGGGGCATGCCAACTTCACCCATTTTTCTCGAGTTAATAGCGACTAATATACTAATATTATGTGCAGAATTTCAAAAGATTCGAATAAGTAGTATAGAAGTTATTAAAGAATCAATATTTCACTAAATTTTAACCCTTTGTGTGGGAGGTACCAGAAGGAGTAGACCAATATGGCCCATCTTCGAACTCATCCGGAGATAGATCAAAATATTACCACATATCAAATTTGAAGTCAATCGGTTACTCCTTTCGAGAGTTATCGTGCGCACCAGCCAGCAGACAGACAGACAGACAGACGGACGGACATTGCTCATTCGACTTAAAATGACCCAAAACGGATTTCCTCCGAACATACTTAGGGTCTTAGATCACTCCTTCGATGTGTTACACTTTTTTCCGTAGCAAATGATATATACCCTCGTCACACTAAAGTGAGGGTATAAAAATAAGAACTTCTGCATCATTCGTTTAGTCAAGTTGGCTCAATTAATAACACTGTGTGTGCATAAAAATGTATCCTCGATGAAAACAACGTACTCCGCATAATTTTGACCCGCTATTTCAAATGGCATTAGCCGTTTTTTCTGTGACATCGCGTTTTCGAGATATTTAGCCACAAAGTTAGCTGGGTAAACAAAGAGGTTAGTAATTCCAAACACAATTTTAGTATAGAAAACTACGGAATAGATGTTCCATGTCCAAGAATGAAAGAAACCCCCGCTAATCCCTTACCGACGAAAATTCCCTGTAAAAATAATGTTGTACCAAAATTCTTAGAAATCGTTGGATCTGGGTTGCCATTATTAAGTATTGTGGGGATATACGAGGTATGCGAATTTTATATTTTTCAAAAAGTATTTATTTATTCATGAATATCTATTTTGTCCCCTTCAAAGTAATTCCCCTCCACTTTTGCCAACGTTTTTTCCAGTCTTCGAAGCACTTCAAATAATCATTTTTTGTGATCTTGTTCAGCTCCTCCTTCCATGCCGTCTTTATCTCCTCAATCGTGGCGTAGCGTCGTCCTTTCATGGGCCTTTTGAGTTTTGGGAACAAAAAATAGTCACAGGGGGCTAGGTCAGGGGAATGCGGTGGCTGCGACACCATTACTGTGTTGTGTTTGGCCAAATATTCGCGCACAAGCAACAATGTGTATGCAGGGGCGTTTTCATGGTGCAAAAGCCAGTTTTTGTTCTTCCACAAATCCAGGCGTTTTTGGCGGATTGCTTTTCGCAATTTGCGCATAACTTGCAGGTAATATTCTTTATTGACCGATCTACCCTGTGGCAAGAACTCATAATGCACCACGCCCCTGCAATCAAAGAAAACTGTGAGCTCGGGCGTCCGGCAAGCTGTTCGTCCTTCGCATCTTCTCGGCCCTCTAAGAACATTTTGTACCACCGATAAACGTTGCTTTGGTCCAAGGTAGCTTCATCATATGCCACAGTCAACATTTTTCACACAAAATTTGATGCAGATTCTTTGATCCATTTTCTGAAAAAGATAAAAATCGAAGACAAGTTAAAACACATCCAAGCACAACAGCTGTCAAAAATTAACTAAACATTCAAAATGGCCGACCTTGTCAGCATAAGTAAGGGACATGAGTACCAACATAACGCTACAAAAATATCAAACATCAAATGCACGTAGCCCGCGGAAATTAAAAATTCGCGATATTTTTTGAACATACCTCGTATATTGATTTTTACAAGGAATATTTTTGTTTTACCCAAAAAATCCATTGATTAATATGATTTTTGATATATATTTATTAGGGCGGGTCGATTTAAAAATCGCCCATTGCTCATTGAAAATCGTATTCTAGGGATCAAAATAAGAAACTTTGCCGAAGGAACCATACCTCTAAAACGAATTCTGATGTCCCGGAAAAAATCCCACTTTGACGCATTTAGAGTGCTCCAATCGAGTCCAAATGTATGACCGACCCCCACTCAGTGAAGTGCTCAGTGAAAATCGTATTCTAGGGATCAAAATAAGCAACTTTGCCGAAGGAACCATACCTCTAAAACGAATTCTGATGTCCCGGAAAAAATCCTACTTTGACGCATTTAGAGTGCTCCAACCGAGTCCAAATGTATGGAACCCCCAGGGGGTTCCATGGGGTGTGACACTGGCATGGGTGGGTCGGGCCTCCAAAGTTAGTGGGGATCGGTCATACATTTGGACTCGATTGGAGCACTCTAAATGAGTCAAAGTGGGATTTTTCAAAATTTGCCCCTACCCAAAAGTTCGACTCAAATTCCGGGACATCAGAATTCGTTTTAGAGGTACTCGTATGGTTCCTTTCGGTAAAGTTTCTTATTTTGAAAACGATTTTCACTGAGCAATGGCGACTTTTGCCTCCCCACAAATCGACCCGGCCTAATATTTATTTTTGGAGGGAGTTTTTTTATTGACACAGTGATGAGAGGGATAATCGGGTGTTTTGAGAGAAACACTTCTAAAAGTGTCTTCTTTATTTTGCTTTTTGACATGAAACATCTATTTCGAAGCCTTCTATACAAACATTGTGTTTGAATTTACTAACCTTGTTGTTTACCCAGCAAAACGCGATGTCACAGAAAAAAATTTAAATTACATTCGTGCACACACACGCAGTGTAATTTAATGGCCATACGATTTTTTTCTCAAGGTGGATTTTTTGCAATCCACAATGCCTATTTGCAAAGGTCTATAGATAAATGTAAAGGGGTATCCAATAAGAGTGATATGATTTTTTTGAAAAAAAAAAAACACTTATTGTTAAGGAAATTCAAAAGTTTTTTATTTAGTGTGAAGTACAATCGATACAATTAAGTTCTAAATAAATGGCCTCCACGACTTGTTCTGCAGGAACGAATTCGATGAACGCAATTTTCGAGCACTTTTTCCACTAAATCAAGTCTTATGTCATGAACGGCACGTTCAATATTGACTTGTAAAGCTTGAAGAGAGTCTGGTTTATTTCGAAAGACCAATGACTTCAAATAACCCCACAAGAAATAGTCTAATGGTGTATAATCACAACTTCTTGGAGGCCATTCAATATTCCAATTTCTTGAAATAATCGAATCTCCAAACTTTTCTCGCAACAATTCAATTGTTGCATTTGCTGTGTGGCACGTAGCCACAATCGGTCAATGGTAAAAAGATCTTAACGAGAGCTAAAATATTGCCCATGGGTGTCAAGGTTGTAGGTTTAAAAAAATTGACTTAGCATCATTTTCAAATGCGAATGAAACGTTTATTTTTGCTTTAGCATCTTAACGGTTCGTCGGGTCGGGAATCGGTCAATGGCAAAAGGATAGCTCTTAACGAGAGCTATCTCATATTGATCATGGCATGGAAATTTTGCAAATTTTTATTGAATTCAACATACAACAATCCTCGTGAATTTATTTATATGAATTACAATACAAATTAAATTCATATTCAAATATAACGGTCCCGAGAAAAGCCGGGTTACAAAGACCATAAGGCTAAATTTTTTAGATCTACTCAGACTCCTCTGGTGGGAATCGAACCCACGACCCCCAAACTCATAGGCGAGCACACTACCAACTCACCTACTGGGGCGCTCCAACCCTATTAATATTATAAAATCGTTTGTTTGTTTGTTTGTGGTTCCATCATCACGCCCAAACGACTGGATCGATTTTCTAGAAAATTTAAACCCGGCTTTTAGTATAATAGATTTTGTAACAAATCTGATTTCGGGAATTTTCGAATTTATTTTGAAAATTGTAGGATTTTCCTTTACAAATCCCATTAATATTGTAACATCTTTAGTTTGTTGGTTCCATCATCACGCCCAAACGGCGGCACCGATTTTCGTGAAACTTGGTTGACAGATAGACAAATACCTGGAAAGTGTCGTAGGCTACTTTGAGTTGCCGTTATGTGATTTTCGGCCATCAGACCCCTGAGATTCCTATAAGTTCTAGAATAGACATAAACAGGAGCGTTGTATGAACCACCGTCTTTTCAAATATTCGGTTTTTTGGCCCATGGTCACTTCTCGCGCTACAAAAAACCTTAAAACTATTTGTATTCTTCGGAAGCCTTTATACGACACAAAGTTTTAATTTTGTACTAGAAGTACTATAAACGGAAAATATATGCGCGAAAAATAATGACTGACAGTGGTCAGCGTAGCAGTGGCAGTAAGGTTAATGAGTTCTTCATCAAAATTTGCGATACGGTCGGGTAATTTTTCCTCGACTAGTTCTAATGGCTGTAAAACGAATAAGCTTTCCGTCGCGATAGTTTTTAGAGAAAGAAAATTAAATATAATCAATTGCAATACGTTTCGGGAAATTACAAGCCCCGGCTTTATGCTGCTACTTTTATTTAAATATTTTTCATTTTATTTTATTTTTTATGCATAGCCAGTTCTGAAAGATTAGAAAATAAAAATAGTTTTAGAAAAAAATTAACATAGTTTCCAAATTTATATGACAGAAAACCCCTAAATTAGAGAATAATTTGCCGCCAAAAACACATTTTCAAGAAAATGACACATAGCCACTTTTGAATATAAGCCCTCATATTGTGAAACTTTCATGAGACAAAAAATTCTATAAACATTTTATAATTATATTCTTGCCGAATACATGTTATGGCATATACTACAATATATTTTGTTTCTAAAACCAAATTATAGAAATACTACAAATCAAATGGCGGTCATATTCAATCCGTTATTTTAGCTTTGTGTACTCGTTCCTCTGAAATACATTTCTACGTTCGGTCTTTTGTCCTTTTTCCTTCAGCAAATTCCCCGTTCCTTAATGTTTTCATTTCGCATTCTGGGAATTTAAGCCAATTAATTAAACAATATTCAATATTTATGTTCTAACCATAAATCCCTCAACAACACCTGATACGCCTGAACATAAGCTGAAACTAGGAGCAATGGAATGAATGCAAATTCATTTCATGCCTTATTTCAATCTCTGAAACATTTTCCAAGATACAAATCAAATATTGACCAGCAAATAGTGAATTCATTTACATAAATGTTATGAATACCATTTCTCAGATTTGCTCTGAGATAGTTTTGTGAAATCTCAAAATCATACCCAGTCCAATGAAATCGATGCTAATAGTTAAAATGTCCATAAGTGTTGGATGTGCGGCATATATTAAGGATACGGCAGCAGGCGATGAACAAGTCAACAAATATTAAATTAAAACTAAACAATAATCGTATCACTAATAAGTCAGACAAATAAAGCAAAATATTACATATTTATGTGGACGATGTCTGCAAATTGTAGCCACAGAAAATAAATCATTCTAATAAGACCATTTTCAAAATTTAATAATAATTTACCAACTACTAAGTAAATTGTTTTGAAAGTACCAGCCAGCAGAATTATTAAAGAAAACGACATTGATGACTATATTCGATATATTGCCTTCACCTTAAATACACTGAAATTGACATGAAATTAAAAACAAGTTTACCCTTATATTATTATAGATTTAATCTGTCTTTGTTTGAAGAACAAATTTCTTTAAATTTAAGAAAAATTTACTTGATATCAAAGAAATTTTCATTTGTTTAAAGTACCTCTATGATAAGATGTCCATAACGCTATGTCATATTGACATTACGTCATAAAATTAAAGAAAAAAACAGTAAGGAAAGGCAGAAAGTCGGGCGGGGCCGACTATATAATACCCTACAGCTCCCTAACAATGCGATAAAGGTCATTGCGATAATAATTTGGAATAAATTAAGCAATATTCGTTCCTAAATTGAGAAACATCTTTCTGGACAATACCAAATCAGGAGGAACATATACATGGAGGTTATATATAAAGCTGAACTGATTTTCCCTGAATACTCACTCATGTACAAAGACCTCTTTCTGTCGAATTTGGTGCTGCTCGGATATAAAATACAGTCTCTATAGCGCTTACTTGTCAAATCGGGGGTAAAATATATATGGGGGCTATATCAATTTCTGAACCGATTTTCTCCGAATTTGGCAGTATCCATCCATGTAGAAAGAAACCTCTTTTTGCCGAATTTCGCACTGTTCGGATATAGAATAACATTTTTACAGCGCTTTCATGTCAAATCGGGGGTAACGTATATATTGGGGCTATATCTAAATCTGAACAGATTTTAACTAAATTCAATAAGGATCGTCCTTGGGCCAAAAAAAAATATGTGTAAAGTTTCGTCCACATCGGACCATAATTGCGACCTGTACTTTGATAACAAGAATACATTTACAGACAGACGGACATAGCTAAATCGACTCGTATCTCTTCTCCTTTTGGGTGTTACAAACAAATGCACAAAGTCATAATACCCTGTACCACAGTGTGGTGTAGGGTATACAAATCGAAGGCATTGGAATTTATGTCTAAGTAAAGTTATTGTAATGTAAATATACTCGTATGTATATTCATTTTTGTAACTCTTATGAATAAAACATCACACATTGTATTTTCGTTTGATTTATTTTGGTCTTTTAATCGTTATTGATTTGTAACTATTATGCTCTTCGCATAAGAACATCTTACGATGATTTCGTTTGCGCAAAAAAATTTAAAAAATTTTCTAAATTTTACACTGAAACCGCATTTTTAGGTTCGTTTGTAAAAATAGTGCAGCCGTATGAACGGGTTTTGATTTCGTTTGTAAAAATTAACAGTGGGTGCAGGGGAAATTTTTAAAATGTCGCAACATATTATTTTTCAGAAACGAAATCAACACTAGTGTCTACTTAGTAGGGACATAAATACTGTTACACACATTTTATGCTACAACATTAAAAGTAATGAATCCGTTTGGACCAAATTTATTGTATATATATTTACTGGCATATGTATATTGTATACAAAAAGCAATCACTCATTCGAAATGTCCCCCTTTGGCCTTCACACATGCATTAAGTCGCACTGACCAATCACCAATAGCCGCACGCGCCTCGTCCCTTTGGGAAAGTGGCCACAGCACGAATCAAAGCAGTTTTAAGAGAATTTTTTGTGCAGACCTTGTCCTCTAAAACTGTCCACAATATGTAATCCAGTGGGTTTAAATCATGGCTTCCAGAAGGCCATTCTTCAGATTAAATGAAAATTGGTAGATTATTTCGAAACCATGTCCGGGTCGTTTAAGCCTTATGGGCCGGCGCAGAATACAGCTGGAAAGTCCATGTCTGGTTTTGGAATAGAGAATGGTTAAGTGATTTCACAACAGCTTCCTACAATGCAAGTTAGTGATCCCTTAGTAAGCGACACCCCACCAAACCATGACTGAAGCTGGATGATGCCCTTTTTCGACCGGTGGAATCAGTTCAGATGCTTCCTTTCATACACCCTATCATTTTGTTTGTTAAATTTTTCTTGCACGGTAAACATTTTTTCGTCAGTGAATAAGATTTTTCTATGCATGTTATTAGCGTGCTTCACCAAAAGACGTTTGAATTTTTCATTCCTATTTTTTTTTTAAAGTTGCAGTCAACAGATGTCCAGGACGCGTTTGAAAGCCACAAGTCTTTTTTGATAATTCGACTCATGGATTTTTGTGTAATGATGATTTTCTGTTTTCGAAGCGGATTTCGCATAAATCTAGATATGACGGTCTTGATGACCTGCGGCGTTCGAACAGTACGAGGGCGTTCCGACCGGTGGCGGTTTTTGACATCTCCAGTCTCCTCAAACAGTTTTATGCACCGGTAGATGGGCGGAGCATTTTGAAAATGTCCCTTTAATTTATTCCATACTTAAAAAGCGCTATAACAGCGATGCGGTTCTCAATGTCTGACCACTCCATGACGAAAACTGAAGCAATTTTGAATTCACGTTACAAACTATCGCTAAAGTGATTAGGTTTCATAATCCACGTGGTATCAATAGGGTATGTTCAATTCTACTATTGTTATGGGTGTGTTCAATGTTCTAACAGTATTTATGTCCCTACTAAGTATATCATTTGCTACGAGCCAAAAGTGTAACACATCGAAGGAGTGACCTAAGATCCCTAGTATGTTTGGCGGAAATTCGATTTAGGCCATTTTAAGTCATTTAATCAATGTCCGTCCGTCTGTCTGTGTGTCTGAATGTCTGTCTGATGGCTGGTGCGCACGATAAATCTCGAAAGGATTAACCGATTTACTTCAAATTTGGTATCTGGTAATATTTTTCTCTATCTCCGGCTAAGTTCGAAGATGGTCCATATTGGTCCACTCCTTGATGTACCTCCCCACAAAGGGTTAATATTTACTGAAATGTTGATTCTTTAATAACATCTATACTACTATTAGAATTTTCAGAAATTCCACACATTCTATTATTTTATTAGTAGCTATAACCTCGAGAAAAATGGGCGGAGTTGCCATGCCCCTTTTGGTACCTCCCAAACAAATGTTTCATTTTGCAGCAAAATTGAACTGCTTATAACTTTAATATAAGTGCATAAAATACTTGAAATTTAGTACAATGTAATGTTTTAGAAGCGCCTATAGTCCGGTAAAAGATGGGCATTATTGTACAGCCCCTTTTGGTACCTCCCACACAAATGGGCCAATATCATCATAATACCAAAAGTTAACGGTTTATAACATTAATACCAGTGCATACAAATACTTGAAATTTTGTACAGTGTAATGCTGTTATAGTGGCTACCGTCCTGTGAAAAGTGGGCGTTATCACCACGCCCCTTTTTCTACCTCCAATCAAAATGACCAAACCAGTGCACATAAACTCTTATAGTTCGGCACAGTGCAATGTATTTAAATACGCCCATGTGATGGCAATCGCATTTCGCCTAAAATTGGCGATTGCGATTTCAAATTTTCGCAAAATGCATGTTCTGCATTAATTTTTAGCACAACAATTTGGAATTATTAAAATCAAATTATTAATTACAGTGATAAATAACTACATCCATGTGTGCATTTTGTTAAAATTTAATTTCGAAGACCATTTAAATTGAATGGGAAATGTTTGCGTTTTGCGATTGGAACTCACGCAGTGAAAGAAACTGGCATCCTCATCGATAAACCAAAGCGTGAAAAGCCAAAAGCAGTGCGTACACCCGAGAATATTGCTGCTGTGGCAGAAAGTGTACGTGAAGCGCCATCAACATCAATGCACCGTCGTTCTCAACAATTGAACATTTCGGAGACATCATTGAACGAATTTTGCATAAAGACCTTGGTATGACGCCATACAAAGTCCAATTGGTTCAGGAGTTGAAGCTAACTGACCATCCAATGCGTTTTCCCTTCGCTAAGTGGGCCTGCCATCGACTTACAGAAGATGCCGATTTTGCCAAAAAAAATCATCTTTTCAGATGAAGCTCATTTTGATCTTGGCGGGAACGTAAACAAGCAAAATTGTCGCATTTGGGGCACAGAAAACCAGCACGCATACATTGAAAAGCCGATACACCCAAAACGAGTCACTGTTTGGTGCGGATTTTGGTCCGGAGGCATAATTGGGCCATTGACGATCGTCAATGACGATCGTTATCGGGCCATGTTGAACGAATTTTTGTTCACAAAAATTGAAGAGGAGGATATTGGCAACATTTGGTTTCAACAGGACGGCGCACAGTGGAATATTTTCACACAAGACGCGGCAAAAATTAGAAGGAATTGAGCTAGAGCTTTGAAATTTGGTACATATCACTCATTTCGCCTAATTAGCTAAAAACCATTTTTTTTTGCTTAAATCCGCCCATAACCACGGCTACTTCCCACATAACCTAACATTAAAAATCTTGGTATTTTTCTCAATTTAGCATTTATATTATTACAAATCACTTGTAGAGATTGTATTTGAGTCCTCAATTATATAAACATCACAAGTGCCACGCCCAACGCCCATATATCAATTTAAATTTTTTACGATGTTGGAAATTACAGGAAATTTTTTATAAAACGCTTTGTATCTTTTGTTCGATGTAAATCAGTACATAGAACAAAGTATATACCTAAAGCGCAATACATAAGCTCAACATTTGCAAAAAATCATGATGAAATAGTCTACAGTTTTTTGTTAATTAATCAATCATTCCAACTATCCAGAAAAAATAATCATTGATTTAGCAATGTGTTCATTAATAATACGTCATTTTTAAAGCATACTTTTAGGAATATGTTGAAAGGGTACACAAACAATGAGGCATGTATATATAGTAGATTGGCAAACAAATGTTCGCTTATATGAATATTTACCTTGTTCATGTCGGTTGCCGTTTAATTCGGTCTGTAATCGTTGATGTAAACTGAGATACTCTTTCGGCTCAAGCCCTACTTGCTTTTATACATGCTTTATATGCTTTTTGTTATATTTGCAGTCAATTTATCATTTGCCCCTTAAGGTATGCTTTGGTAATGTTGTTCAATACATAGCGAGATGGACTAAAAATAACGAATTTTGGATTGTTTTTTGCCGAGTAGGTTTTACCATTTCGTTAAATAAATCAACATAGGCAGGTATAGGCAGAATTTTCTTTTTGCAATGGTTAACCAAGTCCCTAGTTTATCATTTTTTGTTAATGACAAGACCTCGGTCGGCCTCGTAAGTATAGTTTTATCCTGGAGAAAATGAAACACCCTGATTTTTGGCAACTTGCAAGTAAACCACAGATTAAATAGGAAAATTACATCACAATTATATTTTTTTAAATGCAAAAAAACACTTCAAAAGGTTCTGTATACTATGACTTAAACGAAGTTCCAATGCGTCTCATAGTTTCGGAGATATGGGCTTACAAAATACCCTCTTAAATGATAAACTTTGGAACCATTGTACCATTTATGAATTTCAAATGCTTGTACCGCGATAGTTCGCCAAAATATCGGCAAAACCTTTAAAGACTTAGTTAATTGGAATGTTCTTTACAGATTGGAATCAAAACTGTTGAGATTGGGCACCATGAAAATTGGGAGTTTTTGCCGCTCATAATACACTGTGCGGCGCTACGTGCCACAAAGCCGAAGCTACACTCGATGTTTTGCGCCCTGTATTTGAAGATTGCATTATCAGCCGCAGAGCTGATGTCGTTTGGCAACCTCGGAGTTGCGATTTGACACCGTTGGACTATTATTTGTGGGGTGCCCTCAAAGATAAGTGTTACGCCGACAAGCCGGAGACAATTGACGCTTTAAAGGACAATATTCGTGAAACCATTGGTGAAATACAGCTACACACAATCGATAATGTGCTTAAAAATTGGACCGATCATGTAGGCTACTGCATGGCCAGCCGAGGCAGCCATTTGAATGAAATTATTTTCCATTATTAACCGGAAGGATTGTACTTTCAAATAAAAGAAGGAATTTGAGAAAATATTCAGTAGTTTTTTTTATAGCATTTTCAAAAAAAAAAGTTATTTCGCGGACCCTTTATTACAGTACTCACAAAGCAAGGGTATACTACCTTAGTCGGTTTACCTGACTGAAACTTTCTTCCTCGTTTAAATTGCATTATGTAGTCGAGGCAAGTAAGACAGCAGAATAGTATCAAACATTTTCCATAAATGTACTCCAAATCGCTGTACGGGGTCGTCAAAAAAGTGTAAAGACTTTCTTGACACCAACATTTGTGAGGAAATTAATATTTGTTTTTGTTTTTTTTTTTTTGATTAACTTGTTGATAAAAAATGATTAATTTTTTTGCGAATACGGAGAGAAATTATTTCTAGAAATAATACAAAATTTAGTTTTTCCACAAAAAACTGTATCAGAAGGTAGCTTTTTGGGTCATACTGTATGTGTTTTAAAAACAAATTCCCCAAAACTTTAAACCGCCCCGCAACGCTCTTTTACAAACCAAATCATCGTGATGCTGGCGAACATGATATTAAGTTTTCACACTATGTGTTTTCACTCACATAATTTCCAACAACAGTGGAATAACAAATGCAAAATTGAATTATTAGAGAAGCGAGCCACTGGTAGTTTCCGCTCGCAATTCCCTGCGGCATTAGAGACCTAATATGGCCGGAAAATAACAAAAAAAAGTACTCAGTACCATAATAACCGAAGGGGCGGAGGTGAAAAGGACTCTGCTTATTAAATAGGAATGTGTGTACTCGTATGTCCACACACACACACACACATTAAATATTCCACCACAATTCCGTTGTTAGTTTGGGAGATTTTTGTTGCATTTCATTTGTTAAATAACAAATGAGGAAAATACAGAATGTTTTTGGGGGTTTCTGTTGATTTTCATGGGAATAGCGTTTAGCACGCAATGCTACTCGTATGCAATCCAATGAAATTAAATTCTCTTCCACTGTTTTGTTTTTTCGATATTTTTTTTTTGTTTTTATTACGAAAATTTTCCGCTCTGTATTATACATTTCGACCAGAAAGGATGTTTGGTTGGGTGGCATCCATCCCACATTCTCCTTCTCTATGTCAAGGTATATTACCAACCTCATTCCCACCAACCTCCCCCCTCCTCTATATTGTTTATTGAGGTATGTGTTTTGGGAGAGTTGTGGTGAATTTAGTTATATTGAAATTGTTACAAATTTCTGCAATTATTTGTGGTCCAGTAGTGTAGACGGAAGCAGTAGCACAAGAGTTTTTTTTAACAAAAAAAAATAAGCTCTTTTGGTCGGTCGGTTGGGGAGGGCGCGGTATTGGTGGTTTTTGGGATGAAAAACTTACGAGTCGGAAAATTGTAATCGGACGATAAACACATTACGAGTTGTTCGCTGCATTAGCTCGTTCTCCTTTCGTTAGTTTTATTGTTATTAAAAGTTTGTGAGATTTAATTTATGTGCACAATGGGTAAAATTGGTTTGCTAAAGGTGTGTTGGTGTTAAGCCCATGAACATTAAAAGGGGATTCTTTTTGGGGGGTAATGTTCCATTGTGTTGCAGTTTTAAACTATTCAAAAGAGTAACAGAAATTTTCGAACGAAAAACTAAGAAATATTTTAAACTTGTTGTTCCCCGTCAAAAGTTCAGTGGTGTTATCCTCAAAGTAATGGCATTGAAATGTCATTAACAGACTGCTATATAGAATGGGGTTAGACAAAACGACCTATTTTTTCAATGAACAGTAGATGCTTCAAAGACAATGCACAGTACAGAATTTTAAGCGTTTACGTGCACTGGTATTAAAGTTAAGAGCTATTCAGTTTTAGCTTGATTTGGCCATTTTGTAAGAGATACACCGAAAGTGGCGTGTCAATAACGTCCATTTCCCACTTTTCATCGTTGATGACTTTTTCAAAAAATAGTCATCGTTGATGATTTTTCTATTGGAAAATGTAATCGTTAATGATTTTTTTGTAAATGGTCACCGACGATGACTTTTGACTGACTATTGGAAAAGATCAACGATGATATTTCCTGTATTAGGGAAGATCATCGTTGATGACTTTTGTATTGGAAAAAGTTTTTGTTGATGACTTATTTATTGAAAATAGCACATCGTTGACGACGTTTTTATATCAAAAGGTAAGAAATGCTCATCGCTGATGACTTTTTGTTTACAGAAAAGTTCATCATTGATGGCTTTTCGTTGATTGATTAATTTTCGTATACAAAAAAGTTCATCGTAGACGACTTTCGTATATAGAAAAGTTTATCGTTAATGACTTTTTGAATTTAGAAAATTCCTTCGATGATAACTTCTTTTCGTATATAGAAAAATAGATCGTTAATGACTTTTCGTATATAGGAAAATTCATCGCTAATGAATTTTCGTATATAGAAAGGTTCGTCTTTAGAAAATTTCCTCTAATTTTAATTTCGATTGAAAGTTTCCCCGAAATTTGATTTCTATAGAAAATTCCGTCGAAATTTCGATTTCTTTAGAAAATTCCCATAAAATATAATTTGTCATAGTTTTGTTTTTGACTATTGAGTTCGAGATCGTTGTTTTTGTTTTCTGTTAAACAGAAAAACAAACCTTCTTTGAAAAAGAAGAATAAGAAATGTGTGAAATGTATTAAGGGTGGTCACTGGTTGGTGGACGATATCGTTTCGGAAGCTACCAAGCAACCTCATCGGCACCTTGGACAAAATACCCTGTCAATAATTGGCACAATATGAGAGCAGCTCAATATTAAATAATTGAGAACTGATTTCAAAGTCCCATATCTCCAAAACATTGCAGACAGTATTTCTCAACCCTAATACATCCCCACACTTCTTGTTTGGTTATTTGTGTGTCCCTGCAGTTTGCGGGGAAGGCACACGATTTCTTGTTATTGTCGCTTCATACAGCGACTACAAACGTTCGGTCGTAAACTGCCTCATTCATCATTGTTTTTGTTTAAAAATATCGTCGAAATTTGTTTTATCTAGAAAATTCCCTCAAAATGTGATTTGTTTAAAAAATTACTTCGAATTTTTTTTTTCTTTAGAAAATATTATCAAAATTTGATTTATTTAGAAATTTTCTTTCAAAATTTGATTTCTTTACAAAATTTCGCGGAAATTAATATTTTTTAGAAATTTGATTTCTTTAGAAAATTTGGTCGAAATTTAATTCCGTTATAAAATTTGGTCAAAATTTGATTCCGTTAGAAAATTTCGTCGAAATTTGATTTCTTCAGAAAATTTCCCCGAAATTTAATTTCTTTAGGAAATTCCGTCGAAATTTATTTTTTTTAAAAAAAATTCGTCGAAATTTGATTTCTTTACAAAATGTTATCGAAATTTGGTTTCTTTAGAAAATTTCCTCGATATTTAATTTTTTTTTTAGAAAATTTCCTCAAATTTGATTTCTTTAGAAAATTTCATCGAGAATTCTATTTCTTTATATTCTTAAGAAAATTTCATCGAAATTTGATTTCTTTAGAAGATTTTATCGAAATTTGATTTTTTAGAAAATTTCATCGAAATTTGATTTCTTTAGAAAATTTCACCGAAATTTGATTTCTTTAGAAAATTTCATCGAGAATTTTATTTCATTAGAAAATCGAAATTCCATTTCTTTAGAAAATTTCAAAGAAATTTGATTTATTTAGAAAATTTCATAAAAATTTGTTTTCTTTAGAAAATTTCATCGAAATTTGTTTTCTTTAGAAAATTTCATATCTTTAGAAAATTTCATCAAAATTTGCTTTCTTTAGAAAATTTCATCGAGCATTTTATTTCTTTAGAAAATTTTGTCGAAATTTGTTTTTAGAAATTTTATTTCTTTAGAAAATTTCGTCGAAATTTGTTTTCTTTAGAAAATTTCATCGAAATTTGTTTTCTTTAGAAAATTTCATCGAAATTTCATTTCTTTAGAAGATTTCAAAGAAACTTGATTTCTTTAGAAAATTTCACCGAAATTAGATTTTTTAGAAAATTTCATCGAAATTTAATTTCTTTAGAAAATTTCATCGAAATTTGCTTTCTTTAGAAAATTTCATCGAGAATTTTATTTCTTTAGAAAATTTCGTCGAAATTTGTTTATAGAAAATTTCAAAGAAATTTTATTTCTTTAGAAAATTTCGTCGAAATTTGTTTTCTTTAGAAAATTTCATCGAAATTTCATTTCTTTAGAAAATTTCAAAGAAATTTGATTTCCTTAGAAAATTTCACCGAAATTTGTTTTTTTAGAAAATTTCATCGAAACTTGATTTCTTTAGAAAATTTAATCGAAATTTGATTTCTTTAGAAAATTTCATGGAGAATTTTATTTCTTTAGAAAATTTCGTCGAAATTTGTTTTCTTTAGAATATTTCATTGAAATTTGATTTCTTTATAAAATTTCATCGAAATTTTATTTCTTTAGATAATTTGGTCGAAATTTTGTTCTGTAGAAAATTTTTTCGAAATTTCATTCTTTAAAAAATTTCTTAGAAATTTAATTCTTTAGAAAATTTCTTCGAAACTGAGTTCTTTAGAAAAATTCGTCAAAATTTGATTTCATTCACTTTCATATTTCGTCGACAATTAATGTACTTACGAAATTTCGACGAAATTTACTTTCAATAGAATATTTTGACGAAAATTGCTTTCAGTAGAAAATTTTAACGAAAATTGCTTTTAATTGACCATTTTGTCGAAATTTGATTCCGTTTAAAAATTTCGTAGAAATTTGATTTCTTTAGAAAATTTCCTCGAAATTTGGTTTCTTTAGATAATTCCGTCGAAATTTCGATTTCTTTAGAAAATTCCCACAAAATTTAATTTAATTAAAAATTTTGTCGAAATTTGTTTTCTTCAGAAAATTCCCGTCGAAATTTTATTTGTTTAAAAAATTTCGTCGAAATTTGTTTTCTTTAGAAAATTTTTCGAAATTTGATTTCTTTAGAAAATTTCCTCGAAATTTGACTTTTTTAGAAAAATTGACTGAAATTTGATTTCTCTAAAAAATTTCGCCGAAATATTCTTTAGTACATTTTATCGAGATTTAATTTCTTTAGAAAATTTCATTGAAATTTGATTTCTTTAGAAAATTTCATTGAAATTTGATCTGTTTATAAAATTTCAATAGCAAAATTTGACGAAAATTGCTTTCAGTAGAAAATTTTGACGAAAATTTCTTTTAATTGAACATTTTGTTAAAATTTTGAATCCGTTAGAAAATTTCATCGAAATTTGATTTCGTTAGCAAATTCCCACAAAATTTGATTTGTTTAAAAATTTCGTCGAAATTTGTTTTCTTTAGAAAATTTTATCGAAATTTGATTTTTTTAGAAAATTTCCTCGAAATTTGACTTCTTTAGAAAAATTGACTGAAATTTGATTTCTTTAAAAAATTTCGCCGAGATATTCTTTAGTACATTTTATCGAGATTTAATTTCTTTAGAAAATTTCATTGAAATTTGATTTCTTTAGAAAATTTCATTGAAATTTGATCTGTTTATAAAATTGCATCGTAATTTTATTCTGTAGAATTTTTTTTTTCTTTAAAAAATTTCTTAGAAATTTAATTCATTAAAAAATTTCTTCAAATCATAGTTCTTTAGAAAATTTCATCAAAATTTTATTTCATTACAAAATTTCATCAAAATTTAATTCCTTTAGAAAAGTTCGTCAAATTTTGATTTGAATCGAATATATCGTCGGCAATTAATGTACTTCGAAATTTCAACAAAATTTACTTATTCTATAGAAAATTTTGTCGAAATTTAATTCTTAGAAAATTTCTTAGAAATTTAATTCTTTAGAAAATTTTTTCGAAACTTAGTTCTTTAGAAAATTTCATCAAATTTGATTTCTTTACAAAATGTCATCCATATTTAATTCTTTTAGAAAAATTCGTCAAAATTTGATTTCATTCGAATATTTCGTCGACAACGTAGTTAAGAAATGACGAAATTTACTTTCAATAGAAAATTTTGACGAAAATTGCTTTCAATAGCAAAATTTGACGAAAATTGCTTTCAGTAGAAAATTTTGACGAAAATTTCTTTTAATTGAACATTTTGCTGAAATTTTGATTCCGTTAGAAAATTTCATCGAAATTTGATTTCGTTAGCAAATTCCCACAAAATTTGATTTGTTTAAAAATTTCGTCGGAATGGTTTTCTTTAGAAAATTCTATCGAAATTTAATTTCTTTAGAAAATTTTATGGAAATTTGATTTCTTTAGAAAATTTCCTCGAAATTTGATTTCTTTAGAAAATTTTATCGAAATTTGATTTCTTTAGAAAATTTCATAGAAATTTTATTTCTTTAGAAAATTTCATCAAAATTTAATTTCTTTAGAAAATTTCTTCAAAATTTAATTCTTTAGAAAATGTCTTCGAAATTTTATTCATTAGAAAATTTCTTCGAAATTTAGATTCTGTAGAATATTTCATCAAAATTTTTTTTGTCGAAATTAAATTCTTTAAAAAATTTCTTCGAAATTTAATTCTTTAGTTATTTTCTTCGAATCTTAGTTCTTTAGAAAATTTTGTCAAAATTTTATTGTGTTTACAAAATTTCATCAAAATTTAATTCTTTTAGAAATATTCGTCAAAATTTGATTTCATTCGAATATTTCGTCGACAAATAATGTACTTAAGAAGTTTGATTTCAATAAAAAAGCGATAACATGTATTTCTTAATTAAAGATGGATAAATATATTAGTTAATTCTTTAATATTATTAATCAATTTATTGCTTAATGTATTAATGAATTATTTGTTTCTCTTTGGATTTAATTATTCTTTTTAGTGACTCAATAAAACGTTACAATATTCAATAAATTGGAATGGATTTAAATTAACACGTCCTACCTTTTTGATTTTTCTTGCCAAGGAAACGTTTCCATCCCTTGCAACCATCCGTGCTATGATATATGACTTTAGTTCAATGCCAATTGCAAGTCAAACATTCCTTTCACGTAATCTTACAACATATGTTCTATTGGATTTCGTTTATTTTTCTTTTGTTTTACACATTCCATGTAACAACAAACATTTTTTCTTAACATTAAATGTTCAATTTTTGGAGGAATGAAAATGGAAAGAAGATATCTGTAAAGCATATACATATATTAGATTACTTTGTTGCCACCTTTTATGTCTGGTAGATGGGTCCTTCGATTTGGGGTGAGAGTATTCGAATGCTTAACCTTATTCGCTATTCCCTTTTGTTTCTTGTTATGTGATTTATAGCTAATTGCAAGTGAATTTTACGTGTTGTAGATGATTTTGTTATTGCTGCGCTCTCACTTCCATGTCAAAGCCACATTTCGCACATTTGGTGTTAAAATATAGCATACTTTCGGGCGCTGAGCACAGTGTTTTAAGTTCATAGGAATATTTATTAGAAATAAATAAAAATTAGAAAAATAAAAATCAAATATTTGATTCAAAGTTTTGAAAATTGGATGTCTACTATGTATTTGAAAAGCTAGCATTTGCGCTTAATTTTCTGACTTTGCATTTTATAAAACACAGCTTTGTGTTGTCGACTATTAGGCTCAAAATATTGGCTAAGTTGCACCTGTACTTAATTTGTCACCAAAATAGCATATTTTTAGCTTGCCTAGTAAACATTTAATTTATTCTATTTAAGTGGTAATTGGTATATTTATTTGGTTGAAACTGAAAACTATACCATTGCGAAGTATTGTGCTTTCTTTTTCAGTCAGTTCTGATATTCTTGGTTCAATGAGTACTGAAATAATATCTGAAATATTTCCACCATTAGTCAAATATTTATTTTTTACATTTAAAACCGTTCACTTCTCAGTTGCGTCGTTCACTGTGTCTTTTTTTTCGTTTGCCTTTTGTAAATCGATGAAAAATTACCTTTTTCTTTTGAGATTTTCTTCGCTGAAACAGGAGTATCCTTTTTTTGTCGATGTGGTACATTTCTTGTCTGGTTATTTTCCTTAGATTTTGTCTGATTTCTTTTGTTTTGACTTTAAATTTATTTTTTTATTTTGAGGTATTTGTTTGACACGAGCAGAACAAGAAGAAATCAAATGTAGTCTAGACAATGTCTTTGTTTTCTCATAGGATTGTTCATTAGATATTCAAATTATTTGGCAGAAGCTAAGAACCTAATCTGTCGGGTCTATGGAGAGCCGAGCGGGTATTTCTGCAAAGAAATTGCGAATTAGCTTGGATTTGAGAGGAAAGAAAGTTATGTAGAATTAAGGATAATTCTAAAAGGGATTGGATTGATTAAATTATTCTCAATGCATTGAAATTTTGCTGCGAAGAAAATTGTCACAAAATGAGTAAGAGATACTAGTTAGCATTGAAAACAATTTGAAACAAAATATAATTATCATTATACGAAAGGATAACGATAAGGCTTTTTTCATAATAATGCCTTTAGCAAAATACATTGCTTAGAACGTAAATACTTTATATATATACTAGCTGACCACCGCAGACGTTGTCCTGCCCATTCCGTTTGGGATGTCTTAGTTTGATATTTCGCTCAAAAATGCATACATCCCGAGTTTCATGAAAAAAGTCCACTACAGCGCCATCTACGGGTGGGAATCCTACATACAAACTTTTAAATTTCAGTCAAATCGCTCTTGAAATTTGACCAATCCGCTATTTATCGCGGTGAAAATAATTCTAAAACACAGAAGAACCAAAACTCAACTTATTTTGAAATGTTTAGCCCATTCGCTCTTATAGTTTCGGAGATCATGCGTTACTAACAAATGTACAAAGAATTGTATATATAAAGATATAATATAACTTATCTTAAAATTTTATATTTTTCGAGATTACACAAATTTTGCAAATGTTCACCAGCGCATTTTAGTTTACGACGATACAAGCATATTACGGACTATTCTAACGCTACTTAAGATCTTGTTTCAAATTAGTTACCTTTTTTTACAATGATTTGAAGTTAATAATCCTTAGAAATTTAAGTTTTTGAAATATGACATTCTTGAAAATTTTAATTGTTCTAAATATATTAGCCATAAATAACACAAGACGTGTTTCTCCAAATATTCCTTTTTTAAATTTAAAAGTTTGCGTTGACCTTTGTCAGCCATCATTTGGTTGCAAATATTCTTAAAAACATTGCTACATTTTGTTGATGAAAGTTGTTGTGGTTGATAAGTCTTTGCTCTGAGCAAAATGATTTATGCCATCATATTGCTTTAATTGTAAACTTTATGTTTGGAAATTAAGAACATTTTTGTGGCATACCATTGGGGGATATTTGAAGAGTTTATAAATTATAGCATACTCGTGGGGTTGGGTAAACAACAGTAATATTTCACTATGTTAACTTTATACCTATTTTTGGGTTAAAAACACCAATTTGTCATTTTAGAATTCAGTAAGTCTGTCTGAAAAGCCATCACAGATGATGACTGTAAAGTCATCAACGATGAAAGTCATCAAAAGTCATACGAAAAGTCATCAAAACTAATTTTTGTCATAATATTCTATTAAAATAAAATTTCGACAAACCTTTCAATTAAAATCAAATTTTGACAAAATTTTCAATTAAAATCAAATTTCGTCAAAAATTCCAATTAAGAGCAAATTTCGTCAAAATTTCCAAATAAAAGCAAATTTCGTCAAAATTTTCAATTAAAAGCAAACTTCGTCAACATTTTCTATCAAAGCCAAATTTCATCGAAATTTTCTATCAAAGTCAAATTTCATCGAAATTTTCTATTAAAATCAAATTTCGTCGAAATTTTCTATTAAAATCAAATTTCGTTGAAATTTTCTATTAAAATCAAATTTCGTTGAAATTTTCTATCAAAATCAAATTTCGTCGAAATTTTCTATTAAAATCAAATTTCGTCGAAATCTTCTATTAACTTTTTATTTAAGTCTAATTTCTTCGAAACTTTATAAATAAGTCAAATTTCTTTGAAATTTCAAATTTTTTCAACAATTTTAATTAAAATCAAATTTCTTCGAAATTTTATATTAAAATCAAATTTCATCAACATTTTGTATTTAAGCAAATTACGTCTAAAGTTTCTATTAAAAGCAATTTACGTCGAAATTTTCTAATAAAAACAATTTTTTTCGAAATTTTCAATTGATATCAAAACTCGTTGAAATTTTACATTGAATCAAATTTCGTTGTGTTCGTTCGAAATTTTCTATTAAAATTAAATTTCGTCGAAATCGTCTATTATATTTTTATTTAAGTCTAATTTCTTCGAAACTTTATAAATAAGTCAAATTTCTTTGAAATTTCCAATTTTTTCAACAATTTTTATTAAAATCAAATTTCTTCGAAATTTTATATTAAAATCCAATCATCAACATTTTGTATTTAAGCAAATTACGTCTAATGTTTCTATTAAAAGCAATTTACGTCGACATTTTCTAATAAAATCAATTTTTATCGAAATTTTCAATTGAAATCAAATCTCGTTGAAATTTTATATTGAATCAAATTTCGTTGAAATTTTCTATTAAAATCAAATGTTTACAAAAATCGAAGTCAGTTTCAGTATAATTTCTCTATCATTCAATAACACTATGCAACAAAATTTTTGTCCAAGGGAAGTGGATAACAGTTTCTGGTGCAACTAGGTGTCACAAACACGAAAAAAATATTTAACAAAAATGTTATGGTAAATTTTTTTTTAAGTTTTTTTTTTAAATTCCAGCATTCATGGAAAGTACATTCAGTATTTGGACCATAAGTTTCAAGTATAAGCCTGATTGAGCCGTGTTATGCCTCAAATTAAAGGGAATTATGAGGGCTACATATGCTGCAAATATTGCTTTCACGTAGAAACTTTGGTTTAGTAACAGTCGTCAAAAATATGAGAAAAAAATGATTTTTTTTTAAACAACACAACACAAAAAAAAAATAGAAAAAACAAATCAAAAAATATATTTTAGTAAATTTTTAAAAAGTCAGCATGCTAAAGAAGAAAACACTGTCTATTTGAAAAAAATCTATGGATAGATGTAGAAGTTATGAGCCATTTTGTAAATGTTAGGGAAATTCAAAAAAATCTTGTTTCATATTTTTTCGTTTTTAAATGATGTTTTTGCTTATATTGAATTCGCCATATGTGAGAGAGACATATAAGAGACATTGCACTTGCATTTTATTTTATGAGGATTGATGTCAGACATTATAAAATTATAGAGAGGACAAGGTTTTATGGTTGTTCGTAACCATCCATAAAACATAATAGGCAATGTCAGTGTAATTCAGCGCCGCCTTAAAGAGATAAGTCGATTTTCTGAAAAATATTATAAAGTAATATTTCGAAGTATGATAGCTTTTCAATGTGTAAATGATCCCGACAATTTCTGCTACATCTGTCGAAAATATGTTATTAAAAAAATCGACGTACGTTAAGTAAAATAATAGAAGAAATATATGTGCAATATTTTGGTATACGAGTTAAAAATATGAACGAACCGTGGACACCTAGTATTTTGTGTAATTCGTGCCATGTAAATCTTACTCGATGGAGTAGTGGAAGCATGCGGTAAGTACTTTACAATTAATGTATTACAATGTTTTGTGGAATAAAACGTTTTAATTTTAGACTTCACGTGAAATTTGGAATGCCAATGATTTGGAGACAACCATTCACTCACGATACGGACTGCTAAGTGTCCAAGTATAGCTAACAGCCTAATAACGGAAACATCATCAAGTTCAACTGAGTACTCAACTCTGAGCGATTCAACTTTGAGACAGAAGTCATCGAATTTAACTCAGTTGAAAAACTGATTGATCTAGTGAGAGATTTGGAACTGACCAAATATGAGGCAGAACTACTTGCATATGGGATGAAACAGTACAATATTTTGGCCCCAGGTGTTAACATATCATATTATAGAGTCCGTGATATACCTTACAAACAATTTTATACAACTGTGGATAACAGATGCTTTTGCAAACATACAATTCAAAGGAATGGCGGTTACTTCTTGACATCAGTAAAGAAAGTTTGAAAGCAGCACTTTTACACAACAGAAATCAGAAACCGTCGATTCCCATTGCTCATGCTTTCAACACTAAGGAATCATACGAAACAATGGATAAATTGATAAAATACATAAAATATGAACATGACTGGAAAATTTGTTGCGATTTAAAAGTAGTTGGTATGTTATGCCTCTGGGATAGCCGATATTTTGCCACAACTGCATATAAGGCTGGGGCTCTTTAAAAATTTTGTAAAAGCCCTAAGGAAAGATGGAAATTCGCTCTAATATTTAAAATATTTATTTAAAAGTCTTTCTTTTCAAAAAATCGAAGAAGGCGTTTTTGATGGGCCTTAAATAAGGAAACTGATGAAAGATGTAAATTTGGAACTATATTTGACGTCGGATGAAATTGCAGGAGGTCGTTTAAGCTCGTAGTTTCAAATTTCCTTGGATCCAATAAAAGCCCGCAATATGAAACAATGATTAATGATTTGTTAAAAAATTATGAAAAAATTGGTTAGAAATATATTTTTTTCAAATTTATGTATATAACACATATGTATGTATTCTTCCCAATTATTTTTCGCTTTATGTATTCCAACAGGTGTAAATATGTCCCTCAAAATGAATTTCTTGCATTCTCATTTAAACTTTTTCCCCGAGAATCTTGGCGACGTAAGTGACGAACATGGCGAAAGGTTTCACCAAGCATTGAAGTCCATCGAGCGGCGTTACCAAGGGCACTGGGATGAAAGAATGATGGGCGATTATGTTTGGTTCCTCATTAGAGAAACCGATTCCCAAATCTTCAAACGTCAACAAAGAACTCACAATTACTTCTAATGAAACGCGTTCTGTAAATAAACTCAAATGTACATAATATAAATAAAAGTATTAAATAAAATCGATATTTAAACAGAAATTACAAAAAAATATTTTTTGAAATTCTCTTACCTCTACCAATAGGGCTATAATTTCTACATATATCCATAGATTTTTTTCAAATAGGCATTATTTTCTTTGCTAGGATGCAAACTTTCAAAAAATAAAATAAAATATTTTTTTCGATTTTTTTAGGTGTTTTTTTGTCCAAGGATTTTTTTTTTTAAATCTACTTTTTCCAATTTGTTTAAAGACTGTTACTAAACTACTGTTTCTAAGTGAAATAGACATTTCCAACATTGGTAGCCCACATTAATAGCTTCAATTTAACGCATAAGTCGATCTGATCGGGCATATACTCCAAAAATTATAGTGCAAATACTAAGTGTATTTTCGACGATAATATAATTTTTAATAAAAAAATTTTTAAAAAAAAATTTATCAAAAAAAAAAATTTTGGTTTTGATTTTATATAACAGTATGCCACAATATCTATACAAAAAAATAATTCTTAGGTCTAGGACACAAAAACATTTTTTTCTTGTTGCGTAGTGTAATTTGTCTTAAATTGAAATTACTTCCTAAAAGTAGACTCCATTTGCGCTACTTTTATCAAAGCCCAAAAATATGCACCAGTGAAATTCTACTAAAATAAAATTTCATCGAAATTTTCTATTAAAATAAAATTTCGTCGAAATTTTCTATTAAAATCAAATTTCGTCGAAATTTTCTATTAAAATCAAATTTCGTCGAAATTTTCTATTAAAATCAAATTTCGTCGAAATTCTCTATTAAAATCAAATTTCGTCGAAATTCTCTATTAAAATCAAATTTCGTCGAAATTCTCTATTAAAATCAAATTTCGTCGAAATTTTCTATTAAAATCAAATTTCGTCGAAATTTTCTATTAAAATCAAATTTCGTCGAAATTTTCTATTAAAATCAAATTTCGTCGAAATTTTCTACTAAAATAAAATTTCGTTAAAAATTTCTACTAAAATGAAATTTCATCGAAATTTTCTATTAAAATCAAATTTCGTCGAAATTTTCTATTAAAATCAAATTTCGTCGAAATTTTCTATTAAAATCAAATTTCGTCGAAATTTTCTATTAAAATCAAATTTCGTCGAAATTTTCTACTAAAATCAAATTTTGTCAAAACTTTATAATTATGTCAAACAAACTTCCAATTTCTTCAACATTTTTATTAAAATTTTCTATTAAATGCAAATTACGTCGAAATTTTCTAATAAAAACTATTTTTGTCGAAATTTTCAATTGAAATCTAATTTCGTTGAAATTTTATATTGCAATTAAATTTCGTTGAAATTTTTATTAAAATCAAATTTTTACAGGAATCAAGGTCACTTTCAGGATTATTTCACTATCTTTCAATAACTTGTCTTAACTTGAAATTACTTCCTAAAAGTAGACTCCATTTGTGCTATTTTTTATTAAAGCCCATATACACAAGTAAAATTCGTTAAAGTGCAAAATAAAAAACCTTTTTAGGGAATGCGCTCATGCTTCAGTTCTCATAACATTAACATTTCCCAATAAAGAGAAGGAAAACTAAATACGGTCCATCTAATGACATTGCTTGGGTCATTTACTATGTGAGTGGCAAGCGGAAAAAAAATCAATCAACTAATCATGGCCTCGCCATCATCCATCCTGAGACCAAAACCAAAATCATCAACGCTTAGGTTGAGTGTCGGCTGACAAGAAAAAGTGAATGCAAACCTCACAAAATTTTCCACAAAAATGTGTGTTAAGAATTTTCCGCACGGCCCCCCCTCTATCACATGCTATCGGGGTTATTTGCTGTAGCGAATGAGTAAAGGACTGCTACCACAGAATGTCAGTAGCCGTCTAATAAATGAAAGGAAAACTCTAGGCACAACACACATATACAAATTAAAGTACACAACCAACATACAATTACCAAGGCGACTACTTCACTCATACACACGCCTACATATGGATGTATATCCGAATAGATAGCCTGGCAGACAGCTGGAGACTCACATCGTTCGTTTACAAAATAAACACATCAAATATTGGGCCCATAATGATGTTGGCGGCAGCAGTGGTTGTTCCATATTCCCCTTTTCACATCTTCCTACAATTGCAAGTGTTTCTTTGCTTGTGCTTCGCGACTCCAAGACTATTATCAAAGGAACAATATCATGGCGGATTTGTAGACAAGGATCGGAGAAAGAGAGGCAAAGAATGGAATTAATTTTCTGTTACAATTTCGCTTTTCACATTCTGTGTGATGTGTTTGCTTTGTGTTGCTACAATGTCGTCTTCAAATCGTCCTTTGTGCTATAGTCAAGACTATGTCTTTATGTGGGTATGTATACGTTGCAAGTCCCAGCATGCGTTTGCACCGTGATTCGGGTATCCACATAATGATGGCCTGGAAGTTTCTCAACTATCGGCACTTTTAAACTACTGTATCAGTCTATTGCCTCTAGAGTCCCATTATGTTATTGTACGGTTGTGGATACGAAGTATATATTTGTGTTGCTTGACGTATGTGTCAATGACTTTGGCAACAAATACTTATTACATTAGAGACAGCCTTTGATATATTGGCTAGAGAGGAGGACAAAACAAGTTCTGTTTACTTTTACAAATACAAGCAAACAATCCGTCACAAACAGTTGAGCATGTGTGCGTGTGTTCTTGCTAGATGTCTATGGAACTTTTTTTTTTATAATTTATGTATTGTGTGGACTTTCTATACAAACTTGTCGACTAAATGAAAATCAATATATAAACAATAATAACTGTAACTTCGACGCAATAAATTCAGAAAATTTGAATAAAATTTGAAAACTTCGTAATTTGATTTCTTTAAAAAATGTCGCTGTAATTGTATTTCTTTAGAAAATTTCGGCAAAATTTGATTTCTTCAGAAAATTTCCTCGAAATTTAATTTCTTCAAAAACGTTTATCGAAATTTAATTTCTTCAAAAATTTCATAGAAATTTTACTTCTTTAGAAAACTTCATCGAAAATTGATATATGTATATAGAAAATTTCATTCAAATTTGATTTCTTTAGAGAACTTCGTCGAAATTTGATTTCTGTAGAAATATCGTCGCCATTTGATTTCTTTAGAATATTTCTTCGACATTTGATTCCTTTAGAAAATGTCTTCTAAATTTTATTTCTTAGGAAAATTTCCAAGAAATTTGATTTCTTTAGAACATTTCGCCGAAATTTGGTTTCTTTAAAACATTTCGTCGAAATTTTATTTCTTCAGAAAATTTTATCGAAATTTTATTTCTTCAGAAAATTTTATCGAAATTTAATTTCTTTAGAAAATTTCATAGAAATGTTACTTCTACAGAATACTTCATCGAAAATTGATATCTATAGAAAATTTATTTCTTTAGAAAATTTTATAAAAATTTGATTTATTTAGAGAATTTCATCGACATTTGATTTCTTTAGAATATTTCGTCGACATTTCTTCTAAATTTGATTTCTTAAGAAAATTTCCAAGAAATTTGATTTCTTCAGAAAATTTTATCGAAAATTTAGAAAAATTCATAAAAATGTTACTTCTTTAGAAAAATTCATTAACATTTGATTTCTTTAGAAAATTTAGCCCAAATTTTATTTCTTTAGCAAATTTTGCCGAAATTTGATTGCTTTAGCAAATTTTGCCGAAATTTAATTTCTTTAGCAAATTTCGCCGAAATTTGATATCTTTAGCAAATTCGCCGAAATTTGATTTCTCTTGGCAAATTTCGACGAAATTTGATTTCTTAAGAAAATTTTGAAGATTTTTCGATTTTTTTAGAAAATTTCAATCAAAACTTAATTTCTTTAGAAAATTTCTTTCGGAAATTGATTTTTTTTAGAAAATTTCCGAGGAATCTGATTTTTTTAGAAAATTTCCGAGGAATTTGATTTCTTTAGAAAATTTCTAAGAATTTTGATTTTTATAGAAAATTTCGACGAAAACTTTCTCAATAATAAAAAGTTGACAAAAGTTTCTACAAATTCTAAAATTTGAAATGTCTTTTGTCGACATATTCTTTGTGACCAAATTTCGTCAAAATTTTCTATTTAAAACGAATTTTGTCAAAATTGTCTACTGAAATCAAATTTCCGTAATTTCGTCGACATTTCCACTTGAAATAAAATAATGTCTTCGAATGTTTGCTATTGAAATCAAATGTCGTCGATATTCTCTATTGAAAACATATATATACAAATATGTCTTATACATATGTCTCTTATAATGTCATAGAATTTTTCTAATGAAATGAGCTGTCGTTGAAATTTTCTGTTAAAAATTAATTTGGAAAAAAATTTCTATTGAAATCGAATGTTTCAAAATTTTCTGTCTTCGAAATTTTCTACAAAAATCTAATTTCGTCGAAATTTTCTAGTAAAATCTAATTTCATCAAAATTGTCTCAGAAAATCAAATTTCGACGAAATTGGAATAGAATTGATCAAATTTCGTCGAAATTATCTATAAAAATCAAATTACGTCGAAAATTTTTCTATAAATTTCGTTGAAATTTTCCATAAAAATAAAATTTCGTTGAAATTTTCTATAAAAATAAAATTTCGTTGAAATTTTCTATAAATATAAAATTTCGTTGAAATTTTCTAAAAAAATAAAATTTTGTTGAAATTTTCTATAAACATCAGATATCGCTGAAATTTTCTATAAAAATCAAATTTCGTTGAAATTTTCTATAAAAATCAAATTTCGTTGAAATTTTCTATAAAAATCAAAATTTTGTCGACATTTTTTAGAAAAATCAAATTTCGTCGAAATTATCTGGAAAATCAAATTTCCTCGAAATTTTCTAGAAAAATAAAATTTCCTCGAAATTATCTAGAAAAATTCAATTTCTTCAAAATTTTCTAGAAAAATCAAATTTCGTCGAAATTTTTTAGAAACATCAAAATTTTCTAGAAGAATCAACTTTCATCGAAATATTAAGAAAAATAGAATTTCTTCACAATTTTTAAGAATAATCAAATTTCGTCGAAATTTTTTAGAAAAATTAAATTT
The DNA here is from genome assembly GCA_963930755.1 of Eudasyphora cyanicolor. Taxonomy (NCBI): domain Eukaryota; kingdom Metazoa; phylum Arthropoda; class Insecta; order Diptera; family Muscidae; genus Eudasyphora; species Eudasyphora cyanicolor. The sequence continues at coordinate 89,219,081 of OZ005736.1, read as the reverse complement.
CGTCGAAATTTTGTAGAAAAATCTAATTTCGTCGAAATTATCTAAAAAAATCAAATTTTCTAGAAAAATAAAATTATCTAGAAAAATCTAATTTCTTCAAAATTTTCTAGAAAAATCAAATTTCGTCGAATTTTTTTAGAAACATCAAAATTTTCTAGAAGAATCAACTTTCATCGAAATATTATGAAAAATAGAATTTCGTCACAATTTTTAAGAATAATCAAAATTCGTCGAAATTTTTTAGAAAAATCAAATTTGGTCGAAATATTAAGAAAAATAGAATTTTGTCACAATTTTTAAGAATAATCAAATTTCGTCAACATTTTTTAGAAAAATCAAATTTCGTCGAAATTTTTTAGAAAATTAAAATTTCGTCATCAAATTGCGTGGACATTGCCTATTAAAATTAAATTTCTTCGAAAAAAATTTCGTGGACATTTTCTATTAAAATCAAATTGCGTGGACATTTTCCACAGAAACAAAATTTTTAGATTTTATAAAAATTATTGAAATTAGCTTTCTTTCGTTGACATTTTATTTCTTTAGAAAACATCTTAGAAAATACCGCGAAATCTATATTTTTAAATTTCCTAAACATTTGATTTCTGTGGAAAATTTCTAAGAAATTTGATTCTTTAGAAAATGTCGTCAAAAGTTGGTTTCTTTAGAAAATTTTGTCGATATTAAGTTTATTTATTAGCAAAATTTCAATCGAAGAATTCAGTTGAAATTTAACTTACTCCTTCAAAATATCGTCGAATAATGATTTTTTTGTTAAATTTAATTCAACTTATTTTTCATATTAAACTTTGCCATTATTTACTTACTCTTTTTGCAATTCAAATTTAAAAATTGCTTGCCACTTACCTAAAAATAGAAAAGAAAAAATGGAATTAGTATAGAATAAAATCTTATTTGGTATTGAGAATTTTGCACATTTATAATAAACATTTTATTATGCTTGGAAAACTATGAAGTGTGTAACGTAAAAAATTACCAATAAAGCGCCCACCATAAGCTCACAGCATGAAATTCACTTATCGTGAAATTTTCAGATGTTTATGTTCGCAATTTTTCGATAAAATATCATTATAAAATTTTTTAAAACAATTGTCCACCCCAACAGTCACATAATACATACACTGAAACTTATGTCAACGTTTTACGTATGACAGGAATAAATTCCTAAAAGTATGCACCACCATGTCCACTCTTATGGAAGACAGCACGAAGTATGCAACTCGTAATATGAGTTATCTGTCGTAGTTTAAGGTTCGCGTATATTTTTTATGTACTACTACCAGTGGTACTTTATACGGCACGTTGTCGTACAGTGTTTGGGAGAAGAGAAGTAAAACGATCGGAACCCTGAAAATCAATGTTGATTTAGCAGGTTGGTAAGCATATAATCCTGCATACTTTCTTACTGGCCTGGTTGTAAGGGTCCAGTGTTTTCTACTATTCAATTAATTTAGGAAAAATATATATTTTAGAAAGGGAACTCGAACAATAAACATTTGTTTCGGTTACCATCCACTGTGTTTTGTGTTATCTTGCAACATTAAACATTTACGCTTGGATTTTTTCACATACAGACATTTTATGAGGAGCACCAGGCGCGCACAAGGCATCAGCAACCAACAGTAACAACAAAACAAAATTAATTAAAATGACATAAATATTTTAACAGCCATTCAACTGGAGTAGTAAAGTAATAGCAAGAACGACAACAACAGCATCGCATGGTAAAAGCAAATGCTGAAGAAGCAGCAGAAGCTAACAAAATAATTTGCTGCAAGACATACACACACACACACATAATACACGATGTAACATTAACTACCCATACACATGTGAAGACCAACACAAACACAACCAAAAAGTACGAGTAGCAGCAGCATCACAATAAGAAGAAAAATGAAAATAACAACAGCAACAAATAATGCATTTTTAACTAAACTTTGTGTAACAACTGGTCTCTGCGGATGTGGTTGTGTGTATTGGGATGGACTGAGTAATAAGCTTTAACTAAAACCTGTTTTTGTTTTAGTTTTGGAATTTAAGTATCTTCAAACATAAAGGTTATGGCGTCTGTTTTTGGGATGTATGGGGTTAATTTTTATTGATTACACTACGCAACAAAAAAAATTTTTTTTGTGTCCTAGACCTAAAAATTATTTTTTTTATACATTGTGGAATACTGTTATAAAAATAAAAAACCAAAAATTTTTTATGGATAATTTTTTTTGTAAAAAATTGTTTATTAAAAATGCTAATATCGTCGAAGGTACCCTTAGTATTTGCAATATAATTTTGGAGTATATGCCCGATCAGGTCGACTTATACGTTAAATTGAAGGTATTAATGTGGGCTACCAATGTTGGAAATATCACTTAAACACAGTGATTAAACAAATTGGAAGAAGTAGATTTTTTTCAAAAAAAAAAAAATAAAAATTTCCTTGGAACATAAAAAATTGAAAAAAAAATATTTTATACCATTTTTTAAAAAGTTTGCATCCTAGCAAAGGAAATAATGCCAATTTGAAAAAAATCTATGGATAAATGTAGAAATTATAGCCTTTTTGGTAGAGAAAAATATTTTTTTTTTAATTTCTGTTTAAATAGCGATTTTATTTGTTACTTTTATTTATATTAGGTGCCTTTTAAGTTTATTTACATGTGCAAGTTTCATTAGAAATAATTGTGAGTTCTTCGTTGACGTTTGTAGATGTTGGAATCGGTTTCTCTAATGAGGAACCAAATATAATCTCCCATCATTCTCTCATCCCAGTGCCCTTGGTAACGCCGCTCGATGGACTTCATTTCTTGGTGAAACCTTTCCCCATGTTCGTCGCTTACGTCGCCAAGATTCTCGGGGAAAAAGTTTAACTGAGAATGCAAGAAATGAATTTTGAGGGATATATTTACACCTGCTGGAATACATAAAGCGAAAAATAAGTTAGAAGAATACATACATATGTGTTATATACATAAATATAGAAAAAATATATTTCTTACCAATTTTTTCATAATTTTTTAACAAATCATTAATCATTGTTTCATATAGCGGGCTTTTATTGGATGCAAGGAAATTTGAAACTACAAGCTAAACGACCTTCATGCTGCAATTTTATCCGACGTCAAATATTTCCTTATTTTAGGCCCATCAAAAACTCCTTCTTCGATTTTTTGAAAAAAGGCCTTTAAATAGACTTTTTAAATATGAGAGTGGATTGCCATCTTTCCTTAAGGCTTTTACAAATGTTTAAAGAGCCCCAGCTTAATATGCAGTGGTGGCCAAATAATGTTTTCTTTTTGGACGAGAGGTGTGTATTTCATGTTGTTTTCACCCAATGTAATGTCTTTTCTTGTTGGCCATTTATTTCTTCTGTAATGATCTTTGCGAACTCGGCTATCCCAGAGGCATAAAAAACAGCAATATTTTGTATATCCGCCTTGCATTCCACATAACATCCCAACCACTTTTAAATCGCAACAAATTTTCCAGTCATGTTGTTCATATTTTATGTATTTGATCAATTTAGCCATTGTTTTGTATGATTCCTTAGTGTTGACGGCATGAGCAATGGGAATCGGCGGTTTCTGATTTCCGTTGTGCAAAAGTACTGCTTTCAAACTTTCTTTACTGCTGTCAAAAAACAACCGCCCTTCCTTTGAATTTTATGTTTGATTAAGTTCCTCGAACAATCCGGGAATGTCCTTGCATAACCATATGTTATCCACAGTTGTATAAAATTGTTTGTAAAGTATATCACGGACTCTGTAATATGATATGTTCTATATCATATCATAATATGTTAACATCTGTGAGTAACTGTCGTCAAAACAATTAGAAAACCAGTAAGGAAAGGCAGAAAGTCGGCGGGGCCGACTATATAATACCGCCATAATAATTTGGAATAATTGGTAAATGGGTAGAAACATATTATCTAATTCTGAAACGATAATCGTTAAATTAAGCAATATTCGTTCCTAAATTGAGACATCTTTCTGGAAAATTTTAATGATCGGAAGTAAAATACAACTTCTATAGCGGTTTGATACCAAATCAGGAGGAACATATATATATGGAGCTTTAATATAAATCTGAACCGATCTTCCCTGAATACTCGTTCATGTAAAAGAGCTCCTTCTGTCGAATTTCGTACTGATCGGATATAAAATACAGTTTTTACAGAGCTTACATGTCAAATCGGGGGTAACATATATATGGGGGCTATATCTAAATCTGAACCGATTTTAACCAAATTCAATAGGGATCGTCCTTGGGGAAAAAAAGATATGTGTAAAGTTTCATCGAGATCGGACCATAATTGCGACCTGTACTTTGATTACAAGAATACATGCACAGACAGACAGACGGACAAACAGACAGACGGACAGACGGACATAGCTAAATCAACTCAGAAAGTAATTCTAAGTCGATCGGTATAATAAACGATGGTTCTATTTTTTCTCCTTTTGGGTGTTACAAACAAATGCACAAAGTTATAATACCCTGTACCACAGTGTGATGTAGGGTATAAAAATAGAATTTTTTTTTCAAAAAATTGTTTTTTGCTGGCACGAAAAAAATAGAAAAAAAAAACAAAAAGAAAAGTTGCTGTTGCATATTTTGAAATCTAACATCCTAGCGGACAAAACAATGCCTATTTGAAGAAAATCTATGGATAAATACAGAAAAAGAATTTCAACAAAATTCGGTTCTTATACCCCCCTATTGTGAACAAGTTTATCAGATGCTGCGGACCAAAATTGTAATAAGAGGCCCCAAAAATATTTGGCGAAATACGATTTGGGCCATTTTAGCAATATTCGTCAGCCTGTCCGTCTGTGTCTGGTTGATGCACACGATAACTTTCGACAGGATTATCCTATTGACTTACAATTTGGTATGTGTAAATTTTTTTTTCTATCTCAGGCTATGGTCAAATATGGACTATGTTGGTTCACTCCCCACGAAGGGTCAAAATTTAGTGAAATATTGATTATCCTATAACTTATATATAACAAACCAGAATCTTTCACAATTCCACACATTAGTTTAGAATTAGTTTATTAATCGCTATCATCTTTAGAAAAATGGGCGAAGTTGCCGAAGTTACCTCCGATACAAAAATTACCATTTTGTACAAAAAGTTAACGGCTTATAATTTTGATTCCAGTTCATAGAAATACTTGAAATTTTGTGAAGTGTAATGTTTTTACAGAACGTACAGTCCCGTAAGAAATGTGCGTTATTGCCACGCCCCTTTTGGTACCTCCCATATAAATAGACCATTTTGCACAAAAAGTTAACGGATTATATCTTGGATTCCTGCAAAGACAAACACTTGCAATTTTGTGAAGTGTAATATGGGCGAAGTTACCAGGCCCCTTTCGGTACCTCCCATATAAATGAACCATTTTGCACAAAAAGTTAAAGGCTTATAACATTGATTACAGTCCATACATATACTTAAAATTTTGTACAGTGTAATGTTTTTATAGTACCCACAGTGTATTATTTGGTACACCCCGAACAAAATTGCCAAAATAAAAAATATGAAAAATTTTGTTTTTGAATTTTCCTATTTCTACTGGATGACGCAGAAAGAGCTATATGGTTTGAATTCTTTATAACTTTTTTAATTATTATTCTTTCTTTGTTTTTTTCAGTATTTTGTGAAGGAGACTTTGGGGAATTAATTGTGAATCGAACAACGTACAAAAATAATTGAATTTTTCAGAAATATTGCGAAAAGTTATGGCAAATATGCTAAAAAGAGCACATATGTGCGAAGCAAAATATGGACATTACCTACAGTATATCATTTTTCAAAGCTAATTGCAAAAAATTCCTCAATAATATACTGTATTTTAAAAAAATATATAATAATCGCATAAATAAAAAGGTTGTGGGTGGCTCATTCTGCGCCACCCATATTATCCATAGATTAGCATCTTCGTTTGGATGCTATCTTTCAAAAAATGGAACAGACACATTTTTTCGTTTTTTTTTTATTTTTTGTTTATTAAAAAAATCGTGTTTTTCTAATTTTTTTAACGACCGTTACTAAATTTCAGTTTCTACATGAAAGTTGTGTTTTCAGCATTTGTAGCCCTCGTAAGTTCCTTTAATTCTAATGGTTTCTCGGCTTTATCGAGCTTATCTTTAAAAAAATATGGTTCAAATACTAAAAGTACCTTCCATGAAATATATATAAATATATACATATACATAAAAAACTTTACCATAAAAAATAATTGGTTTTGGTTTCATAAAATAGTATACCTCAACCTATTCAAAAACAATTTTTTAGGTATCGGACACAAAAAAAAAACTTTTTTAAGAGACTGGAGATGTCAAAACCTCCACTGGTCGGGACGCCCTCGTACTATTCGAATGCCGCAGTTCATCAAATCAAGAATTCTGCGAATTCCGCTCCGAAAACAGAAAATCGTGGCCCGTGAGCTGAATATTACACAAAAGTCCATGAGTCGAATTATCAAAAAAAGGCTTGAGACTAGGGGCTTTCAAAGGCCACAATAGACATTTGTTGACTTCAGCTTTATAAAAATTGGAAAGAAAAATGCAAACTTGTTTTGGTGAAGCACGTTGATAACTTGCACAAAAAATCTTGTTCACAAATAATATGGTGTATGCACGGTCGTCATAGGAAGCATCTCAATTGATTCCACGGTTCGAAAAGGTCTATCATACAGCTTCAATCATGGTTTGATGGGGTGTCTCTTACGATGGGCTCACTTACTTGCATTTCTGTGAACAAGGGGTCGAAACATTGCCCACAAATTACCAAGAAACCGTTTTGGAAGCTGTTGTGAAACCACTTAGCCATTCCCAATTCCAAAACCAGGCATGGACTTTCCAGTATGATTCTGCACCAGCCCATAAGGCTAAAATGACCCAGACATGGCTTTAAAACAAATTGTCAGCTTTCATTTCTTCTGATGAATGGCTCTTTGGCAGCCCTGATATAAACCCACAGGATTACAAATTGTGGACAGTTTTAGAGGAAAAGGTCTGCACCAAAAAATACCCCAGCATCGATTCACTTAAGACTGCTTTGATTCGTGCTGTGGCCACTTTCGCAAAGGGACGAGGCGCGTGCGGCTATTGGTGATTGGTCAGTGCGACTTAAGGCATGTGTGAAGGCCAAAAGCGGACATTTCGAATGAGTGCTTACCTTTTTTATACAATATATCGATACCTCCATTCAAAACAATGCTAAGTGCAAAAAGTTAGTTTTTCAGGAGAGGCGATCAAAGTTTGAAGAATTTTTTAAATTTGTTTGGAATTCCTCTATACCTCAAATCGAGTGACCAGTACTGTTTTGATTGGGTTGACGGATAAACACCAAATTTTGACTGAATATAATTTGGAATATTTAGAAATTAAAAATGCAATGTTCCTAAAAACATGCTAAGTCGACTTAGCATGTTTTAGAATGGAGGTATCGATATGTCTATAAATATATACAATAAATATATAAAATCCTTTGTACGTTTGTTAGTAACGCATGATCTCCGAAACCATAAAAGCGAATGGACTGAAAATTTAACAATATATTCAGTTTGGGGACATTTGTGTTTTAGAATTATTTGCACCGATTTGACTGAAATTTAAAAAGTATATGTGTTTTGTCCCGATAATACTTTGTATGTATGATTCTAACAGGTAGATGGCGCTGTAGTGGACTCATGTCCAACATACTTTTTTGGTGATATTTTCCTGTATGGATTTTTGAAAAAAAATATCAATGAATTACAAATCAACACATCCAAAACAGGACGGGCAGGACAACGTCTGCTGGGGTCAGCTAGTATACAATAAATTTGGTCCAAAGGGATTTATTACTTTTAATGTTATAGCATAAAATGTGTGGAAGTATAAATAACAATAAAAAACTTTACCATAAAAAAATAGGTTTTGGTTTCATAAAATGGTATGCCTAAATGCAAAATTGCAAACTTTGTAAATAAAATTAAGTTTTTGCTGACTTTAAAAAAAGATCTGCAATTTAATTTTATGACAGTTACAAAATATGTAAAAACCTATAAAAAAATAGGTTTTGGTTTCATAAAATGGTATTCCTCAATGCAAAATTGCCTAATTGCAGTTTGATAAATAAAATTAAATTTTTGCTGATTTAAAAAAAAGATCTGTAATTTAATTTTATGACAGTTACTATTTTCAAGAATACTTCTTAAATTTACTAAATATGAGATAGTAGGCTTCCCTTACTTTAACAATATGGTCGTAATTTATACATATGTTTTTTAAAAAAAAAATCAATGTTTTGTAATTGTTTTAACGACAGTTACAAAACCACTGCCTAAACGTGAAATCGATGTTCGCAGCAATATTACGGCTCCAGAAGTATATCGTATTAAGTATATCAGAATTATACTTAACCAATAAGGAAGGACAGAAAGTCGGGCGGGGCCGACTATATAATACCCTAAACCTCCCTAACAATGCGATAAGGGTCATTGCGATAATAATTTGGAATAATTGGTTATTGGGAAGGAACATATTATCTAATACTGAACCGATAATCGCTAAATTAAGCAATATTCGTTCCTTAATTGAGAAACATCTTTCTGGAAAATTTCGCACTGATCGGATGTAAAATACAGTTTCTACAGCGCTTACATGTCAAATCGGGGGTAACATATATATGGGGACTATATCTAAATTTGAACCGATTTCCCTTAAATTTGGGGGGTGTTAATTCATGTGATAAGAAACCTCTGTCAAAATTTTTTAGTGATCGGATATAAAATACAGTTTCTACAGCGCTTAAATGTCAAATCGGAGATAACATATATACATATGTGGGCTATATCTAAATCTGAACCGATTTTTCCCAAATTTTGTATTTCGTACTGATCGGATTCAAAATATACTTTTAACAGCTCTTACATGTAAAATCGTGGGTAACATATATATGGGGGCTATATCTAAATCTGCACCGATTTTCCCCAAATTTTGTATTGTCTCTAAGTGTATCATAAGACTAATCTCTGTCAATTTTTGTACAAACCGGTTTAAAAATGTTGCTTATACAGTGCATATATGCCAAATCGGAGGTACATATATATGGGAGCTATATGTAAACCTGAACCGATTTTCACCTAGTGCGATCCCTATTGACCTTGGGCCTAAAGAAAGATATGTGCAAAGTTTCGTTGAAATCGGACCATAATTGCGACCTGTACTTTGATTACAAGAATACAGGGTTGCCCATATTCGACGGACCCACGGACTCGTTGGGCCCATTCCAATCGACGAGGCTTGTCCGCAGGCAACAATCTTTGCGTCAATTGAGTTTTGTACGGGAACAAATGCAAATCAACGCGAATAATCCGTTGTAAAGTGGACCGAGCCATGCCCAACTGCTGAGAACGGCGTTTTTGGGATGTTCTTGGGGACCTCTCAACACTGGCTCGTACGGCAGCGATATTCTCGGCCGATCGCCTTGGTCGACTTTTATTTGGCCTCTTCGGATTAGAAAGAGCCTCACCAGTCGAAAATTTTTCGTATAAACGCTTAATGGTGTTCTTAGAAGGCGCACTTCTCACATTTTTTAATATTTTAAAAGCACGTTGACTTGACTTCTTCTGTTGAATGTAAATTTCAACTATTTCAGAGCGCTCGCGTGGCGTGTATTGTTCCATGGTAAAAATCTGCTTGGACTGACGCTTCAAACGCGGTATGTCATTAAGCGATCTGACATCTCTGTCAAAAGTTATGGCGTTGCCAGATGGGTCCGTCGAATATGGACATATACAGACAGACGGACATAGCTAAATCGACTCAGAAAGTGATTACAAGTCGATCGGTATAATAAACAATGGGTCTATCTCTTATCCTTTTTGGAGTTACAAACAAATGCACAAAGTCATAATTCCCTGTATCACAGTGTGGTGTAGGGTATACAAAATATGGTCCTACGACTACGGGTACCATTGATGGAAATTTGAGTATACATTTTTTTAGATCTTTACCATAAAAAAAAATAAAATTGATATAGGTATGTAAATGGTATTATTTTGATGTGACGTTTTTTACAGTTTCAAAAAGTAATTTTGACAATTTTGGGTCAAAATCATCTGGGAGCACGTAGTAGGAAGGTCAACATTAATGGCGATATCGTTTCTGCAAAAAACTGTTATACCTCATTTTGGAATTTTAAATGGGAGCTAAGATTAATTCAAGGGACTGCATTAATTTTACCTAGAAAGGACAAATAATTTTCAGAATATGGTGTCGACGGGGTAAAATTTTTTTCAAACTCGAAATCACCATAAAACTTAACCTCCTCAAGTTGCAATGACATACTCATAGTCCTCTATTTGCACATTTTTTGAAACATTCGACAAAACTTTAATATCTAATTTATTTTGCTGGGTTGCTAATTTTTTTAACTTTGTTGTGTCCTATTTCGGAGAGCTTCGAATTATTGCGCAGTAAAATTCAAACAGTTATTTTGTGGAAGCAAATAATTGAAACAATTCATTTTATGGAAAACATATACTCGTATAAGTTTTTAGTGTCATTTTAAGGCAAACTGTAGCTTTCTTCCAACCTAATAATGTCTCGATGCTAGTATCAGACATCATTCAAGCACGTGCGACGGGAGTATTTGCTTTGCTGCCTGGAAACAAAGTAGTTTTTTTGTATTTCCTCTCATAAAATCTTAAATACTTTACTTTCTTCCGTAAGAAGAAAGAAACTTGCTTTTCCAGTTCATGTATTTTGTTCAAAGAATAAATAGCGGCAAAACAATTTGCCACACAATTCTCCGAGAGGAGTTAGTATGATAAGCTTAGTAATTGTGAATAGAGATCAGAATTGTGTTATGAAGTCAATGTCACAGATGGACATGCACGGACTTAGACTATTAGACTTAGACATTCCTTCGATATATTAAACTTTTGCAAATGTGATATATCCAAAAAAAAATTCACAAAAGTGAGAGTAAAAAATCCAAATCAGTAAGGAAGGGCTAAAATCGGACAAATTTAGAAAAATTAAGAATTACAATTCCTACAAATAAATAATTAATAATGCACTTCCACGTGAAAACAGATGTTTAGTAACTGTCGTTAAAGCTATAAGAACAAATTAGATTTTTTTAAAATAAAGTTGTTTGTTTAGAAAAAACATATACTAACAATAAGGGCAAACAGAACTGCGGCGGCAGGCGGTTGACTTGAGATGGTTCTTACTTGAAAGTAATTCCTATATGTAAATTTTAATTAAAACAAAAACAACATCAATGCATCCGAAGATCTGATTTACCACCAGTTAAACGCAATGCAAAGGGAGGTGTTGGGTTCCAAGGTCGTTTTCTTTTTGACTTGACTACTCAAATACCTTCCTTCACTTAGAAGGAACCCCGTTGATCTTTAGCTGAACTCCACAGTGAGAAAACTCGATAATGACATCAGTAACAGATGAACCCCTCACAAGGATTCATCAAAATAAAAAACTTCTTTCTTGGCACGAAAAAACCATGAGAAATAGAAAAAAATCGCTAAAAATTTGTTTGTGCCATTTTTTGTAAGCTAACATTCTAACTATGAAAACAGATGACTGTTTGAAGAAAATCTATGGATAAATGTAGAAATTTAATTATTGATAGAAATAAAAGAAATTCAACATAATCCGGTTTTTATATGGCTTAGAAACTTTTTTTGTAATTTTTTTCTGAATAGAGAACTTTTCAAGAATATTGTGTAAATTTGAGGTGAATCGAAGCTAAACTAACGAAGATACAGCGGTCTAAGCAACAGCTCAGTACATCAGAAAAACTTCACAGCGTTTTTCCCACAACCCATGTTTTCAAAGACAGTGCCCCTCATAACTAAAAAACTACCGAAAACTACCACTTTCACTTCAAAGTGTTCCCAAAAATTGAAAATTTTAAATTTCGAAAAAAAAACTCGACAGCATTACCTGGCTATAACGATTATCTAACTAAATAAGTTGATTTTTTTAATTTCTGATGATCCGGTATCGAGTTATGAGCGCACAACAATTCAACTTCTTTTTGAGACGCTTCCGAATATAATTTATATAATAATATATTACAAAAACATATATTTGCAAACTAATTTCTCCAAATAAAATGTGCGCTTAAATAAAACTAAATTATTTTTTTTTAATAATTTCTCTAAATATATTTTAATTAAAAATATTTTAAAAACTTTGCTGACATTTTCGAACTGAAGTTTTATTTTTTATTTCTTGATTTCGTATTACTTCTTCCAGTTAAAAATGCAAGATGCGGCACTAACTTCTTTCCTAAAGCTCATATTTAAAATTTCGGAGTGTCCCAGTCATCATTTGTTGTCAATCCTTCAATTAATTTAATTTTATCCAAGATTATCCGATAATGTATTTTTACATACATTCAAAATTTATAAAAAAAAATCTTCTGAATACTTTTCTCTCTGAATACTTAAATGCAAACAAAAATTTGTTTCGGAAATAATGGTCCCAAATAATAAAATGTAGGATGTAAATATAGATTTGTTTAGAAAAACATCTTCATAAATATATAATCTTTGTGTTTACCAAATACGAGTATTATATATTTAGAGTGTACCCTTAACTTTTATATGTTTCAAGCCGAATATGTTTGAGACAATATACTACAGAGGCGATTTTTGTTTTCAGCGTGCGGAACCCCTGCCGATCACTGACCCCTACCATTTGTCGCACTGTGTAATGATATGTCGAAATATGTTTTATAGCGTTTAGATTCAAAATCGATATATTGGTATGAACCGATTTCCTACAAATTTGGGAAAATTTTGGTGTGAAGAGACTCTCCCCGGTAATTTTTCATAATGATCAAATGTAAAATTTAACTTTTTTGACTCTTAGATGACAAATTGGAAGAGGAATTATACATCGAGGCTATATCAAAATCTGAACCGATTTACTCCAAATTTGGTAACGTTCTCGCAAGAAGAGACATTCCTCCGCTAAATTTCATACAACATACGGTGAACAAATTGGATTTTATGCACGGAGGAAAATCGTCATTTTTGATATGTTTCAATTGAAAGAAAATATACTTGGAAACGATTTTTTTAAATATTATATATTTGTTAACAAATAAATTTTATTTGAAAATCAAGAAATTTTGTTTGGAACGCATGTATCAATATATTAGAACATAATTTATTTGCAAACTAAATTTCACAAATAAAATATGTGTTTACACACAAACAAAGTTATTGTCTAAAAAGTTTTCCAAATATATTTTATTTATTCGAATATTAGTTTTTTTTCCTAGTTTTCGTGTTAAACTTTATAGCAAAAACTGTCTCTTAATTTATAAATATTCCAATTAATAATTTTTTGTCAATCAATCAATGCAATTTATATTTACGAAAGATTATTCGATTTATGTTTTAATTAAATTTTACAAAAATATAAAATTTATAAATAAATGCTCTTTGAACATCTGAAAAACAGAAAACTTGTCGTTAAGTTAAGGCATTGATACATTGCCAAAATAAATAATTATAAATCTATGTTTCGGAAATAATAGTTCCAAATAAAAAAATACTTGAATGGGAGCATATTTTTGTTTAGAACAATATCCTCCCAAACATATAATATGTGTGTGTGTCAAATATTATATATTTGGAGTGTACCCTAAACATATGTATATTTCAAGCCGAATATCTTTGGGACAATATACTACAGAAGCGATTTTTTTTCAGCGTGTGGTGTCTAAAAACCAAATCGGAGGTACATATAATGTTTAGTCCAACCAAAACGCGCAATGTTAATTGTAAATAAAACAAAAAGTTTTCAGAGAATTATCTTAATATTTTTAATTATGATAGAAGAATCTATGACAATTATGTGTGAAATGAAATATCGGCCAAATGCTTGCAACGGCTTCGCTGGAAAACGATTTGTTGTTCCCCAGAGTAAAACATTGGCTTTGAGCATTGATAACGTTGAAATTCCATTTAGGAACAATGTAAAATATTTAGGAATACATTTCAACAATCTTGTGAAATTTAATGAACATGGCAGACAGGTTTTAAAGAAGGCATACAGAATTCTTAGTTAATTTTCAAAGATACTCTCAAATAAAAATCTCTCAGCAAGAACCAAAATATTACTATATAAAACGAGTATAAGACCAGCATTTCTGTATGGCTTCCCGATATGGTTTCATATATCCCCCACAGTTATCAGAGAAATGGAAATTTTGGAAAGAAAAATAATACGTCACTGCATTGGTAACTATGTATGTATCAAGTTGTAGACGGTATTCGAATGAAGTAATTTATGGTGAATCCAGAATTACTCCAACTGGTTTATACGTTTGCGACCTACTTTCAAAATTTGTTGATAGAGTTGTCCATCACGATAACAATTATGTTTCTATCATTTACGACATACAGAATGATTTTAACTGGTCGAATACAAATTATTTGTCACCAATCGGTTATATTAATGAAGTCCCTGCGAATTTTAATATTTCCGTCAATTTTCGACATGGATTCTATAAGAAAGCATTGTCGAATACGCACCGGGGGTAGTACGAGATGCTTAGGAATTTAATTGTAATTATTTTTATTATTTTTTTTCTTTCTTGTAGTCTTTTCTTTATTTATTTATTATATTTAAGTTTAAATGAGAATTTTATACTCTCAAGCCACTGTACTCGTAGTCCCGGGAGCAAGGACATTAATGCACGCTATTATTAACAATTTATTACTAAATTCACTCTAACTGTACTATTTAAAAAGCATGGAGCTATTTTTCATATTTGTTATAGTAATTTAAGATATTACGTTATAGTCCTAAGGAAGTAAACAAAGTTCTGTCAAAGAAGATACACGCGTCTCGGTGTCGCTCCGCCGAATCATCAAAGACATTTTATACCCGACACTTGTCTGGATTCCTTTGGGTCTCAAATCGTAGCTGCTGATACGGCAAACGCTGGTTGCTGCTCATGAGGCACTGTGTGGAGGCTTGCTGCGCAATTTTTCTTCAATCAAAAACACAATTTATTTGCAAAACTTTGCAGCGGCTTGGAATTTTATTGGAAAACACAAAAAATACATGTTAACCGCAAATTGTCAACGACAAGTTCAACATTCTATGTAAACAAATCAGCCGGTATGTTTTGACATTTGTTTAGCTGTGTTTTGTTTGTCTTAGATTATTGTCACTGGACATACAACTATGTAACATATCGTAACCTTGAAAATCACAATATCGAATCCACCACCAATATCAATAGCGCCTAAGGGTATGCTAAGATATTTTGAAGGAAAGGGTAAATAAATGATTGCTTGGTGGGTTCCTCAATCACAGTACCTACGTTTACATATTCCCCACACTGGTCGACCCAAAGAGGTTAGATAGAAGAAGAGATTCCATTTAACTCACCACACCCAAACTTGAAATTCAACTCGTGTGCACAAGTTGGGTGCATGGCGCGATATCTTTGTTTTCTTTGTTTCAACTAACGTATAATGTGTGCTTTTCTTTCACTTTTTCACATGCACGTCAATAAACACACAAAATAAAATTATTATACGTTAGTTGAAACAAAGATATCGCGCCATGCACCCAACTTGTGCACACGAGTTGAATTTCAAGTTTGGGTGTGGTGAATGAAATGGAATCTCTTCTTCTATCTAACCTCTTTGGGTCGACCTTAAGGTATGCTAACGAATACTGAATCGCCAAGCGCATCCCAGCAAACTAAACGAAAGCTTGAAGAAATATCACCGGAAGTAGTACAAACGGCGAAGAAACCTGTAGGGAATATGGAAGTTGGGGTGCTTATGGAGCTCATGAAAAGTACAATGAATACCTTATTAGAAGATAAATTGCAAAACCTTGTAACCAAACAGGATTTTGAAGAAGTAAAAAACGGGATATCAATGGCAGCTGCAGAGATATCAGAATTAAAGGCGGAAAACAAGAATCTAAGAGAGGAATTGGAAGTTTTATCACCCTTATTATTTGCTTTGTATATTAACGATCTCCACGAAACCCTGGGTGGGGGATTAAATATTGATGGTATCAATATTAGAATTTTAATGTATGCCGACGATCTAGTTATTTTGGCAGAAGACATAAAAGTCCTACAGCAAATGATGTATGTATAAACTAGAGATTTATTGCTCAAGCTGGAATTTGAGCGTCAATGCTAATAAGTCCAAAATTATGGTATTTCGAAAAGGCGGAAGACTATCGACGCAAGAGAACTGGACTTACATGAGGAACAAGTTGAAATTGTATCCCAGTACAATTATCTTGGAGTTATTCTAACACCACAAATGTCTTTTTCAAAACATATCAGAACCCGAAATACTCAAGCAAAAAGTGCAATATGCCAAACCTAGCAGACATTTTTAAAGAAAGATGACATATCGCTGCAGCAGAAGTGGAGCCTATATATGGCGGTCTTCAGGTCAATACAATCGTATGCAGCACAGGTCTGGGGCTGTGGACACTTCGAGGAAGTTGATAAGCTCCAACGTTATTTCCTAAAAATGGTTCTAAAACAACCAGAATCAACACCAACTTATGTACTATCGATTGAGACTGGTCTTGAGGATAGTCATATCTATACGCTCCAGATGCATTTACAATACATCTGTCGAACAATGTATAAATATGAAAGGCATAGGCTACCGCATAAGTTAACATATCTTATAATTATAAAGCAAATTTTTTGGACAAAAGAAATAAACCAGCAGGAAAGCAAATGCACAACCGATAGATGAAAATATCTCGAAATATTGTTGGAATCATACATCTAGTATACTATTAGAATATTTAAGTGCTTCAAATAAAACACTAGCTTTACAGAGAGCACAAAACAGCAATACAAAACTTTATAATGACTTAGATCATGGAAAAGGAGCGCATTACTTCAACAGGACTTATAGTTCCAGAGAGATAACCTGCATATTTAAAGCTAGATGTGATCTATTCTACCTAAACAGCAATAGATATAGGTTGAATGCAGCCGAAAGCGGAGAATGTACCTTGTGCAACATGAGACAAAATGAAACAATCAGCATTTTATTGGAATATGCCCTATATTGAAACCATATAGAAGGATGTACTTCGGCAAATCTACACTGGTGGAATATGAAGTAATACGTATACTGGACGGAAGAGAAGAAACCGATTGGAAGATCACTAGAATATAGAAAACTATTAATCAATGAATTTAACTAAACAACTATTTTTAATGTAATTTCTTTTAAAATTATATAAATAGGAATTTCATATTTTTTTTCGGCTGACGACTTTATGTCAATGCTGTACATCTCTCTTTCTTTTTTTTCACATAATGTAATGTAATTTTCCTTGAAATGTATTTAAATTATAATCAACTGTTTGATGAAATAAAGAGATACTACTACTACTACTACTAGTCCTAAGTTCTCTTTAAAATGTGTAGCTAATAATAATGGAGTAATTATAACGATTTAAAAAAAGGCTCAATAAAACCTTAAACTAAACTACAAAAAAACTGAGACACAAGAACAATTCAAGAATTTAGCTCTTGAATTGTTATTGACGTACAGTTTTTCTTTTAAAAAGAAAAAAGTCCAACGATCGTGGCGGCCAACTATCATCGCCACGACTCACTGAATAGCTGAGGAGAGGTACTATTTTGAGTTTTTTTATTGAATCTTAAAATATTACTTTTTAATTATTTTTTAAGGATTATAATTTTAAAAATTACAATTTGGTGAAATTTTTCCTATTCTTTATTATTTTTATGTTTTAAAAAGCGCCTAAAATTGCATTTTTTACGCGTTAGTCAAATGCAAAATACTTTGTTGCTGATTTTTCCTTTACTTACCTAATTTAATGCAACTTAACATTTTTCCTACAAAACAAATATTATGAATTTTTTAGTCGAACGGACGAAATTATATGTCATAATTATTATTACTAGTAGCTTCCTGCGCACAAAACAAAATACAGTTGATGTTTTGCAAATTAATGCCAAAAAAAAATTTAAAATATTAAAAATGTTGTTCAACCTATTTTATTCAGCTGTAGTAGATTTGTGGTTATCAACCCATTAAAAAGAAAAGATTTCTGTTTAAATTTTTTGTAAAAGAAACAATTGGCGAACAGCTTTTTGATGAAAAATCTATTAAAAGTGTTTTCGTTATTGTCAAAATTTGAAAATATATGATGTTATTTGTCAGAGAATTGTTCTGAAAGCAGCCCGAGTTGATAAGGTAATTGATTCTGTAAAAGAACAACCAAAACGTTTGGATTTATAAGTGAACCGTAAATGTTACGTAAAACCCGATAACATTTTTGAAATCAGCACATCATAACCCATGTGGAAATTAAGTTTCAGTGTATTCTGACGACTCATTATAATTTTGTCCAATTCTAGTATGGGAAAGGAGCAGTGTGCGACGTGAGATAACACGGCCATTGAATTTCTCGCGCAAAAGAGACATTGTTTTGTTGGCTGTGTGACAAGTGCCACCATCCTGTTGGAACCACATATAGTCCAGGTTCATATACTCAACTTCTGGCCAGAAGAAGTCCGTTATCATCTCGTGACAGCGATCACCATTAACGGTAACCCGATGACGCCGCCAGCCCATAAACCACCCATAAAATCACTCATTCTGGATGCATCGTCTTTCCAACAATGTCCATGGTTGAATTAGCAAAACACTGAAACAAGGAAATATCAAATTATGTTGGGCAAAAAACTTGACGTTAAGGTGTGACTCACAATTAACATCGCACATTATGGTTGGACCACCCTTTACGATGGGTCTTTCTCTTCTCATATTGGGTATTTCAAACGAAAGCTCAAACTCATAATACCTACTTATCCGAATCTTCTGTAATTCCACACGTAGTAATGGTTTATCTGTCGTTATTACCTTGAGGGAAATATGCGAAGTTGCCACGCCCCTTTTGGAGTGGTTGCAACACATAAGTACCATATTACTTAAACATTACTCCCAAATCGAGGACATATAAACCTAAATTTGTTTACTTATTTTTTTTGAACAACAAAGGTTTCCTGCAGACAAATTAGTCTTCTGCAGACACCGACTTTTCATACCAAACCTTATCCGAGGAGGCTCTGGAGTACTGCTGACATCATCAAAAAATAAAAATAGAATTGCAAGTAAAATAAAACAAAGCAAGGATCCAGCAACGATTCAGCGAACGCAGGATAACAACAAAGCACCCACAACAGTTGAGAGAAGAGAAAAGAAGGAAAAAAGTGCAGTTTTTAACGGAAGTTAAAACAATTTAATTCTTAGCAACTTCCTGCGTTTAATTGAATGAACACACACTCACAAAACATATACACACACACAGGGAAAAACATACACACGCTTACGCTTATATAAACAATGATATTTATGGCGGAAATGCAAGTTTTGGTTTGGTTTCTGTTTTTATTTTTCTTCCCATGCAATTTGTTAAGAGAATGAACGGCAAAAAAAAGATTTCTTTTGCAAAATAAGGCAGACAAAGTGGAAAATTCGAAAGAAAATGAAATTAAGTTTTATTGAAGAACTCTACGCACAGAGAGCGAGCGAGAAAGAGGGATGGGGGGAAAAATTCTGCGGCAACAACACAACGGCAATTATCATTAAAAATATATGTCAACTATATAAATTTCCGTACGCGATTCTAGCATCCACTGGTCTTTACTATCTTCGTCTATATCTCTGACTTGGCCACTGCATTGGTTTGGTGGGGAGGGGGAGGGTTTCAGTGACTGGCTAGATCGCTGGCTGTCTGTCTGTCTTTCTTTCTTTTTCAACTTGAAACCGGCAACTTTATGAGAAACTTACTCGTTCCCTCAGAGACACAGAGACTCGAGTTCGTTACGCATGGTTGACAGCCATAAAAGTTGACATTATAATAGCACTGCACTTGCTGCAGGGATGTCGAAGGAGAATATCTGTTGAATTGCAGGGTTTTAAACACAAACTTAAAATATGGGTCAGAATATTTAATATCGACCTATGTAGTTTATTTTTGGCTAAAATGTTTATAAGCAGTTACAAATAGGTAAAATAAGATCTCGCTATAAAAAATTTTTGGAACAAATTGTATGGGCATTTTAATTTTTGAAAAAATTAAAAGATGAGTTTTTGTGTTTTACGAAATTTGCAATTGCTCTTGAACGACTGAGCCGATTTTTGTAAAGTGCACTTTGTTTTAAAGAGGACAAAAGGCGAATTTTTTAAAATTTTTTAAAAATACATAATTATTTTTCGGTTTTTTTTTAAACTTAATGAAGCGCCAAAAAGTATACTTTAATTCTCTTTAATTAAACGCCACTACATACACCCCACCGGGCATACATTAATTAAAGATTCATTTATAATTGAATTGTGAAAATCAGTTCAATAAACCTTCCATAACTTTTTATGAATAAGGCCCTCAAGGGCCTTAGGTCAGATACTTGCATGGCAGGCATTTTTCATTTTCCAAAATACCAAAATATAATGTAAACAAGTAAGAAAGTTTCAGTCGGGTAAACCGACTAAGGTATACCCTCACTTTGTGAGTAATGTAATATATAACATTACACCAATAAATCTGTCAATTTGTGTGGGAGGTACCAGAAGGGGTTTTCCAAAAACACGTATTTTTCGGTAAATACATTGCATTGTGCTGAACTATAAGCTTTTATGTGCACTGGTATATTAAAGTTACGAGCTATGTAATTTTCGTATGATTTGGTCATTTTGTGTGGGAGGTACAAAAAGGGGCGGGGTGATAACGCCCACTTTTTACAGGACTATAGGCACTATAACAGCATTACACTGTACAAAATTTCAAGTATTTGTATGCACTGGTATTAAAGTTACAAGCCGTTTACTTTTGGTACGAAATGGTCCATTTGTGTGGGAGGTACCAAAAGGGGCTGTACAATAATGCCCATTTTTTACCGGACTATAGGCGCTACAAAAACATTATACTGTAGAAAATTTCAAGCATTTTTATGCACTTGTGTTAAAGTTATAAGCAGTTAAATTTTGATGCAAATTGGTCCATTTGTGTGGGAGGTACCAAAAGGGGCATGCCAACTTCACCCATTTTTCTCGAGTTAATAGCGACTAATATACTAATATTATGTGCAGAATTTCAAAAGATTCGAGTAAGTAGTATAGAAGTTATTAAAGAATCAATATTTCACTAAATTTTAACCCTTTGTGTGGGAGGTACCAGAAGGAGTTGACCAATATGGCCCTTCTTCGAACTCATCCGGAGATAGATCAAAATATTACCACATACCAAATTTGAAGTCAATCGGTTACTCCTTTCGAGAGTTATCGTGCGCACCAGCCAGCAGACAGACAGACAGACAGACAGACAGACAGACAGACAGACAGACAGACAGACAGACGGACGGACATTGCTCATTCGACTTAAAATGACCCAAAACGGATTTCCTCCGAACATACTTAGGGTCTTAGATCACTCCTTCGACGTGTTACACTTTTTTCCGTAGCAAATGATATATACCCTCGTCACACTAAAGTGAGGGTATAAAAAGGTTAACAACTCCTTCTTGCAATTTTAAAAAAATCCTCTACGACAAACCTATTTCTCCTGCCATTATGCATGTGTTTGTGTGAATTATAATGTCGTCTTTTTTAAATGTCATGTGATTGCAGACATACAAACATTCATGTTTTGTATATGCGTGTGAATCGTGTGTATTTGCCTTTGTGCATCGTTGCGTATACGTACCATTAATTTTTATTGCACAGATGTTTATGGTGTATACTCAACATATCTCTGAATATGTATGCAGAAGTGCTGTATGC
The DNA here is from genome assembly GCA_963930755.1 of Eudasyphora cyanicolor. Lineage (NCBI taxonomy): Eukaryota > Metazoa > Arthropoda > Insecta > Diptera > Muscidae > Eudasyphora > Eudasyphora cyanicolor. Next base: position 89,197,203 of record OZ005736.1, on the reverse strand, counting down.
ATGTATGTATGTGTGTGTGTCTGGCTATGTGTACACTTCACTGTGATTGCATTCTTATTTAATGTCCCAACACTCACGAAGATTTAGGCGCACACATATACTCCTTTCACATATGCATTTGTAACTGACGGTGTGTGTGAATTCCTGCATAAATTGCTGTTTGAATTGCCCGGGAAAAATCTGTCCCTCTAGATTGGGTTTGTGTTTTTCAGACTATGTTCGTTTTAATTGTTCGGCATGTCACCGTAACTGCAAGACGAGGTATGAGTATATTTATTTTATTACTCGGTTTGTAACGTAGAGACAATTATATACGATTTCTAGATAATATTCTTAATACTTTTACAAACTATTAGCTTTTCGTATAGGAAAAATCTGCAATGATGATCTTTTCGTATTGAAAAGTCATCAACGATGATCTATTCGTATAGAAAAGCCATCAACGATGATCTTTTCGTATAGAAAAGCCATCAACGATGATCTTTTCGTATAGAAAAGTCATCAACGATGATCTTTTCGTATAGAAAAATTATCAACGATGATCTTTTCGTATACAAAAGTCATCAACGATGATCTTTTCGTATAGAAAAGTCATCAACGATGATCTTTTCGTATAGAAAAGTCATCAACGATGATCTTTTCGTATAGAAAAGTCATCAACGATGATCTTTTCGTATAGAAAAGTCATCAACGATGATCTTTTCGTATAGAAAAGTCATCAACGATGATCTTTTCGTATAGAAAAGTCATCAACGATGATCTTTTCGTATAGAAAAGTCATCAACGATGATCTTTTCGTATAGAAAAGTCATCAACGATGATCTTTTCGTATAGAAAAGTCATCAACGATGATCTTTTCGTATAGAAAAGTCATCAACGATGATCTTTTCGTATAGAAAAGTCATCAACGATGATCTTTTCGTATAGAAAAGTCATCAACGATGATCTTTTCGTATAGAAAAGTCATCAACGATGATCTTTTCGTATAGAAAAGTCATCAACGATGATCTTTTCGTATAGAAAAGTCATCAACGATGATCTTTTCGTATAGAAAAGTCATCAACGATGATCTTTTCGTATAGAAAATTCATCAACGATGATCTTTTCGTATAGAAAATTCATCAACGATGATCTTTTCGTATAGAAAAGTCATCAACGATGATCTTTTCGTATAGAAAAGTCATCAACGATGATCTTTTCGTATAGAAAAGTCATCAACGATGATCTTTTCGTATAGAAAAGTCATCAACGATGATCTTTTCGTATAGAAAAGTCATCAACGATGATCTTTTCGTATGGAAAAGTCATCAACGATGATCTTTTCGTATAGAAATGTCATCAACGATGATCTTTTCGTATAGAAATGTCATCAACGATGATCTTTTCGTATAGAAAAGTCATCAACGATGATCTTTTCGTATAGAAAAGTCATCAACGATGATCTTTTCGTATAGAAAAGTCATCGACGATGATCTTTTCGTATAGAAAAGTCATCAACGATGATCTTTTCGTATAGAAAAGTCATCAACGATGATCTTTTCGTATAGAAAAGTCATCAACGATGATCTTTTCGTATAGAAAAGTCATCAACGATGATCTTTTCGTATAGAAAAGTCATCAACGATGATCTTTTCGTATAGAAAAGTCATCAACGATGATCTTTTCGTATAGAAAAGTCATCAACGATGATCTTTTCGTATAGAAAGGTCATCAACGATGATCTTTTCGTATAGAAAAGTCATCAACGATGATCTTTTCGTATAGAAAAGTCATCAACGATGATCTGTTCGTATAGAAAAGTCATCAACGATGATCTTTTCGTATAGAAAAGTCATCAACGATGATCTTTTCGTATAGAAAAGTCATCAACGATGATCTTTTCGTATAGAAAAGTCATCAACGATGATCTTTTCGTATAGAAAGGTCATCAACGATGATCTTTTCGTATAGAAAAGTCATCAACGATGATCTTTTCGTATAGAAAAGTCATCAACGATGATCTTTTCGTATAGAAAAGTCATCAACGATGATCTTTTCGTATAGAAAGGTCATCAACGATGATCTTTTCGTATAGAAAAGCCATCAACGATGATATTTTCGGATAGAAAAGTCATCAACAATGATCTTTTCGTATAGAAACGATGATATTTTCGTATAGAAAAGTCATCAACGATGATATTTTCGTATAGAAAAGTTATCAACGATGATCTTTTCGTATAGAAAAGTTATCAACGATGATCTTTTCGTATAGAAAAGTTATCAACGATGATCTTTTCGTATAGAAAAGTTATCAACGATGATCTTTTCGTATAGAAAAGTCATCAATGATAATCTTTTCGTATAGAAAAGTCATCAACGATGCTCTTTTCGTATAGAAAAGTCATCAACGATGATATTTTCGTATAGAAAAGTTATCAACGATACTCTTTTCGTATCGAAAAGTCATCAACGATGATCTTTTCGTATAGAAAAGTCATCAACGATGATCTTTTCGTATAGAAAAGTCATCAACGATGATATTTTCGTATAGAAAAGTTATCAACGATACTCTTTTCGTATCGAAAAGTCATCAACGATGATCTTTTCGTATAGAAAAGTCATCAACGATGATCTTTTCGTATAGAAAAGTCATCAACGATGATCTTTTCGTATAGAAAAGTCATCAACGATGATCTTTTCGTATAGAAAAGTCATCAACGATGATCATTTCGTATAGAAAAGTCATCAACGATGATCTTTTCGTATAGAAAAGTCATCAATGATGATCTTTTCGTATAGAAAAGTCATCAATGATGATCTTTTCGTATAGAAAAGTCATCAATGATGATCTTTTCGTATAGAAAAGTCATCAATGATGATCTTTTCTTATATAAAAGTCATCAACGATGCTCTTGTCGTATAGAAAAGTCATCAACGATGCTCTTTTCGTATAGAAAAGTCATCAAAGCTCTTACTCACGTACATCCCGTTTAGGATAATGACTTCTCGTTATTTCTTAAACAACTCCAGGACTTTGTTTAAATGCAATGGCGATATAATAGAAATTAATTTAGGTATATGTGTGTATAAATGCAGTAAAGAAGTGACAACATGTCAGGGCTAACATTTATTGAATGCATCGACACAAAACACCAGAAGCAAACTTGGGGGAGGACAGAAATAAACACCGACAGAGAACAATGGCAGATCTTTCGAGAGGCTATAAATTCCCAAAACACCCAAAAATAAATACATATATGTGTATGTCTATTAACACTGTGAGATAAATGGAAGAAGAAAGTGTAAAAATAAATTGTGTAACAAGACACTTGACAACAACTCTGTAACAATTTACAAATAAAATTTTAATTGCTATTCTAACACATTCACACAAATATTACTAGATATAAAACTAGATAAACTACACACCCACATTCATGTCTGTACATATCTTTAAAATGTAATTGGAAAATATATTGATACTTGTATTTAAAGACATTACACAATTTATAAATTCTATAGATATGTTTTGTGAAAATACTACTGCCTAGAGTCAAGGCTTTTGCAAACAATGTTGCAAAAATTGTTGCATACCCAAAGGGCTCTAGTGCAAATGTGGTTAACTAAGCTGGCCCTAACAAAGATTTACAATATGTTCAGGGTCATAGGGGTTATCAATTATTGCATTTGCTCCGTTTATAAGTTTCTTTTATTACTTTGCTATTTAATAGGTGAAAGGTTAGGTTAGATTAAATCACTTGACCTACCAAAGAAAAAAAAAAGAAACAAATCAAGCGAAGATCCATAACTTGGCGCTTCGAAAACTTAAATAATAAAATAGAATAAAAATTTAATAATCTTAGGACTCACATTAGTATTTGCAATGTAAATTTAGAGGTACTTAGAAGATGTAAAATTTTAAAAGAACCAGCCTTCAATGTGGAGCTTTTATATAGGAAAGTCATCTCTGATAAGCTTTTCGTATACAAAAGTCATCATTGATGAGTTTTTTGTATAGAAAAGTTATAACTAATGACCTTATCGTATACAAAAGCCATCACTGTGAAAATTCATTCTTGCAGAAATGATATCAATGATGAGCTTTTCTTATAGAAAATTCATCAATTATGAGCTTTTCTTATAGAAAAGTCATTAATGATGAGACTTTTCTTATAGAAAAGTCATTAATGATGATACTTTTCTTATAGAAAAGTCATTAATTATGAGCTTTTCTTATAGAAAAGTCATCAATGATGAGCTTTTCTTATAGAAAAGATATCACTGATGAGCTTTTCGTATAGAAAATTTATCACTGATGAGCTTTTCGTATAGAAAAGTCATCACTGATGAGCTTTTCTGTCAGAAAATAAAGAGTTTTTCGCATAGAAAAAAAGTCGTAACTAAAGAGCTTTTCGTATAGAAAAGTCATCACGGATGAGCTTTTTGAATAGAAAAGTCATCACTGATGAGCTTTTTGTATAGAAAAGTCATCACTGATGAGCTTTACGTATAGAAGAGTCATCACTGATGAGCTTTTCGTATAGAAAAGTCGTAGCTAAAGATTTTCGTACAGAAAAGTCGTAACTGAAGAGCTTTTCTGTACTGATGAGCTTTTCGTATAGGAAAGTCATCATTGATGAGTTTTTCGTTTAGGAAAGTCATCACTGATGAGCTTTTCGTATAGACAAGTTATCACTGATGAGCTTTTCGTATAGAAAAGTCATCACTGATGAGTTTTTCGTATAGAAAAGTCATCACTGATGAGCTTTTCGTATAGAATAGTCATCACTGATGAGCTTTTCGTATAGAAAAGTCATCACTGATGAGCGTTTCGTATAGAAAAGTCATCACTGATGAGCTTTTCGTATAGAAAAGTCATCACTGATGAGCTTTTCGTATAGAAAAGTCATCACTGATGAGCTTTACGTATAGAAAAGTCATCACTGATGAGCTTTTCGTATAGAAAATTTATCACTGATGAGCTTTTCGTATAGAAAAGTCATCACTGATGAGCTTTTCGTATAGAAAAGTCATTACTGATGAGCTTTTCGTATAGAAAAAGTAATCACTGATGAGCTTTTCGTATAGAAAAGTCATCACTGATGAGCTTTTCGTATAGAAAAGTCATCACTGATGAGCTTTTCGTATAATCGTATAGAAAAGTCATCACTGATGACGTTTTCGTATAGAAAAGTCATGACTGATAAGCTTTTCTTATAGAAAAGTCATCACTGATGAGAAGAGTCATCACTGATGAGCTTTTCGTATAGAAAAGTCATCACTGATGAGCTTTTCGTATTGAAAATTCATCACTGATGAGCTTTTCGTATAGAAAAGTCATCACTGATGAGCTTTTCGTAAGGAAAATTTATTACTGATGACCTTTTCGTAAGGAAAATTTATTACTGATGTGCTTTTCGTATAGAAAAGGCATCACTGATAAGCTTTTAGTATAGAAACGTCATCACTGATGAGCTTTTCGTATAGAAAAGTCATCACTGATGATCATTTCGTATAGAAAATTAGTCACTGATGAGCTTTTCGAATAGAAAAGTCATCACTGATAAGCTTTTCGTATAGAAAAGTCATCACTGATGAGATTTTTGTATAGAAAAGTCATCACTGATGAGCTTTTCGTATAGAAACGTCCTCACTGATGAGCTTTTCGTATAGAAAAGTCCTTAATGATGAGCTTTTCGTGTAGAAAAGCCATCACTGATGAGCTTTTGGTATACAAAATCCATCACTGATGAGCTTTTCGTAAAAAAAGCCCTCACTGATGAGCTTTTCGTATAGAAAAGCAATTACTGATGTGCTTTTCGTATAGAAAAGCAATTACTGATGTGCTTTTCGTATAGAAAAGCCATCACAGATCAGATTTTCGTATAGAAGTGTCGTAACTAACGATTTCCATATAGAAAATTTTTAACTGCAAAACTTTTTGTATAGAAATCTCTCCCTGATGAGCTTTACGTATAGATAAGTCATCACTGACAAGCTTCTTGTATAGGTAAGTCATCACAGATGGCCTTTTCGTATAGAAAACTCATTACTGATAGGCCTTCACTGATAAGCTTTTTGTATTGGTAAGTCATCACTGATGAGCGTTTCGTATAGAAAAGTCATCACTGATAAGCCATCAATAATAAGATTTTCGTATAGGAAAGTCTTTAGCTTTTCGTATAGAAAATTCATCACTGATGAGCTTTTTCGTATAGAAAAGTCATTACTTTCTGTCATGTGAGATGAGCTTTTCGTATACAAAAGTCATCGTCACGTATATGTCCTTATAGAAAAGTCATCACCATCAAAGTCAACGATAACTTTTTCTTACAGAAAAGCTACGAGCTTTGTTTACTGAAAAAGGTATTGATGATGAACAACTCATTATTTATTATACAATTGCAGCACCGAAGATAATTAGTTTATTTAAAACAAATTGTATTTAGGTACAATACAGCAATTTAATTTACTGTTAAAAATCCCATTATTATCTGATACTATTGTAGCTTGGCTACTTTATTTATTCGTACGCTATTTGTATTTGATTTCAAATGACATAAATTTTTTTTTGGTATTTAATTACTCCAAACAACCAATAAATTCTCAAATATCGTCGCTGCTGGTTTTTAAAACAAATCATCAATATTTATTTCACCATCACATTGTATTTATTTTGTTCTTAACTTTTGCCATTCTCAATAGCACTTATTTCAAATGGTCTTTAATAGTTGCTGACTTAGTGGCAATATTTGTCCTGGTTGTACAAAAGGTCTGCTCCTGCTTTCATTGCTCATGAATGGAGGACCCGTGTGGCTGGCAGGAGAATGTGATGTACACTGCCGTCATGGCTTTGCAATGTTTGCATTGCCCTCTCTAATTTTCAATATTTATTGCCTAACATTACTTTATTTATGGACGACAACAAAAGCACTCACCTTTTATGGCAAATAAATTTAATGTGGCGAAATATTTATTTTAACACCACTCGACGGGGTCGTTTTGCCTGTGCCAGGCAGGACTAGTCATTGAAAAGACATTTTGGATTTAAAGGATATTTTAATCGTGAGGCGGAAGGAGTATGCTTTCTTTCCATTTGCTACGAGAAAAATTAATTTTCATGTGTCTCAAATCCTTTTTTCAACTCCTCTTGTTCTCCGTTATTGTGGGCATATATGTTCGGGGGACAATTATGCAAATTAATGTTTGTTTTTGTAATAAAAAAGCGAAGAGAATGAGTGACAAAAAATAATTAAACATACATAAAAGATTTATATTTATCCTGTCCCATTTGCTTGGAGCCTCTTTCCAAATGCGGCCTCTACTTCCCTCTTATGTCCTTATGCAGCAGATACAACATCTCTCCCCATCATGTGGGACCACATCGTTGCATACCATTCCATACCACTCCATTTCACATTCATTCGATTGTCCTTGTTTTGAGTATGTACTGGTTAATGTACACATTGGAGGATTATGCTAATTTCCTTTATGCTCATTTCCCCTTCAGTCAAGCCAGGAGAGGCAGTGAGAGCGCGATGGAGAGACAGTTGAAGAGTTTTATTGTTTGTTTGTCTGTTCGTCTGTTTGTTTTTCCATCGCTCAGCTTCGCTCAGCCGGGATAGACGCGGTGACGATGGCATGTGGGAGACACAACGAGTTTAATGGACAAACATTATGTTTGCATTAATATATTAAAATTTAATTATTACAAAATTAAATTTTATTTTTGTACTCAAAACAGAAACATTTTAAATTTTTAGCAGCGCGAACAACGACAGGAATGTTCTTTGCCACAAATCACCGGTCGTAATTAAATTGTACGCCAAAAAGTATACTTTGATTTTCTCATAATTTAACCGCAACCGCCGCTGCCACAACAGCCACAATGTATGCTTCAATTAAGATGCAATTTATAAATTCAATTACGTAGCGGATCCAATGTGAGGAATTTGCAGAATTTTTGAAGAATTAGAGTTAAACGGAAGACAATTTCTGAATTAAAATAATATAAATAGGTATTTCAGTAACACTACATCAACAGAAACCTAGTGGCGTTGAACGGAAATTTATTGGTATGAAATGAAATGAAAAATATGTACAAATCCGTCTTCAGTAAATCTATCTATTGATGAAATCGGAATGATTTCTTTAAAAGTGAATCGATTATTAGGTGTCTCAAAGTGTTACAGCAAACACTGTTGCATACCTAAGAGGAGAAAGTGGTGTGCAAATACAACAACTGTCTTCAATAAAACTGGCATCAAGTTTGACGAAATTACGTTTAAAAGCATTATTTTTAATTACATTCCAGGAAACTTCGGCAATTGCACCCAATGCTTATAACTTGGGAGTCAACGATAATGTATTTGAAACAGAGACCGAATGATAATCATGTCTTACAGGAAATTCTTCACCGAAACGAACAAATAAAACTGATTAACGAGGAAATTGCAATATATAAAAATCACAGCTATGAGCATATTGTAAAGGAAATTCATCCATAGAAAAGTCATTAATGAGAATGAGAGAATAAGTTTTCATACAGAAAAATATAGTACTGAAATCCCATCAACTATTATCTTTTCGTTTAGATAAATCACCATGGATGACTTTTTCATATAGAAAAATCATCAGTGAAGAGCTTTAAGTATATAAAAGACAATAATGAGCTTTTCGTATATAAAAGTCAACAATCATGAGATTGCCGCTTGGAGATGTCATAAATGATGAGCTTTGCGTAAAGAAAAACAATAAATGCTGAGCCTTTCGTATATCGATTAGACAAATCGTCAGGAATGACTTTTTAGTGTAGAAAAATTCTCAATAATGAGCTTTTTGTATAGAAAATTCATCAATCATGAGCTTTCGTTTAGAAAACTCATCAATATTGAGCTTCACGTAAAGAAATGCTATGAATAATGAGCCATTCGATTAGTCATTAATAATGAACTTTTCGTATAGAAAAGTCATCAGTGTTGAGCTTTCTTATATAAGAGTCATAGATGATGAGGTTTCTTATAGAAAAGTCTTCAATGATGAGCTTTTCTTATAGAAAAGTCATCAATGATGAGATTTTCTTATAGAAAAGTCATCAATGATGAGATTTTCTTATAGAAAATTCATCAATGACGAGCTTTTCTTATAGAAAAGTCATCAATGACGAGCTTTTCTTATAGAAAAGTCATCAATGATGAGCTTCTCTTATAGAAAAGTCATCAATGATGAGATTTTCTTATAGAAAAGTCATCAATGATGAGATTTTCTTATAGAAAAATCATCAATGACGAGCTTTTCTTATAGAAAAGTCATCAATTTCGAGCTTTTCTTATAGAAAAGTCATCAATGATGAGCTTCTCTTATAGAAAAATCATCAATGATGAGCTTTTCTTATAGAAAAGTCGTCAATGATGAGCTTTTCTTATAGAAGTCATCAATGTCATTACTGATGAGCTTTTCTTATATAAGTCATCAATGTCATCACTGATGAGCTTTTCTTATAGAAACGTCATCAATAAAGAGCTTTTCTTATAGTAAATACAACACTGATGAGCTTTTTGTATAGAAATGTAATCAATGATGATGTTTTCTTATAGAATGATGTTTTGGTCTAGAAAAGTCATCAATGATGAGCTTTTCGTATAGAAAAGTCATCAATGATGAGCTTTTCGTATAGAAAAGTCATCAATGATGAGCTTTTCGTATAGAAGAGTCATCAATGATGAGCTTTTCGTATAGAAGAGTCATCAATGATGAGCTTTTCGTATAGCAAAGTCATCAATGATGAGCTTTTCGTATAGAAAAGTCATCAATGATGAGCTTTCGTATAGAAAAGTCATCAACGATGAGCCTTTCGTCTAGAAAAGTCATGATGAGCTTTTCGTATAGAAAAGTCATGAATGATGAGCTTTTCGTATGGAAAAGTCATCAATGATGTGCTTTTCTTACAGAATAGTTATCAATGATGAGCTTTTCGTATAGAAAAGTCATCAAAGATGAGCTTTTCGTATAGAAAAGTCATCAATGATGAGCTTTTCGTATAGAAAAGTCATCAATGATGAGCTTTTCGTACAGAAAGGTAATCAAAAATGAGCTTTTCGTATAGAAAAGTCATCAATGATGAGCTTTGCGTATAAAAAAGTCATCAATGATGAGCTTTTCATATAGAAAAGTCATGAGCTTTTGGTATAGAAAAGACATCAATGATGAGCTTTTCGTATTCAAAAGACATTAATGATGTGCTTTTCGTATATATAAGTCACCAATGATGAGCTCTTCGTATAGAAAAGCCATAATAATGAGCTTTTGGTATAGAAAAGTCATTAGTGTCAAGCTTTTCGTATAGATTAGTCATTAATTCGTTTAGAAAAGAAGTCATCAGTAATTGCAATTTCAACGCCATATCGTTTATTTATTTTATTTTTTAGAGCTACGTGTGTTTTCAAGACTCACATCTAATTGGAAAAAATAAAAGAAAAAGTTTCTCAATCTAAAGCCCCCCGCCTTGTGAAAAATGTTCCCGAACTTTTATTTATTTCAAACGTTGGTTACCGTTTGATTGCATAAAAGACCCTGTACATATTCAAAATAAAATTAAATGTGAAAGGTTAATGTTGCCGGGAAAGAACAGACATAATGTCAGTCACAGCGGAAGAACGAAAAAGAATTCGTCACTTAACAGTGTCAATGCTTCAGACGGATTATTACACGATACACTCCAGAAATGTAATACACTCGACAACATTAAATGGCGGAATATTGAAAATGGAAGACGATTGGAGGCGGAGAGGGCAATTGCTGCTTTCTGATCAATATAATTTGCTCTGTAATTATCCTTCGGTCTGTAATCGCCTGTGCGTGTGTGCGGGAATTATAAAAGCTCTGAATAACGGCATATGCCTGTCAGTGTACATATGTGTGTGTGAGTTACTGTCATTGTATGTAAATTATGTGTGAATGGATGACATTCACATTCGTATAGCTCATTATGGTCATTAACTTCAAAAAATCAAATTGTATCATTTTAATTGCAACATATCCATCTCCTCCAATGTAACACAATTACAGCTCTCTTACGTATGAATAACTCCTCACCAATACAACTACAGTTATCATAGTAATACAATTTCAAAGGGGTGTAGAGGTCATTCTCCTTTCTTTTGCTATTACATTAAAACCGTATTTATCATATTTGATGATCCTTAACATTATTATGCGCGAGAGAGAGAGAACTGGTGACTAAAAAAAACAAATGGAAATTACTTATTGAGAATGCAAAGGCATTATTAAAAAATTTAAGTTTTGCTGGCAAAGGGATGGGACCGACTCTTTTATTATTATTATTTTTTTTTAATATAACTACGAATCCTTTGTTATGACTCGTTAATTTTGACCAACGTTTCATGGAGTTGCATGATAATTGAAGTTTTTCCAGGGAGGGTGCAGAGGGATCTCGTCTTTGTTCTCCGCATTCATTTTCAAACAATTAAAAACTTTATACAACTTATTTCCTTTGAATTGCGGTGCTCTCTGGACTCCACTTCCACTTAACCAGATATTTTTTTCAGATCCATAGTTTAGTTAACTTTTGTGAAATACCAAAACTGTGTGAGTGGAATACCAAAAATACAATAATGTAACCATCACATGCTTGATATAATATAAAAAAACTTCAAAAGACAGTGGGGAAATGATATATAAAATAATTAAACTACAGTCTAAGTATAACGAAATCACTGATTAAAAAAAAAATATTATACAAATGTAAAATGAAGAAGTTAGAAAATTTCAGTGGAGTAAATCGCCTCACATTGCGCCATTTGACGTCAGACTATACATCTTCTTTACATATAAAATCCTTTCGGAGTAATTTGTGTTTTAGAATTATTTTATTTTTTGCAAAATACGCATTTCAACAGCGATTAAACTGAAATTTAAAATGTATGTGTGGTTTGCTTTGATAATAGTTTGTATGTATAAGTATATATGATTCCAACCCGCGCTGTACTGGACTTATGTCCAATATACAGGGTTTCCAATAAGAGTGATATGATTTCTTTGAAAAAAAAAACACACTTATTGTTAAGGAAATTCAAAAGTTTTTTATTTACGAGGGCGGTTCGGAAACTTCTTAGCCTATCAATGAAAGAGAATAGTTAGTTTTTCAGAAATATTTTTATTTTTCAATATAATCTCCTGAAACTTCAATACACTTAGTCCAACGCTTATCTAGCAATTCTATCCCTTGATTAAAATAGTTTTCCTCAAGGTATTCAAAATAGTGGTTTACAACTGTAATTGCATCTTCATTTGAGGTAAAACGCTTGCCAGCAAGGAATTTTTTTAGATTTGGGAACAGGTAAAAGTCACTGGGAGCTAAATCAGGAGAATAAGGTGGGTGGTCAAGCAACTCGTACTTTAACTCGTTGATTGTAGCCATTGTTAAAACACTCTTGTGCGCTGGTGCGTTGTCTTGATGAAAAATTATTTTTTTGTGTTGTAAGCCAGGATGTTTTTCTCGAATTTGTACATTTAATTGATCCAAAAGGTTGCAATAGTACTCTGAATTTATTGTTTTACCCTTTTGCAGATAGTCAATCAATAAAATACCTTTGAAGTCCCAAAAAAAGGCCGATTGAATTGTTTTTGCCTTCTTTGGGGCACTTCCTCCAGCTTCAGTCCATTGTTTGGATTGTTCTTTTGTCTCTGGAGTATAGTGGTGGATCCATGTCTCATCAACAGTTATGAAACGACGCTTAAAATCTATTTTATTTCGCTTAAAACGATCCAAACAAGCTTGAGAAATGTTCATTCTTATGCGTTTTTGGTCGACTGTTAACAAGTGCCGCACCCATCTTGCAGAAAGCTTTTTCATCTGTAGTTCTTCATGCAAAATTAAATGGACTCGATCATTTGAGATGCCCATTATATTAGCTATTTCACGCACTTTTATTCGTCGACCATTTAATACCATATCATGCACTTTGGCTACAATTTCTGTTGTTGTTGCTGTTTTTGGACGTCCACTACGTGGTTCATCTTCAATGCTTGTACGACCACGTTTAAATTCAGCAACCCAATTTTTTACTGTTGCATATGAAGGAGCACTTTCACCTAATATATTCACCATATCATTATGAATTTCTTGTCCCGATAAACCTTTTTTATGTAAATATTTAATGACACCACGCATTTCTAATTTTTCCATTGTAAAAAAATCGCGGATGCGTCTTTTGTGAACACCTGTTTCTATATGAAGGAGTTGCAGATCGAAACAAAATTTAACATGTGTTCATAGCAGAGATGGAAGTTTCCAAAACACTTAACTTTTTTCTGTTTATCCGCGCTTTTTATGCTAGGCTACGAAGTTTCCGAACCGCCCTCGTAATGTGAAGTACAATCTATACAATTAAGTTCTAAATAAAACGAATCTCCAAACATTTCTCGCAAGAATTCAATTGATTAATTTGTTGTGTGGCACGTAGCCACAATCGGTCAATGGCAAAAAGATAGTTCTTAACGAGAGCTAAAATATTGTTTATTGGTGTCAAGTAGAGCCCTGCATCGGCACCATTTTTCAGTATTCGAAAACATTCATTGCTTTTGCGATTACTATACTTCACTCACTTTCTTTGTTTCAAACAGAGAAGTGAACTGCCGTTATTGTTTTCGAGTAGTTAGTGAAGAGAGACAAATGAGAGTGAGTAGTCTGTTCTCGTTGTGTTTGTTCAAACGGTCCATGCGAGAACCAATATGTTCGAAATACGGTCCAAATAAAATAAAAGTATTCGAAAACTTAGTGTATTTCACCGAGTATATTTCGGTATTTAGGGTATTTTTGTCTATGAGCTGGGTAAAAGAAATCAAGTCACAAATGTACGGAAGTCAAGTCACACAACGGAAATTTTTGCGTAAATCAAATTTCATATTTTTTAGCTAATAACCTGTTATATAAATAACAATAAAAAATTACTAATATCGGTTTACCACCAAATCCAAAAGAGTTATAATCATTTGGTAGCCCTAACATTTTAAGAAATTTAAATTTTTGGGCGCACAAAATGCCGAATGGTGGATAAATATGGTACAGTGGGGCAAAAATTGTTGAATGTGGTACAGTGGGTCAAACAGTTGTAAAATATGGTACTGTGGGACAAACATTTTTAAATGTGGTACAGTATGTCAAAAAGCTGTAAAATATGGTACAGAGGGATAAAATGGTTAAATGGTGGGGTAAAAATTGTTTTATATGGTACAGCAATAATTTGTATGTACAGTCGAGCAAAAAGAAGTTAAATAATGTACTGTGGGGTCAAAAAGAGTTCAATGTGGTGCAGTGTGTCAAAAATGGTTATATATGATACAGTGGGTAAATATTGCTATTACTTACTGTACAGGCGAGAAAAAAGGATTTGGTGCAGTGAGCCAGATATAGATAAATTTGGTACATTGGGGAACACAAGTGGGGAACACAAGTGTTAAATGTGGTCCCAGGGCGCGAAGAAATATCTTGCAGCATAAATTAAATATAAGATCGTTGTGCGAAATTTGAAATTTAGAGGCACAGTGGAGCAAAACGGTTTAATAACGGTGTGAGACATAAAGGGTGAAATGGGTAATTCCGTGGGGCAAGAAAGTAAATAAATTAAATGGGGTATGAAAGGGGATCGAAAAGAGTTAAATATGACACAAGCGCGCGAAGGAAGCTCTTGGAATATTTTAATGAATACTTTAGTGACACAGTCCCAAGGTGCGATTGTAGTCTTACAACATAAACAAAGGATAGGTAGCAAACATGGTTTTATATTTCCCCAGAATGTGAAGGTAGCTATTGTAACAAAAATAAAACGGTTCAAAGAGCCATTATCTCCAAACTCCACTTCTGCTTGCGAGGAACATCCATATTCACTTTCCTGAATTTGTTCAAGTAATAACATTAATTTTGTTTAAAAAAATTGAGAAAGATACATTTATGTGCACTATAAGAAAAAGAAACTGGAAGTTGTATAATAAATATTACGTCATGGTTAAGAAGCAACATCGTCTCAAAAATAGAAAATCTGCTCTTCTGAACAATTTTTAAAATATTAGTTCCGTCAGTTGGTCACCTAAGCGACGATATGTATCCCTTTTCCCTACTGTGAGTTTTCATGTCGAAAAACAATTTTGTGGATCATATAACCCCTTTTTACCCACTGTACTATATTTAACAAAATTTCCCCCACTCCTGCATATTTAACTCTTTTGGCCCACTGTACCACATTTAAAACTTGTTTGCCCCACTGCACCATAACTTAACCTGTTTGCACCACAGTGCTTCTAAAAGCAAAGCAAAAATTCAAATCTCCTCTTATCTCATATTTATGTACCAAAATTACTCTCGCTACCTGGAATCATATTTTTGCCTACGGTATTAATTCCTTTTTGTTCCAATGTATCATATATAACAACTCTTTGCCTCACTTTACCATTCTTAACAGTTTTTGCCCCACTGTACCATATATAACCCTTTTTGCTCCACTGTACCATAGTTAAGCTTTTTTGCCCCACTGTGCGTTAAAAATTCCGGTCTATGTCCAAGTACTATCATCCCACCAAATATCATGAATGTAAATACAGCCGTTTGGGCTGGGTCAATATGTCAGCCACGCAATAATTTTATATATAAACATATATAGAAGTACTACTAGTGAATAAGTATTTTGGCTACCTTATTTCCCAACCATTCCTTATTATATTTCTCTAAAAGTGAGGATATACTCCAGTCGCTTTATTCGACAGATACTCGTATCCTATCGTTATTTAATTTTCTCGATATAAGATTTTAAAAATATATAATAATTTGTTTTACGTGCGTTTTCAGAATCCATTTTGACAAAAGTCTAATTAAAATGTTTTTATATTAATTTGTCCGTTGTCTGAATTACACTTGAAATAGTACTGAAATAATGAGAAAATTCACATGTAGGCATATGCAAAACAGCAGAAGCAAACGAAAATTTACGGTTATTCCCATTAGTTAATATTCAATTGTTTCTAGTACATTCATCACAGTTCGAACATTTCAAATGTTCTCGAAAACTTTTCAACTACTTACTGAAATGAGTGAAGTTCAGCTCTTATTTGTTGTAACCAAACAGTTCAGTACAGTGTAGTTGTGTGATGTCATGACACTGCAGTGATCGGACCGATAATGTTGGCTTCACTTCAGCATTCGATTTGGTTACGGTTCATACAGGTATGTACAGTATTCGTTTCTCATACGCTCTATGGTACGCGGTGAAACGAATATATTCATGCAGGGCTTTAGTGTCAAGGTCGTATGTGGACTGGAAAGAATTTTTTTTTGGATTTAAAAAATAATTGACTTAGCTCTAGCTCCTTAACAGTGCATCGGATCGGGAATCGGTCAATAGCAAAAAAGATAGATCTTAAGGAGAGCTGAAATATTGGTGTCAAGGTCGTAGGTCGACTGAAAAGTGTTTTTTTTTTTTGGAATTGGAGAACGAATATTTTGATAATAAAACTGAACAATTTGTAAACGTTGTTCTTGCGTATATCTCTCCTTGATGAAATTGTAAACACTACTGTATACAATCAAAAACAAATGACAGATCATGACATTTTACAAATGGCCGTAGCGTCACTTCAAAATCATATCACCCCTATTGGAAAACCCGTTATTTATCCCCATCATTCAATAGTGTGGAATATAGGGATCGTTGCTCGAGACATCGCTTTCGAATAGAGTCATAGCTTTGTATTTGGCTGAAAAATTGCAAACAGCAATTGTTAATGAGGTGCGACATTTACGTGAAAACAATACAACTTACAATAATACTGATTGTGTTAAAAATATCATAGAGTCCTTTGACAAAATTCAGAAATTCTATTTGAAATTCAGAAATCGTAAATTCAGATTTTCCATTTCATTTTCAGAATTCTTCAATTGAAAATCAGAATTTCCATCGGAAATTCAGAACTCGGCGTTTGAAATTCAGATTTTCCGTTTGAAATTCAGAACTAGTCAACTGAATTTCTGATTTTCCATTTAAAATCCAGAATTCTTTAATTAAAATTCTGATATTCTAGTTCAGAACCCGGTTTCGGTTGCTTCGAAAATTGAAAAGTGTTAGAAACTGGTTAAGCGGTTGTTTACGGTTTTTTTTCAATAAAAATCCAGAATTCTTTAATTAAAATTCTGATATTCCAGTTCAGAACCAGGGTGATAAAAAAAAAACGGTTTCGGTTGCTTCGAAAATTGAAAATTTTTAAAAACTGGTTTAACTGAAAATAAAAAACTGGTTAAGCGGTTGTTTACGGGTTTTTTTTTAATAAAAAAAACAGTATATAAATTTCTGGAAAACAACTACTTAAAATAAGAGTGAAATTCCAATATGCAAACACCCAGGTTTATCAAGGAATGTGCTGAGGAAGTGGCCCCAGTTTTGTTGGAAATTTTTAACAAAATGATCAGTAATTCAATATATCCAGATGCCTTAAAAGTTCATAAAGTGGTTCCAATCCCAAAGCAATCAAATGCTGTTTCGTTAGATAAATACCGACCAATTTCTGTCTTATCCTCAGTTGATAAAATTTTTGAAAAAATACTCTTTGAGAAACTTTTATTTTATTTGGAGGAAAATAATATGTTGTATGAATGTCAATTCGGATTCAGAAGAGGTTGTGGTACTGAAGAGGCGGTACTAAATGTATTGCAGTATGTTTGTAAGGGACTAGATGATGGTTTTTTTGGCGTTGCTGGCATATTTTTTGATTTCACTAAAGCCTTTGATCTTGTAGATCATAAGATACTAATTCAGAAGTTGTCATATTACGGTATTCAAGGAAAAGAACTGCTACTATTTGAAAATTATTTCTCTAATAGAAAACAATACGTGATTTTAAACGACGTACGAAGTAATATGGGTGACGTAGAGCATGGAGTTCCACAGGGAAGTGGATTAGGTCCTTTATTATTCTCGATTTATTTGAATGATATGAGTAATCTGGATTTGTCAGGTAAACTTTTTATGTTTGCAGATGACGTGTGTTTGTTCTATCCCTATAAACATGATTTGGTTCTTCGAACTCAAATGGAAAGAGATGTTGCTCTGATCTTTGAGTTCGCAAGGTTAAATAGGCTATTGCTCAATCCAAATAAGACTAAAATAGTTCGATTTAGACCCCACCCATCAAGCCACAATGATAATTTCTCGGTATCTGTAGACGGAAAATTTGTTGGAGAGGATCACTCAGTGAAATATCTGGGAGTGACATTGCAAAATAACTTGAGCTGGGATATACATATAGGTGAGATCAAGAAGAAAATAGCTCCGGCAATCGGTATATTATATAAATTAAAATATAAGTTAAATGAAAAATCAAAACTTATGATATTTCAGTCATTAGTACAATCACATTTGAAATACTTAGCTGTTGCCTATGCCTGCAATAAGAACAGTGGCTCTTTGAGATCTCTACAATGCATGCAAAACAAAGCTCTTAAGACAATATACAATGTACCATTGACCTATCCGACACTTCTATTATATAGGGACGTGGGAAAAACAATATTACCAATATATGGATTGCACGAGTACCAAGTCGTAAAGTTTGTGTTTAAGTGTATTAATGGGGTTGGTCATCATACCATATCATTTTTTCAGAACCAGAATAACTTTAATACTAGGAATCGAATGAATTTAAGAGTTCCTCGGTGTCGGTTGGAAAAAACAAAGCAACGTATTGATTATGAGGGTGGTATTAAATATAATAATTTACCATCAGCTTTGAAATCTGTTAATAGGATTTCTACTTTCAAAACAGCCTATAAGAGATATCTATGCAATTCATTTGAAACGCTTCTTACTTAAGCATATGATTATATGTACATATTAAATTTATTTTTACTTTGTTACATTTAATCCTTTTTATTAATTTATCTGAATTAATGTAGTATAATGTGTTGCCTACTTGCCTCAATAATGCCATTATGGCGCTGAGGCCATGAAATTTTTCGATATAAATGAAATCTGTACAAATAAATAATAATAATAATAATAAAAAAAAAAAAAAAAAAAAAGAAAAAAAAATTATACCCACAATAGCTTATTGTGGCAAGGCTGCGTTTGTTTGTAGGAAATGTTTGCAAATGGCAAAAAAACTAGGGTAAGAAAAAGAAGTGTGATTAAGGCTAATTTAAAAAATAACATTTTAACGAGTAAGAAAGTTCAGTCGGGTATACCGACATAAGAATCTCCTTTCCTTGAGTCCCAAAAAATATTCGTAAATTTTGTTTATTTTTTTGTGTTTTAATCAAATTATTATCAACTTAAATTTCTCTTAATTTTTTAATAGTTTAAAAAAAAGAAAAAATCTAGTAAACCGACATGAAAAAAACGACGATTCGAGTTATTCGAAAATGCAAAACAAAATGAAAACCGATGGCCGGTTTTTGAAGAGAACCCGATTAACCGGTGCGGTTTTTAATCACCTTATTCAGAGCTCATCAATCGAAATTCAGAACTCTTCAGTTGAAATTCAGGAATTTGATTTTCAGAAGATTTTAAGGAGGGTAACGTTTATGAACTTATTTTTGCATTTTTTAATTTTTTTTGCATTTTTTAATTTTTTTTTTCTGAATAGAACCTTACAAGAATATTGTTTGAAAATTTGAAGTGAATCGGTGCAAAACTGACAATGATACAGAAATCTAAGCAACAACGCCTTATATCAGTACATCAGAAAAACTTTACAGCGTCTTTCCCACAGCCAATGTTTTCAAAAACTACTGAACCGATCCTTTTGAAATTTGTAGCACTATAAGTATTTCTTTACATCATTTTTTCTCGCAAAAATCACATTATTCACTTTAAAGTTTTCCCAAACATTGAAAAATTTAAATTTCGAAAAAAACTAGACAGCTTTACCTGTCTATAACGATTATCTAACTAAATAAATATTTTTTTTTATTTCTGATGATCCGGTATCGAGTTATGAGGGGCACCACAATTTAATTTTTGGAGACGCTTCCGCATAACTGCAGTCGTTGCCATATTTTTTAAAATTTTTTTATGAAAATTTTACACAATAAACTAGTTATACTTTAATGTACCATTTTTAACTGTTTCGTCACGAAAAAAAAGTCATAAAAATGTGCCTTTTTTGCACGATTTATCTTTATCTTCCTTAATGTGAAATTAACTTCCTTAAGGGAAAGATGTGGTCAGAGAAGTTAGAGGCTGGAAGTCATATCTTCTTTCAAAAAGGCATGGTGGGTTCGAATTTAAGCTACACTGAAAAAATTTTTTTTTCATAAAATTAAAGAAATGCTCCAAAGACTTTATTAAAGCCGTTGAATTTCCATAAAAGTGTATTGTGGGCACATATAATGATTTTTTACAATGAATTTTTTTGTCGAATAAATCACCTAAAAAATTCATCGATTTCAACTACTTTTGACACAGTTATTTTTTG
The DNA here is from genome assembly GCA_963930755.1 of Eudasyphora cyanicolor. Classification (NCBI taxonomy): domain Eukaryota; kingdom Metazoa; phylum Arthropoda; class Insecta; order Diptera; family Muscidae; genus Eudasyphora; species Eudasyphora cyanicolor. The sequence goes on along the minus strand of OZ005736.1, from coordinate 89,176,746 downwards.
TGGAAGATTATCAGTGGTAAGGGGATCAGAGGGGGTGGCGGGTGTTTTGGAAGAAATACTTCCTGAAGTGTCTCCTTTTTTTGTTCTTTGGCGTGAAACATCTAGTCCGAAGCCTTCAAGTCACAAGCAAACTGGATAGCAGCGAAATGTTTTTTTTAAATTTTAAAAAATTAAAAAAAATATATAATTTTAGGCTCACTTCCATCCAAAACTAATATGTTAGAGAATTAATAGAAGTTTAAAATATAGAAAATTCGAAAAAATCGGAGAGTACAAGCAGTTTAAAAAATGGCATTTAAATTGTAAAACTTAAAAATTGCACACAATTTTTTTTAATACTTTTTCTAAATTTTTTTCTGAAAAGTCAGTTCTATTTCGCGGGTTATTGTAAAAACATAAAATTTGTTAACGTGGTTTTTCGTTTTATTAATGGGTTGCATTGAAAAAATAATTACGAAAAATCATTGTAACTATTTTTTTTACTGTTTTAGCGATATACATATCGCGATCTCTTAACAGTTGAGTAGAGGGGATGCTCCTGAAAAAAACCTCATTAACAATTTTTGGCGTCAAACTAGGCTAGACTTGAAGCACGCTGTGTCCAGCCGACGAATCTAAAATTTTATATAAAAATATACAAGAAAAATTCTAATATTGAGAGAGTTTTTCATAGTCAGTTCATAATAGTTTGACCAAAAAAAAAAACAAAGGCATGCAGTGATACTTTTTTTTAGGATATTCAAGGATTAAGGATATTTTCCATATTTCCACATTCTTCCACAAAAGGTTGTAAATATTTCAGTCCACTGCATTGAAGAGGAGTAGCAGTGCTTTTCATTGGTGTAAATATCACCAAAATACGTAAAGCGGTTAAGCAGATATGGCTTATTTAACAAATGACAATTTTGAACAAAATCCCTGAAATTTTGAAACTTTGGATCTCTGTACCACAAAAACTAAAATGTGTTTTGAAAAACTAAAGAATATTAAAATATTCCCACACTAGGAGAATTGTTGTGCTTAATTTCGTGAAAATTTAAAGGGGTAATTTTTTTAAACCCATAAAATTGTTTGTTTCGGTTTCATAAAATAGTATGCCTCAATCTACACAATCTATGTCTCGGACACATAGTGTTATTATTATTTTTAGTCGTTTCCGTCCAAACCTTCGTTTCTGGTGAAAGATTTTACCTATGTGTTTAATTAGTTAATTATTCGATATTTCACCCTAAATCTGAGTTTACGTCCCACTGTGGTTTTTTTGCCTCAACCCTATGAACTCATTCGGCTCTCATTGTATGGTTAGCGCCGGTATCTGTGGATCCCATCACAAAAGAGACAATATTAGACAAATGAGAAATTGTTGCTAAAAGTTGTTTAATGAAATTATTTGTTGTTATTATTTGCAAAAATATATATACACATACTCAGTAAAAAAACACACAAAGTTTCAATGTGCAATTAGTCTAAAGAGATAGGTAAACTGAAATGATGACTGCAGGATTTGTTTGGCTCTGACGATGAGGATGATGATGATGGAAGGAAGCTACACCTACATCCTGACGAGGGATGAAACTTCAGCTGTTGCTGATGACAACCAAGCCAATGTTTACTTAAAAATTCTCATATGTATGGTGAATGGGAGAGGAAGAACGAGGCGGTGTGTATGAGCTTAATTGTAAACTAAACTAAAACAACAAACGCTCACATCCTGCCACACAAAGAATGCGAGTGGGAGTGAGGGCTGAGCGGGAAACGGAGCTATGCACTTAAAACAAATACACCGACAAAACGGTTGGGCAAAAAAGAGTTCGAAGCTCTGTTTTCTCTCTCCCACTCTTTGTCGGTAAATGTGAGAGTTGTGTGGGGGAAAAGGATACCGGTCCCAGTATAACAGAACACGGGATACTTGTTGGTGGTAATGTTGATGTTTATGAATTTCAGGTATATAAAATGCCATGAAAAAGCCATGAATAATAATTGCATTAATAATTTTATGTCATAACGGAATACTAAAGGAAATTGTGAATGACCAGGCAGCCTGTGCTCTGTTCATCTAACTATTGCTTCATTATTGGTCAATTTGCAGGTTATTCTATTGGAGATAGAAATACTTATGCCTCATTTAGGAATAACATCATCCAGGGCATTTCCGATCTTTCGAAATATGCATTTTGGGGGGAAGATCGAAAATCGGGAATGTATGGAAATTAGTAGACAGTAGTCTGCAACGATTTTGTTTAAATTAATTGAATGTGACAACGTATTCAATTGCAACTAAGTTTTCGCCTACATTAATAAAAGTAAACTAATATTGAAGACATTGTCATAAATTTGACACAAAGACAATACAGCATTAAATATTCAAATTTAAAAAACGTATAATATACATAGTACTAAAAGGAGAGATAATTTACTTAAAATTAAGAAAAAATATAATTATTTTAAATATACATACTTGCCTAAAGTAAAGACAATTTATTTAATATTATGTATAAATATAATCAACTAGCCGGTGCGTTTCGCAGCCCCCATCGTTCATTTATTTTTTTTTTGTTTTGGGTACTAAAAATACCTCTTTCTTTCAAAATTACATGATTATTACATATGGTGCAAAATGAAGAAGATTTGATTACTTTCATACAATAAAATGCGAACCCCCGCTTCATTTCTTGTTAATGTTCCAAGAGTTACTCTGACAACATGGTACAATAATTATCCATTTCCCCACTGTACCTCTGAATGTTGAAAAACTATTTTTTGGATGTTAGCTACTTTCCCCTAGTTAATGTTCCAATAGCTACATACAATATAAAACCATGTTTGTTTCACCGTGTCTATAGAGGTACGAATTTAAAAAGCTAAAGTGAATCGCACCATTGCACTAAATTTAACCCTTTTGCCTAATGTGTTATAATTAACCAATTTTATAAATTATTAATTTTAATTATACTGTAGGAGCTGCCTTCGAACTCTGGGACCATATTGAACCCTTTTCGCACCACTGTACCATAGTTAAGACTTTTTATTCTCTTTTTCCCAAATTACTACATTTAACTATTTTGCTACACTTTACCTATTTACCACTTTTTAGCCCCACTGTACCATATATAACTCTTTTTGCTTCACCGTACCGTATTTAACCCTTTTTGCTCCACTCAACCATATTTAACACCTTTGCTTGTCCCAACGGCACCATAATTTTATCCTTTTTGCACCACAGTGCCACTAAAAGCATAAATTATGGAAAAAAACTCTTCTTAGCCCATAATAATGTTCCAGTAGTTACCCTCTCTCCCTGCACCCATATTTTTGCCCGCTGTACTAAATGTACACCATATATTACCCTTTTGGCTCCACTGAATCATATGTAACACCTTTTTTTCCTACTGTATATTACATTTAACCATTTTTGACCCACTGTACCACAGTTAACACACACTGTAGCATATTTAACCCATTTTGTCCCACGTTATCATATTGCACTGTTTGTACCCCACTGCAACCATTTTTGTCACATTGTACCCTATTTGACCATTTTTGTCCCACTGTACCATAGATAACACATTTTTGCCCCACTGTTCCATAGTTAACGTTTTTTGCCCCACGGTACCATATTTAATCTAGTTTGTCCCACGTTACCACATTTAACTTTTTGTACCCACAGTACCGTAGTTAACCCTTTAACCTATGCCATATTCAACCATTTGTCTCACAGCTCGGCTGTACCAAATTAACCCTGTTTACTCCATTTTGTCCCACTTTACCGCATATAACTATTTTGGACCACTGTACCATACTTAACCCTTCGTCCCCTCAATGTACCATATTCAACCACATTTTATCCACTATAAATTATGTAACGTTGTTGACCCAGTGTGCTCCTAAAAGCATATAAACTCTTCATACCCAAGTTTCAGTTCCAATTTTGCCAAATTGATTCATTTTTTGCCCAATTGTACCATAATTAACCCGTGTTGGCCCACTGTGCCTCTCAAAGTTAGAATTTCTGAAAATCACCTCCGATCTCTAATTTATGCTACAAAAGCTACCCTAGAACCATGCGACCATTTTCAACACTTTTTAACTACTGTATTTTACTCATTTTGCCCCACTGTGCCCTCAAAAATACGAATACAAAAAACTGACTACCCCGATCCGTTGCCCTAAGGACATCCCTCGCTTCAATTTTCACCATTCTAATTCTAGGCGTTATATTTGGCGGTGGTACCATATTTATCCCTTTCTCTCCCACTGTGCCCCAAAAATTTGCAAAAAAAAAGTCGCTCCTTGCTCTAGTTTACGTCCCAAGAGTTACTACCGCACCAAATTTCACGATTCTAGCTCTTGTCATTTGGATTTGGCAGTTGTACCACATTTATCCCTCCTGGGCGGTGATCAGTCAGTCAATCAGGCATTCAGTCAGTCACGCAACAATTTTATATATATAGATTTATAGTTTTATTGTTTATAACATAAAATTTTAGAAACAGTTTAGATTTGTTCGAATTGGCCACCTTTGGCACGAATTATGGCCTTCAAACGGCCGACAAAGCCATCACACGCTGCACGAAAGTGGCTCTGCGGTATTTTGGCCCATTCCCGGCGAAGCGCCGTCTTGAGATGATCGGTACTTTGGTATTTTTTAGTGCGAACCTTACTCTCTAAAATGCCGCAGCCGCAAAAGTCCAACGGATTGAGATCCGGAGATCTTGGTGGCCATTGTGCGGTAGAAATGAAGCGAGGAACCTCCTTTTTAAGCCATTCTTGGCTGACGCGTGCTGAGTGCGATGGTGCTGAGTCCTGTTGGAATGTCCATGGTCTGCGGCCGAAATGTTTGTCTGCCCAGGGCTTCAATACTGTCTTTAGGACATTTTCCCGATAATATTCGGCATTTATTTTGACCCCATGGTCGATGAATACGAGCGGGGAGCGACCATCGGCCGTTACGGCGGCCCACACCATTACCATCGGCGGCGTTTGAGTTCTGGTGGCCAATCGAAGGTGTACATTTTCAGCTGACCTCTTTGGCAGGTAAACCCGATCATTTTGTTTGTTCACAAACTGCTCAATTTGGAATGGCTTCTCATCGGAGAAAACCAAATTCGGTAACTGGCCACTTTCGTGCAAGCGAAGCAACTCCTTGGCTCTTTCCAGTCTAACTTTTTTTTGTGCATCGGTGAGCTCTTGCACTTTTTGGAACTTCAATGGCTTTAGTCCAAGCTCATTTTTTAATATCTGTTGTATCCGTTCTTGCGATATGTTCAGCTCACGAGCAATTTTTCTACCACTGCGGCGTGGATTTCGATCAAATCTGGCCTTCACTTTTCGGATCATTTCTGGTGTTGTTACCGTTTTTTTTCGTCCACTTTTTTGACGCGATGCAACACTGCCAGTATCACGGTAACGAGCAATGGTACGAGAAACAAAAGATTTATTCACATTTAAATGCTGGAGGGCTCTAACGATAGTCACTTGTGTTTTTCCACCTAAATATAAAGCAATCACACTATCACGCATAACTTTTTTTCTGAATGCAATAGATGAAAAAGCTTCTGTAAGCCTGTAAACAATAAAATGAACTGTCACTGAAATAAATCTGTCAGCTATCAGATTAGCGGTTTTGAAATGATAGCAACCTGAAGTTGGTTGCAATACATATCAGCCACCCTGTAAACTCAAATGAACATAATATAAATAAAAGTAACAAATAAAATCGCTATTTAAACAGAAAAATAATTATTTTCGATTTTTTTTCTATTTTTTATGTTTTTTTTTCGTCCAAGAAAATTTTTATTTTTTTTTTTTTTTTGAAAAAAATCTACTTTTTCCAATTTGTTTAATGACTGTTACTAAACTACTGTTTTTAGTGAAAGAGAATATTGTTAGCCCACATTAATAGCTTCAATTTAACGTATAAGTCGACCTGATCGGGCATATACTCCAAAAATTATAGTGCAAATACTAAGCGTACCTTCGACGATATTAGTATTTTTAATAAAAAATTTAAAAAAAAAAAAATTTTGGTTTTGATTTTATATAACAGTATGCCACAATCTATATAAAAAAATAATTTGTAGGTCTAGGACACAAAAAAAATTTTTTTTTGTTGCGTAGTGTAATTGCTTTAAATTTCTGGTTTTATTAGAACGTTTGAACTCTGTTTTTTGCCTTTCGCGCCACATCAAAGTCATTGTGTTTAATACTTCTGCTGGCTGGTACTTCCACACTAACAGTGAAAACTATTTACTGAGTATTTGGTAAATTATTACTAAATTATGAAAATGGTCTTATTAGAATGATTTATTTTCTGTGGCTGCAAATTGCAGACATCGTCCACATATATATGTACTTATTTGCTTTATTTGTCTGACTTATTAGTGATTCGGTTATTGTGTCGTTTTAATTTCATATTTGTTGACTTGTTCATCACCAGCTGCCGTATCCCTAATATCCTTAATATATGCCACACATCCAACACTTATAGGCATTTTAACAATTAGCATCGATTTCATTGGACTGGGAATGATTTTGAGATTTCACAAAACTATCTCAGAGCTAATCTGAGAAATGGTATTCATAACATTTATGTAAATGAATTCACTATTTGTTGGTCAATATTTAATTGCTATATTGGAAAATGTTTCAGAGATTGAAATAGGATATGAAATGAAATTTCATTAATTCCATTGCTCCCTCCTATATTAAACTTATGTTCAGTCGTATCAGGTGTTGTCGACGGATTTATGGTTATAACATAAATATTGAATTTTGTTTAATTGGCTTAAATCCCCTGAATGGGAAATGAGAACTTTAAGGAACGGAGAATTCGTTGAAGGGTAAAGGACCGAACGTCGAAATGTATTTCAGAGGAACGAGTACACAAAGCTAAAATATCGTATTGAATTGTATTATTTTGTATCGTTTGGTTGCAGAAACCAAATATATTGTCATATAGGGTTTAGCAATAGGAGTGATATGATTTCCTTGAAAAAAAACACACTTATTGTTAAGGAAATTCAAAAGTTTTTTATTTAATGTGATCGATACAATTAAGCTCTAAATAAAACGTCATTCAAATAGCCCCCACGACTTCTTCTGCAGGAACGAAATCGATGAAGCCAATTTTCGAGCACTTTTTCCACTAAATCAAGTCGTATGTCATAAATGCCACGTTCAATATCAACTTGAATAGAGTCTGGTTTATTTCGAAAGACCAATGATTTAAATAACCCCAGAAGAAATAATCAAATGGTGTTAAATCACACTTCTTGAAGGCCATTCAATATCACAATTTCTTGAAATAATCGAATCTCCAAACTTTTCTCGGACCAATTCAATTGTTTCATTAGCTGTGTGGCACGTAGCCACAATCGGTCAATGGTAAGAAGATAGCTCTTAACGAGAGCTAAAATATTGCTCATGGGTGTCAAGGTCGTAGGTCAACAGGAAATGAGTTTTTTTTATTTAAAAAAAAATGGACTTGGCATAATTTTCAAATGTGAACGGAAAGTTTATTTTTGCTCTAGCTTCTTAACGGTACGTCGGATCGGGAATCGGTCAATCGCAAAAAGATAGCTCTTACCGAGAGCTAAAATATTGCTCATGGGTGTCAAGGAGGACGACTGGAAAGTGTTTTTTTGGATTTAAAAAAAATGGACTTAGAGCACGAAAGGTTGCAATTGGAGAACGATTATTTTGATAATAAAACTGAATAATTTGTAAACGTGTTCTTGTGTATATCTCTCCATGATGAAATTGTAAACACTACTGAATACAATGTATCATCCCTATTGGAAAACCCCTTATATGCCTTAACATGTATTCGGTAAGAATACAATTATACAAGGTTTATAATTAATCATGAAAATTCCACAATATCTAGGGCTTATATGCAAAAGTGGCTATGAGCCATTTTCTCGAAAGTGAGTTTTTGGTGGCAAATTATTCTCTGATTTGGGGGTCATATGGCATATATATTTGGTAAGGATTTTTTTTCTAATATTTCTGATTTGGCTATACATTCACCTGTTAGTTTGTAAATATAAAAGTGGCTATGAACATCAAAAATAAAATAAAATGTAAAATATTTAAAAAAAATGTAGCAGCATAAATCAGGGGCTTGTAGAGGGTTGCTATTTATATTTCGGTCCTGGCAATGCTGATGTTGCCAGATGAAAACTGGAACTCAGACCTCAGACCATTTTGTCATTTGAGCGCGAATTGTTTTGGTTACAGTGTGTTGAAAATTCACCTCCAAAACATGGTTTTTGAACGCTTCAACAGCTGCTTCAGGCGTCGAAAAACCTTGACCAAGTAGTTTTTTCTTGATGTGAGTGAATAAGAAGAAGTCTTTGGGTGTCAAATCAGGGCTGTACGGCGGATGACCCACCAATTCGACGTTTTGGCCGGTCAAAAAGGCGCTGGTTTGAGCCGATGTGTGAGAGCTCGTATTGTCATGGTGCACAACGATTCGTCTTCTCTTATTCATTTTTCGAATTTATCCGAAGACTTCAGGCAAACAAATTGTGGTGTGCCACTCAGAATTGACCGCCCTACGTTGCTCAAGCGAACAGTCGCCACATGATAAGTTTTGCCGAAGAAACAGGCGACCATTTGCTTTGAAGTGCTTCTTCCACGAACAACTTTCGTTGGATTTGGCTCGTCTTCGAAGACCCACACGGTCAATTGCTGTTTTGTTTCGAGCTCATACGCATAGATCCAAGATTCTTCACCTATGACGATCTTATAAACGTAATTTGAAGCACCGAGATCGTATTTTTACAAAATTTCTTTGCACCAATCGACACGAGCCTTTTTTTGAGCGATTGTCAAATTGTGCGGGATCCAACGAGAACAAACCTTTTTTACGGCCAGGTGTTCATGCAATATCGAATGTATGCTGGTGGAAGAAATATATATAGCAACCTTCGTACCTATCTGAAGAATTGAATTCTGCAAAATACTTCCATGCCAAAAATTATGTCGAAATTGGACCGTAATGTCAAAACCACCCATATGTATATGGGGGATATATAAAAATTAGGGATGTAACGAAAGTAACTTTAGCGAAAGCGAATGCGAAAGAGAATAGTGAAATATGCACTTTTGCGAAAGCGAATGCGAATAATTTTAGTAACAACAAAATTAAGGAACTAAATTGATACTTTTCCAGGATATTCATGTATTAAGAATGTTTTTCATATTTGTACCTCCTGTTACCACAAGGACAACCATATGTTTCAACTGTTTTGAAGAAAAGTGGAAGAGGTTTTCATTGGTATTAATATCTTCAAAATGTGTGAAGCTAATAAGAAGATAAAAGACTTGTAACAAATGGAAGCGAATACTGAAATATTTATTGGTACAAGGACATGGAACACATCGAGGAAAGAGCTACAAGCGCTACAAGCTTTCATAAACCGCTGCTTGAGGAAAATCATACTCGTATTTTGGCCCAATAAAATCTCCAATGAAAACCTATGGACAACCACGAAGCACGAACCAATTATTCAGGAAATCCGACGCCGCAAGTGGAAGTGGATTGGTCATACCCTCAGAAAGCCGCAAGACGATATTGCACGCACAGCCCTCGATTGGAATCCACAGGGAAGCTGCAGAGGAGGAAGACCTGCCAATACGTGGAGACGCCTGGTAGACGCAGAAGGCACAGAGAAAGGGAACACATGGAATGAAATTAAAAACCTAGCCTTAGATAAAATGAAGTGGAATGATTTTGTTACGGCCCTATGCTCCCCTTAGGAACTATGGGAAAATATATATATACATATATATACCACAAGGACAAGCATATTTTTCAAATGTTTTGAAGAAAAGTGGAAGAGGTTTTCATTGGTATTAATATCTTCAAAATGTGTGAAGCGAATAATAAGATAAAAAACTTGGAAGAGAATACTGAAATATATTTTTGCGAAATCGAATGCGAATAATCCAAAGATGGTTTTTGCGAAAGCGAATGTTAAAATGATGCTAATAATTCGCGTTCGCATATGCGAATGCGAATATTCGTTACATCCCTAATAAAAATCTTAGCCGATTTTCTCGGAATTTGGCAGTGTTCTTTCATGTAATAGGATACCTCTTTCTGCCGAATTTCGTACTTATCTGATATAAAATACAGATCCGACAGCCCTAACACGTCAAGTCGGGGTTAACATATATATGGGTGCTATATCTAAATCTGAACCGATTTTCCCCATATTTGGCTATGTGCATTCATGTAATAAGAAGCCTCTTTCTGCCAAATTTCGTATTGTTGAACGACGGTGAATTGATGTTTGTCGCGCTTGACACACACTTTCTGCCACAACAGCAATATTCTCGGGTCACGCTTTGGTTTATCGATGAGGATGCCAGTTTCTTTCACTTTTTTCACAAGATAACGAACATACGAAAGTGACGGTGCTTCTCTTCTTCCAAAATCCGTACACAATGATTTTAAAAGTAATGTCGCAATATACACATATTCGTTCAGCGGAAGGATAAAATTAATTATCTGTCAAATCAGACATGAGCTAACTGTTACCATTCACGAAATAAGCACTAGTTGAAAAAAAGCGTTACATTGCGGACCCTTTATATGGGGGCTTTATCTAAATCTGCACCGATTTTCCCCACATTTGGCGGAGTTCATTCATAATGAGAGTTTCGTACTGCTTGGATATAATATACAGTTTCTACAGAGCTTACATGTCAAATCGAGAGTAACATATACATGAGGGCTATATCGCAATCTGCACCGATTTTCACCAGTTTCAATAGGGATCGTCCTTGGGCCAAAAAAGAGCACTGTGCTAAATTTGATCACAATCGGAAAATAAATACGACCTGCACTTTGATTACAACGATACATCTACAGACGGACGGACAAACGGAAATAGTTAAATCGACTCCTGTAGTGATTACGGTATGAGTCGATAAGTCGATCGGTATAATAAACGACGGGTCTATATCTCTCCTTCGTTTGGGTGTTACATACTAATACACAAACTCATAACACCCTGGACCACAGTGTGGTATAGGGTATAATGAGCATTATTAGGCAAATGGAAATATAAAAAGTAAAAAGTCTACATAAGTGGTCTCTTGAGTCATTCATTAATACAAGTTCAACCCGATTTTAATGTTTAAATTTGAGAGAAATTTGAAAAGTAATGGCTATCTGTTAAATTCACACATTATCTTACAGTTTTGATATCGATACCTCTATTCTAAAGGTTCCGAATTATATTCAGTCAAAATTGAATGTTTATCCGTCAATCCAATCAAAAGTTATTCACAAAACAGTACGGGTCATTCGATTTGCATTATAAAGGATTTCCACACAAATTTAAATAAATCATCAAACTTCGATCGCCTCTACTGAAAAACTACCTTTTTGCACTTAGCATAGTTTGGAATCTGCTATTTGCCGATAAAAAATATTATTGTCAATCATACGCGCTATGAGACAATCTTATGAATTACTGTCAATCATACACACCGTAGGACCGAATTTATTACAATAATTTATACGCACCATGAGCCATTCAATTTATAACTTCTATTCCCAATTCCTAACTTACGAAATAACTCTTAATTCTAAGAAAATGTATTACCTCTGCTCGGTTCTTATCAGATCACTATACCTCACCCAGACACCGGGATAATTTGCCAGTTGCCAAGCATTTATTATATGCTATATTATTGATTGACCTGACGATAAGTGTTGTTTGCAATTAATTTTTGTTTGGTTACAAACGATTAATTTTTCATCGACCATTCGCCCATCCACAGCGTCCATACAAATATTGACCTTTACGCTTAAAGCAGTAAAAGCTAATATAAATAAAAATAATAATGATAATAATAATAATAATAACTGCCATGCCAACAATGTTGTCGGCCAAATAATAACTTAACATTTGCACTTTTGTTGTTAAACACACACAGACACATACAGATAAACCTACAAAACAAATTGAAATCACCATAAATCGAATAAATACCGAAATCATACGCGCGCCCACCCATTGTTCAAAATTAATGGCCATTGTCGTATTTGAATAGTCCTGGAACGGAGAAGGCAACAGCAGGGGGTCATAGAGAGAAATTTCACTATATTGGTGGAGCAAATAATCTCAGCAAGCATATTTTGTTGCTCGACGTGATGAATGAATGGCATCACCGTGGTATACAAAATCGAAATCCTGAAGACGACGGGTGTCATTTGGGAATGAAATTTGATTTGCTGCCCTTGTTAAACTAAACAACAGTAGTGGTCTAAAAGCAGTGGCTGCAAAGGTGAATCCGAGGTACGTAGTCGAAGCTGTTTTATTGAAAACGATTGAATACATTAATCCTTAATGTCCAGCATGACATTAGTACGAGTATTATAATTTATAAAGACTATCATGTCGTATTAGTATTATAATTTATAATGGCCATCATGACGTATTAGTATTGTAATTTATTATGAACACCTAACGTATGAGTAATAACGCTTTATTAATATTCCTCATACGACCAGTTGAACGACTATTCAAAATGCGTGAGAATATTAATTAATATTAAGAACTTCTGATATTTTCAGGAATAATGTATATGAATGTTAAATTATCTTGACAAAATTCTGCGCAAATAAGCCCACTGTGTACGCGAAAATCGCAGAAAATGAAACAAAAGAAAAGTAATTTTCTTTAATGTTTTAGAAAATAAAAACAACATCTTGGCGATTGATTATATAGACACACATACAACAGTCTGCAACAACAAACAGAGCTACAAAATACCGGAATTGTTCATGGAAGTCAGAGTGAGACAGAAGAAGAGTTGTTGATTTACGTTCTGCTAAAACCGTTTATGTTGGAAATATTGGGTGCCCAGGAAGAAGAAGACGAACCAACGCTCTCGGACAATGGCAAACAACAGGAGTTATGACCCTACCAAAGATAGCCAAGACGTTGTGATGGTCCAACGTTATCCTAGTCCACTTTTTCCGTCCTACTACACCTTTTTGCTTTTAGATGAGTCTCTTTTGTCGTATTTACACAAAATGCTTATAATGAAAGATAAAAGATAAAGTATTTTATTGTACGTTTAAATGAAACGTACAACAATGGTAAGCAAGAACAAGAAGTGAAGTGAAGAGGAGAGGAGATACGGATGTGTCGGGTTGAGGCAAAATGTGACCGAGCAATCCGCCCGCCCGTAAAGCATTCACAGTACCAAACTGGAGCTCGGTGATGGGATGAGAAATTCAATTTATTTCATAATTAGTAAATAAGTCTTATCTGTGGACGATATGCTTTGGCTTCTCTCTACGTAACGGCTACGCGGAGATCACGAGGAGTTGCAGAGTTTTAGGGCAAAAGGAAGTTAAAACCTTCAGACCAATCCAGGAAAGAAATCAAGTGTAGACTTTTGGTATGACGGTGGAGTGCATTACATCATCCTTGGATGTATGACGAAGTGGGAGGAAAAAATACTTGTTAATATTTAAAGTGACCCTTCGCGATAAGGTGGCATCCGTTTACACAACATCGTTTTGTACCCTGGGGCACAAATGAAAATAAGTGGTGTTTGTTTTCCATCTTATTAGGATGGCATCCAATTACCCACATTTAATCAGTGTTGCTTGTGTAAGAACGCGAAAAGGCAAGGAAAATATTTTTCAATTTCAACAAATGAAAATAAAAAAAACAAAAAAAAACGTTAGCAGTACAAGTATGTAACAATGGGTAGAAACTGCAAGTAACCTGGAGTAAACACACGTCTTCTCTGCGCTAGTACAGTCGTGAAGTGAAAATATTGCCCAAAGATGTTACCAACGAATTATTCAATCAGGGAAGCATTTGTCGAATTATTTCGAATTTTACCTAATATATTCTTCAGTCTAAAAGACATCTCGCCAGTAAGCAGATATCCGTATGGCCGTCAATTGGTTCATGTTGAACTGTATTTTCATAAAAATTGAAAGAATTCGAGTTGACGTGAAACTTTGATGAAAAAGACGTGAATTTGTAACATTCGCAGGGACCTCAAGTACTTTGAACTTGGAAGTCATCCATCGTGCACCCACTTCTACTACGAGTTTAGAAGTCATCCGTAGTTGAGGTTAAAAAAATCGTCATCCATCTTAAAAATTTAAATTCTTCTGGCATGGAAACCATCTACTGTGGACTCCTAAACATTAAGCTTCCGGGTCATCCATTGTAGACCTGCAAGTATTTCTAGCTTGCAGGTCATCCTTAATGGATGTTCTAATTCTTACGGTATTAAAAGGCATTTGTACTAGTAGTGGATCTTGAAACTGGTATGGATTCAATTACTTTATTTGTGATCCTTTAAATATTTGAGTTTAGTCCTTTAAATACTTCGAGGTTGGATAGAAGACTTAAGACTTCAAAATAGCTCAGGCTAAGGCGACTTCGCCTGAATCGAAAAGATTTACCTCTGGACCTACAAATAAATCGTTTCTTTTTCTTATGAATACTCAAATCGATGTTAGATTCAGCTATTACAGATGATTAGTCTCTAATAGCCTAGCTTGGTGGCAGGGATACTATATTTTGTGTGCTTATCTGCCTTCCAGATGACCTCCAAGCTTGTCACGTGGGAAGCTATTTGTAACGTCAATGCACATCCATATATGCCGATGGTGTAGCGGCCACCGTAGGTTATTTGTTGACGCCTATATCTCGCCACGACGTTTTGAGTATCTTTGGCACTCAGATATCAAATAAAGAGACGGCGTGACCGGTGTCTCCTCTGAGACCCCAGATCTATTGCCCGCGACTGCTTATTTGATTCGCTGCTGCCCCTTATATCTATGGGGTTTTCCACTATCCGCAATCTGTAGACGCGTCCGATAGCATACAGCTATGCTTCTAATTCTATGAATAATTCATTTGAATTGACAATATCTGACAGGGGGTAAACTAATTGTTCAGACCAGTAATGCAGATGAATCAGAAAGGTTTAAGCGCGGACCTGCAAAAAAGTTCAGACAAGGAACACAGATACATCGTAAATATTTAAGCGAATACCTACAAATAGTTGAAGCTACGAAATTCTGAAAAGCACGAAATTGAGAACAATCATTGACTCAAGAAAATGTAATGCTTAACTGTTTAAACGTTCACATATATATGAAATACAACTGTTTCAAAGAGTTCTAACAATTGTCATTAAAATGGTTTAGACTACGAATACATCGATTGTATGGAAATTATCTAAGCGTGGACCTGTAACTGCAATCGACTAGCAAAAATCGTATTCTGGGCTGAATAGTTTAGCCTAGGAGGACTGCAGTTGTCTTGGACCTGTAGCGAATAAGACAGTAACTGGCCATTTGTATGAATTCACGGTCATCTTTCTAATATTTGATACATGAAATTACGCATACAAACTTGGAAGTCTTTTGTCAGAGTTGGGACCATATCAGTCGTGGATTTCCTCCTAGACACTCGGAAGGCTTTCGTCGGTATTGCGATCCTATCAATTGTGGACTCTGTCCTATATAAGTACACTTGGAAGGCTTTTATAAAAGTCTTTTCCGGAGTCGACTTTCTCATAGTCTTTAGCTACAGTGGACTGTCTCAGAGTATAATGTCAGAGTTGGGAGCCTATCAGTAGAGGACTTTCTCATACTTTTTTGTCAGAGTTAGAATTATACCACTCGTGGACTTATTCAGCGTTTTTGCAGATTTAGGATCATATCAGTCACACACTTTCGTATTGTCTTTTGTCAGAGTTGGGATCATATCAGTCGTGGACTTTCTAATAGTCTTTTGCCAGAGTTGGAATCTTATCAATCATGGACCTTCTCATTGTTTTATCAGCCGTGGACTTTGTCAGAGTTGGGATCGTTTCATTCGTTGACTTTCTCATATTAGTCGTGGACTCTCTCAGCGTCCTTTGTCAGAGTTGGGATCATATCAGCAGTGGACTTTCTTATAGTCATTTGTCGTGGACTTTCTCATAGTTTTTTGCCAGAGCAAGGATCATATAAGTCGCGGAGTTACACATAGTTTTTTTTGCCAGAGTTGAGTTGGGATCATATCAGTCGTGGACTTACTCATAGTGTTTTGTCAGAATTGAGATCACATCAGTCGAGAGCTTTCCCATAGTATTTTGTCAGAGCTGGGATCATATCAATCAAAGACTTTCTCAATGTCATTTGTCAGAGTTGGGATCATATTAGTCGACGACTTTCTCAGCGTCCTTTATCAGAGCTGGGATTATATCAGTCGTTGTCTTTATCAACGTCTTTTACTTTCTCATAACCTTTTGTCAGGGTTGGGATTATTTGTCTTTTGTCAGTGTTGGGATCATATCAGTCGTTTACTTTCTCATAACCTTTTGTCTGGGTTGGGATCATTTTTCTTTTGTTAGATTTTGGATCATATCAGTCACATACTTTCTTATTGTCTCTTTTCAGAGTTGGGATCATATCAGTCGTGGACTTTCTTTTAGTCTTTTGTCAGAGTTTGGACCACATCCGTCATGGACCCACTCATGGTCTTTTATCAGCTTTGGGATCATATCAGTCGTGGATTTTGTCAGAGTTGGGAACGTATCATTTGTTGACTTTCTCATAGTCTTTTGTGAGAGTTGGGATCATGTCAATCATGGACTTTCTCAGTGTCCTTTGTCAGAGTTGGGATCATATTAGGCGTGGACCTTCTCAGCGTCCTTTGGCAGAGCTGGGATCATATCAGTCGTTGTCTTTCTCGACGTCTTTTGCCAGAGTTGGATCATATCAGCCGTGGACGTTCTTATAGTCTTTTGTCTGAGTTGGGATCATATCTGCCGTGGATTTTCTCATAGTCTTTTGGCAGAGCTGGGATCATATTAGTCATTGTCTTTCTCAACTTTCTTTTATCGTGGACTTTCTCAAAAGCTTTTGCCAGGTTGGAATCATATCTACCGTGGACTCTCTGAAAGTCTTTTGCCAGAGTTGTGATCATATCTGCCGTGGATTTTCTCATAGTCTTCTTGTCAGAGTTGGGATCATATTAGTCGTGGACTTTCTCATAGTTGGGATGCTATCAGATGGATTTGCTCGTAATATTTTGTCCGAGTTGGGATCGTATCGCCCGTAGACTTTCTCATAGTCTTTTGTCAGACTTGGAATCATATCAGTAGTGGACTTTCTTAGTCTTTTGTCAGTGTTGGCACCATATTGGTGGTGCAGTTTCTCTTCCCTTGCCTTTTGGAGCAGTTGGGATTATATATGTATTGAACTTTCTCAGCGTAATATCAGTCGTGAACTTTCGCAGCGTCCTTTGTCAGAGTTGGGATAATATAAGTGGCGGACTTTCCAATAGTCATTTAAGAGTCGTTTGTCTGAGTTAGGATCTTATTAGTGATGAGCTTTCTCATAGTCTTTTGTATCATATCAGTCGTGGACTTTCTCAGCGTCCTTTGTCAGAGTCGTTTGCCAGAGTTGGGTTCATATCAGTTGTGGACTTTCGCAGCGTCCTTTGTCAAAATTGGGATCATATCAGTCGTGAACTTCTGCAACGTCCTTTTCTCAGATTTGGGATCATATTAGTCGTGGACTTTCGCAGCGACCTTTGTCACAGTTGGGATCATATCAGTCTGAACTTTCGCAGCGTCCGTTGTCAGAGTTGGGATCATACCATTGGCGGACTTTCCAGTAGTCATTTGAGAGTCGTTTGTCTGAGTTGGGATCTTACCAGTGGTTGGCTTTCTCATAGCCTTTTCCGGAGCTGGGATTATTTCGTTCAGTAGCGGACTTTCTCATAGCCTTTTGTTAGAATTTATTAGTTGTGCACTTTCGTATTAGTATTTCGTCAGAGTTGGGATCATGTTAGTCGTGGACTCTTTCATAGTCTTTTATCCGAATTGGGAATTTATTAGTTGTGGACTTTCATATTAGTATTTGATCAGAGTTGGGATCATATCAGTCTTGGACTTTCTCAGTGTCTTTTTTTTAGAGTTTCGGATCATATCTGTAGCATTCTAACGAAGTTTATCTGGTATATGTCGTGAATCTTTATTTCAGATACAATTTTACGCATTTAATGTAACCACTTGTCTTGACCAACTAGATTGTAACAAAACGAAAGAAGATTAAATCAAATTCCCCACTATGGTTGTTAACTTATGAACGCCAGAAAATGTAATTAAGGCAAAGCCTTTTAAGCAGCAAAATGAGAAGAAAATTTACTATCTTTAGGACATAAAATTTTACACACATCTATTTAAGCCATTCCTACCTATGTATCTCTCTGTCGTTGTTGTATCCTTTGCTTCAACGAAACTCGACCAACTCCACACATATGTCCCGCAGCGGCACACTAACCATAGATATTAAATGTCGAACATCCGCTGCGTCGGTCCAGTCCACCCCCAGACATTCTCCGGCTAAAGAAGAACAAACCTCAAAATAGAAATGTTGCTCCAGAAACCCAACAAAATAAACTAAGCGGTCAAGTTTTTGGACTTGTTTGTGGCGCCAAAACGTTAATGTTTTTCGCAAATGTTTATACACAGCCATGGACATGGGGGGGATGGCGGAAATACATTTATTTATTGTCCTTGGGATTACAGTAATATTTTTATCCTTTTTGGTAAATGACTTTGGTTTATAATCCCCATGCCTTGACATGGACACACTTAAGCAAACATTGCTGTGCTCCCAAAAAAAGGGATCGCTAGACAACTTCGCAGGGATTTTAACGTTACAGATATAACAACAACAAAAATGAATACTGCAATCGGCTTTACATTCTAGTTGCTCCCACATACGTTTCATTTCAATGGTGGTGCTGTGTTGTGTTTAAAAGTGTATTTAATATATGACCAATATCCTGTCCCACATTTTTTATGGGAATATAAATATGTTTCAGCCCAGACATTTAGCCAAATCCTCACCTACGCATCTTCCTTGCGTTGGTCAAGAAGGTTATAAAAGAGGTCGTTATGGACTTAAAAGGATTTGGCTCTGTTCAAAACATTTAATGTCCATAGTGCTTGGGGTACTTATGGCATTAGGTTAACTGGTCTTGGTTATGGTTAATTTGAGGATAGAATAGAACAAAAAGAAATCCACCCGTTACTCACACACGCTTCCATATGGGTACACTCTTCAATGTTGACTTACCTGCAAGTAAAAAGAGAGAACAAATTCAACATCAGAAAAAAATACTCATTTATTTTAAGGACTTAATAGTAAAGAAAAAACGTTGTTAATGTCCATTCATTGTTATGATAAAACAAAGTTAATTATAAAAGGACTCTGAAAGGTTAGATAATAATAAAGACAAACTGCGGTGGTTGTTAGGACTAAAAACCTTTATTATTCTAGATTAAAATTATCTCAACTCCTGGAGAGACAATAAATAGTCAGCTTAAACTTAAACTACATATTAGTGGACCTTAGAAGAGTTTGCGCTTAAACTACTTAAATCTACCAGGAAGAAATACTCGTAGATCTAGTTTAAGCTAAAAAAACACATCAGCATACCCTTGAAAGTACGATTTTAATCTAATCTAACAATATCAATCTACCCTGAATGTGATATTCGTGAACCTTAGAATTAAATTCGTGAACCTTAATCTATTTCACTCTACCGGGAAAATCTATTCGTGGACCTTAGAATAGTTCAAGCTTAATCGACTGCAGACTACCTCGAAATACCTCAGAGTTTAATCTACCCAGAATGTGCTCATCGTGGACCTTAGAATAGTTCAAACTTTATCGACTTCAGACTACCCCGAAATACCTCAGACTTTAGTCTACCCAGAATGTGCTATTCGTGACCTTCGAATAGTTAAAGCTAAAAAAAACTTCAGTATACCCAGGAATAGAAGTAGACCTTCGAACATAACTTCAATCTACCCTGGAATGCCTATGGAAGACCTATTCGATTCATTGAGCTTCAACGACTTCAATCAACATTGAAAGACCCATTCGTGGGCTATAAAAAAGTTTGATCTTAAGCAAATCGAAATACCAGGGAAGGCCAGTTAATGGACCTTGGAATAGTTTGAGCTTAAACGACTCTAGTCTTTCTGAGATCACCTATTCGTAGACCTTTAATAGTTTGGAAAAACTCATTAGTGCACCTTAAAACAGTTTGACCTTTAAATACTTTAAACTAACGTAAAAAATAAGGGAAAGGGAAATGCAATCGTGATTATAGAAATTTAATAAAACTGAGAATCTTTTGAAATACTTCAGTAAACTCTAGAAGACCTAAATATCAAACCTTAAATTTAGTTAAAGCTTAGAAAATATAATTCGAAATTGAAAGAGCTCTGAAACCTTTAGCCGACCGAGAAATTTAAAGTTATAATTTAGAAGACTTCAATTGGATTTGGTAGACTTAATCGCAGACTTCGCATAAGTAAAATTTTAACGAATTTCGAAAAGGTTTTCAAATTCTTCTATGTTTACAACGAATACATAGCATTACCTTTTTCAGTAGCGCAAGCTTTTTCCCATCTGAAGCTGTAGAGAGAGCACAGCTGTCGTCTTTCGAGTGACTCCGAGCGGTTTGTGGTCTTAATCATAGACCTTTGAATGGTTCACTGTTTGACTTTAGTAGACCCTTTCATACCTTGAGCTTAGATGACCTCTGTCATCCGTCCCATATCTTATAATGGACCTTGAAATAATTCGGGTTTAATTCACATAGACAGCGACCTGTGAAAGGTTTCAATATGACGGCTTTCTTCGATCCAATGAGGGACTTTCTGATAGCTCAATTTTGAAAGTATTCAGCATGGAAGACTTTCAGAAGCTCAAGCTTGTAAGTTTACGCTTTTTCATTCAATTTTAAATATTCATGGATCTTCGAAAAGCTCGAGTTTGTAAGACATCGGTCAACTTTCCTAGATCAATTCCTCGACCAGTCCACTTTTGTAGATCTAATTATGGATTTGTGAATTACTCCAGGATACTTCAATCGTCTTACCGCTCGTTGAACCGCGTTGGAACCGCTCAAGTCCACAACGCTTCAGTCGGCTTTGAATAGCGCCTGATAAGCATACTTAAGTCGGCTTCTAATAGCTACTGATTATCAGGCTTAATTCGGCTTCCAATAACCTTAGAATAGTTCGAATTTAGAATGCTTTGAATAGATGAAGTTTGGAAGACTTCATCTGGCTTATGAAAACCCAAAAATAGTTCGAATTTGAATAGATCATGTTTAGAAAACTTCACTCGGGTTCCGGAGACTTTTGAATAGCTTGAGGTAAGAATACTTTAGTCGGTTTTAAATAGATTACATATATAATACTCTAATACAGGGTTTTCCAACAAGAGGTGTTATTTTGAATCACCCGGTATTTCGGTAGCTGTCACTTTTGAAGCTACTATTCTTTGACAATTGACAAGTATAAACTACAGTCGGAATTTTAGATCTTATCCTGGATCTTGTAGACCTACTACTGGGTATTGTATACATAATCGTGGACTTTGTATACCTAATCGTAGACCTTGTAGCCATAATTGAGGTCCTTGTAACCATAACACTGTATACCTAATCGTGGTCCTTGTAGACTTAATCGAGGTCCTTGTAGACCTAATCGTGGTACTTGTAGACCTAATAGTAATCAGTGCATATCTACTTTAAGACTCGGTCGATATAATCGTGGACCTTGTAGACCTAATCTTGGACCTTTTCGAAATAATCGTGGGCATTGTAGATCTAATCGTGAATTTGTATATGTAATCGTGGACATTTGCAGGAATAATCGGAAGCTTTGTATATCTAATAGTGGACCTTGTAGATCTAATCGTGAACCTTTTATACCTGATCGTGGACCCTGTCGACATAATCGAGAACCTTGTAGACATAATTGTGGTCCATATAGACATAATCGTGAATCTTGTAGATCTAATCTGGGCGTTCTAGCAGCTCTGGTTTGGAAGATCTCAGCCGAAATTGGTAAACCTAATCGTGTATTTCCCAGTAACTGAATCTTTTAGAAATAATCGTGGGCCTTGTATATTTAATCGTGTTCCTTGTAGAACTAATTGTGGACAATGTAGATCTACTTTAAGATCCGTGAACCTTTTAGAACTAATCATGAACATTGTACACGTAATCATGAACATTGTGGACCTAATCAAGGACCTTGTTAGATATAATCACTGACCCTGTAGAGCTTACCTTGGACTTTGTCGACATAATCGTGGTCTTTGAAGACCTTGTATATCTATCTTTTATATCTAATCGTGGACCTTTGTAGGCACAATTGTGAGCCTTGTAGATACAATAGTGGCCATAGACCTTGTAGATCTTATCGTGAACCTTTTATATCTGATCGTGGACCTTATCGACAAAATCGAGGAATTTGTAGACTTAATCGAGAACCTTGTAGACATAATCTTAGACTATCTTGTGGTATATTAGTATATCTTGTGGACATAATCGTGGGCCTTATCGACATGATCGTGGTCCTTATAGACATAATCGTGAATCTTGTAGATCTAATCTGGATCTTCTAGCAGCTCTGGTTTGGAAGACCTCAGTCGGAATTGGCAAACCTAATCGCGTATTTCCTAGTAACATAACCTTTTAGACCTAATCGTGGACCTTGTATATTTAATCGTGTTCCTTGTAGAACTAATAGTGGACACTGTAGATCTACTTTAGGACTCTGTCAATATAATTGTGAGCTTCTTAGAACAATTATGACCATTGTAGACCTAATCGTTGACGTTTTGACGAAGACTTAACCCTGGACTTTGTCGACATAATCGTGGACCTTGAAGACCTTATCTTTGACCTTTTCGAAATAATTGTGGACATTGTGGATCTAATGTTGAACATTGTATGCCTAATCGTAAACCATTGTAGGTACGAGTACATACGTGAACCTTGTAGACATGATAGTGGACCTTTTCGACATAATCGAGGACCTTGTAGATCTAATCGTGAACCCTGTCGACAAAATCGTAAACCTTTTCGAAATAATCGTGGACATTGTGGATCTAACCGTGAACTTGTATATCTAATCGTGGACCTTTCCTGGAATAACCGGAAGCTTTGTAGACCTAATAGTAAACCTTGTAGATCTAATCGTGAACCCTGTCATAATAGTAATTGTGGTTGGTATGACTGCAGTCAGAACTGGTATATCTAAAGGTGAACATTCTAGTAGCTGTGGTTTGGAAGACTTCAGTCAGAATAGGTAAACCTAATCGTGTACTCGTATTTCCTAGTAGCTGAAGATGGTAAGACTTCTTCTTTTGTAGACCTAATCATGAACCATTGAATACCAGAAATTTAAAAGACATCATTCAAGACCTAATCGTGCTATTTGAAATTTCTCGCGTTTAAAAGACTTCAGTCGAGCTTCATAGCCGTGGACATTCGACTAGCTCGATTTGGGAAGACTTTAGTAGCCTTTCATGGACATATTCGTGGAACTTTGATTGGTTCCAGTTCGGAAAACCTTGGTAGACTTTCATTGACTTTAGTTCGAGTTTAAAATACTTAAGTCGGCATTCATGCAACTAATCGCGGGCCCCGATCATCGGCCCCTTGCTGTCAATCAACATTCTTTCATTCCAAAATGTTCATAATTTACGTTTATGGTAAACGAAAAACGTTTACGGAAACATATTGTATTTAAACATGTTTGAATATTTTAAAGAGAGTGTACTTTGTTCTCATTTTGTGAGTGTGCGGTTTTATTAATTTCTAATTTTATATGTTGTAATAATATATGCAATTTTATATGTTGTAATAATATATCGACACAAAAGATACAGATGTGTGAGTTCACAACACAAAAAGAAACATTGTTTGTCCGCGTTGTTTTATTAACATTTCGGCAGACGGTGGAGGAATTTTTTCTATACATCCTTCACTCCGAACTGTTGCACCATTTCAGAAGATTTGCAATCGTACTCAGCATGCGCAGAGTCGTATGCTGTTGGGCCTTTAGTTTTTTACCGGCGTTTGTAATAGCAGAGGTGTTTGTCGGGGAGCTCCCGGGTACATTTTACTAAAAATTGTTACTTTTTGATTATAAACATAATTTATAAAACATATTAGGCGTGTTTTCGTTAGACCATAAGTGCTTAATTTGTATGGGGAGCTAAGCACTTTTAAGCACTATTAGTTCCCGATGAAGTTTGGTGCTTGTGTTCGTGTCTTAATCGAGTATGATGTTGCCAGATTGGGCACCCTATATTTAGCAATATGACATCCCATTTTTGGAGAGATTTTATCAATTATTGTGAATTAACGGCTTATGTGCCACTAAGTTAGTTAGTGGAAGTCAGTTGTTTTCGTTGCAAAGTGCTAAACTAAAAGTGCTAGCTTGTAACGAAAACATGCCTATTAAATATCATAATTCAAACAAATTATTTTTTTGCGTCAAACGTTTTCTCTTTTATTGATAAACTGACATTGGTTGTGACAAATACAATAACCGTTTGCAACAACCGTTTCACAGAGTTTGGGATAAACAGGCATTGCTTGTGACAAACACAATAACCGTTTGCACCAAATGTTTCACAGGGTTTGTAATAAATATAAATCATTTACGATAAGTACACTAACCGTTTGCTATAAACGTTTCTTTGGGTTTAGGGATAAACATACATCGTTAGCGTTAAACATACACCACAAACGAAATTCGTTTGTCTAAATTTTCGTTTGGGAGTAACGAATTTTTTCTTTGTGTGTACCTCGAGTTGGGAAGACTTTAGTAGCCTTTCATGAACATTATCGTGGAACTTTGATTGGCTTTAGTTCCAAAAACCTTGCTAAACTTCTATAGTTCTAATCGTGGAACTTTGTTAAGGTCGAGTTTAAAATACTTAGGTCGGCATTCATAGACCTCGTGGGTGCTTGATTAGCTCAAAATGGAAAGGATTTGCTACACTTTCGAGTTTGGGAAAAACATTTAAAATAAAAAAATTTTAAATTTAAAATATGGGCATTTCCGCGGGTCTCGAACGTACGTTCGTACGCTTTTAATGAACAAAAAATATAGAAAACCAAAATTTTCCCCGCATTTTTTGTGGGTGATTTGATAGCATATTGGTAGCTCTATGTTAGGTGCAAAAGATGGGTTTCATCGAGTTTTAGTTTAGTCAATAAACATGTGGTCGCGAACGTACGCGAAATAGAAGTCAATTTTGGCTGAATCTTGTAACATGCAAAAATCTGCGAAATGGAACGGAATATTCCAAATCTATTAATTTATTTTAAAAGAGGATTAATGTAACTTTCTATCGAATATTTACACAATAAATTATCTCTATTGGTTCTTTCTCTAATTGGCTTAGGTGCCGGTCGCGAACGTACGATTTTTCCATGTGTTTTAACCGTTAATCGAACTTTTTTTGGTCTCCTTTCATTTTTCTCTTCTTAATTGATTGTAATAGAGACATTTTGTAGAAAAAGTGCAAGCATAACATATGTTTTGTATGTAAAATAATTAAATATAAAAAATGTACTTTTAAATACAATTTTTATATTTAATTATTTTACATACAAAACATATGTTATGGAAAAAATAACATTTTTCAGTTTTAAGGCCAATTTTCTCATGAAAACAAATGAGGTATGCTACGAAACCATTGTATTTTAAAAATTTAGACATTTTTTATTAATTATAATTATTAATAATAATTATTCACAATAAAATACGATGATAACCAACATTTTATTTTTCGGCCCTGGTTGACCATTCGGCGGAAATGCCCATATATCATTCAAGAACTAATTGCGGTCTTTCAAATGTCTCTTTTTTAAAAGACTTTAGTCGACTTCCACAGCCGTGACCTTTGACTAGCTCGAGTTGGGGATGATTTTAGTAGCCTTTCATGGACACTATCTTGGAACTTTGATTGGCTCCAGTTCGGAAAACTTTACATTTTAAAATTTTTCAACATTTTAAAGGATTTGTTAGGCTTTCATGTGAAAATTTACCTGAGCTCGAGTTTGGGAAGATGTAACTAAGCTTTTATAGAGGAAATCGTTGACATTTAGCAAGCTCCAATTTTGAAAACAGTAGTCGGTTTTCATAGGCATTATCATGGACCTATAAACAGCTTCAGTTTTGGAATCTTTAGTTGGATTTCAAAAACAAGACTAGCTAAGTTTGGAAGATTTCAGTCTGATTTAACAATCTAAAGATCAGGGATAAAAGGCATAAGCATTTCATGCTTGGAAGACTTCCTATTTAAGTGGTTCAGAATCCCAAATCAACTTTCCTGTGATGCATGCGAGTATTCTTATGAATAGTTCTAGTCTCAATTTAACTAGATTGAGTTTGCACAATTTTGTACGCATTTCTCCACTTTTTTGTGCAAATATTTCGTCTTTGTCTTTGGAGTTCTGTCCGCCATATATAACATTCATTCGTCGCATACATCCACTTCTTTTGTTCAAATATGATTTATGTGTACATCATAAATTCTATTTAAAAGCAACACATATACAGGTATGTATGTGCACAGAGTGTTGGCTAAATCCATATCCAATATTTGCTATATTGATTGTGCAGACTATAATCCTGTCATTATCCTTACAAATCCTTTCTATTTGTACTCTATCCATCTTTTATGCTTCAACATTATGCGATTCTCTTTCAGCTCTGCTGTTGTTGTCATTGTCTGCCCATCGCGTCTGGCATTTTTGTATATCAACTGAATTTATTCCAAATATTATTTTTCAATAATTCAATGTTTGTTTTTCAATGGGTGGCAGAAAACCCCAAAGCCTAGTGTTTTGTTTGTTTGATGTCATACTTTGTCTCATCATCATTTCTGTCCCTTCCGTTCGTTCCGATCTATACACAGCTTCAATTTGTGTCCTGCAGTTGCAGCAGCAAAAGTAGCCATAGCAGAACATTCTGTGTGAATGTCAACAATACAAAAGAGCAATTCATATTTGCCCAAAGGATTTTTGTTATATTTATAGATCCTTAGCTTTTGGTTGGGATGTTGTACCGTTTGTGTGTGTGCGTTGTTCCCTTCTACATCTCTTTTCTTTTTGTCAATGTGTCTGTCCGTCTGTTATTCGTTCGTTCAAGCAGTCAGCTCCAGAGAAAAGCAATTTCATTCATATCCTGTTTCTTCCTCGAGCTTAACTGTCTTTCATTTTACTCAGTCTATGTACCCCTCGCTCTCCTATTCACCGCGCAGCTTCCACTCTCCCTCTATATCTCTCTTTTGTGAACGTGTTTGAAAGTCTTTGACTTTATGAGTCTTTAATAACAGGGAATAGACGTCGTTCATGTATACTCGTATGTATGTGTGCGTTCCTCACAAACGTTTTTCAGTGTGCATGTTACAAATGTAGGAGTGCGATTGCAATTGTGTTGCATTAGTGTTAGTGTTGTAACGCTTTGACTACAATTGTAATGATTCATAGATGACGATTGTCATCCTTCATCCTGCCTTGGCACGAGTCAGAGTTCCAGAGAAAAGGCAACAGACCAAACAAAAAAACGCAAAACACAATGCGAAGTGCACAAATGGTAAAAACATGAGCCAACAGTGTGACAATCTTAAGCTGAGCAATTGTGTTTCACACAAACGCAATCAGCCAGACTCACCGACTCACACACACGTACGCAATCCCATGGGAAGAGATGATAACTACACTCAGAGGAATGTAACTCCGTACCACACATTATATTATTTATGATAAATAAATTTTTTGTGGTACTCTTTTAGGGATTTTATTGCAATCAAATTGCAATATACTATATATCAATTGAAACAGGTTTTCTCCAAGGAAGTGCAGAATAATATTGTTGCTTGAATTTGGTGAATTAAAATAACCAAAACGGAATTTTAAAATATTGACAAAACTCAAAAATGACATTATTGTGGTACACTTACATGCAAAGAAAAAATCGTTACTCCTAAACGAAAAATTAGATAAACGAAATTGGTTTGCGGTCTATGTTTGTCACAACCGATGTATGTTTATCCCAAAACCCAAAGAAACAATTATTGCCAACGATTAACATAAATGATATATATATATAACAGGTGGCGCAAAAGTAACCTTTCGATGTTATGTTAGACGCGATTGGCGGTCAGCAGCTAACAGCTGATGCACAGTCTGGATTTTGTACGGAAACATCTTCAAATCTTGTACCAAAATTCGCTGTAGAGACCGTCGACTGATACCCATTTGCGTGGCACGTCGTCTGGTCGATGTCGACGGCGCTTCCATGACATCCTCGGCTACAGCAGCAATATTCTCTGCAGAACGGCTACTCCGGGGTCTGCCACGCCTGGCAGCATCTCGTGTTGTGCCAGTCTCTTCGAGGCGAGCGGCTAAACGTCGCAGTGTTTCACCAGTAGGCGTTGGACGGCCAGGAAATCTGTGCCAAAGTCACCGACCGATTATTGGTCAAATAAATAGTCAGCAATATTCCGCGTTCTGGAGCAGTGTAGCGTAACACTGTTTATTAACGTGTATTTCGCATGTGTTTACTACACAAATGTCAAAACAGAACTGACATTAGGGGTAGAGTGATCAAAAAACCGGTTTTTTTAAAAAAATAAAAAACCGGTGGATGGTTTATTTAAGTTATAAAAAAACCGGTGCGTATGAAAATTGCCGTTTGAAAAACATTTTCCTTTTTAATAACAAAAAAAAAATTATTTTTTAATATTAAATTTTTAAAAGCGATTTTAGCATTTCAGATGGGAAAAACAACCGTTTGATAAAAATTTCAATATTTGACACCCTCCAACTCGGAAAGTCCTTAACCTATCTCTGGAATTGTGTCTCATAACTACTATCTGATAGGGCTACTTGGTGCAAATTTCATCCCGACAGAAGACATCCCACTTGACATGAAATTCCCCTTATGTAGTTCAGTCAAGAAAATATTAATATATCGGGGTATTAAATATAATATTTAATAGAGGTACTAAATCTTTATACATATATATTCTATATACACACTTTAGTGCAGGTGGGTATATACGAGTATATAAGAGTATACACTAGTCGGTTTACCCAATTGAAATTTTATTACTTGTTTTACTTTTCACATAACTTCTGCGCGTATGAATCATTTATTTTCTTTTTAATTTTTGTAATTTGTATAGAAATTGGTGAATAGCTTCGTATTCTAGCAAAGTTGCCGAGTCTATTTAGGCCATATAAGGAGATCTTTCATATTATTATCTTAATTTGTGATATTTTGTATATAAAGTTGTAAATAATTTTTAATATTTTAGTGATAATAAAAAAACTGGAAAACCGGTGGAAACAAGCGAAAAAAACCGGTTGCACCGGTTGTTCGAAATTCATGATTTTGAGAAAAACCGGGGACGGTGGAAGAAAAAAACCGGTGGGCCGGTTTATTTTAAACCGGTTTTGATCACTCTAATTAGGGGCCAATCGCAAATTTTATAGCATTTTTTGATAGGAGGATTACTTTTGCGCCACCTTGTATATAACAAATCCTGTGAAACGTTTGTTGCAAACGGTTATTGCGTTTGTCACAAGCAATATCTGTTTATCCCAAACCTTATGGAACGTTTGAATCAAACGGTTATTGCGTTTGTCACAAGCAATAATTGAGAAAATCTTTGTCGCAAAACAATAATTTGTTTGTACAGGGTGGCGCAGAATGAGCTATATGGTTTGAAATCTTTATAACTTTATTAATTATTATTCTTTGTTTGTTTTTTTTCAGCATTTTGTGAAGGAGACTTGGGGAATTAATTATGAATCGAACAACGTACAAAAAGAATTGAAGTTTTGCGAAATTTTTTGTTCGTCTCATATTCCCCACTTCTTTAAAAAGTTTTAATACAGGGTGGCGCAGAATGAGCTATATGGTTTGAATTCCGTATATCTCTTTTAATTATCCCCTCACCTTAGAGAGGAGGGTATATACCCTAAGAAAAAAATCGCTTCTGTAGTATATTTTCTGGAAATCCCAAGAATATTTTGTTTTCTGTTTTTTTCTCCGTTTATCATTTGCTACGAGCCAAAAGTGTAACACATCGAAGGAGTGATCTGAGACCCTAAGTATATTCGGCAGATATCCGTTTTGGGTCATTTTAAGTCGAATGAGCAATTTCCGTCCGTCCGTCTGTCTGTCTGCTGTCTAGTGCGCACGATAACTCTCGAAAGGAGTAACCGATTTTGACTTCAAATTTGGTATGTGGTAATATTTTCTTCTATCTCCGGCTATGTTCGAAGATGGGCCATATTGGTCCACTCCTTCGAGTACCTCTTCCACAAAGGTTAAATATTTAGTGAAATATTGATTATTTAATAACATCTATACTACTTATTTGAATCCTCTGAAATTCACATGAATACAAATAGTATTAGTTTATTAGTCGCTATGAGCTCGAGCAAAATGGGCGAAGTTGCCACGTCCCTTTTGGTACCTTCCACACAAATGGACAATTTTGAACCAAAAGTTACCAGCTTATAACTTTAATACCAGTGCATACAAATGCTTGAAATTGTGTACAGTGTAATGGTTTAATAGAACTTACAATACAGTGAAAAATGGGCATTATTGCCACGCCCCTTTTGGTACCTCGCACACAAAAGGACGATTTTTTAACAAAAGTTAACAGCTTTTAAATTTAACACCAGTGCATACAAATACTTGCAATTTTGTACAGTGCAATGCTTTTATAGTACCTAGAGTCTAGAGAAAAGTGGCCGTTATTGGCACGCCCCTTTTGATACCCCCCTCACAAATGGGGGGTATTATTAAATGCAATTTAAATTGATAATAATTTAATTAAATCAAAAAAATAAATAAATTTACTAATATTTTTTGGGACTCAAGGTGAGGGGATTCATTAGTCGGTTTACCCGACTGAACTTTCTTACTTGTTTTATTTTGTATTAATAAATTTAAACCGTTTAATCATTTAATTAACGCATTCAAATTACTTGAATAGCTCTGTTTGCTATAAAATAGTAGAATAAATTTTAAACATACAGGGTTTTCCAACAAGAGGTGTTATTTTGAATCACACGGTATTTCAGTAGCTGTTACTTTTGAAGCTTTTATTCTTTAACATTTGACAAGTACAAACTACGCCATTACTAAAAATGGAACGATGCACGATTCATCAACGCATTGAAATTATTAAAATTCGAAAAATCGAAAATCATCGAAAAATCATCTTGACTGATGAGGCCCATTTCCACCTCGGTGGCTACGTCAACAAGCAAAATTGTCGCAACTGGGGCTCGGAAAACCCAATAGTTATTGTTGAGAAGCCTCTCCATCCTCAACGTGTGACTGTTTGGTGCGGTTTATGGTCCGGCGGGGTCATTGGACCTTACTTTTTCGAAAATGAGTTTGGATCAACAGTTACGGTGAATGGATTGCGCTATCGAGAGATGATTAATAATTTTTTATGGTCGGAGTTGGTTGGTATTGATCTGGACAACGTTTACTTTCAACAAGATGGCGCTACGTGCCAACAGCCCAGCGTCGATTCAAGACCTCAAAGATAGAATTCGTGAGGCTATCGGGGACATAGGGCAGCCACATTGCGATTTGGTTATGGAAAATTTCATGAAAAGGATATGGTCCTGTAAGCGTGGTCGTGGTGGCCATTTGACTGATGTTGATTTTCATTAATAACGGCATACCTTCATCTTAATTATGAAATAAACATCCGATCATTTATCTCAAAAAATTGCGTTTTTCTTTGAATAACAAAATAACACCTCTTGATGGAAAACCCTTTATTAAAATCCGTTAAATGGTCATGCCTTAATTAATTAAGGGCCTATTTTAGAATAAAAGAATGAATAGAAGACTTATTTCGTCTGTATAGCTAAAATCTATCTCCGTTGTCCTTCTTAAATCTCTCTTTTCCGAGTGTAGCTAAGGAATTGCAACTTCCTTTCATCGATGTTAACTACCCAGCTAACCAAATGATACGACATTGGCTGATATCCGAAAATTCTGCACATTCTCTGAACTCTTCAGACAAATTCGTTACGACTACGTAACGTAACGACTATTTTTACTAAAAAAAAACGATAAGGTACGGTTCTTCGAACACTATAAATCACTACGTCGTAGTGTTAGTGTTCTTAATAGAATACCCTACGTTTAGCGTTCTGTTATTTTTTATTTTCTACACCACAGATCGCAAATACGAAGCAATCTTAATGAAAATAATTACAGAGCCATTTTTTATCATAGGGACGATGCGTATTATCGATCCATATTTTGATATATCCCCCATATAAAGGTCCCATTCGATAAGTCATACTTACGCTCTAGAGGGAGCATTTTTTAACGGATCATAAAATAAATTTGAAAAAACCGTTGTTGTGAATTAATTTCGTTAAGGGTAATGGCGGTTTTTTTTACAGCACTCTCGCTAACAAATTGTGCAATATATCTCACTTTCAAAATTTAGCTAATGTTTGCGGGCCATGCACGTTTGCCCCGCCCACTTTTTGCAAAAATGTTTTTTCCAAAACCATCTCAGACAAAATAGCTTTCAAACAAAAGAAAAAATTTTAAAATCGGTCCAGTAGTTTAACATTTTTCCATTTTTATATATATAGATAACGAATCTCGCGAAATATAAAAATTGGAAAAATGTATGAAAGATATCCCGAATATATGAGAGAACTAGCTGTAATCTTCAGAAAGAATGAAGGTAATATCTCTTTTGGTTAAAAAGTTATATTTGTTTCAAAATACGAAGTCCATATCATTTATGTTTTATTTCAATGCAAAAATTCTCTACAAAATGTCTAAGTAAGTTAAGATCTTTTTGAGAGTATTTATACCCTACACCACACTGTGGTACAGGGTATTATGACTTTGTGCAGTTGTTTGTAACACCCAAAAGGAGAAGAGATAGACCCATTGTTTATTATACCGATCGACTTGTAATCACTTTCTGATTCAATAAATATGTCCGTCTGTCTGTCCGTCTGTCTGTCCGTCTGTCTGTCCGTCTTTCTGTCCGTCTGTCTGTCCGTCTGTCTGTAGATGTATTCTTGTAATCAAAGTACAGGTCGCAATTATGGACCGATCTCAACGAAACTTTGTACATATCTTTCTTTTGGCCCAAGGACGATCCATATTGAATTTGGTTAAAATCGGTTCACATTTACATATAGCTCCCATACATATGTACCTCCGATTTGGCATATATGCACGGTATAAGCAACATTTTTGAACCGATTTGTACAAAAATTGACAGAGAGTAGTCTCGTGATACACTTAGATATAATACAAATTTTGGGGGAGATCTGTTCAGATTTAGATATAGCCCCCATATATATGTTACCCCCGATTTGACAACTAAGCGCTGTAGAAACTGTATTTTGTATCCGATCACAGCGAAATTCGACAGAAAGAGGTTTCTTATTACATGGAGGAATAGTGCCAAATTCGGATAAAATTTGTTCAGATTTAGATATAGCCCCCATATATATGTTACACCCGATTTGAAATTTAAGCGCTGTAGAAACTGTATTTTATATCCGATCAGTACGAACTTCGGCATAAAGAGGTTTCTTATTACATGAAGTAATACTTTACTTCCGATCATTACAAAATTCTCCAGAAAGATGTTTCTCAATTTAGGAACGAATATGTATTGCTTAATTTAGCGATTATCGGTTCAGAATTAGACATATCCACATATATATGTTCTTACCCATTTACCAATTATTCCGCCCGACTTTCTGCCTTTCCTTACTGGTTTTTGATGAACTTCTTTTGTAATATTATATAATAGTATGTATTTGTTAAAGCCTTTAATAATAAATTAAAAGACTTCATTTAAAAAGAATGAGAATTCGCGGATTTTTTTAGTGATATTATTACACTAAGACATTTTAAAATATATTCTTATGAATTTCGCGGATTGTGGAGTCGGCAATTACATACAGTAATTATGTGCTCATCCGGGCTAACTTATGTATATTGTATGAATTGCTTAAAACCATAATATATCTTAAGAGAGAAACTAAAATGAATGGATTTATTTTGAGGTTATGTAAATTTTGCAAAGTGCATAATTTGAACAATCATCAAAATAAAATGACGCGCCTCTGATTTCGGAATAGATCGGTAAAAATCCTTTTAATTCATATGAACTTCCGCCATATCTGTACCGCGCACTGGATGTGCCTTGACGATCATCGCTGAGACAAAAGTGTCTCATTTTTCGCGTACAAGACTTCGATCTTCAAATGCGTAGCCACGGTTGTTAACTGCACCACAGCAGAACCCCCAAAGAACATATAAATGAATTTAAGAACTTTATACTATAAAAATTGTCAAGAACTAAATTTGCAATTTTTGCAAAATTTTAAAAAAGTAAATAAAATTTCATTGATTCATTATTTTGTTACGTATATATGTAGCTACTTCCAGCCATGGATATGTAGCTACTTCCAGCCACTATAATCGCTTCTTCGGTGATACTTCATTACAGAGAGGGGCGCGCTGACTACGGGGAAAAAACAAAAAACACTTAAAATCGCATTTCCAAAAGTTATGAGCTATATTTTTTCGCGGAATGATCTCACATGAACAATGCCCATAAAAAAATTCTTCCTTCATGTGTCCCTCGTATTTTTTGTAACTGACCAGTACCTCTAGAATGAATAGTTTGGCCACAAACTCTAAAAGATTCAATAAATATAAACATTTCTAGGTTTTTTTCTACATTTTTGCAATGTATGTGCTTATATTTTTTAAAGTATATAAGATAACAACAAAAATTTTTGGGATAAAACTTTTATTTTTGTGGTTTATCCAATTCCATCAATATTTGCACCGAAATCTGTGCACAACGTGAGAAAAGTGACATCTAACATAGATTACCCCAATGAAAAAAATGTTGACTTTTGCCCATATGTGTACTTTATATTACATTGATTTTTGGTGTTCTGTTCAAAAGGACACTAACACTACGACGTAGTGATTGATAGTGTTCGTAGAACCGTACCGTAGCGTTAGTGAACACAAAAACCGATTTTTTTTAGTGTATTCTGTTCCTTTGGAAAGTTTGTATTAGTGTACTGTTAGCGACGAAAGAACCGTACAGAACTCTGTTTCTAACCCAGACAACCGATTGCGACAAAACTTGACATGCTTCTCAAAGAGGTATTAGAGGGCCTCAAAATTGGCCACTTCGGGTGGGAAAAATGTCGCTTGATTGATAAAATCTTTTTTGAGTGCTGCCTACAAAAATCTTTCGCACACACAGAAAACAGTTTCGTTGCTTCTACCGAATTTTGGTAGTTCTGTCTACTATCATGCGATTCCATCAGGACAGCCAACATTTTGGTTGTGGTATACTTCTGCTTCTATGTTGACAATAATCATATCTGGTTGCGCCAACTACGAAAATTGTAGCACTAATTATGTAAATTGTATGCTGCCACAACCAACAGTTTTAAAAATTGGTTGTTCTGACAATTTGTCAGTCATATACTACGGACAATTAATTAAAAACCTTTTTTATTAGTTTTTATTTTAATTATTGAACAAAAAACCAAACAATTTGACAATTTTGATTTTATAGGGTGCCCAAGTTGGTCACCTACAACATTTTTTTTTTCAAATTTAGACTTTTTGAAGTCTACCCTACTCCAGTACCTAATTAAAATGTGGTTTAGATTTAGTGAAATATTTTTTATCTGGTAACTTCTATACTACCTATCCGAATCCTCTATAATGAACTGTTCTTCCTATGAACCGGGTATCGAAGCTACTGGTTATGACGCAGAAAAGAGTATTAAGCTAAAAGAAGACTATGTTGAGATACAAATAACATTTTTCCCAAATTTGTTGTGTTTTCTTTTCCTAATTTTGGGAGAGTCATCGTATTAATAGAATTTAGTCAGCAAAAATTCCTGCAGAGCAATATTTCTCCTCTCGGTGAATACAAAACTGGTCACATCTACCCTCGTATACTGACTGCTCCCTAACCTTTTGATAGATTCTCTTTTGGTGGGATTATACAATGTGAGCACTTTGTTCCCGTTGTCATTGCAGCCACTACAGTTGTCACCAATACACCGAAAAAATAAATTTCTCAGAAGAGATGGAGAGAAAAAAGACAAACTCAAAATGAAAGTCATTCAACATTCACCCGTGATTCATATTCATTCTGTTTGTGCATTCATTCAGTCAGCCGTTGTTGGAAAGAAAGACTTACTGAATGATTGCAGGAATGAAAGGGAATGGTGTGTCCGTCTCGTATCCTGTCGTCGTGCTTTCGTTGTTCACTCGTTCGTTTACACTTGAAACACTTCAACTTAATCGTAATCGTCATTATTATTATCTCTTCGTATTCTTCTAGGCGATGACGGCGACGACGAAGACTACGACAACTCAAACGTCCGACCTCTTGTTTAGTTTGTTGTGTATGTCAGTCAAGTGTTTAAATATCTCCTGAATAAGGAAGTAAATCGAGCCAGGACATACATGAGGACCTTTTTGATATGCGTGTAAGAACTAGTCGCACGTGAAGCTTTCGTACACACAGAGTGTGAAGATTTTGCTAGAGAGATGAATAGAAATAGAGAACGAAGATGTAGACATTGATGTCATAAGATGCAAGGATGATTATAAGGAAGGGAGTTGGGGAGAGGGAGCCAAGAAGCAGCACAAAACCTTAATGCTGTTTTTTGTTCACAATTTCTATACAATTGTTCTTGAATAAATGTAGTGGGTGAATGAAAGCCTGAACTGAATGAGCAAATTTTTTTTTGTATATTTATCATATCTAACCCAGCTATAATGGCGACCTGTTTCTATTCCCCTAACTCAAAATGTTCCCAAACACGAAAAGGCCAAAGAATACGAGAATGGAAAAGAGAAGAAAAAAGGCATTTACATTTAAAGAAATTTTACGGAAGCAGTTGTGCTTTTTTGTTGTAAGGACAAACACAAAACTTTAACTTTTGTTTGCCCGCAAACGAAAAAAACTTAAGAAAATAAATACTCTTCCTTTTTTGAAAAGAGCACAGAAAGGAGAAACGGATAAAAGAGGCTTTGATGAATTACTAGGAAGTGGATAAAGGCGATATGCTAAAAAGATTTTCATAGACATTCCCTATTCCAAAGGATTTCTATTTCCCCATTTAAATGGAAATGTCGTCAAATAAATATTGCGAGATTTTTTTCTATTAAACAGAGACAATTTAAAGAATAGGAAGAAAGCGAATAATCATTCTATAGAATGTATACGAAAAATCCCAAAATCGCATGAAAAAGATTATTTGTAAAAAAAATAAAAAGCAATTATGTTCAGTGGTACAAAAAAATCCACATTGCGAATTAAATGTAGTATTAAGAAATAGGAGATTTAAAAAAAACTGTCAGAGAAGACTAATTGATATTTTTTAGAATTAAGATTCAGAAAAAAGTACCAACAAACAAATTTTGCCTACGAACAATTTAAAATACAAAAAGTAAAAAAAGAAACAAAAATATAGGGGTTTTCAACAGGGACCCTACAAAAGTAGATCGGCAGGGACAGCAAACGACGCCATATTTTTTGCCGCTCTTTTGACATTTCTCTTCAGTAAGGGTTGCCATTTCATGATGGAAAGATATACGAGCCAACAACGAGTCGAAATTATTAAAATTTACTACCGAAATTCGGAGTCAGTGGCCTCAACGTTAAGAGCGTGAAAATCGAAAAATCATCTTCAGCGATGAGGCTCATTTCTGGCTGAATGGCTTCGTCAATAAACAAAATATGCGTTAGACAGCAATCCACACGTACTCCATGAGTCATCCTTGCATCCCGAAAAAATTACGGTTTGGTGCGGTTTATGGGCCGGCGGCGTCATCGGGCCGTACTTCTTCCGTGATGATCAAGACCGGCACATTACTTTGAATGGGAATCGCTACCGTTCAATGATAACCGAATATTTTTGGCCCCAATTGGATGATATGGACTTGGAGGACATGTGGCGCCACAAGCCACACAGCAAATGCCACAATCAATTTATTGGAAACCAAGTTTGGAGAACGTGTTATTTCACGAAATGGTCCAGTCGATTGGCCGCCTCGGTCGTGCGATTTAACGCCGTTAGACTATTTCCTGTGGGGCTACGTCAAGTCTATGGTCTATGCCAACAAGCCAGCGACGATTGATGAACTTCGTACGAATATCGAACGTGAAATTGCAGCAGTATCGGCCGATTTATGCTTGAAAACCCATCGAAAATTGGGTTCAGCGTCTGGACTTCTGCAAGCGTGCCCGTGGTGGCCATGCAAAAGAAATCGAGTTCCATACATAATGGCATTGAACGTACTTTCACAGGAAGAAAGAATTTCATTGATATCCAAAACCGTTTTTGTTTTATTTGAAAAAACTTTTGTAGCGCTCTATTTGCCAAACCCTTTATAAAAATACAAACCTTCAAAAATGCAAAACAACCCAAATAGAATAATAATAAATTACAAAAATACCAAATCACAAAGAATACAAAATCAGAAGAATACAAAAATAAAAATACAGAAACATAAAAATACAAAATACAGAAATAAAAAAAAATAAAAATATTAAATATCAAAATATATAAATATAAAAATATGTATAAAAATATAAAAAATTAAATATATACTAGAAATACTAGCACTTTGCCATGTCCACAAGAAATTCAATTAGAATTTACTTGTAGAAATCACTCACACATTAAGAGTAAAGCTTTATAGTAAAAAGCTTTTTTCTTATTGCTTTAAGTGTTTTGTTGTAATATTTATTTTACAACAAGTCAGCTGTGCCGTGCTTTTGTCCATGTCGGTTGCCCGTTATTATTTCGGTCTGTAATCGTTATGATTTAAACTGAGATACTCTCTCGGGATGACGGGGGTCACGCCCCAGAAATCATGATATAGTCTGTGGGCACGCAATGAAATACTTGTAATATATTTTGCCATGTAAAATACTTGCTTTCTATCACTGTATAGAAGCAGGTTGGTCTTTAGCTGAGAGAGTATCTCAGTTTAAATCATAACGATTACAGACCGAAATAATAACGGGCAACCGACATGGAAAAAATAAAAATATAAAAACATAAAAATAAAAATATAGAAATTTAGAAATTTAGAAATATATAAGTATAAAAAGATAAAATTATTAAAATATAAAAATATAAAAATATAAAAATATAAAAATATAAAAATATAAAAATATAAAAATATGAAAATATAAAAATATGACAATATAAAAACATAAAAACATAAAACCATAAAAACGTAAAAATATAAAAACATAAAAACATAAAAATATCAAAATATCAAAATATCAAAATATAAAAATATAAAAATATAAAAATATAAAAATATAAAAATATAAAAATATAAAAATATAAAAATATAAAAATATAAAAATATAAAAATATAAAAATATAAAAATATAAAAATATAAAAATATAAAAATATAAAAATATAAAAATATAAAAATATAAAAATATAAAAATATAAAAATATAAAAATATAAAAATATAAAAATATAAAAATATAAAAATATAAAAATATAAAAATATGAAAATATAAAAATATAAAAATATAAAAATATAAAAATATAAAAGTTTCAAAATATAAAAATATAAATATGTAAAAATGTAAAAATATAAAATTATAAAAATATAAAAATATAAAAATTTAAAAATATAAAAATACAGTATAACCTCTCTAATCCGGACACTCGATAGTCCGAACTATCCAGTAATCCGGACAGCTCAGTGATTCGGACAATTTCGAAATTTTACCTCTGTAGTCCGGACATCAATATATTTTTGTGTTTCTTTTTAAGTTTTTTATCGTTATTATACCTTTAGCCAAAAACAATAATTATGTAGTGGTTCTGGGAAATGATAATTTTTTTCAAAGTAACTGGTGGGTGCTAGATTTCAAAATTTGTAATGAAATTGGTGCTTGGAAATATGAGGCGAAAAATTATAAAGTGATAAATCTGCTGTATTATTTTTGAAAAGCGTTGAGGAAGTGGAACTTGACTCTGCTCTATTTTTGAGGGCTCTTCCAACAACAACGTTTTTAACTCAACTCCAGGCAGAAAAATGTTAGCAGACAGATTTTCCTTCATGATAACGAGTCTGGATCTCATACTTTGCCTTTCCTTTTAATATGTAAGCATGAAAATCCACTTCCTTTTGTATATAAGTCTACCAAAAAAGGCTGGATATCGACTTCCGTTTTTAAAGATTGAAGAAATTTCTGATAAATGCTAAGAAGCCGCTGATAGCACTTCAGTTATTGGGTAAGACTTCATCACAAGAAAATTAAATCAATACGGAGGATTACACAGAAAGAAAATGGGACAATACAAATCTTTCATTTCTTGTTCACAACTGATGATGTTATAGTTCCGTCAGTTCCGTCAGTTATGTCAAACGAAAATATTGAAAAGTATATAGACTCCATTGTAGTCTTGAAGAAATTCACTATTTTTTGTAGACAAATAAGAAAGCAGCCGAACCCTTTGAAGTGCTATTTTATAGGCTAAGAAAGTAATAATATTTCTAAAAAAATTAAAAACAGATTTTAAAAAACTGCAAAAAGGTAATCGTAAAAGAGTCGATTGTATTTATTATTTATCTTTTTCTTTTTAAGGAACGCGTTTCTTAATAAAATATTAAAATATGACCCACTTTCGATTTTTGTACTGTAGTCCGGACAATTCAGTAATCCGGACAAAGGTCGAAACTATATCTGTCCGGATTAGAGAGGTTATACTGTATAATAATATAAAAATATGAAAATATAAAAATATACAAATATAAAAACATAAAAATATAAAAACATAAAAATATAAAAATATTATATATTTATGTATGTATTTTATATATGTATGTATGTATTCTACTTAAGAGCAATGTATCATGTTCATGTATTTTTTTTGAAATCCTACTAACTGAAGCGTCGTGTGTCCTAATGTAGTATACCATTGAAATCTGTTTGACCGAAGGTTTTTTAAAAAATTATATCAAGTATAAAAAATCCCACATCTGTCTAGAGTAGAGAAAGCCAAGACTAATGGTGTTTTCTTTTGTGCCACAAAATTTTAAATTTGTTTCTGTCTTTCGCCCCAAAAGTGCCTTTTTGTTTTCGTTTGTAAAAAATTCTGCGCTTTGATAGGGTTTCGTTTTTTTTGTAAAAAATGTCGTACTTGCACGGTGCAAAAATGCAACATTTAAGCCCTGCATTGGAGTATTCTTTGTTTTTAGGTTTTTAGTGATTTAAAAGGCTAGTTTTTTGCATTTTTGTTTTCGATTCTAACCATAGAAAATGCAGCAAATGCAAGAGGGTGTAGGCGACATTATTAAAATGCTGCTCTCTGACAGGGCAACATCTTTTTTTCAGAAAAGAAAACACCGTAACTCTTCACTGCGTTGTGTAGCCCCTAAAATTATGCAACAAGAAGTTGCATCTCGGTGTCATTTCCTCCTCCTGGTGGTTGTTGTGCTTCAACCCATCTCAGTGATTGAATTTTGTTTAGTAGTATGTAGTAGTAGAAGTAGTCGTAGTTGTCGTCTGTCGTAGTGTTGTTGCTGTATAAACTTCCATTAGAACTCCCTCGAGTGTACTTTGTTTAAATTGCTAAAAATGCCAACTGGCGTGCATGCATGTGCATGTTTCAGCAACATCTATACACAATATACGAGTATAGTTTAGCTGTCTATAAAAATATATGTAAAAGTGTGTGTTGTGTTTACTTTTTAGCACAACGACACAAGTTTTGGATTTCCCAACACAAACAAAT
Source organism: Eudasyphora cyanicolor (assembly GCA_963930755.1). NCBI lineage: Eukaryota > Metazoa > Arthropoda > Insecta > Diptera > Muscidae > Eudasyphora > Eudasyphora cyanicolor. The sequence goes on along the minus strand of OZ005736.1, from coordinate 89,135,006 downwards.
GGATAATCTAGGAATTCAGCAAAATGTGCGATAAAGAGAAGACTTAACTGAAGAAATGTCACAAATGAGTAGGACCACTAGGGGGTTACCCAGTGACACTTGTAATGAGAAAAATGAACTTATTTAAAACGAAATATAAGAAAAATAAAGCTGTTCCTGGCATTCTCTGTTTCAACAGATTTTGTCGATAAAAAAACTAGCATCCATCACTTATAGCCACACAGTTTGCTGGGTTAAGTGCAACAGACGTACATATGTACATATACATATGTACGTACATATGTGGCCTTACCAAATAGCGTACGGATGCACTCGAGCGTGTTATAGTGTTGCACATAAAGACAACTTGTTATGGTCCCTATATGGAAGCAAAACTGCGGGGCTTAATGTTTATTGTTAATTTAAGTTTTTAATTATACTCCTTGGAATTTAGAAGTTAGTTTCTAAAGATGTCTAAGTAGATGCTGAGCAGAGCTCTTTCTCATCATATGTACTTATATACCGAAAACGAACTTTCATCTCATTATCATATTTCCAACAAATATTGAAAGTATTGAAGTGATGAAAATTATATAGAATAGAGGAAATCTGTTAGTTGCTCACAGTGCATTTTTACACCCTCCTCACCTTACAGAGAAGAATTTGTCAATTTTGAGTGAGAGCACCAGAAGGAACTAAATTGTAGGCGATGCAAAGGAATTGCACTGTAACAAATTTGAAAAACTTTGGCATTCCAGTATTAACTTAAAGTTTCCGTTGAAATGGGTTTGTTTAGAATCGATCAAGCGTTCATTCCATGTCAAACCGAACACCTTTTTTGGATCACCATTCCCGATTTCAGAATAAATTGGCATATCGATTCTCTGGTCAAAACTAAACTTTTTATATTTGGCGAAAAAAAATAGAAAAAAAAATTTCCAGATGTTATTAGCATCTCAAATCTGAGAAAATACACACAGAATACAGTTTGGTTGCCTCAACCGAATTATTTGCCAATCGAATTTTGGTAGTTCTGCCTACTATCATGCTATTCCATCAGGACAACCAATACTTTGGTTGTGGAATACTTCTGCTTCCATGTTGGCAACAATCATATTTGGTTGCGCCAACTACGAAAATGGTGGCTTAAATTTATCTGCTGTAGTTGCCACAACCAACTGTTTTAAAATTAATATTAAACCGATAATTAATTAAAAACAGTTTTCATTAATTTTCATTTTATTTATTGAACAAAAAACAAAACAATTAATAACAAAATTAAAAATTCCATTCCATTATTTATGTAAAACATTTTGCACAACATATTCTGCATTCCACACATTATTATCCACACGAGATTATTTTTCACTACATATACCTTCTTGAACAAAATGTTGAAGATTTTGTTATGTCGAGTAATTTTATTTTTTGTTTGTCATGTATCAGCAAAAGAATAGAAACCAATCTTTCGGTTGTATTTCCCAAAATACATTTAATTATTCTAAATTTGGAAAATTATTGGGATAACCAATAAACGATTATTTATTAATATTTTTTCTGTTGTAGTAACCAATTATTCGTTGCAATAATAATCTGTGGTCAATTGATACATTTTCTGTTGTCAAGAATAAAACATTGGTTGTCATAAGCAAAAATGGATCATATGGTACTATAATATAAATTTAAGATTGGTTACCACAACTAACCGAGTGTCAATGAAAAAAACAATCTTAATTCGATTGATACATCCATCGATTTAGTTGCAAGCATTTTAATTTGATCGTATCCATGTTATTATTGTTGTTTCAACTAATTATATATAAATACAACCGACAGACGGTGTATGCAATATACTTTTTGTTGCTAGTACTAGTTTTTTTATTGTTATAATCGAATTCCAACCAATTATTTTCCTGGGTGTAGGAAAATATCCTTAAAGCGTGTACGTTTCGAGTTCTGTATTTTCGGAACGCGTAGACGGATTTTTACAAAAGAAGGATAATTTTAAAGGTCGTAAGTTCTTTTTTTCATAGCAGGGATATATGTTCGCGTAGTTAACGGTTTTGAATGCATCCAATGCATCTGCATATTTAATTTGCATTTTACACATCAATGACACCATCTTAAAATGCTGTGCAAAATATAGTTACGTAGTCCCATATATTCTAAATGAACGCTGAACATGTGAAGATGGTGTTCAGCCCCGTTTCTTTTTTTTTAAAACATATTTATTAAAAAATCCTGAGATGTGAATATTGCATGTGTCATATTTTAAAAACGTGTTTGTGGCTGTATACGAATTAGAGCTCTTCTTAAAGGACTTGACTAGGACCTCCTAGATATATATAGAGATATTTATATATATTTGAATCTTGTGTTGTCTTCTGTTTCTATATAAGAGCATTTTTACTTAAAAATGTCAGAAATCAAAATTGTTTTTCATTGAAATGATTATGTTTATTTTCTGATTTCAATATTTATCATAGTTTATAAAGGAAAATCATTGGCATTTTTTAGTAAATATTGTTTTAAAAAAAGAACAAGGCTGAACACCATCTTGAAATTTGCAGGGTCAGTTAAGGACAAATTGGGCTTCATGACTATATTTTTCACAGAATTCTAAGTTGGAGTAATTGATGTGCATGATGCATATGTAACTAATGCAAAATTAACCGGCATTAATATATGCAGTTGAAAGTACAAGTCACGACCTTACAAACGAGACTTCATTTGCAAAATTCCGTCCACGCGTTTGCATAATATGTAACTTCCAAAATACACCTTTGCAGATATTTTCCCAAATTTTTCAGATTTCAGATGCTTATAAAATATAAAAAAAAATGTTTTTTTTCTCGCCAACTACAAGATGATTTTTTTCTATAGTAAAACGCATATACAAATTTTCAAGACAATCGGAAATGTCGACCAGATATTTTTCGAAAAATCGTTCGGTTTGACATGGAATGAACGATATGTGATAGTTGTGTGTGGCAAATATAATACATTTTTGGAGTGTACTTCAAGCAGAATATGTTTGGGACAGTGTACTACAGAAGCGATCGTTTTTCATCGGATGTTGGAGACCGACCCATACTACTGTATACCGCTGATGGCCAAAATTCCAAACTTTAATTCTACCTCTTCTACAAACGTACCAAGGTTTGTAGCAATCAGTTGTCTGCTTAAGAAACGTCCGGAATTATTCCCCTTTCTCTAATTGCCCCTACTGTGCATCGCAGAAATAGGTTCTGGTAGCAAAACTTATTCTTGCAATGTACCGTATATGGGTAGCTCTTTCTCAAGTGTCACAGATCAAAAATTAGATTTTTCTCCAATTCTCAGAAAATGTTGCCCTAGTATGTGGGAGCAATGACCCACAATATTAAAAAAATTAATGGAAATTGGAGGCAGGGGCGAGGTCAAAGTTCAGAAAAATCGATCTTTTGCCTCTGTAATGGGATTTTCAAGTTAATTTTAATGCTACAAGGCATAAGACATTGAAAATAGAAAATAGCGTTTCTTTAAGCATTTTCAGCGTACTTTTCATAAAAAATAATATTTCAGTTTTGAAATTTTTTCGGTCACTTTTCGCGTAAACGAAAATATAAATTGCGATATCTCAGAATCGATCTAATTTGGAATCGATCCAATGGTGTAATTTTGGAGTGGGCGCGACATAGGTTCAGAAGTTACATTATAATAACTGAAAATCTTCACCAAATTACAAAGAAAAAATATTTGTATGTGTTTTCAATTATATTTTGTTTGTTGATTTTATTTATCAAATATTTCTTTCTTTGTAATTTTGTGAAGATTTTCAGTTATTATAATGTTACTTCTGAACCTATGTCGTCCCCACTCCAAAATTTAAACTATCGGTAAAGTACATATGGACCTTGTTTTATAAAAAATTTAAGGAAAAAAATTAGATCGATTCTGAGATATCGCAAATTATATTTTTGTTTCCGCGAAAAGTGACCGAAAAAAATTTAAAAATAGAATTAGTATTTTTTATGAAAAGTACGCGGAAAATGCTTTAAGAAACGCGTTTTTCTACTCTGAATGTCTTATGCCTTGTAGCATTAAAATTAACTTGAAAACCCCATTTGAGAGGCAAAAAATCGATTTTTCTGAAGTTTGATCTCGCCCCCTGCCTCTAAATTTCGTTTAATTTTTTAATATTGTGGGTTATTACTCCCACATACTAGGGCAACATTTTCTGAGAATTTGCGAAAGATTAAAATTTTGGCCTGTGACGCTTGAGAAAGACCTACCTATATCTACAATTTTCATAATATGGAAATCTGACAAAAAATATATCTATTGAGTGTGAGTTAAGTAGGAACAAGTAAGAAATTTTCAGTCGGGTAAACCGAATTATTCTGTCAAATTGTGTGGAACGTACCAGAAGAGGTTTAAAAAATATACCTATATTTCGCTGAACAGTATATACTTTAAATACATTGCACTCTGCCGAATTATAAGCGTTTATGTGGACTGCTATATTACCGTTATGAGATATTAAATTGTGGTATGATTTGACCATTTTGTGTGGGAGGTACAAAAAGGGGCGTGGTGATAATTATAAAAGCATTACACTGTACAAAATGTCAAGTTTTTTTACACTGGTATTAATGTTATAAGCTGTTAACTTTTGGTGCAAAATGATGCATTTGTGTGGGAAGTACCAAAAGGGGCTTGGCCACTTCGCTCATTTTTCTCTAGTTGATAGCGACTAATAAACTAATACTATGTGTGAAATTTCACATGATTCGAATTTATTAAAGAATCAATATTTCACAACATGTTAATCATTTGTGCACTGAAAAAAAATTTGACCTGAAATTAAAAACTATATTGCCTTTAAATCAAAGATTTAATCTGTCTTTGTTTGAAGAACAAATTTCTTTAAATTTAAGAAAATTTACTTGATTTCAAAGAAATGTTCATTCATTTAAATTAAAATTTCTTACTTCTATAATAAGATATCCATAATACTATGTAAGGTTGACTTTAACGTTACGTCATAAAATTAAAGAAAAATTAATTGATTGCAGTGCAACTGTCATTAACTGAAGTACATATTTTAATAGTTTGTAAGATTTTTTCCTTAAAGATGTAGAAATTCTCATGTCATGTTTTTAAAAATAATTTGCCCTTAATTTTCAGTCCACTTTTCTTTGTTTTTTGAATTAAAGATTAGTTATCTTTTAAATTAAGAGATCGTTTTTATCTGCGAGAAGACACTTTAGCCTCTTTTTGGTCGCAAAATTGAGAATAATAGTGAGAGTTACAGTGAAGTTCGTTTGGAATTTTTTGGAATCATGTGCGCGCTTGGGCGAGTGCACATTTTTATCCCCTCACCTTAGAGAGGAGGGTTTGTTACGAGCCAAAAGTGTAACACGTCGAAGGAGTGACCTAAGACCCTAAGTATGATCGGCGGAAATCCGTTTTGGGTCATTTTAAGTCATTTCAGCAATGTCCGTCCGTCCGTCTGTCTGTCTGTTGGCTGGTGCGCACGATAACTCTCGAAAGGAGTAACCGATTGACTTCAAATTTGGTATGTGGTAATATTTTTCTCTAGCTCCGGCTAAGTTCGAAGATGGGCCATATTGGTTCACTCCTTCAGTAAACAACCCCCTCCATTATTACTTTATCATGTGCTTGGTTTAATTACAAAATGTACTTAATCTAAAGTCATTTTATGTATTTAATGTAAGCACAAGGCGTAATTGATTTAAAAATGTGAAGTCTTTCATCGCAGTATAAGGCGTAATTTTTTCAAAGAAGTTTGATGTTTTGATTTAAAGATGTTTAGTGACTTTAATTGTAGTACAAGATGTATTTATTTTAATAGTCTTTGTCTTTGGAGCCAAATCAAAGAAAAAATCTTAAAAGTTAAGAAAATTTCAATGAAAAGTACACTTTTTTCAGTGTGGGGAGGTACCTAAAGGAGTGGACCAATATGACCCATCTTCGAACTTAGCCGGAGACAGAAAAAAATGTTACCACATACCAAATTTGAATGCAATCGGTTACTCCTTTCGAGAGTTATCGTGCGCACCAGCCAGCAGACAGACAGACGGACGGACGGACATTGCTCATTCGACTTAAAATGACCCAAAACGGATTTCCGCCGAACATACTTGGGGTCTTAGGTCACTCCTTCGATGTGTTACACTTTTTTCCGTAGCAAATGATATATACCCTCGTCACGCTAAAGTGAGGGTATAAAAATACAGGGTTTTCCAACAAGAGGTGTTATTTTGAATCACCCGGTATGTCGGTAGCTGTCACTTTTGAAGCTTTTATTCTTTGACATTTGACCATTAGAAACTACGCCATTACTAAAAATGGAACGATACACGATTCAACAACGCATTGCAATTATTTAAATTCTAAAAATCGAAAATCATCTTGACTTATGAGGCCCATTTCCACCTCGGTGGCTACGTCAACAAGGAAAATTGTCGCATCTGGGGCTCGGAAAACCCAAGAGTTATTGTAGAGAAGTCTCTCCATCCTCAACGTGTGACAGTTTTGTGCGATTTATGGTCCGGCGGGGTCATTGGACCTTACTTTTTCGAAAATGAGGTTGGATCAACAGTTACGGTGAATGGATTGCGCTATCGAGAGATGATTAATGATTTTTTATGGTCGGAGTTGAATGGTATTGCTCTGGACAACGTTTACTTTCAACAAGACGGCGCTACGTGCCACACAATCAAGGAAACCATTACTCTGTTACGGGAAAAGTTTCCGGACCGTTATCTCTCGAACCGAGATCTTGTGATTTAACACCTTGCGACTTCTTCCTTTGAGGCCACGTGAAAGATAAGGTCTACGCCAACAGCACAGCGTCGATTCAAGACCTCAAAGATAGATTTCGTGAGGCTATCGAGGACATAAGGCAGCCACTTTGCGATTTGGTTATGGAAAATTTCATGAAAAGGATATGGTCCTGTAAGCGTGGTCGTGGAGGCCATTTGACGGATGTTGTTTTACATTAATAACGGCATACCTTCCTCTTTATTATGAAATAAACATAAATGAATACCTAAATAACACCTCTTGTTGGAAAACCCTTTATTTCATAAAAAAAACATGAATATACTTGTATTTTAATTAAAATCAGATATATACAAAGAAATGAGTTCCCATTTGAATAAAAATTATTACATTTTCCTAATTAATTTATGATATTTATACCTACGATCTCTATTCAACTAAAGAATATAATATAGAGTTTGTGTACGCATTGATTACATTTTGTAAATGATTTCTATTGCAGTGATTGCGAACAAAAAGATTTTACAAATCTATGCAATTAGCAGCAACATCAATTAATGACAAATTATATTGGTGTCCAATAGACACACATACACACATTCAAAGCGCCAAACGAAATATACACCCACATATTCTTTAGGGACGCTAGGACCACCCGTATGCAACTATAGTTGCATAGGAGAAACGACTGCTGCACACATACACATACACACTTTTAGATAAACGATAAGAAAATTGCTGATTATTGGCAACATCTTCGATTTGGCAAATTGCAATTTAAGCGAACATTTGCTCGCCATTCTTTTTTGGAATTTTCATTCAACTTGAGAACGCTCGTTTAGATTAGTCAGCGCGTCTTTGGAGTGTATGTTGGCATTATAAAAGTTAACGATTTGCCATCAATTCTTCAATGCAATTCAGTTTACTTGTATTGCATGTGTAGAGAGGTCTCTTCTTCTACCTCTTACTCTCTTTCCCATTGTCTCTCCCGTTCACCTGTTATTGACCTCATTTTAAGCTTTTGTGTTGGCTTTTAGTTTTTTCCGTTTTTTTTTTTTCATTTTTAGAATTCATGTTTTCCTATTCATTCGTTTGCACTTGGTGCTCGGTTCACATACTGTTACGAACATTCGCCTACCCATATTCACAACCACACGTACACACGTTCTGCTGCTAAATAACAAAGGATATGTTACATGGTTTACATGCCTTATTTATTTTACACTTGAAATTATATTTACTCGGCGATGTCGATGAAAGGCAAAGTTTAACCCCTTCCCGTCTCCGTAACCATTACACCCAACTTACATCTGATCCACACAGAAATTATTCTTCATTGCATTTCCAGCAGAGAAGAGACAGAGTGCGAGTGAGGGGATGTCGTGAGCAGCTCTCATTCCACGAGAGAGTTCAGCAAATACTCTGTCGAACTGTAAGTGAATCGGAAACTAAAGTGTAACGGTAACTGTAACATGTTGTTGCAATTCGTGTTGTTTTTGTTGCAAACTTACATTAAGTTCCACGAATGCAAAGGAGAGCAGGGAAATTTTAACTATGTTAGTCTAGTGGTATGTGTATTTATGATTGGGGTATGTTTGTTGGTTGCCGAGTATATGTGCGAGTGTGTGTGGGAATACGGACATATGTTTAGTTTCTCACAACAGTCATTGCTGATTTACTGGTACCTCAAAGGTACTATGATAAGTCGAGTTAAGGTTAAATACATAGTTCATTTCACGGTCATATACATCGCCATCGAAAATAATTATGCTTTAGATCCAGAAAATCATTAATCACTCCACGAACACAAGGTCATAACTGCTAATCAATCACCACTTTAATTGCATTTAGAGGATTGCGTGTATTTGAGCATATAAAGGGTGTCTCACGAAAAAGTTGCGTTTTACAAATTGTTATACAGGGTTTTCCAATAAGAGTGATATGATTTCTTTGAAAAAAACACGCTTATTGTTTTAAGAAATTCAAAAGTTTTTTATTTAATGTGAGGTACATTAAAATGGCCTCCACGTCTTCTTCTGCAGGAACGAATTCGATCAACCCAATTTTCGAGCTCTTTTTCCACTAAATCAAGTTGTATGTCATGAATGGCACGTTCAATATTGACTTGAAGAGAGTCTGGTTTATTTCGAAAGACCAATGACTTCAAATAACCCCACAAAAAATAGTCTAATGGTGTTAAATCACATCTTCTTGGAGGCCATTCAATATCACATTTATTGAAATAATCGACTATTTCTTGAAATATTCGACCCTCCAAACTTTTCTCGCAACAATTCAATTGTTTTATTTGCAGTGTGGCACGTAGCCACAAGCGGTCAATGGCAAGATAGCTCTAAACGAGAGCTAAAATATTGCTCATGGGTCTTAAGGTCGACTGGAAAGTGTTTTTTTTTTGGATTTAAAAAAAATGGACTTGGCATCATTTTAAAATGTGAACGGAAAGTTTGATTTTGCTCTAGCTCCTTAACGGTACGTCGGATCGGAAATATGTCAGTGGCAAAAAGATAGCTCTTAACGAGAGCTAAAATATTGCTCATGGGTGTCAAGTTCGTAGGTCGACTGGAGTGTTTTTTGTTGGATTACACATCTTACATACGTAAGAACAATGTTTACAAATTATTCAGTATTATTATCAAAATAATCGATCTCCAATTGCAACTTTTCGTGCGCTAAGTCCATTATTTTTTTAAATCCAAAAAAAACTTTCCAGTCGATGTACGACCTTGATGCCCATGAGCAATATCTTAGCTCTCGTTAAGAGCTATCTTTTTGCCATTTACCGATTCCCGAACCGATGTACCGTTAAGGAGCTAGAGCAAAAATAAACTTTCCGTTCACATTTGACAGTGATGCTAAGTCCATTTTTTTAAAATCCAAAAAAAAAAAACACTTACCAGTCATGGCATACGACTTGATTTAGTGGAAAAAATGCTCGAAAATTAGGTAAATCGCGTAAAAAAAGCGGAACACATCGAAGGAGTGACCTAAGACCCAAAGTATGTTTGAATTCTTGGTATGATGACCTGCGGCGTTCGAGCTATACGAGGGCGTCCCCACTGGTGGCGATGTTTGACATCTCCAGTCTCCTCAAACAGTTTTATGCACCGGTAGATGAACATGAGGCTAATTCCAAGCGGGCAGAGCGTTTTGAAAATGTTGTTTTTTTTTCATTCCATATTTAAAAAGCGATACGGTTCTCATTATCTAACCACTCCATGGCGAAAACTGAAGCAATTTTGAGTTCACGTTACAAACTAACGCTACACAGGTTAGGTTCCATAATCAACGTGCTAATGGTAGGGTAAGTATTTTGTAACAGTATTTATGAACCTACTAAGTACTTAAAATTACCCAAAACGAATTTCCGCCACACATACATTGGGTCTCATGTCACTCCTTCCACTCATGTCCTCCTTCAGTCCCTTGTTACACTTTTGATCCGTAGCAAATGATATATAACCTCGTCACACTAAAGTGAGGGTATAACATAACATAAAAAAGTTTTGTTTTGATTTTATAGAATAGTATGCCACTATTAACACAAAAAACCAATGTTTAGGTCTTTGAGATAAAACATGTTTTTGTTGCATAGTGGAATCTCTCAGTATAATTTTATAATTACACACACAGAATACAGATTGGTTGCCTCAACCGAATTATTTGCCAACCAAATTTTGGTAGTTCTCTCTGCTATCATACGATTCCATCAGGACAACCAACATTTTGGTTGTGGTATACTTCTACTTCCATGTTGACAACAATCATATTTGGTTGCGCCAACTACGGAAATTATCTGTTGTATGTTGCCACAACCAACTGTTTTAAAAAATTGTTTGTGCTGACAATTTGTCAGTCATATACTAGAGACAATTAATTAAAAACGGCTTTCATCAATTTTTATTTTATTTATTGAACAAAAAACCAAACAATTCATAACAAAATTAAAAATCCCATATTACAAATTCATCACTGTTATGAGATGTGGAAATATTTGACACAAATTTTAGTACGCGAAAAAAAAACACAAAACTTTTATGCAAACCTTAACCCGCTTAACCCTGTGCTTTCAATTTCATGATTGTTGCTTTTATTTTTTATTTATGTAAAAGATTTTGCACAACATATTCTGCATTCCACACATTATTATCCACACGAGATTATTTTTGACTACATATACCGTTCTTGAACAAAATGTTGAAGATTTTTATGTGGAGTAATTTTGTTTTCTGTTTGTCATGTACGAGTATCTGCAAAAGAACAGCAACCAATCTTTCGGTTGTATTTCCCAAAATACATTTAATTATTCTAAATTTGGGAAATTATTAGGATAACCAAAGAACCATTATTTATTGAAATTTTATCCCCTCACCTTAGAGAGGAGGGTATACATATATCATTTGCTACGACCCAAAAGTGTAACACATCGAAGGAGTGACTTAAGGGTCATTTTAAGTCGAATGAGCAATGTCCGTCCGTCTGTCTATCTGTCTGCTGGCTGGTGCGCGCGATAACTCTCGAAAGGAGTAACCGATTGACTTCAAATTTGGTATGTGGTAATATTTTCTTCCATTTCCGACTAAGTTCGAAGATGGGCCATATTGGTCCACTCCTTCTAGTACCTCTCACTATTACCTCGAGAAAAATGGGCGAAGTTGACACGCCCCTTTTGGTACCTTCCACACAAATGGACCATTTTGTAACAAAAGTTTCCAGCTTATAACTTTAATACCAGTGCATATAAATGCTTGAAATTTTGTGCAGTGTCATGCTTTTAAAGTACCTAGAGTCCAGAGAAAAGTGACCGTTAGTGGGACGCCCCTTTGGGTACCTCTCACACAAATGGGCAATTTTGTACCAAAAGTAAACAGCTTTTAACTTTAATACCAGTATATACTTTAAAGTTATTACATGCAATTAAATTGATAATAATTTAAATAAAACAAAAAATAAACAAAATGTACTAATATATTTTTGAGACTCATGGTGAGGGGATTCATTAGTCGGTTTACCCGACTGAACTTTCTTACATGTTTCTGTTGCAGTAACCAATTATTCGTTGCAAAAATAGTAGTAACCAATTATTCGTTGCAAAAATGATCTTTGGTCTATTGAACAATTTCTGTTGTCAAGAATTTAAAGTTTAAAATTGAAAGTTTACAATTGGTTACCACAACTAACCGAGTGTCAATGAAAAAAACAATCTTAATTCGATTGATACAACCATCGATTTAGTGCAGGCATTTTCATTTGATCCTATCCATGTTATTATTGTTGTTTCAACTATTTATATATAAATACAACCAACACACTGTGTAGGCAATACACTTTTTGTTGCTAGTACTATTTTTTTATTGTTACAATCGAATTCCCATCAATTAATTTCCTGGGTGCATATTATAAAAAGTGGTTACTATTTTTATTAAGTTCTTCATTGATGTCATGAGAAAATAGTAAAAACAAATTATAAACACACTTTCCATACGACCCTCGATGAAAAAAATGCAGTTGCAATACCAGCAGCATGTTGTCTTATGACCATGAATAAATGAATACAATTTGGAAGGAGGGCACATGTGGGTTGGTATGTGAATGAGTATAGCTCGGCAGTAGGAATGAATTTGCGGCTGTGTGTGAGTTCGCGTGTGTGAAGGAGTGTATATGTGCAATGTACATGTGGGTGCACGAATTTTATTGTATTGTGTGCACACGCCGCACAGTGTCATGAGCGTGGCCAAAAATACCTACAGTCGATGATGGAATTTTTTAAATATGTTTGCAAGAATCGCTGAAAAACAGTTAGATTAGAAAACACATAAAATATTTGTTAGATGTATTGAGCCGTTTCAGAGGTGCACAACTTCAAAGTTGAAGTTGTGCACCTATGTACATTTATCACATCAAATAATTTACAATTTTTATGATCTTTTAAAGGTTAAAATCAATATTAATTCATTAATAATTGCAAGATCTGTAACTTGTTGTTATAACACAATGTTTCTGCAATACCACAAAATTATTTTTAGCTCCAAATATAACTCATATATAAAATACAGCTGGAATAATATGTGTACAGAAAAACACGCGTGTTTTTAAGTGGACCCTTTTTGAGTGGACCGAAGTTTATAACGACAGTTCTCCAACGATATTTTTTTTTGGTTCTTAGCTAAAGTGTAGTTGTGTTAAAGAAAATAAATTCTAACTGCGAATTTTTGCGAATTTGTCTATAGTAAGTATTTTAAATTAGTTATTATTATCGAAAAAACTTTGGTTGGTATCTGAACAAAGTATTTTTAAAATCAAAATTTTGAAAATTTGTTTATTTCGAATTGAATGAAAATCAAAAATTATTATATATTTTTGGCAATAAAACATGCCGCATATTACATGTGAAGTCATTTTTGCATTTGCATTACTAGTAACTATTCAAAAAGGATATTTTAAGCATAAGTTAATCCTTGCTGTAATTTCAGCGATTATATGCATTCTTTTATAAGACCTTAGAAGTATATTGAGCAAAAGTTAGTTGAATTCGGTGGGCAGTTTTATAAAATATTGTATTTTTGCATTTCAGGACATGTGGTAGGTGGGCGTGTCCTTTGACAGATACAGTCCAAAATTTGTTTTTAGCTCATTTTGCTTATATAGGGTGATCATAGTAGAGATACTTTTTTCAATAGCCTTTTTTTGACAGATCACGTATGAGTATTATTTGGCATTTCATCATGGACAGACTTACGCCTAAACAACGCTTACAAATTATTCAGTTTTATTATCAAAATAAATCCAAAAAAACACTTTTCAGTCGATCCACGACCTTGCCACCCATGAGCAATATATTAGCTCTCGTTAAGAGCTATCTTTTTGCCATTGACCGACGTACCGGAATAATCGGTCCATATTTCTTCAAAAATGATGCCGGTGAGAACGTAACCGTCAATGGCGACCGTTATCGTGCCATGATAACCGACTATTTGATGCCTGAAATTGAAGTTCGTGATCTCGGCGACATTTGGTTTCAACAAGACGGCGCCACTTCCCACACATCGCATCAATCAATGGATTTATTGAGAGAACACTTCGGTGATAATTTCACATTTTGGGCCGGTCGATTGGCCAATAAGATCGTGTGATATCACACCTTTAGACTTTTTCCTGTGGGAATATGTAAAGTCTAAAGTTTATGCGGACAAACCCGCTTCGATTCAGGCCTTGGAACAAAACAAAACATCGCGCGTATCATTCGCCAGTTCCCAGTCGAAATGCTCCAACGATTCATCGAAAATTGGACTCAACAATATTTGATAGTCATGATCTTCAAAAAAATAAATGCCAAAGAATGTTCTTTCAAATGATAATAAGAATTCCCAATTCAATTTGAATTTTCTGTGTTTTTTTCTTTAAAAAAGTAGGGAACCTCGAAATGGATCACGCTATAAAAAACTGCTTACGCAAAATTTCGATAACCTACATCTACTCCTTCCATTTTTGCCCAACCGTAAATAGAAATCACGACACTGTGCGGCGTGTACATAAGCAAATTGTGTTCAATCAAGGAAAAATAAAAGGAACCAACAACTATAATAGTACAGACAAAAACAACCACAGTCACGATGACACTAGCAACCAACAATGGCAACAGACAACAGCGGCAGTAACTGTAGTAATTCATGTGTGAAAAGGCAACAGACTGCAACAATTTTTATTACTCATACGCTCACATACACTCACTCAGCGAATAAACAGAGAACAACATACAGAGATACTCGCTTTTTTCTCTGTCTTCGCCGTCGCTCTCTGTTCCACTCTTATTAGCTTCTTATTGGCAATTTACTTTGACAAACTTGATGTTGCTATTATTACTAAAGCCACTGATGCCGATGTTGTCGTTGTTATTGCTGGTGCTGTTGCCATTACAGTTGCAGAGCAAATGTACGTACTCTCTGCAAAATTGGAGTAATAAAAATCCTTGTTGCACTTGATTGCGAAAAGTTGTCGTCCGTCAGCGTTCGTCACTGCCACACGAGTGGCATTGTAAAACTCTGGTATGCCAGACAAGTGGAGGAGTATGAGAACACGTTTTCGAAATGAAAATTTTAAAACTATTGTACAAATTGTTAAAGGAAATTGAAATGTAAACGCCTTTTTGTGTTTTACAAAAGAAAAATAAGAGACTTTTATTCATTTTAACCCATTAACGCCCAGCCAATTTGTTTTCTTCTTTGCAGAGGGATACCTTTTGAGCTTCGGAACTGGCATCTGAAGAAGAATATTAAAAATTATCCTCTCCCGAAAATGTGTGTTCAAATATCAAAACTTGCGTTTGAAATTAAATTATCAAATGACGTTTTTGGAAGATATGCTTACAGAAAAGAAATTCGCAGAAAAAAAATGCCGAAAATAGTTTTTATTTGCTTCTATATAGAAAAGGTGGACCAAATCTAAGTTTCTTTTAAACAAATTAAAAAACTTTATTTTTTAATGTTATTGATTTATCCGAAAGAGCAGAGATTATCCTATTATTTCGATACCTCCATTCTAAACTATGCTAAGTGCAAAAACCACAGGAGAGGCGATCAAAGTTTGACGCATTTTTTTTATATATTTGTGTGGAATTCCTTTATAATGCTAATAGTATTACCTTTACTGTTTTGTGAATAACTTTGAATTGTGTTGACGGATAAACACCAAATTTTGACTGAATATAATTTGGAATATTTAGAAATAAAAAATGCTATCTCCCTAATGGTATCTCTCTGAATGGAGGTATGAATTTATGGAACACGATCTCGGCTGGATTCACATTGAAATAATGGGCTTACAAGGGGTGGTCCAAATCTAAAGATAAGTACACACGATTGACAGATCGGATAACGTTATCAACCCTGTTAAAGTGCTGCAAATGTACGGACAGGAAAAGGTGAACTAACTGTTCAAACGATTGCAAGAAAACCTTACAATTTCATATATTTACAAATTGTTGTAAATATTAATATGGGGGATTGTCAATAACAATATTTTATAGACATTATTGCCAATAAAATATTTCTCTGACAATTGCGCTGTTGTCATATACATAAACTTCGCATTTTTCCGATAACTCGTTCAGAAGTTATCTATATTTAAATGTATCTGTAGACCTTATCTTTCACATGGCCCCAAAGGAAGAAGTCGCAAGGTGTTAAATCACAAGATCTCGGTGGCCAATTGTGATCACCTCTTCGAGAGATAACACGGTCCGGAAACTTTTCCCGTAACAGAGCAATGGTTTCGTTGCTTGTGTGGCACGTAGCGCCGTCTTGTTGAAAGTAAACGTTGCCCAGATCAATACCATTCAACTCCGACCATACAAAATCATTAATCATCTCTCAATAGCGCAATCCATTCACCGTAACTGTCCAACCTCATTTGCGAAAAAGTAAGGTCCAATGACCCCGGCGGACCATAAACCGCACCAAAAAAAAGTCACACGTTGAGGATGGAGAGGCTTCTCAACAATAACTCTTGGGTTTTCCGAGCCCCAGATGCGACAATTTTGCTTGTTGACGTAGCCACCGAGGTGGAAATGGGCCTCATCAGTTAAGATGATTTTTCGATGATTTTCGAATATTAATAATTTCAATGCGTTGTTGAATCGTGATTCAACAACGCATTGAAATTAGTAATTGCGTAGTTTCTACGCAATTTTTTTAGTAATGGCGTAGTTCTATTTGTTATTTTTGGAGGGATATCATCAGGGGTAAGGGGATCAGCGGGGGTGGCGGGTTTTTTTGGAAGTACATAGTAATACATGTAATACTTCCTGAAGTGTCTCCGTTATTTTGTTATTTGGCGTGTCTCTCTAGTCTGAAGCTTTCAAGTCACAAGCACAGTGGCCAGCAGCGAATATTTTTTTTTTAAAATTTTAAAAAATTAAAAAAATATAAATAATTTTAGGTCCACTTCCATCCAAAGCTAATATGATAGAGAATTAATAGGAGTTTAAAATATAAAAAATTCGCAACAATCGGACATTTAAATTCTAAAACTTAAAAATCGCACACAAACAATTTTTGATCTGACCATAACTTAAGAAGTTATGACCAAAAACCAGATACTCAGAGTAATATCTTTACGATTTTTTGTTTGTTTGTTTGTTTGTTTTATTTGCTATCAATACTACAAAGTTTATAAAATATTAAAATATTTACAAAGTTTTGAGTTTTTACCATTAAGATATTACAACAAATAGCTACGTTTATTGATTAATTATTAACTTATTAAGATAGAACATAATTCATAGGGGAAAAAGATAGTAAAAAACCTATATATATTATCACAAAATAGAAGTAATAAGAAGTTTTAAAAACAACAACTATTTATATCTATAAAAATCATTATAGAGTAAAATAGCTAATTGTTAAACCAAACTTCTCAGATGAGCGTAGGTTGACCTTCTGCATTTGTCATTAAATGTCAGCGTCAAGTCATTTATAATGTTATGGATCATTTTCTGTTTGGATCGTCTGTGGAGTTCTCCAGTGGGAAACCTTAAAGGTAAATTGTAAATAATTTTGAGGTTTTTGTTTTGAATTATTTGCATTTTCTTTTTATAGGTTTTTGCACAATCTTTCCAGATTTGACAGCCATATGTAAGAACTGGTCTAATGCATAAATTGTACAATAATAGCTTGTTCTTGGTATTTAATTTTGATTTTCTGTTTAATAACGGATATAATGTTCGACCACACCTTGTTGCCTTTAGACATGCTCCTTCTAGATGATCCTTAAAAGTTAGTTTTTGATCAAGGATGATTCCAAGATATTTAATGGATTTTGACAATGGAATTTCTCTTCTCTGTGCCATCAGTTTCCGTGAAGGAATTCTTCTAGGAGATTTGTTGAAGGGAAATATAATAGCTTGGGATTTTTCGTTATTTATTTTTATTTTCCATTTGGAATAATATTTGTCAGCAAAAAGCAATGCTTTCTGCATTTTCTTAACAATTGCATTTGAGACTTTTCCATGGCAGACGAATGCGCTATCATCAGCATAGAATGCTACCTCATTTCCAACAGGAGGCTTAAAGTCAGAAATATAAATCGAGTATAATAATGGAGAAAGAACTGATCCCTGAGGAACTCCAGCAGGTATACTTTTTGCGGCCGATTTCTCTCCATCTATGTCTACAACAAACTTTCTATCAGTTAGAAAATTTTTAATAAGCTTTATTAAATACACTGGGCAGTTAATTTTGTGGAGCTTGTATAAGAGTCCATTATGCCAGATGGAATCAAATGCCTTTTCAATATCTAGGAAGAGTATACCTGTGGATAACCTTCTGTTCTTATTTGACTTTATCATATTAACTACTCTTTTAACCTGATGAGTTGTGGAGTGTTGCGCCCTAAATCCGTATTGACAACTGTGGATTAGATTATTTTCTTCGACATAGGATTGAAGTCTATGGAAGATTATTTTTTCAAAAATTTTATCTAATGAAGATAAAAGACTGATTGGGCGATAACTAGTCGGGGATTTGGGGTCTTTGCCTTTTTTAAGAATTGGAATAACTTTGGCCAATTTAAAACTTTTTGGGAAATATGAACTTTTTAAACAGAAATTAAACAATTTAAGCAAATACTCGTAAGCAGATCTGGGAAGGTGTTTTAGCAACACATTGCTTATCTCATCAATTCCTGGTGATTTCGAATTTTTTAGATTTTTAATGAAGAATATGACTTCGTCATAAGTTGTGAGTATAGATGGGTCATTGTTAGGCGAGTTACTATCGTTTAATAAAGCCATAAAACAGTTAACCTTTCTCTCTGCTGAGCTATACATGTTGTTGGTAGTTAGGTGAGCGCTTAAAAATTGATTTGCGATAATATCTGATTTTTCTTTGTTGCTAGAAATGTCCTGATTATTAACAGTTAAACTTTTAATAGATTTATTTCCGCCTTTTATACGCTTTGTTACATTCCAAAAGTTTTTACTACCGACAGGAAGTTTGGATAAAAACTTACCCCACTCTTCGTTTCTCAATTTACTTATGTTCCATGATATTAGCTTATTAAGTTCCCTGACTATTGCTTGATAAGTGGTTTTCCTGTTAGGGTCGGAACACCTTTGGAAACGACGTCTATACATATTTCTAGTTGATATAAGATTTTTACATTTTTCCGATAACTTTAGACTATAATCCTTGTCTTTTTGTTTGTATGGTATTGTTTCCAAACAAACTTCCTTCAAAAGAGCTGTGAATTCGTCAACGGATTTATCAATGTTTTGGATTGATAAATCCGTATTAAAAGTCGCCGAAGAATTTAATTTGGAATCCAGAAAACTTTTGAATCTATCCCAATTGGCGTTCTGGAAATCAGGATACATTTTTAGGCATTGAAGTACATTTTGGTTTATGGAAAAGGTTATTGGAAGATGATCCGAGTGCAAAGAATTCGGATGAGTTTCAAGGTCCGAAAAGGGCAATGACGAATTTGAAAGCAGAAGGTCAATTGTCGCTGACTGTCTGAAAGAGATATTCTGAGGGAATCTAGTAGGGCTAGGTGGAAAATATATGTAATACTTAGAATAGTTTTGATGATTATATAGTATAGTTCCCGCTGAGTCTGACTTTGAACAGTTCCAGCTGGTGTGATGGGCATTGAAGTCTCCGGTTATGAAATAGTCACCTTCTAAGGACGTAAGTAATTCAATATCGTGGAGAAAGTCTTGTGTGTAACGTGGACAGTATGCAGATATGAATTTTACACAGAAGTTGCAGAATTCAACAGATAAGCATTTATTTTCGATAATTTTTGTAGGAATCGAGTTTTCAACTTTATGTTTGATGACAGATCTTATGACTATAGCCACGCCTCCGCCGTGAGAGATCCTATCATTTCTATAAACCTTAAAACCTGGAATTGAGAGTTTGTGGTTTGGTTTTAAGAATGTTTCGTTTAATAGTATAACGTCTATAGCGTTGAGCTTGATGAATCGCTGAAGTTCCACTTGTTGCGCTAGAGTTGTAATGCCTTGACAGTTCCAGTACATTACTTGAAGACAGTTTGATGATTGGTTATACTGCATACTTTAACATGGTCATAATGACATTAAGTTGTTCCATTTTTGATCTGCATTTACGAAGATCTGAAAGTGCTCCAGTAAATATTTGGAACAATTCGTCGATTGAGAACAAGTCTCCAGTATTGGTGTTTTGCTGAGTATGGCATTGAAGAGTGTTCGCATAACTACTTCCGGGTTGTCTACGGGCAAAAGGAACGAAAGACTCTGATCTGCTGAAGTGAGGGAAATCACCAGGATTTTCTTCAAAAACTTCGTAAATGCGTTGATTCTGCATTTTTGGGAAAAATCAAAACCGAAATTTTTTTTGAAACCGTCGATTTGTCGTGGAATTCCCAATATGTATATGAGGGACTTCATGTCAAGTGATTGAATTTTTAAAATCGATGTCTTCTTATTAGGATGAAACTTATATCAAGGTTAGTCATATTGGAATATGACTCAAAATTTCGACCACATCGGTTAAGGAATGTCCGAAAAACAAATTATTGTATTTTTTTTTAATTTTTCTTTAAATTCACATTTTTTGGAAAGAGTCTTCAGTGTGTGGACCATATTTTTACATATGCTAGATAAAACCGGGATACTCTTCAGATTGAAGGAAAATATGACGACTAGAAATGTTAATTCATTATTACTTCATTTTTGAACTTTCACTTTCATGCAAAAACAGAAGTTTAGTCACCGTCGTTGAAAATACTAGAAAACAATTGACTTAAAAAAAATTTTTTTTGGCAAGAAAAACAACCCAGGAAAAGTAGACAAAAAATGTCTAAATTTTTTAGACATAGGTTTGTTCCAATTTTTGAAAGCTAGCATCCTAGAGAAGAAAATAATGCCTATTTCAATTTGTTTGAACTATAGCACTTTTGGTAGAAATAAGAGGATTTCAACCTAATCAGATTTTTATACCCCCGCTATTGTGAACAAGGGTTTATGTATATCAAATGTTGCGGGCCAAAAGGGTAATGCATCGATGGAGTGACCTACGATAAGCCAAGAATATTTCGCGGAAATCCGTTTTGGGCCATATCAAGTTATTTTAGCAATGTCCGTCAGCATGTCTGTCTGGTTGGTGCGCACGATAACTTTCGAAAGGATTAATCACTTGATTTCAAATGTATTGTATGTGTCAATATTTTTTTATATCTCAGGCTAGGGTAAAATATGGACTATGTTGCTCCACTCCTTCGTTTACTCCCCACAAAGTGTCAAAATTTATTTAAAATATTGATTATTTAGTAACTTCTATACTACTTATAGAAATCTTTCACAATACCACACATAGTATAAGTTTCATGCTCGCTATCACCTTGAGAAAAATAGGCGATGTTGCCCCTTTTGGCACCTCCCATACAAATAGACCATACCGCACGAAAATTTAACGGCCTATAACGTTAATTCCAGTCCATACACAGAAAGAAAAATGACATAAACGGTGGTTAAATTTTAAGGGCTGATGTTGATTTTGAATAAAACACTAATTATTTAGGAAATTATTGTCATTTCTTTTTATTCTGATAATATTGGTATGCTTCAGGCGGCACACCTCCATTCGATGGTCCGAATTTTCTATGCCGTTAATGTGCCGAATTATCTCATCCTTTAGCTCTTGAATTGTTTGCTGGCTTACCGACGTACACCCTTTCTTTCAAATAACCCCAAAGAAAGAAGTCCAACGGTGTCAAATCAGATGATCTTGGCGGTCAATTGACATCGCCACGACGTGAGATAACACGGCCGTTGAATTTGTTGCGCAAAAGAGCCATTGTTTCGTTAGCTGTGTGTCAAGTGGCACCTTCCCGTTGAAAACACATATTGTCCACATCCATATCTTCAAATTCGGGCCAAAAAAGTTCGTTATCATCTCACGATAGCGAACACCATTCACAGTAACTGACTGACCGACATCATTTGGAAGAAGTATGTCCCGATGACGTCGCCAGCCCATAAGCCGCACCAAACGAACTGGGCGAGCATGCACTGGTGTTTTCACATCTCTTACAGACCAGGTTTGCTGAAATTTGAGCACAATTCTCCCGATTCTCCCCGGTCGATTATGCTGATCAAAAAAACATCACGAAGTGCACGAATGCATTTTGATTTGAACGCCCATTTTCGTAAAAGAATTAAACACATTAACTCGTCGCCCAATTGTGTATCTTTCCATGGTTCAAATTGAGTTAGTCTGAAATTGCGAAATGTCTAATAAAATGCAGAAAAAACTTGACGTTTAGGTGTGGTTGACATTCGACATCGGCACTTACAATTTAACCACCCTTTACTAAATACAAGTAAACAATTATTATTTTAAGCCGAAATTGAGCTTAAAAATGTAAGTACGTTTGTACTAAGTTTTTCTTAAAAAAGATATGAAACGGCTTACGTTGAAAAAATCAAGCGCTGAAAGGCTTACAATAAGTATGTAATACTTGAAATCAAGTAACAATTTCTTAAAAATGAAAATTAAGCCAAATATGGCTTAAAGTAAGAAGAAAAATCTGTATTTAATCTCAGAGAGGCAGAACAAATATAGAGCACAATAAAATTACCCTCTCAACCATTAGTTCACCAGCTCTTAAGCTCACCAACTCACTTAGATCACTAGTCACTTTAGTTCAACAACTCTTTACTTCACCAGCTTTACTTCAACAGCTTATTTCGTTCAGTAAATAACCAATTCAATATATATATATAGGGTGATCTAAGTAGAGATACTTTTTTCAATAGCCTTTTTTTGACAGATCACGTGTGAGTCGTGTCATGCAGAGCCACTTTCGTGCAGCGTGTGATGGCTTTGTCGGCCGTTTGAAGGCCATAATTCGTGCCAAAGGTGCCCAATTCGAACAAATCTAAACTGTTTCTAAAATTGTATGTTATTTCCGACATTTTTTGCTTTTGAACAATAAAATTTAAAAAAAAAAATTAAAAAAAATATAGCGCTTTACTTTGTTGCATTACATATCAGCCACCCTTAGTGAATTACTGAACTAAAATAAACAAATCCTGTGAACTAGTAAATATAAGTTTAAATCTCCTTTTTTTTTTTATTTTAGGTGTAAAACAATTTCCACAAAACCTTAAAAAAATACCATTTATCTGGGCACCCGAAACTAATTTATCATCAATAAATTAATAATTGTCATAAATTAAAAAAAATCGATGTAATAACATAAAAACAGTTTCGTGGAAAAAATTTTGTAAAATATTCTCTAGGAAACTAAATAAATCCATTAAGGCAATTGAAACTAAACATTAGTCAATTGCCAAGCAGAAAAAAACAATCGTGTTTCAAATAGAATGTGAAAAAAGTAAAAATAAATTTCCACTGAATCGTTTGATTGCGATGAGAGAAGTTCCAGGAAATTTGGTAAATTTGTTTATGTTAAGAGCTATTTTTTTTTATTTAACTTTCATTGACTTTTAATGGAACTAAGCGGGAGTCTGGTAATTCTCAGAAATTGCGTCGAAAAACTACATATCGTTTATTCACGACAAAACGGACGGATTTTTTTTTTTTTTTTTTTTTGAAAAAAAATGGTCGGCGTTCCTGCTTTATAATAGAAATTGTATTTGGAGAAAAAAACATTTTTCCAGATGTTAAATCAAGTACTACATATATTGGCAAATTTATGTTACATCCTGCACATCAATGATACTAAAATCAAATTGTCCTACAAATCAGAAGACGATGTTCGACGTCGACCTTAAAAATATGTAGCAAACAAAATCAATCATTTTCCTTCGTAAAATCATTTCATTGAAATAATTCAAAATTTCAGACAATTTACAGTAATAATGATCATACAGGATTAGCTCAAATATATATAGGCAAGGCTACATGCCTATATATATTTCATAAATCTATGCTGAAGTTTTCGTAGTCAAGTATTTCTACATCTCAACTTCACGGCACAGATTATGCGTTTTGATGTTTTTTTTTCTTTGTTATTATAAATGGTGGTGCAACCATAATGCCCGATGTTAATTATGAGTCACACCTTAATGTCAAGTTTTTTTCCAACTTAATTTGACATTTCTTTGTTTCAGTGCTTGACAAATTCAGCCATGGAGCCTTTTACGAAAAAGGGCGTACAAATAAAAAGGCATTTCGTGCACTTCTTGATTTTTTTGATCAGCATAATCGACCAAATGTGTCCACAATCGCGAGAATTGTGCGAAAAATTTAGCAAACCGTGTCAGTAGGAGTTGTGAAAACACATGTACATGCTGGCCGTTCGTTCTGGGCTGGCGGCGTCATCGGGCCGTACTTCTTCGAAAATGTGGTCGGCCAAGCAGTTACCGTGAATGGTATTCGCTATCGCGTGATGATTACGAACTTCTTTTGGCCAGCAATTGAGGATATTGACCTGGACGATATGTGCTTCCAACAGGATGATGATATTTGCCACACAGCCAACGAAACAATGACTCTTTTCCGCGAGAAATTCAACGGCCGTGTTATCTCACGTCGTGCCGGCCAACCACGATCATGTGATTTGACGCCGTTGAACTTCTTTCTTTGGAAATACTTAAAGAAAATGTGTACTTCAATAAGTCAAGAACAATTCAAGAGCTTAAGGCTGAGATAATTCGGCACATTAACAACATTGAACCTCAATTATATCTCAGAGTCATTGAAAATATGGACCATGGGATAGAGGTATGCCACCGAAGTCGTGGCGAGCATTTGACCGATATTTTGTTTCACACATAATTGTCATACATCCTTGTAAAGGGTTTTCCAACAAGAGGTGTTTTTTTGTATTCAAAGAAAAATGCCATTTTTGAGATAAATGATCGGATGTTTATTTCATAATAAAGATGAAGGTATGCCGTTATTAATGAAAAACAACATCAGCCAAATGGCCACCACGACCACGCTTACAGGACCATATTTTTTTCATGAAATTTTCCATAACCAAATCGCAAAGTGGCTGCCCTATGTCCTCGATAGTCTCACGAATTCTATCTTTGAGGTCTTGAATCGACGCTGGGCTGTTGGCGTAGACCTTATCTTTCACGTGGCCCCAAAGGAAGAAGTCGCAAGGTTTTAAATCACAAGATCTCGGTGGCCAATTGTGATCACCTCTTCGGGAGATAACACGATCCGGAAACTTTTTCCGTAACAGAGCAATGGTTTCGTTGCTTGTGTGGCAGGTAGCGCCGTCTTGTTGAAAGTAAACGTTGTCCAGATCAATACCATCCAATTCAGACCATAAAAAATCATTAATCATCTCTCGATAGCGCAATCCATTCACCGTAACTGTTGATCCAACCTCATTTTGGAAAAAGTAAGGTCCAATGACCCCGCCGGACCATAAACCGCACCAAACAGTCACACGTTGAGGATGGAGAGGCTTCTCAACAATAACTCTTGGGTTTTCCGAGCCCCAGATGCGACAATTTTGCTTGTTGACGTAGCCACCGAGGGCCTCATCAATCAAGATGATTTTTCGATGGAATTCCGGATAATTTTCATGCATTTCAAGGACCCAATCAGCAAAGTACGACGTTGTTGGTGATCGGCCGGCTTGAGTTCTTGTGTTGACTGAACTTTATAAGCCTTAAGAAGTCTTTATGCAAAATACGGTGTAATGACGTTTGTGGAATGCCCAATTCCAAAGAACGACGTGGAATGGACAAACCTGGGTTTTCTTCAACACTTTGGGCTACAGCAGCAATATTCTCAGCTGTTTTAGAGCGACGTGCACGTGTTTTATTCTTCACATCACTAACTTGTCCCAACAGCTCGAATTTTTCCACCAACTTCCGTATTGCGGTCCGACAAGGTGCTTCAGGACGACCCAAAAATGCTTTAGTTTTGAGAAATGTGACTGCAAGATTTTCACCATTTTTGTAGTGCATTTTAATAAGTTCAATGCGTTGTTGAATCGTGTATCGTTCCATTTTTAGTAATGGCATAGTTTCTACTTGTCAAAGAATAAAAGCTTCAAAAGTGATAGCTACCGAAATAACACCTCTTGTTGGAAAAGGCTGTATAATAATAAAAAAATATTAAGATAATTCGTTGTTTTGGTTGGACCACCCTTTTTATCCCCTCACCTTAGAGAGGAGGGTATATATCATTCGCTACGAGCCAAAAGTGTAACACATCGAAGGACTGACCTAAGACCCTAAGTATGTTCGGCGGATATCCCTTTTGGGTCTGACTGCTAACCGACTGTAACCGATTGACTTTAAATTTGGTATGTGGTAATATTTTCTTCTATCTCCGGCTAAGAAGGAGTGGGCCATATTGGCCCAGTACCTCCCCCACAAAGGGTTAACATTTAGTGAAATATTGATTATTTAATAACATCTATACTGTTTATTTGAATCCTCTGAAATTCTACACGTAGTATTAGTTTATTAGTCACTATTACCTCTAGAAAAATGGGCGAAGTTGCCACGCCCGTTCTGGTACCTTCCACACAAATGGACAAATTTGAACAAAAATTAATAGTTTATAACTTTATTACCAGTGCGTACAAACACCTGAAATTCTGTACAGTGTAATGGTTTAATAGTACCTACATTGCAGTGAAAAATGGGCTTTATTGCAGCCCTCCTTTTGCTACCTCCCACACAAATGGACCATTTTGTACCAAAAATTACCAGCATATAACTTTATTAGCAGTGCATACAAAGACGTGAAATTTTGTACAGTGTAATGGTTTAACAGTACCTACAATACAGTGAAAAATGGGCATTATTGTCACGCTCCTTTTGGTACCTCCCACACAAATGGACTATTTTGTACCAAAAGTTACCAGCTTATTATAACTCTGATACCAGTACATAAAAATACTTTAAATTTCGTACAGTGCAATGCTTTTATTTTGCCTAGAGTCTAGAGAAATGTGGCCGTAATTGGCACACCCCTTATGGTACCTCCCACACAAATGGACTATTTTGTACCAAAAGATACCAGCTTATAACATTAATACCAGTGCTTATAAAAACTTGAAATTTTGTATAGTACCTAGATTCCAGAAAAAAATAGGCGTTGTTGGCACGCCCCCTTTGGTACCTCCCACACAAATGGACCTTTTTTGTACCAAAAGTTAACAGCTTTTAACTTTAATACCAGTAAATACAACTACTTGAAACTTCGTACAGTAAAATGCCTAGAGTGTAGAGACAAGTGGCCGTTATTGGCACGCCCCTTATAAATGTACCATTTTACACCAAAAGTTAACAGCTTATAACTTTAATACCAGTACATATTTTAAAGTTAATAAATGCAATTTAAATTGATAATAATTTAATTAAAACAAAATAATAAATAAATGTACTAATATTTCTTTGGGACTCAAGGTGAGGGGATTCATAAGTCGGTTTACCCGACTGAACTTTCTTACTTGTTTATATATTTTTTATAACACAAGATATACTAGTTGACACATTTTTTGTCGAAGAGCTGCGCGTAACATTTTTTGGTATAAAAAAATGTCCATAACACAAAAAAAATTTTAAAGTTTTTTTCAATTTTTTTTTTCGAAATCCGATTTTTTGTATTATTTTTGTTACTAAAGTGTTAAGTTAGTGAGATGTATTATATCACCAAGATTGTTATTTGAAAAACGTTAAAAAAAATTCTGGCAGCACTGCAATCCGTACCAATTAATCTGAAATCGGTGTCTAGCAAAAAAAATCAAACCGTTTCTTTGAATTTTGTCCAAACTGTAGTTGTTTTTCTCTTGAAGACATCTGATAGACATCTCTAGTGTATTGACTCTTTAAATCCATTAAAAATGGCACTTCATAAATTACTTACAATTTCACTCCAATCCACTCCGTCCACCCGTTGCCTTTATTATCCTCTTAAGAAACTCTTAAAAATTATTTCCATATTTCATTGTGTTTTTTTATATTTATTTCTTGTTTCTTCTTCTACAAGAAGAATAAATTATTATCTCTGCCTGAGGGTTTATTCTCTCCATCTCTCTTTTGGTTATAATGTCATTGCAAAAAGACAAATTTATACGTTATCTTTTTTCACTGGACTTAAAAGTTGAGGGGCCCACGAGTGGTATGAGTGATATTAATAAATTAAAAATCACTCATACGTTAAGGTTGTCATTACATCAGGAAGAAAGTGAACGATGGTCATAAAGTGATGATGAAAAACAAGAATACGAAAAAGCAGAAGGAGTAGTAGTAATAAATTGAAAAATAGAGAAGGCCAGACGATACTAGACGGCAAAATATGTACTCGTATATGTATGTATTTTTGGTAATCTTATTTTAGACATTTTCTTTATCCCTTTGAATTTCTTAGATGATGTTGTAAGTCAGGTGGTTTGTCTGTCTAGCTTTTGGGAAGGGCGCATATAAATAGAATTCGTTGTAGTCTTGTAGTTTTATCTTTGTCCCTGCGGTGTAAAGGCCAAAAGTAATAAGAATTGGAAAAAAGTTTTGCACACAAAAAATGGCAGGAAAAATATTTTTCCTTGAGAGAGTTGATGCTGTTACATACGAACTATGGTTAGGCTCTTCGTTTAAAGTCATATTATATATATATATTTGGTTTTTCCATGAGTTATGACAGGTGTGTTCGCATCTACATCTATGTTATTAAAGATTCTAAGCGTAGAGGCTATAAAATGTGTGTGCTAAAATTCCTTACAGATCGAGAAGAGTTTGGAAAAGTTTTAAGTTGATTATTTGTCTAGTTTTGAAATTATCTCGTTTAGTTTATCTCCGTATGGAGTACTGTTACCAAAGAAAAAAAAACAGAGATACCTAGGAAAATACTCATATCGATACCTCCATTCTAAACAATGCTTAGTGCAAATGGTACACGCTGAAAAAAACTCTTCTGTAGTATATTGTCCCAAACATATTCTGCTTGAAATATACGTATGTTTAGCGTACACTTCAAATATATAATATTTGACACACACAAATATTATCTGTTCGGGAGTATATTTTTCTAAACAAAACTATGTTCCCATCCTAATATTTTTTATTTGGAACTAATATTTCCGAAACAAAGATTAATTTTTTTAAGTACATCGGCAATGTATCAATTCCTTAATTTAAAGGCAAGTTTTCTGTTTTTCAGAAGTTCAAAGCGAATTTTTTTTTTCGAATTTGTGTTTGTTTGTAAAATGCAATTAAAAGTTAAATCGTATAATCTGTTGTAACTATATGTATATTGCATTGATGAATTTGACAAAAAGTGATGAATAGGAATATTTTTAAATTAAAAATGAGTGCTGTAAAACACTCTAATGCATTTTATGACATTTTAAACTATAAAGTATAACACGAAATCTAGGAAAAACTAACTAAACTTCAAAAAAGTCAGCAAAGTTTTAAAAATTTTTGTTAGATAAAATATATTTGGAAGACTTCTTAAGCAATAACTTTGTTTGTGTGTAAACATATATTTTATTTGTGAAAGTCAATTTGCAAATACAGGGATTTCCAATAAGAGTGATATGATTTCTTTGAAAAAAATACACTTATTGTTAAGGAAATTCAAAAGTTTCTTATTTAATGTGATGTACAATCGATACAATTAAGTTCTAAATAAAACGTCATTCAAGTGGCCTCCACGACTTCTTCTGCAGGAACGAATTCGATTCAATATTGACTTGCAAAGCTTGAAGAGAGTCTGGTTTATTTCGAAAGACCAATGATTTCAAATAACCCCACAAGAAATAGTCTAATGGTGTTATATCACAACTTCTTGGAGACCATTCAATGTCACACTTTCTTGAAATAATCGAATCTCCAAACTTTTCTCGCAACAATTCAATTGTTTCATTTGCTTTGTGGCACGTAGCCACAATCGGTCAATGGCAAAAAGATAGCTCTTAATGAGAGCTAAGATATTGCTCATGGGTGTCAAGGTCGGAGGTCGACGGGAAAGTGTTTTTTTTTTTTATTTTAAAAAAATGGACTTAGCATTATTTTCAAATGAGAACTGAAAGTTTATTTTTGCTCTAGCTCCTTAACGGTACGTCGGATCGGGAATCGGTCAATGGCAAAAAGATAACTCTTAATGAGAGCTAAAATATTGCTCATGGGTGTCGTAGGTCGTCTGGAAAGTGTTTTTTTTTTTTGGATTTTAAAAAAGTGGACTTAGTGCACGAAAAGTTGCAATTGGAGAACGATTATTTTGATAATAAAACTGAATAATTTGTAAACCTTGTACTGGCGCATATCTCTCCATGATGAAATTGTAAATACTACTGAATACAATGAAAAACAAATGACAAATGATGAATCCCCTTACCTTGAGTCTCAAAAAATATTAGTAAAATTATTATCAATGTAAATTGCATTTAATGACCTTAAAGTTAAAAGCTGTTCACTTTTGGTACAAAATGGCCCATTTGTGTGAGAGGTACCAAAAGGGGCGTCCCAATGACGGCCACTTTTCTCTGGACTCTAGGTACTATAAAAGCATTACACTGTACAAAATTTCAAGTAGTTGTATGCTGGTATTAAAGTTATAAGCTGGTAACTTTTGGTACAAAATGGTCCATTTGTGTGGGAGATACCAAAAGGAGCGTGGCAATAATGTCCATTTTCACTGTATTGTAGGTACTATTAAATATGTACAATATTGTGTGCACTGGTAATAACGTTATAAGCTATTAACTTTTGGTTCAAATTTTTCCATTTATGTGGGAGGTACCAAAAGGGGAGTGGCAATTTCCCCTATTTTTTCGAGGTAATAGTGACTAATAAGCTATTACTATGTGTATAATTTCAGAGGATTCAAATAAGTAGTATAGAAGTTATTAAATAATCAATATTTCACTAAACGTTAACGCTTTGTGGTGGAGGTACTAGAAGAAGTGGACCAATATGGCTCATCTTCGAACTTAGCCGGAGATAGTAGAAAATATTACCACATACCAAATTTGAAGTCAATCGGTTACTCCTTTCGATAGTTACCGTGCGCACCAGCCAGCAGATAGACAGACGGACGGACATTGCTCATTCTACTTAAAATGATCCAAAACGGATATCCGCCGAACATAGTTAGGGTCTTAGTTTACTCCCACGTTTAGTTCGTAGCAAATGATATATACCCTCCTCTCTAAGGTGAGGAGATAAAAAGTGGGGATTGATTTTGATGAAATTTTGCATACACGCAAAAAAATATCTACTGTAGTACATTGTCCAAAACATATTCCGCTAGAAATATATATACATTTGACACAAACAAATATAATATATTTTTGGAAGATTATTCTTCTAAACAAATCTTTGTTTCAACATAATAGTATTATATTTGGGACTATTATTGCCGAAACAAAGAATAATTTTCGTTTAAGTATTTAGAAAATATATCAAATATATCATATTGTACTCGTATGATCTTGAATGACAATGAAATGTTTGAAGGATTGACAACAAACAATGACTTGGAATATATAAATATTAAATATGGATAGATTGGAGAAATTCCTAAGCAATACCTTTTATTTGTATTTAAAAATATATTTTATTTGAGAAAATAATTCGCAAATATATTTTATTCTAAAACATATATTATGATATGCATTAAAAATAAATCTCATTGTTTTTCATATAAATTGTATTTAACCAAAAATTTATAATATTTAACATATTTTGTTCTAAATATTTTTTAATCCAGTTCAAACATAAAGGGTTTTCCTATACGGATGATATGATTTTGAAGTGACGTTTCGGCTATTTGTAATATGTCTTGATCTGTCATTTGTTTTCCCTTGTATTCAGTAGTGTTTACATTTTCATCATGGAGAGATATACGCAAGAACAACGTTTACAAATTATTCAGTTTTACTATCAAAATAATCTTTCTCCAATTGCAACTTTTCGTGCGTTAATGTAAATTTTTTTTAAATCCAAAAATTATTTTAGCTCTCGTTAAGAGCTATCTTTTTGCTATTGATCGATTCCCGATCCGACGTACCGTTAAGTAGCTAGAGCAAAAATAAACTTTGCGTTTACATTTGAAAATTATGCTAAGTCCATTTTTTTAAATCCAAAAAAAAAACACTTTCCAGTCGACCTACGATAGTGAACGTGCCATTCATGACACTACTTGATTTAGTGGAAAAGGTGCTCGAAAATTGGGTTCATCGAATTCGTTCCTGCAGAAGAAGTCGTGGAGGCCATTTGAATGAAGTTTTATTTAGAACTTAATTGTATCGATTGTACTTCACATTAAATAAAAAACTTTTGAATTTCCTTAACAATAAGTGTGTGTTTTTTCAAAGAAATCATATCACACTTATTGGAAAACCCGGTATAAAAAATGGTGATTTTTCTCGTGTATATTCTCATTGACGTCCCGGTACAACAATGTTCGATATATTCGCTATATCTATATATACCCGTTACTCTCATGCAGACTATACTTGGATCATAGTAGTTCTGGGAGAAAGGTATAAATATGCAGATACATATTTTAAAGTAGTTACAAGAGAAATAAACCGTGATTTTCTTACAATTTTGTGTTTAAAGCATTTATACAAATTATCGTAGGCGACATATTTTTTCCTACATATGCAAAAATCATTAAGTAAATTTTATCGTAAGCGCCATAAATTGCTAAAAATACATGAATTGTTACAGTTTTTTGTTACTCTTAGATAAATAAGAGGAACTGTACAAAACATTTCAGTTTTGTTACTTGTGGTTCAAAATAAACATAGAAAAACTCTCCTGTAAAATTAGTTATTTGTCGCTTGCGAAAATTTTGCGCTCATGGCTCGATATAATATAAACATATCGTCATCAGAAACGAAAAAGGGCGTAACAACAAGAAAAATGGAAACTCAGTTTTTGATGGATTTCGGTACACTGCATCAAAATACACATCCTTACAAATTTTTAGCGACCTACTATCAAAAATGGCGAATTTATTAACGAAATTCAAAAGGGCCTAACAACAAATTATTTCTTTTTTCATAGTTAAAAAATATTATTTCACGCAATTTTTACAAACCAGTTATAAATCATGTTTGTGTATGCCTCAATATGTGTAGATATTATCCTGAAAACCCCGTTTATCTAACTACAGTACTTTTCATTTTATTTAGTTTTTTGCTTCTCCTGTAAAATTTTTAAATATGATGATAGGCCCTTTTTAGTTTCTGATGACGATATGTATGTTTTAAGCAGAATATGTTCGGGACAATATACTACAGAAGCGATTTTTTTCAGCGTATAGCTTTCAAAATTTGGAACAAATACATTTTTTGCGATTATTTTCTCTATTTTTTATGATAATTTTTCGCGCCAGCAAAAAACGAATATCACATTTGCTCTAATTTGTATACCCTCACTTTAGTGTGACGAGGGTATATACACGCTGAAAAAAAATCGCTTCTGTAGTATATTGTCCCAAACATATTCTGCTTGAAACATATATATATTTAGGTTACACTCCCAATATTTAATATTTGACACACACAAATATTATATGTTTAGGAGAATGTAGTTCTGAACAAAACTATGTTTACATCCTAATATTGTTTTATTTCGATATATAATTCCCCAAACAAAGATTTATTTACATACAAATATAACGATACTTTAATTGATTTAAGTTTTCTGCAATTAAAAATTAATAATTAGAAATTTTAAATATTTGTAA
This sequence comes from Eudasyphora cyanicolor, assembly GCA_963930755.1. NCBI lineage: Eukaryota > Metazoa > Arthropoda > Insecta > Diptera > Muscidae > Eudasyphora > Eudasyphora cyanicolor. The sequence goes on along the minus strand of OZ005736.1, from coordinate 89,101,542 downwards.
AATTTCTTTATAATTGAAATCGTTTATAACAATAAATTGCCAGAAAGTTTGACAACAAATGATGACTTGTAATAATTAGAAATTAAATATAAGTGCTTTAAAAACAGAAGATAATACTACGTATGACATATTTAACTGGAATGTATAGTTCCAGAATAAGGAAAAAATTAAAACTGAAATTTGAAAAATTTAGCAAAGTTTTGAAAATCCTTTTTTAAATAAAAATATATTTGGAGATATCAATAACAATAATTAACAATAATTTTTTTGTATTTAAACACATATTTTAGTTGAGAAAATTAGTTCGCAAATATATGTTGTTCTATTATATTAACATATGCGTTCCAAATTTTATTTTCAAATAAAATGTATTTGCTCAGAAATATATAATATATCAAAATTTATGTTCCAAATATATTTTTTTCGATTCAAACATATCAAAAAAGGCAATTTTGCCCCGTGTATCATTTGCTACGGACCAAAAGTATAACATATCGAAGGAGTGACCCAAGTATGATGGGCGGAAATCCGTTGGGATTAATTTTAAGTCGAATGAGCAATGTCCGTCCGTCCGTCGGTCTGTCTGCTGTGCGCGATAACTTTCGAAAGGAGTAACCGATTGATATGTGGTAATATTTTTTCTATCTGAGGCTAAGCTCGAAGATGGGTCATATTGGTCCACTCCTTTTAGTACCTCAACCACAAAGGGTTAACATTTAGAGAGATATTGATTCTTTAATAACACCTATACTACTTATTAAAATCTGCTGAAATTCCACACATAGAATTAGTTTATTTGTCGCTATCACTTTGAGAATGAATGGGCGAAGTGTCGCCACCTCTTTTGGTACTTTACACACAAAGGGACATTTTTGTACAAAAATGTAACTGCTTATATTTATAATACCAGTGCATATAAAGACTTGAAATTTTGAATATTGAATTATTTTATAGTACTTACATAGAGTACAGTGAAAAGTGGTGGTTATTGGTTCGCTCCTTTTGGTACTTTCCATACAAATGGACTATTTTGCAACCAAAAGTTAAAAGCTTGTAACTTTAATAACTGTACCTACTTTAAAGTTATTAAATGCAAATAAAATTGATATTAATTTAATAATAATAATAATAAACCTTGCTCGAAGTAATTTCTTGTTTGGCCAATATATGTGGAGAATTATTCGAAGGCATCTGTTAGTGAATACTTCTAGTTTATTCTTAATTTCTTCTGAAACAAACCAGGTCTCACAGCCGTATAGTAGAACGGATAGCACACAAGAGGAGAATATTTTCAGTTTAGTGTTTTGCTGCATTCGTTTACTTCCATGTTTTTGATAAATATGCGAAGGAGCATCGCGCTTTTTTATCCTGATTTCAAGTTCTCTGATCGCCATTCACTTGGGAATGGCCAGGAATGATTCATTTCTTCAATTATCGAAGCAACTCACACCTCCAGCCTTATGCTAGGTATTCCCCGGGCAATGGTTTGTGATCCCCTACAGAACTAGCTAACGTGAGAAAGCGAAGTTATATCTGTGCAGCCTGATGGTCATGTTAACGACGTCTCAGGTAATTAGGTAACTCTTGTTTCTGAATCACAAATAAAATGTGGGTCTGACGACATTATTTGGCAGCCCCATCAGCAGACTAGGATATATTGAGCCTAATCCCCATTATATCTGAATTAAACACTAATTCACAGAAACTCGATAAGAATAATTTAATAAAAACAAAAAAAAATAAATAAATTTTCGAATATATAATGGGACTGAAGGTGAGCGGATTCGTAAGTCGGTTTACCCGACTGAACTTTCTTACTTATTCCGGATTATTTTTCTCTCTGTATCAATCATAATTGTAATACTTACACGAATGTCTTCAACAATAATTAAAAAAAATATATAATCTCGGCTTACCTGTAAAGAGAAAAGAATAAAAATATTATTATTAGTTAAGGAAATTACATAGCGTTAAAACACACACAAATTAAACATTTATAATTGTTTTAGAAATATAATTACAAAAAATAATAAAAAAAATAATTACTCGTTCTCAATCTCATAAGCAACCGCATTCTGTACGGTTTACCTGTGTGTGTATTTCTTTTCTATCCTTCCCATCCCTTTAAGTTCGCACATTTTTTTCAATCTTTAAAGACTTCCATCCTAAGGCAGCTTTTTGTATGTATTTTGAAAAGAAAAAGGTGGAGTTTACAGACGTACAATTGCTGCAGACACAAAAGTGAGTCTGCCCAGCATCGCCTCCCCCACGGAAAATTCCTTGCGTACATCTGGGCAAAGTATCTGTGGATTTGTATACTCTTGTTTTCGTAGTCTACGACGGCGTCGACTGAGTCTGTAGTCACTGCCGCGTAATACCTATTTCTTTCTTACATATTTTGTATTATGAATTTTCGATGTTGTTTGTTGTTCTAGTTTCCATCACTTAAAGAGAACCTGAGAGTTGATTTGGGCAATTCCAGCATAAATCGACATTAAAACAAAACGAATAAATCTCAATGATAGCTGACGCACTGTAATGTTCACAAAAGGTGTAAATCTGTTTTTACAAGTTGATTCAAAATACACTTACAACACTTTTAGAAAAGTTGAAGGAATATTAAAACTGTTCCACAAAAACGAAGGCAGGAAATGGTATTTTCATATCGATATAGACATTTCTCATTTGCTTTGAAAAATTTTGTAGACGTATCGTTTTCAAACTGGCAAGACTTTTTCGCAAAAGATATTTATACAGGGTTTTTTTTTGTGGACGCTGCGTCCAATATACGATATACATAAAAAATCCAACTAGTGCAAGAATTGAAGCCAAACGACCATCAAGCGCTTCGCGTTCGGTGAATGGGCTCAAAACGGTATGGCCACCGATCCCGATTTTCACCGGAAAATTTTGTTCAACGATGAAGCTCACTTTCGGATGAATGAGTACATTAATAAACAAAATCGCCACATTTGGAGTAATGATAATCCACAAGTCATTGTTCAGACGCCGTTACATCCACAAAAGGTCACTGTTTGGTGTGATCTATGGGCAGAGGGAATCATTGGTCCATATTTCTTCAAAAATGAAGCTGTCCATAATGTTACAGTCAATGGGGAACGCTACAGAGCCTTGATTAATGACTTTTTTGTGCCTGAATTGGAAGATGGTGATGTGGATGACCTTTGTTTCCAACAAGACGGCGCTACATGCCATACAGCCAACGAAACAATCAATTTATTGAAGGAAACTTTTGGTGAGTGCATTATCTCACGTCGTGGGCCTGTGGCGTGGCCTCCAAGATCGTGAGATTTAACACCACTTGACTATTTTTTGTGGGGTTATGTGATGTCGCCTGTCTACGCAGATAAGCCCGACACGACTGACGCCTTGGAAGAGAATATATGCTGACACACAGGCCCACCTCTGCGAAAGTGGTCGAAAATTGAGCCTCTAGGCTGGAATTTATTCGAGCCATCCGCGGCGGCCACTTGCCCGAAATCATTTTTAAAACCCTTATCCTTATAATAAAGCCAAATTCTTGGCCATCACATTAAATTATATAAATTAAAAAAAAACCTTTATATTTATCCACAGTATTGTTCAAATAGGCATTTTTCTTCGATAGGATGCTGGGGCCAAACATTTTTTGCGATTTTTTCTCTATTTTTTATGGGTTTTTCGTTCGAACAAAAGAGATTTTTTGGTAAAAAAAAATAGTTTTATCGACAGTTATTAAGCATCTGTTTCTGCGAGAAAAAGAAAATCCAAGCAAATCTGAATTTGAAAAAAAAATTAACTTTAAAAATTTTTTTAAAAATTTTTTTCGTGTTTAAGACTCTATTTTACATCAGAAAATTTTATGCACAGCTCTTCGATAAAAATTGTTATACAAAATATATAATATGAGTTATACAAAATATACAGGGTTTTCCAATAAGAGTGATATAATTTCGTTGAAAAAAAAGAACACACTTATTGTTAAGGAAATTCAAAAGTTTTTATTTAATGTGAAGTACAATCGATACAATTAAGTTCTAAACAAAACGTCATTCAAATGGCCTCCACGACTTCTTCTGCAGGAACGAATTCGATGAACCCAATATTGGAGACCTTTTTCACTAAATCAACTCGTATGTCATGAATGGCACGTTCAATATGGACTTGTAAAGCTTGAAGAGAGTCTGGTTTATTTCGAAAGTCCAATGACTTATAAATAACCCCACAAGAAATAGTCTAATGGTGTCAAATCGCAACTTCTTGGAGGCCATTCAATATCACAATTTCTTGAAATAATCGAATCTCCAAACATTTCTCGCAACAATTCAATTCTTTCATTTGCTGTGTGGCACGTAGCCACAATCGGTCAATGGCAAAAAATAGCTCTTAACGAGAGCTAAAATATTGCTCATGGGTGTCAAGGTCGTAGGTCGACTGGAAAGTGTTTTTTTTTTAATTTAAAAAAAATAACCTTAGCATCATTTTCAAATGTGAACGGAAAGTTTATTTTTGCTCCAGTTCCTTAACGGTACGTCGGATCGGGAATCGGTCAATGGCAAAAAGATAGCTCTTAACGAGAGCTAAAATATTGCTAATGGATGTCAAGACTGGACTGGAAAGTGTTTTTTTGTATTTAAAAAAAATGGACTTAGTGCACGAAAAGTTGCAATTGGAGAACGATTATTTTGATAATAAAACGGAATAATTTGTAAACTTTGTTCTTGCGTATATCTCCCCATGATGAAATTGTAAACACTACTGAATATAATGAAAAACCAATGACAGATCATGACATATTACAAATGGCCGAAACGTCACTTCAAAATCATATCATCCCTATTGGAAAACCCGTTAAAAAATGGTGATCCAACCAAAACAAAGTTTGAAGAGAATTATCTTAATATTTTTTACTAGCTGGACCCGGTCCACTTCGTTGCCCCATATTTCCGATCCCGTCCATTTTTGGACCACTGACGTAGACTGCCAGCAGAACTGCAGTGGAACAAACAGACAGACAAACAAACGATTTGCCACGCCCACATTTTCCCCGCCCACTATTTACAAATTTTTTTTTCCAAAACCATCTCAGACCAAATAGCTTTCAAACAAAAGAAAAAATTTTAAAATCGGTCCAGAGGTTTAAGCGTCTATAAAACACATACATACATACAAACATTTTTCCATTTTTATATATATAGAAGATTGTAATAGAAGTATCTACGAGACAATTATGTGTGAAACAAAATATCGGTCAAATGCTCGCCACGTCTTCGGTGACATACCTTTATCCGATGGTCCACATTTTCAATGACTCTGAGACATAATTGAGGTTTAATGTTGTTAATGTGCGGAATTATATCAGCCGTTAGCTCTTGAATTGTTCTTGGCTTATTGAGATAAACTTTTTCATTTAAATATCCGCAAAGAAAGAAGTCAAAAGTTGTCAAATCACATGATCGTGGCGGCCAAAATAACATCGCCACGACTTGAGATAACACCGCCATTGAATTTCTCACGCCAAAGAGCCGACTATGTGGCAAGGGGCACCATCCTGTTCGAACCAGTTCGAATTGTCCAGGTCCATATCCTCAATTTCTGGCCACAAGAAGCCCGTTATCATCTCGCGATGGCGAACACCAAAACAGTCACTCTTTGTGGATGCATCGGCTTTTTAACAATCACTCGAGGATTTTCATGTGCCCAAATGCGGCAATTCTGCTTGTTAGTCGAGATTCACACAAGGCAATTTTTTCCAAGCAAGTGTCAAACTTTGTAGGAGAGAGAGGTAGAGAGCTCTTTCCGCCTGCCTCTCTCTGTCCTACAAACTGTGACACTTGCTTGGAAAAAATTGCCTCGTGTGTAGCACGACTTAGCGAATCCACTAAGGATCTTTGTAACGACACCATTCACTGTTCAAAATGGTCAGTAGGCTTCAGCTCTTGGGTCAATTGAACCTTGTAAGCGTGTAAATTCAAATCTTTGTTCAAAATTCGCATCAGTGATGTTCGTGAGAAGTTCAATTGTTGGGCATGACAACGAGTCGAGGTTGAAGGCTTTTTTGCCCCACTGTTGCGAGCAGCATCAATGTTTTGCGCAGAACGTACTGGGCGAGCATGCAGAGGTGTTTTCACATCACCTACAGACCCGGCTTGCTGAAATTTGCGCTCAAAACACAGTTGGTCGATTATGCTGACAAAAAAATCACGAAAGGCATTTTGATTTGACCGCCCATTTTCTTTAACGGCGTCAACAATTTTATCACGCTGCTCAATTGTGTACCTCTCCATGGTTGAGTTTGTCAAACACTGAAACAAAGAAATGCCAAATTAAGTTGGGCAAAAAACTTCACGTCAAGGTGTGACTCACAATTAACATCGTGCATTATGGTTGGGCCACCCTTTATTACGGACCGTAGCGTGATTTTAATAGCCAGACAGACGAACATGATTAAATGGTCTTAAATTTTAAGAGCATCAGATTAATATTTCCAAATTTGGCAAACGAAATGATAACATGAATAAAGTAGCCCCAAAAATAGGAACTTCTGCATTATTCGTTTAGTCAAGTTGGCTCAATTAATAATTTAATGGCCATACGATTTATATTTTTTTCTCGGTATACCGTACGGAATATGTCTTTTGTGTCTGAAGCAAAGTTATAGATATTGAATAGGAGAAAAAAACAAGTAAAAGCGTTAAGTTCGGCCATGCCGAATCGTATATACCCTCCACCATGGATTGCATTCAATTTTGATTACTGGAAAAATCTTTGGATATGGAGCAAATCATGAAACGATCCTTTTTGTTTAAGTACATTATTAAAAAAAACGAACCCTGCAATTTTTAGGCAGCAAATTCTTTAACAAAACTCTTCACCTGCAAAATGTGTTATTTATGGTTTAAAATAGCTTTTTTTAAAAGATACATCTACAAGGGGACTACAACAAAATAACATTTTATTGAGATGAAGTCTGGACAAAATAGAATATAAACTGCAGTTTCAGCTAAATTTCATAGAAAATGTAGCGTTTATGGCATAAATAAGCCTTTTTGGGAGCGACATCTATAGGTGGACTATAACAAAATATGGTTTGATTTAAAAAAATTTTACTGCGATGAAGTCTTGTCTTAGTTAAAAACAAACTGCAAAGATTCAGTTCAAAATACTTACCATAATATGGTATTTATGGCTTAAATACGTATATTTTGAAGCGACCTCTATAGGGTGACTATAACAAAATATAAACGATTTGTAAAATTTTTGCTGTGATGAATTCTTGTCAAAATAGAATGCTAACTGCAAAGTTTCTGCTTAATTGCTTTAAAAATGTGGTATCTATGGCTCAAAAACCGTATTCTGGTGAACCTAGCTATATTATTACGGACTGTAGCGTGGTTACAACAGACGGACAGATGGGCATGGCTAAATAGTCTTAGAATTTTACGACGATTAAGAATATATATACTTTATGGGGTCTCAGATCAATATTTAGACGTGTTACAAACGGAGTGATATAATGAATATAACTCCAATTCTATGGTGGAGGGTATACAAATTCGGAACAAACCTACCCGAAAAAAGTGCATCCAGTGCCTTATTCCGCACGGTATACCGAGAAAAAAAATATAGAAAAGGGGCAAAAAATCCTCCTTGAGCAAAAAAAAAAATCGTAATGCCATTAAATTATTAATTGAGCCAACTTGACTTGACGAATGATGCAGAAGTTCTTATTTCTGGGGCTCGTCCAATGCTCAGAATTGAGTCCCAAAATCATGTATTGTACTGTCGAGAATAACTGGAATAACTCATATTTTACACAAGCCTAAGATTCTATCCTGCACATGTATATATCTGTGTGTTTGTGGAAAACTCAGTGTAGGTATGTATGTGTGTGTGTGCGAATACATCCTACGTCATATGGCTTTCATTTTCAGCGGAGAACATAACGACATGTCTCGCTGTATTTTCAATGTTGGAAAAAAACGCTTTTTAGTGTCTACTTTTGGAGATTAAGCTTAAGCATATCCGTGGCGATGCTGATGTTGATGATGCCAGGGCTGCTGATGTTGTTGCCGCCGCTGCTCTCCTGCTGATGTTGCGCTGCTGTGGCACCCAGTTGCATGGCTGCGGGAGGCAGGTGAGGAGTCACGTTGTTCTGTACGGTTTTGTGTTTTTATTTATATTCAAATTTCTTTTTTTTTAGCTTTGATATCGCATAACATTATAATATGGTTCTTAAATGTTTTTATTTCATTCTCGGATTCCCCAAACCCCCACCACTCTCCTTTCAAAGGTATCTTACAATCTCCCTCCCAGCCCTGCTGTTTTGGCATTCTTTGTTCGTTTCGTTCCTATCAATTTTGTAATGTATAAAATATTTTCCTTACATTATGTGTGTTACTTGGAAAATAACATGGAAATCGTTTCTTCGTTCTTACGTTTCGTTTCTTAGGCGTATTTCAGGCGTTTTTTCCAGGATTATGAGCAAACATTAAGCCTTTCTTTTTGTGTGTGAGTGTGTTTTTTTAAAGATTTTTTTATACTTTTGTTTACTGCACACACACACCCACATTTTTATAAATAAACATAAATTGCCGAGACTTTTGAAGAGATAAAGAAAAAGTACTTTGCATATATTTTAATATCAAAATAGCTTTTTTAATCTACGAAGTATTCGTAAGCCCCAAATAACAAATTTTCTAGGAAAGGAAAAACAAAAACCGATAAGAAACTAATTATAGTATGATTGTGTGATCAATAGTTTAGAAGTATTTTGTCCATCTTTACATATTAGTATTGGGATTTAAAATGGAATAAAATCAACCATTACCTCATTTTAAAGAGTGAATTTGGACATTACATAATTGCGCAAAAAATCTGTTCTGTAGTATACTTATATTGTCCCAAAAATATTCTGAAATATACAAATATTTTGGATATATTAATATATGAGTCATTCCACGCCAAACGGGACGATTTTTGACATCACTATTATTTAAGTCCACGCCAGGATGGCGGGACCTAAAAAAAAGGAAAACACAATATTTTATTTAATTATTTTATTTTATTATATGACACGGTGTTTCTGAAGTGTTGAAGGGGTAAACAACAACGAACCAACCAAAGAAAAAACATAAAACAGCTGACAGCCAATTATGTGTCATTCACAATGGAGACTTAATCGTCCATTGTTGCTCAGCAGGGTCAGTGTGGCACATATGGCGGATAAAAAAACGTTTTACCGTTTAAGCAAAAGTCGCTTAAACATTCTCGCGGCCTTGCATTAGTGCAACAAGATGACAGTGTATTTTTACGACAACGAACTTTTTTCAATGCTGTTCATATTTGCATACTTATGATTTGTTGTTGTGGGAGTTGTAATTTTAGGTGATATATCCGCCTACTTTTCTTCGGGATTGTTGTTGAAAGTGTTAGGATGAACGACGTTATGGCTTCTTAGGTTGGGTATGTTCTTCATATAGTATTGGCTCGTAGAACCGAATATTACGGAGTGATATTGTTTGATAAATATGTTTGTATGTAGCCTTGTTATGTCAGCTCGTGGAGCTTCCACAGCCTTTACCACGAATTACCAGCGTCTCCAAACACGAACAGCTCGTGAAGCGTTGGCCACGTGATGGCACATATGTTCGTGTGTTGATGGCTGCATGGATTACGTGGGCCGAAGTTTGTTTAGGCTGCATGATGTCTTTGATTATGTAATAATCTTAATTTTTTTTTGTGATAAATTGCACTTTAATGGATCCAATAAATCACTATTCGCGGGTCAAGGTTGACGACGAAGGACCATATTTAAGTCCACGCCAGGATGGCGGGACCTAAAAAAAGGAAAACACAATATTTATTTAATTATTTTATTTTATTATATGACACGGTGTTTCTGAAGTGTTGAAGGGGTAAACAACAACGAACCAACCAAAGAAAAAACATAAAACAGCTGACAGCCAATTATGTGTCATTCACAATGGAGACTTAATCGTCCATTGTTGCTCAGCAGGGTCAGTGTGGCACATATGGCGGATAAAAAAACGTTTTACCGTTTAAGCAAAAGTCGCTTAAACAACTATTTTTAATTGCTTCGAAATTTTGTGTATGTATTATTTATTTACTTGTATCTCCTAAAATACTTGACCGATTTTAATGTGCTATACCTTGTTTTGAAGGTAATTTCAAGTACTACAACTAACTGGTGTAAGCACTGCAACAAAAATACTACACGGGGCAAAATCGCCTTTTTTGATATGTTTGAATGGCAAGAAAATATATTTGGAACACAAATTTTTAAATATTATATATTTCTGAACAAATAAATTTTATTTGGAAATCAATAAAATATATTTGGAACGCATATATTAATATATTACAACAAAATATATTTGCAAACTAAATTTCCCAAATAAAATATGTGTTTAAGTACAAATAAAATTATTGTTTAGGAATTTCTTCAAATATATTTTATTTAAAAAAGATTTTCAAATCTTTTGCTGGCTTTTTCGAATTTAATTTTTAATTTTTTCTTGGTTCCCAATTGTACCTCCCAGTTATGATACCATATGCAGCATTGACTTCTGTTTCAAAACAATTATTTCAATTTCTGAGCATTCCAAGCCATCATTAGTTGTCAATCCACCAAAAAAATTATTTTGATCCAAGAAAATAGGATTTTAGTTACTATTTTTACGAACATTAAACAATTTGTAAAAAAAATACTTTCAATTACTGAACAATATAACACAATTTAGGTATTTTCTGAATACTTAAATGTGAATTTTTTATTTGTTTCGGAAATAATAGTCCCAAATAAAGATTTGTTTATAACACCATCTTCCCAAACATATAACCTTTGTGTGTACCAAATATTATATGTTTAGAGTGTTCCCTGAACATATATATGTTTCAAGCCGAATATGTTTGGGACAATATACTACAGAAGCGATTTTTTTTCAGCGTGTAACTTTTAATGTTTTTGCCCTTTTATACTTTCTATTGCGATTTTCAAAATGATTACACCCTTCGATTTTTTTTAAATTTTAATGTCGTGTTCTGAGATGTCTTCGTTAGCTACTGTATGAATTTGGAAGTGGTGAATTGATGGGAACTATTTTTTACGATTTTTTATAAAAAAAAACCATTTGCATAATTTCTGTGAGTGTGCTTTAAATAATTAACAGAATGATAATTTTTAGTCATTAGTGTATTAAAACAGTAAGAACAATAAAACATTTAAGAAAAGAATGACAATTAGTAATAATCAGTATACTGGTTTAGTACACGCTGAAAAAAAATTGCTTCTGTAGTATATTGTCCCAAACATACTCGGCTTGAAACATATAGATGTTTAGGGTACACTCTAAACATATAATATTTGGTACACACAAAGGTAATATATTTGGGAAGATGCTGTTCTAAACAAATCTTTGTTTACTCCTAATTTGTTTTTATTTGGGACTATTATTTCCGAAGCAACCAAAAAATTTGCGTTTAAGTATTCAGAAAATACTTAAAATGGTTTTATATTGTTCAGTAATTCAAAGTATTTTTTAGAAATTTTTAATGTTTGTGTTGTTGTTATTTATTGTTGGTCTGTGCTTTTGTTATTCAGTCAGATTTTTTTTTTTTTTTGGTTTGAGACCATATGTTTCATTTACTTTCTGTCTATTCCAAGAAAGTAATGTTTGTAAAAATAAGAAATAATAATTTAAAACCTATAATCTTGGATTAAAATAAATTTTATGGTGGATTGACAACTAATGATGGCTTGGAATACTTAGACAATTGAAATGATTGATTTGAAACAGAAATCAATGCTGCATTTGGTACCATAAATGGGAGGTACAATTGGTAACCAAGAAAAAATAAAAATGAAATTCGAAAAAGTGAGCAAAAGATTTGAAAACCTTTTTTAAATAAAATATATTTGGAGAAATTCCTAAACAATAATTTTATTTGTACTTAAACACATACTTTATTTGAGAAATTTAGTTTGCAAATATATTTTGTTGTAATATATTAATATATGCGTTCCAAATATATTTTATTGATTTTCAAATAAAATTTATTTGCTCAGAAATATATAATATTTGAAAATTTGTGTTCCAAATATATTTTCTTTCGATTCAAGCATATCAAAAAAGGCGATTTTGCCGCGTGTAACACATCAAAAATTTAAAAAAAATGTTTTTTTTTTGCTGGCGCAAAAAATCCATAACAAGTAAGAATTTTCAGTCGGGTAAACCGCCTTACGAATCTCGTGACCTTCAGTCCGGAAAAAATACCCGCTGAAAAAAATCGCTTCTGTAGTATATTGTCACAAACATATTCGGCTTGAAACATGTATGGGCAAAAGTCAATATTTTTAGCATAGGGGTAATCAATGTTAGTTGTCACTTTTCTCGCGTTGTGTACAGATTTCGTTGCAAAAATTGATGAAGTTAGATAAACCACAAACATAAAAGTTGTTTCCCAAAAAAAAATTTTATTATCTTATATGCTTTAAAAGATATAAGCACTTACATTTGAAAAATGTAGAAAAAACCCAGAAATTTTCATATCTCTATTCATTCTTTTTGAGGTCGTGACCAAATTATTCATTCTAGAGGTACTGGTCAGTTGCAAAAAATACGAGGGACACATGGAGGAAGAATTTTTCATAGGCATTGTTCATGTGAGATATTTACGCGAAAAAAATATAGCTCACAACTTTTGGAAATGCGATATCATGTGTTTTTTGTTTTTTGACCGCGCCCCTCTATGTAATGAAATATCGCCGAAGAAGCGATTATAGCGGCTGGAAGTACCTACAAATCCATATAGGTTTCGATGATGTGCTCCAAATGGAAACAAAGCTAGAGCTACCAAAACCTTAGTTAAACTTGCGTGAATTTTTTTTGATAGCGTATTTCGAGGGGCACATCCACAGATATTCATAGATTGAGCTGAATTTATTGCCCCAGAAGGTTTTGTATATGGCGAATCCTAAAATCAGGGGCGAGTAACAAAAATATGAATCACTGAACTTTTATTAACTTTTATCAAGTTTAACAACCATTGATATGTATTTGAAGATTGATGTCTTGTGCACAAAGAACAAGTCACTTTTGTCTCAGTGATGATCGTCAAGGCCCACCCACTGCGCTGTACAGATATGGCGAAAGTTCATATGAATTAAAAGGATTTTTACAGATCAATTCCACTTTACAAAATTTACATAACCTCAAAAAAAACCATTCATTATTAGTTTCCCTCTTACGATATATTATGGTTTTAAGCGAATTCATACAATAGAAGATGACCCGCATGAGCACATAATTACCGTATGTTAGTGCCGATTTCACAATCCGCGAAATTTATAAGAAAATATTTCAAAATTTCTTAGTGTTCGAATATCACTATAAAAATTCGCGGATTCGGATTCTTAACATTCAACTCCCATAAATGCATAGGAATTTTGTAGAGAAATTTTGTATTTAAATAAAACACAAATGACATGGACTTCGTATTTTTAAACAAGCATACCTTTATAACTAATAGAGATATTACCTTCATTCTTTTTGAAGATCACGGCTAGTTCTCTCATCTAATCGCGGTAATTTTTCATATATTTTTCTGATTAGTTTATTTCGCGCGATTCGTAATATTAAATAAAATTTCAATTAAAAAATATTTTGTTTCGCTATATTTTTGCAAATAATGAAAGCACAGTGAATATTGTGACATACTCTGATAGAAATGCGAGAGTTCTACGATTGTATGTAAGTTTATTTCAATTTGGAACCGCTATAACATTCGCGCCCCTTAATAAAATTAAGTTACAACAACGGTTTTTCCATTTTCATCTCTATAAACTACAAATGCGGCTAATGTGCTCGCAAAAATATTTTCTCGAAAATTAAAAAATTTTGACTTTTGCCCATATCTGTTCAGGGTACACTCTCAATATATAATATTTGATACACACAAATATAATATGTAAATTTTTCGGAAGATGTTGTTCTAAACAAATCTTTGTTTACATCCCAATATGTATTTATTTGGGAATATTATTTTCGAAACAAAGATTTATTTGAATTTAAGTATTCAGAAAATATACCGATACCTTAATTGTGTAAAATTTTTCAGAGTTAATTTTTTAGAAATTTTTAATGTTTCTAAAAATACGTATTTTATAATTGAAATCGTATAATCTTGGAAAAAATAAATTACTCAAAGGATTTACAACTAATGATGACTTGGAATATTTAGAAATTTAAAAAGAGAGTTTTAAACAGAAGTTAATGAGAAATCAAGGAAAATGAAAAAACTGAAGTTCGAAAAGTCAGCAAAGTTTCGAAAATCTTTTTTTAATTAACATAAAATTTGGTTGGAGAATTTCCTGAACAATAATTTTATTTGTGTTTAAACACATATTTTATTTGAGAAATTTAGTTTGAAAATATATTTTTTTGTAATATGTATATTAATATATACGTTCCACATAAATTTTATTGATTTTTAAATACAAATACATTTTCTTTCTATTCAAACATATCAAAAAAGGCGATTTTGCACCGTGTAGGGGTGTGCCAATGACGCCCATTTTTCACTAGACTGTAGGTTGTATAACAGCATTACACTGTACGAGGTGCCAAATATTTGTAAGCACTGGTATTAAGATTATAAGCTGTTAACCTTTGGTGCAAACTGGCCCATTTATGTGGGAGGTACCAAAAGGTGCGTGGCAACTAATTTTCGAGGTGATAGCAACTAATAAACTAATACTATGTATGAAATTTCAGAAGATTCGAGTAAGTAGTAAATAAGGTATTAAAGAATCAATATTTGGAGGAGGTACTAGAAGGAGTGTACCAATATGGCCCACAATCGAACTTAGCCGGAGATATAGAAAAATATTACCGCGTACCAAATTTTATGTCAATCGGTTACTGTATTCGAGAGTTATCATGCGTACCAGCCAGTAGACAGACACACAGCCAGACACACAGAAGGACGAACGGACATTGCTCATTCGACTTAAAATGACCCAAAACGAATATCCGCCGAACATGCTTAGGGTCTTAAGTCACTCCTTCGATGTTTTACACTTTTGGCTCGTAGCAAATGATATATACCCTCCTCTCTAAGGTAAGGGGAATCGAATCGAATTTCCACCAAACATACATGGGGCCTTAGGTAACGCCATCACATTGTTACACTCCCCCTCTTATAGTTGCTGCAGGTAACTCGGTATTGAAAATCTGCAATGTTGGTCCATTTGTATAACCTCCAGCATAGGATGGGGGTACACCAACTTTGTCATTCCGTTTGCAACACCTTTAATCGGCCATCGGTCAATGTTTTGATATAGCTGCCCTATAGAGGTCGCTCCGAAATACGGTTTTTGAGCCATAGATACCACATTTTTAAAGCAATTTAGCATAAACTTTGCAGTTTATCTTCTATTTTGACAAGAATTCATCACAGCACAAATTTTACAAATCGATTCATATTTTGTTATAGTACCCTATAGAGGTCGCTCCAAAATATATATACGTATTTAAGCCATAAATTCCATATTCTCTAAGCATTTTAACTGAATCATTGCAGTTGGTATTTAATTAGGACAAAAATTCATCGCAGTAAAAATTTTTTAAATCAGTTCATATTTTGTTATATTCCACCTATAGATGTCGCTCCCAAAAAGACTTATTTAAGCCATAAATACCACATTTTCTAAGAAATTTAGCTGAAACTTTGCAGTTTATATTATATTATGGCGAGTATTCATCTCAATAAAATGTATATGAATAAAATTTTATTTTAATGTAGTCCCACTATAGATAGATATAGCTCTCAAAAAATCTATTTTATGCCATAAATACCGCGTTTTCCAGGTGAAGAGTTTGGCTAAAGAATTTGCGGCCTAAAAATGGCAGCGTTCGTTTTTTTTTTTAATAATTTACTTAAACAAAAAGGATCGTTTCATGGTGTGCTCCATATCCAAAGATTTTTCCAGATTGCATTCAATTTTATTTGCATTCAATAAAATTTAATGCAATCCATGGTGGAGGATATATAAGATTCGGCATGGCCGCACTTAACGCCTTTACTTGTTTTCTGTTACAAGCCTCAAAATTTACTTTGGAATAGATGTTCCATGTCAAAGAACGAAAGAAGTGGGACACTTCAGGAAGTATTTCTACCAAAACACCCGACACACCATTCATTCCCTTACCCCTGAAAATCTCCCTACAAAAATAATGCTGTATCAAAAGTCAAAGAACTCTATGGATCTTTTTGGTGATGTATTCGACAATAAGATTCCTTGTAAAAAAATCACTATAGCTCCCCACAATAGACTTTTATGGCAACCAAATAATGTGTATACCCTACACCACACTGTGGTACAGGGTATTATAAGGTTGTTTCACGGCAGGTGTTTGTAACACCTGAAAATAACACAGAATCAGAATCACTAGCTGAATCGATTTAACGATGTCCGTCCGTCTGTTCATGTAAAGTTGTTCGTCGACTACAGGTCGCAATTTCACTCCGATCGTTCTGCAATTTTGCAGTTTAGAGTATTTCGCGGCTGTTAAGATCGCTATTGAATTTGGTTGAAATCGGTTCAGATTTAGATATAGCTCCCATATATATCTTTCGTCCGATTTGGCCCTTTAGTACTATAGCAGCTGTATTTTACATCCGATCGTTTTGAAATTTAGAATGGTAGAGTTTCTTGATCCATGAACCAACATTGCCGAATTTGAAGAAAATCGGTTAAGATTTAGCTATAGCACCCATATATATGTTTCGTCCGATTTGGCCCTTTAGTCCTATAGATGCTGTATTTAACATCCGATCGTTTTGAAATTTAGAATGGTAGAGTTTCTTGATCCATGAACCAACACTACCGAATTTGAAGAAAATCGGTTAAGATTTAGCTATAGCTCCCATATATATGTTTCGTCCGATTTGGCCCTTTAGTTCTATAGAAGCTATATTTTACATCCAATCGTTTTGAAATTTAGAATGGTAGAGTTTCTTGATTCATGAACCAAAATTGTCGAATTTGAAGAAAATTGGTAAAGATTTAGCTATAGCTCCCATATATATGTTTCATCCGATTTGGCTCTTTAGATCCAATCGTTTTTATACCCTACACCACACTGTGGTACAGGGTATTATTTAAGTATAAAATGTCCCAAAAGTAAATTTATGTAAACAATTTATACATGAATTACAAAATTTATATATCAGAGTTATTCAATATTACGAGAGTGGTGTAGGGTATTATATAGTCGGCACCGCCCGACTTT
Organism: Eudasyphora cyanicolor; assembly: GCA_963930755.1. Lineage (NCBI taxonomy): Eukaryota > Metazoa > Arthropoda > Insecta > Diptera > Muscidae > Eudasyphora > Eudasyphora cyanicolor. The sequence goes on along the minus strand of OZ005736.1, from coordinate 89,084,227 downwards.
AGCCTTTCCTTACTGGTTTTAATATGCCTTTTTTGCACATAAAAAATCAGACACAATTTTTGGAATCAGACGAAAGTTACGCCCGGTTGAACATTTTGTTCACCCGAGGTGGACACATTTGAGGCCCTGTAGCTACGCCCTTGTATACCATAAGGGGCTCAAAATTCGAACTTAAGCGCTCTAGTACCTGCTCTGCAATCATGCTAATGCCATGTTTTGTCGCAATCGGTTGTCTGGTTAAGAAACCGCCGAATTATTTTCTTGTGAAGTCCGCCAACTGTTCACCGCCCATAGACAATCCAAGCTCTGGACATGCGTATTAAGCGAATTAGGTCTCCGTAGAAAGGCGTAGGTAACATTCCAGTGATGTCAATACTCGACAGGTATTGATCAGGCTCGGGAAGTTGCAACAATGCTGCGTAAGTGAACATTGCTATTAGCATTATCCCCCAGAAGATAGTCTTAATGTTCCTTACATTTAAATAACTGATGCTTTTTTGATATTTCGTTCAACTTTAAGAAATTTCCTAAGTGATTTCTGCAGAGGGCCAAGTTTTTTTCTGCAGTAGATTGTTTGCTTATCCTTTGCTTCTTTAGAAATATAACTCACGAGTGAATCAGTCATCATTAATAATCTGTGACTGCATCATTATTATTTCTTTCAAGCGACATTATCCGTTTTGTGACATAATCGCTATTGAAAACATAATCTTTTTCAAAGCTGTCTTAACAACCAAAAAAAAACACACAGCAAATTAAATGGTCATATTGTTGTTAACTGCTAATAACAAATTCATTTATTTACCTTTAATAACATCCTTGACCTGAAAGTGTAACTTTGCAGAACCCAAAAAAAACTAAAACAAATCCTCCTGTATTAACAATGACAAAAAGTCCCAAGAAACAAACGAAGACATTAGTCTTTTTTGGGGGGGGGGTTTGGGAAGGACTCTTTGTTGTTTTCTTTGAGACATTAGGCTGTTTAGTTGGTTTGTTGCTAGACTATCTTAATCCTTAATCATTAATGTACATATTCTTTTTATACTTATTTTAGAAAACAACCCCCCCCCCCCCTCTCCATCATCATTATCATCTTCATTATTGCAGTTGTTTTTGTTGTTGGTCTTCTAATGATTAACATTAACAAACACAGGATGTACAGAGTTCATCCTTTTCCGGTAGTGTTTCTTTGGAGTGTGACCTTTTTCAGTGCTGTTTGTGTGAGAGAGTGTGTTTTGTAGGAAAATGTGTATTTTTCCTTCGAAAAAAACTCATACATATAAAAGATATTATGAAATTATAATAAATTATCTTAATGAGAGTCATTAAGTACATTCTTGTTTGTGACTTAAGTTCTTTTCTCTGCAGTGTTGTTATTTTATTTTGCGACATGTGTTTCTTTGTATATTTATTCTCTATATTACGTCTTCTTCGTCTTTGCCTGTTTCCTTTGTCACAGCGATATGTAATCTTTTTTCTAGCGACAGAAAAAGACGGACAGAAATCCTTGAAAAATTTATAAAAACATCATTTATTTAAATCTATCCTTGGGAAAATAAGTTAAATGTTAATGAGTCTTTTTCCAAAGTGTATGTTTAGTGAGTGGCCTGAAAGTGACACATATTTATAGCCTCATTATATGTATGCATATCATAAGCTACGGACTAACAGTGTAACACATGAAAGCATTGATCTAAAACCATAAGTTTGTTCGGTCGAAATCCATTTTGGGCCATTTTCTGTCATTTGAGCAATGTTCTTCCGTCTGTCTGCCTGGAGGCACTATAACTTTCGAAAGGAGTAACCGCCCGACTTATCCGCATAACTCATACGCTCCCTGTATTTAAATTAGTCATACGTCACGTTGTACTCACATATTTTATACTTAGTAGGGACATAAATACTGTTACAGCATTGAACACACCCATACAAATTGTTGGAATTGACATACCCTATTAATACCACGTCGATTGTGAAACCTAACCTCTATAGCGTAAGTTTGTAACGGGAATTAATGAATCAATGGAGTGGTCAGATAATGAGAACCGTATCGCTGTTATAGCGCTTTTCAAATATGGAATAAAAAAACAACAGTTTTGCAACGCTCTGCCCGCTTGGGATTAGTCTCATATTTATCTACCGCTGCATAAAACTGTTTGAGTAGACCCCGGTTGCGACGCCCTCGAAGTGTTCGAACGCCGCAGGTCATCAAATCAAGAAATCTGCGGATGCCGGTGCGAAAACAGAAAATCGTGGCCCGTGAGATGACTATTACGCAAAAGTCCATGAGTCGAATTATCAAAATAAACTTGAGACTTGGAGCTTTCAAAGACCACAGTGGAAATTTGTTGACTACAGCTTTATAAAAAATAGGAAAGAAAAATGCAATCGTCTTCTGGTGAAGCACGCTGATAACTTGCACAAAAAATCTAGTTCACAAATGAAACAAATTTAACCCTGCAAGCAAAACTTAACAAACGAAATGATATGGTGTATGCACGGTCGTCTAAGGAAGCATCTCAAATGATTCCACGGGACGAAAAGGTCCATCATACAGCTTCAATCGTGGTTTTATGGGGTGTCTCTTACGATGGGGTCACTAAATTGCATTTCTGTAAACAAAAGGTCAAAACATTGGCCAAAAATTAGCAAGAAACCGTTTTGGAAGCTGTTTGAAACCTCTTAACCATTCCCTATTCCAAAACCAGACATGGACTTTCAAATAGAATTCTGCGCTAAAACGGCCATAACTTTAAAACAATTTGCCAGCTTTCATTTCTTCTGATGAATGGCTCTATGGCAGCACTGATATAAACCCACTTACAATTGTGGACAGTTTTAGAGGACTAGGTCTCCGCAAAAGATACTTCAACATCGATGCTCTTAAGACTGCTTTGATTCATGCTGTGGACACTTTCCCAAAGGGGCGAAGAGCGTGCGGCTATTGATGATTGTTCAGTGTGACTTAAGACATGTTTGAAGGCCAAAGGCGGATATTTCGAATGAGTGCTTGCATTTTGTATAGAATATATGTCATTAAATATATACAACTAGCTGAACCCAGCAGACGTTGTCCTGGCCGTCCTGTTTGGGAAAAACGCATACATCCCGAGGTTCTGGGAAAAATCATCAAAAAATAATGTATATAGACCACTACATCGCCATCTACCGGTTAGAATCATACATACAAACTACATATTACCAAGACAAACCAGACATACATTTTAAATTTCAGTCAAATCGCTCTGGAAATGCGAATTTTGCAAATAACCTCCGCAATTTATCGCGTTGAAAATAATTCTAAAACACAAATGAACTCAATCTGAACAAATTGTTGAATTTTCAGCGCATTACCTGTTATGATTTCGGAGATCATGCGTTACTAACAAACGTACAAAGGATTTTGTATATAAAGAAGATAAATTTCATCCAAAATGATTAATTACTTTTAATATTATAGCATAAAATGTGTGTAAAGTATTTATGTCCCTACAAAGTATATACAAAATTATAATTTTATAATATTGAGTATCAGCATAACTCATACGCTATCTGTATTTAAATTAGTCATACGCCACGTTGTTCTCACATATTTTATATTTAAGTGTAGCTGTTGAACCGTGTTCAACAACAATTAGATTAAGTCTAATGAAATAGTGAAATAATGAATTAATTAATAATAAGAAGTAATTTGAAGTTAACAGTATCTACGTACTTTTAGATGCTCTTAGTACAACTGAGATTTAACCGAAAATCTTTCACTCAATTGTACTAAGAGCATCCATCTTGAAATTACATTCCAGCTTCGTTAAGGTTCTCTTGTGCTTGATTGGTTGAGCTTCAGTTTCGTCTGATTTTGCCACTTTCGCTGCATAAGCACCAAGGGTAAGAAGCTCACGCTCTACGGCACTTTGGACTACGTTCAAAGGAGTTTTATACATTATTATTATTCAATAAACCAAACATTGAATTACAAACTAAAATCTACCTTTTGTGTTTTTTACTTTTATTTTCATACGAAAATCTTATTTACAACTTGTGAGGAACATATCAATAAAGTAATACAGTCCACTTCCAGCAACCCTCACAAGATTGTACAGTAGCTTTTTAAATTGTTATAAACTTGCTTGTTCAATTGCTGCCAATACCTACAGAACATGATAATTTGTATTAGCTTTTAAATTAGACCCATTTGTGGTCGTAACCACATGAGTGTACAATACTTAAACGATGTGCTCAAGTCATCTTCAATGTAAGCAACATTAGCTCTTATCCCGGCACATCTTTTACATGTTTCAATAACCCTTTTCCCTCGTTCTAGGAAATTCACATTAAATTAAGTTTTAATCTTAAAATATATACAACAGTGATCAGCCATTATAGACGAAAATTCTACACAGACGATATCTGCCTTAACTGATGATGGAATTTTATCCCTTATTACAAGCATAATCTTTGGCCCGGCCTCATGCTTCAACGGGTAGGAGGAGAAAACCCATAATGATGGTTTACCAAAAAAAAAAATGAAAAAGTGAGTGAAAGGAGGAATGCGAAATTCCGTAAACATGTGTAATGTTCGACAGCCACAACAAGTAGATGGTAGTAGTGGTGGTGAGACACCCTTAACGTAGGGCAGTGTACGAACAGAATTAGTACAAACCTTCCGAGTATCTGTCCTTTTTATTCAGCCCTTTGTATGTCCGTCCGTTCATCCTGACAAGTTATTGGAATGTCCAGAGCTATGCCGGGCACACCATGTCTTGGCGGTGTAGTAAAATATGTAACTACAGCCGTTGTACGTGTTGCTCTTTGGCCATAACTTGGAATAGTTCGATACGAGGGCATTGAAAAATGAAAAACAATAATCATACATACCATTCCCGTCCAGCAACAAGGACGAGTACCTCACACATACATATATGTGTCGAGCAATGAACGAATAAAGTTTGAAACGTGGAACATGAACCAATAACACAAAAGAAAATGAACTAACAGTCGAGTGTTTAACCCATTGGGATGAAGGCGGAGCAGAAACTACTAGAAACTGAAAGTTCAGGCTTCAAGACTATAGCCAATTCTTGGCAAAATAGTAAACATGGAAGTTTTCCTCATTGGAACATATACATATTGGGGTTTCGAAACCTTCTCGGGTCGATGTATATCTACACGATTTCCTCAGTGAGTATAGTGTATACTCCGAGAAAATGGGTTGGTATCTGAAGATATTCAAAACACCGGAGCGTTCTTACACGCTGGGTAGCTTTAGCGAAAGCGAATGCGATAGCGAATATTGAAATATATTTCTTGCGAATGCGAAAGCGAATAGTGAAATATGCATTTTTGCGAAAGCGCATGCGAATAATAGTTTCACCCTTTAGTATTAACAAAATTAAGGAACTAAATTGATACTTTTCCAGGATATTCAAGTATTAAGAATTTTTTCCATATTTTTACCTCCTGTTACCACAAGGAGAAGCTTATTTTTCAACTGTTTTGAAGAGAAGTGGAAGAGGTTTTCATTGGTATTAATATCTTAACAAGTAAGAAAGTTCAGTCGGGTAAACCGACTTATGAATCCCCTCACCTTGAGTGCCAAAAAAAATATTAGTAAATTTATGTATTTTTTTGTTTTAATTGAATTATTATCAATTTAAATTGCATTTAAAAACTATAAAGTATGTATGGAATTAAATTTGTAAGCCGTAAACTTTTGGTGTAAAATGGTCCATTTGGGAGGTACTAAAAGGAGCGTGGCAATAATGCAAATTGTTCACTGCATTGTAGATACTATTAACCCACATGCACTGGTAATAAAGTTATAAGCTATTAACTTTTGGTTCAAAATTGCCCATTAGTGCGGGAGGTACCAAAAGGGGCGTGGCATCTTCGCCCATTTTCCTCGAGGTAATAGTGAATAATAAACTAATACTATGTGTAGAATTTCTGAGGATTCAAATAAGTAGTATAGAAGTTATTAAATAATCAATATTTCACTAAATGTTAACCGTTTGTGGGATAGGTACTAGAAGGAGTGGACCAATATGGCCCATCTTCGAACTTGGCCGGAGATAGAAGAAAATACTACCACATTCCAAATTTGAAGTCAATCGGTTACTCCTTTCGAGAGTTATCGTGCGCACCAGCCAGCAGACAGACAGACAGACGGGATACAATTTTGTGAAACGAATAAGTAGATATAACAAATTTAACAAATGGAAGCGAATACTGAAATATATTTTTGCGAAAGCGAATGCGCATAATCAAAAGATAGTTTTTGCGAAAGCGAATGTTAAAATGATGCGAATAATTCGCGTTCGCATATGCGAATATTCGTTACATCCCTGGTAACGGGGTTTCCAACAAGCGGTGTTATTTTGAATCACCCGGTATTTCGGTAGCTGTCACGTTCGAATCTTTTATTCTTTGACATTTGACAAGTAGAAACTACGCCATTACTAACAAGTAAGGAAAGGCAGAAAGTCGGGCGGGGCCGACTATATAATACCCTACACCTCCCTAACAATGCGATAAGGGTCATTGCCATAATAATTTGGAATAATTGGTAAATGGGTAGAAACATATTATCTAATTCTGAAACAATAATCGCTAAATTAAGCAATATTCGTTCCTAAATTGAGAAACATCTTTCTGGAAAATTTTAATGATCGGAAGTAAAATACAACTTCTATAGCGGTTTGATACCAAATCAGGAGGAACAATCAGTATAAATCTGAACCGATCTTCCCGAATACTCATTCATGTAAAAATACCTCCTTCTGTCGAATTTCGTACTGATCGCATATAAAATACAGTCTCTACAGCGCCTACATGTCAAATCGGGGGTAACGTATATGTGGGGGCTATATCTAAATCTGAACCGATTTTCTCCGAATTTAGCAGTATTCCTTCATGAAATAAGAAACCTATTTCTGCCAAATTTTGCACTGATCGGATATAAAATACAGTTTTTACAGCGCTTACATGTCAAATCGGGGGTAACATATATATGGGGGCCATATCTGAATCTGAACCGATTTTCTCCGAATTTAGCAGTATTCCTTCATGTAATAAGAAACCTCTCTTTGCCGAATTTCGCACTGATCGTATATAAAATAACATTTTTACAGCGCTTATATGTCAAATCGGGGGTAATGTATATATGGGGGCTATATCTAAATCTGAACCGATTTCTTTCAAATTTAACAGAGTTCATTCATGTAATAAGAAACCTTTTCCTGCCGAATTTCATACTAATCGGATATAAAATAAAGTTTTTACAGCGCTTACATGTCAAATCGGGGCTAACATATATATGGGGGCTATATCTAAATCTGAACCGATTTTAACCAAATTCAATAGGGATCGTCCTTGGGTCAAAAAAAAGATATGTGTACAGTTTCGTCGGACCATAATTGCGACCTGTACTTTGATTACAAGAATACATGCACAGACGGACAGACAGACGGACATAGCTAAATCAACTCAGAAAGTAATTCTAAGTCGATCGGTATAATAAACGATGGTTCTATTTTTCCTCCTTTTGGGTGTTACAAACAAATGCACAAAGTTATAATACCCTGTACCACAGTGTGGTGTAGGGTATAAAAATGGAACGATACACGATTCAACAAAGTATTGAAATTATTAAAATTCGGAAAATCTAAAATCATCGAAAAATCATCTTGACTGATGAGGCCCATTTCCACCTCGGTGGCTACGTCAACAAGCAAAATTGTCGCATCTGGGGCTCGGAAATCCCAAGAGTTATTGTTGAGAAGCCTCTCCATCCTCAACGTGTGACTGTTTGGTGCGGTTTATGGTCCGGAGGGGTCATTGGACCTTACCTTTCGAAAATGAGGTTGGATTAAGAGTTAAGGTGAATGGATTAGGCTATCGAGAGATGATTAATGATTTTTTTGGATGGTATTGATCTGGACAACGTTTACTTTCAACAAGACGGCGCTACGTGCAACACAAGCAACGTGCTCTGTTACGGGAAAAGTTTCCGGACCGTGTTATCTCTCGAAGAGGTGATCACAATTGGCCACCGAGATCTTGTGATTTAACACCTTGCGACTTCTTCCTTTGGGGCCACGTGAAAGATAAGGTCTACGCCAACAGCCCAGTGTCGATTCAAGACCTCAAAGATAGAATTCTGAGGCTATCGAGGACATAGGGCAGCCACTTTGCGATTTGGTTATGGAAAATTTCATAAAAAGGATATGGTCCTGTAAGCGCGGTCGTGGTGGCCATTTGGCTAATGTTGTTTTTCATTATTAACGGCATATTATTATGCCGTATTTTATATTTCATTATTATGAAATAAACATCCGATCATTTATCTCAAAAAATTTAATTTTTCTTTGAATACCAAAATAACACCTATTGTTGGAAAACCCTTTATATTCCCTCTCTAAGGTTAGGGGATTATTAACTAAAATGTTTTCCGATTCGATTTAGCGGGTCGAAAGTATTTGCTTACACAGTGTATTTGGACTAATATTGACGAAACATATATTTAGTTATTTTGATTTTATATATTCACAATTTTTGATTTTATATATTCAACATTCCGAACAGTATGCAATGGACTAGTAATTTAGCTTACTCCGAAATTTTTTACCGGGTATAGTCCCATCTATTTGTTTCTTCCAATTCATGATATATGAAGGAATACAGCGCATCTTAAGGTAATCGTTTCAGATCTTGTGTATTATGACCAATCAACTCTTATTCTTATCATATTCAACTCTTCCTTTGAATAAACCTCGATGAGGCCGCGGAGCTATGTTCTTTCTTAACTGAAAGGAAACCTATTATTCCTATTTATTACGCATTTTTCGGGGGGGGAGATCATAATTCCCATCCCTAAATGGGTTAATTTTGCAACATTCCTGCATGTCAAGCAATTTGAGGATGTAAGCCTAAAGGATGCAACCAAAGGAAGAAACGGAATACAAACACCTCCCAAGCAAGAGACAATCAAATTCACAATTGAGAGATAGATAAGGGTAGGCACAGAGAAAAATCAACAGACTAGACCACCAAATGATTTCATCCGAAGCAGATAGCATTACAATTGAATTTCAATACCTTCCACTATACGAATGGCAAACCCTCCCCCTCCATCTCCATCAAATAATCTACCATCACCCACTGCGGCCGCAGCAACCGAACATCACAGACATCGCATGCCAATGCCAAAATAATGAAACTCACACTTGGCCCAAAGTGGATGACTATCTGCTCTATGGCATAGTTATACCTATGAGCCCTGTGTTTGCCATACACTTTATGGCCGAAGTAAGACTATCGAATATAAACTTGAAAGAAAGAAAGGAAGAGACTAAATATGAAATCATTTCAAAAGGGATTTTGTTAAGAGGGAAAAAATCCCTAGTATTTCAAGGTATTTTTTTCTGGCGGTAGGTTCTAATGGCGTATAATTGTAAGACTTCTAAGAAATGAACTGGAAATTGAGTTTCCTTTTACATGCTTTCGAGAAGAGTTCAAAAGCTAGCTGCAGGAATTCTGCAAGTTATTGACTTCAATAAAATTCCACGAGTCGCTTTGTAATTGGACCAGCAGCACGAATGATTGATATTAAATGGATGTGTCTGCCGAATTAAGTATTAAGTATACGTTGCTAGCCCAGCGTGTGAGATATAAAGGGTGATTCATAATGAGGTTTAATCTACTTATATAATAAAGGGTGTTTCAACAAGAGGTGTTATTTTGGTATTCAAAGAAAAATGCCATTTTTGAGATAATAAAGAGGAAGGTATGTCGTTAATGGCCACCACGACCACGCTTACAGGACCATATCCTTTTCATGAAATTTTACATAACCAAATCGCAAAGTGGCTGCCCTATGTCCTCGATAGCCTCACGAATTCTGGGCTGTTGGCGTAGACCTTATCTGTCACGTGGCCCCAAAGGAAGAAGTCGCAAGGTGTTAAATCACAAGATCTTGATGGCCAATTGTGATCACCTCTTCGAGAGATAACACGGTCCGGAAACTTTTCCCGTAACAGAGCACTGGTTTCGCTGCTTGTGTGGCACGTAGCGCCGTCTTGTTGAAAGTAAACGTTGTCCAGATCAGTACCATCCAACTCCGACCATAAAAAATCATTAAACATCTCTCGATAACGCAATCCATTCACCGTAACTGTTGATCCAACCTCATTTTCGAAAAAGTAAGCTCCAATGACCCCGCCGGACCATAAACCGCACCAAACAGTCACACTTTGAGGATGGAGAGGCTTCTCAACAATAACTCTTGGGTTTTCCGAGCCCCAAATGCGACAATTTTGCTTGTTGACGTAGCCACCGAGGTGGGAATGGGCCTTATCAGTCAAGATGATTTTTCGATGATTTTCGATTTTTCGAATTTTAATAATTTCAATGCGTTGTTGAATCGTGTATCGTTCCATTTTTAGTAATGGCGTAGTTTCTACTTGTCAATGTCAAAGAATAAAAGCTTCAAAAATGACAGCTACCGAAATACCGGGTCATTCAAAATAACACCTCTTGTTGGAAAACCCTGTATAAATAAAACACATAAATTTGAAAGTGAACCTAAAATTGTTATTATCGGTTAATAGAGCAATTTATGGCATTTACTGAATGAAATCATGTAAATGTTGGTCATGACTACGTATGAGGGGGTCCATTCGGAAGGTCCAATTTTGGGCGACCTGTTCGAGTATAGCGACTGGTAACTCGCGAATAAACCGAGTAATGTTGGCTTCCAAAGCGTCAATAGAAGCTGACTTATTCCGGAAGACTTCAGATTTTACTTATCCCCAGAGAAAATAATCCAAAGGTGTGACATCGCACGATCCACAGGCTCCGTCTTCATATATACATATGACAAAAATAGATGGAGTAATAGCAGAGTTATGCAATTTCGTACCAAGCTTTATTTGGTCATAATTAAGAAAAAAATTTAATTTGGAACCAATCGGACAGCGGCTCTATAGGAAATTAATAATTTATATATTGGCAAAAAAATTTAGATATTTAGGGTTTTTTTTTTTATGCAATGACATACAACTTTTTTTTAATTTTTCGACAAAAAAGCGCCATATTAAAAGCATTTTTTATATTTTTCTCAAAATAAAATTTTTAGATATGAAATTCTGTATTTTCAAGAATAATGTCAGCTATCAGGCGCAAAAAATTGTTGGTTTGTTCTACAAGTTAAGCGTTGGAGACTGCTTTTGGAAAAGGGAGTGAAGATAAAGTTAAAAGTTAAAGTTAAACAGTCGAGACAACAACCCTTGTGAATAAGTGTTACACTAGCTTTGTTCCTTTACCTACTACAAGTTACTAGTTTTACCATTTTTACTAGTTTTACTCCAAAAAGCGTTCCTTTACTCGAAAAACTAGTAAAAGTAGTAGACAAATTTAAGAGAGAATTTTCAAAATGCCTTTCTCTTTTACTACTTTTTTACTAGTTTTTACTCGACAATTTTTTCCGAGTAAAAGTAGTAGCTTTCAAAATACATTGAAAGTAATATAACAAAAACTTCAAATAGAAGAAATTTTTCTGTGCTTGCTATTTTTACCAGATTTACGTTCCCGTACTTTTACAAAATATGTTTACTCAGAGAAAATTTTGAATTATTTCTCTTTTGCTAGTTTTACTATTAAAAAATTAAAGGAACAAATCTACTGGCATCCATAGTCAAAGTTAAAGTCAAACTGACTCTATAGTCAAATTTATAGTCAAACTGACTGTATAATCAAACTTATTTTGATATGGATGAATTCTACCGTTTAGACAAAAATATATATATATGTATATGTGAGATGACAAAGCGCTTTTTATTTTTCCTTTTTTCGCACAATTGTTTGAAATGATGTTCGTTTTTTAAATTAATTTTAAAGAAAATAGAGAAAAAGGTTTGGAGGAAAATACGCACATCCTAATATTTCTGGATTTTTGTAATATGGTACACCCTCTCAGCTATCCTGAACAATGATTAGATCCCATTCACATATCATAGTATATTTTTGGGGTCAATGCAAAATTTCAAATATACCACCAATTATATTCCAACTGTCAAGCTCAGTTAATTTTTATTTTAAAAAGCATACTAATATTTCTGGATTTTTGTATTATTGTACTCCCTATCAGCTATCCTGAACAACGATTAGATCCCATTCACATATGATAGTTCAGCTGTGGGGGACAAAAAATATATCAATATTGTCATAATTTACATATCGATGTAATGCAATTTTGTATTATTGTACTCCGGCATAGATTTGCAAAAAATTGCCTAGTCATCTGTCATATATATATTTGTTTAAACCGTAGAATTCATAGAAAGAACCATATCAAAATTATCATACGAGTATTTATGCTTGACTACACAATAAGTTTGACTTTACAGTCAGTTTGACGTATGGAATAATCCTCTTGATGAATTTGTTCGTCACCATGACGAATCTCTGTTTCCAAAAACTTTCGTCCTCAGGATGATCACAGTTCATACCTACGATGAACCGAGTTCATTACCACGACGAATTACATTCATCACCACGATGAACACCATTCATCCCTACAATTAATCGAGTTCATCACCACGACGACTGCCATTCATCACCACGACGAATCCCATTCATCTCTACGACGAATCCCAATCATCACCACGACGAACTCCATTCATCAGCTCGACGAACTCCATTCATCACCATAAATATTCTTCTGGTTTTAGACCATTAAAAACGTAATGGAAAATAAACTTGACTGATTTGCCTAGTTCAGTTGTGATTATTCGGTTCGAAACGCAGCTCTTATCGGGAAAGGCTGAAAGAAAACGAACGAGAAGTATTCATTACTTCTGATATTTTAAATCAAAAATAATCTCATCAAGTAATGTATTTGCCAACAGACTAATCCCATTCATCACCACGGCGAATACCATTCATCACCACGACGAATTCCATTCATCACCACGACGAATCATATTCATCATCACGACGAATCCTATTCATCACCACGACAAACTCCATTCATCACCATTATTAGAATTTTTAAATTAAACTTTTATAACAAATTATTTAACTAAGGTAATCAGATCGCCTATAGAAGAGTACAATTAAGCACAAACTATAAATTGATTACTTCGTTTTATCATATTTTCAGCAAAATGGTCAAATAAATATTTTCGTCGTGGGGATGAAACCTTATCGTTCCCTCGACGAATTTCGAAATAGCCAAATACATGGGTTGGTGATCGTGTTCGATCACGATTGACGAAACTGATTTGTCATGGTGACGAACGGTTTTGCTATCAGTGTATAGAGTCAGTTTGACTTTAACTTGGATGATATGGATGCCAGTATAACACAATTTACAAGGGTTGTTGTCTCGACTTGACTTATAACTTTATCTTCACTCCCTTTCCATTGATATGAGTTTGATATGAGTCACGCATTATCTGTAAATAGAAGAATATTGAAAATCTAACCTCATGTTGAATAACCCTATAAAAAAGGAATTGTCATTCGCTCATAAGAAATGTTTATTATTATTTGCATGGCAACACTTTGGTATTGCCTATCTTCACATATTTTGTTGGGGGAAAATAAATTACATGAAATGAAAATAAAAACATAAAATAAATTAAAGAAATTGCCATTGACATGCTCGCGACTGGCGCTGCCTTAGAATGAGCCTTAACAATAGTGAGTGGATGTAACATGTAATAACATGGATGTCGATAGGTTTCTCGTAGTAAATGTCAATATGACTTCCATTTCTCTGCGGTTAAATGAGAAATGTTCATGCACCTTGGGCGTAATTGCAAAAATATGTACATACAGATTTAGAAGGAATTATTGTTACACAAAAATTGAAGTTTTCCAATTTCTTTTTTGAAGACTTGAAAGGTAGAAAGTTGTAAATTAAATACATAAAATTCCACCTCGACGGCTTATGGCTATGAGCCATTTTCTCGAAAATGAGTTTTTGATGGCAGATTATTTTCTGATTTGGCGGTCAACTGTCATATAAATTTGAAAACGATTTTTTTTGTCTAAAAATGTTTTTCTTCTAATATTTCTGATTTGGCTTTAAATTCACACATTAGTTGGTGAATGTAAAAGTGGCTATGAACATAAAAAATAAAATAAAATTAAAAATATTTAAACAAAGGAGCAGCATAAAGCAAGGGATTGTAATTTCCTAGACTGTATTGCAATGTATAACATTGTCTTTTTTTCTTTTAAGACTATTGCGATGGAAAGCTTAGTAGTTTCAGAACAATATCGCAATTAAAATCCCTCTCTGGCATGTGGTAATATAAAATATAAAGTGAATTTTGATGATAAATACATTAACCTTCTGGTGACTGCTACACTGACCACTGTCAGTCATTATTTTTCGAGGATATATTTTCCGTTGATAATACTTAATATTTATAAAGTTTTAACTTTGTGTCGTTTCCAAAGGGACAAAAATAATATTAAAGTTTTTGGTAGCGCGATAACTGACCAAGGGCCAAAAAATGGATATTTGGAAAGTCCGTGGTTTATATTAGACATATGGGATGGTATTAATGACACAAAATTCCAAGGAGAGTTGGAGGGTGTCGAATTTTGACATTTTGGTCAAGCGGTCCTTTTTTCCCATCCATATAACTAATTATTTTCCCATTCCTATAATTAATAAGCCATTGTATATAGAAAATTTTGGCCAAAGCGAAAATAAAAAAATCATAAAAATATATTTTATGCCTTTTTTTGTAAAATTTAAAGAAAAAAAAAACTATATACCCTATACCCTCATATCATTATACCTACGAGCCAAAAGTGCAACACATCGAAGGAGTGACCTTAGACCCTAAGTATGTTCGGCGGATATCCGGTTTGGTTAATTTTAAGTTGAGTGAGTAATGTCCGTCCTGCCGTCTGCAGGCTGATGCGCACGATAACTCTCGAAAAGAGGTATATGTTAATATTTTTTTCTATATCAGGCTAAGTGCCTCCTTCCAGTAGCTACGCCACAAAAGGGTTAACATTTGGTGAAATATTGATTCTATAATAACTTCTACTTCCTCACATAGTAATAGTTTATCTGTCGGTATCATATTGAGAAAACTGAGTGAAGTTGCCGCGACCATTTTGGTACGTCCCATAAAAAGTTCAGTTAAAAATAGACATCATTGTCACGCCCTTTTTGGGCGTATTATTAAACCCAAATTAAATAGCTCTCATCTTTATTACTAGTCTAATGTTCAGCGCAAAATATGCGTATTTATCAAGCCCCAAGTGAAGGTTCAGGGATCCCCAACACTTTCAACCATACGTTTAACCATAAGCATGTAAAAAATCTTCATGCCCCCTTCAATTTAATTTATGAGCAAAATTTCATCGAAATTTAATTTTTTTTTTAGAAAATGATATTAGCGTTTCTCTAAAAAAGTATGTTGGAATTGCATTTTTCTACAAAATGTCAAGAAAATTTTATAAAAATTGCAATTTTATAGAAAATCGCATCTTAACTAAATTTTTTCTACAAAAATTCTTGAAATTGCATTTTTTTAGAAAATTTCACCAAATTTCCATTTTTCTAAAAATATTTACCAATAAAATTAATTTTTTTTTACAAAATGTCGTGGAAATTTAATTTCTTTTTTTGAAAAATAAAAAATTTTGAAATTACTTTTATCTGCAAAATTTTGTTGAAATTGTAATTTTTCTAGAAAACTCGTTGATTTCCATTTCTCTAGAAAATTTGATCAAAATTGTATTTCTCTGCAAAATTTCTTGTAATTAAATAGAAAATTCGTTGATTTCCATTCCAAAATTTATCAAAATTATATTTTTCTGCAAAATTTCCTCGAAACTTCAATATTTTTAGAAAATGTCATTGAAATAGCAATTTTCTATAAAATTACTTTGGAGTTGCATTTTTCTACAAAATTTTAAGAAAATTTAATAAAAATTGCAATTTTAAAAAAAAGTTTACATTTCTCTACAAAAATTTTTGAAATTGAATTTTTTTGGAAAATTTCCCTAAATGTACACTTTTCTAGAAAATTTCACAAATTTGCATTTTCTAAAAAAAAAATTTGGTCAATTAATTTTATTTCAAAATTTCGTTGAAAATCAATTTTTTTTAAAAAATATGAAATTGGATTTACCTGTAAAATTTTGTTGAAATTGTATTTTTGTAGAAAAATCGTTGATTTCCATTTTTCTAGAAAATTTGATCAAAATTTTATTTCTCTACAAAATTTCTTGTAATTAAGTAGAAAAATCGTTGATTTCCATTTCACTAGAAAATTGTATCAAAATTGTATTTTTCTACAAAATTTCATTTTTATCTTAGAAAATGTCATTAAAATAGCATTTCTCTATAAAATTTTATCAATATAGTATTTTTTTGCAAAATTTCATCGAAACTATATTTTTTTTAGAAAACGTCATTGAAATAGCATTTCTCTATAAAATTACGTTGGAGTTGCATTTTTGTACAAAATTTCTAGAATATTTAACTAAAATTGCAATTTTAATGAAAATTTAACTACACTTTTCTACAAAAATTCTTGAAACTGCATTTTTTAGAAAATTTCTCTACATTTTCATTTCTGTAATTAAGATTCTTTTCAGATTCTGTAATTAAGTACAAAAATCGTTAATTTCCATTTCGCTAGAAAATTTTATTAAAATTGTGTTTTTCTGCAAAATTTCATGGAAATTTCATTATTTTTTAGAAAATGTCATTGAAATAGCATTTCTCTATAAAATTACGTTGGAGTTGCATTTTTCTACAAAATTTTTAGAAAATTTAACAAAACTGAAATTTTAAAGAAAATTTAACTAAATTTTCCTACAAAAAATTTTGAAATTGCATTTTTTTTTTAGAAAATTTCTCTAATTTTTCTAGGAAATTCCTTTAATTTGCATTTTTCTAAAAAAAATTGGTTGAAATTGTATTTTTCTAGAAAAATCTTTGACTTCCTCTTCTATAGAAAATTGGATCAAAATTGTATTTCTCTACAAAAATTTCTGTAATTAAATAGAAAAATCGTTGATTTCTATTTCACTAGAAAATTTTATCAAAACTGTACTATTTTTCTGCAAAATTTCATCGAAATTTCATTTTTTTTTAGAAAATGTCATTGAAATAGCATTTCTTTTTAAAATTACGTTGGAGTTGCATTTTTTTTACAAATTTTTTAGAACATTTAATAAAAATTGAAATTTTAAAGAAAATTTAACTAAATTTTTCTACAAAAATTTTTGAAATTGCATTTTTTTAGAAAATTTCTCTAACTTTAGATTTTTCTATGAATTTCTTAAATTTGCATTTCGTTGATTTTTCTCTAGAAAATTTGATCAAAATTGTATTTCTCTACAAAATTTCTTATAATTAAATAAAAAAATCGTTTCCATTTCTCTACAAAATTGTATCAAAATGTATTTTTCTGCAAAATTTCATCGAAGCTTCACTTTTTTTAGAAAGCGTCATTGAAATAGCATTTCTCTAAAAAAATATATTGTAATTGCATTTTTCTACAAAATTTCTAGAAAATTTTAAGAACATTTAACTATATTTTTCTACAAAAAATCTTGAAATTGCATTTTTTAGAATATTTCTCTAAATTTTCATTTTTCTAGGAAATTTGCATTTTTCTAACAAAAATTTGGACAAAAATATTTTTTTTAAAAAAATTTCGTTGAAATTTAATTAAAAAAAAGATTTGAAATTACTTTAACCTGCAAAATATTTTTGAAATGGTTTTTTTTCTAAAAAAATAAATAAAATTTATAAAAATTGTATTTCTCTACAAAATTTCTTGTAATTAAATAGAAAAATCGTTAATTTCCATTTCTCTAGAACATTTTATCAAAATTGTATTTTTCTGCAAAATTTCATCGAAATGTCATTATTTTTTAGAAAATGTCATTGAAATATCTTTTTTTCCGTAAAATTACGTTGGAGTTGCATTTTTCTACAACATTTCTTGAACATTTAACTAAAATAGCAATTTTAAAGAAAATGAAACTACATTTTTCTACAAAAATTTTTGGAATTGCAAATTTTTAGAAAATTTCTCTAAATTTACATTTTACTAGGAAAATCCTTTGAATTTACATTTTTCTAAAAAAAAAAATTGGTAAAATTAACTTTTTTACAAAATAGCGTTGAAATAAAATTCTTTTAAAAAATGTTTATTGAAATTGCATTTATCTGCAAAATTTTGTTGAAATTGTATTTTTTCTAGAAAAATCTTTGATTTCAATTTCTCTACAAATTTTCATCAGAATTGTATTTCTCCACAAAATTTCTTGATCAAAATTGTATTTCTCTACAAAGTTTCTTGTAATTTACGTTGGAGTTGCATTTTTCTACAACATTTCTTGAATATTTAAAGAAAATAAAACTACATTTTTCTACAAACATTTTTGGAATTGCATATTTTTAGAAAATTTCTTTAAATTTGGATTTTTCTGGGAAATTTCTTTAATTTTACATTTTTCTAAAAAAAATTTAATAAAAAAATTGCAATTTTATAGAAAATTTCATTAAAATTTCTTGAAATTGCATTTTGTTCGAAAATTTCTTTAAATTTGCATATTTCTACAAAACCTTTTTAAATTTTCATTTTTCTATAAAATGTGTTAAAATTAAATTTTATCAAAATTGTATTTCTCTACAAAATTTCCTGCAATCAAATATAAAAATCATTGATTTCCATTTCTTTAGAAAATATTATCAAAATTTTATTTTTCTGCAAAATTTCTTGTTATTAAATAATAGCTAATTTTTTGAAATTTCAAATGGGTCATTGATGCGTCTAAAGATCGATGGGTTGTTTAAACGATGATGAGTGACCCTGATTAAAGGCCGTTACTTTATTAAAGGCCGGTGAAGGAAAATTTATGGAAAAATTAAATCTAGACGAAATTTTAAAGACAACTGCTATTTCAACGAAAATTTAAATTTTGAAGATATTTACTAGACAATTAAAATTTTGAAGAAATGTGCTAGAAATATGCATCCTTACCGAAATTTTATAATGTTATAATTTTTTTTTGCAATTTGCAATTTTTTTTAATTTTGTAGAATTTTATAGAGAAATGCTATTTCAATGACATTTTCTAAAAAAAATTAATTTCGATGAAATTTTGCAGAAAAATATAGTTTTGATAAATTTTTCTAGTGAAATGGAAATCAACGATTTTTCTATTTAATTACAAGAAATTTTGTAGAGAAATACAATTTTGATCAAATTTTCTAGAGAAATGAAAATCAACGATTTTTCTACAAAAATACAATTTCAACAAAATTTTGCAGAAAAATATAATTTTGATAAATTTTTCTAGTGAAATGGAAATCAACGATTTTCTAATTAAATACAAGAAATTTTGTAGAAAAAAAACAATTTTGATAAAATTTTCTAGAGAAATGAAAATCAACGATTTTTCTACAAAAATACAATTTCAACAAAATTTTGCAGATAAATGTAATTTAAAATATTTTTTTAAAGAATTTAATTTCAACGAGATTTTGTACAAAAAAATTATTTTGACCAAATTTAAGGATATTTCCTAGAAAAATGATAATTTAAAGAAATTTTCTTACAACAAATGCAATTTCAAAAATGTTTGTGGAAAAATTTAGTTATGATGCAATTTTCTATAAAATTGGAATTTTTATTAAATTTCCTAGAAATTTTTTAGAAAAATGCAATTTCAACATAATTTTTTTTTGTAAATAAAAATAAAATTATCAGTTTTTACAAAAACAACTTTTAAATTTACCAAAAACAAATGCATAAAAAATATTTTTACGAAATTTTTTACTTTTACTTTGGGCAAAATTTTCTAAATACAATAGCTAATTAGTTATATGGATGAGAAAATAAGAACGTTTGACTAACTCAGACAATCCTTAACCGATCTCGTTGACATTTTGTGTCATTACTACTATCCCATAGGACTAAACTTGGTGCAAGTTTCATATCGATCAGAAGAATTTATAATAAAAATTTATTTTCTTTGAAGACATTTTTAGAAAAATACAAATTCAAACATTTTTTTAAAAAATTAAATTCGAATGAAATTTTTAAAAAATTCTTCAAAATATCGATTTCTATTATAATTTTTATAAAAAAAAATTAAATTTTGCTGAATTTTTACAACAGTTTCTACAAAAATTCAATTTCTGTTTTATTATACTTATACCCTCACTTTAGTGTGACGGGTATATATCATTTGCTACGGAAAAAATTGTAACACATCGAAGGAGTGACCTAAGACCCCAAGTATGTTAGGCGGAAATCCGTTTTGGGTCATTTTAAGTAATTTGAGCAATGTCCGTCTGTCTGCTGGCTGGTGCGCACTATAACTCTCGATTGGCTTTAAATTAAGTTTGTGGTAATATTTTTTTCTATCTCCGGCTAATTTCGAAAATGGACCATATTGGTTCACCACTCCATCTTATACTTACTTACAAAGGGTTAAAATTTACTGAAATATTGATTCGCTAATAACTTTTATACTACTTATTCGAATCTTTTGAAATTTCACATACAGAATTACTTTATTAGCCACTATTACCTTGACTATAGACTAAAAAGTCATGTGAAAAATATCTCTGACTGCAACACAAATTACCACATTACACTAAAATACTTTCCAATGTACATTTGAAGGTTTTATATGTCTGTACATATTTCTATTATTACTACACTCAAAACACATTCAAATTTGATGGCATCCTCTATAATTTCCCATTTGATTTCCTCTAAATACATTTACAAACATAAATAGATAAAATAGAAAAAAACCAAAAAAGAAACACACAAATACTGTTACAATAACAGGAAAGAGAGCCACCGACAGCAAACACATAGAGAAATCCATACACACACACAGACACATAAATCCAGCAAAACATATCATTTATATGCAAATTGTGTTGGAGGGGTGTTGTTGATTTCGCCGGGATCTGTTTACTCCATTTTGTCATTGTTTGAATCTATTGTGTCTATAATAGATGCCTTCTATAGAAGTGTAGCTGATTACCCCACACTCCTAGGATATGCTGGGTAAAAACACTGGGGATCCTATGTCCTTCTTGTACAACACCACTACAACGGCTGTCAGATTTGAATATGGCTTTAGTTATTGTTTTTGACACTTTTGTAAAAATCTATTTTTTTCGTCGTTCAGTTACAGTTTACAGTACAATGGTCATGGCATGGTGTGACTGGCATAGAGACACAGATATAAATACAAAGGGTAATTTAGCCAATATGTGCAGAGGGGGTGTACCGAAGAAAAATCTTACAAAAACATATGATTTGTTATGGATAACAATTTTTTTTAATTATCCGCATTGTTAATTTCAATATTAAATATCAACTAGAAAATAGAAAAAAATCTATTTATTTCATTACACCCTAATACCTTACATTGCTATTAACACTTCCCCGCAGAATTCCCTTAACCAATTGTCATTGTTAGAATGGAAATGAAGCAAAGTGAAAATACAATAAATTTTTAATGAAAAGCTCTCTATGTTCTATACAAATAGAGAATCTTTTAAAGGAAATGAAATTTATAAATATTTGCATTTTTACCAATACAGACGTTACACCAAAAAAGATTAGAAAACTCATACAATTTTATTTGGAATTTCAAATCGAAAATAGAAACAAATATCCCCCTCCATCCATTTGTTTACCATTTAAGCAAACAGTTTGATACTCAGCACTACGTTTGTTTATAAAAGACTAATATTAAGACCAAAAGTTTCAATCTTAAAGAAAATTGATTGTTACATGTGGAGTTGGTGTGTGAGCTAGAGAGGGGGGGAAGCAAGCGGAAGACTTTCATGGAAATGACATATTTCGGCTTGAGATAGAAAAGCAAACAAAATGTCAATTGTCATTACCACAGCTAACGTTCTATTGAACATATTGTAGCCAAATTGAATTGTATTAGAAAAAGGAAAGATGATGTGGGGAGCGATAGAGATTTTAAAGTCACCGTGATGGCTACAAATAAATCCAAAAACGTACACCGAAGAAAATATTAAATTTATTTTTGAAAAATTTTGGAATACATATGTATATCAAATTGAAAAAAAAAACATTTAAAATAATCAAATTGTAAGTTTATTTCACCGACAATTAAAATATTATGTTGATGCTTTCAAATATTTTACAGTACAACATTTAAGTCGAGCAAACAGACTAAGGCTGGCCTTCCCAACCGAGGCAGGCGTTCCTATAAAATCTTATTGAAATTTGTTTTCTATAAAATTTCTATAGAACTTCTTCAAAATTAATGTTTTTACATGGACAGACGGACGGACGGACGGACGGACAGACATGGTTAAATCGACTCAGCTAGTGCTTCTGAGTCGATCGGTATACTTTAAGGTGGGTCTAGCTGTGTTATTTTCAGGTGTTGTTGTTGTTGTTGTTGTAGCAGCTTGGAGACGCTGAGTTGATAATCCTTAAGTCTATTTCTATTACAGACTTCGTTCCGGCATATATCCGATTATCGCGGGAACCTTATGTTGTTTTCATCCGCTCAATGTTGTCCGGTTGTAAATTAACATTCGTCTGTTAATATCAGGGAATGGATGTTATTTGAGTGTTGCCGTTTCTATTGTCCACTAGAAGCGCTGCATATCTGTTAATAGTCGTCATGGTGTTATGTCTATTTTTAGCTTCCCTGTCGACTTGTGTGATCAGATGTTGTTGTAGTGGTAGTGCGCCCGGTGCGTTATTTTTAGCTGCAGAAACTCGAATTATGATGAAAACATGAAATGTTGATGTTAAATTTTTCCAGTGCCATGGCTGGGAGTTGAACCCAGCACCTTCGGGATCCAAGTCTAACGCACTAACCACTAAGCTACCGAAGGTGTTACAAACATCTGCCGTGAAACAAACTTATAATACCCTGTACCACAGTGTGGTGTAGGGTATAAAAACTTTGAAAATTTTGTTCTTATACAATTTTGGCGTTTTCTAGAATAATCTGAAAAATTGCATTTATAAAAATGTTGTCGAAAATATATTTTTATTAAAAATTTCTTTTTTCGTGGCAATTGCATTTTTATTAAAAAAATCAGCAAAATTAATTTTTTTATACAAAAAATATGATAGAAATCATATTTTTATAGAATTTAAAAAATGTTGCATTTAAAATATTTTTATAGGCAATTTTTATGGGGATTTTGACTTTAGAAAATAATGAAAATTTTATTTTTAATAAAAATTAAACTAAAATCGATTTTACTAGTACTAAAAAAACTCATCCACATTCCGTTTTTCAAAAAAAAATCGTTAAAAATTTGTTTCGTATAAAATTTTGTTGAAATTAGTTTTCTTTAAAATTTGTATAGAACTTCTTCAAAATTAAATTTTTCTAGAAAATTTCATCAAAATTCCACTTGTAAAATTTTTTTAGAAATTATATTTTTATAAAAACATTTTTTGTGGAAATTGCACTTTTATAGAAAATTGCAGCAAAATTATTTTTTTATTATCATTTGCTCGTATTTATTTATATGTTATCAAAATTGGTAGTTTTAAAAAAATTCGTCCACATTGAATTTTTATACCCTCACTTTAGTGTGACGAGGGTATATATCATTTGCTACGGAAAAAAGTGTAACACGTCGAAGGAGTGACCTAAGACCCCAAGTATGTTCGGAGGAAATCCGTTTTGGGTAATTTTAAGTCGAATGAGCAATGTCCGTCCGTCTGTCTGTCTGTGTGTCTGCTGGCTGGTGCGCACGATAACTCTCGAAAGGAGTAACCGATTGACCTCAAATTTGGTATGTGGTAATATTTTTTTCTATCTCCGGCTAAGTTCGAAGATGGGCCATATTTGTCCACTCCTTCTAGTACCTCCCCCACAAAGTGTTAAAATGTTGTGAATTATTGATTCTTTAATAACTGCTATACTACTTACTCGAATCTTTTGAAATTCCACACATAGTATTAGCTTATTAGTCGCTATCAACTCGAGAAAAATGGGCGAAGTCGCCACGTCCCTTTTGGTACCTCCCACACAAATGCACCATTTTGTACCAAAAGTTAACAGCTTATAACATTAATAACAGTGTTTAAAAATACTTGAAATTTTGTACAGTATTATGCTTTTATATTGCCTACAGTCCAGGGAAAAATGGGTGTTGTTGTCATGCCCCTTTTGGTACCTCCCACACAAAGGTACCTTTTTGCACCAAAAGTTAACAGCTTATAACATTAAAACCAGTGTATAAAAATACTTGAAATTTTGTACAGTGTAATGTTTTTATAGTGTCTATAGCCCAGTGAAAAATGGGCGTTATTGCCACGCCCCTCTTTGTACCTCCCACACAAAATGCCCAAATCGTACCACAATTTAATGTCTCATAACGTTTATACCAGTGTACATAAATCCTTATAAGTCGGCACAGTGCAATGAATTTAAAGTATCTAATGTTCAGCGAAAAATAGGTGTATTTGATAAACCCCTTCTGGTACCTCCCACACAAATTGACAGAATAATTCGAGTAATATTCAATATTACATTACTCACAAAGTGAGGGTATACCTTAGTCGGTTTACCCGACTGAAACTTTCTTACCTGTTCTAAAAAATTTGTTGAAAATTGTTTTCCTATAAAATTTTGATGTTTTCTAGAAAATGTCATCAAAATTGCATTCTTAAAAATTTTATCGAAACTATATTTTTGTTAAAACTTTCTTTTTTTTTATTAAAAAATTCAGCAAAATAATTTTTTTTTAAAAAAAATATGAAAGAAATCCTATTTTTATAGAATGTACTCCTATTCCTATTTTTATAGAATGTACTCGTATTCCTATTATGTTACATTTAAAATATTTTTATAGGCAATTTTTATGGGGATTTTGACTTTAGAATATGATGAAAATTTAATTTTTTATATAAAAATTAAACTGAAATCGATTTTTTATAGAAAATGTTGTCAAATTTAGTATTTCAAAAAAATTCGCCCAAATTGCATTTTTCAAAAAAAATCGTTAAAAGTTTTTACCTATAAAATTTTGTTGAAATTAGTTTTCATTATAAATTCTATTCTGTAAAATTCAGCAAAATTATTTTTTTTTATAAAAAATGTAATAAAAATCATATTTTTATACAATTTAATAAATGTACTCGTATTAAAATTTTTTGTGAATGTTACATTTAACATATTTTTATAGGCAATTTTCATGGGAATTTTGACTTTAGACAATGATGAAAATTTAATCTTTATATAAAACTTAAACATAAATCGATTTTTTATAGAAACCGTTTGTCAAATTTAGTAGTTCCACAAAAATTCGTCCAAATAGCATTTTTCAAAAAAAATCTTTAAAATTACTTTTTTCTAGAAAATTTTATCAAAACTGATTTATTTAAATTTTTTCGAATATATATTTTTATTAAAAATTTCTTTTTCCATGGAAATTGCACTTTTATAGAAAATTTCAACAAAATAATTTTTTATAAAAAATATTATAGAAATCGTACTTTGATAGAATTTAATAAATGTACTCGTATTACTATTTTTTGTGAATGTTACACTTAAAATATTTTTATAGGCAATTTTCATGGGGATTTTGACTTTTGAAAATTTTATTTTTATATAAAAATTAAACCAAAATCGAATTTTTATAGAAAATGTGGTCAAAATTGGTAGTTTTAAAAAACTCGTCCAACTTGCATTTTGGAAAATAAAATCATTGACAATTTTTTTTGCTATAAAATTTTGATATTTTCTAGAAAATTGCAACAAAGTCGCATTTTTAAAAATTTCGTCGAAAATATATCTTTATTAAACATTTATTTTTTTCGTCGCAATTGCATTTTTATTAACAAATTCTGCAAAATTAATTTTGTTTATATGAAATATGATTGAAATCATATTTTTATAGAATTTAATAAATGTACGCGAATTACCGTTTTTTGTGAATGCTACATTTAAAATATTTTTATAGGCAATTTTTATGGGGATTTGGACTTTAGAAAATGATTAAAATTTAATTTTTATATAAAAATTAAACAGAAATCGATTTTTTATAGACAATGTTGTCAAATTTAGTAGCTCCAAAATTTTTTTCAAAAATATATTTTTATTAAAAATTTCTTTTTTTTGTGGCAATTGCATTTTTATTAAAAAAATCAGGAAAATTTATTTTTTATAAAAAATATAATAGAAATCATATTTTTGTAGAATTTAATAAATGTACTGGAATAGCCGTTTTTTTAATGTTACATTTAAAATATTTTTTTTGACTTTTGAAAATTTAATTTTTATATAAAACTGAAACAAAAATCGAATTTTTATAGAAAATGTCCAAATTGTATTTTTCTAAAAAAAATCATTGAAAATTTTTTCCTACAAAATTTTGATGTTTTCTAGAAAATTTTATCAAAATTGCATTTTTAAAAACGTTGTCGAAAATATATTTTTATTAAAAACTTCTTGTTTACGTGGCAATTGCATTTAAAAAAAAAAAAATCAGCAAAATTAATTTTTATATAAAAAATATGATAGAAATCATATTTTTATAGAGTTTAATAAATGTATTATTATTTTTTGTAAATGTTAAATTTAAAATATTTTTAAAAATTTTTATGGGGATTTTGACTTTTGGAAATTTAATTTTTATATAAAAATTAAATCGATATCGAATTTTTATAGAAAATGTTGTCAAAAATTGTAATTTTAACAAAATTCGTCCGAATTGCATTTTTCTAAAAAAAATCATCGAACATTTTTTTCCTATAAAATTTTGATGTTTGAGAAAATTTCATAAAAATTGCATTTTAAAAATTTTGTCGAAAATATATTTTCATTAAAAATTTCTTTTTTTCGTGGCAATTGTATTTTTATTAAAAAATTCAGGAAAATTTATTTTTTATACAAAATATAATAGAAATCATATTTTTATAGAATTTAATAAATGTACTCGAATTACCGTTTTTTGTGAACGTTACCTTTAAAATATTTCTATAGTAAATTTTTATGGGGATTTTGACTTTAGAAAATTATGAAAATTTAAGTTTTATTAAAAAAATTAAACAGAAATCGATTTTTTATAGAAAATGTTGTCAAATTTTGTAAATCTTAAAAATTCGTACAAATGGCATTTTTGATTTGACGTTGAAATTTTGTTTCCTATAAAATTTTGTTGAAATTATTCTTCTTTAAAATTTCTATAGAAATTCTTCAATATTACATTTTTCTAGAAAATTTCATCAAAATTGCATTTTTTTATTTTTTTTCGAAAATATATTTTTGTTAAAAATTTCTTTTTTTTCGTGGAAATTGCTCTTTTACAGAAAATTTCAGCTAAATTATTTTTTTAATCATTTGCTCGTATTAATTTTTATATAAAAATTAAATAGAAATCGAATTTTTATAGAAATTTTTTTACCAAAATTGGTAGTTTTAAAAAAATTTGTCCAAATTGTATTTTTCTAAAAAAAATCATTGAAAATGTTGTTCTTATAAAATTTTGATGTTTTCTCATCAAAATTGAATTTTTAAAAAAGTTGTCGAAAATATATTTTTATAAAAAATTTCTTTTTTTCGTGGCAATTGCATTTTTATTAAACAATTCAGCAAAATTAATTTTTTTATAAAAAATAAAATGGAAATCATATTTTTATAGAATTTAATAAATGTATTCGTATTACTATTTTTTGTGAATGTTAGATTTAAAATATTTATATGGGGATTTTTACTTTTGCAAATGATAAAAATTTAATTTTTATATAAAAATTATTTTGTCGAAATTGTTAGTTTAAATTTTGTCGAAATTGTTAGTTTAAAAAAAATCGTACAAATTGCATTTTTTTAAAAAGAAATAGTGGAAAATTTTTTCCTGTAACATTTTTTAGAAATTAGTTTTTTCAAAATTACTTTTTGTAAGGAAAATTCCATCAAAATTGCATTTTAAAAAATTTTGTCGAAAACATATTTTTATTTAAAATTTCTTTTTATAAAAAAATAGAAATAGTGTTTTTATACAACTTTTTTAAAAAATAATTTTATTTTATAATTATTTATTTTTCTAAAAAAAAGTCTTCAAAAAAATACATTTCTACTGAAAATAAGATTTTGGAAATTTGGCTAGAAGCCAATGCCTTTTTCTATATGATTTATTTTGGGGATCAAAGTATCAGGCCAAATTTGTGCATCGAGTGACTGACAGACAACTGATTCAGACTGTGCAATAGAGTGGTTCACCTAAAAAATTTTTGAAAGCTCTACTCTTCCTCACGAAAAATCCAATACGTTGTAAACTTATCTGCTCAATAGTTTGTAAATGCATTTGATGTAACTTAAATAATACTTGGGCGGTTCCAAAATCGGTAGACCTGACATATAGATGGCGGTAGTTGTTTGAAAAAACTTACTTTCGTGAAATGTGGCAATCTTCTAAAATATAAGTGTTAGGTTTCAAGGTGTCACGTTGTTTATTTTTTTTGTGAGCACTCAAAAGTAAACCATCTCAGTGAATTTGTAAACATGGAAAATGTCATACAATAATTTCATTTCAAAGGTCTCAGTCCAACCAGTATTAAAACCGAGCTAGTCTCTACTTTGGGAAAGTCCGCTCCTTCGTTTATAAACATAAAATATTGGATGGCGGACCGTCGGTTGAAGGTTCGAGAGCAAGCAGAAGTCGTAGGCTTTTCAAAAAGTACTATCTATACATCGCATATTGACGGATAGTTTGATGCTGAGAAATTTGTGTCAAGATAATGCACCAGTTTACACATCCAATATTGCGGTGGACAAAATCAATGAACCAAAGTTCGAATTGCTTCAGCACACATCTTATTAACCAAATTTAGCTCCCTTAGATTATTTTTTGTTTCCAAACTTGGAAAAATGGCTCGGCGGAAACTATTGGCCAGCAACTGAAGAGGTGGAGGTTGTGGTTGATGGCTATTTTCAGGAGCTATACAGATCTTACTATAATCAGGGTATCGAAACTATAGCAGATCGCTAGAAAAAGTGTATCGAACTAAAAGGAGATTATGTTGAGAAGTAAAGAAAGGTTGTTCCCAAATTTGTTGTGTTTCCCTTGATAGGTCGCCTAATTTTGGGACCGCCATTGTACTTTGAAATCAATGTGCGTATAAGTTATTTAAATACAGGTGGCGTATGAATTATCCTAGTTATTAAAATTACACATACTAAGACTTGGTAAACATTTCAGTTTTTAATAATAGAAAAAAAAGGATGTTGAGACTCTGTATCCATTAATCTTCTGCGTTTTTCTGATAAAATTTTAATTTTAAAACCAATATCCAGTTAGCAATATTTAAATCAAATGACTCTTGATGAAAAGTTCATTCCATCAACTGGCTAATCATATCATCATGGACAAGTCATGTTGGCTTAAGTAATGTGTGTATTCCAAGTTTAATGTGTTTATATAAAGTATATACGTATGTATATGTTTTCTTAGGCAATGGATTTATCATTCTTTCAGTTCATCCTTCCTCATTTGTTGTCTACTCTGTGCACTGAACTCTCTCGATGATTCGTTTCACATATACATATACATACTTATACGTATATGCAAACTGACAACTGCCAACATTCCTGTGGACAAATGTTTATAAACTCACATTCGATCATAAATATAATGCTAAACGATATAAAAATAGAATTTCTTATCAATTTTATATGTAACATGTAATCTATAACAATACATAACTAAGGGTTCTTATCATTTTTAGATAAATTGTGGCAATAAATTTCCTTTTCTTGCACCAAATGTGACATGAGATGCGGACGGACGGATATATAGGAAACAACAGCTGAATTCGTCTAGAAGCAAAAACTATTGTCTTTGATGTGCGCATATGTGTACGTGTGGATATCCTTTTTGTATCGGATACTGGCAGAGATAGTTGACAGTCCGGACATCCATAGATAGCAAAACATAAGTGCACAAAAACAATACTCGCAGTAGTTTCGAACATTCATCACATCGAAAGAGACATATGACATAGGATTTTTTTCCTTCTTTCTATTTAGCTTCACTTTGTAAATGTTGATTCGCCTGTCCTTCCAGGAAACTAAAAGTCAGGAACAAAAAAAAATAAATATGAAGGTGGAAGAACAACATGAAATCGGTGATAAAAAAATGAGAAAAAGAGACATACCATACGGGAAGCATATTTCGCATTTTAAACTAAGATCATAGAAATTTCAAATCTAAGCCCAGCTGGTCTTCTACCAAGGAGTAGATAACCCAACTGTTCATCTACAAAGGAGCATATAAGCCAACTAGTCATCTACAAAGGAGTAGATAAGCCAATTGGTTGTCTACGAAGACAGCAGATAGCCCAACTTGTTATCTTCTGTGATAGTAGTCATCTATTTACTAAGGAGTAGATAAACCAACTGTATATAAGTACTTAATACGGAATTTACAAACCAAGCAGTCATCTAATGAACAGATACATCAACTGGGCGTGTATTAAGAAGTGGATAAACCAACTGGTCGTCTGCTAAGATAAAAGATACCCAAAATGGTAATCTACTACGGAGTAGGTGAACCAACAGTATACTTACTAAGGGATAGATAAGCCAATTGGCCCCCTAAGAAGTAGATAACACAAGTGGGCGGCTACGTAGCGGCAGATACACCAAATTAAAATGTACTACGCAGTAGATAAACGAACTAGTATTTTACTAAGTACCAGATAACCCCCTACTAAAGGGTAGATAACCCATTGGTCGTCTACTAAGGAGTAGGTAAGCCAACTGTATACTTACTAAGGAATAGATAAGCCAACTGGTTATCTAAGGAATAGATAATCCAACGTGTGGTCTACTGAGGAGTAGATAACTCAACCCCAGGAGTATATAAATCAACTGGCCGTCTACTAATGAACAGATATCTCAACTGGGCGTGTAATAAACAGTAGATAAACCAACTGGTCATCTACTAGGACAGTAGTTAAAATCTAAAGTGAACGTGTACTAAGCAGTAGATATTTAGCTTCACTTTATAAATGTTGATTCGCCTGTCCTTCCAGGAAGCTAAAAGTCAGGAACAAAAAAATAAACGAACTAGCATTTTACTAAGTAGCAGATAACCCAATACTTAGGGGTAGATAAGCCAACTGGTTGCCTACGATGATAGTAGATAACCCAACTAGTCGTCTACTAAAGAGTAGATAAAACAATTGTATGTAAACTGGTCATCTAAGGAGTAGACAATCCAGCGTATGGTCTATTAAGGTGTAGATAACCCAACGCCTGGCGGCTTAGTAATCAGCAGATATATCAACTGGGCGTGCAGTAAGTTGTAGATAAACCCAACTGGTCGTATACTGTGGTAGTAGATAATCCAACTAGCCATCTACTAAAGAGTCGATAGACACACTGTATACTTAGTAAGGAATAGCTAAGCCAACTGGTTATCTAAGGAATATATAACCCAACGTGTCGTCTACTGAGGAGCTTGCCCAACCCCAGGAGTATATAAACCAACTTGCAGCCCACTAATGAGCAGATATCTCAACTGTGCGTGTACTAAGCCAACTGGTCATCTGCTATGATAGTATATAAGTATAACCCAACTGGTCGTCTACTGTGATAGTAGATAACCCAACTAGCCATCTACTGAAGAATAGATAAACCATCCGTATATTTACTAAAGAATAGATAAGCCAACTGGTTATCTAAGGAATAGATAACCCAACGTGGCGTCTACTGAGGAGCAGATAACACAACCCCAGGAACATGTAAACCAACTTGCAGCCTTCTAATGAGCAAAGATCTCAACTTGACGTGTAACTAAGCAGTATGTAGATAAACCAACTGGTCATCTACTATGATAGTAGGTAACCCAAATAGTGATATACTAAAGAGTAGATAAACAAACTGTATACTTACTACGAAATAGATAAGCCAACTGGTTATCTAAGGAATAGATAATTGAACGTGTCGTCTACGGAGAAGTAAATAACCCAACCCCAGGAGTGTATAAACCAACTAGCAGCCTACTAATGAGCAGATATCTCAACTGTGCGTGTACTTAGCAGTAGATAAGCCAACTGGTCATCTACTACGATATTTGTCTCATTCAAATGAGTAGATAATCCAACTGGTCATTTACTAAGGCGTAGATTTCTCTGATAATGTTTGACATTTACATTTAGCTAAACTTTTTGTCCATATAACCCTAATTACCAATTGATACCAATCCGTCCCTATCTGAGGATATCAGTGATACGACTAATTTGAACTTAGTAATGGGATCAGTAAACACAGGTAAAATGTCATTTTATTGCCCAATGGGTATGTCTGTATGGACATTTCTTAAATATGTTCATTGAATATTCTCTTTATCATTGCTTTATTCGTAGACAAGGAAAAATTTTAATAGGAAATTTTAAATTGATTTATGTTTATGAATTTGTAAATATGTATACGATTATTTCATTAGCATAGATTAATGCTGTTGTAATTGGAAATATCTGTTCTCTACGATGAGCTTTAAATTAATTGGCAATTTTTGGAAATGTTAGATGAAATGCTAATTAGGTATTTAACAAAACAAAATTAAATTTACCATGTGAAAAGAAAACCAAAATCTAGGGAATGAATACTAATTATAAATGCGAATAATTTTAAAGTCAAAGTTGGTGCTGCAGCATATGCCAATAGATTAAACTCAAATATTGATTAAATATGATTTTTTTTGGTAAATTCAAAAGAATTATTTTTATTTTTAAAAAAAAACAGATGTTTTTCAATAGTTATAACTAAAAAATATAGGAAAGGAAGGATGCAACGAAAAAAACTATATAACTGTATATTTGAAACCATGGGACGTATAAGTAATTTAAATATAGTACGCGTATGATTTGTCTAAATAACAGAAGTCAAAACCAATAAGGAAAGACAAAAGTCCGGCGGCGCCGGCTTTATTGAATTCTGCACCACCCTATTAAAGCAGAACAAGAACAAATATTGTTAAATTCGATCAATATTGGTTTACTAATGATCTGTCGAAAAAAGTGTATTTTATAGTGCTTAGATTCAGTGCTTATGGTGTTTTCTTTTGTGCCAAAAAATGCTAAATTTTTTATGCCTTTCGCCCCAAAAATGCCTTTTTGTCTTCGATTGTAAAATAAATGCTGCACTGTGAAAGGGTTTCGTTTTCTTTTGTGAAAAATGTCGCACTTGTACGGGGCGAATATGCAATATTTCAGCCCTGTATTTAATCGAAGGGGTGGACGCTGCCCTACAAAACAGATGTTTTTTCGGCGTCGAGCGAATAGCCTAAATACCCGCGTGTGTCCGTGCGTGCTTTTTTATAATGAAGTTTGGTCAGATGCTTTAAGCGCCCTGGAGACGATCAAATAATTCCATCAAATCTTTAAGTGTGTGGGTGCAATCGGCTTTCGTCGGCTACACGTACGCGTTGTCGACTCTGTTTGATGAAAATCAAAAAATTTTGATTTTCTAATTTGATGGCGTTCTATTTGATGGTCTCGCGTTATGTTTGACAAAAACAAGCTCAGTTGCGTAGTGAACGCCGACATGGAGAAGTGCGCGGATGAAAAAAAGTTTCCGCTGTTTATACCAGTTTTTCATCCACTCTTTCTTTTTCCTTTTCATGTTCTCTTTCTTCTTTTTTAACAAAACTGCTGCACAAGACAACAAAAGTAAATCATCATCCGACGACGACATAGTAACCAAACACAAAGAACTCAAAATACCAAGTGATGTTTGACGTATTTATTTGGGCAACACACGAGCGCACCACACTAATACATACACACTGTTTGATGAAATTATTTGATCGTCTCCTGGGCGCTTTATTTAGGCGGCGCCGTGGAGTATTCTTTGTTTTTAGTTTACTTTTAGTGAGTTAGAAGGCTGTTTTTCGCATTTTTTGTTATCGATTCTGACTATAAAAAATGCAGCAGTACAGGAGGGCGTAGGCGACATTATTACTATGCTGCTCTCTGACAGGGCAACATCTTTTTTTACAAAAGAAAACACCATTAGATTCAAAATTGGATACTTATAGGAATGTACTTGAGCGATATCTAAATCTGCATTTCTGTCTAATGCACTAACGACTGAGCTACCGAAGGCCACTGCTTTAAATGTGTACGACTGTCCCGTGCGACATAATGGAAATGTCCATACCTACCATATCGAAGTGATCGGATATAGTACTTAAATCGAGTAATCATATTTATAGTTCATGGTTAAAAAAAAAAACACTGGTTGTAAAAGGATTCATATCGATACCTCCATTCTAATACATGCTAAGTCGACTTAGCATGTTTTAGGGAGATTGCATTTTTAATTTCTAAATATTCCAAATTATATTCAGTCAAAATGTGGAGTCAATCCGTTAACCCAATCAAAAGTTATTCACAAAACAGTACAGGCCATTCGATTTGCATCATAAAGGAATACCATACAAATTAAAAAAAATCATCAAACTTTAATCGCCTCTCCTGAAAAACTAACTTTTTGCACTTAGCATTGTTTAGAATGGAGGTATCGATATGTGCAAAGAAGAGAAAAAAATTAAACCAGTATTAGTATATCGTCCATAGGTTAGGTTGAGTGAGGATGTCACTTGGCGAGTGAGACCAAGCGCCCACTGAGACCATGCGTGATCCATTGTGATTCCTCATAGTTCCTCTTCTCCAGTCCCTCAGTTAAGTCTTGCGTTGCAATCTGATGCCTTGCAGAATTTTTGAAGTTTAAGCGGATCCAATCCTTTTAATTCGTCAAGTGTCTGAAAGAAAAATTAACCGAGTATCTTGCTTCTTCTAAATGATAACATTGGACATTGGCATAGGAAATGAAGCGTATCTTCGACAGCGTTAGGATCCTGACTCCAACGACACATATCATCACTTCGTAAGCCAATTCTAAACATATGCTTACCAAGACTATTATGTCCTGTTATGAGGCCAACAATCAAACGTACTTGTACTTTGTCCAAGCTTAGCAGCATCTCTGTATTCCTTGTTGACCCTTCATCCCATAGCGATTTTGTTTGCTCACATCCGGCTGTTGAGAACCATCTCTGATGCCAGAAGTTCTTGTATTTTGTTTTTATACCATAATAAGCCAACGAGAGGGGCGGGTATGCATCCGCCTCAACAATCCTCGAGGACACGGCCCCTATTTTTTTTTTTCCGAATATATCTTTGTGGCCACGTACCCAGCACAGGGTTAAATTATGCTGTTCCTCGAGAACCCTAAGCTCTCTGCGACAGCGGCTGACTACCTCTGACCTTATATTCGTGCTTAGTAGAGCCTTTAAAGCGGCCTGGCTATCGATGAAAAAGCAAATATCGCTTGTGTATATTTGCCTCAACGAAATAAGTTGAGTTGAAATTGCATATATCTCCGCCTGAAAGATGCTGCATTCGCTACGTAGTCGAAGAGAGACCTCCAGGTCAAGCTCACGGCAGAATATACCACAGCCCGTACCCTCCTCCAGTTTGGAGCCATCCGTAAACACATTGATGTCGTGGAACCTTGTGTTTTCATTCAAACACTCTTCCAGAGTGGGAAATTTAATTTTTACCCCTTTACCTACAACATCGTGGCTAGTCATGTAGTCAGTCTCGGAATAACCTAGGAAACGGTCAACATAGCTTTTACCTACAAATATGGAGGCTAACAACATTTTATTGCTCTTCTGGATTTGTGAGAGATCGACGAATATTCTGTGAAAATTTGAAGAAAATCGAGGGGGGAGCAATTTTTTAGAAAGTTTTTAAAAAAAAACTTTTTAAAATTTTTTTTTACAATCTTTATATATAAAATCCTTTGTACGTTTGTTAGTAACGCATGATCTAGGAAACCATAAAAGCGAATGGGCTGAAAATTTAACAATATATTCAGTTTGGGGTCATTCGTGTTTTATAATTATTTTCACCGCGATAAATTGCGGAGTGGTCAAGTTATTTGCAAAATTCGTATTTCCAAAGCGATTAGACTGAAATTTAAAATTAGTGTGTGGTTTGTCTTGATAATAGTTTGTATCTATGATTCTGTATGCATTTTTGAATGAAATATCAGTAAATAACAAAGCAATACATCCCAAACAAGGCGGACAGGACAACGTCTGCTGGGGTCAGCTAGTTTTTTATATATTTTTCAAATTATAATATATATAACTTTGCCAAAATCGGTTCAGCCGTTCGAGGGCAATTACTAATTTCGTTAAAACCAAAAACTCATTGTTTTCGAAATATAAAATGCCAACAAAATTATTTAAAAAAAAATTATAGCGAGATCTTATTTGATTGACAAGGAAACTCGAACTTGAAATATCCTGTATAAACTTACCAAAATTTCATAAGTACATGTAACTTGTTTCATACATACCTGAAAAGAGATAGAAAGAAAGAAAAATAATTATCAGTTATTTTGTATTAATTACACTATGCAACAAATGAACAGTTTTTGAAAAAAAACGGAATTGAGAGTATAGGTTCGATTCCACTGCCAAAGCGTATTATGACCAGTGTTGCCAGACAAATTTGACCGAAAATCGCCAAAACGGGAGTACAAAAAACGTCAAAATAAATTTTCGAAATCGTCAACAAAAATCTACCAGCAACGTACAGCTTTTGAGTTTTTTTCTGACGATGGACATGTTTCGGAGATAGATGTGTATTATTTGGTACTCTCAAACGATTTTTGGGGTTCCTCAAAGTGAACTTAAAATGAATTTTGTTCACGGATCTCACATTCTTGAACGACATTCGTAATTAAATTTGTCGAAAACATATCTCATACTTATTAATTTCTTACGTTTGAAAATAGTCTTGCTCATATATTATTTATTTCTTTACGTCACGAAATCCACTAGCTTTAACTTATTGGGACGAAGTTTGACAAAAATCATATAATCATTCACGTCAACAGGGTCCGGTGTACATCCATTGTTTTATACAGCCCCATACGAGGGTTCCATTAGATGCAACTTCTTGACGAATTAACAATCATCGATTGATACTAGGATTAGATTGAATTTTGACAATTTAATATTATCTAGAACAACTCAAAGGGAGACTGGAATTTGGTTATTTGTGTTTTCTTTTATCCATAATCATTCATACGAGTACAGACCTCATTGGTCAACATTTTGGTATAGCTACCAAGCGATGTAACTTATTTCACTTTTTGGCATAGCCCTTGCTTTACCTAAAAAATGTCACTGTAATTTCCTCTGCCAATTTTACAACTTAACAAAACTTTAGAGATTTTTCTTGTTATGTTATTGAGTGCGGTCCATAATATTTGAGACAAATTCTAACATTTCTGATTTTATTTTAAAAAGATAAATGGGAGAGTAAATATATCCCGAAGGAATTATAAACAATTTTAATATAAGAACAATTTGTTAAAGTCTTCCTTACTTTTTTCATATCATAAAAAATCGTCATTTCGGGGCAAAAATCGTCAAATCGTCATGTCCTATTTTTTGGCTTTGAAAATCTTCAAAATGGCGATAAATCGTCATTTCTGGCAACACTGATTATAACCCTATTCTCGGTTTAGTGATCATATTTTTTTGGGCCTTCCAAGTTTCTGACAATCGAAAAAGGTGTCATCAGCTTTTGTCCAATAACTAATTCAGACTTGGTGATACCGCTTAACAATATTTGACAATAAAGTAGCTAAGAATATGCTGAACAAAAAATCTTAACATTTTAGACGAAACAAAATTTTTTTTCTCACTTTTTTATAAAGTGAAGGAAAAAATATTTCTTTTCACTTTTTTCCGCATAACTTTTAGGGACTCTTAATTCTGCACTAACAATATTTGTTAAAACTGTAGCCACGGTAAATTCGAACAACTTTTGTGAACATATCAATGCTGTCTATTTTAACAATTTGTATAAAAACACCCCGGGGATGAAAAGTTCTACGAAAATGTTGGCCATAAAATTTTACTATACACCAAAGCCCAAACTTAACACAAAAAAACAAAGTCAAATTCCAGTCGAAAACGCTTCAAAATGTCATTATTTTTGCTGTAGGAGGCTTAATTAAGGAATTACAGCCATTTTAAGTTTTGCTAAGGAAATTCAAAATTTTGACAAAAAAAATAAATGATATCAAAATTTCATTCTTTTTGACCAAAAAAATAAATGTTATCAAAATTTCATTAGTTTTGACCAAAAAATAAATGATAACAAAATTTCATTCTTTTTGATCAAAAAAATAAATGATATCACAAACTCATTCTTTTTGCTGTAGTAGGCTTAATTAAGGACATAAAGCCATTTTAAGTATTGCTACGGAAATTCAAAATTTTTACCAAAAAATAAATGATACCAAACTTTCATACTTTTTGATCAAAAAAAAAATAAATGATATCAAAATTTCGTTCATATCAAAATTTCGTTCTTTTTGCTGTAGGAGGCTTAATTAAGGAATTACATCCATTTTAAGTTTTGCTAAATTTTGACCAAAAAATAAATGATATCAAAATTTCATTCTTTTTGACCAAAAAAAATGATATCAAAATTTCATTCGTTTTGACCAAAAAATAAAAGATATCAAAATATCATTCTTTTTGCTGTAGCAGGATTAATTAAGGACTTGCAGCCATTTTAAGTTTTGCCAAGAAAATTCAAAATGTTGACCAAAAAATAAGTGATATCAAAATTTCATTCTTTTTGATAAAAAAAAAAATAAATGATATCACAAACTCATTCTTTTTGCTGTAGTAGGCTTAATTAAGGACTTAAAGCCATTTTAAGTATTGCTACGGAAACTCAAAATTTTGACCAAAAAATAAATGATACCAAACTTTCATACTTTTTGATCAAAAAAAAATAAATGACATCAAAATTTCGTTCATATCAAAATCAAAATTTCATTCTTTTTGCTGCAGGAGGCTTAATTAAGGAATTACAGCCATTTTAAGTTTTGCTAAGGAAATTCAAAATTTTGACCAAAAAATAAATGAAGAACAAGAAACGTCCTGGTTCTGACAAAATTTCAAATAAATGTCTAAAAGCGCTCCCACAGAGTGCTTTAAAATTGCTAACAAAATTGTTTAATGCTTGCCTTAGATTATGTTACTTCCCAAATCTCTGGAAGCAATCTAAAGTTATTGCCATCCCTAAACCCGGCAAGGATATATCAAGGCCAGACTCCTACAGACCAATAAGCTTATTTAGTTCGTTGAGCAAAATTTTGGAAAAAATAATTAAGGAAATAGTTGTTTCTTATATAGAGGATAAAAATATTTTACCATCTCAACAGTTTGGCTTCTGCTCCGAACATAACACCATACAGCCTCTTGTTCGTATTAAAAATATTGTAAAGAATGGTTTTGGTAATGGTAAATCAACAGCTACGATATTGTTAGATAACAAATCCGCTTTCGACTCTGTTTGGCACGATGCTCTCATTCATAAACTAATTAAAATTGGTTTAAATGTACCAATAGTAAAAATTATCAAAAGCTTCTTAACAAATAGGTCATTTCAAGTTCACATCGGTGATAAAGAATCAAATTTATTCACAATACCCGCTGGATGTCCTCAAGGTTCTTGCCTCTAACCCATTTTATATAATATTTACACTCACGATTTTCCCGTATTAGATGAATGCAAATCCTCAATTTTTGCAGACGACACAGCAATTCGGAGTTCAGAGTTGTACAGTTCAGATGTAATTTCAAATCTCCAAAAATCAGTAGATGTCGTTCTAAATTATTTCAACAAATGGAAGATAGTCGTTAATACAACCAAAACTCAAGCCATTTACTTTTCTAGAAAAAGAAAAAGTTGTTTCTTACCGAGTTCAAGTATTAAAACAGGGGGTGTGGATGTCCCCTGGGAACTAAAAGTAAAATATCTAGGTGTAATTCTTGACAGAAAATTTATATTTAACGACCACATAAGCTTCACAATTAACAAAATTAATACAAGCATTAAAATTCTATATCCTTTCATAAATAGAAAGTCAAAATTAAATATTGAAAACAAACTTATTATTCTTAAAGTAATATTTCATTCCATCCATTTTTATGCCGCTCCAGTATGGCACGAGTCAGTCAGGATTGTCACATAAAACAATTGCAGATATGCCAAAATAAAATTTTGAAAATGTTATATGATTTGCCATACTACTACTCAACATATCGTCTTCATTCAAAACATAAAATATCACTAGTTAAGGACAAAATTAATTATCTCACCGAAAGATTCTATGAAAAATGTTCATTCTCCTCGTATACACATATACGGTCATTGAGTTCTTAAAAAATAAGAGTACTTTTATCTTCCGACATTTTTCTTCTAATAATGTTTTGGGTTTTTCATTGCAAACTTATTTCCCTTAATTTATATAATATAATTTGATATTCATATTTATTATAATAGATTATGTTTAAGATGAAAAGTTACTTATTGTAAACTGAACTCTTTGTATATAAATTATAAACAATTTGTGTATACTGAAATTACTAATCATTAAATATACATACATACAAATCAAAATTTCATTCTTTTTGCTGTAGGAGGCTTAATTAAGGAATTACAGCCATTTTAAATTTTGCTAAGAAAATTCAAAATTTTGAGTAAAAAATAAATGATATCAAAATTTAATTCTTTTCGCTTAGTTATGGAATTACAGCCATTTTAAGTTTTGCTAAGAAAATTCAAAATGTTGACCAAAAAATATCGTTATTGTTTCGAACACCAGGTCGTATGACTAATATTGCTGCACGAACAGGCCAAGGAGGGTTTTGACTGGATTTTGACCTTTTTTCGGTGTTGGCATTAAGTTTTGGACTTTGCTGTGTTCTGACACATATGGTAAAATTTTATGGCCAACATTTTTGTGGAACATTTCATGCCAGCCCTCCCCATTATAAGGGGTGTTTTTTACGATTTCTTAAAAAAGGGCCAACAATGACTGTTATGTGGGGGAGCTAGAAGGTTAATATGTTCCACAACAATATTGGCCTTAATATTTTCTATAAACTTGCTGAACATACACTCCTACATCAATACTAACATTTTTGAGGTACAATGGGGTATATTTGAGCTATTTAGGGTGCCTAGACATGTTCAGATTGCATCGATATTTTCACAAAAGTTGTTCAAAGTAACCGTGGCTACAATTTTGCCAAATATGGTTAGTGCAAAATAATGAGTCCCTGTAAGTTATGCGGAAAAAAGTGAAAACAAATATATTTTCCTTCACTTTTTCAAAAAAAAAAGTGAGAACAAAAATTTGTT
This sequence comes from Eudasyphora cyanicolor, assembly GCA_963930755.1. Classification (NCBI taxonomy): domain Eukaryota; kingdom Metazoa; phylum Arthropoda; class Insecta; order Diptera; family Muscidae; genus Eudasyphora; species Eudasyphora cyanicolor. Next base: position 89,042,945 of record OZ005736.1, on the reverse strand, counting down.
TCCCCTAAAATGTTAAGAAACTTTCTTCAGCATATTCTTAGCTACATTATTGCCAAATATAGATAAGCGGTATCATCAAGTCGCCTTTTTCGAGCGGCCTACTGATTTTCAGAAACTTTGGAGGCCCATAAAAAAAATTTGTCACCAATTTCGTCAAACCGAGTATAGGGTTATACTAGCCTTTGGTAGTTGAATCTGACCTGTACCTTCATGTCCATGTATTTTTTTCCCTGTTGCACAGTGTTATTTAATTTATTTATAACTAAATAGTAACGGGTTTTCCAATAAATTGTAAAGCTTGAAGAGAGTCGGGTTTATTTCGAAAGACCAATGACTTCAAATAACCCCACAAGAAATAGTATAATGGTGTTAAATCACAACTTCTTGGATGCCATGCAATATCAGGCTCTTCTTGGAGGCTCTTAACGAGAGCTAAAATATTGCTCATGGGTGTCAAGGTCGTAGGTCGACTGGAAAGTGTTTTTTTTTTTGGATTTTAAAAAATGGACTTAGCGCACGGAAAGTTGCAATTGGAGAACGATTATTTTGATAATAAAACTGAATAATTTGTAAACGTTGTTCTTGAGAATATCTCTCCATGATGAAATTGTAAACACTACTGAGTACAATGAAAAACAAATAACATAACATATTACAAATGGCCGAAGCGTCACTGCAAAATCATATCATCCCTATTGGGAAACCCGTTACAAATGTACGAAGATATATCGATACCCCCATTCTCAAATATGTCATTTTTATTTTATTTCTTATTATATTCAGTCAAAATTTGGTGTTTATCCGTCTACCCAAACAAAAGTTATTCACAAAACTGTACAGGTCATTCGATTTCCATTACAAAGGAATTCCACACAAATTTAAAAAATTCTTCAAACTTTGATCGCCTCTCCTGTCTAGTAGTTTAGAATAGAGGTATCGATATATAAGATATGTACGCTCCTCCACTAAAATGGGGTTATACATATCGATCACTTTTGAAATTTTGCTGGAATAGTGAAATTATAAAAATTCTAATTCTAATGTTTTTAAAAAATATTTTATAAAAACTCGCAATCTTTGCTTTAGCCAATTTAACCCCCAAAAATGGGGGGATTTTTCCCTTAGCCCCAAGTTTTAAATTTCTCTCATTTTTGCAGCGCAGGTTACTTTCTCTTCCTTTTTGAAATGCCGCTTGTTGTGGGCGTATTCGTTTTAATATAGTTTCCATAAAATCTACATCAGTGTTATAATATAAATAAATAAATAAATAAATATGTGTGTATATGTGTAGATTCATATGAAGTATTATACATTAATAAACTTTATTTGTTCTTTCAAAACCCACGCAACGAAGCTTTTACACGCACGGTATGCACACACGCACACCACTTTACATTCACATCAACAGAAGCCAAAGTGGATTGGCCCATTAAAAATATAACAACGACAACAAATAACAACCAAACAAAACAAAACAATGAGAAACAAGAGAATTGGCGCGGTGGGAGGAAAGCAGAGAGGAAGAGAAAGAAAAAAAAATCAATAACAATTTCATTAATGAAGTTTTATATCGACCATATAAAACATGATTCCTTTTAAATATCACTGTGCGTGTGTTTGTATGGATGAATTGGTAGTTGTAAGTGGTACTGAGGCATGCGTCACCATGTGTGGAATGGGTCCTTTGGTGTGTGCAAGTGTGCTTAAGGAGAATATATTACATGCGTATTAGTCGTGGCAACATGTGAACCTTTATTCAACGCTGTGTCTTTGTGAGCTTTTACCAAAGTCCTTTCGGTTTGTTGGTTTACATCTGTGGCTGTGTGTGTGTGAGTGTGTGGTCGAATATGTTGATTTATGTATGTTGATCGAAGTCGCATTCGTAGTCCTTGTCGACGTCCTTCTGGTTCCCACAACTCTCCCCCCCCTCCCCCATAATTTGCTCATTCATTGCCATATATTGCAATTAATTGTAACTTTATTTAATTAATTAAACGCCATCGCTGCCATCGACTGCAGGCCAAATAAATAAATAGTCCTACGTAATGTTTGTCCCACGTGATGCATGCGATCGATACATTAATACCGACGTTAAGTTTGTTTCCCGTTAATTAAACAACAAAATCAGCACTTTTTCTTGAATGTTTAATAAATGACAATGTGTATTGTTGTTGTGTGGAAAGCCCTCAGAGCTATCCAGGCCATAGCAAAGGAAATGGCGAGTAATTAACCATAGCCAGTGTATAATACATAATATAAGTACGTACACACATTGAGAGGAAGAATAAATTAAATAAATACATACCCCTGATTTTTGCACACGGTACACTGAATGCGTTACAAGGTGGCATATACTTAATGTGAATGGAAACATGATTATAATTCCTTTATAAAAGTCTCTGAAGTGCTGAGCTTTTCGTGTGTCTAGGATATTTTCATTTAATGACGTCCGGCATAAAAAACTCTTCGAGCGAACATGTATTTGTTCTCTTCTGCGGACTAACTCTATGCGGGAAAAGCCCACATAACATTTTATAATTACACTAAGCAACAAAAAAGCTCTTTTGTGTCCGAGACCTTAAAAACTTTTTTTGTATAGATTGGGGCACACTATTTTATTAAATCAAAACAAATATCTCTTATGGTAAAGTTGATTAAAAAAAAATTATAATTTTCAAGGAAGATACCTGTAATAAATGGTGGGCCATTTAAAATTTTAAATTCGAATCGGCTATAAAAAAAGTACTGATAATTTTTTCAAATTTCTAATTTTATTGGAAAGGTTGAACTTTCTCATTTAATAATGGAACACAATATCATTTATATGTATGACTACCACGACTGGTTCGGCAGTACCTCACCTGAGCAACCCAATTTTTCAGTACATTTTTGACTGTTTCATTCGAATCTCATCAATGGCAACTTCGATTTCATGTTTCAATGCAACAATTGTCTCTGTATGTTTTGCGTGACAGTTACCCTTAATGGCTCCCCACAGAAAATAATCCTAAGGGCTCAAATCACAAGTGAAAGTAATCGGTAGTTCAAATTTAAAATGTTAAAAAATAGAAAAAAAACGCAAAAATTAGTTAAAAGTCTATGACTAAATGTATAAATTATGACCCATATTGTAAAAATAGGGAAATTCAAAAAGAAATCATATTTTTGTTTGGGAGGTACCAAAAGCGGCGTGGCAACAACACCCTTTTTTAATATACTATGTGTACTATAAAAACATTTCACTGTAAAAAAATTTCAAGTGTTTGTATGCGCCAGAATCGAAGTTATAAGTCGTTAACTCTTTGTGCAAGATGGTCCATTTGTATGGGAGGTACCAAAAGGGTCGTGGCAATAACGCCCATTTTTTACAGGACTGTAAGCTCTATAAAAGTATTACACTTTACAAAATGTCAAGTATGTGTATTAGGTCGGGTCGATTTGTGGGGAGGCAAAAAAAGTCTCCATTGCTCAGTGAAAATCGTATTCTAGGGATCAAAATAAGAAACTTTGCCGAAGGAACCATACCTCTAAAACGAATTCTGATGTCCCGGAATTTGGGTCGAACTTTTGGGTAGGGGCAAATTTTGAAAAATTCCACTTTGACCCATTTAGAGTGTTCCAATCGAGTCCAAATGTATGACCGACCCCCACTTACTTTGGAGGCCCGACCCACCCATGCCAGTGGCACACCCCCTGGGGGTTCCATACATTTGGACTCGATTGGAGCACTCTAAATGGGTCAAAGTGGGATTTTTTCCGGGACATCAGAATTCGTTTTAGAGGTATGGTTCCTTCGGCAAAGTTTCTTATTTTGATCCCTAGAATACGATTTCACTGAGCAATGGGCGATTTTTAAATCGACCCGCCCTAATGTGTATGGACTAGAATCAAAGTTATAAGCCGTTAACATTTTGGGCAAAATGGTCCATTTGTATGGGAGGTACCAAAAGGGGCGAGGCAACTTGGCCCATTTTTTTCAAGATGATAGCGATCAAGAAACTAATACTATGTGTGGAATTGTGAAGGATCCCGAGTAGTAGTATAGAAGTTATGAGATAATTAACATTTCACAAAATGTTGGCCCTTCGTGGGGGAGGTGCTCGAAGGAGTGGTCCAACATTGTACATAATTGAACTCAGTCTGAGATAGAAAAAAATATTGACACATACCAAATTTGAAGTCAATCGGTTAATTCTGTCGAAAGTTATCGTGCGCACCAACCAGACAGACAGGATCGCTGACATTGCTAAAATGACTCCAAAACGGATTTCAACCACTTACACTGTGCAACTTTGAAAAAAATACACGGACGTTACAGGATAGGTTCGATTCTACTGCCAAAGGGTAGTATAACCCTATATTCGGTTTGGCGAAAATGATGACCAATTTTTTTGTTGGCCTCCAAAGTTTCTAAAAATCAGTGGGCCCCTCGAAAAAGGTGTCATCGGTTTTTGTCCAACAACTAATTCTGTCATGGTGATACTGCATAACTATATCTGGCAATAATGTAGCTAAGAATATGATGAACAAAGTTTAATTACATTTTATGCGTACTTTTTTTGAAAAAGTGAAAATTGCGGATTTCTTCTATTTTTTAAGGCGTTTTTCGCGCTAACAAAAAACGAATTTTCATTTTTTTCTAATTATTTTAACGACAATTACTAAACTTTTGTTTCAACATGAAAGAGTCAGTACTAACATTTGTAGTCCTCATAATTTTCTTTAGTTTAGAGTGTATTCCGCATATACTTCAAATATGGTCCAAGTACTAAATGCACCTTCCAAGAAAATGGGAAATTTAAAGAAAAATGTTTTAAAAAAATTACCATAACAAAAATTGTAATATTTTTTTCGTTTTTAGGCACCATATTACACCAGAAAATGTTATGTACAGACCTTCCACAAAAATTTTGTTGCAATTTTTTCAAATGTCAGCTTTTATTGGAAATGTTGAACTTTCGTATTTAATAATCGAACACAATATCATTCATATCAACGAAAGTCTGGTAACTGTCGTTAAAATGTACTTTACTTATAAGTATACACACAGAATACAGTTTGGTTGCCTCAACCGAACTATTTGCTAACCTAATTTTGGTAGTTCTGTCTACTTTCATGCGATTCCATCAGGACAACCAACATTTTGGTTGTGGTATACTTCTGCTTCCATGTTGGCAACAATGATATTTGGTTGCGCCAACTACGAAAATGGTGGCTAAAATTATCTGTTGTATGATGCCACAACCAACTGTTTTAAAAAATTGGTTGTTCTGACAATTTGTCAGTCATATACTACCGACAATTAATTAAAAACAGTTTTCATTAATTTTTATTGTATTCATTGAACAAAAAACCAAACAATTCATAACAAAATTAAAAATCCCATATTACAAATTCATCACTATTATGAGATCTGGAAATATTTGACACAAATTTTAGTACACGAAAAAAATTACAAAACTTTTATGCAAATATCGCTTAACCCTGTGCTTTCAATTTTAAGATTGTTGCTTTTATTTTTTATTTATGTAAAAACATTGTGCACAACATATTCTGCATTCCACACATTATTATCCACACGAGATTATTTTGACTACATATATCGCTCTTGAACAAAATGTTGAAGATTTTTTTATGTGGAGTAATTTTATTTTCTGTTTGTCATGTACTCGTATCAGCAAAAGAACAGCAAACAATATTTCGGTTGTATTTCCCAAAATACATTTAATTATTCTAAATTTGGGAAATGATTGGGATAACCCATAAACGCTTATTTATTAATATTTTTTCTGTTGTAGTAACCAATTATTCGTTGCAATAATAATCTTTGGTCTATTAATATAATTTCTGTTGTCAAGAATAAAACATTGGTTGTCACAACCAAAAATCGATCATATGGTACTATAATGAAAATTTAAAATAGGTTACCACAACTAACCGAGTGTCAATGAAAAAAACAATCTTAATTCGATTGATATAACCATCGATTTAGTTGCAAGCATTTTCATTTGATCGTATCCATGTTATTATTGTTGTTTCATTTCATTTCATTTATTTCATTTCATTTTTATTGTAATATATAAAGCCTACAAGGCCAATAATCCTATATTACAAGATAATAATAAACAATAGTTCAGGTTTAACAATTTTTACCTATTCAAAAATATAATTATACAAGTAAATTACAAATTATTTTATTAAAAATTTATTTACAAGAATACAAGTAATAGTGGCTCCCCAGCCATTAATCAAGGGTAAAGGTATAAGAAGTAAATAACAAGCCCAAGCAGCAACTAAAATTAATGTCTGTTGGATATAATGTATTCAATAATTTTATGTTGGAAAACCATTAAAGAATCAGAGGAATTACGCATAGTAATAGGAAGGTGATTCCATATACGAGCAACTCTCACCACAAATGAACGCTCATAGAACTGAGTAGACATTTGGGGAATTAAAAGCTGCGGATTCCTTGAACTTCGGCAAAATACGAAATGTTCTCTAAGTAACGGCGGTGATCCAGATTTAATAAGCCTATAAAATGATAATAATAAACGGATAGCAACCAGAGACTCAAATGGAAACCCTAAAAACTGGAAAGCGTGATGTGATACGTGGTCATACCGATGAAGCCCGTAAACATATCTTATAACCATGTTGAAAATTCGTTGGATTTTAGAAAAACTTACTGAAGAGGTTCCAGATACAACTTCGATGGCATAATAAATGTGAGGCATCAATAAAGCAGAAGCAATCTTTTTCTTAATATAATAGGGGAAATAAGTATTTGTAGAATATAGTCTCCGAAGAATCGGGATAACTTTAGCTGATAATGAAGTAAAATGCGGAGAGAAGTTAAGCTTATTATCCACTATGACCCCAAGACACTTAATCTCTTGTACAATCTCAACTATATTACCATTTATACAAATATTAAGATCAAAATGAGATTCACGAGGGTTCCCAAAACACATAGCTTTGGTTTTATTGGCATTGATAACTAGACTATTACGACCTAGCCAGCATTTGATATTGTCTAAAGTAATATTTATGAATGGTTCCAAAAAATCAAGGGAGTTACCATCAAAGAGAAGGTGTAAATCGTCGGCATATAAAAAAGGTTTACAATGTGATACATCAATATGATTCTCAATGTCATTAATATATAAGATAAACATAAGAGGACCCAAAATGGACCCCTGTGGGACACCACATTCGATAGGACTAACACTGGAATTAATACCATTCAACGACACGTATTGAGAGCGATCAGAGAGATACGAAGAAATTAGATTAGATGCCGTTGTAGAGAATTGGTATTTATTACGGAGTCTATGGATTAGTATTGTATGATCAACTCGATCAAATGCTTTTGATAAGTCAAGTGCAACGAGAACACAACACGAGCCCTTATCAATAGTACCCCTAATATTATCGGTTAAATTTAGCAAATGGGAAGTAGTACTGAAACCACGACGAAACCCATATTGATGAGGACTTAGCATATTATGATCATTAACGAAATGCAATATTGAATCATTCATAATATGTTCAAATATTTTTGATATAGCAGGCAATATACTAATAGGACGAAAATTGTCCGGGCTACTGGAACTACCACTCTTAGCAATGGGAACTACCCGAGCTAATTTCCAGGCCGTTGGAAAACAGGATGTGGTAAATATAGTATTAAAGAAGTGCAAAACATGCCTAGAAATATAGGGAAAAATAACTTTTATGAATTTGATAGGAATGCAGTCAGTCCCAACAGCATTAGACTTTATGCGCTTCATAGCCCGTAGAATGTCTTGTTCAAATACACAGTCGAAAGAAAACTCATTATCACACGTGGGAAAAACGCGATCGCTATTATCAGATACATTAGATGTTTTATGACAAAGAAAATTGTTATTTAGCGTCTCAACATCGACATCTATCAAAGAAGTATCACTAAAGCAGCCACACTGACGTAACGTTTTCCACACCTGCGAATTGTTCAAATGTTTAAATTTTCCTATGTTATAGTTTCTTTTCATCCTGCGCATGACGAGTTTAGCTTTGTTCCTATAAATACGATAAATTCTCATATTATCCTCAGTAGGGTTACGCCTAAATACCCTGTGTGCCATATCCCTTAAAGACCTAGAAAGCACAACTTCCTTTGAAAGCATCCACGGATCTTTACATTCCATAATTTTCCGCCTTATAAGTGGCACGAAGGAAAAAAGTTTAGAAAACAAATCGTTAATAACACAAAGTTGTAAGTTCACATCGGATGTTAGATAAATAGTTTCAGAATTGAAGTTAACCAAGCAATTGTGAAAGCCATCCCAGTCAATATTATAGTAGTCATGATATTCAATATATTTGTCTGAGTACATAAGGCTAAGCTCATATGAGCCAAATATCAATGCATGATGAGACATACATGCACACTGTCCTTGAAATGAAACGTAAAGTTTAGTAGGATCACTTATAAGTATGTAGTCAATAAGCGAACAAGAGTTGTGGGCTACATCATAATGAGTAGGTAAATTGTTGTGAGAAATTGTCAAGCCCAAACCAGAACATACAGACCTAATGGCACTCGACTGCGTGATATTGTACAAATTACGATTAAAATCTCCGACCACAATTATGTCAGAATAACAGGAAAATAAATCTGTGTGGGCAGTTTCAAAAGTATCTAGATCTCCGTGTGGTAAGTATACAACACCAAATAGTAATTTGGACGAACCACATACTATTTCGACGAATAACGATTCACATATCCCATAATGAGTCGAACGGAAGACAATTTTATGTTTCAGTTTCTTAGAGATATAAAGCCCGACACCACCACCTCTGGAAATAGGGCGGTCATTTCGGACAAAGGAGTAGCCATTAATATTAACGGATTTAGAGGAAACATATGGTTTCATCCAAGTCTCAGATATACCAAAAATGTCAATACCACTGTTTACTAGAATGCTCATAAGCTCATCAAGAGTATTGCTATTATTAGATGGACGAATACTTTGGCAATTTAGATGTCCAAAGTTGAAATTATTTGTAAGGTTTTTAAAACGTTTTCTGAAGTATGAAGAGTTGCTGATCAATGGGCCCAAATTACCTTCAAGACTCATTAAATAATGTAGAAATAGAGCTGGGGAGCATAATTACCAATATAAAGAGCTTAAAAATAATGAACATCGTCCGTAAAACGCTATTTAACAAAAAATTCAAATATATATGTATAATTTTAATAAACATGCAGCTTGCATATAAATGATTGGCAATCAAAAAAGTAAATAGTTATAAAAACAATATAAAAAGAGATCAATTTGAATATACTTTCATGTGCGTAAAAGCTTAGATTTCCAAACATTCCTCGTATGTGCATACAACAATAGAATCGTCAACTAGAGTGAGACGAACTTTGGGAATATCAGAATGTAACAGGTGGTATTTGTGTATTTTCTTTTCCTTCAACATGCGCCTACATAGAAAGTTGAGCCTGTTCGCAGCCGGAGTCAAATGATCATTTAAATAAACACGGGTAGTAAGATCACCTCCAATAACGTCACATAGCCTCAATTGCCTGGACTTAAAATATTCTCCCATGACAGCATCACGTACAAGAGCCGAAATAAATTTGATCACAACAGATCTCCCATTGCTGAAGTAGAAAACGTTGTCTATGTCACTTTTTTTAATCGGAACATTATAGATTTTGCCAATCGAAATAACACAGTCTTCCAAATTTTGCAAACCATTGGGAAGTCCAGTAACGATAATGTCATTGCGGTGCATCTTCTTTTGTAAGGCGTTTTGTTCGGAGTCAATCTTTAAAAACTTTTTCGACGTAGTAGATTCGACATTTTTAATATCACGTTTGCATTGGATAACATCATTGCCTATTTCAGTGACTGCAGAAAGAAACTCCTTTTTTATATCGTTTATATCAGACATCATAGCATCAATTTTTGCAGTCATACTACATTTGTCTGCTTGCATACTACTGAGAATGGCATCAATTTTGCTGTGTAAAGATCGCGAACTAGGGTTGTCGGAACCAGCTGATTGAGTAGGTAGGATACATACTTCACACTTAAAGAAGATGGATGAACACTCAATTAATACGGAGCACTGTTTGTCGGAAACTCCAGCACAGTCCAAATGATACCACAATGAACAAATCACGCATTGGACGGATCCTTTTTTGTTATTAATATTCTTGTCGCATGCCGGACATTTGCTTTGGGGATCTTTTGACGGCGCCATAACAAAACAAACAGCGAAAGCAATGTAATGTAGCAACAGCAACAACAAAAAGCCAGAAACAGCAACAAAGGCAGCAGGTTAGGAGTAAATTCAACTATTATTTATAGATACAACTGACAGACGGTGTAGGCAATATACTTGTTGTTGCTAGTACTATTTTTTTATTGTTACAATCGAATTCCAACCAACTATTTTCCTGGGTGTCCTGTAAGTTATGCTGAAAAAATATTTTTTCTTCATTTTATCAAAAAAGTTTTTTTTCGCATAAAATGCAAAGAATCTTTGTTCAGCATATTCGAAGCTACATTATTTGGAGGCCCATAAAAAAATTGGTCAGCAAATTCACAAAACCGAATATAGGTTTATACTACCCTTTGGTATTAGAATCGAACCTATACTGTCAAGTCCGTGTATTTTTCAAAAAGTGTTCATTTGTTGCATAAAGTTATACTGGGGTCACTTCATCGATGTCTTACTCTTTTGGCCCGCAGAATCTGATATACAGGGTTGCCCATATTCGACGGACCCATGTTTTTTTTGGGCCCATTCCAATCGACGAGGCTTGTCCGCAGGCAACAATCTTTGCGTCAATTGAATTTTGTACGGGAACAAATGCAAATCAACGCGAATAATCCGTTGTAAAGTGGACCGAGCCATGCCCAACTGCTGAGAACGGCGTTTTTGGGATGTTCTTGGGGACCTCTCAACACTGGCTCGTACGGCAGCGATATTCTCGGCCGATCGCCTTGGTCGACTTTTATTTGGCCTCTTCGGATTAGAAAGAGCCTCACCAGTCGAAAATTTTTCGTATAAACGCTTAATGGTGTTCTTAGAAGGCGCACTTCTCACATTTTTTAATATTTTAAAAGCACGTTGAGTTTTCACAATTGACTTCTTCTGTTGAATGTAAATTTCAACTATTTCAGAGCGCTCGCGTGGCGTGTATTGTTCCATGGTAAAAATCTGCTTGGACTGACGCTTCAAACGCGGTATGTCATTAAGCGATCTGACATCTCTGTCAAAAGTTATGGCGTTGCCAGATGGGTCCGTCGAATATGGGAGACCCTGTATACAATAGTGGGGGTATAAAAACCGAATTATGTTGAAGTTCTCTTATTTCTACCAAAAGTGCTATAATTTCTACATTAATCCATTGATTTTCTTCAAATATGCATAGTTTTCTTCGTTAGGATTCTAGCGTCAGCAAAAAACGACTTTTTTGAAAACAAAAAAAAATCAAATTTTTTTTAATTATTTTAACGACAGTTACTAAACTTTTGTTTCCACATGAAAGTGTCATTACTAACATTTGGATTCCTCATAATTTTCTTTAATTTAGATTGTATTCGGGCTTTATCAAGCATATACTTCAAATATGGTCCAGATGCTAAAGGCACATCCCAGGAAAATGGGAATTTTAAAGAAAAATATTATAAAAAATGTAATTTAAAAATAAAAAAAAACAAAAACAAGAAAAAGAATTTATCATAAAAACCAAAAAATGTTATGCACAGATCTTTGACAAACAATTTGTTGCATAGTGTCATTTTTTCAACTTTCTGCTTTTATTGGAAAGTTTGAACTTTGTCATTTAATAATGAAACACAATGTCATTCATATGACTACCACGACTGCCTCGTCAGTACCTCATCCGATCAACCCAATTTTTCAGTAAATTTTCGAGTGGTTCGGGTCGAACCTCTTCAGTGGCAACTTCGATTTTATGTTTCAATGCTTTTATTGCCTCTGGATGCTTTGCGTAACATTTATGCTTAATGGCTCCCCACAGCAAATAATCCAAATCATAAGTCGAAGTAATCGGTAGTTCAAATTTAACCACCCTTTATGTGAACCATATTTTGAAGTATAAGTATTCAAATTCAAAATGGCAAACCCTGTACTTTTGAAATGTTATTTCCATCTTCTAGCCTTACAGTGGTATGTAAGTATGTAGTTGACCGTTATTATCTTTCACTGCTTTATTGGGGTGCAAAGTTTGTTCTGCGAGGTGACTCCAATATTTTCCATAACTTCCTTACCTGCCAAACAAGTCCTTTGTCTTTTCATAGATAAACCCTTCAATATGTCTAACCTTTATTCATTCCTTTTTTTGTAGCTCGTCCATCATTTAAATGATTACCCCTTTACGTTTTCCCTACATTTCCTGCTGAATGTCCTTTTAGATTTCCCCCACCATCATTGCATAAATTTATTTCGTTTTTTTTTTTGCCTTTAAAATTTGCCCTTACTACTATGTATTTTCACTTATTGAGAGAGAGAGAGAAATAAAGAAAGAAATATAAATTACTAAAAAACATAAAATACCCATAAAATATTTAATGCAACTAATCTGTTTTTACATTGTCCTTCGCATGATTGAATTTGAAAAGGTCAAACCGTTTCAAGAAAAGGGAAAGTTTTGGGTCATTGACCTTTTTCTAAGGTTCCTCTTAACGGGGAGAAGGAGTGGGGGCTGATTGCGAGCCAAGACAGACATTTCGAGGGAATTAAACACATTTTTAATGATATAACGACATTGCAGATATATGTATGTGTACTCGTATGAGTGTAAATGTATGCTCATTTTAACTATGTTGTGATATATGTTCAACCAACCACACGCATACATACTCTCAGATCTACACGTGGCCACAGAACACCCGAGCCTGTTTCCTTCCCTCCCCCTCTCCCGCTCGCTCTCACTCACGGTCTTGTTTTGACATTTTGGGTATTTTATTTAACATACGCACGAAATGAAAACATTTATTCTCTCTGTATGTGACTTTGTGTGTATGCATACGTATATGTATATGTATGTGTGTGAGTGACTGAGTGGGATTATTTGTTTGCTTTACACCTTCTCATAAAAAAGGAGCAGAAGAAAAAGGATTCTATACATATATAGTTATGTGTTGATGTGTGTGTTCTATGCGAGGGAATTGGGTTGTTAAACACGCCATAGAACATCACCAGAATATTTCACAGAGAAAGCGTATGTGTGTGTTAGAGAGAGTGGGAGAAAACGAAGAACGCTTCGTTACCTCGACATAAAAATGTGTGAAAAATGTGAATGGAAATCTCGTTTTTTACGACTATAAAAACAGAAGCATATTTTTTGTTCCTATCCATACAAAGAAAAAGGAAACATTTTCGTCCTTTTTCACATTCTCAAAAAGAGTGCAAGCGGGTGTAGTATGGTAGACTCGTGTTCATGGATGGAGGGGGATTGTGTTCGTCTAAAATCATACGTGGTGGCCTGGTCCCGGTAAAATTGTTTGGAATCACTGGTCTGACTGGGAGGTCACGGATTGTTGGCAGATTTCAGAGTGATTTTGTTTGTGGGTAAGAACTAATTAACTTAAAACATCACTTACAAGAAGCAAGACAATTATGTCGTAAAAAGAAAATTTACTAGACCGAATAAAGAACGCCTTGTCTTAAAGAGAAAGCTAGAAGATTAGTATGAGAAAAGGTGAAACAGAAACCTTTATGGGTTGTAGGAAAACGAAAGAGGAAATACTAGATCGGTGGGTCGCATAAGTAATATTAATTAGGAAGACACTAGGTCGTATGAACAATAACAATTTTAAAATAACTTATAACACCAGAAGACTTAGCTATAACTAAAAAAAGAAAGTAAATAATTCTAACTACGGTCTACGGATCAAGGAATTGTGGTATAAGAGGTTTTCCAATACGGATGATATGCTTTTGAAGTGACGTTTCAGCCATTTGTAATATGTCATGATCTGTCATTTGTCTTTTATAGTATTCAGTAGTGATTACAATTTTATCATGCACAGATATACGAAAGAACAACGTTTGCAAATTATTCAGTTTTATTATCAAAATATTCGTTTTCCAATCACAACTTTTCGATTGAAAAACGAGTCTATTTTTTTAAAAAATAAAAAAAACACTTTCCAGTCGATCTTGGCACCCATGAGCAATATTTGAGCTCTCGTTAAGAGTTATCTTTTTGCCAGTGACCGATTCCCGATCCGACGTACCGTTAAGGAGCTATAACAGAAATAAACTTTCCGTTCACATTTGAAAATTGTGCTAAGTCCATTTATTTAAATCCAAAAAAATCACTTTCCAGTCGACCTACATCATTGATACCCATGAGCAATATTTTAGCTTTCGTTAAGAGCTATATTTTTGCCATTGACTGATTGTGGCTACGTGCCAACAGCAAATGAAACAATTGAATTGTTGGTAGAAAACTGGAGATTCGATTATTTCAAGAAATTGTGATATAGAATGGCCTCCTAGAAGTTGTGATTTAACACCATTAGACTACTTCTTGTGGGGTTATTTGAAGTAATTGGTCTTTCGAAGTAATCCAGACACTCTTCAAGCTTAACAAGTCAATATTGAACGTACCATTCATAACATACGACTTGATTTAGTGGAAAAAGTGCTCGAAAATTGGGTTCATCGAATTCGTTCCTGCAGAAGAAGTCGTGGAGGCCATTTGAATTCGATTGTAGTACTTCACATTCGATTGTAGTACTTCACATCACATTTCAAAGAAATCATATCACTCTTGTTGGAAAAACCTGTATTTATTGGTAATTAACTTTAGCACTGAAATCAAATAAAAATAGCACTTACTACTAAGGACAAGGACATATTTCATATTTTCCGGTACATTTTTTTAAGCTGGGGTGATGTATCTAAAGCAATCGTAAATATTGATGTGTGAATTTCTGCTATATGGAAGCGCTAGAGAAAGTCTTCATCTCTTGCTGGCGAACATACAAATATTCGATATTTTCAGATTTTTTTATGAAGTCCTTGTGTTTGTAGTTTTTCGTATCATTTAGATTCCCCATTTCATTTAACTTAAGTGAAATATGATATTTGAAGATATTCCGGTGGGTCGAATAAGTAATAATAATTAGAAAGACACTGGGCCGTATGAACAATGAAAATTCAAAAATAACTTATACTACTAGATGTCTTAGGACGTTAAATCATTTTAACTGCCTAATGATCAAGGAATTGTTATATTTAGTGTTAACGCTATGCAAAAAAAAAAATCTTTTTTGTTTCCGAGACTCAAAAACATTGTTTGTGTAGATGAGGCATACTATTTTATGAAGCCAAAACAAAAAACAATTTATGGTAAAGTCTTATTTAAATTATTTTTTAATTCCAATGGATCATATTGGATCATATTTTTTCAAGTATATTGGATCATATTTTTTCAAGTATATATGGATCATATTTTTTCAAGTATAACGCCGATATAGCCGTAATGCCCTTTAAATTAAAGAAAACTATTAAAACAAATTATAAGCCGTTAACTTTTTGTACAAACGGTCCATTTGTATGTACCTAGTAACGCGATTTAATAACGGGACTGTAGGTACCATAAAAGCACAAAATTTCAAGTATTAATGTGGAATGGAATCAATGTTTTAAGTCGGTAACTTTTTGAGCAAAATTCGTATGAGAGATACAAAAATGGGTGTGGCAATAACGCCCGTTTTTTCAATGGACTTTGTGCACTATAAAATCATTACAAATGCAAGAATTTGTACGGACTGGAATCAACGTTATAAGCCGTTGTCGCTTTGTGCAAAATAATCCATTGTATGGGAGGTACAAAAATGGGTGTGTCGACAACGCCCATTTTTACAAATATCACGAGACTGCAGGTACTATTAAAGCATTACACTGTACGTGGCGACTTCGCTCACTTTCCTCAAGTATATATCGACAATGAAACTAATGCTATTAGTGAAATTGTGAAAAATTCTAATAAACAATATTTCACTAAATGTTGACCCTCTGTGGGGAAGGTAGGACCAACTTAGGAGGAGAGGAGAGGACCAACTTAGCCCATATTTGATCTTAGCATGAGAAAGAAAACAAGTAAAAGCGTTAAGTTCGGCCATGCCGAATTTTATGTACTCTCCACCATGGATTGCATTCAATTCTATTGCTGGAAAAACCTTTGCATATGGAACAAATCATGAAACGATTATTTTTGTTTAAGCAAATTATTAAAATACCAGTAAGAAAAGACAAAAAGTCGGTCGGGGCCGACTATATAATACCATACACCTCCCCAACAATGCGAAAATGGGCATTGGGATAAGAATTTGGCAGTGTTCATACATGTAATAAGAAAACTCTCTCTGCCGAATGTCGTACTGATTAGATATAAAATACGGTTTCTACAGCGCTTACATGTCAATTCGGGTGAAACATATATATGGGGGCTATATTTAAATCTGAACCGATTATAACTGATTTCAATAGGGATCGTCCTTGGGCCAAAAAGAGCACTGTGCTAAATTTCATCACAATCGAACCATAAATCTAAATCTACAGACGGACGGACGGACAGACGGACATGGTTAAATCGACTCAGGAAGTGACTCCAAGTCGATCGGTATAATAAACGATGGGTCTATCTCTTCTCCTTCTAAGTGTTACAAACAAATGCAGAAACTCATAATAACCTGGAAAACAGTGTGGTGTAGGGTATAAAAGCGAAAGCTGAAAAATATGGTATTTATGGCTTTAATTAGCATATTTGAGAACTAGATCTACGCGGGGACCACAACAATATAAAAACTGATTTGTATAAATTTTATTGAGATGAATTCTTGCCAAAATAGAATACAAACTGCAAAGTTTCTGCTAAATTTCTTAGAAAATATGGTATTTATGGCTTAAATCAGCATTTCTGGGAGCGACATCTATGGGGTGACTATAACAAAATGTTAACCGATTTGTAAAATTTTTGCTGTGATGAATTCTTGTCAAAATAGAATACAAACTGCAAAGTGTCTGTAAAATTGCTATAAGAATGTGGTATTAATGGGCCAAACACGTATTTTGGAGCGACCAAACAACCTGCAACTATATGAAATATTTCTACCAAATTTGATCATCCTAGCTCTATTATTACGGACTGTAGCGTGATTACAACAGACAAGTGGTCATGGCTTAATCGTCTTAGATTTTTACGACGATTAAGAATATGTCTCAGATCAATATTTAGAGGTGTTACAAACGGAGTGACAAAATGAATATACCCCCATCCTATGGTGGAGGGTATAGAAATATTAACACATACCAAATCGGAAGTCAATTGGTTACTCCTATCGAAAATTATCGTGCGCACCAGTCAGACGGACGGACGGACGCACATTGCTCAAATGGACCAACACGGATCTCCGCGAAATACACTTGGAGTCTCTTAACTCACTCTTTCGATGGGAACGATGGTATCGTTCACAATATTGTGAGTATAAAAACATGATTTTGTTGAAATTCTCTTATTTCTACCAAAATGGCTATAATTCCTACATTTATCCACAAATTATTTCAAATATCGACGGGGAGCTTTATATGGGCGCTATACTTAAAACATGGACCAATGTGGCCCATTATTACTAGGGACGATTAAGTTCAATATAAGGTGTAAATTCTTAAATTGCAGACAGATCTATTAAAAAATTTGTTATCCAGAGTGTCAAGAAATAATATCGGTGCGGACCTTTATATGGGAGCTATATCAAAACATTGACCGATATACCAATTTTCGTAAAGATTGCTTTATCTGTATTTACGACCTGCACTTCCATAACATGAATACATGGACGGACAGACAGACAGACATGGCTAAATCGACTCGGAAAGTGAAATGCCGATCGGTATAATAAACTATGGGTCTATCACTTTGTTTTTTAAGCGTTACAAACAAATGCACAAAGTCATAATACCCTATACCATAGTGTGGAGTCGGGTATAAAAATGGACTATTACTGTCCATTTTTAATCCCAAGTTACCTGTAGCTATTAGAAGAATCTGTATCAAGGACAATTATTGTCCATTTTTAATCCCATGTTACCTGTAGCTATAAGAAGAATTTGTATCAAATTTCAGTCATCTAGCTCAATCATTGTAGATTGTAGCATGATTTCAACAGAGGAGCATGGCTAAATCGATAATAACAAATTTTACGATGAATAAGCCTTTGTATTCCTTATGGGATCCCTGATCAATATGATCTAAGTGTTACATTAGATCCTATGGCGGAGGGTATAAACATCTACAACCCTTAATATGTTTTTAGGAAATCCATTTCAAAGCATTCTAAATCGCTTAAGCAATGTCCGTCAGTCTGTCTGGATACTGCGCACGATAACTCTCGAAAGGAGATACCGATTGACTTCTGATTTGGTATTGTACTCCTATACCATTTCCTACTATCTTGGCCAGTTGTGAAGATAGGCCATATTGGTCCACCTTCTTAAATAAACCTGACTAGCTCATGCAAGGCTGTTTCGATGGACTTGCCCTTACTGTAGACATGCTGTTGATTGGACAGCAGCCTGAGACCACTATACTCGTATGTGTTTATTGTCCATTGGATGTTGTTTTTATTCGCCTTGTGTAGTGGGTTCTGCTTTATTGGTTTCCAGGCCAAGGAAGATGTAATCTTCCACTGGTTGTGTCCAAATAGACCTGGTAACAAGTTGAGTAGGTTTGGCTGTGCAATTGATCGTGTGGTCCCTGGTTACAAGCGGGACATGTGTTCGACTTGGTGCCATCAATCCTGGCCAAGTATGAATTGAGACGGCTACGCCAGTCTTATCTTAATGGGGCCAAAAGTACTCTTGTCTGCCGCGGTAATTCCTCTTCCTCCGAGGCCACTGTGGGAGGGTGATATACTAGAATGACGTTGACTCTGTAATTATTCACGACTTCAGCGACTGCGACAGAGTGTATGTCAGACAGACCTGTCTAGTAAGCTCTTTAATCTCCTGTATAGTAGGACCTCACGCTGTAGATCATGAAAGTCTTTCCTTATCTGCTTGGGAGGGGAAGCCTTTCCACAAGATGGTGGTTGAGATGGCTGGGACGGTAGCAACAAAGCAGATTTTGCTTCGACAGCAAAAAATTGTGTCGTCGCACGGGTGTGATCATCGTCCCCTTATGTAGGTGGTCCACAGAAGACATGAGGAGGCAACCAGTCGCAGTTCTCAGGGCGGCATTTTGGCAGGTCTGTATGTTCGTCCAAAGCGTCTCGCTCATATTGCACATTGCTGCATAGTTTACCACAGACGGACCTATCGCTTTGTAAGATGTCAACAAGGTTTCTTTACTACTACATTTTATTGCAGATTGCTGTGGCAAGCGCTTTAGAGCTATCAAATGTGACACCAAGAATTAGGGTAATTGGTGGTCGGAATTCTTGTGCCATCGACTATAACATTGAGTTGCTGTGGCCGATGATTTTGTGGCAGATATTTTCAGGTTCCTCGCAGCGAAGAAGGCATATGTCATCGATCATGGGGCCCAACGCCAGAATCATACAGTCATACGCATACGATACGAATCCAACGCCGTCAGTTGGAGGTTGAATTGCAGAAAGGTAGAGGTTAAACGGAGCCGAAAATATCACCCCACCTTGGGGAACTCCCTGGGTTTAGACTTCTTATTTCTGAATCCCACACATGTAATTGATCCAACGTTTTAAACTGTTCGGGAGGGACGTGTTGGCGATGTCCTCAAAAAAGCGTGGCGTAACTGACAGAATCGAAGGCTTTCGATATGTCAAGCGCCACTAGAATAGTCCTGTCACCGGGCTTGTTCTGGTTAAGACCGTGTCCTATATCTAAGGATGTGGCGTGTAAAGCAGTATTAGTACTATGCTGCTTTCGGAATTCGTGCTGATAATTGGCAATTGGAAAATGTCCACTGGCGAGAGAAGGGAGATAGGCCTGTACAATTCTTCCTTACCCTCATCTTTGCCCGGTTTTAGTAGCGGGACCACTCTGCCCATTTTCCAGGCTTCGGGTATTATGAGAGTGGTCAAGGACAGATTGAGAGCCCTAGTCAGATACTCAACCCGGTATGTCCAACTGCTTTAAGATCAACATAGATCAACAATCCCACGGCAGCCGGTTCTTTGTACCGGATAGACCCGAAGCAGCAATTCTTCGGTCAGGGGCTGCCACCTCAGTACAACGTGTTTCTTTTTTTGTAACTAGCTATTAATCTCTCCAGGGTTTTAAGGAGAACTGACGACTGGTGGGCCGGAAATCCTTAGCTCCAGTATAAGACGGCTTTCCCGTTTTTGGGATGAAAACGACCTTGGTTTCTATCCATTTCGTTGGTATGTAGGAAAAATATGCCTCTGTATGAGTTTTATTATGCCCTCCACCATATGATGGGGTGGAGGAAGTTTGTTAACCCGTTTGTAACACCTCAAAATATTGATCAGAAACCCCATATAAGGAGACCCTTATGGTTCCTATAAGGAACAAAGGGCCCCTTATATTTTATTAATAGTCGTAAAATTTTAAGACGATTTAGCAATGACCGTTTGTCCGTCTGTCTTTTGTAAGCACGCTTCAATCTTCAATACTTGAGTTAAATGGTTGAAATTTGGCACAGGTACATCTTATAGCTGCAGATATGTTGGAATTGAAAATAGGCAATATTGATCTACTTTTTGATATAGCCGCTATATAGTAAGGCATCTCGATTTCGATTTGACTTCCTAATGTCATAGAGACCGCAAATTTCTTGTGATCGTGCTGAAAATTGGTAACATAAACAAATGATGATCGTCATAGGTCCACGTTGTGATATGGCTTCTGCCGTGGGATGGCTTCTAAACAAAAATCACAAATTTCGTCAAATCGGGTTGAAATTTGGTAATATGAGTTTATTTATACACTGATAGAAAAAGCTTCGTCATGACGACGAATTTGTACCTCATCACGATTATTTGTTCGTCAAAAGTCAGTTAACGTATGAAATAATCCTCTTGATGAATTTGTTCGTCACGATGACGAATCTCTGTTTCAAAAAACTTTCGTCCTCGGGATGATCACAGTTCATACCTACGATGAATAGAGTTCATTACCACGACGAATTACATTAATCACCACGATGAACACCATTCATCCCTATGAACACCATTCATCCCGAGTTCATCACCACGACGACTGCCATTCATCACCACGACGAATCCCAATCATCAACACGACGAACTCCATTCATCAGCTCGACGAACTCCATTCATCACCACGACTAATTCATGCGCCCAACTATTTATATTTTTAAATTTTCAATAAATATTCTTCTGGTTATAGACCATTAAAAACGTAATGGATAATAAACTTGACTGCTTTGCCTGGTTCAGTTGTGATTATTCGGTTCGAAACGCAGTTCTTATCAGGAAAGGCTGAAAGAAAACGAACGAGAAGTATTCATTACTTCTGATATTTTAAATCAAAAATAATCTCATCAAGTAATGTATTTGCCAACAGACGAATCCCATTCACCACCACGGCGAATACCATTCATCACCACGACGAATTCCATTCATCACCACGACGAATCATATTCATCATCACGACGAATCCTATTCATCACCACGACAAACTCCATTCATCACCATTATTAGAATTTTTAAATTAAACTTTTATAACAAATTATTTAACTAAGGTAATCAGATCGCCTATAGAACAGTACAATTAAGCACAAACTATAAATTGATTGCTTCGTTTTATCATATTTTCAGCAAAATGGTCAAATAAATCTTTTCGTCCTGGGGATGAAACCTTATCGTTCCCTCGACGAATTTCGAAATCGCCAAAAACATGGGTTGATGATCGTTTTCGTTCTATTGAAGTACAAAAACATCGCATGTACGAAACCTTTCGTCACCAGTACGAAGATATATTGACGAATCTGATTCGTCATGGTGACGAACGGTTTTTCTATCAGTGTTCACGAAACTATTAACATGCGATCGATACATCGTGGAGGTTATATGTATAAGATTCGGCATAGCATAGAACTTCAGGCCGCTTTTACTCGTATTGTCATCTCTAACCTTTTCAACTAAACTCATTAGGGAAAATAAACTCCATTCAAATTATAAAAAGAATGTAATCACTTGGGCCGCACTGTACGCAATGACGGCACATATGCAAAATTTCTCAGAAGCTTTTTAGGAATCACACACATGCGTTCCTAATTAGAAAATGATAATTCTAAAGATTTACAAAATTCCTTGAAACAGTATAGAAAGTACACATTCATTGAGACCATAACGGCTCTAGACAATAGAAGACAAATAGTATAATTTAAGCAGATAACATGTCATAGCGCGTTCCAATAGAGTTGCAACATTTGATGATGAAAATTAAATCCTATTAGAATACCCGTACGTTTATGGAGCCATCAAAAGTACAAATGAATACGAGTATGTGTGTCACCCTACTACGAGAATTATCATCGTTTTGTGTCATAGGTAATGGCATCTAAAGGAATGTCGTCCAACTCCGGTCCTAAAAATATTAACATCATTTTGACATTTACGACTGTCACATATACATAATGAGTGGGTGGGGCACATTGGAGTGTGCGGATAAGTAAGCGAAGAGCACAACAAGTGCATATAAATAAATAATAAATAAATTTGATATGATCATAAAGGACATACTTTTGACAGCGCTCCCGCTGTCAGGTGATGGGGACACGTGGCAATAGCAAAAATGTGTACGCTTGAGGGCGGAATTATACCGTCTGCTTTTGGGCGTGAAACGGAGCATGTCAAGTTTATGGGCTTTATTGTATGTTTAGGACACACTTCGCTTTTCATACTAAGTATATTACAAAACATTACATAGTAATTCATTGCCTAAATGAAAATGTCAAATGCTCAAAATGAAGTTATAAAATATACAAGAAAAACGTAAACAAGAACGGAAAATAAAGAAATGTAATTAACAAAAATAATTGGATTCATGAATATATTAAACATGTTTTTAAGACGATTCTAACTCATTTATATATCAACAGAAAATATTTTGTGCATTTTGTGCTATACAAACAGTTGTTTTCATGTGATTTATTTTAAGTAATTATAACTTATATTATTCATGCAACCCAGTGTATTAGAATTAAGTATCCGATCCAGTGTCTTAGACGAATGTATGTATGTATGAAGGAAGAACACTAATAGCCTAAACTTTTCCAATATACTTGAGGTTGAGGTTATATACATAAAGGCCCTTAATCTTAACAACTGTATAAGATTTAACAATTAACAAATGTATAAGGTGGGCCATTTAAAATGTTAAATTTGAACTATCGATTACTTTGACTTGTGATTTGAGCCATTTTGATTATTTTCTGTGAGGAGCCATTAAGGATAAATGTTACGCAAAGCATCCACAATTGAAACATGAAATCGAAGTTCCATTAAAGAGATTTGACCCGAACCACTCGCAAATGTACTGAAGAATTAGGTTGATCGGATGAGGTACTGCCGAGCCAGTCGTCGTAGTCATATGAATGATATTGTGTTCCATTATTAAATTACAAAGTTAAACCTTTCCAATGCAAATTACCAAAAAGGGTGGTACAATAATGCCCATTTTTTACCGCACCATATGCACTATAAAAACATTACACTGTACAAAATTTCAAGTATTTGAATGCACTTGTATTAAAGTAATAAGCTGTTAACTTTTGGTGGAAATTTGTCAATTTGTGTAGGATGTACCGAAAGGTTCGGGGTCACTTCGCCCATTTTTCTCAAGGTGATAATTACTAATAACCTAATACTATGTGTGGAATTTCAGTAGTATAGAAGTGAGGGAGGTCCTAGAAGGCTAATCATCGAACTTAGCCGGAGATAGAGACAAATATTACCGCATACCACATTTGAAGTCAATCGGTTGCTCCTTTCGAGAGTTATCGTGCGCACCAGCCAGCAAGCAGACAGACATACGGACGGACGGACATTGCTCAAATTACTTAAAAAAAAACTTTTGGCCTGTAGCAAATGATATATACCCTCGTCACTCTAAAGTGAGGGTATAAATATTAAAAAAAATTTTACGGTAACTTATTTTAAAAATATTTTTCTTTAGAATTCCCATTTTCTTGGAAGGAGCCTTTAGTATATGGACCATATTTGGAGTATATACTTGATAAAGCCGGAATACACTCTGCATTAAAGAAAATTATGAGGACTACAAATGTTTGTAGTGATACTTTCACGTGGAAACAAAAGTTTAGTAACTGTCGTTAAAACAATTGGAAATAAATTGGTTTTAAAAAAAAACTTTTTTTGCTGGCACGAAAAAACCCATAAAAAATAGAAGAAAATCGCTAATAAAAATGTTTGTTCCAATGTTTTAAAGTTAGAATCCTAACGAAGAAAACTGTGCAGATTTGAAGAAAATCTTTGGATAAATGTAGAATTTATAGAACTAAGACATTTTCAATATAAAGGGTTTTCCAACAAGAGGTGTTATTTTGGTATTCAAAGAAAAATGCCGTTTTTTGAGATAAATGATCGGATGTTTATTTCATAATAAAGAGGAAGGTATGCCGTTAATAATGAAACACAACATCAGCCAAATGGCCACAACGACCACAGGACCATATACTTTTTATGAAATTTTTATGGTTGCCCTATGTCCCCGATAGCCTCACGAATTCTATTTTTGAGGTCTTGAATCGACACTGGGCTGTTTGCGTAGACCTTATCTTTCACGTGGCCCCAAATGAAGAAGTCGCAAGGGGTTAAATCACAAGATCTCGGTGGTCAATTGTGATCACCTCTTCGAGAGATAACACGATCCGGAAACTTTTCCCGTAACAGAGCAATGGTTTCGTTGCTTGTGTGGCACGTAGCGCCGTCTTGTTGAAAGTAAACGTTTGTCCAGATCAATACCATCCAACGCCGACCATAAAAAATCTTTAATCATCTCTCGATAGCGCAATCCATTCACCGTAACTGTTGATCCAACCTAATTTTCGAAAAAATAAGGTCCAATGACCCCCCGGACCATAAACCGCAGCAGACAGTCACACTTTGAGGATGGAGAGGCTTCTCAACAATAACTCTTGGGTTTTCCGAGCCCCAGGTGCGACAATTTTGCTTGTGTAGCCACCGAGGTGGAAATGGGCCTCATCAGTCAAGATGATTTTTCGATGGAATTCCGGATCATTTTGACCATTTTGACCCTTCATGGGGGAGGTACTCGAAGTAGTTGACCAATAGTCCATCTTCGGCCTTAATCTGAGATAGATATGTTGAAATTCTCTTATTTCTACCAAAACTGCTACAACTTCTTCATTAATCCATAGATTTTCTTCAAAGAGGCATTTTTTTCTTCTTTCTTCAAGCTTTCAAAAAATGGAGCAAACAAATTTCTTGGGATTTTTTCTATTTCTTATGGTTTTTTTGGTGCCAACAAAAAAGGTTTCTTTTCTTTCCAGGAATTGTAATTCTTAATTTTGTCAGCAAAATCGAACTAGTAGTTCTCGAGTTATGTCACACAATAGACTCCCAAACGTGATAAATTCCCTTATAACATCAAATCGATATTGATAGACTAGACGTGTTCCAGCGAAACGACGATTTTGGTTGTCGCACAGTGTAATTAATATTAATGTATGTCACTAATTCAACCCACTGTACATTTTTATTAATATTACTCATACGATCCATCGTATATTCATCAGCTAATATGAATGTACCGTTCAAATTAAGAAACAAAGTGATATGGAAGAACCGAAAGTTTTGTTCTTTAAGTTGTAAGGCTACTGGACCGGTTTTCTGTATATGCCGACAATTACTTGTATACGAATTTTCCACAACTTCCTCTCTGTCTAGGTAATCTTCTAAGTTATCTCAAACTTCAATTTTTTTTCAACAACTTTTACCCAATGTCATTAAATATTTACGTACTTTTGTCCTTAATTGATAATGAATAGTGTGGAAGTATTTCTATCATTAAATTACGAAATTAATATCTAAACATTTGACTGACATATTCGATTAGGTTCGACATAACAGAAGTGAACTCCTTGCCAGCCCAACTCTTCGGCTCCTTCGGCAGAAATGCCGACAAACAGACAAGACAATTTTAAGTGAATGAATGGCATTGAGGTTAATCAGAACTAGGACGAGGGGGAGGAATAGAGGAAGGACGACAAAGTGAGTGAACAGACAATCACAGAGGAATATTAATTTATTTTCCGAGATGAGTTTAATTAAAAAGAAGAAAAAAACAAGAATTGATTTAGTTTTGGCATTTCATATTGTTGTGAGAAAATCTAGTTCTTAGAAACAACATGTTGTCGTTATTACGCAACATGTCATTTGCACTAAAACTTTGAAGACAGTTACGGACACAAAAAGAGCGCAGGGAAAGGAAATATGTACTACATATATTAAAGAGAACAATTTGCAACCGAAAACGAATTCGATGAAAAAATTCAAAAAAAAATGAGTTAACTTCGATGAAAAAACGTAAAATTTAAAAAGGAAAGGAGCACCAAAAGGCTTTGAAAAATTTATTTCGAATTAGTACTGCCGAAAAAAGCTTGTCTATCCATCCATGAAATTACGTTTACACTAAGGGAAAAGAAGTTGCAAAATCAACACCGTGTGGGGACAATTTATCAACGTAACGTGCATACAAAATAGCCACCTATTCGTCCATTAATTATTACCGAAACGGGGGTGATTTTTTAACTGGCGTTTCATAGTTTATTGTCGCCATAAGATGTTGTTCATTGGATATGTTATTGTCTGTTCCTAGAAGAAGGAACAACGAGATAATTAGTGACTTATAAAGAAGAGAAAAAATAACAAGTAAAGACGGATTAGATTCGACCATACCGAATCTTATATACCCTCCACCAGGTATCGAATGTGAATGGTTTCGGATACAAATAATCTCATTATACCAAATTTCAGATCAATTCGTTGAAATTTTAGGTTTTTGAGAAGTTACAAAGTCAAATCTAGAGGGACCTTAGTATGGGGGCTATATCAAAACATGGACCTATGACTAGCGTTGCTTGTGTGCAGGTTTCCGGCTATAAATAAACCCAGCTACCAATTTTCAGCCCGATCAGTTGAAATTTGTGGTCTCTGTGGCGTTAAAATTCTTTTCTCAAATCGCAGAAATGCTATATATAGGGGGGCTATATCAAAAATTTACCGATATTGCCCATTTTCAACCCAAACATACTTGCCACCTATCTCAAGACTATAGACTGTAGCGTAATTACAACAGACGGACGGAAGGACGTGGCTAAATAGTAATAGAATTTAACGGCGATTAATAACATCGAGGGCTTATATTCAAAAATGGCTATAAACAAATACAGTTTTTTCCTAAGTTTTAAGAGTAATTATTCTTCTACAGTGTAATCTAAAGATGATTACTAATTAATTAAATTAAAAAGTTTTCAAAATTCCCTATTAATGAGTACTATGAAAATTAGCAGATAGCCATTATTGCACACGTTATGTTTTTTAATGAAATTTTGCAAATTTTTATACAATTATCATACTAATATTGTAATATTGATTACAACAAATTCAAATTGAATGGGGAATGCTTATTATCATTTGAAAGAACATTCTTTGGCATTTTTTTGAAGATTATGTCTATCAAATGTTGGCCGCGGCTACGTTTCAGATGGTCCATCCGTTGAATCCAATTTTCGATGACTCGTTCGAGCATTTTGACTGGTAACTGGCGAATGACACGCGTGATGTTTTGCTCCAAGGCCTGAATCGAAGCGGGTATGTCCGCATAAACTTTAGACTTTACATATCCCCACAGGAAGAAGTCTAACGGTGTGATATCACACGATCTTGGTATCCAATCGACCGGCCCAAAACGTGAAATTATCTGCTCACCGAAGTGTTCTCTCAATAAATCCATTGATTGATGCGATGTGTGGGAAGTGGCGCCGTCTTGTTGAAACCAAATGTCGCCGAGATCACGAGCTTCAATTTCAGGCATCAAATAGTCGGTTACGTTCTCACCGGCATCATTTTCGAAGAAATATGGACCGATGATTCCGGTATGTCGGATCGGGAATCGGCCAATGGCAAAAATATAGCTCTTAACGAGAGCTAAAATATTTCTCTTGGGTGTCAAGGTGGTGGGTCGCCTGGAAAGTGTTTTTTTTTTTTTTGAATTAGAAAAAATGGACTTAGCGCAATTGGCGAACGATTATTTACACAATAAAACTGAATAATTTGTAAACGTTGTTCAGGCGTAAGTCTTTCCATGATGAAATGCCAAACAATACCTAACAATGACAGCATGACACGACTCATACGTGATCTGTCAAAAAAGGGCTATTGAAAAAAGTATCTCTGCTTAGATCACCCGGAAAACGAAAAATATATTGGGGAAAAATAGTGATGTGTATGTAGCTAGTGGTCAATGTAGCAGTGAGTAGAAGGTTAACGTATTCTTGATCAAAATTCACTTTATATTAAATATTACCACATGAATAGAGGAGGATTTTAATTGCAATATTGTCGTGTAATTTTTGCTTCGACCAGTTCTAATGGTTGTAAAACGAATAAGCTTTCCATCGCGATAGTCTTAAAATAAAATATAATAAATTGCAATACATCCTAGAAATTAAAGCCCCCGGCTTTATGCTGCTCTTTTTTTAATATTTTTAATTTTATATTATTTTTTATATTCATAGCCAGTTTTACATTCACAAACTAACGTGTGAATGAATAGCCAAATCAGAAATATTAGCAACAAATTGTTTTAAAAAAAAAATTTCGTTTCCAAATTTATATGACAGATGACCGCCAAATCAAAGAATAATTTGCCATCAAAAACTCATTTTCGAGAAAATGGCTCATAGCCACTTTTGAATATATGCCCTCGATATACTCTATGGGGTCTCAGACCAATATTTAGTGGTGTTACAAACGAAGTAACAGTATGAATATTCCCCCATCCTATGGTGGAGGGTATAAAAATGAACGACGAAGAAATAGAATTTTATGATCAGTTCGAGATTGTGGATGATTCTCTGGGCTGTGGAGTGTGAAGGATAAAGTGATTGCAAAATCCATTGTAGAAATTTCTGGAATCAATCTGGAAAAGGAGTCGGCCTACGAATATTAAAAAAGCTAAGCATATATAAATGTAAATTTTAAAAGTTAATAATGAGTGGATAAATTTTGCAGTATACGAGTATAAAGGAGAATGATTTGAAGGAGACTTTGCCACCATTAGGGTTACGTACTGAATCCCGAGAGGTAATAATGTGCAGCAATTAGTATACCTGTTTTGTGTAGGCATAATTTGATAATATGCAAATACATATATAATTTTTTTAGTTTTATTTATTTTATTTTATGTTTACGTTTCATTTACTTATACAATTAATAAATAAACATTTATTAAAATTAACGCTTATGCTGTTTAACTTGTGTTATATATTGGGTGGATATTGTTATAGAATAGAAAGTCGTCCCCGTTACGTTCTTGAAATCAGCCATAGAGCGTGCTTTAGTCGTCCCAGTCGCCCACATTATGCCCAGTTGGTGTTGATTTCGCAACGAAGCGTTGTTGATTTTTGATGCTTTATTCATACACCACCTTGCTTGGATTCGTTGCACACGGGGTTGGGTCATTATCATAAATGAATGTGCAGTGATGAAGTACGTATGTGATTAATATTTTAATTTTCGCTGGGTGTACGTATTATTTCCACGACTACTTGTGGTACATAAGTAATGTAAATTAATAATACTCATACAACATATTGTATGCTTTATTAATATTACTTATACGTTCCACTGCCGTTTGCGAATTTGACTTTCAAATAACCTATAATGTAAAATACAAAGAGAAAAAATAATGTAAATTTCAAAAAACAGATATTAATTGACAATGAATTAAAACGCAAACCGAGGAAAATTTTTATTAAAGTATTAACAGTGTTATTCTCGAATTCATAACAGTAATCATTCTTGAGTTTTTACTGTCATATTTCTTATCATAGAAATTGGAAAACTCTGTCCTGGAATTCAAGTGACAAAATAAAAGGGGTTTAAATCGAAAAACTTTGGCATTGTAGCTCAACAAAAAATACACAACTAAAAACTTTTATGTATGAAGAAAAGACTGAAATTCAGTTTCTTTTTCAATATGGCATCTAAAATTTAAAAATAAATTGAGAATGGGAAAAATCATCCCCAAATGATTTCTGGCAAGATTTATGTAATAACATGAAAGACATTGGAAGATTTGTGGTTTTGGTTCCAATGCCCCATTAACCCCCATCGTGTACATATGTATAAGTATATCCCCACATTATATATTCAGCAAATTCTTCGAAGAACATAGGCTGTCTACATAGAAACTCTATTGGTCTCGGTCTGTTGCTATTCGTTTAAGTTCGTTGTTGCGTTTGTTCGTCTCCTTGAAAATGGTCTGCCTCCACGTTGTTTTAAAATATATAATATGTATAATATACATTGCATAACAAATAAAGTCAGATGCTTGTCGCAAAGAAAAAATTTGTTAGTCCCAAACGAAATTCGTTTGCGGTCTATGTTTGTCGCAAACGACTTGTGTTTATCCCTAAACCCAAAGAAACGTTTATAGCAGACATATAAAGGGTTTTTCAACAGGGACGCTACAAAAGTAGACCGACAGGGACAGCAAACGACGCCATATTTTTTGCCGCTCTTTTGACATTTCTCTTCAGTAAGGTTTGCCAGGTCTTGGCCTACGCACGAACTGAAGCCGCTTGACCACCAGAAGCGTCGTATGTTCGTGAATTGGGCTGAGCAACAGCTTGAAAATGATTCAGATTTTCATCGAAAAATCATCTTCAGCGATGATGCTCATTTCTGGCTGAATGGCTTCGTCAATAAACAAAATATGCGTTATTGGTCAGACAGCAATCCACACGTACTCCATCCCGAAAAAATTACGGTCTGGTGCGGTTTATGGGCCGGCGGCGTCATTGGACCGCACTTCTTCCGTGATGATCAAGACCGGCACGTTACTGTGAATGGGAATCGCTACCGTTCAATGATAACCGAATATTTTTGGCACAAATTGGATGATATGGACTTGGAGGACATGTGGTTCCAACAGGACGGCGCCACAAGCCACACAGCGAATGCCACAATAAATTTATTGGAAACCAAGTTTGGAGAACGTGTTATATCACGAAATGGTCCAGTCGATTGGCCGCCTCGGTAGTGCGATTTGACGCCGTTAGACTATTTCCTGTGGGGCTACGTCAAGTCTATGGTCTATGCCAACAAGCCAGCGACGATTGATGAACTTCGTATAACAAACCCTGTGAAACGTTTGCTTCAAACGGTTATTGCGTTTTTCACAAGCAATATATGTTTATCCCAAACCCTGTGAAACGTTTGTTGTAAACGGTTATTGAGTCAGCAATGTCTGTTTATCCCAAACCTTATGAAACGTTTAAGGCAAACGGTTATTTTGTTTGTCACAAGCAATGCCTGTTTATCAATAATTGAGAAAACGTTTGTCGCAAAATAATAGTTTTCAAAATGTCACAATTTGTGGTAAAATGTAACCGGGAGCTCCACGACAAACACCTCTGCTATTAATTGGCTGATATCTTCTAATTTAGTTGTAGACAAACTGTAAAAATGAATGCTTGTATGTTAGAACAAAATATACTTAATTACAACGCTGTGCAGAATTTCAAGTCCGTTGTTTGCGAAATATCGCATTTCCGATCTTTTAAATTCTTTGAAAGAACAAATTTTGAAACACAAAACTGATTTCTCTTTATGAAAAGGTTTTTTTTACATAAAATATTTCTTGTTATGTGCTATTGGGTTCCTGACTACTATCATTGAAAATTATAAACAAAATTATAATAACCATTTGAAACCCAGAATAGCAAATTGTATTTACTATCACAAATGTAAGTAGTAACTATCACAAAAATATTCTTGGCACTCGAAAAATAGAGGTGTAATTTTAACTTCTGACCAGTACTTATAATTTAAAACATTTTACATGTCTGTATTGCTATACCAATCATCCTTACTGTGGCTCAAATAGTTTGCATTATTTTTCTCGATGATCTAGTTGTCAGTACTCCTCCTTATACATTTTTTATTAATAAAGTGAATCATTGTTCAAGTTTTGAATAAATTGGTACTCGGTTGAGATGGTTGAGTTAAAGACAAGTACCACCATCAAAAACAGCCAGCAAAATACGACTTCGAAACAAGCGTATTAGATGAAATGAAATGGAAGAATAAAAGCAGCAGAAAAAATAGCAACAAAAAAACCTACACCCAAAATATACTAGATGGAAATTATCTACATACACTGATAGAAAAACCGTTCGTCACCATGACGAATCAGTTTCGTCAATATATCTTCGTACTGGTGACGAAAAGTTTCGTACATGCGATGTTTTTGTACATCAATAGAACGAACACTATCATCAAGTCATGTTTTTGGTGATTTCAAAATTCGTCGAGAGAACGATAAGGTTTCATTCCCACGACGAAAAGATTTATTTGGCCATTTTGCTGAAAATATGATCAAACGAAGCAATCAAATTATAGTTTCTGCTTAAATGTACAGTTCTATATGCGTTCTGACTACCTTAGTTAAATAATTTGTTGTAAAAGATCAATTTAAAAAATCTAATAATTAATGACGAACACCGTTCGTCAATAAGATTATCCATTCATCATGAGAACGATCGACTTATTCGCCCTTTACGGCAACGTCAACTCCTACAGCAAAACAAAGTAAGACATGCGACGTTGTTATGTTCATCCACGTGTGTGTTCCACGCAGCACCGATTGGTTCAAACAAACCGCACTGGCACGGCGTAACTGATGTTTGTTTAACAAAACATCAAACACATGCATACTCGTACATGCAGCTCGACAAGCTGTATAAGTGTGAATCATTTGTGCTAGTGGTCTGTTGGCAAATACATTACTTGATGTGATTATTTTTGATTTGAAATAACAGAAGTAATGAATACTTCTCGTTTGTTTGATTTCAACCTTACCTGAAAAGAACTGCGTCTCGAAACGAATATTCACAACTGAACCTAGCAATACAGTCAAATAATTTTATTTTCCATATCATTTTAAATGGTTTAAAACTAGAAGAACATTAATTGGAATTTTTAAAATTTAAATAGTCGTGGGCATGAATTCGTCGTGGTGATGAAAGGGATTCGTCGTGATAATGAATGGGATTCGTCGTGGTGACGAATGGGATTCGTCGTGGTGACGAATGGAATTCGTCGTGATGATGAATGGGATTCGTCGTGGTGACGAATGGAATTCGTCGTGGTGATGAATGGAGTTCATCATGGTGATGAATAGAGCTCGTCGTTGTGATGAATGCTATACGTCGTGATGATGAATGGGGATCGTCATGATGATGAATGGGGTTCGTCGTGGTGATGAATGGATCATCCTGAGGAGGAAAGTTTTTGGAAACAGAAATTCGTCATGGAGACGAACAAATTCATCAAGAGGATTATTCCGTACGTTAGCTGACTTTTGACGAAAAAATAATCGTGATGATGTAAAAATTCGTCGTCATGACGAAGCTTTTTCTATCAGTGTACATTAAAAGGAATTTAAATAATTACACTGTGCGACAGCCAAAATCGGGTCACTGACGCGAATTTTGAATAAAGATTTGAAACTACACGCTTACAGGGTTCAATTGGCTTAAGAGCTGACAGAAGGCAGACGTGAATGGGGACGGTACAAGCGACGAGGCACACTTTCTCCGCAGTGGGTTCCTTAACAAGCACAATTGCCACAATTGGGCAAATGAGAATCCACGAGTGATTGTTGAAAAGCCCATACATCCACAAAGAGTAAACAGTCACTCTTTGTGGATGCGTTTTATGGGCTGGCGGCGTCATCGGTCCGTACTTCTTCGAAAATGAAGTCGGCCAAACAGTTACTGTGAATGATGTTCGCTATCGCAATATGATAACGGACCTCTTGTGGCCAGAAATTGAAGATATGAACCTGGATGATATGTGGTTCCGACAGGATGGTGCCACTTGCCACATATCCATCGAAACAATGACTTTTTTGCGCGAAAAATTCAATGACCGTGTTATCTCACGTCGCGATGATATTAATTAGCCGCCACGACCATGTGATTTGTCACCGTTGGACTTAATTTTTTGGGGATATTTAAAAGAAAAAGTGTACGTCAATGGAATGAGTGTAATGAATGGAAATGAAAGGATGAGATAATTCGGCACATTAACGACATTAAACCTCAATTATGTCTCAGAGTCATTGAAAATATGAACCATCGGATAGGATATGCCACCGAAGCCGTGGCGAGCAATTGGCCGATATTTTATTTCATACATAATTGTCATAGATCCTACTATCATAATAAACAAATTAAGATAATTCTCTGAAAACTGTCTGTTTTATTTACAGTTAACATCGTAAGTTTTGATTAGACCACCCTTTATATTTGTGAAGAAATACATTTTGTGTGAAAATAAAGAATCTTTCTTTAGGTCGAAGGACGATCCCTATTGAATTTGGTTAAAATCGGTTCAGATTTACATATAGCTCCCATATATATGTACCTCCGATTTGACATGTAAGCGCTGTAGAAACTGTATTTTATATCAGATCCGTACGAAATCTTGCAGAGAGTGTTCTTCTATCAAATGAATGAACACTGCCAAATTCGGGGAAAATCGGTTCAGATTTAGATATAGTCCCCATATATATGTTACACCCGATTTGACATGTAAGCGCTATAGAACCCGTATTTTATACCCGATCTGTTCGAAATTCAACAGAGGGAGGTTTCTTATTATAAGTATGAACGCTGCCAAATTCAAGGAAAATCGGTTCAGATTTAGATATAGCCCCCATATATATGTTTCACCCGATTTGACATGTAAGCGCTGTAGAATCCGTATTTTATATCCGATCAGTACGAAACTCAACAGAGAGAGTTTTCTTATTACGTGAATGAACATTACCAAATCCGGAGAAAATTCGTTCAGATTTAGATATAGGCCCCATGTACATGTTACACCCGATTTGACATGTAAGCGTTGTAGAAACCGTATTTTACACCCGATCTGTTCGAAATTCGGCAGAGAGAGTTTTCTTATAACGTGAATGAACGCTACAAAATTCGGAGAAAACTCGTTCAGATTTAGATATAGCCCCTCAGATATATGTTTCATCCGATTTGATATGTAAGCGCTGTAGAACCCGTATTTTATCCGATCCGTAGAACCCGTATTTTATACGAAATTCAACAAAGAGCGTTTTCTTATTGCATGTATAAACACTGCCAAATTCTTATCGCAATGCACATTTTCGCATTGTTAGGGAGGTGTAGGGTATTATATGTATACTCGGCCCCGCCCGACTTTCTGTCTTTCCTCACCGTTTTTATACCCTACACCACACTGTTGTACAGGGTATTATAACTTTGTGCATTTGTTTGTAACACCCAAAAGGAGAAGAAATAGACCCATCGTTTATTATACCGATCGACTTAGAATCACTTTCTGAGTCGATTTAGCTATGACCGTCTGTCCGTCTGTCTGTCTGTCTGTCTGTCTGTCTGTCTGTCTGTCCGTCTGTCTGTCCGTCTGTCTGTCTGTCTGTCTGTCTGTCTGCCGTCTGTGCATGTATTCTTGTAATCAAAGTACAGGTCGCAATTATGGTCCGATCTCGACGAAACTTTACACATATCTTTTTTTTGGCCCAAGGTTCAGATTTAGATATAGCCCCCATATATATGTTAGCCCCGATTTGACATGTAAGCGCTGTAAAAACTTTATTTTATATCCGATCAGTATGAAACTCGGCAGGAAAAGGTTTCTTATTACATGAATGAACTCTGTTAAATTTGGAAGAAATCGGTTCAGATTTAGATATAGCCCCCATATATACATAACCCCCGATTTGAGATATAAGCGCTGTAAAAATATTATTTTATATCCTATCAGTGCGAAATTCGGCAAAGAGAGGTTTCTTATTACATGAAGGAATACTGCTAAATTCGGAGAAAATCGGTTCAGATTCAGATATAGCCCCCATATATATGTTACCCCCGATTTGACATGTAAGCGCTGTAAAAACTGTATTTTATATCCGATCAGTGCAAAATTTGGCAGAAAGAGGTTTCTTATTACATGAAGGAATACTGCTAAATTCGGAGAAAATCGGTTCAGATTTAGATATAGCCCCCATATATACGTTACCCCCGATTTGACTTGTAAGCGCTGTAAAAATGTTATTTTATATCCGATCAGTATGAAATTCGGCAGAAAGAGGTTTCTTATAATGTGAATGAACACTGTTAAATTTGGAAGAAATCGGTTCAGATTTAGATATAGCCCCCATATATACGTTAACCCCGATTTGACATGTAGGCGCTGTAGAGACTGTATTTTATATGCGATCAGTACGAAATCCGACAGAAGGAGGTCTTTTTACATGAATGAGTATTCAGGGAAGATCGGTTCAGATTTATATTGATTGTTCCTCCTGATTTGGTATCAAACCGCTATAGAAGTTGTATTTTACTTCGGATCATTAAAATTTTCCAGAAAGATGTTTCTCAATTTAGGAACGAATATTGCTTAATTTAGCGATTATCGTTTCAGAATTACCAATTATTCCAAATTATTATGGCAATGATCCTTATCGCATTGTTAGGGAGGTGTAGGGTATTATATAGTCGGCCCGCCCGACTTTCTGCCTTTCCTTACTGGTTTTTTATAAAAAATAAAAAATGGTCCAACCGATGCTGTAAATTTTGGATTGGATCGACTTTGGTTCAGAATTTACGTTATAATTACTGAAAATCTTCACCAAATTACAAAGAAAACATATTTGTATGTGTTTTCAATTATATTTTGTTTGTTGATTTTTTTAAAATATTTTTTCTTTGTAATTTGGTGAAGATTTTCAGTAATTATAACGTAACTCGTGAACCAAATTCGGTCGGTTTGGGAGGTACCAAAAGGGGCGTGGCAATAATGCCCACCGTCTGTCCGTCCGTCTGTTGTAATCACGCTACAGACCATAATAATAGAGCTAGGTTGACTAAATGTGGTAGAAATATTTCATATAGTTGCAGGTTGTTTGGGATTGCCATATCGGTCAACGTTTTGATATAGCTCCCCTATAGAGGTCGCGCCAAAATACGGGTTTTGAGCCATAGATACCATGTTTTTAAAGCAATTTAGCAGAAACTTTGCAGTTTATATTCTATCATCACGGCAAAAATTTTACTAATCAGTTCATATTTAGTTATAGTCACCCTATAGAGGTCGATCCAAAACAGTCTTATTTAAATCACAAACACCACATTTTCTAAGCAATTTAGCTGAGCCATAGATACCTCAATTTTAAAGCAATTTAGCAGAAACTTTGCAGTTTGTATTCTATTTGACAAGAATTCATCACAGTAAAAAGTTTACAAATCGTTTCATATTTTGTTATAGTCACCCCATAGAGGTCGCTCCAAAATAAACGTATTTAAGCCATAAATACCATATTTTCTAAGCACTTTAACTGAATCTTTGCAGTTTGTATTTAATGAAGACAAGAATTCATTGTAGTAAAAAATTTTTAAATCAATTTATGTTTTGTTATAGTCCACCTATAGATGTCGCTCCCAAAAAGGCTTATTTAAGTCATAAACACCTCATTTACTAAGAAATTTGGAACGAGATGTCCGTCTGTCCGTCCGCCCGTTCGTTTGTAATCACGCTACAGACCGTAATAATAGAGCTAGGTTGATCAAATTTGGTAAAAATATTTCTTATAGTTGCAGGTTGTTTGGGAGTGCAAATGGGCCATATCGGTCAATGTTTTGATTTAGCTCCCCTATAGAGGTCGCTTCAAAATACGGGTTTTGAGCCATAGATACCATGTTTTTAAAGCAATTTAGTAGAAATTTTGCAGTTTGTATTCTATTTTGACATGAATTCATTACAGAAAAATTTTACAAATCGGTTTTTATTTTGTTATAGTCACCCTATAGAATTCGCTCCAAAATAAACGTATTTAAGCCCTAAATACCATATTTTCTAAGCACTTTAACTGAATCTTTGCAGTTTGTATTTAATTAAGACAAGAATTCATTGCAGTAAATTTTTTGAAATCAGTTCATATTTTGTTATAGTTCGCCAATAGATGTCACTCTCTAAAAAAAGGCTTATTTAAGCTATAAACATCACATTTTCTATGAAATGTACCTTAAACTTTGAGTTTGTATTCTATTTTGGCTAGAAATCATCTCAATAAAATTTATACAAATAAAATTTTATTTTGTTGTAGTCCCGTGTAGATGTAGCTCTCAAAAAAGTTATTTTAAGCCATAAATACCACATTTTTCAGGTGAAGAGTTTGGCTAAAGAATTTGCGGCCTAAAATGATTTGCTTAAACAAAAAGATCGTTTCATGATTTGCTCCATATCCAAAGATTTTTCCAGTAATAAAATTGAATGCAATCCATGGTGAAGGGTAGATTCGGCATGGCCGAACTTAACGCTTTTACTTGTTAATATTTAGAACTTAACGATTTCACTTGTTATTATTTAGAAGATTAATATTAATTGTTTTTAATATTCACGCTTATATGCAAGATGTTAGAATTCAGAAGATTTTGGCTCCTTTTTTGCTAAGCGGCTAATGTGGAGAATTCTTTATAAGATTACCAGGTACTGTTTAGACTTAATCAATATTTTCGAAAAACAATTTAAAATAATTCTGCGCTATAACTTATTTCATCATGTCACACACTTTTTTCTGGCACTGTAGACCAAATACAATCAACTGGGGGGGAAGTCTACAAGTGAGTTTGTGCTGCTATCACCATTCTCATTTCATTCATTCATTATAGTCTCATTTTTACTGTCACTGCTGCTTTTTAGCTTTAGCTTCGGTTTCTGTCGATGACACGATGACATAGTTCAAGCTCAAGAAACCCCAAAGACAATATGTCAAATGAAAAGAAAACGAAACGGAACTAAAACCACTACAATGATAACAATAACAACAACAACGACAACAAACAAGGACATCACTAACATTGTGTGAATAAGAGAAAATAGAAAGCAGTTGAAAAAGTAAAAAAGGAAGAAAAATAAGAAAATGACTACTAAAACTAATCCAAAGTTGTATAAACAACACACACCGCCACCATGACACTAGCCCATAAACACCCAATCTATATCGGCTCGAAGGACCAACCAAATAGCAATAGCAACAGGAGAAGACTGAAGAAGGAAAAAAGTGACGTATTTCCTTCCTTCCTTCCCTCCATTTGTTGACAGAAGAGCAATATAAACGTATAGGAATGGAATTTCCAATACTTTCTAGTAATAGGCTGGACGGGAATATATAAATTTATTGGTTCAGGCGATGCATTGCAAATTAACCAAACAATGCGTGTGACAGCTGTGATAATGAAATTGTTGGGGGTTTCTTCTAGAGCCTTTTATTTTATGAAAAATAGTTAAGTTTTAATAGCTTTAAGAACACCACCAAAAGGGATAATAGTTGTTCGAGTTGTTTTTTTCTTTTTCTTTTTCTTTTTCAATGTTAATAGCTTTAAGGACAGTAGAAAGGAATAGAATAGTTTTGACTGCGATCTTAAGAAGCTAATAATATCTTTTACAGAATAGTGAGGACTTTGGAAATTAGAACTTTTCTGAAACATATTTTACGAGTATGGAGTTAATATTTTGGAGACCCTATGGTTTATCAGAACACTTTATATTGTCCCCAGTATTGATTTCAGTTCATATGGCGCCCAACGCAGAATTCATTATATCAAAGATGTTAGAGAGCAATGGTTTATATGGCATCATTCGTGGAATTTCATTACATCCTTTCCTATCATTTTAGAGACTACATGATTACACTCAGTTTATCTCAAGACTTCGCTTTGACACCAAATCGGAAGAAACATATCGTCCCCTTATTAACAATAGCGTATACGCATGAATAAATAACATGACAGCATGACACGACTCACACGTGATCTGTCAAAAAAAGGCTATTGAAAAAAGTATCTCTACTTGGATCACCCTATATAAATGATGGCTCATCTGTCCCTTCTACTTTCTAGTACATATATTAATGCTAGTTAAATTAAACTTTTTAAATGCATTAGTTGCATATGAAACTTTATTTTGCATCCCTCACATCAATGACACCAACTTACATACACAATAGCGGGTGTATAAAAAACGGATTATGTTGAACTTCTCTTATTTCTACAAAAAGTGCTATAATTTCTACATTTATCAAATAGGCATTGCTTTTTTCATCAGGATTCTAGCATTCAAAAATAGGAACATGGTTGTTTCGTGTCAGATAAAAACGATTTTTTAGAAAAAAAAATATATTTTTCTAATCATTTTAGCGACAGTTACTAAACTTCTGCTACATAGTTCTCACAATCTTCTTTAATCGAAATACCTGCTTTATCAAGCGTATACTCCAACAGTATGTTTCAAATACTAAAGGCACGACTAAAGAAAATTTGCATTTCAAAGAATTTGTTTTAAAAAATTATCATAAAATTTTTTTAAATATTTTTTTCGTGTTTTGGGCTCCATATTACACCAGAAATTTTATGCACAGCCCTTGACAAAATTTGCATAGCAAGATTATCAAATTCTAATCCAATATTATGGAGTTCAAAAGATATGGTGGCGCCCAACGGGAAGTGCAGTCCAGTTGCACTGGAGTTAATGACACTATGCAACAAAATTGTTTAATATGAATTAATATGGAGTCCTATACACAAAAAAAATATTCTAATTTTTTAAATGGGAATTTTAATTTTTCTTTAAAATTCCCATTTTCATTGAAGTATATGCTCGATAATGCCAAGATACACAGCAAATTAAAAAAAATTTTGCAGACTAAAAATTTTAATAACAGAAGTTTAGTAACTGTACTAAAAATACAAAGAAATTCGAAAAGCTAGTGTCCTAATGAACATATCAATGCCTATTTGAAAAAAACCTATGGATAAATGTAGAAATTAAAGCACTTTTGGTAGAAATAAGTGAATTTCTATATAACCTGGTTTTTATAACCACACTATTGTGAACAAGGATATATATCAGTTGCTGCGGCCCAAAGTGTAACACATCGAAAGAGTGACCTAAGAGACTCAAAGAATATTTGGTAAAAAAAACCGTTTTGGACCATTGGAAGTCATTTGAACAATGTCCTCACGCATGTCCGTCGGTCTGTCTGTGTTAATATATATTTTTTTCTATTTTAGGCTAAGGCCAAAATGGACTATGTTGGTCCTCTACTTCGAGTACCTCCCCCACGAAGGGTCAAAATTTAGTGAAATATTCCACAAATCCATACATAGTATTAGTTTCTTGGTCGCTACCACCTCGACCAAATATGGTATTTGGACCAATAAATGGACCAAATACCATATTTATTGAAGTATCAAAATTCCATGAAAATTGGAATTTTAGAAAAAAGAAATTAAAAAAACTTAAAACAAAAAAATTGTTTTGGTTTCATAAAATAGTACGCCTCAATCTATACATAAAAAGGTGTTAGATCTCGGAAATAAAAAAAAATATTTTTTGTTGCATAGTGTGAGCATTAATATTAATAAATTATCATTACATTGGAAGTTAGGAAATTAGTTTTATTAAAGATAGAGGAGGCTTTCATCCTTCCCACTCTCATGGAATAAATGTCGCCAATGTGGAATTTATTATTTTATTGCCATCTGTTTCGGTAAAATAGCGCACAATTTGGAACTTATTATATTTAAGAAAGAAGTTACAGTTTTTTCATTTCTTGTCGCATCGGAATAATGGCGCCTAAATTGGTATTACTAAATTAAGGCTAGAAATGATTTGTGTTAATCTCACTCGCCTACAATGTGGAATTTATTATATTACATTCAGAGGAAATTGTTGCGTCCTTTCACATCGCCTAAATGGCGGCCAACGTTAATTCGGGCAAAAAAGACACATATTTATGATTTTTTTGTGACGAAACGGTTAATAAGGTTATTGTGTAAAATTTTCACAAAAAACATTAAAAAATAAGGCAACGACAGCATTTATGCGGAAGCGTCTCGAAAAAAGTTGAATTGTGGTGCCCCTAATAACTCGATACCGGATCATCGGAAATTAGAACACTAAATTTATTAAGTTAGATAATCATTATAGTCTGAAAACGCTGTCGAGTTTTTTTCGAAGTTTAAATTTTTAAATTTTTGGGAACACTTTGAAGTAAAAAATGCGATTTTTGCGAGAAAAAAATCGACTAATTACACTACGCAACAACAATTTTTTTTTGTCCTAGTCCTAAAACTTATTTTTTTGTATAGATTGTGACTTACCGTTATATTAAAATCAAAACCAAAAATTTTTTTATGGATAATTTTTTTTAAAATATTTTTTATTAAAAATACTATTATCGTCGAAGGAACCCTTAGTATTTGCACTATAATTTTTGGAGTATATGACCGATTAGGTCGATTTATACATCAAATTGAAGCTATTAATGTGGGCTACCAATGTTGGAAATATATCTTTCACTTAGAAACAGTGATTTAGTAGCAAATTGGAAAAAGTCGATTTTTAAAATAGAAAAAAAATCGAAAAAATATTTTTTTTATTTTTTAAAAGAATCCTGCGAAAATATAATGTCTATTTGAACAAAATATATGGATAAATGTAGAAATTTTAGCCCTTTTGGTAGAGGAAAGAGAATTTCAAAAAAACTTTTTTTTTAATTTCTGTTTAAATAGCGATTATATTTATTACTTTTATTTATATTATGTATATTTGTTTATTTACATGAAAAAGTTTCATTAGAAGTAATTGTGAGTTCTTTCTTGACGTTTGTAGATTTCG
Organism: Eudasyphora cyanicolor; assembly: GCA_963930755.1. NCBI lineage: Eukaryota > Metazoa > Arthropoda > Insecta > Diptera > Muscidae > Eudasyphora > Eudasyphora cyanicolor. The sequence goes on along the minus strand of OZ005736.1, from coordinate 88,999,932 downwards.
GAATCGGTTTCTCTAATGAGGAACCAAATATATTCTCCCATCATTCTTTCATCCCAGTACACTTGGTAACGCCGCTCGATGGACTTCAATTCTTGGTGATACCTTTCGCCATGTTCGTCACTTACGTCGCCAAGATTCTCGGGGAAAAAGTTTAAATGAGAATGAAAGAAATTCATTTTGAGGGACATATTTACACCTGTTGGAATACATACTCGTAAAGCAAAAAATAAGTTGGAAGAATACATACATATGTGTTATATACATAAATATAAAAAAATATATTTCTAACCAATTTTTTCATAATTTTTTAACACATCATTAATCATTGTTTCATATTGCGGGCTTTTATTGGATCCAAGGAAATTTGAAACTACAAGCTTAAAGGACCATCAAAAACTCCTTCTTCGATTTTTTGAAAAGAAAGACTTTTAAATAAACATTTTAAATATGAGAGCGAATTTTCATCTTTCCTTAGGGCTTTTACAAATTTTTTAAAGAGCACCAGCTTAATATGCAGTGTTAGCAAAATATCGGCTATCCCAGAGGCATAACATACCAACTACTTTTAAATCGCAACAAATTTTCCAGTCATGTTCATATTTTATGTATTTATCAATTTAGCCATTGTTTCGTATGGTTCATTAGTGTTGACAGCATGAGCAATGGGAATCGACGGTTTCTGATATCCGTTGTGTAAAAGTACTGCTTTCAAACTTTATTTACTGCCGTCAACAAGTAACCGCCGTTCCTTTGAATTGTATGTTTGATTAAGTTCCTCGAACAATCCTGGAATGTCTTTACAAAGCATCTGTTATCCACAGTTGTAAGTAGTTCTGCCTTATATTTGGTCAGTTCCAAATCTCTCACTAGATCAATGAGTTGAAACTGAGTTAAAAGCGATGACTTCTGACTCAAACTTGAATTGCTAAGAGTTGAGTACTCAGTTGAACTTGATGATGTTTCCATTATTAGGCTGTTAGCTTGGACACTTCCTACTCCAATCTATTAACTTAGACAAAAATAGCAGTCCGTATCGTGAATGAATGGTTGTCTCCAAATCATTGGCATTCCAAATTCCACGTGAAGTCTAAAATGAAAACAAAACATTCTAATACATTACCGCATGCTTCCACTACTCCATCGAGTAAGATTTACATGGCACGAATTACACAAATTACTAGGTGTCCACGGTTCGTTCATATTTTTAACTCGTATACCAAAATATTGCACATATGTATATTTCTTCTATTATTTTACTAAACGCACGTCGAATTTTTTTAATAACATATTTTCGACAGATGTAGCAGAAATTGTCGGGATCATTTACACATTGAAAAGATCTTTGCCGTTTACTCATACTTCGAAATATAACTTTATAATATTTTTCAGAAAATCGACTTATCTCTTTAAGGCGCTGAATTACACTGACATTGCATATCATGTTTTATGGAGGGTTACGAACGGCCATAAAACCTCGTCCTCTCTATAATTTTATAATGTCTGGCTTTTTAAAAATGTGATAAAATAATTTTTTCGATTTTTTATGTTTTTTTTTTTGTTGTACCAGGAAAAAGTGTTTTTTTTAAAAAAAATCATTTTTTTCTCATATTTCTGACGACTGTTACTAAACCAAAGATTCTACGTGAAAGCATATGTAGCCCTCATAATTCCCTATAATTTGAGGCATAACACGGCTCAATCAGGCTAAAATTATGGTCCAAATACTGAATGTACTTTCCATGAAAGCTGGAACTTAAAAAAAAATTTACCATAACATTTTGTTTTAATATTTTTTTCGTGTTTGTGACACCTAATTGCACCAGAAACTGTTATCCACATCCCTTGGACAATAATTTTGTTGCATAGCGTTATTAATCGGCGTAAAATTCTAAGACGATTTAGCAATGTCCGCCCGTCTGTTGTAATCACGCTACAATCCATAATACTTGACCTAGGTGGCTGAAATTTGGTACATATACTTCGTGTATCTGCAGGTATTTTGGGATTTAAAATGGGCAATATCGGTCCAATTTTGGATATAGTCACCATATATAGCATCATCCCGATTTGACTTCTTAACGTCATAGAGACCACATGTGTCAACTGATCGGGCGGAAAATTTGTAACTGGGATTTATTTATACCCGGTATCCTTCACACGAACAACGGTAGTCATAGGTCCATGTTTTGATATAGCCCCGACACAAAGGTCCCTCTAGATATCGGAACGCCACAAAAACCTCAAATTTCAACGAATTGGGCTGAAATTTGGTATAATGAGTTTATTAGTACCCGTAATTATTCACATACCATCCATGGTGGAGTGTATATATTATTTATATATTTATACCCTACACCACACTGTGGTACAGGGTTAACCATGTCTGTCCGTCTGTCCATGTAAAGTTGTTCGTCGACTACAGGTCGCAATTTCACTCCGATCGTTCTGAAATTTTGCAGTTTAGAGTATATCGCAGCTGTTAAGATCGCTATTGAATTTGGTTGAAATCGGTTCAGATTTAGATATAGCTCCCATATATATCTTTCGTCCTATTTGGCTCTTTAGTCCTATAGAAGCTGTTTTTTACATCCAATCGTTTTAAAATTTAGAATGGTAGAGTTTCTTGATCCATGAACCAACACTACCGAATTTGAAGAAAATCGGTTAAGATTTAGCTATAGCTCCCATATATATGTTTCGTCCGATTTTGCTCTTTAGTCCTGTAGAAGCTGTATTTTACATCCAATCATTTTGAAATTTAGAATGGTAGAGTTTCTTGATCTATGAACCAACATTACCGAATTTGAAGAAAATCGGTAAAGATTTAGCTATAGCTCCCATATATATGTTTCATCCGATTTGGCTCTTTAGATCCAATCGTTTTTATACCCTACACCACACTGTGGTACAGGGTATTATTTAAGTATAAAATGTCCCAAAAGTAAATTTATGTAAACAATTTATACATGAATTACAAAATTTATATATCAGAGTTATTCAATATTACGAGAGTGGTGTAGGGTATTATATAGTCGGCACCGCCCGACTTTAGCCTTTCCTTACTGGTTTTTTATGTTGTTTATTTATTTATTATTTAGATCATCATTTGACTTTCTCCTTATCTGCTCGGACATTTTTCTCAGCCTTATTCTCCAAAGGACATTTTTCAAACAAGATTTTTTATTTTGAGAATGTTTTTACTTTTCTAATACTGCCGGACTATTTATAGTATTGTTCAATGTTCACATTTACCTTTGAACGGGTATTAAAGAAATTGAAGTTTAAAGTTGAGTTTTTTCTTTTTTTAAAAAAAAAAAAAAAAACCTAAAAAATCTTTACTCTTATCTTTCTGATAAGATTTTCCAAGCACGTATCCACCAAACCAATACCACTGACAATAATCCACCAATGTCATAGTGGGTGGCGGCAAAAATTCAGGATATTTTATTGCAGGGCGGAGGGTGACAAAACTAAACTATGTAGAAGAGAAAAACGTTTTCGTTTTCCTCACGCCTGACTCCCTTCTCCCTCCCGAATTGCCATTCACTCCAATTTGGCCAAGATTTCTGTAAAATAGAACTGTTGAAGATACATTTTTCAATATGTAAAAGTTTCCCATGTTAAACTTTTCAACAAATTTTTAGGTTCTCTACAGTTCCACTTCCCGGTTGTCTGCGCCTCGAAGATGTGGAGGCGTCCGCCTGCCCAGCCTTGGCGGCTACCCATTGTCTTCTTCCGGCTAAGCTTTAAGGTTTTCCAATATTTTGTAGTTTTTCTCCCTTTGTTTTCTTCCGCTTTCTACTTCGCCAACGTCACCAGGAAATGCCAAGAAACAATAATCAAGGAAAAAACTTTAATTCAAAAGAAAACGAAAAAACAGATAGAAACGAAACTTTGCAAGATATCCCCCAACTACTTGTTAGAAATTGTCGGTTGAGACGGTCAACCTTTGTATAGAGAGGTTGAGGTGGCAAAGGCAAGAGGGTCGCTCGACAGAGTTTGGCATTGTTAAAATTTCAATTTTTTCTGGGTTTTATTTTCTTTATACGAGTATATCTTAACAAAACCTATAAATGTTTAACCTTAAGCATATAAAATAGTTTAAAGGCAATATTGCCCAAGTTATTTGAAATACCTTTTTTTTGGTACTTTCAACGTTTTTTTCTTTGTCATCTCGCTTGTTCTTTTCTTATTCGAAAAAGTACTAGGGAGGAAAGTACTCCAAGTATTCGTGTGTTCCTGATCAGAATTCATGAGTAAGTATCATGGTTCGGCAGAAGCTACATGTATAAGTAGATAGCCATGGGCCCGAGGAACATCAATTGTCATTGCGGTTGTTGCAATGCTAGTTTTTGTATATTTTGTTTTTCTTGCAAAAGAAAGTTTCTGTTTTATTACCAAACTACAAGTAATACATTTTGTATGAGAAATTGTTTGATTTATTTAGGAAAAACTTTTGTCTAAAGCCAATGTTTCGAGAGAAAAAAAGGAGAACAAAAATCTATTATAGTTCAATGGCAGACGCTGAAAAAAATCGCTTCTGCAGTATATTGGCCCAAACATATTCGGCTTGAAACATACATATGTTTAGAGTACACTCTAAACTTATAATATTTGGTACATTAAAAAAATATTTATTTGGGTAGATGTTGTTCTTTGTTTAAATCCGAATATGTTTTTAGTTGTGACAATTATTTCCGTAACAAATATTTATGAATTTGCATTTAAATATTCAATAAATACATAAATTGTGTTAATTTTTTCAGTAATTCAAAGTTATTTTTATAGAAAATTTTAATGTTCGTATAAATAATAAAATTGAAATCGTATAATCTTGGATCGAAATAAATTACTTGGAGGATTGACAACTAATGAAGACGTGGAATACTCAGAAATTTGAAATGATTGATTTAATACTGAAGTTAATGCAGTATATGGATTACACCACTGGTCAAAAAAGTATTTTATAAATAAAATATATTTGGAGAAATTCTAAACAATAATTTAATTTGTGCGTAAACACATATTTTATTTGAAAAATTTAGTTTGGAAATATATTTTCTTGTAATATATTAATATGTGCGTTCCAAATATATTTTATTGATTTTCAAATAAAATTTATTTGCTCAGAAATATATAATATTTAAAAATTTGTGTTCCAAATATATTTTCTTTCGATTCAAACATTTAAAAAAATGATATTTTGCCCTGTGTATAAGTAGAAGTTGTTGAGAACTACATTTGGATATGTTGAGAATTTTCAAATTAGAAAAAAGGATACAATTAATTCATCAGTTTCAAATCCAATGATTTTCAAATAAAAATCTATTTTTTAGTAATCCATCACTAGGGGAAGAATTAGTTATTTCAAAATGAAAACAACAAAACGTGCTTATTTTAAGACCAAACATAGTTAGTTTTATTACCCAAAGTTCTTGATGCTATGAAATGCACACTCAAAACAAGTACTATTCATGTCTTTAAATATGTGTGTGAAGATAAATTCCGAATTTAACTAGCACAGACACAAACCAACCCTTTTAACAGAGCTCTGTATACGACTTAGCAGAGCTCTTCTTACAAGTTAGCTTATTTCGAAATTGGAGGAAGTGCGTCCACTAGTCACTGCGGTCGAACGGAACATTCTATATCGCATTGTTGCATACCACTGGAAAGCTCTTTCTGAGGGCTACCCAAATGCATAATCAGAATATCCATAAATCATCCAGAATTTATGCAAAAATTGTAACATTTCATCCCTTGAATTTGGATGAATTGCGTCCACTGTGTCCACATGGAACATTCTACCTGACATTGGTGCATACCGCTGGAAAGCTCTTTAAGACGGCTATCTAAATGCGAGATGAGAGTATTCCAAAATCATCCCGAATTTACGAAAAACTGTTGAACTTGATCCTCCAGAATTTGGATGAAGATGCTCCACTGGCCACTATGGCCACATGGAACATTCTATCTGACATTGTTGCATACCACAGGAAAGCTCTTTCCGAGGACTATCCATGTGCATACTCAGAGTATCCAAAAAGTCATCCAGAATTTTGGAAAAATCTTACAACTTTTTCTATATAAATTGGATAAAGCGCGTCCACTGGCCACTGTGGCCACATTGAACATTCTATCTGACATTGTTGTATACCACTAGAAAGCTATTTCTGAGAGCTATCCAAATAAACAATCAACGTATCCAAAAATCATCCAGAATTTATGCAATTATCGTAACATTTTTTCTCTGGAATTTTGATGAAGTGCCTCCGTTGACCACTGTGGCCACATGGAACATTCTATCTGATATTGGGCTACATCACTGGAAAGCTACTTCTGAGAGCTATCCAAATGCATAACCAGAGTATCCAAAAATCATCCAGAATTTATGCAGTTATCGCAACATTTTTTCTCTGGAATTTGGATTGACATTGGTCTATATCACTGGAAAGCTCTTTCTGAGAGCTATCCAAATGCACAACCAGAGTATCCAAAAATCATCCAGAATTTATGAAGTTATCGTAACATTTTTTCTCTGGAATTTGGATGAAGTGACTCCACTGGCCACTGTCGCCACATGGACCATTCTATCTGAAATTGGGCTACATCACTGGAAAGCTACTTCTGAGAGCTATCCAAATGCATAACCAGAGTATCCAAAAATCATCCAGAATTTATGCAGTTATCGCAACATTTTTTCTCTGGAATTTGGATGAAGTGCCTCCACTGGCCACTGTGGCCACTGGGAACATTCTATCTGACATTGGTCTATATCACTGGAAAGCTCTTTCTGAGAGCTATCCAAATGCATAACCAGAGTATCCAAAAATCATCCAGAATTTATGCAGTTATCGTTACATTTTTTCTCTGGGATTTGGATGAAGTGACTCCACTGGCCACTGTCGCCACATGGACCATTCTATCTGACATTGGGCTACATCACTGGAAAGCTTCTTCTGAGAGCTATCCAAATGCATAACCAGAGTATCCAAAAATCATCCAGAATTTATGCAGTTATCGCAACATTTTTTCTCTGGAATTTGGATGAAGTGCCTCCACTGGCCACTGTGGCCACTGGGAACATTCTATCTGACATTGGTCTATATCACTGGAAAGCTCTTTCTGAGAGCTATCCAAATGCATAACCAGAGTATCCAAAAATCATCCAGAATTTATGCAGTTATCGTTACATTTTTTCTCTGGGATTTGGATGAAGTGACTCCACTGGCCACTGTCGCCACATGGACCATTCTATCTGACATTGGGCTACATCACTGGAAAGCTTCTTCTGAGAGCTATCCAAATGCATAACCAGAGTATCCAAACATCATCCAGAATTTATGCAGTTATCGCAACATTTTTTCTCTGGAATTTGGATGAAGTGCCTCCACTGGCCACTGTGGCCACTGGGAACATTCTATCTGACATTGGTCTATATCACTGGAAAGCTCTTTCTGAGAGCTATCCAAATGCACAACCAGAGTATCCAAAAATCATCCAGAATTTATGCAATTATCGTAAAATTTTTTCTCTGGAATTTTGATGAAGTGCCTCCGTTGACCACTGTGGCCACAGGGAACATTCTATCTGACATTGGTCTATATCACTGGAAAGCTCTTTCTGAGAGCTATCCAAATGCACAACCAGAGTATCCAAAAATCATCCAGAATTTATGCAATTATCGTAAAATTTTTTCTCTGGAATTTGGATGAAGTGCCTCCACTGGCCACTGTGGCCACTGGGAACATTCTATCTGACATTGGTCTATATCACTGGAAAGCTCTTTCTGAGGGCTATCCAAATGCACAACCAGAGTATCCAAAAATCATCCAGAATTTATGCAGTTATCGTAACATTTTTTCTCTGGGATTTGGATGAAGTGACTCCACTGGCCACTGTCGCCACATGGACCATTCTATCTGACATTGTTGCATACCACTGGAAAACCCTTTCTGAGAGCTATCCAAATGCACAATCAGAATATCCAAAAATCATCCAGAATTTATGCAGTTATCGTTACATTTTTTCTCTGGGATTTGGATGAAGTGACTCCACTGGCCACTGTCGCCACATGGACCATTCTATCTGACATTGTTGCATACCACTGGAAAACCCTTTCTGAGAGCTATCCAAATGCACAACCAGAGTATCCAAAAATCATCCAGAATTTATGCAGTTATCGTAACATTTTTTCTCTGGAATTTGGATGAAGTGACTCCACTGGCCACTGTGGCCACATGGAACATTCTATCTGACATTGTTGCAAACCATTGGAAAGCCCTTTCTGAGAGCTATCCAAATGCATAATCAGAATATCCAAAAATCATCCATTTTTCCAAAATTCTGGATGACTTTTTGGATACTCTGAGTATGCACATGGATAGTCCTCGGAAAGAGCTTTCCTGTGGTATGCAACAATGTCAGATAGAATGTTCCATGTGGCCATAGTGGCCAGTGGAGCATCTTCATCCAAATTCTGGAGGATCAAGTTCAACAGTTTTTCGTAAATTCGGGATGATTTTGGAATACTCTCATCTCGCATTTGGATAGCCGTCTTAAATAGCTTTCCAGCGGTATGCACCAATGTCAGGTAGAATGTTCCATGTGGACACAGTGGACGCAATTCATCCAAATTCAAGGGATGAAATGTTACAAGTTTTGCATAAATTCTGGATGATTTATGGATATTCTGATTATGCATTTGGATAGCCCTCAGAAAGAGCTTTCCAGTGGTATGCAACAATGCGATATAGAATGTTCCGTTCGACCGCAGTGACTAGTGGACGCACTTCCTTCAATTTCGAAATAAGCTAACTTGTAAGAAGAGCTCTGTTAAGTCGTTTACAGAGCTCTGTTAAAAGGGTTGGTTTGTGTCTGTGCTAGTTAAATTCGGAATTTATCTTCACACACATTCTTTAAATTAACTATAAAACATTCTTATTTTTGTAGCGATTGTGGCTCGAAGTCATTGCCAAAATCTTAAAGGCAATGCCTTACATGTTGGGCGCCATTAGATGTCCTGACAATTCAAAAAAAGCTTAAACAATTTCTTTCATTTGTTTGAAATCGAATGAATGATTTTCAACAAAACATATTTCTGGATGTAGATAGTAGGTTTAGGTTTAGGTTAGGGAGGTAGATGATTTTTTCGCCAGTTCACATAAACCAGTTTAGGTCCCTAGTGTTAGCATGGGCTGAAATGCCCCTCATGGAAACCAACCTGTTTGCTATACAAATTTATCGCTAGTACGAATATCGTTACCAGAAAGATCTGTTAGACTGCCTATAAAGCACGACCCCAGTATGTCCAATCGTCGTTTACTCAAAGCGGGACAGTAAGATAGTAAGTGCTCAATGCTCTCCACTTCTACCTCATCTTCACAGCTTCTGCAGAATTCATTGAGTCAATACCCAATCTTCTGGCGTATTCGTCGATCAGGCAGTGTCCCGTCAGAACTGATACTAACATTGACAATCTTTTCCTCTCTAGTGCGAGGAGATATTTTGACCTCCTCAGGTCATATCTTAGCCAAATTTGTCTAGCTACGCTACAGGTGCCAATTTCTGCCCATTTTTCGTTGAACTGCCTGATTGCCTCTTGCCTAAGCTTGAAAGACACTGCAGGTACTGTGCAACAGTGAAAAATACACGGATTCTACTACCAAAGGTAGCATAAACCTATACTCGGTTATGGGCCTCCAAAGTTTCTGAAAATCAGTGGGCCCCTCGAAAAAGGTGTCATTAGCTTTTGTCCAACAACTAATTCACACTTGGTGATACCGCTTACGTATATTTGGCAATAATTTAGCTAAGAAAATGATAAAAAAAGCTCCTTAACATTTTATGCAAAAAAAAATATTTCCGTACTTTTTTTTGAAAAAGTGAGGGAAAAATATATTTTTTTTTTCACTTTTTCAGCCTATCTTTTAGGGATTCGTAATTTTTTACTAAAAATATTTGGCAAAATTGTAGCCAACGTAAAACTGAACAACTTATGTTATCATATCTATACAATATGAACGTGTCTAGGCACCCTAAATAGCTCAAAAACCCACATTGTACATCAAAAAGTTTTTCACTATTAGCAACTTCATAGAAAATATTACGGCCACTGTCAGAACACACCAAAGCCCAAAAGCGGTCAAACTCCAGTCACCTGGTATTCTGCCAAACCATTCATCTCTGTCTGTTATAAGAGTGACTTAGTTCCTCTCGAAGTTGTGCACCGTTGGTATATAGTCCACTCGGTCGCTTACCATAGCATTACACTTCTGATAACCTCATGTGACCGTAGTTCTTGTACCTCCACATTGATAGTTAGTTTAATCTTATAGCCGCTCTGGTTGCAACTTCTCTCGCCACAATATTAATCGGCAGTATATGGAGGAGGGCTTGTAGAGACTCAAGTCGCTGTAGTCCTTGAGGGGTAGGGGGGTTAGTCTAAGCAAACGCGCCTCATACGTGGCTCAGCACATCAGAAAAACTTTAAAGCGTTTTTACCACAACCTTTGTTTTCAAAGTCGGTGTCCATCATAACATTAAAACTACTGCACCGATCGTTTTGAATATTTTAACACTATTTCTGTACATAATTTTCGAGGTAACGCTGGCGAGTTTTTTCAGATTTGTTAATATATTTTACAATAACAAATTAACCGATTTTTTTTTCAAAAATTGCCTCTTTCAGTGCAAAGTGTTCCCAAAAATTTAAAAATAGAAATTTCGAAAAACCCCGCCGCTTTACTTGGGGAAAACGATTGTCTAACGAAACAATTTTGGTTTATTGATTTCAGATGATCCATCACCGAGTTATGATGGACATCGCAAAACAACTTTTTTCCGAGACGCTTCCGAATAATGGCTGTCATTGCCATATTTTTTAATATTTCTGCACGAAGTACTTACAAAACATACTTCAAAAGTTAATTGTGTCTTCACAAAAAAATCACAAAAAATTGACTTTTTGTCACAAATTAACGTTACCAAAACCGAATTTGCCACTCATTGCGATTTTCTCGCGCCCGCATATGCCATGACCTTGTAGCCACAACGTTCTAGATCTAGCAGGATTTCATTCAACGCTAGTTTCCAAATGAATTCGCACTAAATATTCGTAAATTATTTGTTTTGTTTTAATTAAATTATTATCTATTTTAATTGAATTTAATAACTTTAAAGAATGCACTGGTTTTAATGTAATAACCAGTTATTGTGTGGTGCAAAATAGTCCATTTATGCAGCATTTGGGGTCCATTTTTGCAGCATTTGGGGTTTTATATCAGCAATAACGTGCCGAATATTCTATTCCAAGGAATCAATCGTGTCGGGCTTATCTGCGTAGACAAGAGACTTAATATAACTCCACAAAAATAGTCCATCGGTGTTAAATCGAACTATCTTGGAGGCCATGCCACAGGCCCCCAACGCGAGGTAATGCGCTCACCAAAAGTTGTCTTCAATAAACTGATTGTTTCGTTGGCTGGCCACATCAACATCCTCCAATTGTCATTAAACATGGCTCTATAGCGTTCCCCATTGACTGAAACATTATGACCGGCATCATTTTTTGAAGAAATATGGACCAATGATTACCTCTGCCCATAGAGCACACCAAACAGTGACTTTTTGTGGATGTAACGGCGTCTGAACAATGGCTTGTTCATCCAAAAGTGAGCTTCATCGCTAAACCAATTTTTTTTGCTGAAAATCAGGATCGGTGGCCATCTCGTTTTGGACCCATTCGCCGACACGCTTGACGGTCGTTCGGCTTCAATTCTTATACGAGTTGGATTTTATAAGCCCGCAAACCAAGATCCTTCCGCAAAATCTTCCATAAAGTGGATCGGCACAGCTTCGATTGCTGAGCGCGATGGCGGATGGATTCATTCGGGTCTTCTTCAATACTCTGCTCCACAGCAGCAATAGCGCCTTCGGTGCGCACTGTACGGCGGAGCAAACGTGGTGCGAAACCGATCCATGGTTCCTCGAATTACCGACTCTGCTGGGCGATTATGTCGACCGAATATTAGAAGCAGCGCGCGATCCGAACCATTAATAAATTTGCACGATTTGCAAACGGTGTTCCGGAGTAAGTCTATTCATTATGAAATGGCAAACCAAACAGAGCATAAATCTAGTGACAGCTGTCAAAGGGCCAACACATATTTTTATTAAAGAAACGTTGATTTGATTTAGCAACTTATGGCGATTTCTTTTCTGCCAAATCGTGCAAAATTTTCGTTGCCCTTTTCCCGATAACTGGACTTCTATGCCACATTTTGGAATTTTGAAGAAGAAGCGAAGTTTAATTCCAGGGACTACATCAGTTCCACCTAAAAACTGCAAATATTTTTCAGAATTTCACGTCGACGGGGCAACATTTTTTTCAGAATCGAAATCACCATTAGTAACATTTCGAGTAAGAAAATATATCTTGTTTGTTAGACGTTGCTCAACCCTATATTAAAATGAAAAAAATAACTACTTATATGTGGGATATTCTTAAGCGTGGGGGTAAGTACTTATAGGTATTTGTTAACTCTTTGTATGATTGCATGGAAGTAATTTCCTCCAATATTATGCCCATGCAAAAATAATCTGAAGGGTGGCTAAATGATGAATCATTATTTCTTTTGAATTTCTCTTACCCCCCAGGTTACCTGGTAATGAGGGTTTTGCTGGGTGTGGCTCCAACACTGTGAGCCGCTTGCCACACAGTCAACGAAACAATGGCTCAGTTGCGCGAGAAATCCAATGGACGTGTTATCTCAAGTCGTGGCGATGCTAATTGGATGCCACGATCATGTGATTTGGCATCGTTGGATTTCTTTGGATAGATATGGACCATAGGATAGAGGCGCCTTGAAACTTAAAACATATGTTTCAGAAGGTTGCCACTATTCAGGAAAGCAATTTGTTTTAAACTACTACCGCCATCTATATGCCAGGTCGGTTAATTTTGGAACCGCCTCCGTACTGTATGGATGATGTAATTGCTTAGAAGACTGAAATACTCTTTGAATAACTGGCAGTTCAACTAGAGACTATGAATCATGTAACTCCTTATGAGACTGAATTACTCTTTGAACCACTGGTGATTCATAAAAAGACTGAATTCAATTTTTGATGATCAAAATTAGAGACTGTAGTTCCTTGCGAAGCCGAATATCTTTCTGGATCACTTGTGATTCCTTAGGAGACTGAATTATCCTATGGATCATGTAACTTCTTAGGTGACTGAATTACACTTTGAACCACTGGCGGTTCATCAAGAGACGGAATTCAATTTTGGATAAATGGCGGTTCATTAAGACTTTGAATTACTCTTTGGATCACTTGGGGTTCATTAATAGACGAATTACTTGTGAAATCGCCGGTGGTTCCTCAAAGTGAAGTATTACTCTATGGTTCAATAGTGACTCCAAAGGAATTTGAATTACTCTTTGGATTACTGGCTGTTCATTATAATACCGAATTGCACAATAGATCACATGTAGCTCCTTAGGAGGCTGAATTACTCTACGAAGATAACTGGTGATTCCTCAAGAAACTGAATTAATTTTTCGATGACTAAAATTAGAAACAGTGGTTCCTTGCAAAGCCGAATATCTCTCTAGATCACTAGTGGTTCCTAACGAGACTGAATTGCCCCATGGATAATGTAACTTCACTCTTTACATCACTCTTGTTTCTTAAGAGACGGAATTACCTTTTGGATCGCTGATGGTTTCTTAAGAGTCTGAATTACTTCATGGACATTTTGTAGTTCTGGTTGTTCCTTATAAGAGTGAATATGTCTGTCTTTGGACCACTGATGGTTCCTTGCTAAGCTGAATAGATCTCTGGATTCATTAAGAGACTGAAGTGGTTCATTAAGAGACTGAATTACCCTATTAATCATGTAACTCCTTAGGAGACTGAATTACTCTTTCAATCACTGGTGATTCATCAAAAGACTGAATTAAATTAGATACAGTTGTTCTCCGGATTCATTAAGGGGCTGAAGTGGTTCATTAAGAGACTGAATTAATAGACAGAATTACTTTTCAAATCACTGGTGGTTCCTTAACGTATTGTATTAGTCTATGCTTCAATAGTGACTCCCCTCTAAACATATGAATTACTCTTTGGATTACTGGAATACTGAATCGTTCAATGGATCATGCCACTCCTTAGGAGACTGAATTACTCTTTGAACCACTGGTGATTATCTAAAGACTGAATTCAATTTTTGAAGAGCAAAATTAGAGACTGTGGTTGCTTGCGAAGCCGAATATCATTCTGGATCACTAGTGGTTCCTTACGAGACGGAATTAGCCTACGGATCATTTGACTTCTTAGGAGACTGAATTACTCTTTAACCAATGGCGGTTCCATCAAGAGTCGGAATTAAATTTTGGATAACTGGCGGTTTATTAAGACTCTGAATTACCCTTTGGATCACTTGAGGTTACTTAATTGACTGAATTACTTTTGGAATCAATGGTGGTTCCTTAAAGTACTGTATTACTCTATGGTTCACTAGTGACTCCCTAAAAATTTTAAATACTCTTTGGATTACTGGTAGTTCATTGAAATACCAAATCGTTCAATGGGTCAGGTGCAGCTCCTTAGCTCAGTCTTGTTATCTGACTGAATTACTTCTCTAGCAACTATTGGTTCCTTAAGAGATCGAATTTCTCTATAGAACTCATGTAGATCTTTAGGAGACTACATACATTCGTGGACCACTGGTGGTTCCTTCAGAAACTGAATACTCGTACTTCTCGGAACACTGGTGGTTTCTAAAGTTATTACATTTCTCCATAGATCACGTGCAGTTCTTTAGCCGAATATCTCTCTGGCTCACTAGTGGTTCCTTACGAGACTAAATTACTCTATTCTGGTTCCTTAATGGACTGAATTACTTGTGGAATCACAGGTGGTTCCTTAAAGTACTGTATTGCCCTTGGTTCAATAGTGACACCATAAAAATTTTAATTACTCTTTGGATAACTGGTAGTTCATTGAAATACCGAATCGTTCAATGGGTCAACTGTAGCTCCTTAGGGGACTAGGTTGTGGTTCTTTAAGAGAATGAATTACTCTTTAGACTCTTGGATCTTAAAAGACTAAATTAAAATGAATTTGGATCTGTGGTGGTTTCTCAAGAGAATGAATTACTTCTCGGACCACTATCGGTTTCATAAGAGATTGAATTTCTCTATAGAACTCATGTAGATCTTTAGGAAGCAACATTATTTCTTGCACCACTGGTGGTTCCTTCAGACAATGACTTACTTCTCGGAACACTGATGGTTCCTTAAGATTTTGCACTTCTCTATAGATCACGTGTTGTTCTTTAGGAGACTACACTAGTGTTTGGGCCACTGGTGGAACATTAAGAGACTGAATTACTCTACCTACCACTGGTAGTTCTTTAAGAGGCTGCATTACTTTTTGGACTACTCATGATTTCTCACAAGACTGAATGACTTTCTGGTTGACTGATGATTCCTTAAGATACCGAATTATTAATCGTATCACTGGTTTTTGCCCAAGAGACTGAATTACTCTTTGAATCACTGACTATTCCTTAGAGAGTAAATAACTCTATGTTGGTCGCCACATATGCTGAATATATATGAGTACATACATACATATATTGATAATTCATAATGAAAATCGAATCATATTGATAGGAGTATTTGATTCTGACATGTTGAATGCATTTTCATGTCCATTTTCATTTTCATGTAGTAGCAATTGTTAAATTATTTAATTTATTATCAAATCATATTGAGTTACTTAACTGAATTGAAGTGAATTGAATCAATTAATAATTCTGGTTTTTATTATCAACATCTCAGTGACCACAATAATCATCGTCAGCATCATCACTGCCATAATTTCAGTAGTTAGGTATTTGTCACTTACCTGCAAAATAAAAAAAAGAGAAAATCAAAAGAATATTAAATTAGTTTGTTAATAAATTAATTAATTAGTTGGAATATTATTATATAATCACAGACACATATATATATAATAAAAATTATAACAAAAATGTTTTACAAAATATCGTTCAACAACAACAAATCATGATAACCGACCCTGACAAAAGTCACATACATATTGATGCCATAATCACAATTGCAATCAAAACCAGCAAGAGAAATTATAACAATTGAAGTATGAAAAATTGAATGACACAAAAAAACAATCATAAACATTTATCACGTTTTGTTTGTGTAATGACAATATCTAAAAAAAAAGTACATTCATACCAAACAAAATAATCGATATAGAATATATTTTTTAAAATTACCAGTTAAATAAATATATGCATGTATTCAGTGCAATGCATATGCCAACAATTAAATATTTAAATACAATTTTCAACATATTCACCAGAGAGGAGGTGATAAAAAAACCCTCAGTCGTGCAAGTGAATGCTAGATAAAGCACATAAAATGTGGCCAGGGACCCTAGCAATTGCAAAAGCAATTTTTTGAAGAACGCTATCACCATTGGCACGACTATTATTCGCTGTTGTTGGGTTGCTGTGGGCGGTGAGGGAATCAGGAGTTGGAGGTAGTTGTGGAAACAACCGCATCCCTCATGGGAGGGATTTATGCCACAACACTGCACTGCTCTAAAAGGAAATGCCATAAACACATGTGCGGCGGCGGCATCTGCAACAAGAGTTGCGCGAATTGCAGTTCCAATTGAGCTGAACAAAATCATATCAGCAACCCAGGCGAAAACTGTTGTGCAGGTTTTATCAAGTTGATAGCAAACTTTTTTTCCTCAAAAAAAGCACTAAAATAATTTATTAACATCATAATACTAAATGGGGTACTAAGCCGCTTATCTTTGCTGTCCAAAATATAACGATTGGTTAACATTTATTCGCAAGATAAGCCAATTAGGACTAAATAGGATCGTTCTGAAATTGAAAAAATCGCAGTTATGTGTATCTACTTATGTTTTAAAATAAAACAAGGTTTGGGTTTTAAAACAACTGCAATGAAGATCACAATACTGGCGCCCAATGTGGGTTATTTACAATTACAGAAACTGTAACTTAACTTAAGCGTACCCGTAACGTTGTCCGTATGAGCAATTACCCCAAAGTGCCTTAGACATTTAAAAAAAAAACTATACTATTTTCCTTATTTTAACTTTTTATTACTTATTTATCATTGCATTACAAAATATTCGCATAAATTCCTTATTTTTCTTGATTTTATTTGCAAATGCACGGAAACGTACCATCCAAATCAAATTTTAACTTTTTATTACTTATTTATCATTGCATTACAAAATATTCGCATAAATTTCTTCTTGATTTTACTTATTTTATTTACAAATGCACGTAAACGTACCATCCATATCAAATTTTACCAGGTTCCGCGTTTCGTTTACCTTACGTTGTCGTTGACTAATCTCTTACTTACAGCGATTTTCATATGATAGATTGGATCAGTTGACTCGTAACGCTACGCTGACGTTGCGGTTATGTTTGCCTAACCCAGCATTTAAAGTACGTCAACGATTTACAGAGAAAAAACTTCCGCAGATGAAGTACGACGTTAGCATTGCTGTTGTACACAATTTCTTTAATTTTCTAACAATAAAAATTTTACTTTCACATACGAGATCTACATTTTTGAGAACTTACACGTCGCCTAAATTAATTATTACCACTCGTAGATCAATACGGTCCTGACTATTCTACGTATCATTGAATAGGAGACCTAGGAGACCAAATTACTCTATGGATCATAAATGTCTCCTTACCGCCTGAGCCGCGATGTCGTACATTAACGTTCGCATGACTTCTATGCGAAAAAACATCTGATTTTCGACCTACACAAAACCACCAGCACAACAAAGCTAATGAAAACATACAGCCTTATGCCTGTCAATTGGTCGCAAATCAGCTGTTTTTCGCATAAATGTCATGCGGACGTTAAGGTTCAGCATCGTGAATCAGGTGGTTAATTCACTCTCTTTATGAATCACTAGGAGAGTGAACTTGTGTGTGGTTAAGTTCGGAGTCATTTAAAGTAAAATTCCCTGAAAGAAAAGATTGGGATAGCGGGAATCCGTTGACGGGATGCGACACCAGGGTATATACTAGGCCGGGTCGATTTGGGGGAGGCAAAAAAAGTCGCCATTGCTCAGTGAAAATCGTATTCTAGGGATCAAAATAAGAAACTTTGCCGAAGGAACCATACCTCTAAAACGAATTCTGATGTCCCGGAATTTGGGTCGAACTTTTGGGTAGGGGCAAATTTTGAAAAATCCCACTTTGACCCATTTAGAGTGCTCCAAACGAGTCGAAATGTATGACCGACCCCCACTGACTTTGGAGGCCGACCCACCCATGCCAGTGGCACACCCCCTGGAACACCTTGGGGGTTCCATACATTTGGACTCGATTGGAGCACTCTAAATGGGTCAAAGTGAGATTTTTTCCGGGACATCAAAATTCGTTTTAGAGGTATGGTTCCTTCGGCAAAGTTTCTTATTTTGATCCCTAGAATACGATTTTCACTGAGCACTGGGCGATTTTTAAATCGACCCGCCCTAGTATATACGGACGGCTACAAAATGAGTTGTGCAGCTGGTTCAGGTATATTCTCCGAATAAGGGAATACGAGGGTAGCTATATATATTTCTGGTGTTGTCTGGCGCCATCTGACATTTCCACTGGAAAGTTTGACATTTTTTAGCATAAACGTGCTCAGAACGTTTTGACGTACGACCATCATTTGTGTTGTTTACAGTGACATGAAAAATCAATTTGGAATTAACTCGTGAACATTTTTCACAACTTTCGACGTGGATTGTCACGACAAGGGAGCATCGATTAACTTAAATCTTTGTATGGTGATGAAACACCATCCGATACAGTGCTATCGGAAAACTGGTTTAATGAATTCAATCGTGGCCGACGCTAGCTCAAAGACGAAGGTCGTCCAAAAACGGCCGTTGTGCCAGAGAACATTGATGCCGTGCGTGAACTGATAATGCAAGATCGTCATGTGACATACCGTGAGATAGAGGCATACTTGGGAATTTCTTCCACCAGCAGTATGAGTGTATGAGCCCGAAACAAAACAGCAATCGACCGTGTGGGTCTTCGAAGACGAGCCAAATTCAACGAAAATTTTTCGTGGAAGAAGCAGTTCAAAGTAAATGATCGCGTTTTTTTCGGTATAACCGGTCATGTGGCCACAGTGCCTTTAGTGAAACGTAGGGTGGTCAATTGTGAGTGGTACACAACTATCTGTTTGCCAACAGTGTTCGAAGAAATAAGGAAAAACTATAACAGATGACAGATAATTTTGCATCACGACAATGTGAGCTCTCACACATCAGTTGAAACAATGGGTGATTTTAGCACTCAAGATGTGGAATTGATCGGTCATCCGCCGTACAGCCCTGATTTGACACCCAATGACTTCTTCTTATTCACTCACATCAAGAAAAAACTGCTTGGTCAACGTTTTTCGACGCCTTAAGCAGCTGCTGAAGCGTTCAAAAACCATGTTTTGGAGGTGAAATTCAACACTGTAACCAAAACGCTCTCAAATGACAAAACGGTCTGAGTGAAGTTATGCTAAAAAATTTCATAATTTCCAATGGAACTTCCAGTTTTCATCTGGCAACACCAGCATTGCCAGGACCGAAATATAAATAGCAACTCTCGTATAACACTCTCCCAAACTTCCTGACATAACAGAGCGTATTGAAATATTCTTGGACAGCCAGACGGCTCTCATAGCATTAAAATCAAAAGCTCGCGAAAAAATGTAAAGACGAATGTAATGAGACTATGAGATCTAGATGGAAACGAAATGCCAGATGAACTAGCCACAGCCGAGTCCTCTTCTGACGCATACCACCTTACATCAGTAGCAATGCCGTTGAGAATCGCTAAAAGGGATATCTTCGTTTACAATCTGAAACAGACAAAGTCTAGGTAGGATAAGACTGAAACATGTCGAACAGCAACAATACAATGTACAACGAACAAAGTATCTGATCAGCCAAAATCGATGGAACTTATCAAGGCTGATTGCAGTGCTGACGGGCCACTGGCCAATTGGAAATCATGCGACGTATCTGTGACGACTAAGAGTAGGAGGAGACAGTTCAACATCTCCTCTGGTGCTGTCCAGCGCTAATACAACGCAGACTTAAGACGTTAGGTCGGCGGTTTCTTCATGGCCTCTCCAAAATACCAGGAACAGGTCCGGGAAACCTTATAAAGTATCTGGATTTAGAAATATAAAGCAACTACAAGCAAAGGACGAGTGGTGGAGTCATCAAAACGGTATAATATACTAATTTAAGCTAAGCCGAGCTGCCACGTTAACCAACAGACCCTGTCTCAATCATTGGATCACTCGAGTTTCTCCAAAACTCCGAATAACCCCTTTGAATCACTAATGGTCCTATTAAAGACTAATTCACAAATAGATTGAATTACTCTATGAAAAGCTAATACGTATTTCATTAAAAGTCCGATATCAGAGAAAGTAAGACAAATTGGAAAATGTGAAGTTTGATAGATATTTATGCATATTCCATATGAAATCGCGATCTTTGTACCCGATGTTGATTTAATCTTTATATCGCTCATGTTTTCGGAAGAGACTTAATAAATTTATTTGACATACACTGATAGAAAAATCTTCGTCATTCGTCAAAAGTCAGCTAACGTACGGATAATCATCTTGATGAATTTGTTCGTCGCCCTGACGAAACTCTGTTTAATCTCAGGAAACTATAGTTTCGAGGGTTATCGTTCGCTCCAGTCAGGCTTGCGGATGGACGGACATAAGTAAAATGACTTAATGTGTTCTAAAACAGATTTCCTCCGCATAAACTTAGGCCACTCCTTTGATGCGTTACCATTTTGCTATATGTTATACTCGTATATACACTTATTGATATTTGTATTATAAATCAAATAAATCCCCATATTTATCCCCTCACCTTAGAGAGGAGGGTATATATCATTTTTTTATTTATGAGCACGATTCATCGTAGGGATGATATGTAATCACCCTGTGGGGTTTTTTTTTATTCCACTAAATAGTTCTTGTTCTAGTATACTTAAACAGAGATTCGTCATGGCGACGAACAAATTCATAGATAGGATTATCCGTACGTTAGCTGACTTTTGACGAATGACGAAGCTTTTACTATCAGTGTAATAGACTTAAATACTCTTTGAATGTCTCGCTATCCTTTAAAATATCTGTTTCTTCTGATGTTTAACTAGCACATAAGACTCTCGCTCGTGGCTCCTTAATTACTTCATTAATCACTCTTAGTTCCGTGAAGGACTGAATTACTCGATTGATCGCTTGTGGTTCCTTAAGAGACAGAATTACTCGAATGATTCCCAGTATTTCCTTAGGCGACTTAATTACTTCATTAATCACTCTTAGTTCCGTGAAGGACTGAATTACTCGATTGATCGCTTGTGGTTCCTTAAGAGACAGAATTACTCGATTGATTCCCCGTATTTCCTTAGGCGACTGATCGATTGATCGCTGCTGGTTCCGTAGGTGACTGATCTACTCGATTGATCGCCCGTGGTTCCTTAGGAGACTGAATTAGTCGATTGATTGCTCGCGGTTCTTTAGGAGCCGGAATTATTTGATTGATCGCTCGAGGTTACTTGATTATTTGATTGATTCGTCTTGGTTTTTTAGGAGACTGAATTACTTGATTGACGGCTTGCGGTTCTTTAAGAGACTGGATTACTAGTTGATCACTCGTGGTTCCATAGGAGACTGCAGTACTCGATTGATCGCTCGTTGATCCGTAGGAGACTTAATTACTCGATTGATTGCTCGTGGTTCCTTAGGAGACTGAAATACTCGATAAATCCCTCGTGGTTCCTTAGAAGACTGAATTACTTGATTGACAGCTCGCGGTTCTTTAGGAGACTGAATTACTCGTTGATTGCTCGTGGTTCCTTAGGAGACTGAATTACTCGATTGATCGCTCGTAGATCCGTAGGAGACTGAATTAATCGATTTATCGCTAGAGGTTCCGTGGAAGACTGAATTACTCTATTGATCGCTGGTGGTTCCCTAGGAGACTGAATTAATCGATCTATCTCTGGTGGTTCCGTGGGAGACTGAATTACTCTCTTGATCGCTTTCGTATTCTTAAGAAGCTGTGTATCTGAGGATACTATTTTCGCCATTACACAGAAAACCCCAACTGATCACTCGTGACTCCTTAGAAGATTGATTCCCTTAGATTCTCAATAACTGTAGAGATCTTATGCGGATCAGGAGACTTTTCCCTAAGACACTGTAAAACTCTACTCGATTGATTGCTCGTGGTTCCTTAAGAGACTGAGTTACCCGATTGATTGCTCGTGGTTACTTCAGAGACTGAATTACCCGATTTATTGCTCGTGGATACTTCAGAGACTGAATTACCCGATTTACATAACTTCTCTTCTGGCTCCTTAGAAGACTGAATTACTCGATTGATCACTTGTGGTTCCTTAGGAGACGGAATTATTCGATCGATCGCTGAAGACTGAAATACTTGATTGATCCGTCTTGTTTCTTTAGAAGACTGAATTACTTGAGTGGCCGCTCGCGGTTTTTTAAGAGAATTACTAGTTGAATGCTCGTGGTTCCTTAGGAGACTGAATTAATCTATTGATCGCTAGAGGTTCCATGGGAGACTGAATTACTCTACTGATCTATTGACAGACTGAATTACTCTTTTGATTTCTCGTGGTTCCTTAAGAGAGTGCGTCCCTAAGGAGACTATTTTCCCAATGAAGCTGATTGCTCGTGACGCTTAGAATATTGTTTCTCTAAGACTCTTGAGACAACTCTATGGATCGCCCGTGGTTCAGAAGACTGTTTCTCTAAAACAATGTAGAACTCTGTGATTTTTACTCTCATTTTTCCTTAGAATTACTCGATTAATCACTCGTGAATCCTTAGGAGACTGAATTGATATATTGATAGGTTTTGATTCCTTAAGAGACTGTTTTCGTCATGACACTGAAGAGCCCTACAGATCACTCGTGACCCCTTTTAAGATTGTTCCCCTAAGACGATCAATAACATCATTGATCGCTCGTGGTTCAGGAGACTGTTTACCTAAGATACTGTAAAACTCTACGATTCGTTGTTCCTTAGATTACTGTTTCCCTGAGACTCTGATGAACTCTGCGAATCACTCGTTTCTGAGGATACTGTTCCCTAAGACACTGAAGAACTCAACGACTCGTTCCTTGTGAGACCGTTTCTCTACGACTCTGAAGAACTCTATGGATCTCTCTTCCTTTTTTGCCAAATGTTTTCCCCATGACATCGATCTTTCGCGGTTCCTTAGGAGACTTTCCCCTTAGATTCTGAATAACTCTATAGATCTATCGTGCTTCTTAAGGAGACTGTACAGTTTTCTTGTGGTCCCTTTGGAGACTAATTTCCCTAAAACTCTGGATAACTCTACGTATTTTTCCTTTGTTCCTTAGAAGACAGTTTTCCTAACACACTGATTGCTGAGAGTTTCTTCGAAGACTGTTTAACTAAGGCATTATAAAACTTCATATGTCGCTAAGGAACTCTACGATTTAGTCGTGATTTCATAGACACTGAAGAAATTTACAGATCTTATTTCTGTGGACTCTGAAGAACTCTACGGATTCCGCGTGGGTGCTTGGGAAACTGTTTCCCAGAGACACTGAAGAACTCTACGAATCACCGGTTTCTTAGTATACTGTTTCCCAAAGGCACTGAATAACTGTAGCCTCTAGTCAATTCTGGTGCCTTTCAAGACCGTTTCTTAATGACACTGAAAAACTGTACGTGTGTTTCCTTAGGAGACTGTTTCGCTAAAATATTGAAGAACTCTACGTATTGTTAATTACCAGTTTCTGGTAATTAACCAGAAACTGGTAATTAACATGTATAATCAGAAATATTTAACATTTCTAAAATATTGCCGTAAAAAATGTCCTGTAGAGAAACCAATGCATCCTTCATTATCATTCCATCATAATGGCTTATACTTCTTGCTTACGGTGTGATAATGATGCCATACAGACGAACAAGATAAATGGAGTATATTCGAAATTGCCATTTTTGTTTAATAAAAAATATTTCACATTTGCAGATATGAAAAGACATAGGGATTCACTTAAATTACTCGTATAACACCAAATTCGCATTCACTACTTTCGCCCCCCATAAAGAAGAAAAATCGAACGTAAATTTCCAGTTAACATTGAAGCGTTTTTCTCTGTCAAAATAACAAAAAAGTATTGCAACCAGAAACATACAAATGCAATTGTCTTTGCTTTTTTCACTCGACCAAGTGAATGTTGATTCATCGGGCAGAGCAGCTCACGGTGGAAATGGCGATGGCAATGCTAGCGGCTATCGAGCCAGTGCTGGTGTTCAGAATTGGCCGTGATGGGCAATGGGGTAATGCTTGAAGTATTGCAGTAGCTTTTGGCAACATTAATGCTTTTCACCTCTTTCTCGAACTCAGCATGGTTGCTAAATGTATACCACTATAGTGGACGGGTGTGTGGCATGGCCAAGTGAGTGGGAGGCAAAATGATGTTCGGAGTTGGTTACTTTTTTTCATTATATCTCAGCATTTCCGGCTACAACGAGGGTTGGATAAGGTGGTGGGAGAGAGTGGCTGGTGTTGGCTGGTTGGCTGATTCTTTTTCCAAGCACTTTTTGTCCATTTGTTACATTTATCATACGCCATAATATCATGAATAATTCATACAAATTACAGAACTTCAACCAATATGCATTTGCAAAAGCTGCTGCTCCGGCCACTGATGAGGATGCTGCATGGCTGGTTGCTGCAGCTACTGGTCCATTATATTTTTGCTGCAACACTAACACCACAGCAGGCACTCACATTTTGACAATGTTCGCGATAAAGTTTATACATCTATATATATATACGATAATACCGAGAGAGAGAGAAGGAAGGATTGCCAAATGCGAACCGGACCAATGCTCGGATACGGACTTTGAGCGAAAGGATGAATGCATGAATTGTACGAGCATATCTGCCGTCAGCAGAGGTACTGTCTGTCGTTCACCGGTTCTCCATGCATGTCTGTCGGTCGGTCATTTGGACCGCCTGTCTGCAAAGGTTTGTAATTATGTGTCAGATTTGTAGGGAAAAAAACCATCACACACAATCACAAAACATTTTTACAAAATAAAGTTTTTATTGTTATTAAACCTCAGGAAATACCGCAGATTTTTTCCTCTTTTCACTGCTGTTGTTGGCAGTAGTGGTGACCGTGGTGGCGGTGGTCGATGTAATGCATAGAATGTGCTTTCGAAATTGCAACAATCTGATGCATCCATGATAGGGAAAGAGCGGGAGGGCAAAGAGAAGATGATGATGAAAAAAGCACTGGAAAATAAATTGAGCGCATAATTTCATGATTCATTAAAATTTTATTCAAATTTTTATTAACGACTCTAAACCGCAGAAAAAAATGATTTAAATAAATTATGAACAGAGAAAAAATGGGGAGAAAAATCAAGATGAATAGATAGATTTATTGCAGATTTTGTGGCATGAAATGTGGAATATATTGAAATGTATTGAAATAAATATTCAGTTTTAAAATTGTATGCATTCTTTTAGAATACTCTTTCTAACGACAAATAGTACAATTGTAACAATGACTGAATATTACAAAAGTATTGCATATTTGGAGGGGTTACAATATACATATATATATACAGCATGCATTGAGGATAAAAAACATATGTTTTTCAGAAATTCAGACAACAAATTTCAAGTTCAACATTGCGCGTCCCATCCTCACCTATAGTTCAGTAGTGTGGTGGAAAACAACTGGATGTAGACACCAGCTAAAATCTTTAGAGAAAATTCAAGGAATAGCTTCTCTATGCATAACCGGCGCGAGAAGGAGTACACCGCAGGCGGCGATGAACACTTTATTAAACATTCAACCGATAGGTATATATATTAAGTGTAGCGCCTCCAAGTATGCTATTAGACTCCGCGTATCACTTATGTGGCGCAACTCAGACTGCGGACACTCAAAGATCCCTAATGAGGCATCTAACTGGCCTAGGCTGAGGGTTCTAACAGGACAAACTGATTATTTGCCACCTGTTCTGAATTTTTCCACAAGGTTGGACACGACGACCCTTCTAGATCAGATTGGCTGGATGGTGATCTCCCGTTTCGTGGTCACGCGATTTACACAGATGGATCACAGATGGATGTGGGAACGGGGGCTGGCGTGAATCTCTTAGCATTAGCAGATCTTATAAGTTGTCAGACACCTGCAGTGTCTTTCAGGCGAAGGGTTTTCCCATCCTGGTTACCTTTTGTTTAATTAACGAGGGTTTTTCCAGGCAGGTTGAAAACATAACTATCTATGTTGATAGTCAAGCTGCTCTGAAGGCACCGAACTCCAACGTCATTAAATCCAAGGTAGTAAATGATTGCATATTAGAAATGCAAAAATTAACAGTTAACGTCAAGCTCTGCTGGGTTCCAGGACACTGTGACATCGACGGAAACGAGAAGGCTGATGAGCTCGCACGGAATGGGTCGGCGATGGAAACCACTAGTGCGGTGTCATCACTGTATCCACCAATGTGTGAGTTCTTCAGCATGATAGAGCGCTTCTACAGGAATCAAGCTAACCAGAATTGGTTAGCCAGACCGGACTGTTGAGCCGCTAGGTCTCTTTGGCCTCTTATGACACAATCCAGAACAAGGGACTTGCTGAACCTCACAAAGAGGGATTTACACCTGTTAGTGGGCGTTTTCACGGGCAACTCTAACGTTAGAGCACTTACATCAAAGTGGCAACGGGACACCGAGGACTACTGTCGTCTCTGTACAGACGAAGAGGAACTTGAAACGATCGAGAACCTTCTTTGCAATGTCCTTTTCTGTCTAGATAAAGACACCGCTACCTAGGCGACCTTACGATCGAAGATCACGAAGCTCTGTCATCGCATAAAATCGTCAGTATCCTCAATTATATAGGGTGATCCAAGTAGAGTGTGTCATGCTGTCATGTTATTTTTGTTAAGTATTGTGTGGCATTTCATCATGGAAAGACTTACGCCTCAACAACGTTTACGCGTGTCATTCGCCAGTTACCAGTCGAAATGCTCGAACGAGTCATCGAAAATTGGACTCAACGGATGGACCATCTGAGACGTAACCGCGGCCAACATTTGATAGACATAATCTTCAAAAAATAAATGCCAAAGAATGTTCTTTCAAATGATAATAAACATTCCCCATTTAATTTGAATTTTCTGTGTTTTTTCGTTAAAAAAGTAGGGAACCTCGAAATGGATCACGCTATATTAGTCGCCTAAAGTGGCTGGGGATGACAACCGCTCATCCATCTGTCTAAACGGCATTGCCAATTGCAAGAACTGTTCTGCCCTCTCCTCTTTTAATTCAACATTTCTTTTTTCCGCTCTTCTCATCTCTCATTTTCAATCTATTATTTTTTCTACTGTTTCGCCATATCTTTAATTCTTTATAGGACTAACACAATGGACCTTTCGGTCTCAGAGTGGAGTAGTGCACGCCAAACTGGTGGTGCACTGCGCGTCCTTTACCCTAACCTAAAGTTTAACATTAAATATGAATATTGAATAGTTCTTTTAATTTGACGACTAGCAAAACAAAGAAACGTTCACAAAATAATTTAATAATCTCGAATAATCTATTATTTTTTAGAATATTAATTGCGAATAACTCATTGATCTTTCATAAACATAATTACTTTGTGGATCACCCGTAAATCGTGAAGACAATTGAGTAATTCAGTCCAACCGATACCCCGTGGATACTTTGCATTAGGTTCATTCGTGGCTCCTGCAGAGACTAAGTTATCTTGTGGATGTCTCATGTATCATGATTTTTTAGGAAACATGATTATCCAATGGATCACTTAGAAATCCTGCAGAGACACAATTGTCTTCTGACTGACTCATGTATTTTTAAGAGACTTAATTATCCTATTGATGACTCATGAATCCTGAAGAGAGTAAATTATCATATTTCACCTAGAGATTTAATTACTCCATGGATCGCTATTTGTTCATTAAGTCCTGCATACAGGTTAAAGTGGTATTGTTTCCTTAAATGACCAAATTGCTCAATTGAGAGGCCATTAAGGGTTCAATAACCCGCAGATCATTCGTGAATCTTTAATAGATTCTTAGACTATTGGACGACAGTCAAAGGATATATCATGAATATGTTGAAGGCTCCCTAACAGATTTGGACAGATCTTCCACAGATCTTTTGCGGATTTATGGCAAATTATTAGACATATTAAATAAGATATTAATGAGATCCGCATCCACAGAGAGGATTATAAAAAAAAGTAAGGCATGCTTGTAGGATGAATTGAAATAGAAGTTTAATTAAGGATACAAAAGTAATTTTATTATCGTGAAAAATTTAATTTCCTTTTATTTAAGGAAAAAGTGGAGGAAATATAAAAACACTTCAAAAAACTACACGAACTTAGTTAAAACCAGTAAGGAAAGGCTAAAGTCGGGCGGGCCGACTATATAATACCCTACACCACTCTCGTAATATTGAATAACTCCGATATATAAATTTTGTAATTCATGTATAAATTGTTTACATAAATTTACTTTTGGGACATTTTGTACTTAAATAATACCCTGTACCACAGTGTGGTGTAGGGTATAAAAACGATTGGATCTAAAGAGCCAAATCGGACGAAACATATATATGGGAGCTATAGCTAAATCTTAACCGATTTTCTTCAAATTCGGTAGTGTTGGTTCATGGATCAAGAAACTCTACCATTCTAAATTTCAAAATGATTGGATGTAAAATACAGCTTCTGCAGGACTAAAGAGCAAAATCGGACGAAACATATATATGGGAGGTATAGCTAAATCTTAACCGATTTTCTTCAAATTCGGCAATGTTGGTTCATGGATCAAGAAACTCTACCATTCTAAATTTCAAAATGATTGGATTTAAAATACAGCTTCTATAGAACTAAAGGGCCAAATCGGACGAAACATATATATGGGAGCTATAGCTAAATCTTAACCGATTTTCTTCAAATTCGGTAGTGTTGGTTCATGGATCAAGAAACTCTACCATTCTAAATTTCAAAATCATTGGATGTAAAATACAGCTTCTTCAGGACTAAAGAACAAAATCGGACGAAACATATATATGGGAGCTATATCTAAATCTTAACCGATTTTCTTCAAATTCGGCAATGTTGGTTCATGGATCAAGAAACTCTACCATTCTAAATTTCAAAACGATTGGATGTAAAATACAGCTTTTATAGGTCTAAAGGGCCAAATCGGACGAAACATATATATGGGAGCTATAGCTAAATCTTAACCGATTTTCTTCAAATTCGGTAGTGTTGGTTCATGGATCAAGAAACTCTACCATTCTAAATTTAAAAATGATTGGATGTAAAATACAGCTTCTACAGGACTAAAGAGCAAAATCGGACGAAACATATATATGGGAGCTATAGATAAATCTTAACCGATTTTCTTTAAATTCAGCATTGTTGGTTCATGGATCACGAAACTCTACCATTCTAAATTTCAAAACGATTGGATGTAAAATATAGCTTCTATAGGACTAAAGGGCCAAATCGGACGAAACATATATATGGGAGCTATAGCTAAATCTTAACCGATTTCAACCAAATTCAATAGCGATCTTAACAGCTGCGAAATACTCTAAACTGCAAAATTTCAGAACGATTGGAGTGAAATTGCGACCTGTAGTCGACGAATAACTTTACATGGACAGACGGACGGACGCACATGCTTAAATCGACTCAGCTAGTGATTCTGAGTCGATCGGTATACTTTAAGGTGGGTCTAGCTGTGTTATTTTCAGGAGTTACAAACATCTGCCGTGAAACAAACTTATAATACCCTGTACCACAGTGTGGTGTAGGGTATAAATACAATCAGGAGTTAAAAATCGCAAAAGGGGGTATATGCATTTTGTCACTCCGTTTGTAACACCACTAAATATTGTTCTGAGACCCAATTAAGTATATTATTAATCGTCGTAAAATTCTAAGACGATTTAGCTCCGTCCGTCTGTTGTAATCACGCTACATTCTATAATAAAGCGTGATCCATTTCGAGGTTCCCTACTTTTTTAAAGAAAAAAACAAAGAAATTTCAAATTTAATGGGGAATGTTTATTATCATTTGAAAGAACATTCTTTGGCATTTATTTTTTGAAGATTATGTCTATCAAATGTTGGCCGCGGCTACGTCTCAGATGGTCCATCCGTTGAGTCCAATTTTCGATGACTCGTTCGAGCATTTCGACTGGTAACTGTCGAATGACACGCGTGCTGTTTTGCTCCAAGGCCTGAATCGAAGCGGGTTTGTCCGCATAAACTATAGACTTTATATATTCCCACAGGAAAAAGTCTAATAGTGTGATATCACACGATCTTGGTGGCCAATCGACAGGCCCAAAACGTGAAATTATCTGCTCACCGAAGTGTTCTCTCAATGAATCCATTGATTGATGCGATGTGTGGGAAGTGGCGCCGTCTTGTTGAAACCAAATGTCGCCGAGAACGAACTTCAATCACGAACTTCAATTTCAGGCATCAAATAGTCGGTTATCATGGCACGATAACGGTCGCCATTGACGGTTACGTTCTCACCGGCTGAAGTGGCAGCTCTTGAATCTCTTCAGGTTGCTCTTCGTCCCAAATGCGGCAATTGTGCTTGTTTGCATACCCAATGAGCCAGAAATGGGCCACATCGCTGAACAAAATTTGGCTCGAAAACGTCGGATCTTCTTGGAACGTTTCAAGAGCCCATAGAATGAAGCGATGTCGTTTGGGAAGGTCGGGCGGCTTCAGTTCTTGCACAAGCTGTATTTTGTATGCTTTAAATTTAAGATCTCGACGTAAAATGCGCCAAGTCGTTCCATACGTCAGTCCGAGTTGCTGCGAACGGCACCGAATCGTCGTCTCCACGGTCTTCGTGTACACTCTCAGCTACGGCCGCTATGTTTTCTTTACTGCGTTCTGGACGTGGTCTTTTCGGTCGAATATTATCCAATAATGATGATGGGTGATGGTGTTGCGAATAGTACGCTCAGTAGGCCGATTATGTTGACCATAAGTTGAGCAAAGTGCACGAAACACATTCCTCACAGAACGTGAATTTTCTTAATAAAATTGAACGATTTGTAAACGTTGTTCAGGCGTAAGTCTTTCCATGATGAAATGAAAAACAATACTTAACAAAAATAACATGACAGCATGACTCGACTCACACGGGATCTGTCAAAAAAAGGCTATTGAAAAAAGTATCTCTACTTGGGTCACCCTTTACTTCTTATATCTGTAGGTATGTTGGGAATGAAAATGGGCAATATCGGTCCATTTTTTGATATAGGCCCCATATATACTCGTAGCACCTCTCCTATTTGACTTCTTAATGCCACGGATACCACAAATTTCAACTGATCGGGCTTAAAATTGGTAGCTGGGTTTATTTATACCCTGAATCCTTTACACGAACAACGCTAGTCATAGGTCCATAGGTTTTGAAATAGCCCCAGTCTTCATTTGTTTTTATGTTAAATTCAATTCAATTTGTTTAAAAGTCCACTCAACTTTCGCAATACAAATATGGCTGGAAATGTGCAGAAGCATCAGTTATTATAACAACAGTGAGAAAAATACCTAACCAGTGTTACCTCTACATCCCGGATAGAATAAAAATCGTCAACTAGAATTAGCCATATTTCCTAGCAGGATTTCCAAGAAAAAAGCTTAACAAAACTGCTTTCTCGAATATCTCTCAGACGAGTATTGGGTTACCCTTAATATCCCCACAACAAAGCAACATCATTGCCACCCAGCATCTCTGCAGAACATCATCGCATGAAATTAAAGTAACCAGAGTTGAGAACATCCTTCTCCCACCAAGACAAATCCTTAAATTTCTCTCCAATATTATTAGTGTTGGAAAAAAAATGCGCGTAACTAAATGCGACTTTATGTCGCGCCTTTGTGTCTCAGTTAACGTTATGCTAACTGCTCGGGTAGGGAGGGATATGGGGGATATGTGCGTATTCTTCTTTAGGTTTATGCGAGTTTGGGTGTGTAAAATAACGATGATGTGATTTTTTTGTGCATACATTCGCTGTTGATGTCAAATGGAACCAAACTTGATGCTGACACTGTTGGCGGCCTCAACGTCGTCATCGTCGTTGTCTTTCTGCTGGGCGTTTTTTTTTTTCGTTAGAAAAGCGTAAGTAGCAAACATGGTCCATTAAAAAAATCACGAAAATCCACAGTGATTTCAAAAGACTAAGGTGCGCCAATAAAACTGTGTTAGTCCAAAAAATGTAACAGAAAGGAGACCCTATGGATAGACCTTTTTCGGCCATGCTGAATCCAGTGGCATTAGCCGTTTTTCTAGGTTAGCTCTTGTTTTTGTGATATTCGACCACAAAGTTTGCTGGGAAATCAAAGAGGTTTGTTATCTCGGTGGCGATTTTGAAGTTGCAGGCTTCGGAATACAAGCTTCCTTCCATCCACACTGAAAAAAAATTGTCATAAAATTAAAGAAATGCTCCAAAGACGTCATTAGTTTTTAAAATAGATAATTTCAATAATATTAAGCAATTTACTTAATTTTAAGCACATTTTCTTCATTTTAAGTACAAAATGTGCTTATTTTGAAGACTAAGGACGTCTTTGGAGCATTTCTTTAATTTTATGACAAATTTTTTGTCAGTGCAAGGAATGGAATAAAGGGAACTCTTGGAGAAATATTTTTGAATCGCTCCTCTTCGTAGAGACTGAACAAATCTAGGGTTTACATGGGGTTATTGATGAGACTGCATAACTCTGGGGATTATTTGTAGTTTTTCGAGACACTGAATTACCCTAGGGATTACTGGGGGTTCTTAAAGATACTAAATTACTGTAATTACTCTGGAGATGACTTGTGGTTTTTGAAGAGATTGCATTTCTTTTGAGTGATTCTTGGAGGAACTGATTTACTGCCGCGATCAATTTCTTGATTTTTCAAGATGCTGAATTGGTTTTGGGTGGTTCTTGTAGCAACTGAATTACTTGGGGTCTTGGAGCAGCTGATGTGCTTTGGGAAACACTTGCGGATTTTAAAGATACAGAATTGCTTTTGCAATCATTTGCGGTTCTTGAAGAGACTGATTTCCGCCAGGTGGTTCTTAAATGCACTGAATTAATATGGAGGATCACTCGCGATTTTCAAAGAAACTGTATTAATTTAAAAATATCCCTTTGTTCTAGATGAGACTGGGTTACTTTAGGGATCATTCGTGGTTATCGAAAATACTGAATTACTATAGGGCTCACTCGTGGTTCCTGAAACTAATATCCTTTAGGGATCACTTGTGGTTAGTGAAATGATTGAACTACTTAGAGATCAATGGCGGCAAAACTGCTGATGAAATCACTTGCGATTCTTAAAGGGACTAATTTTCGCTAGGATTCTCTGATTGTTCTTGAAGAGTCGGAATTACTCTAGTGATCCCTCATGGTTCTTCACAATACTGAATAATTATAGGGATCACTCGTGGTTCGAGAAGACTTAATTAGTTTTAACTAATACCTCGTATATCTAGAAGCGATTGATTTGTTGCTGTTGGGGTGATCTTGAATTTATTGAATTACTATAGGCATCACTTGACATTCTATACACTTGATACTGAATTACAATGGGGATCATATGATGTTCTTCGAGAAACTGAATTACTTTAGGAATCAATTTGGGGCTTTTGAAGAGACTGAATTACTCCGAGATTACATGTGGTTCTTAAATACACTAAGTTGTTCTGAAGATCAACTATAGCTCTTGAAGAAGTCAATTTACTCTAGGGAACTCTGCAGGTTCTTGAAGAGGCTTGATTTTTCTAGAGTTACGAGAGTTCTTAAATAGACTGAAAATCTACAGGGGTCAGATTCAATTTCTCTACGGGTCACTAGAGTTTTTTTAATAGACTAGTTTTGCACGAAGATACTAAATTTCTCTTGGGATAACACTTGGTTTGTGAAGAGACTCTAATGTTAAATTTTTTCTGTCTTTTTTAAAAACCTTTTTATTTTCGTTTGTTAAAAAAATTGCTGCACTGTGAAAGGGTTTTGTTTTCTTTTATAAAAAATGTTGCACTTGAACGGTGCGAAAATGCAAAATCTTTGTCCTGTATTTAATCGAAGGGGTGGACGCTACCCTACAAAACCGATGGTTTGTCAGCGAGCGTGTGTACGTTCGTGTTTTTTTTTAATGGAGTTTGGAAAGCTGCTTTATTTATGTGGCGCCTTGGAGTATTGTTTGTTTTTAGTTTTTTTTTTTTTTAAAGTTAAAAGGCTAGCTATTTTCATTTTTGTTTTCGATTCTGACCATAAAAAATGCAGAAGTACAACAGGGTGTAGACGACATTATTAAAATGATGTTCTCTAAAAGGGCAACATATTTTTTTTAAAAAAGAAAATACCTCGGGTATTTAGGCTATTCGATCAATGCCGGAAAAACATCTGTTTTATTGGGCAGCGTCCACACCTTCGATTAAACATTGGGATGAAATATTAAATTTTTGCTCCGCGCAAGTACAACATTTTTTACAGAGTGCAGCATTTTTCACAAACGAAAACAAAAAGGGATTTTTTGGGCGAAAGGCAGATAAAATGTAGCATTTTTTGGCACAAAAGAAAACACCACCAGTAGCGCTCACTGGATGTTCCTGAAGATTTTTCATCGTCTAGCATTTTTATAAGAATCACTTGGCGTTATTGAAAAGAGCTTCACTTCACAAGTGCTGCATACTTTAAGGATACTTTGAAAACAGTGGGCCAATTTGCATATCGAACCCTGAGCGCAAATCTATCGCAAGCGACAAATAACAAATTTTACAGCAGAGGTTTTTTTTGTTTACTTCGAACCACAAGTAACAAAACTGAAATGTTTTGATACGCAAATTGTACAGTTTATTTTCCCAGCAAAATTTCTCATTACCAAATAATCCGACAAGTAAGCAAAGTTCGATAATGGTAAGTACTTATTATTTAGCCACTTTTCTCATTATTTTAACATGAGGATGTCATTAGAGGAAAGTACTTCCCAAAACTTATACTTATTACTTATTTGTAGCATAGGCATACCACAAAAATATGTGCTTATATTTTCACGATTTTAAGTACTTGAATAATGCATTACCAATAAGTTATGAAATAACTATTTTAGCATATTGTAAATATTACGTAAATATTTATAATATACGTAAATATTTATAATATTTTCATTCAAATCTGCACGTATTATTTGAAAACATGTTGAAAAATGAATAAATCTTGTACATATCTTGTATAACTTGTACATACAGCCAAAATTGCATTATATCAAAAATTGCCAAAATGATTTTGATAGCAAAAAAAATCACTTATTTCTGTTGTTATTGGTAAGTCATTAATAATAAGCCGAAAGTAATGCAGCGAATAACGAGATGTCATTATTTGGTAATGCAGGGAATATTGACAGGTACTTACCAAGATTTTGCTGGGTTAATTATATACCAGTAACAAAAGACCACAACAATTTATGTATTTTTAGCAATTTATGGCGACTACAATAAAGTTTACTTACTGATTTTCGCATATGCAGAAAAAAATATGTCGCTTACGATAATTTGTGTTAATGCTTTAAAACACAAAATTGTAAGAAAATCACGATTTATTTCTCTTGTAACTACTTTTATATATGTATGTGTATGCATATTTATATCTTTCTCCCGGGACGAATATATCTAACATTGTTGTACCTGGACGTCAATGGGAGTATACACGGGAAAAATTATAATTTTTTATATGTTTGAATTGAAATAAAATATATTTAGAACCAAATGTTTTAAATATTATAAATATTTGGTTAATAAAATTTATTTGAAAAACAATCAAATTAGTTTGTAACGAATATCTTAATATATGTTATAGCACAAAGTATATTTGCGAACTATTTTCTCAAATAAAATATACGTTTAAATTGCTTATTTATTTTTAAATATTCCAAGTCATTATTTGTTGTCAGTCCTTCAAACAATTCATTGTTATTCATGATAATACAATATGCAATAATAAAGCAATTTTACAAACATGAACAATTTCATAAAATTTACTTTGAATTAAGTTATTGATATATTTTCTAAATACTCAAACGAAAATGAATCTTTTTTTTGGAAATAATAGTCCCAAATACAATAATATTTTGTGGAAGCAAAATTTCATCAAAATCGCAATGTATTTGCGTTCGCCGCAGTAGTTCAATATGTGACTTAATAAAGTCTTTTCACAAAAAATTTTAAAAATCACTTACGATAAAATGCCCCACTTTTTATACCCTCACTTTTGTGATAAGAGGGTATTTATCGTTTGCTACGGACATCGAAGGAGTGACTTAAGACCCCAAGTATGTTCGGCAGATATTCGTTTTGGGTAATTTTAAGTCGAATGAGCAATGTCCGTCCGTCCGTTCGTCTGTCTGTCTGCTGGCTGGTGCGCACGATAACTCTCGAAAGGAGTAACCGATTGACCTCAAATTTGGTATGTGGTAATATTTTTTTCTATCTCCGGCTAAGTTCGAAGATGGGGCATTTGGTCCACTTTGGTTAAAATGTTGTGAAATATTGATTCTTTAATATCTGCTATACTACTTATTCGAATCTTTTGAAATTCCACACATAGTATTAGCTTATTAGTCGCTATCAACTCGAGAAAAATGGGCGAAGTCGCCACGTCACTTTTGGTACCTCCCACACAAAATGCCCAAATCATACCACAATTTAATATCTCATAACGTTTATACCAGTGCACATAAATGCTTATAAGTCGGCACAGTGCAATGAATTTAAAGTATCTAATGTTCAGCGAAAAAAAGGTGTATTTGATAAACCCCTTCTGGTACCTCCCACACAATTTGACAGAACAATTCGAGTACTATTCAATATTACACTACTCACAAAGTGAGGGTATACCTTAGTCGGTTTACCCGACTGAAACTTTCTTACTTGTTTTATCTATCTCCGGATGAGTTCGGGCCATATTGGTCTACTCCTTCTGGTACCTCCCACACAAAGGGTTAAAATTTAGTGAAATATTGATTCTTTAATAACTTTTATACTACTTATTAGAATCTTCTGAAATTCTAAACAAAATATTAGTATATTATTCGCTATTACCTCGAGAAACATGGGAGAAGTTGGCATGCCCCTTTTGTACCTCCAAATGGACCATTTTGCATCAAAATGTAACTGTTTATAACATTAATACAAGTGCATAAAAATGCTTGACATTTTCTACAGTATAATGTTTTTGTAGCGCCTATAGTCCGGTAAAAATGGGCATTATTGTACAGCCCCTTTTGGTACCTCCCACACAAATGGACCGTTTCCTACGGAAAGGAAACGGCTTGTAATTTTAATACCAGTGCATACAAATACTTGAAATGTTGTACAGTGTAATGCTGTTATAGTGCCTATAGTCCTGGAAAAAGTGAGCGTTATCACCCCGCTCCTTTTTGTACCTCCCACACAAAATGACCAAATCATACCAAAATTACATAGCTCGTAACTTTAATATACCAGTGCACATAAACGCTTATAGTTCGGCACAATGCAATGTATTTAAGAATCTACTGTTTACCGAAAAATAGGTGTATTTGGAAAAACAACTTCCGGTACCTCACACACAAATTGACAGATTTATTAGCGTAATGTTATATATTACATTACTCACAAAGTGATGGTGTACCTTAGTCGGTTTACCCGACTGAAACTCCATCGTAAGATGGAGATACAAACAGGGATTAATTTCCAAGCATAAATTTTTTTTCGATAAAATGTCGCTTACGGCAGTTTTGCGCTCATGGCTCGATATGTTCAGAGAACACCACAGACATCTAATATTCGTGTCTGTAGCCACTGTGCCGCATTGCTTATGTCAGTTACGCAGTTTTATGTCGTCTAACAGAGATTTGAACGTTCTCTCTGGGTTCAACCATACTTTTTTGTTCTTTTCTCGCTCGTGTTTCAATTTTTTCCACCACCATTTACTGCATTTGGGTGTGATTTTTTGTTTCTAGTTGCTTCCAATTTTATCTGGCCAATGTCACCAGGTTAACACCAGGCAACGAACACAAAGAAGAAGTTTTCTACTCAAAATGCCCGCCCTGCCATCAACAAAAAGCCACACACGATGTGTTGTATTGTTAGCCCCCAAAAATGTGCTACTCGTTATTGTACTTTTTTATGCTTAGCTCTATGACAATTTAACGCAAATGGAATGAGAAGTACGAAGAGGTCGAAAAGAACGAGAACAACGACTAACGAGAAATGCACACTAAGTATGTATATTAGGTGACATTAAATCAGAATTAACATTCTGTGTAATCATTATTCTGATTATATTTAGCGTCAGAGATTTTTTCTGTCAGAGTTGAGTTGTTGTGCCCGACTTATGCTGTGGTTTTTTGCTATGGCCGTCATTAAGGTTTTTTCTTTTCCCTTCGCATGTTTCTTTCGTGCGAAGAGGGGTGTGTTGGTTTGGAAATTATAGTCAGCTTTTTTATGCACCGAAATTATGAACTTTTTTTCCTGCCCAATTTGTTATAATAAAATGGAAATGAGTTTTTTTTAAATAACTATGGCCATTTTACGTAGAGTTTTACTTTGCTAACTAAATGCCTGTATTTGGTGGGGAGGGAGAAATTTCATCACTTTCATAACTTAGCAGCTTGCGGTTGCTGTTCTTTGTTGTTATTAGTTGAGGCAAATCCCATTTACCACAATAAAGGCAATTAGTGGAGAAAAGTGTCCAAAGTACCCCCAGAAATCCCACAATCAATCAATCATCGCAGGATTTGTTTGGTTTTACCTAATGTTCAAATTGATTAATCCTAATGAAACTATATTGATTCAATTTCAATATTAACTTTAATAACGTATTTAAATAATAAATTGTTATTTCTGGGCTCTTCAGCTAATCTATATAAATAAATATTGTATATCCGCAAGGCATTAAATGAGAAATATGATTGCATACTTTTATGGAGTCATAAATTCAATGTTTACATTACAAAACTGAGTAAGAACTGGGAGAATACAGGGAAATTGTTAAATTTAAATCATAAATATATTAAATTTGCCAAAAGTTGACTAATTTTTGGAATTCGTTCGCTGAAAATCATAAGACGTAATACAGGGTGTTTTTTTTTGACGTGTGGTTTTCAATCTGGCAATACCTTTTTCGGAGTTGGTCTTCACTTGATTTATGCTCAGTTTGGTTTGCCATTTCATAATGAATATACTTATTCTCCGGAACAACAAATCGTGCAATCTCACCCAATTTTCTCGAGGTAATAGTGACTAATAAACTAATACTATGTGTAGAAGTTCAGAGGATTAAAATAAGTAGTATAGAAGTTATTTAATAATCAATATTTCACTAAATGTTAACCGTTTGTGTGGGAGGTACTAGAAGTAGTCGACCAATAAGGCCCATCTTCCAACTTAGCCGGAGATAGAATAAAATATTACCACATACCAAATTTGAAGTCAATCGGTTACTCCTTTCGAGAGTTATCGTGCGCCAGCCAGGAGACAGCCAGACAGACGGACGGACGGACGGACATTGGACGGACGGACGGACGTACGTACCCAAAACGAATATCCGCCGAACATACTTAGGGTCCTAGGTCACTCCTTCGACGTGTTACACTTTGGCTCGTAGCAAATGACATATACCCTCCTCTCTAAGGTGAGGGGATAAAAAGCTAAATTCGTGGCCATAACATTAAATTATATGCGTTTTGTAACTTCTTAAAAAACCAAACAAATAAAAATAACACCCTGTACTAAAAAAAAATAAATAAAATCCATTCTTACATCAGCAAATCCATCATAGAAATTTACAGAAAATGTAATCTTTAATGACTTTTCTACTAGATGACATACTATTCTCATAGAAAAGTTCATCGTTTTCGCATAGAAAAATTCATCGTTCATGACTTTTCGTACAGAATATATTGATTACTTTTCGTATAGAAAAGTTCATCCTTGATGACTTTTCGTATAAAAAGTTCATCCGTGATGATTTTTCGTATATAAAGGTTCATCCTTGATGACTTTTCATATAGAAAAGTTCATCCTTGATGACTTTTCGTATAGAAAAGTTCATCCTTGATGACTTTTCGTATAGAAAAGTTCATCCTTGATGACTTTTCGTATAGAAAAGTTCATCCTTGATGACTTTTCGTATAGAAAAGTTCATCCTTGATGACTTTTCGTATAGAAAAGTTCATCCTTGATGACTTTTCGTATAGAAAAGTTCATCCTTGATGACTTTTCGTATAGAAAAGTTCATCCTTGATGACTTTTCGTATAGAAAAGTTCATCCTTGATGACTTTTCGTATAGAAAAGTTCATCCTTGATGACTTTTCGTATAGAAAAGTTCATCCTTGATGACTTTTCGTATAGAAAAGTTCATCCTTGATGACTTTTCGTATAGAAAAGTTCATCCTTGATGACTTTTCGTATAGAAAAGTTCATCCTTGATGACTTTTCGTATAGAAAAGTTCATCCTTGATGACTTCTCGTATAGAAAAGTTCATCCTTGATGACTTTTCGTATAGAAAAGTTCATCCTTGATGACTTTTCGTATAGAAAAGTTCATCCTTGATGACTTTTCGTATAGAAAAGTTCATCCTTGATGACTTTTCGTATAGAAAAGTTCATCCTTGATGACTTTTCGTATAGAAAAGTTCATCCTTGATGACTTTTCGTATAGAAAATTTCATCCTTGATGACTTTTCGTATAGAAAATTTCATCCTTGATGACTTTTCGTATAGAAAATTTCATCCTTGATGACTTTTCGTATAGAAAAGTTCATCCTTGATGACTTTTCGTATAGAAAAGTTCATCCTTGATGACTTTTCGTATAGAAAAGTTCATCCTTGATGACTTTTCGTATAGAAAAGTTCATCCTTGATGACTTTTCGTATAGAAAAGTTCATCCTTGATGACTTTTCGTATAGAAAAGTTCATCCTTGATGACTTTTCGTATAGAAAAGTTCATCCTTGATGACTTTTCGTATAGAAAAGTTCATCCTTGATGACTTTTCGTATAGAAAAGTTCATCCTTGATGACTTTTCGTATAGAAAAGTTCATCCTTGATGACTTTTCGTATAGAAAAGTTCATCCTTGATGACTTTTCGTATAGAAAAGTTCATCCTTGATGACTTTTCGTATAGAAAAGTTCATCCTTGATGACTTTTCGTATAGAAAAGTTCATCCTTGATGACTTTTCGTATAGAAAAGTTCATCCTTGATGACTTTTCGTATAGAAAAGTTCATCCTTGATGACTGTTCTTATAGAAAAGTTCTTCCTTGATGTCTTTTCGTATAGAA
Organism: Eudasyphora cyanicolor; assembly: GCA_963930755.1. Taxonomy (NCBI): domain Eukaryota; kingdom Metazoa; phylum Arthropoda; class Insecta; order Diptera; family Muscidae; genus Eudasyphora; species Eudasyphora cyanicolor. The sequence continues at coordinate 88,958,397 of OZ005736.1, read as the reverse complement.
AAGTTCATCCTTGATGACTTTTCGTATAGAAAAGTTCATCCTTGATGACTTTTCGTATAGAAAAGCTCATCCTTGATGTATTTTCGTATAGAAAAGTTTATCTTTCATGACTTTTCGTATAGAAAAGTTCATCTTTGATGACTTTTCGTATAAAAAAGTTCATCTTTTATGACTTTTCGTATAGAAAAGTTCATCTTTTATGACTTTTCGTATAGAAAAGTTCATCTTTGGTGACTTTTCGTATAGAAAAGTTTATCTTTGGTGACTTTTCGTATAGAAAAGTTCATCCTCGATGACTTTTCCTATAGAAAAGTTCATCCTCGTTGACTTTTCGTATAGAAAAGTTCATCCTCGATGACTTTTCGTATAGATAAGTTCATCCTCGATGACTTTTCGTATAGATAAGTTCACCCTCGATGACTTTTCGTATAGAAAAGTTCATCCTCGATGACTTTTCGTATAGAAAAGTTCATCCTCGATGACTTTTCGTATAGAAAAGTTCATCCTCGATGACTTTTCGTATAGAAAAGTTCATCCTCGGTTACTTTTCGTATAGAAAAGTTCATCCTCGATTACTTTTCGTATAGAAAAGTTCATCCTCGATGACTTTTCGTATAGAAAAGTTCATCCTTGATGAATTTTCGTATAGAAAAGTTCATCCTTGATGAATTTTCGTATAGAAAAGTTCATCCTTGATGAATTTTCGTATAGAAAAGTTCATCCTTGATGAATTTTCGTATAGAAAAGTTCATCCTTGATGAATTTTCGTATAGAAAAGTTCATCCTTGATGAATTTTCGTATAGAAAAGTTCATCCTTGATGAATTTTCATATAGAAAAGTTCATCCTTGATGAATTTTCATATAGAAAAGTTCATCCTTGATGAATTTTCATATAGAAAAGTTCATCCTTGATGACTTTTCATATAGAAAAGTTCATCCTTGATGACTTTTCATATAGAAAAGTTCATCCTTGATGACTTTTCATATAGAAAAGTTCATCCTTGATGACTTTTCGTATAGAAAAGTTCATCGTTGAGGACTTTTCTTATAGAAAAGTTCAACGTTGAGGACTTTTCTTATAGAAAAGTTCATCCTTGAGGACTTATAGAAAATTTCATCCTTGAGGACTTTTCTTATAGAAAATGATTAACTTTCCTATATAATATGTCATCTTTGGATACTTTTAGTATAGAAAATTTCATCCTTGATGGAGTTTCTTACAGAAAAGTTCATCCATAATGACTTTCTTAAAAAAAACATACTTGATGACCTTTCTTATAGAAATGATTACACAGTGCGACAAAATAAACTCAAGTTGAAAAGCAAATTACGCGATACTATATTTCCTACAGGTCTTGTCGAGTAAAACACGAATCTTTTTTTGAAATTCCCCGGACACCCCCAAAATCCGGATTTACGGGTAAAAACCCGATTTTCTTGCTATTTTTCAATTGAACGCCTATAACTTTGTTAACTATTAACCGATATTCATTCTCTAAACGAATTTGGAAAGAAGAGACTTAGACCTTTCGATATATATTTTGTTTATTTGGAGCTGTAGGAATATAGATTTATTTGTCCTACAAACACATTTTTTCAATTTTTGTCCGTCATTTTTTAGGTTGGGCAATGTTTTTACTAATGACATTGTGAGATAACCGTACGATTATCTAATTTACATATATAGTATATTTTATAAGAAACAAAATTCAACCAGTCTCTTAAAAATCCGTTTGTAATTGACGGAGTTATTAAGGTTTCATTAAAAATCGGTTAAAAGTCAAGAAAGTCGGTTTTTGCCCGTTAATCCGGATTTTGGGGTTGTCCGGAAAATTTCGTAGAACAAAGGTTGTTCTACTCGGCAAGACCTATAAGAAAAATAGTATCGCGGTTTTTGGACTGTCGCACTGTGTTATCATTCATGACTTTTCTTGTAGCAGGTGATATTTTTCCGTATCTGCTTTCCCAATGGATTTTAGTTTAGAAAATATATCGACAACTTTTCGTACACTTGTTTGTGAAATGTTATTTTACTAACAATTTTCCTGCTCCACCAAACAAATATTTTCAGATCACGTTTTCAATTTAAAATTCAAAGCAATCACAACATTTTTCCCATTCCAATTCTCTATTGCTATCTCTTTTTCCCTCTCAGTTTGTATAGAAAGAAAATAGGGCACCTAAAAATATGCACTATACTAAGATGATGATTAATGGTAAATGACATTAACCCCACTTATCAATGTCAATTCAAACCAATACAAATATGCACAAGAGGCAAATGCAACTTCGTCTCTTTGCCTTCCCTCTTCCACAACACTCTGTTTCTTGGAGTATGCAAACATAGTTGCACTCCCAAATGCTTGGACTGACATCAGCACCCTTGTCCTAAATGCCAAGGAATGCTTTTGCTTACAACAGTTTTTGCACTTTAACATTTTTTTACATATTCATCGGTTATTTTTCAGTATTTGAAGAACATTTATCAAAAAAAAAGAGAGAAAAGGAGAAAAAAGCGAAATAAAACTAAAATGTAGAGTATATTTTAGGGTACGAGAGCTGAGCTGACAAAAAGTGTTTTTTTCTGCTCTTGAGTTTTGAAAATAAATATTTTGAAGTTTCTGGAGCGGAATTTGGGGTGCGAGAAGGCTTGGAATATGTGACAGCAAAACTTTACTACAACTTTGATGGTTTCCTCTTTCATCCTTATAAATGTTTAAATATTTTCAAAGTCATCGCTTACATGTCAGGATATGGGAGAGTACAAGGATATGCCATCACATCACTATCACCACGACAATTTGCGCAATAGTTTGCCTTGTGCATGTCAATCCTTTCGAGGAATGCACTTAATATCGTTGTCAAGAGAAAGGAAGAGTGCGGTCTGCGAGGGCCGAAAGAATGGTTGGCGATAGCATTTATTTTGGGCAGGTTTGGAACATCCAAAACTTGTAATGAGTTTGAGGATGGTTTTGGCTTTGCTTTGATAGCGGTTTTGTCAATATAAACAATTTGAGTTCGTCATGTAGAGACAACCCTGAGGAGCATCAACTTTATACTACTATAATAAATATTTATACACAGAATGTTTTCAAGTGAAAATGATAAATTGCACTTTTTTATTTGCAGAATAATATATATAAAGCTCTCCTCTGGCTTTCAATTAAACAATATTTTTCCAGTAAAAGTTCATGAAATTCCTTTAAAGCTTCTTCTATGAAAACCAATTTATCATAGACAAACAAAACTCAAATCCAACGTTGAAGCCATCAACGATGAACTTTTTTCTATGAAAAGTCATCAACGATGAACTTTTCTCTAAGAAAAGCCATCAACGATAAACTTTTCACTAAAAAAGTCACAATCGATTAATTTTTCTTTGAGAATAAAAATCAACGATGAAAATCGAATCCAACGATGAACTTTTCTCTAAGAAAAGTTATCAACGATGAACTTATCTCTAAGAAAAGCCATCAACGATGAACTTTTCTCTAAGAAAAGCCATCAACGATGAACATTGCTCTAAGAAAAGTCACAAGCGATGAATTTTTCTTTAAGACAAGTCATCAGCGATTAACTTTCTTTAATAAAACTAATCAACTATGAACTTTTCTTTAAAAAAAGTCATTAGCGATGAACCTTTCTTTAAAAAGTCAATAACGATGAACTTTAATTTTAAAAAGTCATTTACGATGAACTTTACTTTAAACAAGGTCATCAAAGATGAACTTTTGTCTAACAAATGTCATCAACGATGAACTTGTGTCTCAGAAAAGTTATCAACGATGAACTTTGGTCTTATAAAAGTCATCAACAATGAACTTTTCTTTAAGAAAAGTCATCAACAATGAACTTTTCTTTAAGAAAAGACACAAGCGATGAATTTTTCTTTAAGAGAAGTCATCAGCGATGAACTTTCTTTAATAAAACTAATCAACTATGAACCTTTCTTTAAAAAAAGTCATTAGCGATTAACCTTTCTTTAAAACAAGTCATTAACGATGAACTTTATTTTTAAAAAGTCAGTTACTCATCAACAATGAACTTTTGTCTAAAAATGTCATCAACGATGAACTTTTCTTTAAGAAAAGTCATCAACAATGAACTTTTCTTAAGAAAAGTCATCAACAATGGAATTTTCTTTAAGAAAAGTCATCAACGATGAACTTTTCTTTAAAAAAAGTCATTAACGATGAACTATATTTTAAAAAAAGTCATCAACGATGAACTTTTCTTTAGTAAAAGTCATCAACGTTGAACTTTTCTTTAGTAAAAGTCATCAACGATGCACTTTTCTTTAGTAAAAGTCATCAACGATGAACTTTTCTTTACGAAAAATCATCAACGATGAACGTTTCTCTAAGAAAAGTCATCAGCGATGAACGTTTCTATACGAAAAGTCATCAACGATGACCTTTTCTATACGAAAAGTCATCAACGATGACCTTTTCTATACGAAAAGTCATCAACGATGACCTTTTCTATACGAAAAGTCATCAACGATGACCTTTTCTATACGAAAAGTCATCAACGATGACCTTTTCTATATGAAGTCATCAACGATGAACTTTTCTATACGAAAAGTCATCAACGATGAACTTTTCTATATGAAGTCATCAACGATGAACTTTTCTATATGAAGTCATCAACGATGAACTTTTTTATATGAAAAGTCATCAACGATGAACTTTTCTATACGAAAAGTCATCAACGATGAACGCTTCTCTAAGAAAATTCATCAACGATGAACTTTTCTATACAAAAAGTCATCAACGATGAACATTTCTCTAAGAAAATACCGTATGGAAATTAAAATGTTAACGCACATTTAGATATTAACATATCACAATTTTAGACTTTGTCAAAAAATCCTTAATGGTCACATAACCTAAATGAAAACATACAATTGTATTATGTACTCGTTGAGTGGCATAAAATATAGCCAGTCTACCACAAACTCCGACCCTATTGGTCTTAACAATACTAGACTCTTAAACTGAGTTGTCCGCCATTGCTTTTTGTGAAAAATTACCTTTCTGTCTTTTTTGACAAGTTGAGTTCTCGAACAAACGACAGAAAGACGAAAAGCACAGATTTCTCATTCTTGCAGTTATTCAGTTGTGCACGTGGTAATAACAATAATTAGCCCAAATTGCTTTTTGAGTAAGAGGTGGCAGAACAGATGAGGGAGAGGACTTTCTTCTTAATGACAACAAAAGTCAAGTCTCATGTGCTGAAAAAGCTATGAACAATAAAATAAGTCCAGATTTTTCTCTCGCCGACACTTTACACTAAATCGTCGTCCTACCGTTATTTTTTTTTGTATTATTACAAAATAAACAGTCGAAAGGCTTCTACGAATCGGAATTTAATTAAATAAATGCTTAAAAATCATATGCATTATTGAAGTTATTAATGTAGACGAAAGGAAGGACATTGCACTGCTTGGTTTGCATACAACTGGAAGTCCATGCTGCACTCAATAATTACAATAATTTCTGACTTACCAATATATATCAATAACAAATATCTATAATAAAATAGTATACATACCTGTAAAGAAAAAAAGGAAAATTTGTTATAAAATATTGTTAATGTTAATTAATGAAATTGATAGATACAAATAAATTGATTGTTCTTATAATAACAGTTAATTTGCCAATTTAATTTAATTGATGACTTTTCGTATAGAATAGTTCATCATCATTGATGACTTTTCGTATAGAAAAGTTCATCATCATTGATGACTTTTCGTATAGAAAAGTTCATCATCATTGATGACTTTTCGTATAGAAAAGTTCATCATCATTGATGACTTTTCGTATAGAAAAGTTCATCATCATTGATGACTTTTCGTATAGAAAAGTTCATCATCATTGATGACTTTTCGTATAGAAATGTTCATCATCATTGATGACTTTTCGTTCATCATTGACGACTTTTCGTCTAAAAAAGTTCATCATCATTGATGACTTTTCGTCTAGAAAAGTTCATCATCATTGATGACTTTTCGTCTAGAAAAGTTCATCATGGAACAGTTCATCATCATCCTTGATGACTTTTCGTATAGAAAAGTTCATCATTAATGACTTTTCGTATAGAAAAGTTCATCATTAATGACTTTTCGTCTAGAAAAGTTCATCATTGATGACTTTTCGTCTAGAAAAGTTCATCATTGATGACTTTTCGTTTTGAAAAGTCCATCATTGATGACATAGATGACTTTTCGTCTAGAAAAGTTCATCATTGATGACTTTTCGTCTAGAAAAGTTCATCATTGATGACTTTTCGTCTAGAAAAGTTCATCATTGATGACTTTTCGTCTAGAAAAGTTCATCATTGATGACTTTTCGTCTAGAAAAGTTCATCATTGATGACTTTTCGTCTAGAAAAGTTCATCATTGATGACTTTTCGTCTAGAAAAGTTCATCATTGATGACTTTTCGTCTAGAAAAGTTCATCATTGATGACTTTTCGTCTAGAAATGTTCATCATTGATGACTTTTCGTCTAGAAAAGTTCATCATTGATGACTTTTCGTCTAGAAAAGTTCATCATTGATGACTTTTCGTCTAGAAAAGTTCATCATTGATGACTTTTCGTCTAGAAAAGTTCATCATTGATGACTTTTCGTCTAGAAAAGTTCATTCATGATGACTTTTCGTATAGAAAAGTTCATTCATGATGACTTTTCGTATAGAAAAGTTCATTCATGATGACTTTTCGTATAGAAAAGTTCATCCATGATGACTTTTCGTATAGAAATGTTCATCCATGATGACTTTTCGTATAGAAATGTTCATCCATGATGACTTTTCGTATAGAAAAGTTCATCCATGATGATTTTTCGTATAGAAAAGTTCATCCATGATGACTTTTCGTATAGAAAAGTTCATCCATGACGACTTTTCGTATAGAAAAGTTCATCCATGATGACTTTTCGTATAGAAAAGTTCATCCATGATGACTTTTCGTATAGAAAAGTTCATCCATGATGACTTTTCGTATAGAAAAGTTCATCCATGATGACTTTTCGTATAGAAAAGTTCATCCATGATGACTTTTCGTATAGAAAAGTGCATCCATGATGACTTTTCGTATAGAAACGTTCATCCATGATGACTTTTCGTATAGAAACGTTCATCCATGATGACTTTTCGTATAGAAACGTTCATCCATGATGACTTTTCGTATAGAAAAGTTCATCCATGATGACTTTTCGTATAGAAGAGTTCATCCATGATGACTTTTCGTATAGAAAAGTTCATCCATGATGACTTTCGTATAGAAAAGTTCATCCATGAAGACTTTTCGTATAGAAAAGTTCATCCATGAAGACTTTTCGTATAGAAAAGTTCATCCATGATGACTTTTCGTATAGAAAAGTTCATCCATGATGACTTTTCGTATAGAAAAGTTCATCCATGATGACTTTTCGTATAGAAAAGTTCATCCATGATGACTTTTCGTATAGAAAAGTTCATCCATGATGACTTTTCGTATAGAAAAGTTCATCCATGATGACTTTTCGTATAGAAAAGTTCATCCATGATGACTTTTCGTATAGAAAAGTTCATCCATGATGACTTTTCGTATAGAAAAGTTCATCATTGATGACTTTTCGTATAGAAAAGTTCATCATTGATGACTTTTCGTATAGAAAAGTTCATCATTGATGACTTTTCGTATAGAAAAGTTCATCCATGATGACTTTTCGTATAGAAACGTTCATCCATGATGACTTTTCGTATAGAAACGTTCATCCATGATGACTTTTCGTATAGAAAAGTTCATCCATGATGACTTTTCGTATAGAAGAGTTCATCCATGATGACTTTTCGTATAGAAAAGTTCATCCATGATGACTTTTCGTATAGAAAAGTTCATCCATGAAGACTTTTCGTATAGAAAAGTTCATCCATGATGACTTTTCGTATAGAAAAGTTCATCCATGATGACTTTTCGTATAGAAAAGTTCATCCATGATGACTTTTCGTATAGAAAAGTTCATCCATGATGACTTTTCGTATAGAAAAGTTCATCCATGATGACTTTTCGTATAGAAAAGTTCATCCATGATGACTTTTCGTATAGAAAAGTTCATCCATGAAGACTTTTCGTATAGAAAAGTTCATCCATGATGACTTTTCGTATAGAAAAGTTCATCCATGATGACTTTTCGTATAGAAACGTTCATCCATGATGACTTTTCGTATAGAAAAGTTCATCCATGATGACTTTTCGTATAGAAGAGTTCATCCATGATGACTTTTCGTATCGAAAAGTTCATCCATGAAGACTTTTCGTATAGAAAAGTTCATCCATGATGACTTTTCGTATAGAAAAGTTCATCCATGATGACTTTTCGTATAGAAAAGTTCATCCATGATGACTTTTCGTATAGAAAAGTTCATCCATGATGACTTTTCGTATAGAAAAGTTCATCCATGATGACTTTTCGTATAGAAAAGTTCATCCATGATGACTTTTCGTATAGAAAAGTTCATCCATGATGACTTTTCGTATAGAAAAGTTCATCATTGATGACTTTTCGTATAGAAAAGTTCATCATTGATGACTTTTCGTATAGAAAAATTCATCCATGATGACTTTTCGTATAGAAACGTTCATCCATGATGACTTTTCGTATAGAAAAGTTCATCCATGATGACTTTTCGTATAGAAGAGTTCATCCATGATGACTTTTCGTATAGAAAAGTTCATCCATGATGACTTTTCGTATAGAAAAGTTCATCCATGATGACTTTTCGTATAGAAAAGTTCATCCATGAAGACTTTTCGTATAGAAAAGTTCATCCATGATGACTTTTCGTATAGAAAAGTTCATCCATGATGACTTTTCGTATAGAAAAGTTCATCCATGATGACTTTTCGTATAGAAAAGTTCATCCATGATGACTTTTCGTATAGAAAAGTTCATCCATGATGACTTTTCGTATAGAAAAGTTCATCCATGATGACTTTTCGTATAGAAAAGTTCATCCATGATGACTTTTCGTATAAAAAAGTTCATCCATGATGACTTTTCGTATAGAAAAGTTCATCCATGATGACTTTTCGTATAGGAAAGTTTATCCATGATGACTTTTCGTATAGAAAATTTCATCCATGATGACTTTTCGTATAGAAAAGTTCATCCATGATGACTTTTCATATAGAAAAGTTCATCCATGATGACTTTTCGTATAGAAAAGTTCATCCATGATGACTTTTCGTATAGAAAAGTTCATCCATGATGACTTTTCGTATAGGAAAGTTTATCCATGATGACTTTTCGTATAGAAAAGTTCATCCATGATGTCTTTTCGTATAGAAAAGTTCATCCATGATGTCTTTTCGTATAGAAAAGTTCATCCATGATGTCTTTTCGTATAGAAAAGTGCATCATCATTGCTGAATTTTTCAACTGTTCTGGCAAATTTTTTTAAATATCAGATTTCTCACAAAGTTTGGGTGTACTTCAATCTCATTAATCGATTAATATTTTCTTACTTAAATTTTTTATTCAGATCACATTTTTAACTGGGAATTCTAACTCAGATTTAATATAAACTTAATTAATAATTTACAGTTTAATTGAATCAAAATTTCCACTTTCTGCATGTGATTATAACTACGTTTAAAATAATGTTTTATAAAAGAACATTTCCTTGCCAAATAGTTTGCTCATTTTATTCTAGAAATTCCACCCTCAAAGAAAAAAAGATTTTAAGCCATAGCAGAGAATTTATTTTCCGAAATTGTCTTCAATTTAGCATTGCACATGCAAAGCTCAATCAGCAAAAGAACGGATGCAAAAAAAAAACACCTCCATCCATTGCAGATGAATTTCAACATCATATTGGTGGTAATGGCGGCGACATAATTTCACATCAACAACCTAAGCATCATCATCATTGCCGTCACCACCACCACCAACGTCGTCATCATTGTCTGCACAGTGGGGGAATTTCGAAAAAATGAGACATTATAATGTCGTTTCTTGAAGTGATATTTGCAGGCTGTACATTTGCGCAGTCATTGATTTGCCTATAACCTCCGATTGTTATTGTCGGATTTGTTTGAATTATACCTTGATCTATTTGTAAGGGAGAGCCTGAAAAGTCAAAAATAAAAAACTTTGGTTGTGATTCCCAGATATATTTAAAAATTTCCAGAATTGAAGGTCAACCATCTTATGGCTTACTTACTCAGGCGATATATGGTTAACGAGCTCCAAATATAAAAATTAGGATTCCCCAATACCTGTATCCCTCTACGTTGTATGAAGATCACATTTTAAACGTAGCCACCTAAATACCTCTTTCAAAAGCGTTTCAAGTTTCTGTTAGAATCGGTTGACTGATTAAAAAACGACTTATTATTAATTTTTTCAATTCCCTCCCAATGTGCATCGTTATCCTGCCACCAAAATCTTGGCACTCACTAGGCACACATCCATCTCGTTCTTGTGTTATTCCCACAGCAATACTTAAAAAGCCGCATAGAAAAATGCACATTTGCGTCATTTTGCCTAGCAATTCCAATGACAGTCTGACATACTTCGTCCTTTTTTGCTCTCTCGCGAAGAAAACAAAAAAAAATGGATTGTATTAAAAATCATGAATTGAACTTAATTTTGCATTTGAGAGATGTGAATGTAATTTTGTCTCTCTGTCATATCAAAATATCGTCAGATTGAAACTATTGACAAATTGAAATTTTTTCTTGTGCAGCGCTTTCACATCATTTCAGTTCATTTATTATGAATTGAGTTTTCAAATGTCATTCATTTCTTGGAAATAATTCAAGAGGCAATACTGGCATAGAAATGTGGAGGGAGTGCGAGTGGAAGAAGCAAACATGTTTGCTTTATTTGTACTACAGCAAGTAAGAAGATTGTAATGGACTAAATTAACTAAAGTACACACTGAAAAAGTGTCCTAATATTAAAGAGAACTGTACTATTTTTTTTTTATAAACTATATTTTGAACGAAAATAAAAATTCGGATTCATATTACTGCTTTTCTTACACAGAAAATATTAGATTTGTATACAGGGTTGCCCATATTCGACGGACCCATCTGGCAACGCCATAACTTTTGACAGAGATGTCAGATCGCTTAATGACATACCGCGTTTGAAGCGTCAGTCCAAGCAGATTTTTACCATGGAACAATACACGCCACGCGAGCGCTCTGAAATAGTTGAAATTTACATTCAACAGAAGAAGTCAATTGTGAAAACTCAAAAAACTGTCCGATGAAGCCCATTTCACATTGAATGGGACCGTAAATAAGCAAAATTGCCGTATTTACGCCACTGAAAATCCTCAGGAGATTCAAGAATTGCCTCTTCATGACGAAAAAGTCACAGTTTGGTGCGGCGTTAGTGCGAAAACGGTCATTGGGCCGTTTTTCTTCCAAAGCGACATGATGACCAATTTTGTGATGCCAATTATTCGTCGAAAGCGTATGAGGCAGTTCTGGTTTCAACAAGACGGCGCTCCACCGCACACAAGTCGCATAACAATCGATTTTCTGAAGAATTTGTTTCCGGGCCGTTTGATGTCGAAAAGTGGTGATTTGGACTGGCCACCGCGTTCGCCCGATTTGACGCCGCCTGACTTCTTCTTGTGGGGATATTTGAAGTCAAAGGTTTACGTTAACAAGCCAAGGACCGTAGAAGAGCTCAAGGACAACATTCGTGAAGAAATAGCCGCTATTCCGGCCGAAATGTTGGCGAAAACGATGGAAAATGCTGCAAAAATGGCACAATACGCCATCAACGCCAGAGGCGGCCATTTGAGAGATATCATATTCAAAAATTGATGTAAACAAATCTACTTGGAACAAATTGAATGATTAAGATTGCCAACCGCCAAATTTTTATTTTTTTCTTTAATTTTTTTTAAAAAACATGGGTCCGTCGAATATGGGCAACCCTGTATGTTACTATGCATGGAAACAAAACTTTTCGCGTTCCTCGGCACTTGTTAAATGACAAAAATCGACCAATGAACACCAATAAATACTACGTATTTGTTAATGTAGAAAAATCATTCATTACAGGTAGCCAACGGAAAAACACACATCAATAAAAAATCCACTGCCCTTTTCTTCCTTTAATTGACTGTGGACGGAGTAGGTATCATGATGAAACAAGAAGAGTAATTCAGCGTCCACGCACATTTATGAGCGTTTATGCACCTGTGTTTCTATGTTCTGCATTTTCATTACCATTTCCAATAGAACATCGACGAAACGTCCCTACGGTATTGTAAATAGGCAGTTCCAAAAAAAAAAACAGCATATTTGTGGATGGTTTAATCCAGTAATTGAGCAAGAAGATGACAAATGGGAATTTTTGCGATTTTTTCTCAATATCTACAACTTTGCCTCAGACACAATGGAGATATTCCGTACGGTAAACAGAGATATAGCAAAATTGCTAAAAATCCACCTAGATCAAAAAAAATCGTATGGCCATTAAATTATCAATTGGCTAACTTGACTAAACGAATGATGAATTGAGTCCCAAAATTATTTGTTGTACTGTATTATAAAGGTCCGCCATCTAACGTTTTTTTTTTCTACTAGTGCTTATTTCGTGAATGGTAACACTTAGCTCACGTCTTATTTGACAGATAATTAGTTTTATCCTTCCGCTGAACGAATATGGTTGTGTATACGCTTGAACAACGCTGGGAATCTGCGCTGCGATCGACTTAGAGAAGATGCCGATTTTGCCAAAAAATAATCATCTTTTCAGATGAAGCTCATTTTGATCTTGGCGGGTATGTAAAGAAGCAAAATTGTCGCATTTGGGTCACAGAAAACCCGCACGCATACATTGAAAAACCGATACATCCAAAACGAGTGACTGTTTGGTGCGGATTCTGGTCCAGAGGCATAATTGGGCCATGAGCAAGGAGTGGCCGTTACAGTCAATGGCGATCGTTATCGGGCCATGTTGAACGAATTTTTGTTAACAAAAATTGAAGAGGAGGATATTGGCAACATTTGGTTTCAACAGGACGTGCCACGTGCCGAAGCTACACTCGATGTTTAAAAAAAAAAAAGTTATTTGGCGGACCCTTTACTATCATAAATTTAAGAAAAAAAATTAACTTATATAAGGCGCCAAATCATTTCTATGTTAGACTACAATTCATAATATGAATTCAGAAGCTTAGATAATACAACGCGACAATTTTTTGTCCAATACGTAAAAAACATATTATTCTAGATTAAGGCATACTATTTTATGAAACCAAAATAAAAATATTTTTATGGTAAAGTTGTTTTGTAATTTTTTTTATTTCCAAATTTTCGTGGATGTTATCCTGTTTATTAGGACCCTATTTTGGAAGGTATAAACCAGATATAGCCTATAAAGGGCTATAATGTTGGGAATCAAACTTTCACTTTCGAACTTTAGAGAGCGGTTTAGTAACTGTCGTTAAACAAATTTAATATTAATTTTATACTTCATCCAGTAAGGAAAGACAGAAAGTCGGGCAGGGCCGACTATATAATACCCTACACCTCCCTAACAATGCGCAAAAGGGCATTGCGATAAGAATTTAGCAGTGTTCATATATGTAATAAGAAAGTTCTCTCTGCCTAATTTCCTACTGATCGAATACAAAATATGGTTTCTACAGCGCTTACATGTCAAATCGGGCGTAACATATAGATGGGGACTATATCTAAATCTGAAGCGATTTTCCCATAATTTGGCAGTGTTCATTCATGTAATAAGACAACTTTCTCTGCCAAATTTCTACTGATCTGATATCGGGGTAACATATATACAGGGTGGCTGATATGTATTGCAACCAACTTCAGGTTGCTATCATTTCTAAACCGCTAGTCTGATAGCTGACAGATTTATTTCAGTGACAGTTCATTTTATCGTTTACAAGCTTACAAAAGCATTTTGATCTATTGCATTCAGAAAAAAAGTTATTCGTGATGGAATTCAAGCGTCATAGTGTGATTGCTTTATATTTGGGTGGAAAAACACAAGTGGCTATCGTTAGAGCCCTCCAGCATTTAAATGTGAATAAATCTTTTGTTTCTCGTACCATTGCTCGTTACCGTGATACTGGCAGTGTTGCATCGCGTCCAAAAAGTGGACGAGAAAAAACGGTAACAACACCAGAAATGATCCGAAAAGTGAAGGCCAGATTTGATCGAAATCCACGCTGCAGTGGTAGAAAAATTGCTCGTGAGCTGAACAAATCGCGAGAACGGATACAACACATATTAAAAAATGAGCTTCGACTAAAGCCATTGAAGTTCCAAAAAGTGCAAGAGCTCACTGATGCACAAAAAAAAGTTAGACTGGAAAGAGCCAAGGAGTTGCTTCGCTTGCACGAAAGTGGCCAGTTACCGAATTTGGTTTTCTCCGATGAGAAGCCATTCCAAATTGAGCAGTTTGTGAACAAACAAAATGATCGGGTTTACTTGCCAAAGAGGTCAGCTGAAAATTTACAACTTCGATTGGCCACCAGAACTCAAGCGCCGCCGATGGTAATGGTGTGGGCCGCCGTAACGGCCGATGGTCGCTCCCCGCTCGTATTCATCGACCATGGGGTCAAAATAAATGCCGAATATTATCGGGAAAACGTCCTAAAGACAGTATTGAAGCCCTGGGCAGACAAACATTTCGGCCGCAGACCATGGACATTCCAACAGGACTCAGCACCATCGCACTCAGCACGCGTCAACCAAGAATGGCTTAAAAAGGAGGTTCCTCGCTTCATTTCTACCGCACAATGGCTACCAAGATCTCCGGATCTCAAACCGTTGGACTTTTGCGCCTGGGGCATTTTAGAGAGTAAGGTTCGCACTAAAAAATACCAAAGTATCGATCATCTCAAGACGGCGCTTCGCCTGGAATGGACCAAAATACCGCAGAGCCACTTTCGTGCAGCGTGTGATGGCTTTGTCGGTCGTTTGGAGGTCATAATTCGTGCCAAAGGTGGCCAATTCGAACAAATCTAAACTGTTTCTAAAATTGTGTGTTATTTCCGACATTTTTTGCTTTTGAACAATAAAATTTAAAAAAATATAGCGCTTTACTTTGTTGCATTGCATATCAGCCACCCTGTATTCGCTTAAAAGATACTTGATATATTACTCTTAAAAATATTGGCAATGTTAAGATTTTTAAGACGTATTGAACTTATAATAGGATCAGAATATATTGTAAGGTACGTCATTAAATCTTTGTTTGTGTTGTTTGGACACGAGACCTTCTCGGCATTTTGGTATTATTAGGAATTCGATTAACTACCATATACAAAAAGCTTCGTTTAATTTCCCTTATTTATACAGCTTTTTTACCACTAAAATTTTAGGTAGTTTTTTTTTGACGTTTTTTTCAAACAACCATTGACTTTGGCGCCCTCTCGTGGTGTCAAAAAGAGCTAAATCAAAAAATATTGTTATTATTTATCTTAATTGGTTTGTTAAGATATTATGAGTACCAATTTTATCAGTATTTGAGCCAATACAATATTTTCGATTTTTGCCAATGGGTCGTGGGTTCGATTCCCACAAGAGGCTCTGGTCTGTCGCTGCAATATATAGCCACATGGTTTTTGTAACCCGGCTTTTCCCTGGACGGTAAAATTAGAATATAAATTTACTTTGTATTGTAATTCAAATAAAAATAATTAAATAAATACCACAATTTCCAGATGATTAAGTTTGTGCTTCACATCTTCATAAATTCTGCCCAACGAAATTTACCACATCGATCAATTGATATATCAATTGATATATGCTTCATATATAGAGGTCGCTCTTAAATATTTTTGGTTTAGTCAGCGTTCGTTTTTTAATAATTTGCAAAAAAAAAAATTAACCATATGGAGTATAAAGTAAACTTGATTTCAAAACGAAGGACGAAGTTACTGGAAAAGAACATTTCTTTCAGTAGTTACTGAAGAGCGGTACAACAGTTGATATGCTTTTGATAATATTGCAGATTAGGACAAATTTACAGAAATTAGAAAACAAATTATGATATGGAATTTTTAAACACCAAAAGCAAATATTAAAGTTTAAGGAATATAAAGGGTGATGCAACCATAATGCACGATGTTAATTGTGAGTCACACCATCAAGTTTTTTGCTTAACTTAATTTGACATTTCTTTGTTTCAGTGTTTGACAAAATCAACCAGGGAGAAGTATATAATTGAGCAGCGTCTTAAGATTGTTCAAGCCATTTACGAAAATGGGGGCTTCAAATCAAAATGCATTTTGTGCACTTCGTGATTTTTTGGTCAGCATAATCGATCAAATGTGTCCACAATCGGGAGAATTGTGCGCAAATTTCAGGAAATCGGGTCTGTAGATGTGAAAACACCATTTTGATCTCCGGAAGTTTGGCAGAATATCCGTCATCCTCGACTCGTGGTCGTGCCCAATAATTGAACACCTCACGAACATCACTGATGCGAGTTTTGAATAAAGATATGATTTTACACGCTTACTGACCATTTCAGGCATCGTCAATACGCCGAATAGCTGGTTGAACAGACAGAAGTGAATGGTGACTTTACAAAGAAAATAATCTTCAGCGACGAGGCACACTTTCACCTCAGTGGATTCGTTAACAAAAACGATTGCCGCATTTCGACAATTGAGATTCCACAAGTGATTGTTGAAAAGCCAATGCATCCACAAAGAGTAAACAGTCACTCTTTGTGGATGCGGTTTATGGGCTGGCGGCGTCATCGGGCCTTACTTCTTCGAAAATGAGGTCGGCCAAGCAGATGCCGTGAATGGTGTTCGCTATCGCGAGATGATAACGCACTTCGTGTGACCATTAATTGAAGATATGGACTTGGACGATATGTGGTTCCAACAGGATGTTGCCACACAGCCAACGAAACAATGGTTCTTTTGTGCGAGAAATTCAATAGCCGTCACGAACATGTGATTTGACACCTTCTTTCTTTGGGGATATTTAAAAGAAAAAGTCTACGTCAATAAGCCAAGAACAATTCAGGAGCTAAAGGATGAGATAATTTGGTACATTTATGACATTGAAACTCAATTATGTCTCAGAGTCATTGAAAATATGGACCATCGGATAGAGGTATGCCAACGAATCCGTGGCGAGCATTTCGCCGATATTTTATTTCACACATAATTGGCATAGATCCTTCTTTCGTAATAAAAAATATTAAGATAATTCTCTGAAAACTTTTTGTTTCATTTACAATTATCATCGTGCCTTCACAGATGGTTCTTCTGTAAAGCTAAGAAATTATCACAGATATACTGGTAAAGTATTTATTAAACATTTCCATGTGTATATGAGCACAAAAAGTAAATCACTGTATGAAGTAAGTGAGCGATATATTTGTGATACTTTCAAAACTGTGATATATTTCTATTACTGTTTTTGGTTTTATGAACAAAACTGTGATATATTTCTATTACTGTTTTTGGTTTTATGAAACTGGAACATAGTTATGAGACTGTGATATATTTTTGAAACTGTAACACATACTGCTGAAATTGTCATATATTTTTGAAACTGTGATATATCATTGATACTATGACATATTTTTTCGGTGTATCAAAATGCAATATTATTATTATTTCTACTCGTACTTCCTGCACATTTTCCCTAATCAAAAAGAGTTATCAATTAGATATCTGTATTCTTTATTTCTGGACCCTTCAGGTTATTGTACTCGACCATTAATACTGTAATATATTTGTGTAGCAGAGATAGTATATGCATGTGTAGTATATTATACTCGTACAACAGCTTTGCATTATCTTTAGAAACTTTTTTCTATTAAACAACTTTCACAGATATACATATATTCGATTGGTATCTATACAACGTATTCGCCCTGGGCACTCCACCTAAAATCGATGTTCATCATTATAGAATCTCTACAATCCATAAAAAAACTATCCCTTTACAAGTACATCGAAAGAGAACTTTACAATATTAAAATTATGTACTCCTCCTACACTTGTACATAAGTTTGTTAATAAAGTTTTGTTATTAACTTTATGTGCAACATCATTGTCATCATCATTTGAGTGGGGGAGGGGGGAGTAAAAACAGTAAAACAAGTGGAAATAACCCTTGTCCAATATCATCCGACACACAACACCTCAAACCACCAATCACTCCCTGGTACCCTGAGATGACGATGACGTATAGCTTCGTTCTCATCGTTGTCGGTGAATCTATGTAATGGTGGCAGTAACATATTTTCCAAACTAATATCCCCAACATCCCTCAATAGTAGTCAAAGGGATCAGCACAAAAGACGAAGAAAGGATAAAGAATGATTTTAATTCTCATAAAAACTCCCTCCAATGCAATAAAACTCGGTGAGTGCACCACCCACCATAAACTTTGGCTTCCGACTAACATCGCTCGTTCAAGTTCCAGTCAAGTCAGTCTTTGCTTGATTTTGTTTATTAGTGTTGCTTTATTGTTTCAACATTTGTCGGAGGAAAAGGAAATGCTGCTGGACGGTGGGATGGACGAGGAAGTGCAAGTGGAGGAAAAACAGCAACATCATCATTGACACTCAAGTATCATTATTTGAAGGAAAAATCACTCTTAAATAAAAGTTATGTCATTACGATGTTGCCAGAGCTATTAGTGTAAGACAACACAGACACAACAGGAAAATCCGTCTACAGAGAGAGAGAGAGCAGAGACGAGCAAAGCCCTAAAGGTGTAAAATTATGAAAATGAAAAAGTCTGGAAATCAAGTGGCAAGAAAGGAAATTGAAAATGTGAAGCACTGTGGTAACATACAGAGTTAACAATTAAAATCATGAGACTTCTAAGAAACGAAAGGAAACAATGTGACAAAATTGAAAAAAAATATTTGTCCTGAAAATATCTACATAATTCTGAAAGCTGACAAGAAAAGATACAAACAAATTTTATACTCAGATTTTTTTTTATTTTCTAGTCGACTTTGCGTTTAAAAGGACATGACATATTTTACTTATATAATTATTCAAAATTATTTCTGTTGTTTTTCTGAAAGTCCTAGTAAAACGATAGTGGTATCAAATGAAAGGGCATATTTTGGGTATTTTGGGCATATTTTTAGAAACGACAAAAAAAGTTCAAATAATGGACTTGGAAACATTAGTCCTTTAGGATCCACGGCAGAAAGTTTTGAAAAATATATTTTGCGGATCTTCCGCTAATTCGTTTGATTTTTAGAACAATTCTAATTCAAAGCTACTCGTCAATAAAAAAATATAAACAATTATGTTAAAAATCTTTTAACAAACTTTGATTTCTGTAAAAAAGAAAATAAAAAAATAACCCTCAATGTACAGTACAAAATAGTTCTAAAAATTAAACTAATTATCGTATAATTTAGATATGAATTACTGAACAGTAAGATCCGCAATATAATATTCTTAATTTTCTACCGTGGATCATAAATGAAATTTGCAAGGCCATTTTTGGAACTGTTTACTTCCAGTTTTTAAAAACAAAAATATTATTTTGGTAGGCCATTTTTGGAACTGTTTAATTCCAGTTTTTAAAAACAAAAATTTTATTTTGGTAGCCCAAAACGTGCCCTTTCACTTCTCCCTCTAGTCGACCTCTCAGAGGTCTTCGTTTATACTAGAGTCGACCTCTCAGAGGTCTTCCTCTATACTAGAGTCAACCTCTCAGAGGTATTTCACTATACTAGAGTCGACCTCTCAGAGGTCTTCGTTTATACTAGAGTCAACCTCTCAGAGGTCTTTCGCTATACCAGAGTCCACCTCTCAGAGGTCTTTCGCCATACTAGAGTCGACTTCTCAGAGGTCTTTCGCTATACTAGAGTCGACCTCTCAGAGGTCTTTCGCTATACTTGAGTCGACCTCTCTGAGGACTTTCGCTATACTAGAGTCGCCCTCTCAGATGTCTTCTCAGAGGCCTTCCTCTTTACTACTAGAGTCGAACTCTCAGGGGTCTCCCTCTATACTATAGTCGACCTCACAGTGGTCTTCCTCTATACTAGAGTCGAACTCCCCGAGGGCTTTCTCTATACTAGAGTCGACCTTTTAGAGGTGTTCCTCTATACCAGAGTCGACCTCTCAGGTCTTCCTCTATACTAGAGTCGACCTCCCAGAGGCCTTCCTCTATACTAGAGTCGACCTCCCAGAGGCCTTCCTCTATACTAGAGTCGACCTCTCAGAGGTCTTCCTCTATACTAGAGTCCACCTCTCAGAGGTCTTCCTCTATACTAGAGTCGACCACCCAGAGGTCTTCCTCTATACTAGAGTCGACCTCCCAGAGGTCTTCCTCTATACTAGAGTCGACCTCCCAGAGGTCTTCCTCTATACTAGAGTCGACCTCTCAGAGGTTTTACTCCATACCAGAGTTGAACTTTCAGAGGTCTTCCTCTATACTAGAGTCGACCTCTCAGAGGTCTTTCTCTATACCAGAGTCGACCTCCAAGAGGTCTTTCGCTATACTAGAGACGACCTCTCAGAGGTCTTCCTTTATACCAGAGTCGAACTCTCAGAGGTCTATCTCTATACTAGAGTCAAACACTAAGAGGTCTTTCGCTATATTAGAGTCGACCTCTCAGAGGTCTTCTTTTATACTAAGGTCGACGTCTCAGAGGTCTTTCTCTATACTAGAGTCGACCTCTCAGAGGTCTTCCT
This sequence comes from Eudasyphora cyanicolor, assembly GCA_963930755.1. Taxonomy (NCBI): domain Eukaryota; kingdom Metazoa; phylum Arthropoda; class Insecta; order Diptera; family Muscidae; genus Eudasyphora; species Eudasyphora cyanicolor. The sequence goes on along the minus strand of OZ005736.1, from coordinate 88,937,716 downwards.
CTATACTAGAGTCTACCTCTCAGTGGTCTTCCTCTATACCAGAGTCAACCTCTCAGAGGTCTTCCTCTATACTAGAGTCTACCTCTCAGAGGTCTTCCTCTATACTACAGTCGAACTCTCAGATGTCTTCCTCTATACTAGAGTCGACCTCACAGAGGTCTTCCTCTCAGAGGTTTTCTAAAGTCTTCCTCTATACTAGAGTCGTCCTCTCAGAGGCCTTCCTCTATACTGGAGTCGATCTCTCAGAGGTCTTCCTCTATACTAGAGTCGACCTCTCAGAGGTCTTCTTCTATACTAGAGTAGACCTCTCAGAGGTCTTCCTCCATACTAGAGTCAACCTCTCAGAGGTCTTCCTCCATACTAGAGACGACCTCTCAGAGGGGTTCCTCTATACTAGAGTCGACCTCTCAGAGGTCTTCGTCAACACTAGAGTTGACCTCTCAGAGGTCTTCCTCTATACTAGAGTCAACCTCTCAGAGGTCTTCCTCTATTCTAGTGTCGACCTCTCAGAGTTCTTCTTTCTCTGTACTAGAGGTCTTCCTCTATACCAGAGTCGACCTCTCAGAGGTCTTTCTCTATAATTGAGTCGACCTCTCAGAGGTCTTCCTCTATACTCAAGTCAACCTCTCAGAGGTCTTCCTCTATACTAGAGTCGACCTCTCAGAGGTCTTCCTCTATACTAGAGTCGACCTCTCAGAGGTCTTTATATATACTAGAGTCGACCTCTGAGGTCTCTCAGAGCTCTTCTTTTATTTCAGATTCAAACTCCGAGGTATTTATCTATGCTCTCGCGATCTTTCTTTAATAGCGTCGACCGAGGGATTTAATTAAAGCTGTAATACTTAATATAGCTGTGATATTTAATATAGTATTATTTATAAAAATGTGTTATTTAATAAATATATGATGTTTATTACGGATGTGATATGTAGTCAAACTGTGATATTTAGTAAAGTTGTGATATCTGACAAATCAAAGATTTTAAATAAAACGGATATTAGTGAAGTTGAGATATTTAGTGAAGCTGTTATACTTAGTGAAACTGTCATATACATCGAACATATGGATTTTTAATAAAAAAAAAGTTTATTTAGTAAATGTGTGACATTTATCATTATATTCCCCCAAATCCTTAACCATTGGACTGCGGTCCCTTTAGTTGTATCTATCCGGTGGACCAAATTGCAAGTTTTTCTCTTTCCTAGTTTTTATTTACTACTTAAACAATTACGATAAAACAAATGTAATACATCTCAGGCGACATTACTACTTTAGTTTGTCTGGTACTTCATTTTCCACCTCCGCCTATTGAAGAACAGAGGACAACAAAAAAGTTTACCTCCTTTTCAAAAAGGACACTGAGGTGGACACTTAAGCTTTTACTACAACATTAGTTGTCTTCATTTGTTCGCCTAAAGGTGTGGTTCGGGGTTCCCTCTTAGTCCTTATATATTTATTATTATTTTGTAATTTTTTTTCTCTCACAAATCTGCTTTTGAAAATGTCATGAGTTTAAATGGCATTTCAACTTTGTGATGACTGTATTGAGGGAGAAATAAAGCCAAGAAATGCATGGTAATGAAAGGCGGGTAATGGAGAGAGAGAGAGAGGAAAAAAGTACAGAAAATAGAAAACAACAGTTTGCAGCATTTTATTGTTATCACTCGCAGATTGTCAACTCAGTGTTGCCAGGGTCGCTCTAGGGGTCTTTATAATTTTTTCCTCGATGCTTCTCGACTTTTATAACTTTTTAACCCTTAACGGGATTTTGATCTAAATTCTTTTTTTTTTGTTTTGTGTTATTCTCCTATGCGTGAGTGTCTGTGTGTTTCTTGTTTTCCTCTTCGTTGTTATTAATAGTTTTGACTTGTGCACAGTTCTGTAGTGGGAAATTTTGCAGTTATTTTTTTGTCATCTCTTTTGGAAATAAAATAAAGTCATTTTCATTCAAAAGTTCTCGAGAACAATGGCGGAAAAAACGCGTATAAAGTTTTGTTTGAATTTACTTTTGCTGTTGTTGTTTTAGACTCCTCCTTTGTTGCGACTAAAACGGAAGAGTATTTGTTTTGCAAACGAAATTTGTCGAAATAAAACGTTATTCCGTGAAATCTCTCCAATTTATTTGGAGAAATGGAAAAAGTTCCGTTTGCAGTTTAGCGAAAAACGCCGGAAAGTGGAGTTTGGGATAAAAGTCTTTTAAGGAGATTTTTCACATTTTAGTAAACGTTTAAACTTTACAAATTTCTGTATTCAACAATTGTTGGAAATAGAGGACAAAAGCAAATGAATCTATCCCTTCGGATTGATTTAGCTTTATGCCCTGGCTCATTGAAAACGATAGGTGAGCATCGTGTGGCAGTTACCGGGACCCAAAACATCACTAATATAGTACAGCATTTTACAGAGTACACTGTATATTGTGGACATCATTGCAAAAATTTAAATTATTATTATTTTTGTGGTAAATATATAATTATATGTAACGGGTGTGACATAGTCTCAATTTGGAGAAGTAATTTTGTCCAGGATTTATTAGCCAACATGCATCCATGAAGCTTGTTTTTTTCTTCGAAAAACAATATTGAAATCGTTTTATTCACTAAATCATATTTATATTGCCGGCTTTTTTTAACGGGTTTACGGTTCCAATAGGGATGATATGATTTTGAAGTGTCGTTTCGGCCATTTGTAATATGTCATGATCTGTCATTTGTTTTTCATTGTATTCAGTAGTGTTTACAATTTCATCATGGAGAGATATACGCAAGAACAACGTTTACAAATTATTCAGTTTTATTATCAAAATAATCGTTCTCCAATTGCAATTTTTCGTGCGCTAAGTCCATTTTATTTTTTAAATCCTTGACACCCATGAGCAATATTTTAGCTCTCGTTAAGAGCTATCTTTTCGCCATTGACCGATTTCCGATCCGACGTACCGTTAAGGAGATAGAGCAAAAATAAACTTTCCGTTCACAATTGAAAATGATGCCAAGTCCATTTTTTTTTAAAAAAAATCCAAAAAAAAAAAACACTTTCCAGCCGACCTACGACCTTGACACCCATGAGCAATATTTTAGCTCTCGTTAAGAGCTATCTTTTTGTCATTGACCGATTGTGGCTACATGCCACACAGCAAATGAAACAATTGAATTGTTGCGAGAAAAATTTGGAGATTCGACTAATTCAAGAAATTGTGATATTGAATAGCCTCCAAGAAGTTGTCATTTAACACCATTAAACTATTTCTTGTGGGGTTATTTGAAGTCATTGGTCTTTCGAAATAAACCAGACTCTCTTCAAGCTTTACAAGTCAATAATGAACGTGCCATTCATGATATACGACTTGATTTAGTGGAAAAAGTGCTCGAAAATTGGGTCCATCGAATTCGTTCCTGCAGAAGAAGTCGTGGAGGCCATTTGAATGATGTTTTATTTAGAACTTAATTGTATCGATTGTACTTCACATAAAATAAAAATCTTTTGAATTTCCTTAACAATAAGTGTTCTTTTTTTTTTAAAAAAAATAATATCACTCTTATACGGAAAACCCTGTATAATAAAAAATGCGTTACCAAAAACAAGTTTTGACATCTTAAAAACTCTTTCCCTTTTATATTAATGTTTATGAAAATGCTATTTTTTATTTTCTACAATGTATTAATTTGTAAATTAGAAAACGCTGTGTGTCCTGCTAGAATATTATAAACAGAACTCTCTTCAACATAATGTTGAAGAGAGTTCTGGATTCTGCGGCTAGACATGGCTTTAAAACAATTTGCCAGCTTTCATTTCTTCTGATGAATGGCTCTCTGATTTAAAATCCACTGGATTACAAATTGTGGACAGTTTTAGAGGACAAGGTCTGCCACAAAAGATACTCCAACATCGATTCTCTTAAGACTGCTTTGAGTCATGCTGTGGACACTTTTCCAAAGGGACGATGTGCGTGCGGCTATTGATGATTGGTCAGTGTGACTTAAGGCATGTGTGAAGGCCAAAGGCGGACATTTCAAATTAATGTTTGCTTTTTATATAGAATACGAGGTATGTACGAAAAATATCGCGAATTTTTAATTTCCGCGGGTTACGTGTATTTGATTTTTGATATTTTTGTAGCGTTATGTTGGTACTCATGTCCCTTACTTATGCTGACAAGGTCGGCCATTTTGAATGCTTAGTTAATTTTTGACAGCTGTAGTGCTTGGATGTGTTTTAACTAGTCTCCGGTTTTTATCTATTTCAGAAAATGGATCAAAGAATCTGCATCAAATTTTGTGTGAAAAACAAAATAAAGTGCGCTGACGCATTCCAAATGACTGTGGAATATGATGAAGCTACCTTGGACCAAAGCAACATTTATCGGTGGTACAAAATGTTCTTAGAGGGCCGAGAAGATGCGAAGGGCAAACAGCGTTCCGAAGGCCCGAGCTCCAGTTTTCTTTGATTGCAGGGGCGTGGTGCGTTATGAGTTCTTGCAACAGGTTAGTACGGTCAATAAAGAATATTACCTGCAAGTTATGCGCAAATTGCGCGAAGCAATCCGCCAAAAACGCCCGGATTTGTGGAAGAACAAAAACTGGCTTTTGCACCATGATAACGCCCCTGCACACACATCTTTGCTTGTGCGAGAATATTTGGCCAAAAACCACACAGTAATGGTGCCGCAGCCACCGTATTTCCCCTAGCCGCCTGTGACTATTTTTTGTTCCCAAAACTGAAAAGGCCCATGAAAGGACGACGCTACGCCACGATTGAGGAGATAAAGACGGCATCGAAGGAGGAGCTGAACAAGATCACACAGAAATATTATTTGAAGTGCTTCGAGGATTGGAAACAACTTTTGGCAGAAGTGTATTATATCCGAGGGGAATTACTTTGAAGGGGACAAAATAGATAATCATGAGTAAATAAATACTTTTTGAAAAAATACAAAATTCGCGATATTTTTGAACATACTACGTATATGTGAATAAATATATACAATAAATTTGATCCAAAAGGTTTCATTACTTTTAATATTATAGTAAAAAATATTATAGTAAAAGTAGAGCATCCAACAATTTTATAATAACTCTATGCAACAAAATTTTTTTTTTGCCTCCGAGACCTAAAAGCTTTTTTGCACGAAAAAAAAACAAAATATATAAAAAATCGCCAAAAATTAGTTTGCCTTATTTTTTTAAAAGCTATGGAAAGAACTATTTGAAAAAAATCTTTGCGTAAATGTATAAAATATGACCCATATTGTAAAAATAGGGAAATTAAAAAAAAAATATTTTTCATATTATTTATTTTGGCAATTTTGTTTGCCACACCACCCAAAAGAAGAGTGGCAAACGTCCATTTTTAATATACTATGGGTACTATAAAAACATTACACTGTACAAAATTTAAAGTATTTGTATGGATTGGAATCAAAGCTTATAAAGCCGTTAACATTTTGTGTAAAATGGTTAATTTGTATGGGAGGTACCCAAACGGGCGGTAACATCGCCCATTTTTTAATGGACTGTAGGTACTATAAAAGCATTACACTCCACAAAATTTCAAGTGTTTGTAAGTGCAGGACTCAAAGTTATAATCCGTTAACTTTTTGTGCAAAATGTTCCATTTGTATGGGTGGTAACAAAAGGGGCGTGCCAATAACGCCCATTTTTCGAGGGGCTATGGGCACTATAAAAGCATTACACTTTACAATATTTCAAGTATTTCTATGGATTGGAATCAAAGTTATAAGCAGTTAATTTTTTTGCAAAATGGTTCATTTGTATGGGAGGTACCAAAAAGGTCGCGGCAACTTCGCCCTAATTAAAAAACGTTTGGGGTCGTTTATCGCAAACATTTTTCTTTGTCTCAAACGCTCTACTTTTCCGTAACGGTTAAAATATTTTAAGTGATTAAAAAAGATTATCGTAAACGTAGTTTCTCTTGCTGTAATCGAACATTTTTTCATTCCAAAATTTTCGTAATTTACGTTTATGGTAAACGAAAAACGTTTACGGAACCATATTGTATGACAACATGATTGAATATTATAAGGAGAGTTGAAAGAACATCTGCACACATTATTCCATCATATAAATAATAAAAAAGTTATAAAACCACACTCTCACAACATGAAAACAAGTCTCGCTCTTTGTTCTCTCAACTCTCCTTATAATATTCAATCATGTTTAAATATAATATGGTTCGGTAAACGTTTTTCGTTTACCATAAACTTAAATTACGAAAATTTTGGAATGAAAGAATGTTCGTTTACAGCAAGAGAAACCAAAGACAAATAGAATATAAGAAGACATTCCTTCAGGCCGAAACGTCAAAATCTATCAGTTACGAACGAATAGGAATGAATTGTAACACGCGAAAAAACAGTATTCCGCGAGCACTGATTGAACTTTTTTTTGCACTTATCGATTAATATTAATTTTTTAATTGTGACAATTACAAAAAAATCGGGAAAACGGTCTGAAAATCCGCGAAAAACCTCACTCGTTGGAATCAAATTCCTATTCGTTCGTAACTGACAATTACTCGCTACAGGAAGGAATGTCTTCTTAAATTATATTGTCTTTGAGAGAAACTACTTCACTTTTGACTACAAATTTGGATATATCGTCGGCTTAATGCTATTTTGTTCCATACGCCAATTACAAGATATCGGCCAAATAGTAGGGTTTGTCGGGGAGCTCCCGGGTACATTTTGTCTAAAAATAGGGAAATTTTTTATTATAAACATAATTTTATAGAACATATTAAATATCATAATGCAAACAAATTATTCTTATGCGACAAACGTTCTCTCATTTATTGATAAACTGACTTTGGTTGTGACAAACACAATAACCGTTTGCCCCAAACGTTTCACACGGTTTTTAAAAAATATAAATCATTTACGATACGTACACAAACCGTTTGCTATAAACGTTTCCTCGGGTTTTGGGATAAATCACAAACATAGACCACAAACGAAATTAGTTTGTCTAATTTTTCGTCTGGGAGTAACGAATTTTTTTCTTTGCGTGTAGCAAGGAGGCTAGCTTTTAAAATATGGAACAAATTTTTTTCTAATTTTTATGGTTTTTGATCGTGCCAACAAAAAACATTTTTTAAAAAAAAATAAATTTTTTCTAATTGTTTTAACAACAGTTACTAAACTTCGGTTTTCACATGAAAATGTCATTACTAACATTTGCAGTCCTCATAATTTCCTCTAATTTAGCGTGTATCCCTGTATTATGTATTAACGAGCATATACTAAAATATGGTCCAAATACACTATGCAACAAATGAAAACATTTTGAAAAATACATGGATTTGACAGTATAGGTTCGATTCTACTACCAAAGGGTAGTATAACCCTATACTCGGTTTGGCGAAATTGGTGACCGATTTTTTTCTATGAGCCTTCAATGTTTCTGAAAATCAGTGGGCCCCTCAAAAAAGGTGTCATCAGCTTTTTACCAACAAATAATTCAGACATGGTGATATCGTTTAACTATATTTGGCAATAGCGAAAACTCAGATTCAAGCCACTTTCGGAATATACTTATAGGACAGGGGCGCTTATCTTATATTAGACAAAAGTATGATTTGATCGTTTTATTTGTAGCAGGGTATTTTGTGCTTTATGAACCTTTTCCAAACCTATTTAAACCCAGGTCAAAATTTGAATTTAAATTCATCTTCAAACGATGTAGTATACTAAATCACGACTATTTATATTTTATTTATAATGAAAAAATATAATTTTTCTTAATCACTATGTCACCTATTGCTGTGAAATTATAAATCCCTATGTTTGAATACTCCCATCTCACTTTTCAGACAAACCGCGCAACCAATTATTTAACCTTAAAGCATTCTTAAAAACAAGACTCTTCCTAAGTATACGATCAAACTTTTAGCCAATTAATCTACTGTCTTCTGCCTTCAAGGCAAACAAAAATTAAATTTCTTAATTTCCCCATACGACCAAAAGAGAAAAAGAAACAAATCATCAACGTCTTCAGTCGTCCTTGTTGTTGTGGTCCTTAACGTCAACGTCAACCCGTCATCGTGAATAATTTAAGTTGATTAAGACATATAATTTCGTAAAGGAGCCACAGCCAAATGTCGAACGTGTCGTTCACCCGTTCTCGTGGTGCGTGTCTCAGGAGACATTCAACGCCAGCCGTTACCACTCAAGGACAAAAATGTGGAAGAAGATGACACAGACACGAGCGAACACACACACACACACACGGCCAGGGAAAGCCGAGCCCGGAAAGAGTGTCATTTGAATATTTATAAAGTCAAATTTCTAATCAAGGAAAACCCGGTAAGGATACACACGCACGCGCCATCTTAGCCACATGTCCTTTTGGGTTACCCCATTCCCAACCCGTCGATTATCTTTCACTCCAATGGGTGGGAAGATGAGCACACGCACAAGGATTTCTAATTAAGTTTAAGGTGTAATAAGTCATCTTATGTTGTTTGAGGACATCGCATTAGTATGAAGTAGATATCATCATCTCCACGTACGTTATAGTCCTCGACGTCGTCCTTCTTGGTTTGGCCTTTGGGGGAATTTCAATATATTTGTGTGATAAACTGAAAATTTAACTAAATATGTAGAATGTGGGGAAATATTTTTATGTTCTAGTTTAAATATTTTTCCTCTGTCATTTTGGTTAATGAACTAATTTGAAAAAAAAAAAAAACTTAACGGCAAGGAAATGAAATAGAAAACGGAAACGAGAAGAGAACACCTATGTTTTTAGGATGGGGGAAACCCTAAATCAGCCATTAGTCCTCGTTTATGGGAGATATGATATTTTATGGCCTGTAACGAGGTTGGTATAAAAAAATTCTACAAATGTCTTTTTATTTGCAGACATACTCGTACAGAACGAGCAGAAAGTGTTTTTGTTTATTTTTAAAATCATTTTCTTTCGATATTTAAAAAAAACATATTAATTTCTATCAATAAATTGGCCAGAAACAACAACAACAAATAATTTCCACAAAAGTTGGTGTCAAGACAGTTTTTTTACACTTCTTTTTGACGGGTCCATACTTCGATCTGGAGAACATTCGTGAAAATTTGTTGATACCATTCTGTAGTGCAACTTGCCGGCAATATAATACATATTATAACAATAAAGAGCAGTTTTCTGCACTAAAAAATCTAAAGTCAAAACACTTTCTTGAGAGACTGGTTGTATGAATAGATTACACTATGCAACAAATAAACACTTTTTGAAAAATACACGGACTTGACAGAATAAGTTCGATTCTACTACCAACAGGTAGTATAACCCTATACTCGGTTTGGCGAAATTGGTGACCAATTTTTTTTTTATGGGCCTCCGAAGTTTTTAAAAATCGGTGGGCCCTTCGAAAAAAGTGTCATCAGCTTTTGTCCAACAACTAATTCAGACTTGGTAATACCGCTTAACTATATATAGCAATATTTTAGCTAAGAATATGCTGAAAAAAGTTTCTTAACATTTAAAGCGCAAAAAAATTTTTTTTAGATACTTTTTGGAAAAATATTTTTTGTTTCACAAAGCTCAAAACTTAACAGAAACACCAAAAAAAATTTCAAATTCCTGTTCTTGCAGCAATGTTAGTCATACGATCTAGTGGTCGAAGCAATAACGATACCAGTACAGAGTGTTTGTGACAGGAATTTGAACTTTTATTTGGTGTTTGTGTTAAGTTTTGAGCTTACGTGTTTTCTGACACGTATAGTAAAATTTTATGGCCAACTTTTTTGTACAACATTTCATTCCCGCCCTCTCCATTTTAAGGGGTGTTTTTACGATTTTTACTAATAGGGCCAAAAATTACAGTTATGTGGGGGGCTAGAGAGTTAATATGTTCCACAAAAATATTGGCCTTAATATTTTCTATAAATTTGCAGAACATGCCATACACCAAGAAAAATATATTTGTTACATAATAATGAAATACTAAAAATTTTTAGGTACAATGTGTTTTTTGATATATTTGGGGTACCTAGACACGTTCAGATAGTATTGATATGTTCACAAAAGTTGTTCAGGCTGTACATAACATATTCTGATGTATTATGGTATATTTTTTTTTAATTTTTCTTCAATTCTTTCAATTTTCTTTGAAGTTACCTTTGCACGAATTAACGTTAATTCTTGCGAAAAAAAGGCAAATTTCTATGATTTTTTTTGTAAGGAAACGGTTAACAATTTTTGATTGAAACCAATGGTACATTAAAGTATAACTTTCGGAGTTTATCGTGTAAAATTTTCATAAAAAAATATGGCAACGACAGCATTTATGCGAAAGCGTCTCGAAAAAAAGTTGAATTGCGGTGCCCCTCATAACTCTATTCCGGATCACCTAAAATTAACGCCCATTTTGCACAGGGCTATAGGCACTATAAAATCATTACACTGTACATAATTTTTAGTATTTTTATGCACTGGTATTAATGTAATAAGCTGTTACCTTTTGGTGCAAAATGGTACCTTTGTGTGGGAGGTACCAAAAGGGGCGTGGCAATAACGCCCATTTTCCACTGGACTGTAGGCACATTACACTGTACAAAATTTCAAGTATTTTTATCCACTGGTATTAATGTTATAGGCTGTTAACTTTTGGTGCAAAATGGTGCATTTGTGTGGGAAGTACCAAAAGGGGTGTGGAAACTTCGCCCATTTTTCTCGAGTTGATAGCGACTGATAAACTAATACTACGTGTGGAATTTCAGAAGATTCGAATAAGTATAATAGTAGTTATTAAAGAATCCATATTTCACAACATTTTAACTCTTTGTGGGGGAGGTAACAGAAGGAGTGGACCAATTTGGTCCATCTTCGAACTTAGCCGGGATAGAAAAAAAAATATTTCCACATACCAAATTTGAAGTCAATCGGTTACTCCTTTCGAGAGTTATCGTGAGCACCAGCCCGCAGACAGACGGACGGACGAACATTTCTCATTCGACTTAAAATGACCCAAAACGAATATGCGCCGAACATACTTAGGGTCCTAGATCACTCCTTCGATGTGTTACACTTTTGGCCGTAGCAAAATGTATATGTATACCCTTCGTATCACTAAAGAGAGGGTAGAATTGTTAGATATTCGTTATAGCCAGGTAACTCTGTCGAGTTTTTTTCGAAATTTAAATTTTTCAACTTTTGCGAACACTTTGAAGTGAAAGATGCGATTTTTGCGAGAAAACATCGACTAATTGGTTATTGTTAAATAAAAAAAAAATAGTGTTAAAAATTTCAAAAGGATTGGTTCAGCAGTTTTTGAGTTATGAGGGGCACTGTCTTTGAAAATATGGGTTGTGGGAAAAACGCTTTAAAGTTTTTTTGATGTACGGAGTCACGTATGAGGCGCGGTTGCTTATACTGCTGTATCTTTGTCAGTTTTGCTCCGATTCACCTCAAATGTTCACACAATATTCTTGAAAGGTTATCTATTCAGAAAAAATTTAAAAAAAATGGAAGAAAAAAGTTTATAAATATATAAAGGGTCTGCCAAACAACTTTTTTTTTGAAAATGCTATAAAAAAACTACTGAATATTTTCTCAATTTTTTGAAAGTACAATCCTTCCGGTTAATAATGGAAAATAATTTCATTCAAATGGCTGCCTCGGCTGGCCATGCAGTAGCCTACACGATCGGTCCAATTTTTAAGCACATTATCGATTATGTGCAGCTGTATTTCACCAATGGCTTCACGAATATTGTTATTTAAAGCTTCAATTGTCTCTGGCTTGTCGGCGTAACGCTTATCTTTGAGGGCACCCCACAAATAATAGTCCAACGGTGTCAAATCGCAGCTCCGAGGTGGCCAAACGACATCAGCTCTGCGGCTGATAATGCGATCTTCAAAAACAGAACGCAAAACATCGACTGTAGCTTCGGTTGTGTGGCACGTAGCGCCGTCCTGTTGAAACCAAATGTTGCCAATATCCTCCTCTTCAATTATTGTGAACAAAAATTCAAAATCGGCATCTTCTTCTTCGGCATATTTCCCAGCGTTGTTCAAGCGTATACACAACCATATTCGTTCAGCGGAAGGATAAAACTAATCATCAGTCAAATCAGACATGAGCTAAGTGTTACCTTTCACGAAATAAGCACTAGTTGAAAAAAAACGTTAGATGGCGTACCCTTTATATTTATATATAAACTTAAGGGATTATAATTGGATTCCTGCTCATACAAACACTTCAAATTTTGGGGACTGTAATACTTTTATAGTACCTATAGTCCCGTGAAAAATGAGCGTTATTGCCACGCCCCGTTTGGTACCTCCCATACAAATGGACCATTTTGCACAAAAAGCTAACGGCTTATAACTTGGATTCCTGCACATACAAACACTTTAAATTGTGTACCGTGGAATGTTTTTATAGTATCTAGAGTCCAGAGAAAAGTGACCGTTATTGGCACGCCTCCTTTGGTCCCTTCCACACAATAGGACCATTTTGTACCAAAAGTAAACAGCTTCTAACTTTAAAATCAGCACATACTTTAAAGTTATTAAATGCAATTTAAATTGATGATAATTTAATTACGATAGAACAAAAAAATATAAACAAATTTAGGAACATTTTTTTTGGGACTCAAGAGGGGATTCATAAGTCGATTTACCCGACTGAACTTTCTTACTTGTTGTATATATTTATTGACATATATTGTATACAAAAAGCACGCACTCATTCGAAATGTCCGCCTTTGGCCTTCACACATTCCTTAAGTCACACTGACCAATCGTCAATAGCCGCACGCACCTCGTCCCTTTGGGAAAGTGTCCACAGCACGAATCAAAGCAGTCTTAAGAGAATTGATGTTGGGGTATTTTTCAGACCTTGTCCTCTCAAACTGTCCACAATCCGTAATCCAGTGGGTTTATATCAGGGCTGCCAGAGAACCATTCATCAGAAGAAATTAAAGCTGACAAATTATTTTAAAGCCATGTCTGGGTCATTTTAGCCTTATGTGCTGGCGCAGAATCATACTCGAAAGCCCATGCCAGGTTTTTCAATATGGAACGGTTAAGTGGTTAAGCTTCCAAAGCGGTTTCTTGGTAATTTTTGGCCAATGTTTTGACCCCTTGTTCACAGAAATGCCAGTCAGTGCTCCCATCGTAGGAGAAACCCCATCAAACCAAGAAAAATTTTATCGTCTTAAATATAAAAAATAATAATAATTAAAATCATATAATCTTGGATCGAAATATATACTTGGAGGATTGACAACCAATGATGGCTTGGAATACTTAGAAATTTTAAATGATTGGTTTAAAACATAAGATATTGCTGCATTTGGTATCATAACTAGGAGGTTCAAAACAAAAAAAAAACAAAAAAAAAATTTTAATTCGAAAAATTCAACAAAAGTTTCGAAAATCTTTTTTAAATAAAATATATTTGGAGAAATTCCTAAACAATCATTTTATTTGTATTCAAATACATATTTTATTTGAGAAATTTAGTTTGCAAATATTATATGTTGTAACATATTATTATATTGTCTTGCTATCAGCCTCTCCCAGTTCTTTACAAAATATGATTAATGCTTTAGAAATGTATTGTGTAACATGGGATTTGAAAGTTAATCTATCCAAGTCGAAAATAGAAGTTTTCCGCAAGGGCCCACGAATATCCTCTAATTTAAAGTGGTGTTATAGAGAAAATGACATAGAAATTGTCAATTGCTATACATACCTCGGAGTTGATTTGACATATAACCTGTCCTTTAAAAAACATCTTCAGAGAAAACTATCTGCTTCCAAAATCGCTATTAACTCATCTTGGTCGAAATACATAAGTCATTCAAAAATTTCCAGAGACAATAAATTAAAAATTTTCGAAGCTCGCTCAAAATCCATAATGTTATATGCTGCACAAGTATGGAGCTATGAAAGATTTGAAGATGTGGAAAAGTTACTTCGGTTTTATTTAAAAAAATTACTGCTCTTGCCAAACAATACCCCAAACTATGTCTTATACATAGAAACCGGCCTAAATACTTTATTTACTTCAACTTTAAAAATGCACTTTAGCTACATTGAAAAATTATTGAATCTTAGTCCTGATAGATTACCGCGAATATTAGCTGAAGAAGTAATAGCATTGAATGTCTCCTGGGCAAAAGAATGGACAAATTTATGTAATACATTGGAATACCCTCTGCCTAACGACGGTACTCCTATATGTGTATACTGGAGGAGAATAATATATGCTTTGCAAATGAAAGAACGTAACGATTTTTGCTTAAATGCTTCTAATTCTCAATTCCACGACCTCTATTGTCAACTAAATTATAACGTAACGCCTAAACTAACCGCTAAATTATCTACTCGTGCTACCAGTTTAATTATAAAAGCTAGATGTGGTCTCCTTGATCTAAATGCAAGATGTTTTAAAGACAATACAGATGGAATATGCACACTTTGTAACATGGACGAATCAGAAAATACATTCCACTTCATTGGTATTTGTCCTATTTACCGCGAATTTAGAATTGTGTACCTTGGCCAAATTATTCTCAACAAAAATGAAGTTATTAATATACTAAATGGCACGAATTTCCTCAATTTGTATAAATATATAGAAATTTGTTCTCAATATAGAAAATTAATTCTTAATGAATTCAATATCTAAAATGTACATATGTATATACATTTAAATGTCACTCCGGCTCACAGCAAATATGCTACGCCGAAAATAGATTATAATAATGTTACTATCTATATTTTAATACTGTTATAACTAAGAATCTATTAATAAATAATAATAAATAATACATATTAATATACGAGTTCCAAATATATTTTATTGATTTTCAAATAAAATGTATTTGCTCAGAAATATATAATATTTAAAAATTAGTGTTCCAAATATATATTCTTTCTATTCAAACATATCAAAAAAGCCGATTTTGCCCCGTGCACGGTCGTCCATATATCCACCATATCATTTCGTTTGTTAAGTTTTTCTTGCAGGGTACAATTTGTTTCATTTGTGAACAAGATTTTTTTGTGCAAGTTATCAGCGTGCTTCACCAAAAGACGTTTGCATTTTTCTTTTCTATTTTAAGCTTCTATCTAAAGCTTTTATAAAGACAACAAATGTCCTTTGCGGCCTTTGAAAGTTCCACACGGGGCAAAATAGCCTTTTTTGATATGTTTGAATCGAAAGAAAATATATTTGGAACACACATTTTTAAATATTATATATTTCCTAGCAAATACATTTTATTTGAAAATCAACAAAATATATTTGAAACGCATATATTAATAGATTACAACAAAATATATTTGCAAACTAAAATTTTCAAATAAAATATGTGTTTAAATACAAATATAATTATTGTTTAGGACTTTCTCCAAATATATGTTATTTAAAAAAAATTTAAAACTTTTGTTGACTTTTTCGAATTTCAGATTTAATTTTTTTTTGGTTCCGAGTTTAGCTTATGTTATTAATCAATCATTTAAATTTCTGAGTATCCTAAGCCATCATTAGTTGTCAATTCTCTAAGCATTGATCCAAGATTATACGATTTCAACAATATTCTACACGGGGCAAAATCGTCTTTTTCGATATGTTTGAATCGAAAGGAAATATATTTGTAACACAAATTTTTAAATATAATATATTTTTGAGCAAGTAAATTTTATTTGAAAATCAATAAAATATATTTGGAACGCTTATATTAATATATTACAACAAAATATATTTGCAAACTAAATTTCTCAAATAAAATATGTGTTTAAATACAAATAAAATTATTGTTTAGGAATTTATTCAAATATATTTTATTTAAAAAAATTTTCAAAATATTTGCTGAATTTTTAGAATTTTAGTTTAAATTTTCCCTTAGTTTCGAATTGTACCTCCCAGTTACAATAGCATATGCAGCATTAACTTCCGTTTAATCCAATCATTTCATTTCTGATTTAGTATTCCAATCCTCCAAGTAATTTATTTTGATCTAAGATTATACGATTTCTATTATTATTTATTATTATTTTTACGAACTAATAGCCAATAAATAGTCAAGCTCGAGGTCATAATTTTAATTGTTATTAAAACATTTTATTTAATTTCCAATATTTCGCAATTGCTTTAAATTGCTTCATCAGGGAAAACTACAATAATATATAAAACAGAAAAAATATATAAAAGAATATACTTGTAAATATCACAGTTAACTTATTCTAGATTAAAAAAGGTGTATAAGTACATTTAAAACGATCACTTACATAGAAAAAACAACAACACTAAAAACTTCTAAAAAAAACTTTGAATTAGTAAAAAATTAACACAATTAACGACTTTTCTGAATTCTTTAGTGCAAATAAATATTTGTTTCGGATATACTTGTCCCAAAATAAAAACATATTGGGATGTAAACAAAGATTTGTTTAGAATTACATTTCCCCAAATATATATTTTTTGTATGTACCCAATATTATATGTTTAGAGTGTACGCTAAACATATATATGTTTCACGCAGAATATGTTTGAGACAATATACTACAGAAGCGATTTTTTTTTCAGCGTGTATGGAAAATTGTATTTAATGTTGTATTTTATATTTTATGGACCCTGTTGTACGTGTCATACCAATGGTGGGGACATTAGAAGTCACCGCCAATAATAATTTGACTTCACGCCAGGCATATTTTTTACATTTTTGGTATACCTTTTATGGGTTTTGCCCATATGTCCCATAGGTCGTTAAAGCTTTTTTCAGCTCGTAATAAACATTAAGAAGGCCCCTTCTTTATGCAATAATATCTTAGAATTAACGAAACTCTTAAATTTTCATTTCAGCTGGGAAATGTCATTATTTTAAAGATAAAGACGTCTTTGGCGACAAATCGTTAAAATTTTGACAACACGAGCATGATAAATGTAGACAAATTTCCTGACCGATCATGCCTGCCTCTTTGCCCATATTCACTCACTGATACATGGTATTGTCGTCGCTATGTCTGTCTATCTATCTGTTCGTCTGTCCGTCCGTCAGTCCATCTGTCCGGAGTTTATGTTAATATGATATAAACTGAAAATTTTACTAATTTACATGGTGTATTGCGCCACCATATGAATGATGTGTGTATTGAGCCTTCAGGCAATTCCGGCAACAACAACAACTACAGCGACGACAAAAATTGTGACAGTCACAGCATTTCCTCTGAACATATCCGTACAGCTCTGAGGGTCCTTTGGTAACTTCTCCCCACATTCTCACTCACACACAGTCCTTTCCCTAGGGTTTGTTTAAAAACTAACAGCAAAACGAGCGACAGCCCTTAAGGTTAAATGTAAAAACAAAATAATAAAATAAAAATATAAATATCTGCAGTAAAATAAGTTTAAATGATGTTAATTCAAATATAAACTCCCGAACATATACTCGTTCTCTCTCAAACACAGACGAATTCATAGACACACGAGTGTGTGTGTGTGTGTGTGAATGGATGACTAAAGCATACCTAAAAAGGACCTTTATATAAAAACAATATGTTTATAAATTCACTCACTCCCTTTGTTTTTTTTTGGGGGGCGACAAATGTTTGTTGACGAAAGGAACCAAATATCCTGCGGAGGATTTTTAAAAAACTGTTAGTTGTTTCCGTAGCCGATAATCTCTCTGTTGTAAGTGAGTATATGTCCTTCGAAAGTTTTAGATGGTTAGGAATAATCCTTACTTAAGGCATTTTAAAGTATGCACCCATACTCACGTATACGCAATAACAGGAACAACAGAGTACGAGTGTGTTTGTGTATTTGTGAGTAGAGAGGAAGTTTGTCATTTGTATGGATAAATCTATGTACTCTCGGTGGTCAGATCTCAACTCTGCCAAAGTGCTGCCAATGTACTGACAATGACAGATTATTAGAAAAAGGTGAATTATCGGTTCAGACGATTGCAAAAAAACCCTACAATTTCATATATTACAATATAGTTTGAAAATATTTATAGACAGGATTGTCAATAACAAAATTTTATAGACATTATTGCCAATAACATATTGCTCTGACAATGGCGCCATTGTCCGATGTATAAACTTCGCACATCTAACAGTGTCTTACAGTGTACTGACGATGGTTTTTCTGCTATAGTTGAAAGACAAAAATTCCAGACAAAAATTGTAAGTTCAAACGGTTTAATTTTTTTTTTTTTGATATTTTGCTGACAAATTTTAAGATCTGATCAACACACGCGCAAAAACGTTTGGAGGTCGTTTATCGCAAACATAGTTCTTTGTCTCAAACGCTTTACTTTTCCCGTAACAGTTTAAATATTTCCAGACAATGAAAACCTTTATCGTAAACGCAGTTTCTTTTGCTGTACTCGAAAATTCGTTCATTCCAAAATTGTCATAACTTACGTTTATGGTAAACGAGAAACGGTTAAGGAGACACATTGCATTTAAACTTGATTCAAGTTGGAAGAACAAAGAGCGTAAATTTTATTTGTCTTATACAATTTTTATATTTTTTAAATAATAAAGGTTTTCCATTAAGGACATAACAATTTTTTACATTCATAAAACACAGAATATTTATGATATAGAGTTCAAATTTATTCCAGGTGTTGTGCAAATGTTACATTTTAAGAATGAAATTCGATTTCGGTCATGTGACCAACGCGAGTCCGTCTACAGCGATCTATTCTTTGGACCCAATTTCCCACCACTCTTGCACACATTTCGAACGGAACACACATTTCAACTTCGCGTTGGATGTTGTCTCTGATCTCATCTAAAGTGGTTGGCTTGTTGACATAGACCAATGACTTGATGTGGCCCCATAAAAAGAAATTCAATGGCGTTAAATCGCGTGAACGAGGTGGCCATTCGACCGGACCATTTCTCGAGATGACATGTTCACCGAATTCTTGACTTATTCCATCTTATTCTTGGATATATACAAATTTACTAAAATTATTTTTCCAAAAAAATTTCATTTTTCTAATGTGCCATAAGTGTCTTCGCCGAAGGTGCAACGTGAATCGGCTTTATTTTAAATCAAAAATTGCTGTCCGCATCTTATAACCTATTTGGGTTGTCTGCAATCTAAATATATATCTTAAAAGAATATTCGTACAGTCTACCTTATGGATATAGCATTGTTTTCTTCATGACATCCAAATTTGTCCAAGTTTCTCCAAATTTTCGCAACAATTTATTTTTATTCAGAACTGTTAAGACTTCTGCAGAAAAACATTAGTGAATATGAACTTAATTTCTAGAAACGTTTTTCTTTTTAAATCCTCCTCCACCTCCTCTCTACAGTCCTCCCTTTTCCAAAAACAAAATCATTTCATATTATCATTCAGTTCGCCTTTCAACTTGTGTTTGTACGATGAGATTGTGTGACCCCTATTCACAAAGCGATGCGCATTAAATATGGATGAGTCTAAGAAGAAAGGACACCACACTCAAGCGTCCCACATTTTGCATTCCACTTCAGCTCCGTTGGAAAGGCTGAGGCGGACGGTTGGCGACAACGCTATGTCAAAAGCTTTACAAGTGTATCTGCAGTGGTGTGGACAAGATGGTGGTCGGTGGGCGGGCAGCCGGAAGGGCGGTTAGTTGGTTGGTTTTCTTGTCGCTTTATTTATTTATCCTTTCTCACAATGCAGAGGGGGTGGAGGAGGGAGAATCGGTATGGGCTTGGGACATTATGTGTTTCGCTTGGATCACTCTAGTATATTTTATTGATTTTTGTCCCCCTTTTGAAAGAGGTGCACTCTAGTACTACAGAACTTAGCTAAATGATGGCATGTGTAGAGTACAAAATCACCTTTTTGTTTGCGCTGCAATGCACTTCCGACTTCCCATGAAATACTCTATGTGAATATTTATTTTCATCATTATTCCCCACCGTGATGGTCATGAGTTTCATTTTTACATTATCTGGGAACATGCTATCCATGTGACCGTCCCCTCTCCATGTCTACACCAAGTCCAAGTCTACACTTTTTGTTAAAAATAAACATTAGCAAAGGTTTAGTTTAACGACTAGTGCTTTGTTTTAATATTAATTGTGCAGTGGTGCTATCACAACCTTGGGAATTGCGATTAAAGCAGCGAAAGGAAAAAACGAGGGGAGTGAATGGCTATTTTTGCAAGCCAATGAAGTGTCCTTGTCAAAGGCTAATGGATCGCTTATTTAAAAAAAATTGAGAACAATTTAAAATTGAAGAAAATAAAAAATCTAAGAACACTATTGTAACAAAATTTATTTATATTAATTTTTAAAATATATGCACTACAAATATAAGAACCCAATTGTCATTGATTTTGCAATAAATCATTAAGATCATTAATGTTTGTACATACATTTAAGCTAATTTATAATAAGCGTGTTTTCGTTACACCATAAGTGCTTAATTTGTATGGGGAGCTAAGCACTTTTAAGCACTATTAGTTCCCGATGAAGTTTGGTGCTTGTGTTCATGTCTTAATCGAGTATGATGTTGCCAGATTGGGCACCCTATATTTACCAACATGGCATCCCATTTTTGGAGAGATTGTTACCAATTATTGTGAATTAACGGGAAAAAGAAGAACAAAAATGGGAAATTATTTTAATATTTGCAAAAGAGTGTAAACAATTGAACAAAGAATAGTAAATATATGTTTTATAAATACTTTTCACGAATTTGTCTGTTTCGCACTGTTCTTTATTCGCAACTCATGACGCCATTGCTACCAGATAGTGAAAATCCGCCACTTATTGCTTATGTGTGAGCTAGTGGAAGTCAGTTGTTTTCGTTGCAAAGTGCTAAACTAAAACTGCTAGCTTGTAACGAAAACATGCCTATTGTATAGTATAAAGTAAATTATTTATAGTTTAAGTATAAAATGTCCATATCTTAATATTTTATTACGTTTGATTCAATGTCATTTATTTTATTTACTATTGAAACACCTTTTTATGCTCACCACAAAGAATGAGGATATACTAACTTTGTCTTCCGTTTGCAGCACCTTGAAATATTGATCTGCGACCCCATAAAATATATATATTCTAAGACGATTTAGCCATGTCCGTCTGTCCATCTGTTCAAATCACGCTACAGTCCGTAATAATAGAGCTAGATTGAGCAAGTTTGGTAGAAATATTTCTTATAGTTACAGGACGTGTGGGATTGCAAATGGGCCATATCAGTCAATGTTTTTATAAAGCTCCCCATAGAGGTCGCTCCAAAATACCCTTATTTAAGCCATAAATACCATATTTTTCAGATGAAGGGTTTGGCTAAAGAATTTGAGGTCTAAATTTTGACTAAAAATTGCAACGTTAGTTGTTTTAATAATTTGCTTAAACAAAAAGGATCGTTTCGTAATTTGCTCCATATCAAAAGATTTTTCCAGTAATAGAACTGAATGCAATCAATGGTGGAACTTAACGCTTTTACAAGTTAAGCGTTTAACTGTAATTTTATGAAGGGTAAATTTTTAAAACAATTTAAAGAAGGGATTGATCGATTTTCAAAAAATTTTGTAATTTTAAAGAGACATTACCCACAGTAATGTTAGGTTTTACACGGGGCAAAATCGCCTTGTTTGATATGTTTGAATCGAAAGAAAATATATTTGGAACACAAATTTTTAAATATTATATATTTCTTAGCAAATAAATTTTATTTGAAAATCAATAAAATATATTTGGAACGCATATATTAATATATTACAACAAATTATATTTGCAAACTAAATTTCTCAAATAAAATATGTGTTTAAATACAAATAAAATTATTATTTAGGAATTTTTCCAAATATATTTTATTTAAAAAATATTTCCAAAACTTTTGCTGAGTTTTTCATATTTCAATTTTTCTTGGGTTTCGAATTGTACCTCCCAGTTATGATACCATATGCAGCATTACCTTCTGTTTTAAATCAATCATTTCAAATTTCTGAGTATTCCAAGCCATCATTAGTCGTCAATCCTCTAAGTACTTTATATTGATCCAAGATTATATGATTTCAATTATTATTTTTTACGAACATTAAAAATTTCTAAAAATTTAACTTTGAATTACTGAAAAATTTGAGACAATTTATGTATTTTATGAATACTTAAATGCAAATAAATATTTGTTTCGGAAATAATGGTCCCAAATAAAAACATATTGGAATGTAAACAAATATTTGTTTAGAACAACATCTTCCCAAATACACAATTTTTGTGTGTACCAAATATTACATGCTTAGAGTCTACCCCAAACATATATATGTTTCAAGCCGAATATGTTTGGGACAATATACTACAGAAGCGATTTTTTTTCAGCGTGTAATTTAATTTATTAATTATTTCTATAATAACGCCATGCAACAAAACTAAAATATCTACTTTGTTGTTAAATAAGAAATTAAAATTGTATATCGGACAAATTTTTTTAGTGATAAATTTTCAAGATATATTGTTATGAAAAATTCTTATGTTATGTTTGGAAATTGTTTGGTGACAAACAAGTCTTATAGATAAGTTTTTGAAGAAACCTTCTTAGAAAATGTATTAAAGAACTTTTCATACACAACATTTTTTAAACAAAATTTTCTTAGAAACATTCTTATAGAATTTTTTTTGCAGAATGGTTTCTCTTTCAGTTTCATTGATCTTTAATCCGAGGTCATTGAACTGCAATTGGGGGTAAGTTACCTTTGATCCGTATCATTGAGTCGAGGTCAATGACCTTTACTCGGGGTCAATGACCTTTGAACCCACGTCACTGAACTTTAGTCCGTGACCATCAATCCGATGTCATTGATCTTTAATCCGGCACCACTGGCCTTTATTCGGTGCAGTGTTGCCAGACGAATTTGGTCCAAAATCGTCAAAATGAGGTCACAAAAATCGTCAAGTCGTCAAAATCCCTTTCCGAAATCGTCAAAAAATCGTCATTCCATAAATCCACTATTTACATACAGATGTTGAGCCATTTAGGCTAAGGTAGCGCTTCAGATACAGATGTGATATTGGGAACCGTTCTCACTATGTATGTCATATTTAAATTAACATTATTTAACTTAATGATTAAAAGATATTGTTGATAAGGATAATAACGTATTTCATAAGTTAGTTATTCTTTTGTTCCACCATAAGTTTGTTATTGAGTTCACAATATTGCAATGCTAATGTGAAAACGATAGGATAATCGATAAGGATAATCTTATAATATTAGGCACATTTTCTAAAATTACTAAAAAATGTCAACCCAAAGGATGAAGAAAAATGTAAAAGCGAAAAAATTTACAAAGTCTTAATATTAAAGAAATCTGTTACGTTTTCTTATTTTTTTCACATCAATAAAAATCGTCATTTCAGGGCAAAAATCGTCAAAATGTCATTCCCAGTTTTTGACCTTCAAAAATCGTCAAAATGACGATAAATCGTCATTTCTGGCAACACTGATTCGGTGTCAATGATTGATGGGTATCATTGACTCCAGGTGAGTGACTTTACTCGGAGTCAATGACCTTTCCTAGGGGTCAATGACCTTTGAACCAAGGTCACTGACCTTTGAACCAAGGTCACTGACCTTTAGTCCGTGACCGTTAATAAGCTGTCATTAATATTTAATCAGGCACCACTGACCTTTATTCGGTGTCAATGACCTTCAGTCAGTGACATTTCATCGATGTCAATGACCGAGGTCACTAAACTTTAGGCCGAGGTCATTGACCTTTAACCCGACGCCATTACCTTTATTCAGGTTCATTTACCTTTGTAATGAAATTTAATCTAAGGGCATCTACCCTTAATCCGGGTTCGCTGACCTTTATCTCGGGTTTACTGACCTTTATTCCGAGGCGAATTACACCGGCCGACAAAAACTAACTTTTTTCTTCGTATTCTGTTTTAAAGCATTGATTCTGATGCTGGACAACAAAAAATGACGAAATATCCATTCCTAGCTTTTAAAGTTTTTTTTGTAAATTTTACATCGATATGAAAGTTTTGAAGTTAAAACATTACTAAAGAAGCTACAACTTTTTAAATTATGCGTTGATTTTCTTCAGAATGGTGTCATTTAATTCACAACTGATCAGACTTTACGATAAAATCATAAAATAATAACAATTGTGCATTTTTAGATTGTTTAATGTGGCTTTTATTTGAATATTATTAAAATTTTCTGAACAAATAGAAATAGAACGAGGTAATTGAACTTTAATCCGAAGGCATTCACCTTTAACCAATGACCTTTTATACGGGTCCCATATCATTTAATCGGAGGGTCTCTGACCTATGTCCTATGTCCTATGTCCTATGTCCTATGTCCTATGTCCTATGTCCTATGTCCTATGTCCTATGTCCTATGTCCTATGTCCTATGTCCTATGTCCTATGTCCTATGTCCTATGTCCTATGTCCTATGTCCTATGTCCTATGTCCTATGTCCTATGTCCTATGTCCTATGTCCTATGTCCTATGTCCTATGTCCTATGTCCTATGTCCTATGTCCTATGTCCTATGTCCTATGTCCTATGTCCTATGTCCTATGTCCTATGTCCTATGTCCTATGTCCTATGTCCTATGTCCTATGTCCTATGTCCTATGTCCTATGTCCTATGTCCTATGTCCTATGTCCTATGTCCTATGTCCTATGTCCTATGTCCTATGTCCTATGTCCTATGTCCTATGTCCTATGTCCTATGTCCTATGTCCTATGTCCTATGTCCTATGTCCTATGTCCTATGTCCTATGTCCTATGTCCTATGTCCTATGTCCTATGTCCTATGTCCTATGTCCTATGTCCTATGTCCTATGTCCTATGTCCTATGTCCTATGTCCTATGTCCTATGTCCTATGTCCTATGTCCTATGTCCTATGTCCTATGTCCTATGTCCTATGTCCTATGTCCTATGTCCTATGTCCTATGTCCTATGTCCTATGTCCTATGTCCTATGTCCTATGTCCTATGTCCTATGTCCTATGTCCTATGTCCTATGTCCTATGTCCTATGTCCTATGTCCTATGTCCTATGTCCTATGTCCTATGTCCTATGTCCTATGTCCTATGTCCTATGTCCTATGTCCTATGTCCTATGTCCTATGTCCTATGTCCTATGTCCTATGTCCTATGTCCTATGTCCTATGTCCTATGTCCTATGTCCTATGTCCTATGTCCTATGTCCTATGTCCTATGTCCTATGTCCTATGTCCTATGTCCTATGTCCTATGTCCTATGTCCTATGTCCTATGTCCTATGTCCTATGTCCTATGTCCTATGTCCTATGTCCTATGTCCTATGTCCTATGTCCTATGTCCTATGTCCTATGTCCTATGTCCTATGTCCTATGTCCTATGTCCTATGTCCTATGTCCTATGTCCTATGTCCTATGTCCTATGTCCTATGTCCTATGTCCTATGTCCTATGTCCTATGTCCTATGTCCTATGTCCTATGTCCTATGTCCTATGTCCTATGTCCTATGTCCTATGTCCTATGTCCTATGTCCTATGTCCTATGTCCTATGTCCTATGTCCTATGTCCTATGTCCTATGTCCTATGTCCTATGTCCTATGTCCTATGTCCTATGTCCTATGTCCTATGTCCTATGTCCTATGTCCTATGTCCTATGTCCTATGTCCTATGTCCTATGTCCTATGTCCTATGTCCTATGTCCTATGTCCTATGTCCTATGTCCTATGTCCTATGTCCTATGTCCTATGTCCTATGTCCTATGTCCTATGTCCTATGTCCTATGTCCTATGTCCTATGTCCTATGTCCTATGTCCTATGTCCTATGTCCTATGTCCTATGTCCTATGTCCTATGTCCTATGTCCTATGCCCTATGTCCTATGTCCTATGTCCTATGTCCTATGTCCTATGTCCTATGTCCTATGTCCTATGTCCTATGTCCTATGTCCTATGTCCTATGTCCTATGTCCTATGTCCTATGTCCTATGTCCTATGTCCTATGTCCTATGTCCTATGTCCTATGTCCTATGTCCTATGTCCTATGTCCTATGTCCTATGTCCTATGTCCTATGTCCTATGTCCTATGTCCTATGTCCTATGTCCTATGTCCTATGTCCTATGTCATATGTCCTATGCCATATATCCTAGATTTTTTTTGAAAAATTTTCTAATAGAATATTTTAGGAAAAAAGTTGTTATAGAAAATGTTTGAAGAAGTTTTCTTATAGAATATTTTTGGAGGCATTTTGTAAATCGTCAGATTTTACAAAAAAAAAACGTTTTCATAGAAATTAAAATATACACACGTATTTTATTTGGATACTTTTTTATTGTACTGTAATTAGTTAGTGGAAATTTAAAACTACTAAAATACTATCTACTCTTTAACGAATTAACCATTTTTTTTGCAAAATTTGTGTCACTGTTTAAAGAGAAAATTCTTAGTGCGATATTAAAACCTCCGATCCCTTTAATGTTCTTCTACTTGAAGGTCATTTATAAATTATGCCCATTTTGTTTTATAAGTAGGTGCGAGAAACGTGCCAATTCATATATAGACCACTTATCATTTCATGACAATTCGGTCAACCCTCTGTACTTGAGATTCTGCTTTTACTTATATTTAATGTTGTCTCGGACATATTTCTCATCTGAAGGACCAAATTTACATCGTGGGAGGAGTGAGTGCCTATTCAACTCTGTCTGTATTTATTTATGTGTGGGTGTGTATGAGGGCGTTAGAGGGGAGGTTGCTTAGCTTTTATTGCCATCGATAGGATTTTGTCTTGATATTCTCTCGCATGTTTGTTCTATATGTTGTGGGTGTTTATTGTGGTCTTTCATTACATGCAAACTTTGTTTTTTTTTTTTGAAAATGTGTTCATACAGGAGGAGGAATTGTTTAGGGCAAATACAGTGGTACACAATTGTATTGTAAATTGGTCTAAGATTTGACTAGTCTCTCTTCTCAGAGATGCATATACTCAATATACATTGACATACGTTTCGAATGTCCAGGAACAAGATAAAGGTAAACAAATTAAAAAAAAAAAAACTTACCATAAAAAAATCTTTTGGTTTCATAAAATAGTAATCCATAAAAAAATCCATAACAAATAAAGTTTTTAGGTGTCGAACACAATTTTTTATGTTGCTAGTGTAGGCCCCAAAAGAAATTATTGAATAAAAAGCGTATACAATTTTTTTCGTGCTCAGTCCTTACCGTAGCACATAATTTTTTTAAACTTTTTTTGTGATATATTTTTGTCAATTCCACTGTATAAAAACTCCTTATTTGGTTTTTAGATTTTTTCCTCCAATTTTTGTTCAGTCGTTTTTGATTTTATTTGTATTCATGACAACGTTTTCTTCTTCCTCGTCGGCTTTCGGGTCAATAGGGTGAATATGATGTCATTCTGTATGTGTGTGTCGTAGTGTCAATGAATACCCTGCAGCTAAAATTATATCTAGTTGCATATTGAACTAGTCATTTTACTAGTTGCAATGTGACCGCCGCAAAACCATTCGCCACTCTGCCGTGACCAACAGAGAAATAAGCAACAACTTGTTGCTTGCTTGTTGGAACAAAAAGAAAATTTTTCGGTTAATTTTGGAATCGATTAGAATGTTAATTTTGAACAAATTATGATTTTCTGCAAATATTCTTTTTTCATTAAGTGTGTGGTTTTTGGAAGAGATGGAAGTGCATTATTTCCAGAAAAAAAATAAAAGTGAAGTTACTTATACAAATACACTGCAAGTAAAACAAAAAAAAATATTAAAAACGTTTCCCCCAGGTAAAAAAGATTCGGAGAAGGTACTACGGCAAGCGATGCAGTTGTAACAAAAACAAACAGTTCCGACAAAATACTGCACTATACACTATGCAACAAAAAAATGGACCATATTTTTTAAGTATAAGCTCCATAAAGCCTGAATACCTTTAAATTAAAGGAAATTATAAGGGCTATAACTGCTGGTTTCACGTAGAAACGGAAGTTAAGCAACTGGCGTTAAAACAATTAGAAAAAATCTTATTTTTTTTAATTAATAAAAAAAAATTAAAATAAGTAAGAAAGTTCAGCCGGATAACCGGCCTATGAATCCATTCACCTTGAATCCCAGAAAAATATTAGTTTTTTTTTGTTTTAGTTAAATTGTTATAAATTTACATTCCATTTAATAACTTTAAAGTATGTACTGGTATTAAAGTTATAAGCTGTTGTTGTTAATAACTTTAAAGTATGTACTGGTATTAAAGTTATAAGCTGTTAACTTTTGGTGTAAAATGGTCCATTTGTGTAGGGGGTACCAAAAGGGGCGTGACGATAACGGCCATTTTTCTCTTGACTCTAGGTAATATAAGAACGTTGCACTGTACGAAATTTCAAGTATTTGTATGCACCGGTACTAATGTTATAAGCTGGTGGTACCAAAAGGGGCGTGGCAACTTCGCCCATTTTTCTCGAGGTAATAATGACTAATAAACTAATACTATGTGTAGAATTTCAGGGGATTAAAATAAGTGGTATAGAAGTTATAAAATAATCAATATTTCACTAAATGTTAACCCTTTGTGGGGGAGGTACTAGAAGGAGTGAACCAATATGGCCCATCTTCGAACTTAGCTGGAGATAGAAGAAAATATTACCACATACCAAATTTGAAGTCAATCGGTTACTCCATTCGATAGTTATCGTGCGCACCGCCAGCAGACAGACAGACGGATGGACATTGCTCATTCGACTTAAAATGACCCAAAACGGATACCCGCCGAACATACTTAGGGTCTTAGGACACTCCTTCGATGTGTTACACTTTTGGCTCGTTGCAAATGATATACACCCTCCTCTCTAAGGTGAGGGGATAAATAATGTTTGTTCCATTTCTTGAAAGCTATTATCCTATCGAAGAAAACAATGCCTTTTAGCAAAATATCTATGAATAAATAAATAAATTATGACCCACATATTGTAAAAATAGGCATATTCAAAAAAATACTTTTTCATATTTTTAATTTTGGCAATTTTCTTTGGGAAGTACCAAACGGGGCGTGGTAGTAACGCCCATTTTGTAATATATGCGCTAAGTCAATTTTTTGAAAAAAAAATCAGAAAAAAAACACTTTTCAGTCGATTATTTCAAGAAATTGGGATATTGAATGGCCTCAAAGAAGTTGTGATTTAACACCATTAGGCTATTTTTTGTGGGGTTATTTGAAGTCTTTCGAAATAAACCAGACTCTCTTCAAGCTTTACAAGTCAATATTGAACGTGCCATTCATGACATACGGCTTGATTTAGTGGAAAAAGTGCTTCAAAATTGGGTTCATCGAATTCCTGCAGAAAAAGTCGTGGAGGCCATTTAAATGACGTTTTATTTAGAACTCAATTGTATCGATTGTACTTCACATTAAATAAAAAAATTTTGAAATTCCTAACAATAAGTAGGTTTTTTTTAAGAAAACATATCACTCTTATTGGAAAACCCTGTATATGTTTCACCCGATTTGACATGTAAGCGCTTTAGAAACCGTATTTTATATCTGATCATTACGAAATTCGGCAGAGAGAGTTTTCTTATTACATGTATGAACACTGCCAAGAACGTAAAATAGTGGGTAAAAAATATAGGGCGATAGAAAAATGGAGACATAAAGATACATACAAATACATACAAATGGAGACTACATACATGTAGAACAAAAATATCATAATTATTTTTCGTAAATTAGAGTTAAATCGATGTACCCTACGAATATCTCGAAAACTAGGCGAGATAGGATAAAAAAATTGCAGATTCTGAAAGAGTATGAAACCCATATTATCAACTCCTAACTCAAAAAACCCACAAATTGCGTATGGACCAAAATAGCATTAAGCCGAAGATATGAAAAAAGGACATATGTATATGTTAATAGTTTGAAGTATATTACTATACAAATACTAGTAATTTTGCCTGCAAGGTAGGTTTGTTTAGATGTGCAAATGCGTGCGCTTTCGTCTGTATTAGTAAGCATTTATATTTTTATTAAGGACTCTTTTGTCCGGATAAGTGTGTATTTGTGTGTGTGAGTGTCTGAATGATTGGTTGGATTTTTTGTATACATAAATTTTTGGATGGTATTCCTTTTGATTTCTGAGCACATTTTTCGGTGGTCTTTTTTCCGTTCATGCTGAGGATTTGCTGATTTGACAAAATATGTCTCCTCGGTTGTAGAAACCCACGACTTTTCCAAATGCTATGCAAAGAAACAAGTCCGAGTTTTGACGTCCATGAAGTGGAAATCCACGGTGATTTCACTCGCCCCCAATCAGCTCTCAAATTGTGGAACAAGAAAGTGACTGATGGTTTTCTTTTATTTGCGACGCTGCTGATGAAGCAATTTTTTTGGGCAGAGGGTGAGGTGGTGGAGATTTCTTTTATATGATTTATATTTTGTTCTTCGAGTGACGGCGTTTAAATGTCTTATCACAGCCACAGATTGAAATTTAAGTTGTCATAATAAAATTTTTAAAGAAAATTCAATTTTGGCAAATGTCAATCAAAATTAGTTGGAATTATTTATTAAAAGAAAATAACTTTTTGGACGAATAATTAATTGAAGTGGGCATTAAGCTTGCAATGACAGTAAATATTTATGTTGTATACTTGTGAGAACTGCATATTAAATTACTGTGATTAAAAACAAGGACGGTATATTTTACATTTCTGATAAAAAATTTACTTTACATAAGAGTGAATAAAACCAAGGCCATTGGGATATACATAATACATATTGGTATACATTTTTACTCACCAATAATGGAAATGTTTATGTTAAGATTTTTAAATTGGACATATTTCTGCGATTATATACATTATACATACCTGAAAAGAAACAAAGTTAGAGCTCAGTAAATTGTTAAAAAAAAATCGTAAATATTATAAAACAGAAAGCAAAACGAAATTCATAATCTTATGAACTTCTATATCATTTTCGTAATTCGAAAAACCAATTCAATTTCAAATGAAATTTAAAAATTTCATTTGAAATTCAAAAATTTCATTTGAAAATCAAAAATTTCATTTGAAATTTAAAAATTTCATTTCAAATTCAAAAATTTCATTTGAAATTCAAAAATTTTATTTAAAATTAAAAGCAATTTGGATATTAAAAAGTTCGAATAAAAACAGACATGGAAATTAAAATTTAAATTAGTAATATTAAATACCCAGCAAAAAATAAAAGAAGTACTTCCAAAAGAATAACATTATAAGTACTTCCAATTCATAAGTATGAACATTTTTTCGGCATTTAATGAAGTTCTTCTAAATAACTAACCAAAATGTAATTTCGGAATATAAATTATTAACCCAAGAATGCATAATTTTAAAACGATTGGATGTAAAATGAATCTTGTGAAGTGATAAAAGTCCAGATCAGAAGGAACATATGTATGAGGGCTATGATATATATGTAAAATACTGCGTCTATAGTGCTAAAGGGAAGAAATATATATTTATATGGCGGCTATATCAGAATTAGTGAATTGTTCTGGAAGCTAGACGACTTTTTCATCAATTAAATTTCGTTTCAGTCGACTAGGTCGATAAATCGGACCTACAAGTCGACTTTTTCATAGCCGATTAAAATAACATAAAGTCATTTCAAAGTATGCTGATTTTCTTCGAAATATGTAAAATTTTGGAATTGTAGTACATTGGATTGCGATAAAAACTGAATTTATTAACAACACTTTATACTTTCCAAAAATGTTAATATACGGGTATGTTCTCGCACTCACTTGGAGCATTTCACGTGAAATGTCTTAAGAAAGAGGTGTTCTAAAAGTCGCTATCACGCCCGAAAACCGTATGGCATGGAAGGCAAATCACATGTTAGGCATTATTTAAGCTGAAGTTAGGCAGCCAATACTTTCTCCAGTTGCCAGGCACCTCGCTATTCGTCCTGTGAAGTAAAGGTGAAAAGTGAGATGAATGTGAAGTGAGTACCAGAACAGGGGTGATTGCGTCACCAGAAATGCCCAAGGGCGTAACCCTCAAAAAATGAAAATTAGTTTTTCGTCAAAAAATCACGATTTTATTCAACTCACATTGTATTAGACAGAACGTACTGTATTCATCTATTTAACCTTTGTTGTTGTTCTCTTGTTGCTGTTTTGATTTTTGTAAATCGTGTTTGACACCTATTTTAGATGCAAAATTCTATATGGGTCTGTATTTAAATTTGGCCTTTGCCTGAAGGGTATCCATTTTTTTTATCAAATTTCGCAGTGTTCGTAATCTCTGCCAAATTTAATAATGCTCTGATGTAAGACACGAAAACACATTTTTCCAACCTTGCTAGTGACCGTTTATTCTCGGATTCAAAATTTCTTTGTGCAAAATATAGTACATTTGACTAAAATATGACTTCTAGTATGTGGGGCTATATGTAAATTTGAACCGATATTGTTCACACAGATATTAACTGTTAAAATAAGACACTCTTTACCAAATTTCATGAACATCGAAAGGAAATTATATCTTCTATAGAGGGTATAAGCTAAATCGAAGGTACATTCATATATATTACGATATCTGGTTCTAAACTGATATTCAAATAGTTGAGAAATTTTTGATCGTTCGCCGTAGACGAAAGAAATACGGATTGTCTTTCAATTTCAATACGAATTGTCTTGTCCCAAAATAAAGATATGTACAAAATTTCTTTGAGATCGGACTATATTTGTGACCTGCACATAGATTACAAGGATGCATGCACAAACTGACATAGCTAAATCGGTTCAGAAAGTGATTCTAAGTCGATCGGTATAATAAACGATGGTTCTATATATCTCTTCTCATTTTTGGTGTTAGAATTATAAAATCATAATAAATTGTATTAAAAATCATAATAAATTGTACCACAGTGTGGTGTAGGTTATAATTAAATAATATTAAAAGAATTTATGGTAATTAAATATACCATACCATACATACTGTACCACACTGTGGTACTTTACTACTCTCTGAACCGGGCTACGGAAAACTTTTTTTGTGAGAATGTTAATTACACTATGGGGTCACACTTTTCAAGAGCCATCTACACCATACAGATTACAGACATCTTCAAATGTCCTAAACATACATACATATATATGATCGTTGATCTCTTTGGCCAATAGTATATTATGTATACGTTCCCTTCCCTATGTCAACATTTGTATTCCTTTAAAATATGAAATCTCTGGACCCAAAGATGTTAATAAGAACGATATACATTCATCAAATAAATACAACACCAAAAAAGCAAATCTTACAGTGCTTTAAAAGAGTTGTGCAAAAGTGGTGACAAAGAAGTATTTCCCCGGCGCGACAACCCCTTGTTAAATTCATTGGTGAAAATCCAAATTAGAACACCTTCCGGATCATAAGTTGGGGATTTTTATTGCTTCTTTGGATGCTCTTTTTTTGCTGGGTAAAGTTCAGCCGGGTAAACCGATTTATGAATCCCCTCACCTTGAGTCCCACAAAAAATATTGTATTTATTTTGTTGTTGCAATTAAATTGTTTTCAATTTGAATTGCATTTTTGAGCTCCCCAGTAGGTGAGTTTGTAGCATGCACGAGTATGAGTTAGGGGGTCGTGGGTTCGATTCCCACCAGAGGCTCTGGTCTGTCGCTGCAAAATCTAGCCACATGGTCTTTGTTACCAGGCATCCCTGGACCGTAAAATTAGAATATAAATTTACTTTGTATTGTAATTCATTTAAACAAATAAATTCCATTTAATAACTTTAAAATATGTACCGGTATTAATGTTATAAGTTCTGGTTCAAAATAGTCCATTTGTGTTGGAGGTACCAAAAGGGGCATGCCCACAACGCCCACTTTTCTCTGTGCTATAGGTGCTGTAAAAGCATTACACTGTACAAAATTTCAAGTATTTGAATGAACTATTATTAAAGGTATAAGCAGTTACCTTTTGGGGCGTGGCAACTTCGGCCATTTTTCTTGACGTGTTAGCGACTAAAAAACTTATAATATGGGTGGAAGAGTACTCTCTATACTATTTACTCACAAGAGTAAATTTGAAGTCAATCGGTTAATCCTTTCGAGAGTTAGTGCGCACCAGCCACCAGACATACATACGGACACACAGACAGACGGACAGACAGACAGACAGACAGACAGACGGACAGATGGACAGACAGAAAGACAGACAGAAAGACAGACAGAAAGACAGACATACAGACAGACAGACAAATGACTTAAAAATGACCCAAATCGAATTTCCGCCAAACATACTTGGGGTCCTAGGTCACTCCGTCGATGTGTTACACTTTTGGATCGTAGAAACTGATATATACCCTCCTCTTTATAAAATGAGGGGCTAAAAATTGGCCCCCATATTATAAAAAAGTGAAAAATTATTTTTCTGAATTTCCCTATTTTTACAATATGGATTATAATTTATAACGGGTCTTCCAATAAGAGTGATATGATTTCTTTGAAAAAGAAAACACACTTATTGTTAACTAAATTCAAAAGTTTTTTATTTAATGTGATCGATACAATTAAGATCTAAATAAAACTTCTTCAACGACTTCTTCTGCAGGAACGAATTCGATGAATCCAATTTTCGAGCACTTTTTCCACTAAATGAAGTCGTATGTCATGAATGGCACGTTTAGTATTGACTTGTAAAGCATGTCGAGAGTCTGGTTTATTTCGAAAGACCAAGGACTTAAAATAACCCCACAATAAATAATTTAATGGTGTTATATTACACCATCTTGGAGGCCATTCAATATCACAATTTCTTGAAATAATCTAGTCTCCAAACTTTTCTCGCAACAATTCAATTGTTTCATTTGCTGTTTGACAGATCATGACATATTATAAATGGCCGAAACGTCACTTCAAAATCATAGCATCCCTATTGGAAACCTCGTTATATATATGTATATATCCATATACTTTTTGCAAAAAGGCTTTGTTTACATCGTTAGGCTGCTTCCAGAGTGGGCGCTTAAAGCCGAGCGGAGCGGAGCCGCAACTTAATATGAATAAGCGTGAGTATTGTATAGTGAGAGCGGAGCGGAGCGGAAGGCAAAGCAGAAAGAATGCGAGAAAACAGTTTCAAAGTGTTTTTCGCGCTGATTTACATTGTTGGTGTGGATTCTTGAGTGTGTAATCGTAAGTTTTATTTAACTTCACTTCTATCTTCTCCAAAATGTAATCAAAAGTTTAGATTTTCAATCGGGTATATTCTTAAAATTTGGCAGGATATTTTCTTAATATCATCATATAAAGATGACATTCACCAAATTCATTTCTCTTTGCATTAATTGGATGCTTTCCAAATCCTTTTTTTAATAATGGCATTTATCACACTGGGTGATAAAGGTAATGGATTCTTCTGATGAAGAATCCTTTACCTTTAACTACAATTTTAAAACACAAATGAACAACAATACTGATACAAAACACGTAGGTTAAAGATAAATTCAGCGCTGATTCTCTCATTTACTATTCTACATATAATTAAAGACATCGTCCGGAGGAGATGGTATAACAGCGAAAATGATTAAAGAACTTCCCTTTTCAGGCTTGAAAATGGTGTAATTGTTATTCAATGCAATTCTGCGTGTAGGTTACTTCCCCCTATCTTGGAAGTGGTCAGAAATCGTGATGATACCGAAACCACACAAAGATCCAACTCAAGTCAAAACCTATCGCCCTATAAGCTTACTATCGATTATTTTCAAAAATTTTTGAGTCCATTCTCATGAAGGAAATCACACCTCATATAATTTCTAACAATATTACACCTGACCATCAATTTTAGAAAAAGTCATAATACTATACAACAGGTACACCGTATCGTAGCCTGCATCAAAAGAGCTTTTGAGAATAAAGAATACACAGAGCCGAAAATACAATGATTTTTTTAACCATGTGTCTGGTTAAATTTTTCATAGTAAATGTTTGATTACGAAGACAAAAATAACCTTATATAAGTTCAAATGTACATGAAAAATGGTTAAGTTAACATTATATATGGTTGGTTTTTTTGAAAGAGAGGCAGAAAAATGTGCGAGATAAACAACAATTCGGCTCTGTTGTGGTCGACGTTTTTCAACTAGTTTGTGTTAGACGAAGTTGAGTATTAAGTTAAACGAAGTTGAAACGAAGTTGAAACGAATGCGACTGTCGTCATAAGAGAATTTATCCCGCTCATTGAAAATACCAGCTTCGGTGCTTGATCGAGTGCGGGAGTTCAGTTGGTGTTGAATAGTCGATGGGACTAGTGCTGTTGTCGGAAGCTGTTGGTATAGAGGTAAGTAGTAAAACATTTTGTAAAGAACTACATTCATAAGTATGTGTGTACATATGTGTATCTAAAAAGTGAAATAATAAAATATGTGTGTTAAAAATGTTAATAGTGTTTTGTGCCTGTTTAATTATAGTAAAGGCGAATGTAATATTAATATTATTTTTTGTGATTATGCCATTACAATTGTGAAATTCAGTGGTTAAGAGTGGAAAAAAAATATGTACACGCTGTCGCATTAACTGAGCATGAAAAAACAACAATGTATGTACGTAAGTATATGCAGCAGCAAGCAAACATACGGAGAGAAGTGATGTGTACGTGTGGGTATGTGTTCATCTTGTCCTTTCGTTTGAACACTTGTGGCTGCTACGCCGTACATACATACGTTAGTTTTTTTTGTTGTGCGATGTTGATACTGTTAAATGTACATACATACATATGTTGTTAGAAGTGCTTTCGTAATACCTACATACATACATATAAACGATGTTTTTGTTTTTTTCTTTTCAGTTGTTTCTTTTTCTGTGGCTTGCGGCTGCTTGTGCTGGGAGTCCGGCCTTGAATCTGTTGGTAAGTTGTGCCAATACTAGAAACTGTTGATAAGCTGTATCAATACTAGTTGTAGTGTGCGAAGTAATTACAGGAAAAGTGGTATGCATGCATACATTTGTTTTTTTATACCCTCACTTTAGTAATACGAGGGTATATATCATTTGCAACGGGCAAAAAGTGTAACACATTGAAGGAGTGATCTAAGACCCTAAGTGTGTTCAGCGCATATTAGTTTTGGGTCATTTTAAGTCGAATGAGATATGTCCGTCCGTCTGTCTGCTGGCTAGTGCGCACGATAACTCTCGAAAAGAGTAACCGATTCACTTCAAATTTGGTATACGGTAATTTTTTTTCTATCTCCGGTTAAGTTCAAAGATGGGCCATATTGGTCCATTCCTTCTGGTACCTCCCACACAAAGGGTTAACATTTAGTGAAATGTTATTATAGTTGTTCTTTAATAACAACTATACCTTCTTACTTGTTTTTAATATACAATTCAGTGACTTCCTTGAAGTATCATCCATTGACTTAACCAATCCTTGATTTTTATATCTATTCCGATTATGATTTTGGTGGGACATCGGCTTTCTATCAGATTGCCTTTGTTATTAATCTCCTCTCTCCTATAAGTTTGCCGTAAGATCGGACTAAGCTCAGTACCCCAAACTAAGTGCCTAACCGTCCTGGGCCCTTAATAATCGAAAGATTCAGGGAGTTTACGTGGACGGCACCTTTTGAGCGGGGACTGATCACATGTTGGTCAAGCACAGAAACGTAGGCACTTAACTTATAGTCACAGAGCAGATTTTTCCATCAGATCAGCCCATCGGTAAATGCTTATGCTCTTTGAACTACAGAATTTAGGTAAAAAGTCAAAAGATCTTCTTAGAATTGCACCTTTTTTTTACATTTATACTTATATTTTCTAACCTTTTTGTTTTTTTTTTTCTTTTCAGGTGTTTCTTATACATATATATATTAACATATATTTTGTAAATAAAATAAAAAATAAAAATGCGTAAGTTAAATTTTTCTTGTTTTATTTGATGTAAATATTAAAAATTATTGAAACAACTATGTTTATGGTTACATGAAGTAACCACTAAATAGTTAAATTAACAATAAAAAAGGTTTCAATAACAATCTTCATAGTTAATAATATTAACAATTTCATTGTTAAATTGAACATGCATTGTTTCAATAAATTAACTATGAAATGTTAATATTAACAATTTTCATGGTTAAAAAATTCAAAAATGCATTGTTAAAGTAACAATTATTATTATAATATTAACCATTTTCATGGTTAAAAAATTCAACCATGGAATAGTTAAATTAAATATTATTATTGTTAAATACCAGTCAACAAGAAAATGTTCAAATTAACCTTATATAACGTAGACTCCAAATCATGTTTATTTATGGTTAAGTTAACCTTATATAAGGTTAATTTTTGGCTCAGTGTAGTGTTCGGTGTTATTCATGGATATTTCCCAAACATTTGACAGTCTGGCACGAAGGACTTTTGTACAAAATATGCGACCTTCTGCCAATCAACACGCATAAACTGCTCAAGAGTTATTTGACTAACCGGTCTTTTAAAGTTAAATTAAATGGCATTTTTCTAGCCCTAAGAAAATAAATGCCGGTGTCCCACAGGGGAGCATTCTTGGCCCCCTACTGTACGTTATTTTTACGACAGATATGCCCATAACCAACCTTACGCACACGTCTACTTTTGCGGACGATACTGCTTTCGTCAGTACTCACAAAAACCCTTCAGTTGAGTCCGATCAACTGCAGTCTTATGTCCGAATCCTAGAAAAATGGTTAAACAAATTGAGAATAATGGTGAATGCCTCAAATTTCTATTTTCAATTCACAGATTCCCCAAAAGGATCATGTAAAATATCTTGGAATCCATTTAGATCGGCATTTGACGTGGACGCGCCACATAGACTCTAAAGTAACTCAAATAAAACTCAAAACTAATCATCTTCAGTGGCTTATCAGCCAAAGATCTGCCCTTTTATGCAAAACGGTATTGAAGCCTATTTGGACATATGATATCCAGCTCTGGGGTACAGCGTGCAAATTACAAAGAAGAAAAATTACTATTCTTCGTTTTATTACAGGTGCACCATGGTATATAAGAAACGCTAACATCCATAAGGATCTCAACATGTCAACAGTAAAAGAGGAAATTGAGAATATTGCCGGTGTTACGTGGGCAAAGCATTGAATCATCCAAACATCCTGGCTCGAGAACTACTAAATTTTGAAGGTCATAACCGTCTTAGGAGGAGGGATACGCTGGACTTGATTTAAATTAAAACTAATCAAAAACAAAAATGAAATTATGAATTCTTAAATTTTAAATGTTAACCTTTTGTTAAAGTAAAAAATCGTGTAAAGTTTCAATGGTTTATTCGCAATGGCAATTACCCAGATAATAGTATTCTAGGTTAAGATTTATCCACTTATTGTTATTTTCATTGTTTAATAATGAAAGATTCAATAATAAATGTAATGAATTTGGAAACAAATTTGGGTTTCCACGTGGAAGTGCCATTACTAAAATTTGTAGGAATTGTAATTGCAAATTTTTTTTTAATTTTGTAACAGCAAAATCGGACTAGTCGTTCTCGAGCTGGTCAATCAAAAGTCCCCCAAGCGTGGCAAACTTCCATAGATATGATACTAACAAACTTCAAATCGATATATCTCGATTCTTGGAAGTAACCCAGCGAAAGGCCGGGACACGTATAACTTTTCCCAGTATTCAGAAACCCCGCCGATCACTGACGCCTACCATTTGCCTCACAGTGTGATTTTTTTTTTAACAATTTCAACGTCCTATACACATCTAATAAATTGTCATTTCGCATTCTAGGACTATAAAATATTCAGCTGCAGGTGTATTTTTCCTGTACACATTATAGAATAATCGAGTTGATTCCAAAAATAATTCCCACACGCAAGAATTTCAATACAACCCATATCACACGTGGCATATGGCATTGATTAAAGCCACACTGTAGTTTTATGGTACCACAATGCCCCTGTGGTTAGATATACTCTTTATTAAACTTAGTATGTACTACTATTCCCCAGAAAAGTTTATTAAGCTATTTTGCAATTATACTTATAGACAATGATAAGATACTTTTAGTACGAGTATACGTTGTGTACTATGCGAATTTGTTACCAACCAAATTGAAAGTAAATATTTGTTCAGTAAGTATAGAAGTTTGTTGAAACGTCACCAACTGATATCTCAAACTTGACGCCAACAATTCCAAATTCATGATAATATTTATAATAAAAAAAAACTATTTAAAAAATGTGTAGTACCTAAAGACCGATAGTTCTATGTACTTGTCTTTACTACTTGAATTTTTATTTGAAATTTTTTGCTCTTAATTAGTTTTGTAACAACAATTGTTAGATTTGTGTTACTTGTGTAATTTGTCAGTTCACAAAAAATATCGTTCTGTCTTGTCTGTCCGTCCGTATCTCCCACCATCGTTCCGTCCATCCGTCTGCCGGTATATTTAACTTGCAGCTATAAATTTTCCGACATCCAAAGTTGGGTGCAACAATCTATCGTGGCAGAGGAGGTGGAGGAGGATGAAGATGATGAGAAATACAGATGAAGGAGCCAAAAAATGTTACTTGGCTTTGTTGTTTGGTGATTGTGCTAATTGAGCTGTTTACTTAACGAATTTACAAGTTTTCAGGCAATAATTTCAATGTTGTTCATGTTTTGCAATGTTTCCATTTTTCAGACACGACTAAATAAATTGCGAGTATTTGTGAGAATTGGGGGGGATGGATGTACGGAAACATATGTATTCGAAACTTCTTTGCCAAGCGCCGAGGAAGATAAACCAGCATTAAGAGAATGTACAACTGAAAGACTGAATTGTATAGGTTTATTTCCGGATATGGAATTTGAAAAATATAAAAATTTAATGTAAGTTTTTAAAGATACTTACTCCCAGGAAAATAATTAGTTGAAATTCGATAGTAACAATAAACCAGTAAGGAAAGGCAGAAAGTCGGGTCGGGCCGACTATATAATACCCTACACCTCCCTAACAATGCGATAAGGGTCATTGCCATAATAATTTGGAATAATTGGTAAATGGGTAGAAACATATTATCTAATTCTGAAACGATAATCGCTAAATTATGCAATATTCGTTCCTAAATTGAGAAACATCTTTCTGGAAAATTTTAATGATCGGAAGTAAAATACAACTTCTATAGCGGTTTGATACCAAATCAGGAGGAACAATCAATATAAATCTGAACAAATCTTCCCTGAATACTCATTCATGTAAAAAGACTTCCTTCTGTCGAATTTCGTACTGATCGCATATAAAATACAGTCTCTACAGCGCCTACATGTCAAATCGGGTGTAACGTATATATGGGGGCTATATCTAAATCTGAACAGATTTCTTCCAAATTTAACAGTGTTCATTCATATAATAAGAAACCTCTTTCTGCCGAATTTCATACTGATCGGATATAAAATAACATTTTTACAGCGCTTACAAGTCAAATCGGGGGTAACGTATATATGGGGGCTATATCTAAATCTGAACCGATTTTCTCCGAATTTAGCAGTATTCCTTCATGTAATAAGAAACCTCTTTCTGCCAAATTTTGCACTGATCGGATATAAAATACAGTTTTTACAGCGCTTTTATGTCAAATCGGGGTAACATATATATGGGGGCTATATCTGAATCTGAACCGATTTTCTCCGAATTTAGCAGTATTCCTTCATGTAATAAGAAACCACTCTTTGCCGAATTTCGCACTGATCGGATATAAAATAACATTTTTACAGCGCTTATATATCAAATCGCGGGTAATGTATATATGGGGGCTATATCTAAATCTGAACCGATTTCTTCCAAATTTAACAGAGTTCATTCATGTAATAAGAAACCTTTTCCTGCCGAATTTCATACTGATTGGATATAAAATAAAGTTTTTACAGCGCTTACATGTCAAATCGGGGCTAGCATATATATGGGGGCTATATCTAAATCTGAACCGATTTTAACCAAATTCAATAGGGATCGTCCTTGGGCCAAAAAAAGGAAAAAAAAGGTCGGGCCATAATTGCGACCTGTACTTTGATTACAAGAATACATGCACAGACGGACAGACAGACAGACGGACAGACAGACAGACGGACAGACAGACAGACGGACAGACAGACAGACGGACATAGCTAAATCGACTCAAAAAGTGATTCTAAGTCGATCGGTATAATAAACGATGGGTCTATTTCTTCTCCTTTTGGGTGTTACAAACAAATGCACAAAGTTATAATACCCTGTACCACAGTGTGGTGTAGGGTATAAAAAGCAACAAACTAGCAACAAAAAGTCTATTGCATACACTGTATGCCGGTTGTATTTATATATAAATAGTTAAAACAACAATAATAACATGGATACGATCAAAGGAAAATTCTTGCAACTAAATCGATGGTTGTATCTATCGGAAGCTTTATCGAGCTTATACTTAAAAATAATATGGGAATTTTAAAGAAAAATTACAAAATAAATTTAGCCCCAAAAAAATGTGTACACCAAAAACTGTTATTTGCAGCACTTCGACAAAAATTTTGTAGCATAATGATATAAATAAAACGAGAATTTTGATTAACACCAATATTTTCCTCAATTAGAGTGTGAACTGATTCTGGAACTCAACGTGCTATTCTAAGAATGGAATATACATACTTCATTTAATGAATGCAATAACTTTTTATACAAAATCTTTAAAAAGAAGATGTCTTTTCTTAGCGTACAACAAAATAACTTTGCCAAGTTTTTTACAATTAATTCTCCTTGAAACTGACAGTTATCGTTTCCTAAGATTAATTTCTTTCCACGAATTATGACCCAATTCCATCTGCTGCTTTGTAATCAATTTTTTTGAAAACGCATGCCTTATATGTTGTTTAGAAGGATAACAAAAGATCTCCTCCATGACAAAGCGTTGAAAATTCAACCATTTTCACCAACAGTTCCCAATGAAATATGTTGTCATCGATGCCAATTTTAGAGTTTGACAAAAATTTTAAAGGACAATAATTCACATTTAAACGTTTTCCAATAAACAAAAGCAATATAGGCGACCATTAAACTAGCAAACATGTGAATGCAAAAAAAAGAAGGATGCGAAAGGACGACAAAAACATCAGGAGCAGTGGTAGTAGCGCCAAAGTTGTCATTTAGAAGTAGAATTCTCATAAATAACCAAATTTATAACCATTCGATGTTTTAAATTTACCATAATTTAAAATAGAATGAAACGGAGAGGGGAAGAGGGAGAGAGTAACAGAGGTCAAAAGATAGAAGGGAGCAACAAACAACGTCG
Source organism: Eudasyphora cyanicolor (assembly GCA_963930755.1). Classification (NCBI taxonomy): domain Eukaryota; kingdom Metazoa; phylum Arthropoda; class Insecta; order Diptera; family Muscidae; genus Eudasyphora; species Eudasyphora cyanicolor. The sequence continues at coordinate 88,894,485 of OZ005736.1, read as the reverse complement.
ACGAAAACAGGGCAAAGATAAAATATGAACGGCATAGAAAATGGTACAAGAAAGAGGACGAACTCATCCCAACCACCACAACCACCGACAACAACAGCAGCAGGAGCATTAACAACAAAAACACAAAGAAAAAGGAAAATAACTACTTTTGCTACGACCGACAACAGGATATTGGAAAACAACATTTGCCAACAAACATGTGCATGAGAGAGTGTGAGATATGCCTATACGAGTATGTGTGTGTGTGTGGGTATTTGAGAGAACTGCCACAGAATGAGTACAGGTGCTGGTGTTAAAGCAGTGGCGATAGAGATGACGATGCCGCGACACAGTAGAAGGATTTGGAAAATAAAATGGAAATAAATTTGTTGATCGAAATTCAAATACAATTGACCACAGAGACATTCCTCTATGCTGGAGTTCACCACTGTGATCTTTCTCACTACTAGGATCGACCACTAAGGTCTTCCTCACTCCTAGAGACCACCACTGTGGTCTTCCTCCCTACTAGAGTCCAACACTGGGGTCTTCTTCACTACTAGAATCGTTCACTCAGGTCTTTCTCTATACTAGAGTGCACCTCTATAGTATAATCGAGCACTGATGTCTTTCTCTATACTAAAGTTGACAACTGACGTCTTTTCTATACTAGAGTCGTCCACTGAGGTCTTCATCTTTACTAGAGAAAACCTTTGAGATCTTCCTATATACTAACGTATATATAACCACTGAGGTCTTCCTCTATATTAAAGTCGACTCCTGAGGTATTCCTCTATATTAAAGTCGACCATTGAGGTCTTCTACTACACTAGAATCGAACACAGTGGTATTCCTCTATACTAAAGTCAACTACTGAGGTCTTTCAATATACTAGAGGCAACCTCTGAGGTCTTCCTATATACTAAAGTGGACTCCTAGGCTATTCCTCCTGTCGACTACTAAGGTCATCACTAGAGTTGGCCACCGAGGAGTTCCTCTATACTAGAGTCGACTACTGAAGTCTTCCTTTATACAAGAGTCGACAATTGAGGTCTTCCTCTATATTAGAGTCGACCACTGAGGTCTTTCTCTATACTTGAGTCGACCACTGAGGTCTTCCTCTATACTAGAGTCGACCACTGAGGTCTTCCTCCATACTAGAGTCGACCACTGAGGTTATCCTCTAGAGTCCACTGAGGTCTTCCTCTATACTAGAGTCGACCACTGAGGTCTTCCTCCATACTAGAGTCGACCACTGAGGTTATCCTCTAGAGTCCACCACTGAGGTCTTCCTCAATAATAGTGTCGACCACTGAGGTCTTCCTCTATATAGAGTCAACCACTGAGGTCTTCCTCTACATTAAACTCGACCACAGAGGGCTTCTACTACACTAGAGTCGACCACTGAGGTCATCCTCTATACTAGAGCGACCACTGGGGTCTTCCTTTATATTAAAGTCGACCACAGAGGACTTCTACTACACTAGAGTCGACCACTGAAGACTTCTACTACACTAGAGTCGACCACTGAGGACTTTTACTACACTCTATGCTGGAGTTCACCACTGTGATCTTTCTCACTACTAGGATCGACCACTAAGGTCTTCCTCACTCCTAGAGACCACCACTGTGGTAGAGTCGACCACTGAGGTCATCTACTAAACTCGAGTCGACTACTGAGGTCTCACTCTATACTAGAGTCAAGCAATGAGGTCTTCCTCTATACTAAAGTCGACCACTGAGGATTTCGACTCGACTACTGAGGTCTCACTCTATACTTGAGTCGACCACTGAGGTCTTCCTCCATACTAGAGTCGACCACCGAGGTCTTCCTCTATATAAGAGTCGACCACTGAGGTCTTCCTCAATACTAGTCGGCCACTGAGGTATTCCTCCACTGATGTCTTCCACTATAATAGAGTCGAACACTGAGGACTTCTACTGCACTCGAGTCGACTACTGAGGTCTGATTCTATACCAGAGTAGACCACTGAGGTCTTCATCTATAATAGAGTCGAACACTGAGGACTTCTACTACACTAAAGTTGACCACCGAGGTCTTCTACTACACTCGAGTCGACCACTGAGGTCTTCCTCTATATTAAAGTCGACTACTGAGATCTTCCTCTACACTAGAGTCGACAACTGAAGTTTCCGCTATACTAAAGTCGACCACTGAGGTACCCACCTTTATACTATAGTGGACCCTTGAGGACTTCCTCTATACTAGAGTCGACCATTCAGGTCTTGCTCTATATTAAAGTCGGCTACTGAGGTCTTCCTTCTACTACACTAGAATCGAACACTGAGGTATTCCTCTATACTAGATTCAACCACTGAGTTCTCCTTGTGCGCTAGAGTCGACCAGTGAGGTCTTCCTCTATATTGGAGTCGAGCACTGAGATCTTCTTCTATAATGGAGTCCATAACTGAGGTCGCCCTTTATACCAGAGGCGAACACCGAGGTAATCCTCTATACTAAAGTCGACTGCTGGGGTCTTCAACTATACAAGAACTGAGTCTTCCTCTATACTAGAGTCGACTACTGAAGTCTTCCTTTATACAAGAGTCGACCATTGAGGTCTTCATCTATACTAGAGTCGACCACTGAGGTCTTTCTCTATACTTGAGTCGACCACTGAGGTCTTCCTCTATACTAGAGTCGACCACTGAGGTCTTCCTCCATACTAGAGTCGACCACTGAGGTTATCCTCTAGAGTCCACCACTAAGGTCTTCCTCAATACTAGTGTCGACCACTGAGGTCTTCCTCTATCTAGAGTCAACCACTGAGGTCTTCCTCTACATTAAACTCGACCACAGAGGGCTTCTACTACCCTAGAGTCGACCACTGAGGTCATCCTCTATACTAGAGCGACCACTGGGGTCTTCCTCTATATTAAAGTCGACCACAGAGGACTTCTACTACACTGAGCCACTGAGGTCTTTCTCTATACTTGAGTCGACCACTGAGGTCTTCCTCTATACTAGAGTCGACCACTGAGGACTTCCTCTATACTAGAGTCGACCACTGAGGTCTTCCTCCATACTAGAGTCGACCACTGAGGTTATCCTCTAGAGTCCACCACTAAGGTCTTCCTCAATACTAGTGTCGACCACTGAGGTCTTCCTCTATCTAGAGTCAACCACTGAGGACTTCCTCTACATTAAACTCGACCACTGAAGACTTCTACTAAACTCGAGTCGACTACTGAGGTCTCACTCTATACTAGAGTCCACCAATGAGGTCTTCCTCTATACTAGAGTCCACCAATGAGGTCTTCCTCTATACTAAAGTCGACCACTGAGGATTTCGACTCGACTACTGAGGTCTCACTCTATACTTGAGTCGACCACTGAGGTCTTCCTCCATACTAGAGTCGACCACCGAGGTCTTCCACTATAATAGAGTCTAACACTGAGGACTTATACTACACTCGAGTCGACTACTGAGGTCTCACTCTATACCAGAGAAGAGCACTGAGGTCTTCATCTATAATAGAGTCGAACACTGAGGACTTCTACTACACTAAAGTCGACTACCGAGGTCTTCGACTACACTCGAGTCGACTACTGAGGTCTGACTCTATACTAGAGTCGACTACTGAGATCTTCCTCTACACTAGAGTCGACAACTGAAGTTTCCGCTATACTAAAGTCGACCACTGAGGTATCAACCTTTATACTATAGTGGACCACTGAGGACTTCCTCTATACTAGAGTCGACCATTCAGGCCTTGCTCTATATTAAAGTCGGCTACTGAGGTCTTCCTCTACATAAAAGTCGACGCCTGAGGTCTTCTACTACACTAGAATCGAACACTGAGGTATTCCTCTATACTAGAGTCAACCACTGAGTTCTCCTTCTGCGCTAGAGTCGACCAGTGAGGTCTTCCTCTATATTGGAGTCGAGCACTGAGATCTTCTTCTATAATGGAGTCCATAACTGAGGTCGCCCTTTATACCAGATGCGACCACCGAGGTAATCCTCTATACTAAAGTCGACTGCTGGGGTCTTCAACTATACAAGAACTGAGTCTTCCTCTATACTAGAATCGATCACTGCAGTCTTCCTTTATACTACAGTCGAGTTGTCAACTGAGATCTTCTTCTGTACTAACTTCGACCACTGAGATCATTCCCTTTGCTAGAGTCGGTCACTAATATCTTCCTCTTTACAAAAGTCAACGAACGCGGTGTTAACCTTTAGTAGAGTCAACGGATAAAGTATTGGTCTATAATGTCAACCTCTACATTAGAATACTCCATTGAAGTATTTCTTATCACAAGAGCTCTCCGATCTCTAGATCGTCTAGAGTGGTAATTCTGATATTATTATTCTTCTTATTAAGAAAATGGGAAAACACGCTTCAGACCGCAATAAAACAAGCCAGAAACCGAAAGAAGCAACATTCTGATGACAAAAAATGACAATGAAGTTAGTTATTGCAACAATGACAAATATTTGGTTGGCGAAAATTTCGGTTGTCAGAACAAAACTTTTTATTATAGTACTCAGTGTTTACGCACTATATGTAAGTATATATAATGAGACTGTTTAGGCCTGAGGCTCTACAGTTCCGGTTGTGGTCATGTAATGTAGTTCCATTTTTCCCCAAAATTCCCCTGACTGTTCGATATCGATGATGATATTAATATCAGTTACAGGAGTAGTGCTACGACTCACCACAGAAGCTCTTTGATGGTTGTTGTGGTGTTCGTGGTCGTGGTCGTGGTTGGGGGGTGAAATGTCTTAACAGAAACAATGTGAAAACGAAGAAAACTACAACGGCAACCCTGATTTTGTTCTCAATTGTCGTGCTTGGGGTTATTGTTAGGGGGGTTAGAAGTTGGTGGCTGAGAGAGGTTTGCTGCATTGGTGTGAGGACTTCATGCATACAATACTATTGCAGACAGACGGACGGACGGACAGTTCGTCAATGATACACCCAGCGACAAATTTGCACCAAAATTCACTTACACCAATGTAAAGTGGATGTGTAGATGTGTAGCGACGTGAGTGTGTGTGTCTGTGTCGTAGTGTTATGTTGGTGCATGTAAAATATGTATTACAAGGCTCATGCATAGAGAAAAAGTGGATTCATGCTAACGCGCTATCTGTTTTCGGCTCATCTGTTGTATTTTTCCCTTGTACCTATCATTCTGTGCAGGGGTAGTATGAAGAAGTTGGGCTAAGTACAAAGCCCAAAATCATTTCAATCACTAAAAGATACGGGTAGCGGTTTTGTGACATGACATTTGACATGTAATGATTGCAATGCAATCAACCCAATGTTAAGGGAATTAAGGGATAGAGAGAGAAGCGAAAGGACATTTTCTGTTGCTCTTAATAATACACAATAGGGTATATTGCCAACATCATTATGTCAATTAAATTATAGTTGAAACATTAACTGTAACTGTAACATTAACTGTAAAGCAGTGGTTGCGTCGTTGGCCCGAAAACAAAATTTGATTATCAAACATTCGATAGAAAGCAAAATTGACTTGCTTTTTTAAACTCTGATGAGTGATTGACAACAACTTATTTTTATTTACACTCTACAAATATCTCGCCAAATGAAAGCACTAGCGGTGGTGATGAGAAAACTTGAAAGACTCACTTTTGTCAGCGTTCACCATAAGATTTAAGCCTTTTAAGTCGCCAGGGTCAGATACTGTCTCGGCGGTGGAGCTACAGGCACTAGATGATACAATTGCTCCCTGGCTCAGGACGATATATACTTGTTGAATCATTCAAGTGTATATACCAACAAAATGGAAAGAAACCATGGATATTTTCCTATATCTCAAAAGTGGGAAAGCGGATTTGTCTATCGTAATTTCTCCTTAAAACACAGGAGAGATTAATAGATACATATGTAGTTAACTTCGGACAAAAATGTATCATAGGCTACAATCCGATCAAAAGAATCTCTACAGCAAGGGCAAATTCAAAGAAACCGCTCTGCGTGATCTGGGGGTTTACGGGAGTTAACGAACATCCATTCATAAGCTTCTGATTTATAAACGCATTCCTGACAGCTTTGGGTCAACTGACCTTCTTTGTCAGCAGGGGAACAGCCCGATGGTGTGTCCTATCTACTCTGTTACGATATCTCGCAGGAATAATATTCTACTTTCTCTTGAGAAGATTAGTGTTAAGGTTATTGCCTATGCAGATGACGTAGCAACAGCTGTTAGAAGGGAAGTTTCCTAGTACTATTAGTAGCCTACCACAACAATGACCTTGGTGTAAACCCGACCAGGACAGAACTAATTATTTTCAGCAGAAGATAAAAGGTAACGACAAAACAAAATGTTTTCTTAGGGGGTATTGAATATTTACGTAATTTACTAGACAGGAAGTTAAACTTCCACTGGGTCTTAGCTCGCGTATAGTTTATTGGTGACCGATAATGCTGTACTGAGATCCACCTTTATACTATAGTGGACCACTGAGGACTTCCTCTATACTGGAGTCGACCATTCAGGTCTTCCTCTATATTAAAGTCGACTACTGAGGTCTTCCTCTATATTAAAACGACTTCTGAGGTCTTCCTCTATATAAAAGTCGACCCCTGAGGTCTTCTACTACACTAGAATCGAACACTGAGGTATTCCTCTATACTAGAGTCAACCACTGAGTTCCCCTTCTGCGCTAGAGTCGACCAGTGAGGTCCTCCTCTATATTGGAGTCGACCACTGAGATCTTCTTCTAGAGGCGACAACGGAGTCTTTCTCTATACAAGAATCGCCCACTGCGGTCTTCCTTTATACTACAGTCGACCACTGCGGTCTTTCTCAATACTAGGGTTGTCAACTGAGGTCTTCTTCTATACTAGGGTCCAGGACCACTGAGATCATCCCCTTTGCTAGAGTCGGTCGGTCACTGATATCTTTGTAAATATGGAAAAAATTGGTCACAGATATGTTGTATCACAGATATGTTGTATCACAGATATGAAAGTATTGCATTTGAAAGGTCTCAGTGCAACCAATATTAAATGCGAGCTACATTCTATTTTGGGGGAGTCTGCTCCTTCGTTTAAATATTGCGTGGCAGAATTTAACGAGCTGCCAAGACGAAAAACCGTAGTGGTCGACCAATTGAGGTGTCCACTACAGAAATGGTTTAAAAATGCACAAAATGTTATTCGATGACTGTCAGTTCGTGAGCCAGCTGAAGTCGTAAGCATTTCAAAAAGGGCTATACATCACATATTGACGGAAAATTTGATGATGAGAAAGCTGTGCGCAAGATGGGTACCGCGTTTGCTCACAATTAAGATAATGCACCAGTTCACCACCCACTATTGCGGCGGCGAAAATTAATGAATTAAAGTTTGAATGCTTCCAACTCAGCAGAAATTTGTCTTCAACGTGCTTGAGGATGACCACATTTAATGGCGCTGCACATTATAGCAAGGCAATCTTCCGCATGTAATGCTATTAGACTTAGTGAACTGTTACTCTGGTCAGAAAATTGCTACGGACATAGTAGCATTCTAGACCCAATGCCTATTGACCTTCCGCGCATTGTAGATCACACTACATCTGAACCATTTTTGACAAGAAGAATCTCGCTCTTATAACTGATAAATCACAATGTAATTATCGTTTCCCAGGTCATAGCAGATTCGCTAACTTCTATACATACAAAGTTCCAAACTCAATAACCTGATCACTGTATTGTTTACTAGGTAGAAATCTTAGGTATTAAAGATAACTTAAGTCGATATCAATATTTTCTCTGATAGTCAGGCTGCTTTCAAGTCCCTGGAAACTACATTCCTGAGTTCCATAAATGCCCTCGACCATCGCAGAACTCTTAATGAGAACGACTCTTAACAGTTCAATATGCACCTGATATGAGTGCAAAGCCGATGAACTTGTAAGACTAGGAACTACTTTACATCCTCCAGAGGAATTGGAATATGTGGGCATGACTCTAGCGACCTGCAAACTCTTCTTGCGAGGTAATGCCTTTAGTAAGGTAGTCACTAGTCCGGAACTGCATACATTCCAGGCTGATGTGGCCCGTCCTAAACTCAAAGTGCACCAACGCCCTGCTGATCGTTATCTGAGGAGTTGATGACTCAATGGGTCGTAAGCTGGGGCAAAACTGGTCGTCAGCTGGGGAGTTGATGACCAAACTGGGGTTTATCTGTGAAAATTAGGACCCAACGAATGGTCATCTGAGGAGTTGATGTCCCAACGGCTGTCATCTGTGAAGTTTACGATCTAACGGGTCGTTTTCTGTGGAGTTAAGGATCAAACAGGTAGTAATCTGGGGAGTTTTTAACTCAAGTGAGCGCTATATGAGGAGTTGATGACCCAATGTGTCGTAATCTAATCCCCAACGGGTCGTTATCTGCGGAGTTGTAGACCAAACAGGTCATCATATTTAGTATTGATCTTCTAACATATCATCTGTGGAGTTAATGACTCCTTGGAGTTAATGATCGTATCGTCAACGGTGCGGTTTAGGTCTCAAGTGAGCATTATCTGAGGAGTTGATGACCCAATGAGTCGTAATCTTGGGAGTCGATGACCAAACTGGTCGTAATCTTGCGAGTTGGTGACCAAACTGGTCTTTATCTATACAGTTTATGACCCAACATATGGTCATCTGTAGAGTTGATAACCCAACTGCTCGTCATCTGTGGAGTTTAGGACCTAGCCGATCGTTAACTGTGCAGTTTAGGACCCAACGGGGCGTTATATGCAGAGTTTTTGAACCAACGGGACGTTGATGGCTCAACGGGACATCATCTGTGTGACCCAATGGCTGGTCATCTGTGGATTTAATGATCCAACGGCTCACCATCTGCGCTGATTTTGGCTCAACGGGTCATCATCAGTGGATTTCATTACTCAACTGATCGTTTACTGTAGATGGAGACTGGATGTCTAACTTATCATGTCTGTCATGACCGGGCACTTTCTTATTGGATGGCCTTCAATAGGGGGACTAGAACTGCATACATTCCAGGCTGAGGTGGTCCTGTCTAAACACTAAAAGCAGCAACGCTCTTCGATCGTTATTGAGACAGGACGTCTCACTTATCATGTCTGTCATTACGGGCCACTTTCTCATTGGATGGCACACGGTGGGATTGATGGTATTGCGTAAAGACTTTTGCAGAAACTGTGCAGACGAAGAGGAGGACTCAATTGAACACCTTCTGTGTCTGTGCCCCGCTTTATTTAGAAGGCTGCATGCAATCCTAGGCTCGCATTACATTGGGGACTTAGCTAATTTGGCTGATGTTTAAAGCAATCAAATTGGTTCGACAGAACGGGTTAGGAAAAGCTTTGGCAGAACAATTGAATGTACGAGTATAGTCTAAACGTGTCTGTTTTTTACTACTTACTTTGTAAGCGTGCATTGCAATACATCCCTCGAATAGCATTCCCGTATAAAATTAATTTGTAAAGGTACTCCTTGCCAGGCTCTTTGACAATGAGGAGTTTTGCTGGGAATGGTCAAAATTCACTACTTCGCTGTGTAGGTTGGTGTTCTTTGACACCATTTATAATGTCGTTAGATTTAAATTTAAATGTTGTTTTTTTCCTAGCATGATTTAAGAGAGAATTAATTGACAAACTTTTCAAACTGTCCTCGTCGACAAGTGTACGCCAAAGTGTGACCACACGTTCCTCGAACAAAACCCACGCGCACAGAGTCGATGAGAAAGCAAGCGCCATGCTTCGCGAATAAGTTGCCCTTGTCGGCGACGGCTTTTTCGCAGCTATCATCAGTTATATATTGTCGCCGCCGTCTGTTATTTTGGTTTGTGGCACAATACCACGCGGCGCTGGCAACTTGTGCCACTTGATAGGCAGAGATGTACAGACAGGCAGGGTCCGCAAGTGGATAGGCAGCTAGTCAGGCAGGCTAACCTACCAGCCATGCCGCTACTTACTGCCTTGCCTTGACTTCCTTTACCATCCATCCAACCAAACACCCAACGAACTAGCCAAGCTGCCTGCTGCCCGCTGAAGTGCTTGTTGGTTGACTTGCTTTTGGTTTCATTTGTTTATTCGGTTGACTGTTTTGGTCGTTACGACTTTAACGAGCTTAAGTCAAATGGAGATGCCTATGCGAGCGCCCAATCTTTAGCTGGTGGTTTTTATATTTCACCTACAACAAAAAATATACAAATAAAAATGTGTAACAGCCGTGACAGCAGTAGCTACAGAAACAAGGACATCCGTGTAACGCCAACGGAACAGTAACAACGACAGCAGTATCTGGAGAGCCACAAAAAAATACAAAATAAAGAATAAAATAAATAAGAGCTCTACAATTTCTATAAGTTTGCCCCTTGGTTTGTCGAATGAATGGTGGTTGCCGCTGTTATCTTCAGATTAGAGATGTCAAACGGGATTGGTTTTCATAAATCCCGGGATTCGGGATTTTTAAATTGCAAACCAATATCCCGGGATTTTCGGGATAAATACAAACATTTTAGTTCAGTTTAAACATACATTATCAAAACAGCTAAAGCATACATTATCAACTGATATAAATCAGATTTTATATTAAGATTTTTTTCATAAATTTTAAAGAATAGTATACAATGTTCTTTGTTTTGTGGGACACAAACTCCATCTGTGTTCTTGTTTTAAGTTTACTTGTATATAATTATATTTATGATATATTTTGTAATTCTTCTCGAAATTTCTAATTTTTTCACCGAATTATGTCAATGTTTTTGATGTTGACTAGTTTACAGAGAGACAGAGAGTATCTATTTTTCATTTAATATTTTATACGAGACAGTTTCATATATTAATATTAAAATATTCCGGGATTCATTTTAAAAAATCCCGGGATTCGGAATTTTTAGGAATCGGGATTTCCCGGGATCGGAATTTTCCGTTTGACATCACTAGATCAGATGTGATGTGGATGGGCCATTTTACCACTATTATTGGATTTTTATACATCATATGCTGTGGTGATATTACATATTTGTAATATCTCGTACTGTGCACCTTATGACAAAGTCATTAATTTAGGGAATACCAAATGTAATTGTTGTGCTTTTAAGAGATTTCATAAAAAATTTAGAATGAAGTTATTGATGGTTTAACTTGAGGTCATGTTTTATCTAAAAATATTTTGACTGCCTTCGACAGTCATCCTCAGCGAAATTCATTTTAATAAATAACAAATTATACAAAGATATTCAAAAGACAAAAATAGTATCACAATAATTACATTTAGAACAAAAACTATTGACTACCACTTAACAGAGTTAACGATGAACTAAAAAATTATTTCCTTCGTCCGTATTTTTCCGCTAATTTCTGTAAATCTGTGGACAATGGTCCGTAAATTATAATCAGTTACTAGTTACCCCCTCAGGAGGGTATATACCATTTGCTACGAGTCAAAAGTGTAACACATCGAAGGAGTGACCTAAGACCCCATGTCATTTGAGCAATGTCCGTCCGTCCGTCCGTCCGACCGACCGTCCGTCTGTCTGTCTGTCTGCTGGCTGGTGCGCACGATAACTCTCGAAAGGATTAACCGACGGACTTCGGCTTAGTTCGAAGATGGACCATATTGGTCCACTCCTTCTAGTACCGATATTAATTCTTTAATAACATCTATACTAATTTCTCGAATCTTCCGAAATTCCACACAAAGTATTAGTTTATCAGTCACTAATAGCTCAAGAAACATTCCCTTTTGGTACCTCCCACACAAATATACAATTTTCAACAAAATTTAACAGCTTATAACTTTAATACCAGTACATACAAATACTTGAAATTTTGTACAGTGTGATGCTTTTATGGTACGTAGAGTCCAGAAAAAAGAGGGTGTTATTGACTTGCCCCTTTTGGTACCTGCACATAAATTGACCATATTGCGCCAAAAGTTTACAGCTTATACGAGTGCATAGAAATACTTGAAATTGTGTACAGTGTAATGCTGTTATAGTACCTACAGTTCAGTGAAAAATGGGAGTTATACCCCCGCCCCTTTTGGTACCTCCCACACAAATGGACTTCTCTGCACCAAAAGTTTACAGCTTATAAGTTTAATACCAGTTCATACGTTAAAATTATTAAGTGCAATTTAAAATGATAATTTAATTAAAACAAATAAGAAAGTTTCAGTCGGGTAAACCGACTAAGGTATACCCTCACATTGTGAGTAATGTAATATTGAATATTACACAAATTATTCTGTCACTTTTTGTGGGAGGTACCAGAAGGGGTTTAAGAAATACACCTATATATCGCTGAACAGTAGATACTTTAAATACATTGCACTGTGCCGAATTGTAACCGTATATATGGACTGGTATATTAACGTTGAGATATTAAATTGTGGTATAATTTGGTCATTTTGTGTGGGAGGTACAAAAAGGGGCGTGGTGATAACGCTAATTTTTCACTGGACAATAGGCATTATAAAAGCATTACATTGTACAAAATTTCAAGTAAAAAATTTCATTACACTGATATTAATGTTATAAACTGTTAACTTTTGGTGCAAAATGGTACCAAATGCAAAATGGCAAAAGCCAAAAGGGGCGTGACAATAACGCCCATTTTTCAATGGACTGTAGGTACTATAAAAACATTACGCTGTACAAAATTTCAAGTAATTTTATACACTGGTATTAATGTTATAAGCTGTTAACTTTTGGTGCAAAATGGTGTATTTGTGTGGGAGGTACCAAAAGGGGCGCGACAATAACACCCATTTTTCACTGGACTGTAGGCACTATAAAAGCATTACACTGTACAAAATTTCAAGTATTTCTAAACACTGGTATTAATGTTATAAGCTTTTAACTTTTAGTGCAAAATGGTGCATTTGTGTGGGAAGTACCAAAAGGGGCGTGGCAATTTCGCCCATTTTTCTCAAGTTGATAGCGACTAACAAACTAGAACTATGTGTGGAATTTAAGAAGATTCGTATACGTATAATAGCAGTTATTAAAGAATCAATATTTCACAACATTTTAAGCCTTTGTGGGGGAGGTACCTGAAGGAGTGGACCAATATGGTCCATCTTCGAACTTAGCCGGAGATAGAAAAAATATTACCACATACGAAATTTGAAGTCAATCGGTTACTCCTTTCGATATTTATCGTGCACACCAGCCAGCAGACAGGCAGACAGACGGACGGACATTGCTCATTCGACTTAAAATGACCAAAAACGGATTTCCGCCGAACATACTTGGGGTCTTAGGTCACTCCTTCGATGTGTTACACTTTTTTCCGTAGCAAATTATATATACCCTCGTCACACTAAAGTGAGGGTATAAAAAGGAGATTTACGAATATATTTCGGTTTACGGACTGAACTTTCTTACTTGTTTCGAATTTACACACATTTTATGCTAGAACATTAAAAGTAATGAATTCTTTGGGATAAAATTTATTGTATATTTTTATTGACATATATACTATACAAAAAGCAAGCACTCATTCCAAATGTTCGCCTTTTGCCTTAAGTCACACTGACCAATCACCAATAGCCGCCCGCACCTCGTCCCTTTGGGAAAGTGTTCACAGCATGAATCAAAGCAGCCTTAAGATAATCGATGTAAAACTGTCCACAAGAGCCTTTCATCACAAGAAATGAAAGCTGGCAAATTGTTTTAAAGCCAAGTCTAGGTCATTTTAGGCTTAGGGGCCGTTCAAGTATTACGTAAGCACTTTAGGGGGTTGGGTGGGTCTTTGCTTTGCTTATTTTTGATGACATTGGGGGGGGGGGGGTGTTGGAGATGGTGATTACGTCAGCAGTAGTTCTTTACTTTTTTCCACATATGACAACCCACACAGATTGTGATTACTTCAGCAGTAGTTATTTACTTTTTTACACATATGGCAACCCACACAATGTCTATGCTCGAAAACAAAACCCATATTCGGGGATTCCCATAAATAATGAGTACATTTAGGTACTCGCTTAGAATTTCTTCAATCAGTTTCGTTTCGGTACGATTGACGATTTGACGTGGTGTAAACAAAGCAAAACAAGTAAATATTTGTGTTACCGTTGATCCAATTTCGCCAAAGTGGAATTGTTTAAGATGTCGTTTCAAATAGACAAATCCAAGTTATACCAACAATTGTTTGAAAGTTTTAAAAAATCTCATACAAATACAAAACTACAAAAAGTACAGAAGTTAGTTAACGAAGTGTGGCGTAATTATAAGTTACAAGCAAAATCGGACAAGGAACTTGATATTATTGTCTCTAAGAGAATTGAAGAAGAATTGCAAGCAGCGACTAAGAATAAATCCAATCTACTACGATTTTTTTCCAAGGTGAGTGATGAAGTTAATGTAAATTAAACAATCACCCCTATCGCAGAAAAAATTTCACGTGAAATGTTTTGATCCCTAGAAAATACAAAGTAGAAATTGAAGTCTATAGGTATATTATTCTGCGTTAAAGAGATTTGCAATGAAGAAAATGATAACTACTCGTCTTAAAAGTCTATTCAAGTGGAATTATTTTCACTTTCCATTTTGATTATATCCCTTCAATTTTTCTGGGGAGCAAAACTTTTCACATGGAATTTTATTCACGATAGGGGTGAATATTAAATGTACTCACTATAGTGTGTATGTATTAACAAGACAAACATTAGCAGTACCTATAAAATGTTTTAATTTTTAGGCAACGAATACCTGTAAGCCTGCAGAAAAACCACAAATTATACAGCCAGCTTCAAATTCTAAAGAACAAAAAGACGACATAAACCCCGGAGTGGAATCACAACAGCAATGCGAAAACACAGAAAATACAGATAAACAGCCGAGAGCAAAACCTTCGCAGGAAGCTATGAAAAATAGGATTGCTCTACTCGAAAAAAATCTGAATGCTTTGTATTCTGCCAGAGATAGTATGCCAAGCCGTGTTGAAGTTGATAAACAAATCAATAAGTTGCGCGAAGAATTAAAAACCACGAAAATGTCTTTAAACAGGAAGATTCAAAACGAAGTTGCCCAGAAGAAACACAGAGATGGTATGAAAAGAAAGTTAGAAGATATTTCTCCTGCAAATCCAGAAATAAAAAAAAAACTATCCATGAGGGATTCAGTGGGACGGCCTAGCCTAGAAAATGATCAACCATTATTATTGAAAACAATTGCGGATATTGCTTTATTTGGCAGTGCAGCAGATGATAGAAGACGAACAGAATCTATTCGCAGTGTAAAAACTCTTGACGAATTAACACAAGAATTACGAAAAATAGGATTTGACATTAGTCGAAGTGGGACATATCTTCGTTTGATTCCCAGAAAATCTAATTCTGCAGAGGGACGAAGACATGTATCGACAGTCCCTGTAAAGCTCACTCGGGCTCAGACTGATCAGCACAAAAGCCACTTAGATAGCAATTTCGCTGAAACATCAATCCATTATTTGGAGAACATAGCATCCATACTTGGACCAGATCAAGTATTTTTCATATCTCAAGATGATAAAGCTCGGGTCCCTATTGGTGTAACTGCGGCAAATAAGCAAGCACCTCTTCTAATGCACATGGAATATAGAATCAAATTGCCTGATCACGACTGGGTAATCGCTGAGCGGCATAAATTAATACCATCAGTTTATGCTGGTATCAAAATCACTTCCAGTATGCTAGGACAACCGCAAGCCGTTGGATATTCTGGACCAACATACATCGCTATTCGAAGTGGAAAGCATAGTTCATCTACTGCAAATACTCATGCTCATGATTTCGAGACGCTTCTCGAACTTGAAGAGTTTCAAGCATTAGCTAAAACTGACCATGGGTTGGTAAAACCAGTAGTAATCATGACGGTTGATGGAGGGCCAGATGAAAATCCGCGTTATACAAAAGTTATAGGGTTTGCTATTAAACACTTTAAGCGACATGATCTCGATGCATTGTTTTTACCAATGCTCCTGGCAGAAGTGCGTATAACAGAGTAGAGCGCAGAATGGCTCCTCTTAGTCGGGAACTGGCTGGTTTGATATTGCCTCATGACCATTTTGGGTCACATTTGGATGCACGTGGTATTACAATTAATGAACATTTAGAAAGATCCAATTTCGAGTTTGCAGGAAATGTGTTAGCTGAGATATGGAGTTCAATGGAAATTGATGGCTATCATGTTACTGCACAATATGTTGGGCCGGGCGAACAAGATCTGCCTGATTTGCCAGATATTGAATGGTATTCAGAACATGTGCGTGAAAGCCAATACTTACTTCAAATTGTAAAATGTAGAAACATAGAATGCTGTCGTCCAAGAAGTGGCCTATTTAGACTACTAGACAACAGGTTTCTTCCACCACCAGTAAAAGTAAAACAAACAGTTGATGACTTGGTTTTGGATGATGGAGGGCAATTTCTCAATCTTCCAGTCAATTTAGCTCTACGATTAAATTCTTCACTCAAAGATTTCCTACAAATGCCATACGATTATTTTTGTCCGACGGTAAAATTGAAGCTATTAAGTCGAACATGCAAAACGTGTGGTCTTTATCATACTTCCGTCAAGTCACTAAATCGTCACATCGAGAAGATCCATAAAAAAGTAAACACGCACACTGATATGAAAGTTTGGCCTTTAAGAGTGGCTGCTCGTCGTGCTAATGAACTGATGTGCATTATTCAAAATTTAGAGCACCAAGATGTTGAATGGCTCGATGAAAACGACGTAGACATTCCAAAATCGAATGAAAGTGAGCAGACACACAACATTGAGCAGCAAACATCCAATGTCATCGAAAACTTGGAAATCGGGTGTCATGGACTGAAGACTGTTAATTGGAATTAATATGTACACCAAAAATTTAAAAGAATTTTGTTTAGTTCGTAATATTACTTAATAAGATTATAATATTTGTACTTTACTCTATGTTGAATACCGTATCAATAAAGTTTGTTTAAATGAATATTATGTGCGTTAAAGTCCTCTATCCTAAGCCTATTTTCTTATTTCTAGAATTTTAACTGCTGCTCATGAATGAATAACAAAAATAGAATACATTAAATGAAAAATGCATATAACAATGTTTACGTAAGCATGGGGGGGGGATAAGAGCTTTGCTTACTTTTGATGACAAGGGGGAGGGGGGGGGGGTAAATAATTGCAATAAATCTGCTTACGTAATACTTGAACGGCCCCTTATGTGCCGGTGCAGAATCCTACTGGAAAGTCCATGCCTGGTTTTGGAATTGAGAATGGTTAAGAGTTTTCACAACAGCTTCCAAAGCTGTTTCTTGCTAATTTTTGGCCAATGTTTTGACCCCTTGTTCACAGAAATGCAAGTCAGTGACCCCAACGAAAGAGATGCCCCATCAAATAACGATTGAAGCTGTATGATGGACCTGTTCGACCCATGGAATCACTTGAGATGCTTCAACCAGACATGTTGATACGGATGAAATCGGTGCATATTGTGCTCCGATATTTACAAAATACTAGCACACGGTAAGGGAAAAATTCAATTTTCTATTGTAAATATCTCGGTAACTATACGAGATAATTCTTAGGTGTTAAAAGTTTTTTGTAGACCTCAGAAAGGTGTTAAAAGTTTTTTGTAGAAATATCAAAAATATATTTTATAAATCGGAAGAGAAACTCGAGTTTGAACATTTTCTTCACACGATGTGGCCAATCTTAAGGCCCTCTAACTGCGCCCCTGTCTGATATAGGGGGCCCAAATATAAATCTTAACTTCTCTAACACCTCTTCTTCTACCATGCCATTTTTGGCAATCGGTTGTTTGGTTAAGAAAAGGTCGAATTATTTCCCTTTTTGAATTCGTACCACTGTGCAGTGTTTTATAAAACAGACTCGTATTGAGTATCCCAAAGATTGTTTAATGTTCTGGATCTGTGAGAGTGTGACGAATATTCTGTGAAAATTTTAAGAAAATCGAGGGGGAATCAATCTTTTCACAAAGTTTTTTTTAAAAAAAAACTTTCGTAAAAAATGTTTATAAAAATTAACAAACAATTTTTTTTACAAAAAATGGTGTCCTCTTTAAAACAAAGTAATTTGCAAAAACGGTTCAGCCGTTCTAGAGCAATTACAAATTTCGTAAAACACAAATACTCATTATTGTCGAATTAGAATGTCCTAACGGTAATACCACTACTCAACAAAGCATTGTGCGCTATGTTCAGAACAGAAGTTACCTAAAACTCCTTTGTGTATCCTTCTATAGAAATGCTTTGCTAAAAACTCCTATGTATTGTAGGTACAGCGTGACCCAAGAAATAGAAGGTTGGCTTTGATTCACGCAAAAAAAAACGGCTAATGTGGATGTCACAATCGGATCAGCTACCTTTCGCGAGTTATCGGGAAAACAGTATTTTTACTCAAAACAAACTTAATTGCTTTGATTTAGAAATTTATAGAAATTAGCGGAAATTTAAAACTGTAACATAATTTTCATTAAATTTGTTCATCTGTAAGACGCGAATATATATATTGCGAATTTTTCGTAATCCATACATTCGACTCACATCGCTAAATTTGTACAAAAATATTATACCGAATTTAATAAGATTAATATATTTACATTCTATGATCCCTGAGGAGTAGAATGTCCAAGAATAATTTTTGAACAAAAAAAATTAAGTTCAGAATTATTTTACTATATAATGCTATTATCTCGCGTTTCGTCAGCTCCAGGAAAAAGTGATCAAAGGAAGTTTGGGAGATAAGAGAAATACCTACAACACTTTCTTTAACACAAACATTTTATAATAATTTGGTAAAGATTTACAATTTTAAAATGCTCCCAACAAAATGTCCTATGCGTAGATTTTCTCTAAAACCATTTAACCATTTAACAATGTCGTGGCTTTTTCACATATACGATTTTTGTTATGATATATTGGTGGTAAATAATAATTGAAAGATAAATACAAAAATCTGAGATATGAAATATATCGCGATTTGACGAAACAACACGGTTTTTTGAGTTTTCGTCATATTTTGCATATTTTTGATATATACTCAAATTATTTAAATTTGAAACTTAAAATGTCTAAGTACAAATCTTGGTTCAAATCGGATGAAAAATGAATGATATTCAAAAATCCGAGGTCTACTTATGACGTATATTTTATTTGGTTGGGTCTAGTTTATTCATGATTCTGTTGAGGTTATATTTTCAGGATACACTCGGCGAGCCCTTGAGGGGCTGTCCAAAATAAATATGTTCCTCCTATTTAACAAAAAGGTAAAATAATCTGTTTGCCTAACATTTCCGCCACTTTTGTAATTAAGAACATAATACATTGCTACTTTGAGTACAAAAAGAAGGACGATTTTGTGCGGCTACACCTGCACTTCGCAAAGGGATCAAACTAATCTTTAGCATAATCATCCCAGTGGTGTGTAATAGTTTTAACGGTATTCTGACAACCCTTCCTTCTCTCCATCCCAGTCCTACCCTTGAGAATTCTTTCCATATCCCCTTTACATTATAGATGATAAAGTACTTAAACTATGTTTTCATTATCATCGAATTTAGTACTTTAAAAAAGGTAGAAGACCTGTGCTTCATGTAGTCGCCACTGGGGCTTTTTGTATAAACTTAACAAAAAGCCAGACGAGAGTCATTAAATAGAAAATTACGTAAACACGTTTCAGGGTTTACTTTATCATAGGACTTCGAACAAGGAACAACACAAAGGGGTTAGGCCTAATCATTTGTCATATGTATGTTCTTCCGAGGGGAGCTGCGGGAAAAATACACACACATGTGTAAGTTGTCACATTATGTATGTGATTTAATATCTTTCAGCTAGATAATGGCTAGCAAAAACACGCATGTGTGTGTTTGTGTACATTTAAGCTACCGGATCAAAATGGTATTTAAGGTGATTTAGCTGGAGTTTGTTTATTAATCAAGGTATGTTTACTATGGCTAAGGCTACTGAAATAACCCAATAATAATAACTTAAATGACTGGGGACAGAGGATACAAATTCTGGTCTGTATTGCGATTACACTATGCAACAACATTTTTGTCGAAGGGCTGCGCATAACATTTTCTGGTGTAATCTGGAGTCCTAAACTCGAAAGTTACCATAAAATTTTGAATAAAAATATTTATTCAATTTTTATTTCAATTTTCTTTAAAATTCCAATTTTCTGGGAAGGTGCCTTTAATATTTGGATCATATTTTTATACCCGCCACCATAGGATGGGGGTATACTAACTTTGTCATTCCGTTTGCAACACCTTGAAATATTGATCTGCGACCCTACAAAGTATATATACGAGTATTCTTGATCGTCGTGAAATTCTAAGACGATTTAGCCATGTCCTTCCGTCTCTCTGTCTGTCTGTCTGACCGTCTGTCTGTTGAAATTACGCTACAGTCCGTAATAATAGATCTAGGTTGATCAAATTTGATAGAAATACTTCTTATAGTTGCAGGTCGTTTGGGATTGCAAATGGGTCATATCGGTCAATGTTTTGATATAGCTCCCCTATAGAGGTCGCACCAAAATACGGCTTTTGAGCCATAGATACCACATTTTTAAAGAAATTTTGCTGAAACTTTGCTGTTTGTATTCAATTTTGACAAGAAATCATCACTGTAAAAATTTTACAAATCGGTTCATATTTTGTTGTTGTCACCCTATAGATGTCGCTTTAAAACAGGCTTATTTAAGCCATAAATACCAAATTTTCTAAGCCTTTTAAGTGAGTCTTTGCAGTTTGTATTTTATTTAGACAAGAATTCATCAGATTGTTTAAATCATTTCATATATTGTTATAGTACACCTAAAGATGTCGCTGCCAAAAAGGCTTGTTTAATCCTTAAACACCACATTTTCTCAGCAATTTAGCCGAAACTTTGCAGTTTGTATTCTATTTTGGCAAGAATTCATCTCAATAAAATGTATTCAAATCACTTTATACTTATATTTTGTTGTAGTTTGAGGTAGCTCTTAAATCGGGATTAGCACGAAAATAGAAAACTAAAAAGTGTCACAAGGAGACAATGATTTCATATCTTACGCGAAAATTAAAATTTTGCAGAACTACGCCAATTATGTTTTTATTTGATATCCCAAATCCATATTTCGATTTTCATCAAAAAATTCGAAAAAAAAAAAAACATTTAGACTCTTTTCAAAAAAATGTACCTAGTATTGAATTTGGTACCTTGAATTGGAAACAATTTTTCTAACTTTTTTTGTAAATAGTCATTGAAAAGTTAGTCTACAACGTAGAATGCGCAGACATTTTGATGATTGCTATAAAAATAAACTCATATCCACAGTGAGAAAACACAAAATAACAGATCAGACCCTCACAGGGATTCAAAATAAGAAATTGGTTAATTTTGTCAAAATTGAAAAAATAGAACCTGACAAAATTCACAATTGTAATATAATCATAATTGGTTTAGATCTTTTTTTGGGAGGACAATTTGCAATAAGTCAGACAGGTGGCGCCAAAATCATGAATCAAAGTGAGGGATAGTTTGTCTATTTGCTCATTAAATTACACTAGTCTACAAAAATGTTGTCGAAGGGCTGTGTATAACATTTTCTGTTGTAATATGGTGTCCTAACACGAACAAAAAATTTAAAAAAAGATGTTAAGGAAATGTTTTTTAATTCCGATTTTCTTGGAACGTGCCTTTAGTATTTGGACAATAAAACCTGATTGCCAAAATAAAAAATATGAAAAAATTATTTTTTTAGTTTAATTATTTTAGTTTATGTATTTCTATTTATTTTAGTTTATTTATTTATTTTATACTTATTGATTTTTTTTTTAAATTTTGTATTTATTGAAAATATTTTAAACGTTTTTTATTTATAAAAAAATTAGACATTTTTTTTATTTACAGAAAATTTTTTATTTATAGAAAATTATTAATTTATTTATAAAAAATTTCGTTATGTTGCTTGCTTGCTTTTATTCGGTCTCAAATCTTTGTGATTCTAACTAGGATACTCTCCCGGCTTCAAGGCCATTGTGTTTCTATATTATTATAGAAACAAGTATTTTATACATGGCGGTGTATAAATATGTATTAAAAATTGGCAGCACACATACTGGATCATGATTTCTGAGCCGTGACACCTGTTATCAACAGTTCAGCTGCAGTTGTATGGGAGATACGGAGCTGTATGTGGTTGATTTCTACACACAAGCGAATGAGAAATCTTTGTGAAACCACACTTCTCCAAAATCAACTGTTAACCAAAGTTAATACAAAACACCAGCCATGTCCAATGAGAAGCAAATTTTGCTCCATCAAATGGAAAATTCTTTGAAATTTTGTATTCATAGAAACTTTTTTTTTAATATTTTGTATTTATAGAAATTTTTTTTGAAATTTTGTATATGTTGTAAGGTGGTACGAGTTAAACTGACAAAGGGAATTTTGAGCCCGGCTTTTAGTATCGTAAATATAATATATAAAAAACCAACAAATGTCATTTATGGGGATTTTTGAATTTATTTTGGGAATGTAGACAGAAACGTGTCTACAACGAAATCAACGGGTAAAAATAATAAATAATAAGATATGTCATCCCCGGGCGAGTAAGTTGTCAGGTGCGAACGAATAGAAATTTCAACTAGTAGGACCTCATTGAGTGAGGTTTTCCGCGGATTTCGGACCGATTTTCCCGAATTTTTTGTAATTGTCACAATTAAAAAATTAATATTAATCGATTATTGCAAAAAAGTTCAGACTATGTTCGCGGAAAACAGTTTTTTCGCGTGTGACAGTTCATTCCTATTCGTTCGTAACTGATAGATTTTGACGTTTAGAGAGGACGGCACATCCGTCTAATTTTAGGTCTGTAGCAACGAGAATGTTAAACATATTTAAAAATATTGTATACCTGAGTTTCCCCAAAGGCCCTGTAGCTCCGCTCCTTTATATTATAGAGGGCCCAAATTTAAAAAATAAATTTCCTAATAAAATTGGTTGTCTGATTAAGAAACGGCGGAATTATTCTCCCTTTTTATTCCTTTCAGTGTGCGCTGTGGTATCTGCCTTACAAACATCCAAATACAATATCGCAATTCTCACAAAGTGGGGGTATAGTTTTTTCACCGAACATAAACTACGAAACTATAACCAAAATTTTAAAAAACCATTTGAATAGGACTTTTCTTGGGTTTAACTCCGTCGTAGAAATTTTGTATTTATAGAAAATTTCTTAGAAATTTTGTATTTATTGAAAATTTCTTAGAAATTTTGTATTTATAGAAATTTTGTATTTATAGAAAATTTCGTAGAAATTTTGTATTTATAGAAAATTTCGTAAAAATTTTGTATTTATGAAAATTTCCTTGAAATTTTGTATTTATAGAAAATTTCCTAGAAATTTTGTATTTATAGAAAATTTTGTAGAAATTTTGTATTTATAGAAAATTTTGTAGAAATTTTGTATTTATAGAAAATTTTGTAGAAATTTTGTATTTATAGAAAATTTCTTAGAAATTTTGTATTTATAGAAAATTTCTTAGAAATTTTGTATTTATAGAAAATTTCTTAGAAATTTTGTATTTATAGAAAATTTCTTAGAAATTTTGTATTTATAGAAAATTTCGTAGAAATTTTGTATTTATAGAAAATTTCGTAGAAATTTTGTATTGCGTAGTAATTTTGTATTTATAGAATATTTCTTAAAAATTTTGTATTTATAGAGAATTTCCTAGAAATTTTGTTTTTATAGAAAATTCCTTAGAAATTTTGTATTTATAGAAAATTTCTTAGAAATTTTGTATTTATAGACATTTTTTTGTATTTATAGAAATTTTTTTAAAAATTTTGTATTTATAGAAATTTTTTTTAGAAATTTTGTATTTATAGAAAACGGCCGTTACTTTAGAAACAGCCATTTATAGAAAATTTCTTAGACATTTTGTATTTATAGAAAATTTCTAAGACAGTTTGTATTTTTAGGAAAATTTCTTAGACATTTTGTGTTTTTAGGAAAATTTTTAGAAATTTTATATTTATAGAAAAGTAGTATAGTGTTATAGTTATATTTATGAAAAAAATTTTTATGAAAATCCATGAAAATTGGAATTTCAGAAAAAAAATTAAAAAAGGACCTTCACCATCAAATTTTGTTTTGTTTTGGTTTCTCAAAATTGTATGTCTTAATCTATATAAAACAAGATGTTAGGTGTCGGACACAAACTATTTTTTTGTTGCAGTTTTTGCAGATATAAGAAATAAGTTTCTGTAAAATTTTGTAAAATAAATTTCTGAACGAAGCTTCGTTCTGCTTCGGAAAGAGCAGAAAAATGTCTACATGTCCGGCTAGTTAACTATAAAATAAGTTCATTAACAAAGCGTAATTTCGTACACGGGCTATAATTTCGTAATAACCAATTAAAAACAAACGGGAAAGGTCAAAATGGGTCCATTAATAGGCGATAAAATTTTCCCTTTGTCTTTTTTAATGAAATCTTATTTTAAAATAAATATTTTTTGGCTCTAGACGTAGATGTAGGCAATGTATGAGCTTGGAGAGTTATACTCAAAGGAAAAATTAGGGTCTGTAGGAGGTCCCTGGCTAACTGGTAGTTGCAAAATTGGCAATTTTCACAAAAAATTATCATAAATGCGTACGGGGTACTAGCAGAACAATCCATCAAGAACAAAAAAATCTCATCGAAAAATACAAAATCAGATTTTCGTATTGGGGACATTAGAGATGCGACCCACACACACACATTCGCGACTCACACCAACAAACATGATATTTACCGTCATTTTTAATTTTGCTCCATCTTCTGACGATTGATATCAAACTTGATCTTGGAAGTTTTTTTTTTCGTTGATTCATTAACGCGTCATTCATTCTTTGCCGGCCGGTATTTGTTTTTTATTTTGCCTGAATGTTGCTCAAAATCTCTCGAATGGCTTCATATTTAATTTAATACACAACATTTATTACGCCTTTCGTTTAATATTGACATTTAAATTTTATAAAATTTTATGAAAATCAACAAATAAAATTCAGACAGCAGATAGCAAGGTTTGAGTGATAAAAAAAATATGATCTTGATAAAATTAAGTGACAGTTTTCAGAAAGTGCTTAAAATATTTTTTTTATTTATTCATTTAATGCACTCTGTTTTATCTTATCAGAAGGGGACTGTGAACACTGTGCACATTGCGCACATTGTTGTTTTTAATAAGAAGTGTTCGTAGAGAGAGAGAGAGTCAAATTTTCAGTTTGATTAGGTTAAATGAAACAAGTTGACTTGTGCGGTTTCAACAAAACAACGTTTTTTCGGCGGTTGAGATTGCGGTTGTAATGTTTTGTTATGGGTTTTATTATGAGATCAATTTTTGAAATTCTTTGATATAAAACGTATAATTCTTGTAACATTTTAATTTTTGATTAACTATTGTTCATAGATTTTGAGATATTTTTAGGGTAAATTTATAATTACGATATGACGTATGTTGAGACGGAGTTAAACCCAACGAAAAGTCTTGTTCAAATGATTTTTTCACATTTTTGTTATAGTTTTGTGGTTTATGTTCGGTGAAAAAAGTGACAAGTAATAAAATTTCAGACGAGTAAATCGACTTAAGTATACCCTCAATTTGTGATATACTAATGTATATTCCCCAATTTGTGGGGAATAATTCCGCCGTTTCTTAACCAGACAACCAATTTTATTAGGGAATTTAAGTTTTAAATGTGGGCCCTCTATAATATACAGGGGCGGAGCTGCATGGCCTGAAAAGTGGGAAAACTCAGGTACACAATGTTTTTTAAATATGTTTAACATTCTCCTTGCTACAGACCTAAGATTAGACGGATGTGCCGTCCTCTCTAAACGTCAAAATCTATCAGTTACGAACGAATAGGAACGAACTGTCACACGCGAAAAAACTGTTTTCCGCGAACATAGTCTGAACTTTTGTGCAATAATCGATTAATATTAATTTTTTAATTGTGACGATTACAAAAAATTCGGGAAAATCGGTCCGAAATCCGCGGACCGAAATCTATTCACTCTTTGAGGTCCTACTCATTGAAATTTCTATTCCCTCGTACCTGGCAACTTACTCGCCCGGGGATGACATATCTTATTATTTATTATTTTTGCTCGTTGATTTCGTTGTAGACACGTTTCTGTGTACATTCCCAAAATAAATTCGAAAATCCCCATAATTTGTTGGTTTTTTATATTTTATATTTACTATACTAAAAGCCGGCTCAAAATTCTCTTTGTCAGTTTAACTCGTACCACCTTACAACATATAAAAAATATAAAGCTTTTTTTATATTTGAGCTTTACGCTTGAAATGTCTAGAAATTTATAGAATATTTTTAATTTTGTTATGTTTAATTTTTTATGTTTGGCCTTTTCAAATTATGTTTCTGTTTTCGGTTCACTTTAGCTTAATGTCAGTGTTATTATAAAAATCTAATAAATGTTATCTATAAAAATGTAAATATTAAAACTATTTTAGTTATAGAACATTTTCCAGAATTTTTTATTTATAGAAAACTTATTTCTTAGATACATTTTTTTTTATAGAAAGTTAATTCAAAATTCTTCTCAGAAATTTTGTATTTATAGAAAATTTCTTAAAAATTTTGTATTTATAGAAAATTTCTTAGAAATTTTGTATTTATAGAAAATTTCTTAGAAATTTTGTATTTATAGAAAATTTCTTAGAAATTTTGTATTTATAGAAAATTTCTTAGAAATTTTGTATTTATAGAAAATTTCTTAGAAATTTTGTATTTATAGAAAATTTCTTAGAAATTTTGTATTTATAGAAAATTTCTTAGAAATTTTGTATTTATAGAAAATTTCTTAGAAATTTTGTATTTATAGAAAATTTCTTAGAAATTTTGTATTTATAGAAAATTTCTTAGAAATTTTGTATTTATAGAAAATTTCTTAGAAATTTTGTATTTATAGAAAATTTCTTAGAAATTTTGTATTTATAGAAAATTTCTTAGAAATTTTGTATTTATAGAAAATTTCTTAGAAATTTTGTATTTATAGAAAATTTCTTAGAAATTTTGTATTTATAGAAAATTTCTTAGAAATTTTGTATTTATAGAAAATTTCTTAGAAATTTTGTATTTATAGAAAATTTCTTAGAAATTTTGTATTTATAGAAAATGTCTTAGAAATTTTGTATTTATAGAAAATTTTCTGAGAAATTTTGTATTTATAGAAAATTTCTGAGAAATTTTGTATTTATAGAAAATTTCTGAGAAATTTTGTATTTATAGAAAATTTCTGAGAAATTTTGTATTTATAGAAAATTTCTGAGAAATTTTGTATTTAAAAAAAAAAATTCTGAGAAATTTTGTATTTATAGAAAATTTCTTAGAAATTTTGTATTTATAGAAAATTTCTTAGAAATTTTGTATTTATAGAAAATTTCTTAGAAATTTTGTATTTATAGAAAATTTCTTAGAAATTTTGTATTTATAGAAAATTTCTTAGAAATTTTGTATTTATAGAAAATTTCTTAGAAATTTTGTATTTATAGAAAATTTCTTAGAAATTTTGTATTTATAGAAAATGTCTTAGAAATTTTGTATTTATAGAAAATGTCTTAGAAATTTTGTATTTATAGAAAATTTCTTAGAAATTTTGTATTTATAGAAAATTTCTTAGAAATTTTGTATTTATAGAAAATTTCTTAGAAATTTTGTATTTATAGAAAATTTCTTAGAAATTTTGTATTTATAGAAAATTTCTTAGAAATTTTGTATTTATAGAAAATTTCTTAGAAATTTTGTATTTATAGAAAATTTCTTAGAAATTTTGTATTTATAGAAAATTTCTTAGAAATTTTGTATTTATAGAAAATTTCTTAGAAATTTTGTATTTATAGAAAATTTCTTAGAAATTTTGTATTTATAGAAAATTTCTTAGAAATTTTGTATTTATAGAAAATTTCATAGAAATTTTGTATTTATAGAAAATTTCATAGAAATTTTGTATTTATAGAATATTTCTTAGAAATTTTGTATTTATAGAATATTTCTTAGAAATTTTGTATTTATAGAAAATTTCATAGAAATTTTGTATTTATAGAAATTTTGTATTTATAGAAAATTTCTGAGAAATTTTGTATTTATAGAAAATTTCTGAGAAATTTTGTAATTATAGAAAATTTCTGAGAAATTTTGTATTTATAGAAAATTTCTGAGAAATTTTGTATTTATAGAAAATTTCTGAGAAATTTTGTATTTATAGAAAATTTCTGAGAAATTTTGTATTTATAGAAAATTTCTGAGAAATTTTGTATTTATAGAAAATTTCTGAGAAATTTTGTATTTATAGAAAATTTCATAGAAATTTTGTATTTATAGAAAATTTCTTAGAAATTTTGTATTTATAGAAAATTTCTGTGAAATTTTGTGTTTATAGAAAATTTCTGAGAAATTTTGTATTTATAGAAAATTTCTGAGAAATTTTGTATTTATAGAAAATTTCTGAGAAATTTTGTATTTATAGAAAATTTCTGAGAAATTTTGTATTTATAGAAAATTTCTGAGAAATTTTGTATTTATAGAAAATTTCTGAGAAATTTATAGAAAATTTCTGAGAAATTTATAGAAAATTTCTTAGATTTGGAATTTATAGAAAATTTCTTAGAAATTTTGTATTTATAGAAAATTTCTTAGAAATTTTGTATTTATAGAAAATTTTTTAGAAATTTTGTATTTATAGAAAATTTTTTAGAAATTTTGTATTTATAGAAAATTTCTTAGAAATTTTGTATTTATTATTCAGTCAGAATTTATTTGGTTTGAGACCATATGTTCCATTTACTTTCTGTCTATTCCAAGAAAGTAATAGAAACAAATACAAAAATTGGTAGAGAGTTTTAATTGCTTGGTAGAATTGACTGCAGTTTCGATAGACACCACTCTATCATCTTCAGAATTCAGTAGCAATAGTGTATGTCTTTAACTTAAATCAGCTGAAATACTTGAGGAAGCAGTAAATTGAATTTAACAAGAACTGCTAACCAAACCCGTATTTTGCCGAACTAAGTCGACATACTAAAACTCTCATACCAATACATTTTTGTTTTTTGCTTGGGTTCGCATCGCGAACCACGAAAACAAATGTAGTTTTGTCAACGGCTAATGCCGACGTCATCGTACCTCATGTGTTTGTATGTGTTGTTGTTATTTATTGTTGGTCTGTTGTTTTGTTATTCAGTCAGAATTTATTTGGTTTGAGACCATATGTTCCATTTACTTTCTGTCTATTCCAAGAAAGTAATTTTGTATTTATAGAAAATTTCTTAGAAATTTTGTATTTATAGAAAATTTCTTAGAAATTTTGTATTTATAGAAAATTTCTTAAAAATTTTTTATTTATAGAAAATTTCTTAAAAATTTTGTATTTACAGAAAATTTCTGAGAAATTTTGTATTTACAGAAAATTTCTGAGAAATTTTGTATTATTAGAAATTCTTGGAACTACTTTCACGTCCAATTCTCAGAATTGCGTCCCAAATCAATTAGCTGAAAAATGTTTTTTTTTATATATTTTTAAATATTTTGCATAATTTGGTGAATTTTGTTAATTCAGAAAAGTTGATGCGAGATAAATCGGTATATATTCTGTTCTGTTCAATATTGCAAATCTATGTGTTTTGCGGTCAGAGCTCAAATTTTCTTTTAATAGATTTACAACATTTGATCTGATATTAACACATATTCATACTGATTTTTTTATAACATGAAGTGTGGACTCTATAATTTTGCCATTCTGTCCCTTTTGAAATAGAAGTCGAGCGAAGACAACGACCGATCTAACGACAACAATGGCAATTCACCTCTCCTTTTATACATGTCGATACCTCCATTTTAAAACATGCTAAGTCGAGTTAACATGTTTTTAGGGAGATTGCGTTTTTAATTTCTTAGTGCTTATCCGTCAACCCAATCAAGAGTAATTCGCAAAACAGTACCGCACATTCGATTTGCATTATAAAGGAATTCCACACACATTTAAAAAATCATCAAACTTTGATTGCCTCTCCTGAAAAACGACCTTTTTGCACTTAGCATAGTTTAGAATGGAGGTATCGATATATTAATGGATTTATCCAAGTTTTGCTTTGTGGTTTCTTTTTTACAACTTGTATGTATGCATAATAATAATAACAATAAAGAAAGAAAGAAAAAAGCATAAAACATATTTTATTAAAGTGAGTAATATTGTTAAAAATAACAACAGCAACAGTCCCCTCTGCACATATTGTACTCGGCAACTAAATACTCTGGCGCAGAATAAAGAAAAAATAAAATCAGGTCATTCATGCCCCCTCTTCCCCTAATCCTCATCTCCTCTTCATCCACCACCACCACTGTCAGTGAGCTTTGTTAGGGGTCGTTGTCGTCGTTTTTTGTCGTTGTATTGTGGTGGACTTTTGCTGCTGCCAATTGTCATAGAAAATTGCTATATTGTTCTTTCCAGAACAATACGGACTGGAATCCTGTTGCAGCAACAACAACAATGATAACTACAACAACACAAAGCAGAGACGCAAGGATTAAAGTATACCGAAAGTGTGTCACTTTTGGGGTCAACATATGCGGTATGGCTCAACAATAAATTGTTTTTCAATACTTGCATAAAGAGTTGAGAGGGGGGAGCGAGGAATACTTCTCCAACACAAAAAAAGTCCTTTATAAAAATAGATTTGCCTAGATCTGCAATAAACCTATTAAGCAAAATAAGAGAATAGCCTGTCTGGTTGAGTTGAAAAGCCCTTAGAAAACGACAGATATATAATCTAAAATTCAAAAGCAGAAACTAAACTAAAATTGATATCAAAACAATTACTGATTTTTAATATAAAAAAAATACTATGTTACTGACAAAATTAAACACAAATACATATCGATACCTCCATTCTAAAACATGCTAAGTCGACTTAGCATAGTTATAGGGAGATTGCATTTTTCTAAATTTCTAAATATTCCAAATTATATTCAGTCAAAATTTGGTGTTTATCCGTCAATCCAATCAAAAGTTATTCACAAAACAGTACAGGTCATTCGATTTGCATTATAAAGGAATTCCACACAAATTTAAAAAATGCACCAAACTTTGATCGCCTCTTCTGAAAAACTACCTTTTTGCACTTAGAATAGTTTAGAATGGAGGTATCGATATGTAGAACAAAAGTTGATAAAAATGATTCTGAGAAAAAATTTATATTAATAGCAGAAATTTTGAACCGATTACACTAGCAACAAAACTTGTGTTTTAGAGTCCGAGAAATGAAAACTTTTTGTGTGTGTAATACACACTATGAAACCAAAACAAAAAAAATTGTTTATGATACATTTTTTCTTTAAAAATTTGTTTCTTAAAAATTCCAATTTCCATGGAAGGTTGTATTTGGATCAAAAAAATCCACCTTGAACAAAAGAATCGTATGTCCATTAAATTATTAATTGAGACAACTTGGCGAAACGAATGATGCAGAAGTTCTTATTTTTGGGGATACTTTCACGTCCAGTTCTCAGAATTGATTCCCAAAATCATGTGTTGTACTGTGTTATATTTAAAAAAATATGATTCCAATACTTAAGACACCTAACCAGGAAATCGGAATTTAAAAAAAAAATAAAAACAAATTTACCATAATACATTTTTTTTAAATGTTTTCGTGACACCATGTTACACCAGAGATTGTCATTCACAGCCCTTTGACAAAAAAGTGTAAATTGGAGTTATCTACACTATACGGGGATTTGTAGAACTGCGAACGCAGCATTTTTTCTAAATGTTACTCAAATGGCGTGGTCTTTTTGTGTAAAAATCCTTGTAAATTTTCCCAAAATTCGTAAAATTGTCTATTTTCTGTAAATATCGTTTCAGTGAGTATTAATTTCAAATTCAACTATAAGAAAGAATGAAAATAATAAAGTTATCTGATTTTATCTATACATAAAAAGCTATTAAGAAAAAATTCTATAAATAAAAATGTCCGAGACTTTTTTCATAATAAAATTTCGACGGAATATTATATATAGAAAACATGTTTTATGAAATTTTCTATAAATTGCAAATTTCTAAGATTTATTGTATAAATTTCAAATTTCTATCAAACATTCTACAAGATAGAAATTTCAATAAAATATTCTATAAATAACAATTTCTAAGAAATGCTCAAATTTCTAATAAAATTCTGAGACATTCAGGGTTATTGTGGAATTCGATTGATGTCGGAATCGGAATTGAAATCAGGAAAAAAAATAACGTTCTGTGACACCTAATTTATTTTTTTCTCGTTGTGGAATTCGACTGTTGTCCGAATCGGAATTGAAATAGAAAAAAACCTTCCGTGACATCAAAGTTATTTTTCTTCTTGGTTTTAATTCCGATTTCGACAACAATCGGATTACACAACAACCCTGATTTACTATTAATATAAAAGTTTTAATTAATATTATATACATAAAAAATTATAATAAAATTTCTGTTAAAAGAAAACAAATAAAAATCTGTTAAAGTTTTCATTAATTAAAATATATCAGAATTTTTTATTTATAGAAATTAGTATACAAATATTTTAATTTTAAATAAAATTTCTGAACACTTTTTTTATTTACATACATTTTTTACAAAGAAGTTTTTATTATAGAAGATGTAAAAATCTGTTATTTATATAAAATTAAAAAAATATTACAATTTGTATGTATAGAAATTGTATTATATTGTAATTTTTTAAATGAATCTCTTATCGAAAAAAATTATAAACTTTTTATAATTTTTAATACTTAAATAAAATAAATAAATAAAAATAATATTAAATAAATAAAAATTGTATATCTTTTTTAGAATTTTGAATTATATTCATTGTTACTTTTTATAGTAAATATTTATAATTATTTTATTTATTTATATATTTTTTACAACTTTATTTATAGAAAATGTATTCTACTTGTATTAACGTTTTTTTAATATTTAATAAATATCGATTTTTTTATTTTATAGAAAATAATTTTATATAACTGTTTAGAAATTATTTGTTTTTTTTAATTTAAAAAAAAAATTATTTATAGAATCTTTTCATATTTATAAAATTTTTTATGTTTAAAAAATTTAAACTATTCTATTTATAGAAATTATCTTAGAAATTTAGTATTTATTGAAAATTTCTTAAAAATTTAGTATTTATTGAAAATTTCTTAAAAATTTTGTATTTATTGAAAATGTAACGCTTTTTGCCCACTGAATCATATTTAACACCTTTTTGTCCTACAATACCATATTGAACCATTTTTGACCCACTGTAAAATAGTCGACCATATTTAATCATTTTTGTCCCACTATACCATAATTAACACATTTTTGCCTCGCTGTTTTCGAGGTAACGCTTTTTGGCCCACTGTACCATGTTTAACCCATTTTGTCCCTTTTTGAACCACTGTACCATAGTTAACAATTTTTGTCACACTGTTCCATATTTAATACTTTTTTCCCCGCTGTATCATAGTTAATACATTTTTGCCTCACTGTACCATATTTAATCCATTTTGTCCTACTTTACCATATTTAACTATTTTTGTCCCACTGTACCATAGTTGACCTTTTTTGTCCCACTGTACAATAGTTGACCCTTTTTGTCCCACTGTGCCACATTGAACCCTTTTTGTCTCACTGTACCATATTTAACACCTTTTGTCTCACTGCATCATATTTAAAAATTGTCACTTAACCCCTATTTGACCCACTGTACCATAGTTAACCATTTTTGTCACACTGTACCATATTTAATTCTTTTTGCCCCACTGTATCATAGTTAATACATTTTTGCCCCACTGCTCCACAGTTAACCCTTAACGCCCACTGTACCATATTTAATCACATTTTATCCACTGTCCCATTTTTGCCCACTATACAGTAATTAATGTTGTTGACCCACTGTGCTCTTCACATCTCAAGTTTAAGTTACAATTTTGCCAGATTGATTCATTTTCGCCCAAATGCATCGTAATTAACCCGTTTTGCCCCACTGTGCCTCTTAAAGTTAGAATTTCCAAAAATCACTTCCGATCTCTAGTTTATGTTACAAAAGCTACCCCAGAACCATGGGAACATATCAAATATTTTTAAACCACTGTACCCTATTTTACACTTTTTGCCCAACTGTGCCCCGAAAAGTACGATTACAAAAAAAAAGCTGACTACCCCGATTCGTTATCCTAAAGACATCCCACGCTTCAATTTTCACCATTCTAATTCTACACGTTAAAGTTGGCGGTGTTACCATATTTATCCCTTTCTGTCCGACTGTGCCCCTAACATTTTCAAAACATCGCTCCTTGTTTTTGTTTACGTCCAAAGAGTTACCCTAACAGCAAATTTCACGATTCTAGCTCTTGCCATTTGGATTTGGCTGTTGTATCACATTTATCCCTTTTTGTCCCATTGACGGGTAAATGTTCGGATTTAAAAAAAAATCTGTCATAAGGGCTACCCTCTCACAAAATTTCACTATTCTAGCTCATTCCGTTTAGATTTGGCGGTGATACCATATTTATAACTTTTTGCCCCATTGTGCGGGTAATAATACGAAATTTTCTTATTGCTCGTCTACATTACAATGGCTACCCTCCCACCAAATTTCATGATTCTAGCTTCAGCCGTTTGGTCTGGGCGATGATCAGTCAGTCAGTCAGTCAGTCACACAACAATTTTATATACAGATATTTATAATTACTTTATTTATTTATATTATTTTTTACAACTTTATTTATAGAAAATTTATTCTAATTTTAATAATGTTTTTTTAATATTTAATAAATATCGATTTTTTTATTTTATGGAAAATAATTTGATAGAACTGTTTAGACATTTATTTATAGAAAATTTCTTAGAAACACATAGTTTTAGTTTATGAGTCGTTATCACCTCGAGAAAATGGGCGAAGTTACCACGCCCATTTTGGTACCTCCCACACGAATGGAGCAGTTTGCACCAAAAGCTAACTGCTTGAAGCTATAAACGTCTAAAACATATAGGTTGAACCCCATATTTTAGTATAACTCGAGAACCATTTGAAGAATCCTAAAGTAGCATTCATCTTATTTCCATCCCATCATAACTACCCAAAGGACTAAACTTGGTTCATGTTTCATCACGATCAAAATTGACTCACTTGACATGAAATCCCCACATTTTCATTTAATTGTTTACTAGCCAAATTCGAAAAAAAGTTTGCAATAACCTTCACAAAACAAGTTATTTCGATCTGGAAATGTTTACAATCGATTGCCTTACTGTGACTGACATGAGAACTTGAATTTAATTGCGTAATAGTGAAAATACATCGAATAGACGAAACCGAAATTCATTTGGTCATTTACCAACAATTTTTATCAAAACACGTGGGTCATTTCTTAAGAAAAAAAAAAAACGAAAAACTTCAAAAGCAAAATAAAGAGCAGTTATTTCATTTTAAGACAATATATCTAGATTTAATGATCTTCAGATCAGATCAGCAGACAATGAAACGCTGTAGAGATCTTATCTCCGATTCAAACAACAAAATAACCGACGATGAGTGACGGCAAAAAAGGGGGGAAAGGGAGGGAGAACCGAAATTGCAGCTTCTTATGGATGGGTTAACAAATTTAAAAGGGTTTACGTTGTGGCGCGTGTGCAAAACGGTTGCCGGCTTTGGTTGAAATTGCAAAAACACGTTTTTTTGGCTACAGCGGATCGCAGCTGAGCTTTTGGACGTGGACAGAGGCGGGATGTGAAGGGCGAGGTAATGATTAAACTGGGTAAACAATGGGAACGCGTGATTAATGTGATCACGTATACTAAAGGCAATTAATGAGATCGCATACAATAATCTCTATTACAAAAGACTGAGAGAGAGAGGGATTTCCGTAAAAATTAGCTAGTAATGCCAATTGTTCAAGATGGAACAAACTAAAATAAAAATAAGAATAAGTAGTTAATTTTCATAAAAGTTTTTTACTTATAAAAAACTTCTTAAAAATTATTAATTTCTAGAAACCCTGGATGTTATTAATTTACAGAAAATATTCTACATTTTTAAAGAAAATATATCGTATTCTATTTTCAGAATTGTTTGTTACAAAATGTCTTGGAATTTTGAAAAACCTACAGAAATCGAAAGTCATAGTTCAGGAGAGGCGAAAAATCTTGTGTGAAATATTTAAATTTGTATGAAATTCCTCTACAATGTAAATGGTCTCTTATGTTGTGTCCATAACTTTTAAATAAGTTGACGGATTAATACCAATTTTTGTCAGAATATTAATTATTAGAATTTAGAATTGCATGTAATGGTACTTGTAGTATATAAATACGAAATTTCAAAGAAATTTTCTATAAATACAAAATTTCAACGAAATTTTCTATTCAAAGAAATTTTTCCATAAATACAAAATTTCAAAAATTTTCTATAAATACAAAATTTTAAAGAAATTTTCTATAAATACAAAATTTTAAAGAAATTTTCTATAAATACAAAATTTCAAAGAAATTTTCTATAAATACAAAATTTTGAAGAAATTTTCTATAAATACAAAATTTTGAAGAAATTTTCTATAAATACAAAACTTCTATGAAATTTTCTATAAATACAATATTTCTAAGAAATTTTCTATAAATACAATATATCTAAGAAATATTCTGTAAATACAAAATTTCAAGAAATTTTCTATAAATACAAAATCTCTAAGAAATTTTCTATAACTACAAAATTTCTATGAAATTTTCTATAAATACCAAATTTCTAAGAGATTTTCTATAAATACAAAACTTCTAAGAGATTTTCTATAAATACAAAATTTCTACGATATTTTCTATAAATACAAAATTTCTACGAAATTTTCTATAAAAACAAAATTTTCTATAAATACAAAATTTCGAAGAAATTTTCTATAAATACAAAATTTCGAAGAAATTTTCTATAAATACAAAATTTCTAAGAAATTTTCTATAAATACAAAATGTCAAAGAAATTTTCTATAAATATAAAATGTCAAAGAAATTTTCTATAAATACAAAATTTCTAAGAAATTTTCAATAAATACAAAATTTCTAAGAAATTTTTTTAATACAAAATTTCTAAGAAATTTTCTATAAATACAAAATTTCTAAGAAATTTTCTATAAATACAAAATTTTTAAGAAATTTTCTATAAACACAAAATTTCAAAGAAATTTTCTATAAATACAAAATTTCTAAGAAATTTTCTATTAATATAAAATTTCTAAGAAATTTTCTATAAATACAATATTTCTAAGAAATATTCTGTAAATACAAAATTTCAAGAAATTTTCTATAAATACAAAATTTCTATGAAATTTTCTATAAATACCAAATTTCTAAGAGATTTTCTATAAATACAAAACTTCTAAGAGATTTTCTATAAATACAAAATTTCTACGATATTTTCTATAAATACAAAATTTCTACGAAATTTTCTATAAATACAAAATTTCTAAGAAATTTTCTACAAATACATTATTTCTACGAAATTTTCTACAAATACAAAATTTCCACGAAATTTTCTGTAAATACAAAATTTCTACAAAATTTTCTATAAATACAAAATTTTTACAATATTTTCTATAAATACAAAATTTCTACAAAATTTCTAAGAAATTTTCCATAAATGAAATTTCTAAGAAATTTTCCATAAATACAAAATTTCTAAGATATTTTCAATAAATACCAAATTTCTAAAAAATTTTGTATAAATACAAAATTTCTAAGAAATTTTCTATAAATACAAAATTTCTAAGAAATGTTTCTATATATACAAAATTTCAAAGAAATGTTTGTATATATACAAAATTTCTAAGAAATTTTCTATATATGTATATACAATTTCTAAGAAATTTTCTATAAATACAAAATTTCTAAAAAAATTCCAAAAAATTAAAATTCTAAGAAATTTGAATATCTAAGAAATTTTCTATAATTAAAATATTTGTAAAAAATTTTCTGTAATTCAAAAATAATTTATAAATAAACAAATTCAAAGAAATCTTTTATAGAATTTCTAAGAAATATTTACTAAGTATTAACATAGTTGTATTAAATTAATTTTCGTTAAACGAAAAAAGTTTAATCAATTTTTTGAAAAAAAAAAAAATGTTAGAAAATTTTTCTAATGTGTTATGATGAAAAATTTATGAGTAAAAAATGTTTGCCTTTCACAATATTGTTATTTAATAAAACTAAAATTAAG
Organism: Eudasyphora cyanicolor; assembly: GCA_963930755.1. NCBI lineage: Eukaryota > Metazoa > Arthropoda > Insecta > Diptera > Muscidae > Eudasyphora > Eudasyphora cyanicolor. The sequence continues at coordinate 88,856,269 of OZ005736.1, read as the reverse complement.
AAATATGTTTCGATTTAATCACTTACCAAATGTAAAACGGTGTTCACGACCTCACGATTCGTAACCTGTCCAACTTCGATGAGACCGATGAGAACGGCAAACTTCAGATTATCGGCCGTTGTCATCCTGACAATTTCTTCCGGCCGTTTAATGTCACTAAACGGCGGACGTATTAGGTCCGCCATTTTGAAAGTTTTTTTGTTTTTGTTTTTCCGGTTAAAACGACGCGACGATTTTCGTTTTAATTATTGAGATATATATAATGAAATATTCAAATTTTGTGATGCCAAACGACACACAGAGAGGGCGACGATAGAGTAATTATGCAATTTTCAATTACGATGATGGCGATGGCGACGACGACGAGGATTTAATGGTGATAAAAAGGATTTAAGATTTGCACAATTAAACATTTGATTTTCTTCAACATTGCCGTTGTTTTAATTTCGTTTTCTCTTTTTCGGGGTTCCCTTTTTTAATTTCTCGTATTTGTGTTAAGGATTAAATTGATTTGCTGTTGTTATTGTGTTTGGTTTTTGTTGTTGTTGTTGGATATTCAAGGATAATACATTTAAAAGCGAGCAGCAAGCAACAAACGGGAGGGTTTTCTGTTTCGAATGCTTGTGACGCGTACACACTTACATACGTTTACACAAAACACATCTAAACATAGACACAAACACACACACTTACATATATTTAAAATTGATTTGGATATTTTTTCTTTCTTTTTGTATTTTTAGGATATTTAATATATTTTTGAAAAATATTTACATACGATTTTTTTTCTTGTTGCTAAGCTTAAGTACTTTTCTACTTTTTTTTGCTGTTGTTTAAATTTACTTTTTCAAAGCAATTTTCTATGTTTTAATTTAATTTGTATTTTTTCATAAAGATTGAGGAGGGAATGATATTTATTTTTTTTCTGTTGAATAGAGATGATAGAGATAGACGGTTTTATTTCACAAATTAGTTGTAATAATATTGCACAATTTTTTTTATTAATTTATGATTTTTTGATAAGGGTTTGAATATTGGTTTTATTTTGTTTGCAAACAGATACAATTAAAACATCTATTTTTTCGGATGAAAATGCTTTTGCATCCAATTAGAGATGGATGGATGGATAGGCGTTTGGCTCATATAGATTTTTTTACATTTTGTTTGAAGAAGAAACACTGAAAACAAAAAAAAAGAGAATAATATTGAGATTAGGAACAGTTAAAACAACTATTAGGATATTAATGTAGATATTTCTAAATTAAAGGGGATAGCATAAGAATGAATAACATGTGTAAAATAATTTTAAATGGTAGAGTTTTCATAAGTTTTTAATATTGTAAAAATAAACAGATTACTTTAAAAATAGAGGTTGAAGAGAAGAGGAATTTATTTTCATTCTTTGTAAAAAATGCAACTCTGCACATCGTTGAAAAAATGTTTGACGGTATATTTGAAGGCGGGGTAGTCATAAACGTACCACTTCCACTTCCACTTAAATATTTAATTATTTAATTACTTACATTCCTCGCTTTTTAATCACTCTAATTGTAGTTTATTTATTATCTTTGCACTTTCAAGAATAGAAATGTCAAACGGGATTGGTTTTCACAAATTCCGGGATTCGGGATTTTTAAATTGCAATTTTTTCGGGATTTTTCGGGATCCCGAAATTGTTCGATATCCCGGGATTTTCGGGATAAATCGGGATTTTCGGAATCCCGAAATTGTTTGATATCCCTGTATTCATTTCATTCTTAATAATGTGATATTTCGAAATGGAATACAAACATTTTAGTTCAGTTTTAATTTAACTTTTATTAAAATATTTCACAACATCTTAGCTATGAAATAACTTTGGTCACATTTCAGTTCGTCGTCTGAATTATTATTGATGTTTTAATTTTCTATCATTAAAGCACGACAAATATTTTTTTCAACTTGAGAAATCAGTTTGACTAATTCCGATTTTATGGGACCAAATCGATTTGTCGATCCATATCAGATCTTATATTAGGATTTTTTCATAAATTTGAAAGAGTTTACTTATTTATAATTACATTTATGATATATTTTGTAATTCTTCTCCAAATTTCTAATTTTTTCATCGGTCAATGTCAATGTTTTTTGATGTTAACAATTTGCTTCATTAGTTTTCATTTTCGACAGAGATTATCTATCTTTCACTTAATATTTTATACGAAACAGCTTCATATATTATTACTAAAATTTCCCGGGATTCATTTTTGGGATTCTCGTTTGACATCACTATTCAATTTCTAGACACTGTTCGGTTTTGTTTGTAACATTTAACATCAAACAATTGTAAACATATTATATTTCATTATGTTTATTGTACATTTCTTGAGCTTTATTTCAGCGAATGTTTAACGACTGACTGACAGACTTGTTTGAAATGAGTTACATAGGTATGTACGCCCCAATGTCTGGCTGCTGGCATCCAATTCTCTTGTGATGAACATGAGATCTACTTATATTAATTTTGTATATTTAAAGTAGCATACTGCATATCCTAAACACATACATTCGATTTTCAGAAAATGTTCATAATTTGGTAAAGTTAAAGCGAACATTACCTTACTTCTTGAGTAATGTAATATGGTACTTCGGAAGGGAAATGTCAGAATGTTGGGCAATAACGCCCATTTTCTTCCGGAACTGCAGGTATTGTAAAAACTAGAATCACTAGCATTAAATTTATAAGCCATTAACTCTTTGTGCAAAATGGTCCATTTGTGTGGCCATTTACTTATTGTTAAGGAAATTTCTTGAAATAATCGAATCTCCAAACTTTTCTCGCAACAATTCAATTGTTTCATTTGCTGTGTGGCACGTAACCAAAATCGGTCAATGGCAAAAAGATAGTTCTTAACGAGAGCTGAAATAGTGCTCATGGGTGTCAAGGTCGTAGGTCGACTGGAAAGCGTATTTTTATTTTTTTTAAATAAATGGACTTAGCATAATTTTCAAATGTGAACGCAAAGTTTATTTTGCTCTAGCTCCTTAACGGTACGTCGGATCGGGAATCCGTCAATTGCAAAAAGATAGCTCTTAACGAGAGCTAAAATATTGCTCATGGGTGTCAAGATCGTACACAGAAAGAACAAATTGAGTAATCCGTACTTGAATCAAGCCGTAGCGGTGTCGAAAGTACGTTAAGTACGGATTTTCTTAAACCAAGTAGAAAATACTTGAATCAAGTACGGATTTTTAAGCCCTGAATTCTTAATCTTAGCGCTTATTAAGCCTGATTAGGCTTGATTTTAAGTTGAAAAATACTTATTTCAAGCATAAAGCGATTGATTTTAGAATTTTATCGGATTAATTTGAGTGCGAAACGGGCTTCAATGAAGAAATTCTTGATTGAATTAAGCCTGTCCAATACTTGATTTAAGCCTGGTAATACCTGATTTAAGCCTGATCGGTTCTTGATTTAATCCTAACCAATATTTGATTTAAGCCAGATCAGTTCTTGATTTAAGCCTGGTCATACTAGATTTATTGTGCTTTCGTTCGTTTTATACCTATATACCATTTATATTAATTATACCATTTTTGTATTGCAAAGAATGCAATTTTTTAAAATGGTATGCCAAAATACGATTGCTTGACAGCAAAAGTTAATGTGTTGCTGCATTTGTTCGATTTAAATATGAAACATATAAGGAATAGCATCAACGAAACGAATAAGAATTATTAACAACTTCAAAAAACTAAAATCATAAAAAATCACGCCAAGTAACGTATTTGCAAACACTGCTTGAACGAGAAACGAATTGGATATGGTCCGCACAAATGTTTATACATATACATCTCGACAATTGATATGCATGTGTGTTTGATGTTGCGTCAGCCAAATCAACCACTTGCATGAGAGTGGTTGAGAGTGTAATTTTATTGTGCTCTATAATGGTTTTGTCTCTCAGAGATTAAAGTAAGCTTTTTTTTCTTACTTTAAGTCATATTAGGCTTAATTTTCCTTTTCAAGAAATGTTTACTTGATTTCAAGCATTAAATGCTTATTGTAAGCCTTTCAGCGCTTGATTTTTTCAATTTAAGCCGATTTATACTTGTTTTAAGAAAAACTTAGTACGAACGTACTTAAATTTTTAAGTTCGATTTCGGCTTAAATTAAGAATTTTTTACTTGAATTTAGTATGGCATTTTTCTTTCTGTGTAGGACGACTAGAAAGTGTTTTTTTTTTAATTGTAAAAAAATGGGCTTAGCGCACGAAAAGTTGCAATTGGAGAACGATTATTTTGGTAATAAAACCGAATAATCTGTAAATGTTGTTCTTGCGTATATCTCTCCATGATGGAATTGTAAGCACTACAGAATACAATGAAAAAGAAATGGCAGATCATGACATATTACAAATGGCCGAAACGTCACTTCAAAATCATATCATCCCTATTGGAAAACCCGTTTGTATAAAAGTTATTAAAGAATCAACATTTCACTAAATGTTGACCCTTTGTGGGGTAGTTCCTAGAAGGAGTGTGCCAATATGGTCCATGTTTGGTCTTAGCCTGTTATAGAACAAATATTAACATGTAACCAAGTTGAAGTCAATCGGTTCCTCCTACCGAAAGTTCTCGCGCCCACCACCCAGACAGACAAATGGACGGACATTGTTCAAATTATTAAAAATGGCACAAAGTGTATTGTCGCCAAAAATGCTTGGGGTATTAAGTCACTGCTTCGATGTGTTACACTGGCCCCCGCAGCAACTGATATCGATAACTCCATTCTAAACAATGCAAAGTGCAAAAATTTAGTTTTTCAGCAGGGACGATAAAAGTAGGATACATTTTTTTAAATTTGTGTATAATGCAAATCGAATGACCTGTACTGTTTTGTGAATAATTTTTGATTGGGTTAACTGATATACACCAAATTCTAACTGAAAATTATTTAAAATGTTTAGAAATTAAAAATGCAATATATCAAAAAATTAAGTTATCGATATACAAATGCAGAATTCCACGACAAATCGACAGTTTCAAAAAAATTTTGGTTATAATTTTTCCCATTTTTTTTATATTTTTTAGTACCCTGCAGAAACTCTTTACATAATTTTTTGAGATTTTACCGAAAACTCGTTCAGAAGTTATCAATATTTAAAAAATCGTAATGATATCACTCTGTGTATCTGGTTTTTGGTAATAACTTCTTCAGTTGTGGTCCGATTTGAAAAATCATTTTATTGAAATGCTGGTATTTTTTGGTACATTTCAAAAAAAAAATTTTGAAAAAACATAAAAAAATTTTTGTGTGCGATTTTTAAGTTTCACAATTTAATTAGAATTTTTTAAATTGTTTGTACTCTACGATTTTTTCTATTTTTTTTAAATTCTATTAAGTCTCTAACATATTAGCTATGGATGGAAGTTGGCCTACAATTATTTGTATAATATTTTTAATTTTTTTAAATTTTTAAAAAACTTTTACGCTGAATTGAATTGCCATAAAAGTGTATTGTGGGTACCTATAGTGATTTTTTGCAAGGTATCTTTCTGTCAAATACATCACCAAAGAAATCCATCGATTTCTACTACTTTTGATATATACATAGTTATATTTATAGGGAGATTATTATCGGTAAGGGGATCAGTGGGGTGTGTCTCCTTCATTTTGTTCTTTGATCTATTCCGAAGCATTCAAGCCACAAACACAGAGGCTTGCAGTAAAATTTTCTTTTTCCAAAATTAAAAACAAATATTATAATTTTAGGCCCACTTCCATCCAAAGCTATTATGTTAGAGAATTAATAGAAGTTTTAAATATAAATATATATTAAAGTTTTAAATATTTGTGCTACATTTTAATATAATAAAGTTTTAAATATTTGTGCTTCGGAAATATTAGTTCCAAATAAAAACATATTAGGCTGTGAACATAGTTTTGTTTAGAACAATATCCTCCCAAACATACATATAATATTTGTGTGTGAGTGTCAAATAGTATATATTTATAGTGTACCATAAATATATGTATATTTCAAGCCTAATATGTTTGGGACAATATCATACAGAAGCGATTTTTTCCAGCGTGTACATTTCTAAAATGTGTAGCCCCCCTTCGTATGGGGGCTATATTAAAGTATGGACCGATATGCCTAACAAGGTCCAGTAACACATTCCGTTATCCTCAGCAAGAGAGTGCGTTCTGAAGCGTTTCTAACTCTGATTTGCTCCGTCAGAACACAAATGCAACAAAGAAAGAGAAAAAACAAACACTTTCAATCTGATCTCTCACTTCAACACATGTGTAAATTATTTCTCTCTCTCTGCAGTCGGCATGACATGTTGCGTCGCTGTTTTAGCAGTGACTTCGAGCAGTTTTCGCATTGCTTTGCTTCGGTGTGCGGTCTGTCGTCAGCATAACACTAAAAAATGTTTAGTGTATTCTCTTGTAAGGTTTGCGATACTGTTCCGTTCGCGAAGAAGGAACGGTACAGAACGCTAAGGAACCGTTCCTTAGTGTTTTTTTCCGAACTCTACTATTGAGAACAAGGGTATATATCAGTTGATGCGGGCCAAAAGTGTTACACATCGATGGAATGACCTAATAGAACCATAAATATTTGGCGGACATCCGTTTTGGGCCATTTTATGTTCAGCCTGTCCGTCTGTCTGCCTTAATCAGTTGACTTCAAATTTTGTACGTGTCAATATTTTTTTATATTCCAGCAAAGTGTCAAAGAAGGACTATGTTGGTACACTCCTTTTAGTACCTCCCCACGAAGGGTCAATATTTAGTGAAATACTGATTATCCCATAACTTCTATACTAATTCTTAGAATATTTTACAAATATATACATAGTAAAGGGTTTTCCAACAAGAGGTGTTATTTTGGTATTCAAAGAAAAATTCCATTTTTTGAGATAAATGATCGGATGTTTATTTCATAATAAAGAGAAATTTATGCCGTTAATAATGAAAAACAACATCAGCCAAATGGCCACCACGATTACAGTACCATATCCTTTTCATGAAATTTTCCATAACCAAATCGCAAAGTGGCTGCCCCATGTCCTCGATAGCCTCACAAATTCTATCTTTGAGGTCTTGAATCGACGCTGGGCTGTTGGCGTAGACCTTATCTTTCACGTGGCCCCAAAGGAAGAAGTCGCAAGGTGTTAAATCACAAGATCTCGGTGGCCAATTGTGATCACCTCTTCGAGAGATAACACGGTCCGGAAACTTTTCCCGTGACAGAGCAATGGTTTCGTTGCTTGTGTGGCATGTAGCGCCGTCTTGTTGAATGTAAACGTTGTCCAGATCAATACCATCCAACTCCAACCATAAAAAATCATTAATCATCTATCGATAGCGCAATCCATTCACCGTAACTGTTGATCCAACCTCATTTTCGAAAAAGTAAGGTCCAATGACCCCGCCGGACCATAAACCGCACCAAACAGTAACACGTTGAGGATGTAGAGGCTTCTCAACAATAACTCTTGGGTTTTCCGAGCTCCAGATGCGACAATTTTGCCTGTTGACGTAGCCACCGAGGTGAAAATGGGCCTCATCAGTCAAGATGATTTTCGAATTTTAATAATTTCAGCGCGTTGTTGAATCGTGTATCGTTCCATTTTTAGTAGAGCCCGACCGAATGTTCGGATTCGGCTATGGCTACGGCCAAAACTCGACATTCGGTCAATATTCGGCATTCGGCCACAAAATCAGCCGAAGTTGTCCGAAGCCGATTTTTTGTTCAAAAAGTACAAAAAAATATAATTATATGTCTTTTTAAAGAAAATTCTATTATGGAAATCTTCATAGAAGTGTACAGAAGTGAACAATACTACAAAAATAATTTGAGAAAGGACACCAAAGGATGAGGGTCAACGAAAAACATGACTCAGTTCCTCACCTAAAAGCTCTCCAACTAGTTAAAGCATTCTTGTAAAAGTAGTACGAATAGATAATAATGAGCCATTGAGTCCAAGAATCATCAAAAATTTTTAATATTGGTACTCGAGATGTTTAAAAAATTTGGAAATGGTGGCAGAAAAGTACTTGTACCCAAGTGTGCTAGAGAGCAGTTGTTTATGTATTGAAATTAAGGAAATAGTATACAAGGTGTTAATGCAGAAAAAATACTTTGAGGTTTTTAATTTTATGTGTGGTAAGCTGTAGACATAAACTGATTAAAAACACAATTTGTTGGTGCAAAGTAAACAATTATTTAACAAATATAAAACATTCGACTTCGGTTACGGCTTCGGCCGAATGTTGTAAATTTAGCCGAAGTTCGGCTACGTCTTTGGCTTCGGCCTTAAATTCCGACTTCGGTCGGGCTCTAATTTTTAGTAATGGCGTAGTTTCTACTTGTCAAATGTCAAAGAATAAAAGCTTCAAAAGTGACAGCTACGGAAATACCGGGTGATTCAAAATAACACCTCTTGTCGGAAAAGCCGTTATTAGTTGCTTGCTTGCAATTATCCTGAGAAAAATGGGCGAAGTTGCCACGCCCCTTTTGCTACCTCCAATACAAAAGGACCATTTTGCACAATAATTTAACGGTTTATTACTTGTATTCCAGTCCTTACAAATACTTTGAATTTTATGGAGTGTAATGTTTTTATAGTACCCATAGTATATTAAACAAGTAAGAAAGTTTAAGTCGTTTACCCGACTAAAACTTTCTATGCGACTTATGAATCCCCTCACCTTGAGTCCCAAAAAAATATTCGTAAATTTATTTTTGTATTAATTAAATTATTATCAATTTAAATTGCATTTAATAAGTTTAAAGTATGTACTGCTGTTAAAGTTAAAAGCTGTTTACATTTGTTAGAAAATTGTCCTTTTGTGCGGGAGGCACTATAAATGCATTACACTGTACGAAATTTTAAGTATTTGTTAGCGACTAACAAACTAATACTATGTTTCAGAATTTCAGAAGATTCGAGTAAGTAATAAAGAATGTATTAAAGAATTAATGTTTCACTTAAAGTAAACCCTTTGTGGGAGAGGTACTAGAAGGAGTCGACCAATATGGCCCATCTTCGAACTTAGCCGGAGCTAGAGCAAAATATTACCGCATACTGAATTTGAAGTCAATCAGATACTCCCTTCAAAAGTTATCGTGTGCACCAACCAGCAGACAGACGAACGGACGGACATTGAAAATAATTAGGGTCTTAGGTCACTCCTATACTACTGGTAACTTTCCTAAAAATAGGAACTTTAGAAAAAATAATTTAAGAAAAATGTTACCATAAAAAAATTTGGTTTTGGTTTCATAAAATAGTACTCGCATACCTCAATCTATATAAAAAAATAATTTTTAGGTCTCGGACACATTGTTTTTTTTTTGCATAGTATAATAAGCCTGTGCTATGAATAACAACAACAATAATAAAATATTGTCTCTTCTAAAGTCAATGAACGCACATTAGGGCCAAACCAAAGAAACTAAAAACAGGTACAAATAGTGGAGAGGAAGTAACGCACAAATGGAATGGAAATAATGACGACAATTTATGGACATACATACAAGTGCATTAAAGGAAAATGACGACAACAGCAACAACTCGCAGACAATCGGAAAGATAACAAACAGAAACAAAAACAAGAATCAAACGATAGTATGACATTTGTGTTACGTACATATAACAGCTTATGTAGTGGTGCAGAACATTTGTAACAATGGGAGAGGTGAAGAGAGCCACCACTTTATTATACGAGTATATATCTTTATTTAATAGCACAGATGTGGGGAAGAGAGGATAACAACAACGTAATAAGGTAATTGCAATTGCTATTTTACACGTTATGAATGTTAATTAAACGGGCGGACAGACAGACAAGCAGACTGATGAAAAAAGTCAAACAAAATATCGTTTGCTGTCATTTAATGCCGTCGTCTGCTCTGCTTTTCTTACTTCTGCAATAATGCGATAATGAAATTCATAAGGCCAAAAAGTAAACAAAAATACATCCATAACAAGTAATGAGCATAAAAGACAGCGCTAATAGACCAACGAACGCAGCGTAAAAGGCAAACTAACCGGACAATAAACAGACACTGCCCAACAGAAAAATGTATAATAAAAGATAGGTATGTGAGCTAAACAAATAGCAAAACAAATGCATACCTATTTCACAAAAAGTATAAATAGACAAATATAAAATTTAACCCTCAAAAGAGGGTTGATTTTCCGATTCGATTTTTTTACGAGTTATTTTTATGAAATTTTACTTTCATCAGTTTACCCGCTGCTGCCTTTTAACAGCCTATGATATTTTTTGGTAAACAAAACGAGTGAAAAAAACGACGTTAAAAAGACTACGTCAAATATAGACACGTCGTTTTTTCTAGTGGAAGCAGGGATGGAAAGGTTGGTACTTTGGTACGTTTTTAATCTCTAAAAATACTTCACTCCACCGAAAATTAAGTACTATTTTATCCGACTTTCCACTGGCTTTTATCATTTTCATTTTTTAGCGCCTACAGTGTTCTGATTCTGTTTAGACTCTAAAGCTAAGTACACACGATATGCCAGATCGGGCAACGTAATCAGCCCTGTAAAGTGCTGCAAATGTACGGACAATGACACATTGTTAGACAAAGGTGAATTGACAGTTCAGACGATAGAAAGACAACCTTACAATTTCATATATTTACAATATATATTTTAAATAATCTATAAAATGCAGGATTGCCAATAAAAATATTTTATAGACAGTGATGCCAATGAAATGTTTTTCTGACATAAACTTGCACATATAGGGTTTTCCAATAACAGCGATTTGATTTCTTTGAAAAAAAACACACTTATTGTTAAGAAAATACAAAAGTTTTTTATTTAATGTGAAGTACAACCGATACAATTAAGTTCTAAATAAAACGTCACTCAAATGGCTTCCACGACTTCTTCTGCAGGAACGAATTCGATGACACGTTCAATGTTGACTTGTAAAGCTTAAAGAGTGTCTTTTTATTTTGAAAGACCAATGACTTCAAATAACCCCACAAGAAATAGTCTAATGGTGTTAAATCACAACTTCTTGGAGATTATTCAATATCATAATTCCTTAAAATAATCGAATCTCCAAACTTTTCCGGCAACAATTCAATTGTTTCATTTGCTGTGTGGCACGTATCTACAATCGGTCAATGACAAAAAGACAGCTCTTAACGAAAGCTAAAATGTTGGTCATGAGTGTTAAGGTCGTAGGTCGACTGGAAAGAATTTTTTTTTTGGATTTAAAAAAATGGACTTAGCGCACGAAAAGTTGCAATTGGAGAACGATTATTTTGATAAAAAAAAACTGAATAATTTCTAAACGTTGTGAAATTTTTAAACGAAACGATGATGAAATTGTAAACACTACTGAATACAATGAAAAACAAATGACAGATCATGACATATTACAAATGGCCGAAACGTCACTTCAAAATCATATCATCCCCTTTGGAAAACCCGTTATAACAATCTGCACATTATCTCCCAATGACTTTTCTGCTAACGTTGCAAGACAAAAATTGTATGTTCACACGGTTGTACGTTTACAGGGTTGGCGCTTAAGGCGCATCTAAAATTTTAATTTTAAAAAGTGTTTTCGATCGAAAAGTTCTCGTTATCGAATGCCGTGATTTGGCCCCTGCCCTTGCGTGGTGGCGCCTTTAGTTACAGTCTTCTTTCGTACTATTCTCCTTTTGGCTGTCAGATATTAGAGATGATTTATGCAAATATTTATCATTGCTTTACGATTAGTAACTGCTCGCGTAAAAACATTTTGTGTAATATGGTAACAAATGAAGACAATTGGAACAAATTAATGTGAGTAGAAATGCTAACGGTGAAAATGGGTAAATCAATCGTTTATAAATTGTGAAGTATCTTCTTTATTCACACATTGAATTTCCCCTAGGAAACCTGAATTGTATACCGTAGCAATTTGCGAAGAATGGGCTGAGAAATATCTGCGACTAGTCAGCGAAACCAATGGAAAAAATTCACAGTATGTAATTTTGGCGTTATTGGTGGACTAACACATATTGAGCGCCATGCTAGAAAATGAATGTTACCAAAAATAATCCTAAAGTTTCTGGAAAATATTGCGAATAAAAATTTATGTTATGCTTTGTTTGTTTGTTGCAGAACATATTGTGCCGTTTACTACGCGGCAGAAATACACAATTTTTTGATATGTTTAAGAAAATATATTTGAAATTTTTTTTTTAATATTATGTATTTCTGAACATATAAATTTCTTGAAAATCAAGAAATTATGTTTGGAATGTAAAAATTAATATATTAGAACAAAATATTTTTGCGAACTGTCTTTCTCAAATAAATTATGTGTTTACACGCAATCAATGTTATTGTTTAAGAAGTTTTTGAAAGATGTTTTATTTAAAAAGCATTTTAAGAAACTTTGCTGACACTTTCAAGTTTTACTTAAAATTTTTTCTGGATTTAGAGTTATGAGCTGTATTTACTCTTGTTAAACAGCTCTAATTTTTAATTATATTTCAATTCAGCAATTTCTGTCAATCTATCAATGCACTTTATAGTTACGCAAGTGTATACGATTTATATTTTAATCGAATTTTACAAAAATATACCATTTTTAAATATTGTAACTTTTGTGACCGGCCCAGAAAATACTAGAAAAATATCGAAATTCTGCAAAAAATCAACAAATTTAGCAATAATTATTATAATTTTTGATGGGAAGTGCGGGACAGATTTTTATCGCTATTAACTGATTAAACAATATGCGATACAATAGTACACGGTGCAAAATCGCCTGTTTGATATGTTTGAATCGAAAGAAAATATATTTGGAACTCAAATTTTCAAATATAATATATTTCTAAGCAAATACATTTTATTTGAAAATCAATAAAATATATTTGGAACTCGTATATTAATATGTTACAACATATGATATTTGCAAACTAAATTTCTCCAATAAAATATGTGTATATTTTATTTAAAACAGAATTTCCAAAATGTTGAATTTTTCGAATTTCAGTTTTAGTTTCGAATTGAACCTTCCAGTTATGATGCTAAATGCAGCCCTATTTTCTGTTCTAAATCGATCATTTAATATTTCTGAGTATTTCAAGCCATCATAAGTTGTCAATTCTCCAAGTAATATACATCGATCTAAGATTATACGAATTCAATTATTATTAATAATTATTTTTACGACACGAATTTATAAAAAATAAATTTAAATTACTGAAAAATGTAACACAATTTATGTATTTTATGAATACTTAAATGCAAATAAATATTTGTTTCGGAAAAAATAATCCAAAATAAACACGTATTGGGATGTAAACAAAGATTTATTTAGAACAACATCTTCCCAAATATATAATTGTTGTGTGTACCAAATATTATATGTTTAGAGTGTGCCCTAAACGTATATATGTTTCAAGCCGAATATGTTTGGGAACATATTTGTAACGGAATATCGTTTTCGCTCAATACCCTTACACGCTGAAAAAAAATCGCTTCTGTAGTATATTTGGTGGAAAAATAACTTTTTTCTATAAGTCGGAAGAAAATTCCTGTAACTTATTTAAGTATTTCCCCGTTTTTTAAGATTATTTGCACCGAAAAAAATAATGTTGATAAGAGAGATACTCAAACATATTTTTAGGTATGTAAATATCAAATATTTGCACAAAAATATATTTTATTTCAATTTTGCTCTCAGAAATATTTTGTTTACTGTTTTTTTTCTCCGTGAACAAATCTCGAAAAATTCATATTTATCATATTTAAATTTGTCATATTTAAATATGCTTCAATTAGGTAGCTTTCGCGGATATATTTCTAGAGCAGTGGGAACCTCTAAGTACTTTTTTTAGTTTAATTGACATTATATCCATATTGTTTTTTATATCCAGACATGACAGCGAATTTCTTTTCTAGTCGTACTTTTTTGTAAATTGTGAATAATATAAATCCAGAGATGCTATCTGAGGATGTTAGGATTCATGTTTTGCACTCTATACTATTTATCAATACCACATTCAACAGCAAATGCTGAAAGAATATTTTCTGTGCAAAATATAATATAAACCAAAATTAGAAATCGCTTTAATATTGAAACGGTTTCCAACGTAATAAAAACTAATGACATATTAAGGTCTAGTGAAATGCATTTTTATAATTACAATATATTTAATGAAAAAATTTAAAAATAATTTGAATTTCCGGACCTCAGTGAATATCTTTAAATTTTTTTATAAAGTAAAATATAACTTTATTATATAATAATATTGTTACACAAACGTTTATTATTTGTATATGCTTATACGCTATTGTTTTATTGAGGGGACGATATATTTATTGTTTTTTAATAAAATTAAAATATAGTACCATTTGGTTTCGAAAAGTACTTTTTTCATATAAAGATAGTACCATATCACAATAGCCATTTTTCATCCCTGAGTGGAAGGTAAATATAACATTTGAGAGAATTCTTTGGTGGTGACACGAGTGCGGCATGAATTGCTGAGAAAGTCAAATTAATCATTTGTTAACTTCCCAGCGGTAAATGAAACGAAGTACCTCGATTATAATCAATGACATCAGTATGACATTCTAAGCGAGCGAGTTAAGTACTTAGAATTTTATACGTGTGTAATCTAACAAATATCGTTTACTTATTACAACTCCGATTACAATATAAGCGGAGAGTTAGTTCGTGTATATATGCACAAAAAATGCAAAGAAATAAAAAATTCCGTTATAGCGGCTTTGGAAAAATACATAAATAACAAGAAATATGTATGTATCACTATTATTAATGTTAGTTCAAAGTTGATCGCGCAACAAAGAAGTTGTTGACATTGTTGAAAGTTAGTAAATAAAATAATTGTTTTAAGTTAATAATACTCTACATGATGCGGTTTTTGGTAAGATTGGTTTACACTTTTTATATTTGTATTTATACTGATAAATTTCTATTTGTTTGTTTGCAGATGCTGTCAAGGAAGTGAGTTTGACGAATGAAACACTTAAAAAAGATTTGCAGCATTGTTTTAAAAAACTCAAAAATAGATATGTTGCAAAAAAATTTGCATTTAATAATTTTTTCACAATTTTATCTCAAACCTGAAAATCTGAATTTGTGTTGTGATATTTAGTATAAACTTTAGTATGTGTCTTTTGTTTTTGTTGTGAAATGAATTTATTTTTATTTAAGTATTTTTTCAATCGTGTTTAAGTTTTTTTTTTAAATAAACAAATGATACATTTAAATGCATGTTTTTTAGACTTTCAATTACAAAATCATCAGGATTAGTGGTACCATCTCATAACATTGCCTTACAAGTGCAAATCAGACTGTAATCGGCGTGCATTACATTCTAATTTGCCTGCATATATTGAAGTGCCATCAGGCTTGCTTATAACTCCACTTATAACGTAAGTGCAATTGAAATGACACTTACTGACATCTTTCCTTACTTTGTAAGCGAGAGGGCACCGATTAAGCAGCCTATGACACTCGTGTGTAAATGTAAGCAGAAATATAAGCGATAGAATCATCACTGATTGCTACTAAATATTGCTTACATCAGCGATTAAATCATGGGTATTTTTACCGCTGGGTTGCGAGCGTGACAGAAGAGAGTGTTGCTGCCAGATCGTTTCTGCGGGGGAGAAGTTACTGATTTTGTAAACAAGAAAATCTCAGTCGGGTAAACCGACTAAAGTATAACTTCACTTTGTGAGTATTGTAATATGTATGGTACTTTGGGTGGAAGATGCCAAATAGTTGAAAAAATTTGTTCATTCTTTTTTAGTCTATAGTAATTGGAATTATTTTTCCTAAATTACAAAATAGTTGTGAAAAAATTTGGATGATTACTGTAGGAGTTAGGGAAATGTTAACTTCGAATGAATCTGTCAATTTGTGGGTCTTTTCTTTTCTTGTCGCCTACGTTGCACTTTCATTAGAAAAAAATGCTTTGACACAACGCAAATACGCACGCGTATTCCACTTGACGCTGAAAACCCCTCTGTTTGTATGGCAGCGCTCCCCCTCTGACTTACTACAGGACTGAAAACGTAGCATTTTTGCACAGTGCCAGTGCGACACTTTTTAAATAGAAAACGAAACTCTTTCACAGTGCAGCATTTTGTTCACAAACGAAAACAAAAAGGCGTTTTTAGTGCGAAAGGCAGAAAAAAATTAAGCATTTTTGTCACAAAAGAAAACTCCATAAGTTTATATGTGCACTGGTATTAACGTTATGATACATTCAATTTTGGTATGATATGGCCATTTTGTGTAGGGATACCAAAAGGTATGTGATAACAAGTAAGTCAGTCAGATAAACCGACTAAGGTTTCCCTGTGTTCGTAAATATTCATTGAGTAAGAAGCTTTAGTCCGAATTTTGATCTTAAAATTTAAACTGAAGATTTATTTATTTATTTATATGAATTACAATACAAAGTAAATTTATATTCTAATTTTAAGGTCCAGGGAAATGCCGGGATACAAAGACCATATGGCTTAATGTTTGCAGCGACAGACCAGAGCCTCTGGTGGGAATCGAACCCACGACCCCAAACTCATAGGCGAGTACGCTACCAACTCGCCTACTGGGGCGCTCTAAACTGAAGATTTCATTGGATCATTGGCTGCAACTTGGAGAAATTTTCCTGATGGATTGTTTTTCCGCATTTAATAACAATTTGTTACATAATTTTCTTATTTTCTAAAAAACAAACTAATCTGCAGAATGCTGAAAGGTATGAATAACTGAACATTAAGATCCGCAAAATATATTTGTTTCAAATTGTTCTACCGTGAATCCTAAAGAATAATGAAGGACTAAAATTTGCAAGGCCATTTTTGGAACTTTTTGTTCCACTCTCTAAAAACAAAAATATTATTTTGATAGCCCAAAATATATCCTTTCATTTGACACCCATATTGTCTTACTAGGACTTTCATAAAAAAATTTTGAATAATTATATCTGTAAAAAATTTCATGTCCTTTTGAACGCGAACTCGACTAGATAATAAACACGTAATAGCGTTAAGTTCCGTCATGTCGATTCTTATATACTGGAAAAATGTTTGGATATGGAGCAAATCATTAAACGATTCTGTTTGTATAAATTTGAATGTATACATTTTATTGAGATGAAATATTGCCAAAATGGAATACAAATTGCAAAGTTTCAGCTAAATTTTGGTTTTTATGGATTAAAAAAGTCTTTTTGGGAGCGACATCTATAGGTGGACTATAACAAATATGATCTGTTTTAAAAAATGTTTACTGTGATGAATTCTTGTCTTAATAATATACAAACCCCGAATTTGTATTTATGTCTTAAATTCGTATATTTTTTTGGAGCGACCTCTATAGGCGGACTATAACAAAATATGAACCGATTTGTAAAAATTTTTCTGTGATGAATTCTTGTCAAAATAGAATAAAAACTGCAAAGTTTCAGCTATATTGCTTGAAAAATGTATCTATGGCTCAAAATCCGTATTATGGAGCGACCTCTATAGAGAAGCTATATGAAAAAATTGCAATCCCAAAGAACCTGCAACTATTTCTGACAAACTTGATCAACCTAGCTCTATTATTACGGACTGTAGCGTGATTACAACGGACGGACAGGGGAATAAAAAATATATATGGGTACTTCCTGCGTTGCGGACGGCAGGAATTTCATTAGTATTTTCCCCATAACTTCACTGAATTTATAGAATTTTGTAAACTTGTTTAGTTTGCATAAAAATCGACAAATGGATGGCATGAAAAAAAAATCACGTTTCTTGAATTTCGACGGTTTTCAAGCATAAATCGGCCGATACTGCTGCAATTTCACGTTCGATATTCGTACGAAGTTCATCAACCGTCTCTGCCACATGTCCTCCAAGTCCATATCAACCAATTGGGGCCAAAAATATTCGGTTATCATTGAACGGTAGCGATTCCCATTCACAGTAACGTGCCGGTCTTGATCATCACGGAAGAAGTACGGCCCAATGACGCCGCCGGCCCATAAACCGTAATTTTTTCGGGCTGTCTTCAACTGAAGCCTCAGCGGCAGCAATATTCTCGACACTACGGGCACTTCTTTGTCTCACTGGAACGGGAACATTTTGTACTGTGCCTGTGGATTCAAATTTTTCTACTAGACGCTGAATTGTTGATCTGCTAGGACGATTATGACGACCATAAATTTGACGTAGCGCTCTTAACGTTGAGGCCACTGACTCCAAATTTTGGTAGTAAATTTTAATAATTTCGACTCGTTGTTGGCTCGTATATCTTTCCATCATGAAATGGCAAACCTTACTGAAGAGAAATGTCAAAAGAGCGGCAAAAAATATGGCGTCGTTTGCTGTCCCTGTCGGTGTACTTTTGTAGCGTCCCTGTTGAAAAACCCGTTATTTACCATTTACTCTAATAATGCAAAATTTTTGAGATATTTAGATTTCTGTTGAATTTCGGACGGCATGTTCCGGACAGCACGAAATTCATATAGAAAAAGGGCTATTAAAATATGTCTTTAATATCAATATTATACAATATTTATCAATTTGTTTACGTCGAAAGATCGACAAGGTCTAAAGCAATAATTTCAGGCAAAGAATGTTAAATTTTTATATATACATAATGCGTACACGTTGAGTACATTGCTAAAAATTACTCAAGAAAGAGTTGCAAAATTGTAAGGCATTTTTTTGTGTAGCCCAGGGAAATGTCAATATACTTTATGGGGTCTCAGATAAATATTTAGAGGTGGTAGAAACGGATTGACAAAATTCTATGGTATTTGTTTTCAAATCGGATTTCAGAAATCCGTGCAACATTTTTTTCAGCGATGAAGCTTATTTTTACTCGGTGGTTACATGAAAAAGGTCAATTGCCACATATGGGGCTCGGAGAACCCTGAAGTGATTGTGGAAAAGCATCGGGAAAATGTGACTGTTTGTTGCGCGTTATGGAGATGTTTTGAGACGACGCTGGAAAAAACGTCACCGTCAATTCAGAACGATGTGCCATATGATATCCGATTTGTTTGGTTATCATACGGTATCTGCAATTGAAGATTTAGCCTGGACAACACAACACAACAACTCGTAATTTTTTTCACGCGACGTCAATTGGCCTTCGTGATCATGCGATTTGATGTCGTTAGAATTTTTGTGTGGCTACGCCAAATTATTAGCTTTACTTTTGAAACCGAAAAATTGATAATAACCCTATATACATTTTATTTATATTTTGCTCTCAAACATATTTTCTTAAAAAACATCTCTTTAAACAAGTAGCGAAAGACTAAAGTCGGGCGGAGCCGACTGTATAATACCCTCCATCATTGTTCTCCAGTTCTTACTTTTTTAGGGATATTTCTGTGCATTTTTTCGATAAAAACACCCAGATCTGGCAACTTCCAAAAACCAACTCTCTCGTACACACGCAAAGATATATACAAAGCTAAAACGCACAACACTACCCAGTAGTCTTTTTGGAATTTGATGACACTGTTGTCAGTGACCAAGTCATGCAGGACCTAAATCTCATAAGTTTTCTTCAATGATAACATAAGGGAAAATTTCATTCACGACCTTTTGCAAGGCAAGTTCCATGACAAAATGGTGGATAGAACTGCGTTGGTGACAAACTGCAAGACAAAGTTGAAGATTGTCGGGCATGACAATCCGTTGGCGACAAGTTCACACAGTACACACGATTTGCAGATCGGACAATATTGCCAGAAAAATGGCGGAAAAATGCAACCCTGTGAATTTACAACCGTGTGAACATTCCATATTTGTGTTGCAACGTTAGCAGAAAAGTCATTGCGAGATAATTTGCAGATTGTTAGATGTGCGAAGTTTATGCATGTGACAACGGCGCCATTGTCAGAAAAACATTTTATTGGCAACACTGTCTTTAAAATATTTTTATTGGAAATGGTAAATTTTTACAATATGTAATTGTAAGGTTTTCTTGCAATCGTCTGAATTGTTCACTTTTGCCTAACAATCTGTCATTGTCCGTATATTTGCAGCACTTTAACAGGGTTGATAGCGTTGTCCAATCTGGCAATCGTGTATTCTAAGCTTTAGAATGGACAAAGAGTCTATTACTATAACATTCGGGCTGATGGCCGCAGAAAAAATATTTTTTTAATATTTTCTTGTACATTTGGTGCGAGGCATTGTCCATAAATTGATCGTCAATGATTTACTGCAAGACGATGTCTTGCACAATTTTTTTTGGCACATGTGTGAAAATGTCGTAGATAATCCCCTTTGCCTGTCCTCAAGTGTCTTCAACGATTTATAAAGGGATGTCTTCAAGACATTCCCTACTGGGTACTCAGTAACGTAGCATTAATTTATTATTACTCTTTTTGTTGTTTGTGTTGTTTCTCGCTTCTTCTCAAAAGGGAGTAAACGAAACAACAATAACACAAATTCAAAGAGAGTTATCAAAAAGAGTGCAGCCAACTAGAATACACTCACTTACTAACAACAACAAAATATTCACACAAAAACGTGTAATGTCGTGGTTGTTGTTATCAGTGATGCCAACTTGGTGGCTTTTCCGCTACTTGTGGCGTTTTTTTAATCTCCAAATACCACTGTTTTGTAAAAATAGTGATAAAATATGGGTTAAAATTTCAAAATGTTGTATTTAACGGGTTTTCCAATAGGGATGATATGATTTTGAAGTGTCGTTTCAGCCATTTGTAATATGTCATGATCTGTGATTTGTTTTCATTGTATTCGGTAGTGTTTACAATTTCATCATGGAGACATATACGCAAGAACAACGTTAACAAATTATTCAGTTTTATTATCAAAATGTTCGTTCTCCAATTGCAACTTTTCCTACGCTAAGTCAATTTTTTTAAATAAAAAAAAGACTTTTCAGCCGACCTTCGACCTTGACACCCATGAGCAATATTTCAGCTCTCGTTAAGAGCTATCTTTTTGCCATTGACCGATTCCCGATCCGACGTATCGTTGAGCTAGAACAAAAATAAACTTTTTGTTTACATTTGAAACACTTTCCAGTCGGCCTATGACCATGACACCCATGAGCAATATTTTAGCTCTCGTTAAGAGCTATCTTCATTTTATCATTTGCAAAACAAACAATTGAATTGTTGCGAAAAAAATTTGGAGATTCGATTATTTCAAGAAATTGGGATATTGAATGGCCCCCATTTGAAGTCATTGGTCTTTCGAAATAAACCAGACTCTCTTCAAGCTTTACAAGTCAATATTGAACGTGCCATTCATGACATACGACTTGATTTAGTGGAAAAAGTGCCCGAAAATTGGGATCATCGAATTCGTTCCCGCAGAAGAAGTCGTGGAGGCCATTTGAATGGCGTTTTATTTAGAACTTAATTGTATCGATTGTACTTCACATTAAATAAAAACCTTTTGAGTTCCCTTAACAATAACACTCTTATTGGAAACCCCTATATAAAGTACCCAATAATGTAATTTTAAAAATAAATGCCAATGAAACATGTAAGAAATCAAAATTTTTATACATACAATTATTATAATGGCCAGAAGAGATAGAGGAAAATGATACTATGCTTCAGGGTTTTCCAACAAGAGGTGTTATTTTGAATCACCCGGTAGTTCGGTAGCTGTCACTTTTGAAGCTATTATTCTTTGACATTTGACAAGTTTGACACGCCATTAATAAAAATGGAACGACACAATTCAACAACGCATTGCAATTATTAAAATTTAAAAATCATCTTGACTGATGAGGCCCATTTCCACCTCGGTGGCTACGTCAAGCAAAATTGTCGCATCTGGGGCTCGAAAAACCCAAGAGATATTGTTGAGAAGCCTCTCCATCCTCAACGTGTGACTGTTTGGTGTGGATTATTTTCCGGCGGACTCATTGGACCTTACTTTATCGAAAATTAGGTTGGATCAATAGTTACGGTGAATTGATTGCGCTAGATATGATTAATGATTTTTTATGGTCGGAGTTGGATCTGGATCTGGACAACGTTTACTTTCAACAAGACGGCGGTACGTGCCACACAAGCAACGAAACCATTGCTGTTACGGGAAAAAGTTTCCGGATCGTGTTATCTCTCGAAGAGGTTATCACAATTGGCCGCCGAGATCTTGTGATTTAACACCTTGCGACTTCTTCCTTCAAGACCTCAAAGATAGAATTCGTGAGGCTATCGAGGACATAGGGTAGCCACTTTGCGATTTGGTTATGGAAAATTTCATGAAAAGGATATGGTCCTGTAAGCGTGGTCGTTGTGGCCATTTGGCTGTTGTTGTTTTTTCATTATTAACAACATGCTTTCCTCTTTATTATGAAATAAACATCCGATCATTTATCTCAAATTGCATTTTTCTTTGAATACCAAAATAACACCTCTTGTTGGAAAACCCTTTATTTGGGCAAGACCAATTAAAGTAATTTATTAATAATTTAATCTTAAGAATGGAAAACAAAAAAGACGGTGACGTTTATCAAAAACAATATAATTTTCATGTAGCGAGTACCAGTATGTGTCAGTTACGAACGAATAGGAATTTAATTCCAACGAGTGAGGGTTTTAGCGGATTTTCAGACCGTTCTTCCAAATTTTTTTTAATTGCCACTATTAAAAATTTAATATTAGTCAATCAGTGCAATCTCAATCAATGTTCGCGGAAATTTTTTTTTGGCGTGTGACAGTTCATTCCTATTCGTTCGTACCTGATAGATTTTGACGTTTCGGCCTGTCTTCTTATTCTATTTGGCTTTGACGTTTATGGCATATAAGTCCTTATTTATGTTTTTAAACAAAACTATTACCAACATTATCAAATTGTTTAAAAAATAAATTGAATTAAAAAATATTTTTTTGGTGGTTTTACAAATAGTTCATGGTTAACTTTTGTTGTCAGTTGGGAGATTTTGTTAATTTCTAACAACGATTTTTGGCAATTTTATACTTTGTTGGTAGTGGTTTTGCACAGTTGTTCCGTAGTGTTTTTTGCTTCGGAAGAGTTGGGAACACTG
Organism: Eudasyphora cyanicolor; assembly: GCA_963930755.1. NCBI lineage: Eukaryota > Metazoa > Arthropoda > Insecta > Diptera > Muscidae > Eudasyphora > Eudasyphora cyanicolor. Next base: position 88,833,216 of record OZ005736.1, on the reverse strand, counting down.
GCTGTTATTACTGCGGTATCTTTGTTGCTGGGTCTTTTTTAATAATCCAATAAAAAAAGTGCACGACAAGTGGAAATATAAAATCTTGGGCGAATGGAAAACCAAAAGAAGAATCGAATAAGAAAATAAATAAAGGAAATTACAAATGAGCCCAAAGTCCTAAATGAATATTTGAAAGGAAGTTCACAATTAGTTTTTTTAATATTGTATTTTGTTTTATTGATTGGATTCTCTTGAAAAGTATCTATTATTTTTTTGTTGAGAAAAATGCCGTAACCTCACATTTTCTAGTCAAAGCTGGAGAAAAAACCGGTATGAATTGCTTTGACATTTTGACCATATTTTGAGAGAAGCGTTCATTCTTGTTGGATTATTTTCTCATGAATGTCGTACGTATTTCATAGTAACAGCCGTCACATTTTCCGAAAATTATAGCCAGGTTTTCACAAATCTCCTTCTGCTGTGTGTGTGTAGTTATTATTGTTGAATAGTAGCAGTGAAAGGGAAAAAACTGGAAAAATCAATGAATGGGCTTACGATGCGACGGCGATACAATGTAAAACGCGTTATGGCACCAGAATTCTACAAAAATAATAATAACAACATCAACAACGCGATATGATGAAACAACCACTGTTTTTAACAATAACACTTTACACGACACTAGAGAAATATACTACTATTCGCAACAAGAACAAGCAGATTGCAGGGAGAACGTACGTACGGACCGACGAACGAACAACAATAATAACAACAGCACCAGGCAAGAGGCAAGACAAGATGGGTGGAGATGGGATGACTTGAAAAAACTCCCCTAACTCCCTACGGAAAATACTCCTGTGGTTACACCATCACTTTGAAACCATAACAAATTCCATATTTAGGGGACACTTATTTCACTATTTTGCAATTTTTAAATAATTCGTTTTGTTTTCACTGATTTTTTTTAGGGTGGGGGGGTGATATTTTTCCCTTCTTTATTTTGTGCTGTTAATTATTTTTGCAGTATTTTCTGTTTTCTTTTCATTTTATTTGCACTTTTTAACACTCACACTTTTGCACTAGCATGAAATTCTCATTATTTTTAATTTTGCCTTTATTTTGTTAATAATATCACACGGGAAAATTTTTGATTGTACAACACTTATTCTCTTATCTTATTCTCCGCCACAGCCAACATTTGCCAACACTCTCGCACACTCATACACATCAGTGCAAAAAATCACATAGAAAATTCTGCCTTGTTTCGCTTTTTTAACACTTATTACTTATTCTTCTTCTTTTTCCTCTGAAGTTGGCTCGGACAAGAAGATTCTTATAAGAAAGAGCCTTCACTAAATTTTGTTTCCCTTATTTCAACACTAGTAATCACCTTTTTTATTTAGAATTTCCTTGAATTCTTCCTTGGCTAGCTCTTAATTCCAATTGTAATTTCACCGATTTTTTGTTTCTTGGCCAGAGAAAACAAAACTTTTCTTGTTGTTTTCCCCGATTGAATTAGTTGCGTTTTTTCGCTTACTTCCGAGATAAAGGAAACACAACTTGTTTTATCCGAAATTCATTTTCTTTTCGAATTTTCTCCTGAACTCCTGGATAAAAAATCGAAAAATCGCGTTTTTGTTTTTTTGAAATATGTTGGTTTCTGTTCAACTTCTGAATAAACTCAACAACGGAAGGGAACTCGCACGGTCGACAACTCAATTGCAACTGAGCTGAAATTTGTCGACTCTTTTCGATTATTTTGCTTCGATTTTCGATAACACACACAAATTATCCACAAACGGAAAAAGTTATCCATAAACAGAAAAAGTTTATCCATAAACGGAAAAGGTTATCCATAAACGTTAATTTTTTGTCAGCTTTTGTTGTTGTTGTCTTCCTCTCACATAGTGAGCGAACGGAAAGAGAAAATCTGTGGATGAATGTGAGAAATTGTCCTCTCTTCAGTGTTGCCATATATGAAGATTTATCTTAATTTTGTAGTGGTGAAAACATTTTATGTTTTTTGCCAGAAAAAAGTGTTGAAAAAAATATGCAGTTTTTAAGTTTTTTTTTCATTATTTACTCCCAAACAGAAAAATATTAAACAATAGTTCCTTATTACATTAAGCGCATTTTACTACTTCCTTTTTAAATCCACAATGTTCAACAGCAGCAAGAAAAATGCCAAAAACCAAGTTCCGATCCATTAAAATTTTTGGAATGCAAGTATTTATACCGAAATTATAGAGACTTTTGTAGTCAGTCGTCATTCCCCCATCAACAAATGACGATCAACAACGGAACTATGAAGGGCGACCACCTGGATCCTCGATCTGATGACATATTTGGATAGGACACCTCAAAATAAGAAGACAAATTAACGGGCATTATAAGATTGAAGATTGAAAAAAATCGTCAAAAACATTCATTTTTCTACTAAAACGACATGAATATTTATTTTATTTTGCAGAGAATAAACACTTTAATGTTTTTTAATTCAAGAATTGTATTCTAGATAATAAATGCAAATTCCATGCAATTTTAGATAAACCGATCTTTTTCATAACATAAAAATGTTGTTTGTTAAAACGCACTTTTTTATTTATTGAAGGTTTTTTCAACTTTCCTTCTCAAAAACTATGCATCCTTTGATTATTCTCAATGTTCTTTCCTTTATAAAAATACATAACTTCCAGACGTGAGGTTAGCTAAAACCATATCTGTGTAGCTTAAGTTATATTTTTGTGAAGAACATTAATTTTCTTAAAAAAATTGATAATCCCTTCAAGCACTTTTTATTGCCTATCAATATTTAAATAAATGGTTTTCCAACAAGAGGAGTTATTTTGGTATTCAAAGAAGAATGCCATTTTTTGAGATAAATGATCGGATGTGTATTGCATAATAAAGAGGAAGGTATGCCGTTAATAATGAAAAACAACATCAGCCAAATGGCCACCACGATTACAGGACCATATCCTTTTCATGAAATTTTCCATAACCAAGGCAAAGTCGGCGAAAAAATGAAAAATGAAAAATTTAAAATCCACATATCTCAGAAACTATTCAAGATATCTTCAACCTATAAAATGTTTATTGTAGGTCTGGTCTAGGAGTATCTTTTGACACTCCGTTCAAAAGTTAGAAGCCGATGAAAATTTTGTATACCCGAGGTGGTCAACTTTAGGGCCCTGTAGCTCCGCCCCTGTATGAGATAGGGGGCCCAAGTTCCGAACTTAAACTCTCTAACACCTCTTGTATACACACCTAAAATTTCATCGCCATACGATAAGTGGTTTTGAAATGGCAGAATTATGTCAATTTTTTTCCATTTTAGCCCACTGTGCGACGCTGGGCTGTTGGCGTAGACCTTATCTTTCACGTGGCCACAAAGTAAGAAGTCGTAAGGTGTTAAATCACAAGATCTCGGTGGCCAATTGTGATCACCTCTTCGAGAGATAACACGATCCGGAAACTTTTCCCGTAACAGAGCAATGGTTTCGTTGCTTGTGTGGCACGTAGCGCCGTCTTGTTGAAAGTAAACGTTGTCCAGATCAATACTATCCTACTCCGACCATAAAAAATTATTAATCATCTCTCGATAGCGCAATCCATTCACCGTAAAGGTTGATCCAACCTCATTCTCGAAAAAGTAAGGTCCAATGACCCCGCCGGCCATAAACCGCACCAAACAGTCACACGTTGAGGATGGAGATGCTTCTCAACAATAACTCTTGGGTTTTCCGAGCCCCAGATGCGACAATTTTGCTTGTTGATGTAGCCCCCGAGGTGGAAATGGGCCTCATCAGTCAAGTTGATTTTTCGAATTTTAATAATTTCAGTGCGTTGTTGAATCGTGTATCGTTCCACTTTTTAGTAATGGCGTAGTTTCTTCTTGTCAAATGTCAAAGAATAAAAGCTTCAAAAGTGACAGCTACCGAAATACCTGCTGATTCAAAATAACACCTCTTGTTGGAAAACCCTGTATATACCTGATCAATTGAACTAATTTATCCCACGTGGATTTTAATGTATGACACCCTATGGTGTTATTATCTTTTGTATCCTTTGTTCAACATATAAAAATTAATGAATGTACCACAAATGGAAATGGTTTGTACGTTCCCAGAACATTTTAATTTTTTGATATAGGCGATTATTCCCGATATAAGCAAGCAGTTTAACATTCGTAAATATATGCAACTTTAGATATGGTAACACTAGGCGTGAGTGTGGGAGCTAAGCAAAAACTTGATTGAGAGGAAATAAAGAGTGAGCACGAAAGAGCATGTGACCAAATTTATTTTCGTGTACTGGGTACCCGGTACCAGAATACAACTCTATCACAGACACGAAGTAAACAATAAAAGGGAATGTTGTTTTTGGAGAGAACCAAATGTAATGGACGATTCCAATAGAGAAAAACCTGTCAGAGTTGAGAGCGGAACGAATATTTGTCAGCACAGATGCATACATCGGTATGGAATATTTTCGTACTTTATTATCAAATAACTTTATTTGCATAAATACCGGTATTGAGTTTTTGGCGCGAAAAAGAGTGATATATTTTAAATGAAACAAAACCATGTTTTATACGGGAAATAATGGGTAATTACAGTAACACGCTGGGTGGTACTAGAACAATTACATTATTTTGTGCGAATTGTGTGTATACAGGTCGATATTATCCACACAAAACCGTAATCGAAATTATATGTACTATTAAGAAATGAATAATAACAATCGTAACACTGTTGAAACTTTAAATATTTGTTGCATTGTTATAACACAATGCAACAAAAAATTATATTTTCTGTCTAATACCTAAAAAATCACTTTTTATGTACATTCTTCTTGTTCCTTAAAAATGGGGGGTTCTTTCCTGAAAGAACATTTTATTACAATTTAAAATAATGTTATAAATTTTTGGAACGAAAGTTATCATAAATTACAATTGATTACATAAATTACTATTGATTACATTTCTCTATTTTTTCATTCCTATTCTTTCCTACGGTATGTTTTTATGTTCCAATTATTTGGACAATAAATCGTTTCTACTAAAACACTGATAGGTTAGGTTACCTTTTAAGAAAAATAACGTTCACGACTTTTACGAATAACGTCATAAATATTTGTTGCATTGTTATAACACAATACAACAAAAAATTATATTTTCTGTCTTATACCTAAAAAATTACTTTTTATGTACATTGAGGCATCTTGTTCCTTAAAAGTCGGGGGTTCTTTCCTGAAAGAACATTTTATTACAATTTAAAATAATTAATGTTATAAATTTTTGGAACGAAAGTTATCATAAATTACAATTGATTACATAAATTACTATTGATTACATTTCTCTATCTTTCCATTCCTATTCTTTCCTACGGTATGTCTTTATGTTCCAATTATTTGGACAATAAATCGTTTCAACTAAAACACTGATACCTTTTAAGAAAAATAACGTTCACGACTTTTACGAATAACGTCATAACGGAGTGGAATAAAATAAATGCTGCCAAGCTCTTCTTTCGAATGGTGCTGCCAAATATTAATGGGACATTTTGTAGGCATTGTTAGCTAAGTTATTCACCATGATTATAACACTTATGGACAATTCGAACTGGTGGAAAATACTAACAGAGTTGTATTTCAGGCATATATCGTAAATAAAACAGAGTTGTGTAGAGTGAATGGCACGAGAAACAATCATGGGACAGTTTCGTTTCAAAATGCGCAAAGGGGCATTGCGATAATATGCAATTTGGAATAATTGGCTTCGTACAAAGTACTTAGCTCCATCTCCTCATCAAGGGTTATTCCAAGGAGGTGTTGGTCATAATAAATTACATCGCTTTGATACCAAATCGGTAGGAACATGTATATGAGGGGTATATCTAAATCGGAACCGACTTTCCCAAAATTTTGCAGTATTTATTCAAGTAATAAGAAACCTTTTTTCTGCCGAATTTCTTTCTGATCGGATATAAAATACAGTTTCTACAGCGCTTACATGTCAAATCGGGAGTAACATATATGTATATGGGGGCTATATCTAAAACTGAGCCGATTTTCCCCAAAATTTGGCAGTGTCCATTGCAGGTAAGTGTGCCATGTTTGGGTCCCTTTGTGTCCTATTTTTTATTAAAAAATCTATGAATTTCTAAAAATAATTATAAATTCTTTCCAAGGAGTGTTTACCATTTTGTCCCCTTTTGTAAACCTAGTAAGGATTTCGAAAAAGAATTATTAATTGTTCCCATGGAGAGTTTAACAATTTTTGTAATTTTTTTGTACGCTTTTTATTCCAAAAAGTATGAATATCGTAAAAATAATATTACCTCATAAAAGGGCCACTTTTAACAAGAACAAAAACAATTTATGTACCACTTGTTGGCCCTTTGGATACCCTTTTCAGCAATTTTTTAACATGCACTTCATGACGCTAAGCTTTCCAGCCGACCGACCGTGCTTTTCACTTTCTTCGCCGGTGCATTTGGTGCCTTTAACGTTTCTAAACATTTTTTTGGGAAATTTGTTTTATTTTAGTTTCTGAATGGAGAACCTCTTAAAAATATTGTGTGAAAATTTGAGATGAATCGGAGCAAAACTAACGAAGATATAGCACTTCATGACGCTAAGCTTTCCAGCCGACCGACCGTGCTTTTCACTTTCTTCGCCGGTGCATTTGGTGCCTTTAACGTTTCTAAACATTTTTTTGGGAAACTTTTTCGAATAATAGCTGGCATTGCCATATTTTTTAATATTTCTTCGTGGAAGTTGTACACAATATATTTCTAAAGTTATACCATAATATCCCATTGGTTTTAATCATAAGATATTAACAGTGTTGTCACGAAATAAAATTGGTATTTTTTGCAGGAATTAACGTTACATCCCGAATAATTAACATAATAATTACTAATTAATTAATAATCCTTAACACCTTAACGTATACCGATCGATTCAGAAACACTAGCGGTTTCGATCTAAACATGTCTGTCCGTAAAGTTGTTAATTATAGTTTACAGTTTTACTCCGAACTTCATGAAATTTGACACAAAGCACTCTCTTACGCCAGGGAAGAAGCCTCTTGATTTTGGTTAAAATCGGTACAGATGTAGATATAGCCTCCGATTTGACATCTAAGCGCTACACGCTGAAAAAAAATCGCTTCTGTAGTATATTGACTCAAACATATTCTGCTTGAAATATACATATGCTTAGGGTACACCCTAAATATATAATAGTTGACGCACACAAATTGTATATGTTTGGGAGGATATTGTTCTAAACAAAAATATGTTCCCATGCTAATATTTTTTTATTTGGAAATAAAGATTATTTTGTATTTAACCTTCGCACGCCCAAAGATATTTATGTACGTGGTAGTCCAAAACCCACCTGGGTGGGTCTTATAGTTAACAGAATATTTTGTGTGAAAACTGCCATATTTGCACCAAAATTGCATAGCTGTGTGAACGAAAATAGAAATAAGCCATAAAAAAGCTACTCCCCCTCCCCCCACTTCTTCCCTCTATCATAAGCCTATGCTAATTTACCGATATAAAGCACCAAACTTACACAATGAGAGAGAAAAGGAGAAATGTAGAAATAGAAAACACAAAAAGAACACAAACTATTCCCCGTTTCCCACTCAACGATCAACCATCTCAATGATGATCAGTTTTGATGTGATACTCAATAACAAAGCTTTCCTAGTTGTTTTGTAATAATTGGAAAAAGCATATGCAAAAAAATCAGTTTTATTCGCTGGTGAAAAGTGTGGTAAAAAAATATAATGAATAGTGAAAAGTGTTATCTTTCAACTGCTGTTGTGAACAGGTGTGTTTATATTTTATAAAACAAATTTCAAAACATAGAAAAAAAATCAAAATTTTTTTCTTAATTTTGGTTTCGTTTTCGTAAACAGGTTGTCACATGAAAAAAGGCAAGAGTATTATCGGAATCTGGTTGAACTCGAGTCGGAGAACGAACCATCAATTTTTGAAGGCGACGACGAAAATGATGAAGATTATTTACCTGGAGAGCAGTTTTTAGATTCCGACTGTGAAGATGTAGAAGAAGACTTACCTCCAGAGTTGAACGATAATAGTGACTCGGACGGTGTTGATGAGAGCGATGATGCAAATGACAATGATGATGATCACGCCGGTATTTCGAATTTAACCTTTTTCACAAGTAAGGATGGTACAAAATGGTACAAAGAACCCCCATCTTTGCATCGTCGAAGAGCTCATAATATCATTCGCAATTCATCTTTGATGGGCCCTCTTACAATAACCAAAAATTTAACTAAACTCGACACATTCAAATGTACCATGAGTCCAACCATTATAGATATCATATGAACTGTTTATTTTGAAAGTGGCGTAAACGCCATTCTGTTTTACTCGATTCAATATTAGAAAAAGGGGTTTAGTAAAACTCGAATGTGAAAATTTCCACTTAATATAAAAACATTGAAGTCTTGAGATGAATTGCATGTATGTAATATGTATCTATTATTCACATAGCCTTTTAACAATACTACTCTTGGTTCAAAAACAGAATGGCGTTTACGCCACTTTCAAAATAAACAGTTCATATGTAGACATTCCAATTATAAAGCGGAAGCTTCTTATGCTCAATGGAACGATGCAAATCCTGGAAAAATTCCTGTATGGAAACCGATTACCGATGAAGAGTTTATGGCATTTCTTGGAATTTTAATTGACCCTGGATGTCATATTTCAAACCAAGAACCGATCCAAGAGTTATGGAAAAAAATCGTTCCCCATTTACAGAGTAACAATGGCGAAAAATAGGTTCAAAGATATTTTAAGTTTTATTCGCTTCGATTCCAGTCGGACCAGAGCTATTCGTTTGCAGACTGACAAGGACGCCCCTATAAAAGACATGTTTGACATGTTGAATTCAAATTTGAAGGCTCATTATCGGTCACTTGAAGGTATTACAGTTGTAAGCTTTTAGAGGTCGAACAAGGTTCACCCAGTACATTCCATCAAAATCTGCTAAGACGGAATTAAGATCTGGTGGGCGTGCTACTCAGCAACATTTTATCCACTAAATGGGCAAATGTATACCGGTAAGACATGCAACGTAAGCGATGTCAACCACGGAGAGCGTGTTGTGAAAGATTTGGTTGCTCCATATAAGGGGTCTGGAAGAAATGTGACGATGGACAACTTTTTTACAACTCTATCGTTGGCCGAGGAACTGATTTCATGGAAATTGACTGTAGTGGGCACTTTGAAGAAAAATAAAATATTTGCCCAAAGAATTTAAGCCCTCAAAAACCCGAGATGTTTCTTCAAGTCTCTTCGGGTTTGGAGAAAATGTAACGATGGTGTCTTACGTTCCCGCCAAAAATAGAGCAGTGATTTTATTGTCAACGAAGCATGATGATGCAGCTATAATCGGGCCAACAGAAAAGCCGGAGATTATAACGTATTATAATCAAACAAAGGGCGGTGTAGACACCATGGACAAAATGCTGTCTCAGTACACCTGCAAAAGAGGAACTCGTCGTTGGCCTCTTGCCATGTTCTACAACCTGCTTGATACAGCTGTTCTTGCTGCATACATTATATATATTGAAAATAAACCAGAAGGTAGCGTGAAAAATTCTCGTCACAGACAGTTTCTGCATGAGTTGGATGAAGACCTGTGTATGCCTCATATAAAAGCTCGTTCAAAAATTCCTCAAGTTATTGGCAGATTTTCAACCCGGTCAGCAATTTTATGCATTTTGGGTATGTTTGCTCGTTTAGTATAGTTTACTATATAACTCATATTCCTAATCGCAGATGAAGTGCCAGAGCGTGATGCCAGTGGTCGTATAAAGCAGAAAGGTAAATGCTATATGTGTCGGAAGGAGAAGAAATCGAGAAACACAAGACAATCTTGCGTAACAAGAAGCCGGTATATCTTGAACATAGCTACACACAAACCAAATGCGAAAATTGCCATATGGCCACACCTTCTACATCACACAACGTCCATTAATTTTTTTTATAATTTTAGATTTATATTTTCATGATCTAAATATATTTATCATTCTTTATTAATCAATGGTTTCCATTATTTTTGATGATGGAAGTAAAATATTTTGTAAAAAAAGAAATCCCACCCGGGTGGGTTTTGGACTATAGCGTATAAAAAAGGAAAAAAGTAAACAAAAACTGTTAAGGGAAAACAAAATTAATGTTTTGTTTTTATAATCTGGAGTAAATAAAAAATTTAGTCACTGAGTCCAAAGCGATTTTTGATTTGATAAAAATTCGCTGAGTTATGAATGTTTGAAAATCGAAAATCCCACCCAGGTGGGTCTTGGGCATGCGAAGGTTAAGTATTTTAGCAATGTACCAGTTCCTTAATTTAAAGACAAGTTTTCTATTTTTCAGAAGTTCAAAGCAAAATTTTTTTATAAATTTTATGTTTGTAAAATTCAGTTAACACTTAAATCGCATAATCTTTCGTAACTATAAATTGCACTGATGGATTGACAAAAAGTGATGAATTGGAATACTTATAAATTAAAATTTATTGGTGTAAAACAAAGCCTATTGCTGCTAAAGACATTTTTAACTACAAAGTTCAACACGAAATCTAGAAGAACTAAAAAATTCGAAAAATTCAGCAAAGTTTTAAAAAAAAAATTAATTAAAATATATTTGGAAACCATCTTAAACAATAACTTTGTTTGTGGGTAAACACATATTTCATTTGTGAAAGTCAGTGCGCAAATATATTTTGTTCTAATATATTAAATTTCATGATTTTTAACAAAATTTCATGATTTTTAAATAAAATTTATTTGCTAACAAGTACATAATATTCAAAAAATTCGTTTCCAAATATATTTTCTTTCAATTCAAACATATCAAAAATGGCGATTTTTCTCCGTGTATATAAGCCACTTTTTTCAACCGACGTGTAAATATGTTGATAGTGTTGAAATTAAAATACATCGGTTCAAGTTTATGTTTTATGTCCATATATACATATATTCTAACCGAATTGCTAACTGATCGTTATAGAATATTGTACATCCAACCAATTTGGAAGAGTGAAGTCTCGTGATCGAGAGACGAACGTTGCCAAATTTAAAGAAAATCGTTTTTAGATAAAGCCCCCATGTACATATATCCGTATCCCGATTGTGCATCTGTTCGCTGTAAAATCCTCATTTTTCAATAGATCCTTATAAAATTTGTTGAACCAAAAAACCACTGCCTATTCAAGAAATGCGTTCCAGATCGGGTATACCCCCTATATATATCGAGGCCTTAGCGCGGAATGATCGCAAGCGCCAAAACACACATTTTACAGGAGAAGGTTTTTATTGATTATTTTGAAATATTAGCATAAAATGAAATATGTTTTAATTTCGCCGTACCCAACGAATTATTATTAATAATTGATCATTTGTTTACATCATATGGCACTTTTGGCGCTTGCGATACAAATATTGTACTTGCGGCTACAAGTACTGAAAAAACTATGGCGCTTACGATATAAGTTTTTTAGCTTATAGCTCAAAATTTTAGTAAAAACACACTTTTTATTATAAAAAATTTATTAAAACAACATAATAAAATAGATAACACTACTTTTATAAAGGGAAAATAAACAGTTAAGTAATTCAAATCGTTAATAAAAAACTATTTTAGACACATTTGAAATTTTAATTTCATATAAAAGTTTTTAGGTAATATCGATATCTTCATTGTCGCTTTCAGATTTGATCATCACTTTTCATATTCAAATACTCAAGTTGGTATCGTTTGGGAATTATTTCTTTCTCACATAGTCTTTTTAAATCTCTGTATTTCTCTACTGAAATTTTTAGTTGTTCAGGGTAGAGCGGTTTTGGCCCATTGGCAACGATCATTGAATTTTTCTTTGAACGAATAATTAAATTAATATAAAGTTCATCCACCCTAAAAAATCATTAATCATCTCTCTATAGCGCAATCCATTCACCGTAACTGTTGATCCAACCTCATTCTTGAAAAAGTAAGGTCCAATGACCCCGCCGGACCATAAACCGCACCAAACAGTCACACGTTGAGGATGGAGAGGCTTCTCAACAATAACTCTTGGGTTTTTCGAGCCCCAGATGCGACAATTTTACTTGTTGACGTAGCCACCGAGGTGGAAATGGGCCTCATCAGTCAAGATGATTTTTTGAATTTTAATAAAATGCAATGCGTTCACGGAGGAAAATCGCCATTTTTGATATGTTTGAATTCAAAGAAAATATACTTGCAACCAAATTTTTTAAATATTATATATTTTTGAACAAATATATTTTATTTGAAAATCCAAAAATTTTGTTTCGAACGTATATATTAATATATTACAACAAAATATATTTGCGAACTGACTATAACAAATAAAATATGTGTTTAGACACAAACAAAGATATTGTTTAAGTATTCATCCAAATACATTGCATTTAAAAAAATATTTCAACTTTGCTGACTTTGTCAATTTTTAATTTTATTTTTCCCCAAATTTCGTGTTATACTCGTACTTTATAGTTAAAAATGTCGTAGGCAGCATTTTCTTTTGTTTTACAGCACTAATTTTTAATTTATAAATAGTCCAATTGTCAATCCCTCAATGCTATTTTTCGTTACCAATGATTATACAATTTAAATTTTAATAGAATTTTACAAACATAAAATTTAAAAAAAAGTTAACCTTTAATTTCTAAAAAAACTAAATTAAGGCATCTATACATTGCCAAAATATTTAAATACAAATTAATCATTGTTTCGGAAATATTATTTCCATATAAAAAATATAAGGATGAAAACATAATTTTGTTTAGAACAACATCCTCCCAAACATATAATATTTGTGAGTGTCAAATATTATATATTTGGACTGTACCCTAAACATATGTATGTTTCCAGCAGAATATGTTTGGAACAATATACTACAGAAGCGATTTTTTTTCAGCGTGTTGTTGAATCGTGTATCGTTCCATTTTTAGTAATGGCGTAGTTTCTCTAATGTCAAAGAATAAAAGCTTCAAAAGTGACAGCTACCGAAATACCGGCTTCAAAAGTGACAGCTACCCAAATACCGGGTGATTCAAAATAACACCTCTTGTTGGAAAACTCTGTATATTAAAAAATGCAGAAAAAACTTAAAGAAAAATTAGTATTCGTATGGTGCTTTTTCGCTTTTTATACCAGATTTTCGCGCGTTTTAACGGTCAAGAAATGGCAACACTGGGTGACATAAGACCCCAAGTATGTTCGGCTGATATCCGTTTGGGTTATTTTAAGTCGAATGAGCAATTTCCGTCTGTATGCTGGCTGGTGCGCACGATAACCCTCGAAAGGATTGGTAAACGGTAATATTTTCTCCATTTCCGGCTATGTTCGAAGATGTGGTACCTCTTCCACAAAGGGTTAACATTTAGTGAAATATTGATTCTTTAATAATTTCTATTCTACAGGGTGGCTGATTAATATCGCACATTGAGAAATTCAAATAACTTTTGTCTATTTTATAAATCTGGTTAATTTTTTTTTATTTTGCAGATTTATTTTTAGATTTAACAAAAATGGATAACTGGGACACTGAAAAAAGAATTTGGATTGTCCACCGTTATCTCGCACTGGAGTCCGTAGTTTCGGTTCAAAGAGTGTATACCCAGCAAAATTTCTCATTACCAAATAATCCGACGAGTAAGCAAAGTTCGATAATGGTAAGTACTTATTATTTAGCCACTTTTGTCATTATTTTAACATGGGGATGTCATTGGAGGAAAGTACTTCCCAAAAGCATACAATAAAGTAGCATAAGTACTTATTTGTAGCATAGGCATGCCACTTAAATATGCGCTTATATTTTCACGATTTTAAGTACTTGAATAATGCATTACCAATATGTTAAAAATAAGTAGTAGATATGTTAGATATGTAGAAATGTTAGTTTAAAGTGATTTTTTGCGTATTGTCGCGCATATTTCTCGAAACAAACAATTTCCTCATGCCAGATTCGAATTTCTGAACCCAAACCTCCAGTTGAAAAATTCTTCAATGATTTAACATCTTAAGACATACAGAAATATTTATGGTATTTTTGATTAAAATCTACACGTACTATATTTTTTTTTTTTTTTAATTTTTATTTGTTGATTCGATTTTAATACGTACAGTGTTATGAGATTTTACTTAAAAGTATTACAGCAATTGAAATCAGTTTTAAATTTTTAGAGGAAATTCTAATAAATATTATCACAGTTTAAGGAAAAATGGTACTAAAAAACCTTACAAATTATCAAGAGTGTATAAGAAAGATGTTAAGCACGAACTATTATGAATGTTTTCTTACGAAAGCATCAAAAGTGAGTGTTAAACTAGATTTCTTATTATATTAAAAGTTGACCTTCTGCATCTCTCACGATAGGACAGTGTCAGATTCCTTATGAATGAGTTCACCATTAAATGACCAAATCTGTTGTGTAGCTGATGTGTTGAGTATCTCCGAGGAAGATTGTAGATAATTTTTAAGTTTTTGTTCTGTATTATTTGTAACTTTTTTGTGTGCGTTTTAGCCGTTTTGTCGAACCACACTTGAGAGCTATATGTCAGAATAGGACGAATGCACATTTTATATAACAAAATCTTATTTTGTTCATTTAAAGTTGATCTTTTATTCAGAAGTGGATATAATGCGCGGCCACATTTTATTGCTTTATCGCAAATATTCTGGACATGTTGTTTAAAAGTTAGTTTTTTATCCAACGTCACACCCAGATATTTCACTTCATCTTTAATTTCAATTATGTTACCCTGGAAATCCAGAGCCAAGGTAGGAATTCGTTTCGGGGAATTGTTGAAAGGAAAAATTATAGCTTGCGATTTTGCATCATTAACTTTTATTTTCCACTTACTAAAATAGTTTTGAGTTGTTCTTAGGGATTCTTGCAGACGCTTGATAATCGCATTTGAAATTTTACCAGAACATATTAGGGCACTGTCGTCTGCATAAAAAGCTGCTTCACTGTTTTTTCTAATTTTAAAATCGCTTGTGTAAATTGAGTAAAGCGATGGGGATAAAACAGAACCTTGAGGAACTCCAGCCGGTATTGCTCTTTCGGTAGAGTAATATGATTCGATATTTACTACGAACGATCGATTGCTTAAAAAGTTTTTGATAATCTTCTGAAGATATGTAGGATAACCAAAAACATGTAATTTGTAAATAAGACCATGATGCCAAATTGAGTCAAAAGCTTTTTCAATATCGAGGAGTACAATGCCTGTACTTCTCCTTTTTTGTTTGTTTTCGTTGATTAAATTTACTATTCGTTGAATTTGGTGAGTTGTGGAGTGTTCCTTCCGGAAACCAAATTGCTCTTTATTTAACATATTATTGCTGTTCGTGAAGTCCAATAGCCGTTTTAGAATGATTTTCTCAAATATTTTATCCAGTAAGCTTAATATGCTTATTGGTCTATAGCTAACTGGAAGTTTTGGATCTCTACCATTTTTCAAAATTGGAATAACTTTAGATTTTTTGAATGATTTTGGAAAATATCCATTGAGCAGACAGTAGTTACATATATTAGAAAGGACAATGTAGATTTTCTCGGGCATATTTTTTAGAAGAATTCCGTTTATTGAGTCAAGTCCCGGTGCTTTACTGTTCTTTAAGACAGAAACGAATGATTTTAATTCCGCAGAATTAGTACAAATTACTTCTTGGCTGTTTATATTACTGGTATTAAGTAGTTGAACGTAGTTTTGGACTTTTCTTTCCATAGGTGAGTAACAGTTGCCAGTGATAGTATGAGACTTTTCAAAAACATCGGCTATAGCATTTGCTTTATCTTCGTGTGTTTTAAGCGTGTCATCGTTTACAAATAAATTCATCATATGAGGTCGTTTACCTTTTACAGCTTTTGTTATTTTCCAAAATTTTTTTGAGCCTGAGGGAAGTAAGTATGTAATTGGCCCAATTTTCATTTCTATCCTTATTTAGATGGAAGTCAATTAAAAAGTTTAATTGTTTCAAGCTAGAAGTAATTTGCAGTTTTATGTGTGGGTCGGTGCATCTCTGTTGTTTACGCTTGTATTGATTACGTTGTCTGATTAAGCTTTTGCTCAATTCTGAAATTTTCCTTTGCCATGTATCTATTCTACCATGTGGAATTTTGAGAGTTGATTGTTGAATAATACTTGTAACCATTTCCAAACAAGTATCAACATTTTCGGAAGTGATTTCTTGTCTATCGAGATTCAATGTTTCAATCTGAACTTCTATCCAGTTTCTTAGTAAGTTCCAATTCGTCAAATGATAAAGTGGTACGGTATGTGGACTGCAAATAATACTTCCGTAAACACAGCAGGTCACAGGGACATGATCTGAATTCAACACATTTGGGTGAGTCTCTAATTGAGAAATTATATGGGTGGTATTTGATAGGAGAAGGTCAACTGTAGATGGTTGAACTGAGGCAGTGTTTTGACCGAAGCGAGTATACGTTGGTGGACTATATATATAATAGTTCGACTGTAGGCTATGATCGAACAGTACCTTACCCGCTTGATTACTCGTACAGCAATTCCAGCTAGCATGGTGCGCATTCAAATCTCCGAAGAGCAAAAATTCAGATGATGATGAAGTTAGTAAACTTAAATCGTGTTTAAAATACGATGTATAGTGAGGGCTATAAGCTGATGTAAAAGTTATTTGACGACCATTTATTGGAACTGATATTGAAATATTTTCAATAATAGATGTTTTTTGATTTGAGATGAGCTTATGTTCAATATTTTTTTGAATAGCTATTAGAACACCACCTCCATGAGTTGATCGGTCTTCTCGATATATTTTGTAATTTCCTAAACGAAATTTATGATGTGGTTTCAGAAAGGTTTCATTCAACAGAAGAATGTCAATACGTTTTATATTTAGAAAATGTTCTAATTGTGAGATATTTGATTCAGTTGTTATGCCTTGGGCATTCCAGTGCGTAACATGTCTTTGTGCATATGATTATATTGCATGTTGAAGCATCATACCTAACACTCTCAATTTATCATATTTATTTTTGCATCTCTGCAAATCATCAACGGCATCGAAAAAAATCTGTAACAAACGATCATTCGACAAGTCATCTCCAGCACTAGCACTACAGCTGGGTTTTGCTGCATCAGAATATAGCCGTTTGTTATGATTGAATCGATCATGTGTTCTGGTTAGTTCATGTGTTCTGGATGGATCATGTGTTCTTGTCGTTTGCGACATATGTTCTCTGGAGGACAGCTGTGGATGGTCATCCACGTTGTAAGCAAAATCAGCTGTTTGTGCACGAATGCGAAAGTACCACCAGATCTTGAGGTCAAACGTTGGCGAATTTCCAAATAATCTTTACGGCATGGGCAGCGAGGGTCATCAGCTCTATGATTAAAATTGCTGTATTTTTTAGTCAAACAGTTATAACATTTGTACACTACAGGACCATTGCTTTGAGTTTTATTCAAAGTGCACACGGAAAGGTCGTGATTGCCGGCACAGGACGGACATACTGCTCCACGAAAACAGTTTCTGGCACCATGGCCATACATAGAGCATTTACTACATTGAGTTGGACCTCTGTTACCCTTCAATGGAGACCTCCAATATACAGAAATACCATAAAAATAACGAATTTTCTTCACTTCTCTTTTAGATATTTGTTCTCGATTAAATTCAGTCATATATAATGCATCATTTGCGTTTGAACGTGGTGTTTTAATTTCTTTTACACTCACGGGGTGAATATTGTGAGACAAGATGAATTCGTCTGAGATTTCTTTACAGTCAATTTTGTGAAGTCCAAACAATACCAGTTTAAAGTGTTTTGTATCCTTTTTTCGTGTGTGTAAAACTTGTAGTTTAGTAACTTAAGTTTTTTCAACAAATCTTCATATAATGAAGTAGATTCGGAGATGACTTTTGTGCCAATAGACATTCGTTTATATTTATAATTTTTCCCAATTTGGTTTAGTACGGAAGTAAACTCATGGGCACTATCCACAATAACCGGTGGAATTTTTTCTTTTGCTTGTACTATCTCTTCTTCATCCGAAGATGACTCATCCATGTCGGAGAGCGGCTGGAATCTGTTACTAGCGTGAGACACAACACCGGTTCTCATAGATTTGTACTTAGGGCTGTTACCCCATTTACCACGTCTTTTGTGGGCAGGCATTACCGCAGTTCAAGTTTTTAGTTTTGTAACACTTTTTATTACAAAAGATTTATTTCAATTTTAATAAAAAATGTCGAAGCAAAAAAAATTTTCACGTTGTCAGGTCAGCTGATCACCGAAGACAGTGACGTACTATTTTAAATCATTCCATTTATATTAAAATTTGGCAAAACGATTTTGATAAAAAAAAATCACTTATTTCTGTTATTATTGGTAAGTCATTATTAATAAGCCGAAAGTAATGCAGTGAATAATGAGATGTCATTATTTGGAAATGCAGGGAATAAAGACAGGTACTTACCAAGATTTTGCTGGGTAGGCACACGTTTGGCGGCAATCCTCCGCACAGATGTTCCATAATGAGACTTCTTAACAATTTTGCCGAGCATGGGACAGTCAACAGAAGACCTTACCATCGAAACCCTTCAGTTCGGACGGACGAAACAATCGCTGTTGTAGCTGCTGCCATACAAAACAATCTAAGAGTTTCGACAAGAAGCTTATCTACTCAAATGGGTATAATCAGACAGTCATTGCAGGCAATTATGCACAAAGATTTGGAGTTATTCCCATGTGAAATTCAAATGGCCAACAAACTGAACGCATCAGACTTCCCGATTCGCTTGGAATTTTGCCAGAAGATGCTTCAAATGGTGGAAGAGGACGGAAACATGTTCAAATGTCTTTTCATGTCAGACGAGGTCCACTTCGATTTAAACGGCAATATAACCAAACAAAATGTCGGAGTGCTTCCGACCCACAGATACTCCATGAGACGGAATTGCATCCACTTCGTGTCACAGTGTGGTGTGCAGTTTCATCACGGTCACACCGTTACAGTTACTGGAGGCCGTTACTTGAGCATGTTGAGAGAGTTTTTCTATCGATAATTACGCCGAATGAGAATTTCTTTCAACTCTGTGTGGTTTCAGCAAGGTGGTGCAACTCCTCACATAGCCCGGCCTGTTATGACAGAATTACGATGAAAATTTCCCAATAAGCTAATATCCAGAAACTCCACATTCCGTTGGCCCTCCAGGTCGCCTGACCCTACTGCACCTGACTTTTTCTTGTGGGGTTATTGCAAACAGGAAGTCTAAAAAGAAAACTAAAAAAGTTTAATGAACTAAGCAATCCATTCGAGAAACAATTACGGCTATTCCTGTTTCAAATCTCCAATCAAAGTTATAAGCCGTTAACCTTTTGTGCAAAATGGTAATTTTATGTAAATTAACGCGCTTAAAATTATGTCTATGGAATTTGGCGAGTTTACTTTGAGCAAAAAATTATTATATTTTGTACAAAAACATAACAGAATGACCATCAAGAAGGAAGTTCGATCCAGAACATTAATAACCGATAGAAACGTTGAATCAATGAAGATAGTGGAGAAATGTCGAATGTCTGTTTGGCTCAATTTAAAAATTTTTTCAGAAGTTTTTTACATGAAACTTGTAGCAACTAAGTTTGTTCAGAAATAGCTACATTTAGACCAAAAAAGCTGTCGCATGCGACATTTTTGTTCCAAAAACTGAAAGTGCAAATCAAGGACATACCAAAAATTTCATAAATCTCAAAATGTATAAAAATAAGTATTTGTCCCATTTTTTCAAACCTCGTATAACAGTTTTTCCGTGTCTACGTAAATTTCTTAAAAAAATTAAATATAAATCCCAATTGTTAAAATTTTTTGATTTATAACAAATTCCGATGATAATTCCAATTGCGATAAGAAAATGTTTCTAGAATTTGATTAAAATTTAAAAAAAATACCCATGTCCTACCATAATTTTTATACCCTCACTTTAGTGATACGAGGGTATATATCATTTGCTACGGGCCAAACGTGTAACACATCGAGGGAGTGATTTAAGACCCTTAAGCATGTTCGGCGGATATTCGTTTTAGGTAATTTTAAGTGGAATGAGAAATGTCCGTCTGTATGCTGGCTGGTGCGCACGATAACTCTCGAAAGGAGTAACCGATTGACTTCAAATTTGGTATAAGGTAATATTTTTTTCTATCTCCTGCTAAGTTCGAAGATGGGCCATATTGGTCTACTCCTTCTTGTAACTCCCACACAAAGGGGTAATATTTAGTGAAATATTGATTCTTTAATAACTTCTATACTACTTATTTGAATCCTCGCTATAAAAATGGGCGAAGTTGCCACGGGCCTTTTGGTACCTCCCACACAAATGGACCATTTAACATCAAATTGAACTGCTTATAACTTTAATTAATACAAGTGCATAAAAATACTTGATATTTTGTACAGTATAATGTTTTTGTAGCGCATATAGTCCGGTAACAAATGGGCCGCTTTACATCAAAAGTTAACTGCTTATAACTTTAATGTTGTTATAGTGCCTACAATCATGAGAAAAGTGGGCGTTATCACCACGCCCCTTTTTGTACCTCCCACACAAAATGACCAAATCATACCAAAATTGAATATCTCGCAACGTTAATATACCAGTGCACATAAAATCTTATAGTTCGGCACAGTGCAATTTATAGAATCTACAGTTTACCGAAAAATAGGTGCATTTGTTAAACCCCTTCTGGTACCTCCCACACAAATTGACAGGTTAGTTAGTGTAATTTAATATATAACATTACTCACAAATTGAGGGTATATCTTAGTCGGTTTACCCGACTGAAACTTTCTTACTTGTTAATTAATATTTTTTCGTGTCTAGGTCAGCATGTAACAGCAGAATATGTTATGTACAGCCTTTCGGCTGTACATAATGGTGTAGGGTAGCATACTGCTGGTTCGCTTATTTGAAATGAGAGGCAACCGTCTTAATTGAATTAATTTATTAAGCTAAGTACACACGATTGTCAGATCGGACAACGTTGTCAACCCTGTTAAAGTGCTGCAAATGTAGGGACAACGACAGATTGTTAGGCAATGGTGAATTGACAGTGAAGCAACTTGTCCCTGTGACTATTTTGAAATCCCTACGTAAAATTATGTTCATTTATGCTCATTAGATGAGTCTATATATTTTCGTTAACTCAAATTTATTTTATTGAATTTGTTTTTCGTATTTAGTCGCTCATAAAATAAAATGTTAATTTGTCCCTTGTATTTTTATTTCGAAAAACCTTTTCTACCCCGGAAGCTTCTTTACACTTCGTCTACAAAAGTTTCGTGTAAATAGGGACTGACTGTCGAAAAACAAAATAACATAACATAAAAAGAGAAAAACCAAAGTCCAGATTCACACTCGGCAATTTTTTACAAGCAAGTGTCAAAGTTTGTAGGAGAGAGGGACAAAGAGCTCTTTCTGCCTGCCTCTCTCCCACAAAATTTGACACTTGCTTGGAAAAAATTGCCGAGTGTGAATCTGGACAAATTAAAAGAAGAGATGCAATTGGGTTGTAGAGTTGCCATCAATTCCAAAAGAAAAAACAATGTTACCATAGCCAATCTACTAACACATACACGCTGAAAAAAAATCGCTTCTGTACTATATTGTCGCAAACATATTCGGCATGAAATATATATATATATATATGTTTAGACTCCAAACATATAATATTTGACAAACACAAATGTTATATGTTTGGAAAGATGTTGTTCTAAAGAAATATTTGATTCCATCCTAATATTATTTAACTTGCGTTTAAGTATTCGAAAAATGTATCGATACGATATTTGTAATCAAAGCTTTTAGTTTTTCAGTAATTCAAAGCTCAATCTTAGAAGTTTTGAATTTTCCTAAAATTTCTTTATAACTGAAGTCATTTAATGTTTATAACGTTAAATTGCTTGTACATGCGTACATGCCCAATATAATGGATGGCATTCAATGTATTAATAGGAAAATATCTTGAATTTCTCGTTTAAATGATAGGCATATGGCTAAATCTTAATATATCCCCATTCTTTAAAATCGATGTTTTTCGATATTTTTTTATATTTTAAGCCTAATTATTATCTTCGCCAAAACCCCAAGTTTCAATATAGTCTTCGTCACTTTTCGTCCCAATGTGGAAAAAAATCAATTTATAAAATGGAAAAAATATTTATAAATAAAAAGGGAGTTCTGCATTTAAATTTTCAATCATTTTAAAAATAGAAATTTCAATTGTTTTGATTTATTTTGACAATAATAAATGCTCTCAACACCAACACTACAATTATAAAACCCCAAGAACATTGTTTTGATATATCCCACTGAAAAAGGGTCAGAATATTTAATATCGATCTATGTAGTTTATTTTTGGATAAAATGTTTATGAGCAGTTATAAATAGTTAAAATATACTCTTTTTTGAAATTTTTTTTTAAATATTTTGTGGGCGTTTTGTTTTTGAAAAAATTAAAAATTGAGTTTTTGTGTTTTACGAAATTTGTAATTGCTCTCGAACCGCTGAACCGATTTTTGGCAATTTTTTGAAAATTTCTTAAACATTTTTTAAAAATTTTTTTTGCGAAAGTTTTTTTTGAAAAACCTTTGTAGAAAAAATTGCTCTCCCCTCGATTTTCTTCAAATTTTCAAAGAATATTCGTCACATCCTCACAAATCCATAACAGTAAAAAATTTGGTGATACTCAATATTTGTAAAAGTTATGGACGAAATATCAAGACTAGTCTGACAATTTTCGTCTTCAAAAATGGAAAATAGTTCGACCGATTCTTAACCAAAAAACCGATTAAGACCAAACTTGGCATGGTAGATGAAAAGTTAAGTTTTATATTTTGTCCCCCTATTTCAGACAGGGGCGGAACTAGAGGGCCTTTAAAGTTGGCCACATTGGGTGAAGAAAATGTTCAAGCGCGTGTAACTCTTGTTTCTCTTCCGATTTATAAAATTTTTTGTGTGTGCTCTACTAACTGAGGTCTACAAAAAAATTTTTACACCTAAGAATTATCTCGTATAGTTACCGAGATATCTGCAATTGAAAATTTAATTTTTAATTTTTTCCCTTATTGTGTGCTAGTATTTGGTAAATATCGGAGCACAATATGCACCGATTTCATCCGTATCAACATGTCTGGATGGGCAATAAAATTTCCTATATGTCAAAAAAGCATTGGTTCGATATACGCAATAGTACAAATAGTTATGACCACTGAATGGATTAATATATTAAACTTAAAATTATTCTGTATTATAATAGGCGTGTTTTCGTTACACCATAAGTGCTTACTTTGTATGGGGAGCTAAGCACTTTTAAGCACTATTAGTTCCCGATGAAGTTTGGTGCTTGTGTTCCTGTCTTAATCGAGTATGATGTTGCCAGATTGGACACCCTACATTTAGCAATATGGCATCACATTTTTGGAGAGATTTTATCAATTATTGTGAATTAACGGGAAGAAGAAGAACAAAAATGGGAAATTATTTCAATATTTGCAAAAAGAGTGTAAACAATTGAACATAGAATAGTAAATATATGTTTTATAAATACTTTTCACGAATTTTTTGTCTGTTTCGCACTGTTCTTTCTTCGCAACTCATGACACCATTGCTACCAGATAGTGAAAATCCGCCACTTATTGCTTATGTGTCGGTTAGTGGAAGTCAGTTGTTTTCGTTGAAAAGTGCTAAACTAAAATTGCTAGCTTGTAACGAAAACATGCCTAATACAAATTAAATATTCTAGAATAAAACCGACCGAAATGGAATTGGTCCGACCATCCGTCCAAATATAAAAATTTCAAATCCATTCGACCAAATTTGGTCGGAAGTGACCAAAACGGCAACGCTGCAAGCAAGTGTCAATGTTTCTCTCTCCAGCAAACTTTGACACTTGCTTCAGGACTTATGTATGTATATTCCTCATGCGTTTCTCCTATGATAGGCAAAATCGACGAGCAACTTGCTGCTTCGTGTGAATCATGACTTATTTAGATTTCTACAAGGCAGTCAGCCTGATTGTCCGGATTTACACTATCTGAATCAGTGTTCGGCGGCTGGTTAGGCCGAGCCCCGAACGCAATCGGGTTTTCACACGTACACAACACGAACAGCATAACAAAGAGCACAAAAGTAAGAAAAAAATGTGTCAGTCGCTCATCAGCGTTCAACAAAGCAGGTTCATGTCGCTTTTTATCGGAAAGTTGGTACACTGAGAAATTATACATTTTGATATTACCCTTTATTAAATGAAATAAATGTGAAAATGGTATTAAGTTAAATAAATTTTATGTTCTACTTCTATTTTAAAACTATGGACTAATTAATGAATTTTTAACATTTACTTTAATAAAACATTCGTATTTTTCAAATTTTAATCTACGGCAAAAATAAACTTGCACATTAACTTTACTTCTATTTAAAAATGAAGGACTAATACACTGAATTTTCATCTTTATTAAAACATTCACATTATTTGTAATTTTTATCAACGGAAAAAATAAACTTGTACATTAATAATATTAGTAAAATTTTTCATTTTAATCAATAAAATTTTGTTTGTCGAAATCATTGGTAGTAATCAACTGGAATGAAAATTATTTTTATTTAATTAAAATATATTTTTCAATTCTTTTAAAATAAAAACTTTGATTCGAATTTGCAACATTTGCGTTATTAAAACGTTCACACCAATTCACATTATACTTAGTCAGTAAAAAAAATAATTTTCCACTCTGTATAACACAGCACATAATAACAAAACCAACAATTTTGTTCAGTGCAAACACACCAATACAGACACAATTTTGGCACGTTCTCTTTACGCCGAACACTGATCTGAATGTTCAGCAGATTATCGGCGTTTTGTGAAAGAGAGGGGCTGTCGGCAAGAGGGAGGAAACAACTCTCTCTGAACGTTTTGAGTTCTTCGCAGGGATGATAATTGAGAGTAACCAAATGGTACAAAAATCGTCCTAAAAAGGTACTTTTTCGACCCAAAAAGTATCTATTTTAAAAATTGTTTAAATTCTTCTTGAGATCTTGAAATATTGAGATACAAACAAATAATTAAGATCCAGTAATACATTAACAATTTCTTGATAACAAGCTACTAAAAACTTATAGCAGCATAAAACCTTTGGTTTAAACTAGCCTAAACCTCATTGTTGGAGCAAATTAAGCACACATATAATTGTTAAATATATGAAATGCTTCATTTTAAAATCGAAGCTTTCTTGTGATCAAAGTATAGGTCGCAAATATAAACCGATATTTACGAAAATAGATACAATATATATAATTTTTGATCCCTATTGAAAATGGGCTATATCGGTCCTTGTTTTGATTTAGGCTCTATATAGATGTACCTTCCGATTAGAATTCTTTACACTTCCGATTAGAATTACATATTTCCTGACGTTGCGTAGCTATGTGGATCCATGTCGAAAGAGCATGTGACGACTTCCATAATTTTTTTGTAAAAGTATATATTATATCGGGCAACGACCTGTTTGATAATAAAAGTATCAAATGTGTCGCGGGAGTATCACGGTACTTTGAGGGTCTGAAAAGTACCAAAAAATGTACTAAAGTATCAATTTTATCATCCCTGGTTCTTCGTGCAAGTTCAAAAGAGAATTTGATGATAAGCTGCCGAAAAAACTTGCTTAGTGTAAATCTGGACATTCTCTACACTACGACAATGTTACGTTTACGCAAGGCTAATTCGCCCTTAAATTTCCAACAACCATTTTATATGGCTTCAAGCAATACTTATCGAATAACCATCGTATCTATTTGCCGTCAGCTGTGGAATTGTTACCGCGGCCAGTCAACAAATAGTTACGCCGCCGCTGTTAATCAATCTAGTTCGCCTTCGTTCTTCATCTTCAGTGAAACAAAACAAATAACGACGACGGAATAAAAAAGTTCTGAACAATAGTGATTTTTTTAAAGAAACAAATTAACAAAATTCTCTGCATAAAATGTGATAAAATTTAAACACAATAGAAGTGAAGATAATGTGAAAAATATAAACAAAATAAAGTAAGCAAAAATTAGCATAAGAACACAAAAGATTACCGCATAAAATTGGCAAATCCAAGTGGAAAATTCATTGAATAGATTGATTTTTGAAAGAAATCAATTATTGCTTCAAGCATTCGTGGGGGGAGTGAATTGAAAACAAAACTGATGGAATGAAAACAATATCTAAAGTGAACAAATGATTGCGATTAAAAGCCACAATACATATAATATTTTATTTTAATAACTGCGTCATTTATTTGGTGGAGATGATGGGCTATTGTCGTTGTTCCGTTCGGAGTAGAAGAAGAGTTTCTACATTCTACACAGTCAGTCATATATTTATTTTCTTCTTCCATCATTCGCCCTTTCTTGTTGTTACATCAATATACACTAACATAAGACTTTTTTGATTTGCTTTGTTTTTCTGGTAATTATTTCCATTATTTTTACATATTTTGTTTTGTATTGTTATGGTGGATAGATATTTTTGTTTTTTTTTCCACTTCCATTCTCCATTCTACAAAATATTTTTTGTTTACGAAAGTAACAAGAGCACGAGAGAGAACGAGAACTATTATGTGTCAAAATAGTTTAGTTGTCAACATTAGGGGTTGCCAGCGACAATAGAAAAGTGGTAAAAACGAATTGTTGGGAAACCCAAGGGGAAATTCATAGCTATCTTCCAGGGAAGCCGTGAGTACATTTAATAAATATATTGTTATGAATGTTATATTTAAATGTTTTATTCTTAAATGTGTATGGTGATTTTGACATTTGAAAATATCTTTTTACGAAAAAGTAATGTAGTAAATCGATTCCAATGAAATCTGCAATTTTTAAACAGATATTAAAATTTAAGTTTTTTTAAAGTTTTGTGGAAAATAAATTTTTATTGAAAATTTAATATTTCTACAAAATTATGTCAAAATTAAAATTTTAGAGAAATGCAATTTTAAGAAAATTTTCTAATGCAATTCAACAACTCGCTAGAAAAATGCAATTTCGCAGAAATTTTGCAGAAAAATGCGAATTCAACATAATTGTTGTAGAAAAATTAGATATAATTTTTTTTAGAAAAATTCAAATTTTAAGGAATCTACTAATTGCATTTTCAAAATTTTTTAAAAAATGCGATTATGATATTTTCTAGAAAAATTTAATTTCAACGAAATTTTGTAGAAAAATTAAATTTCAACGTAATTTTTCAGAGAAAATCAACTACATTTTCTAAAAAAAAATCGACGACATTTTCAAGAAAAAATACAATTTAGCGAAATTTCATTTTTATAAGTCATACTAAAAAAAATATGTAATTTACGATAATCTCAATGTTGTGGGAAGGGGGGTATGAAGATATTTTACATGCTTGTGTGGAGCCGTATTATTGAAAGAGTTGGAAAGCTCTATATAATATTTGTGTATTCTATATATGGTATATTTAGAGTGTAACCTAAACATATGTATACTACAAGGTGGCGCAAAAGTAACCCTTCGATGTTTTTTGGCTGTAATTTAAAAAAAAATTAAAAACTTTGATTCTTCTTGTGGATTATTTTTATTTGGTCTTTTAATTTTTTTTACATCAAGTCGAGAATATGATGTCATGTAAGTGTCCGCCGCCACAGTTGATTGTCATTTGAGCCCTTTTTATGGCATTTTCCATCACTTTGGCCAAAACTTCCGGCGATAGGTCCTCACATTCTTGACGGATATTGCCTTTAAGAGCTGCAAGAGTCTGAGGCTTGTTGACATAAACCCGCGACTTCAAAAAGCCCCACAAAAAGAAGTCTGGAGCGGTCAAATCAGGCGATCTAGCTGGCCAGTGCAAATCGCAAACGGGAGATTAGGCGCCCGGGAAATGAATCCTTCAGCATATCGGTTGTGGCACGTGCAGTGTGTGCCGTTGCACCGTCCTGTTGGAACCACATGTTTTCCAATCCCAATTCATCAAGTTGCGGCAAAAAAAAACTCGTTGCTCATTGCTCTGTTGCGCTCACCATTCACAGTAACCGTTTGGCCCGCGACGTCTTCGAAGAAAAAAGGTCCGATGACTCCTCCAGCGAAAACAGCACACCATACAGTGACTTTGAGCGGGTGTAATGGCTCTTCGTGGGTTACACGCGGATTTTCAGTGCCCCAGAAGCGCAAATTTTGCTTATTTACGTACCCGCTAAGATGGAAATGGGCCTCATCACTCATGATTATTTTTGATGAAAAATCATCTGCCTCTTGGTGGTGATTAAGGATGGCTTGAGCGTATGTTAGACGCGATTGGCGGTCAGCAGCTAACAGCTGATGCACCGTCTGGACTTTGTACGGAAACATCTTCAAATCTTGTACCAAAATTCGCTGTAGAGACCGTCGACTGATACCCATTTGCGTGGCACGTCGTCTGGTCGATGTCGACGGCGCTTCCATGACATCCCCGGCTACAGCAGCAATATTCTCTGCAGAACGGCTACTCCGGGGTCTGCCACGCCTGGCAGCATCTCGTGTTGTGCCAGTCTCTTCGAGGCGTGCGGCTAAACGTGGCAGTGCTTCACCAGTAGGCGTTGGACGGCCAGGAAATCTGCGACGAAATTCACGTTGTGCCAAAGTCACCGACCGATTATTGGTCAAATAAATAGTCAGCAATATTCCGCGTTCTGGAGCAGTGTAGCGTAACATGGTTTATTAACGTGTATTTCGCATGTGTTTACTACACAAATGTCAAAACAGAACTGACATTAGGGGCCAGTCGCAAAATTTATAGCATTTTCTGATAGGAGGATTACTTTTGCGCCACCATACTTTACACGCGATTTTTTCAGCGTGTAAAGTATTTTTCGATTTTTTCGATAACTAAGGTATTTATCGAAAATTTGTATTAAATTTTTATTTATTTTTTCTTATGTTGAGCTCATTTTACGAAAAAAAAAATATTTTTTCAAACGTTAACTTTCGATAACTAAGCGAGCTATCTATTACATGCACATAATTGTTTGTTCTTATTTTGTGGTGCTCTACCCAAATATCGGATATCATATTCTTGCCGAAATTTTAATATTAAAATGATACACGCTGAAAAAATTGCTTCTGTAGTATATTTTCCCAAACATATTCTGCTTTAAATACACAAATATTTGCGGGTACACTCTAAATATATTATTTTTGGCACACACAACTATTTTATACATATTTCGGAAGGTGTTGTTCTAAACAAATCTTTGTTTTACTATTATTTAGGAAATAAATATTTATTTGCATTTAAGTGTTCACAAAATATCTAATTTTTTTGAATATAAGATAAGTTTTATGTTTATATATTTTCAAATTAAATTTATTTGCTCAGAAATATATAATAGGTATTTAAATAATTGTGTTTCAAATATAATTTCTTTCGATTCAGACATATCAAAAAAAACAATTTTGCCCCTTCTATCTTTGTTTACATATTCTTCATTTGACTTTTTTGTTTACATATTCTTCATTTGACGCTTTGGGAACTCTGGGATTCTCATCATTGCTAGGAGATATCTCTGTGTAGACTTTCTCTCTCTATAGGAAATACATCAGCTGATTTCTGTCCGTTGTGTTTAGTGGAAGTTTTGTTTACCTTTTTTGTTGTTCGCAACAAATGAAAACAGTTGTGTTTTGAATTTCGTGGAAGTCAGTCAGTTGTTAGGACGAGAGCAAACGTAGAATTGTAGAAGAAAAAGGCAAAAAAAACAAATATTCTGTTAGTGTGATGATTTTTGAAAACAAAGAAAACACACACACTGTATTTTTGAGTGGTGGAGTGCAACAAAAAACCCGAGCAGAAAACGACGCAAAAAGAGGAAGCAGCAGACCCCACAACAAACCCTATAAAGGGAAGAAGGGAACAAGAGCTCCATGAAACTACAAAATCCAAGATCAAAAACCGAAGGGAGTAAAGGAAGAAAACTATGTGAACAAAAAAATTTTAAACAATAGTGGAATTAATAACCGAAAACCAAGAACAGAATC
Organism: Eudasyphora cyanicolor; assembly: GCA_963930755.1. Classification (NCBI taxonomy): domain Eukaryota; kingdom Metazoa; phylum Arthropoda; class Insecta; order Diptera; family Muscidae; genus Eudasyphora; species Eudasyphora cyanicolor. The sequence goes on along the minus strand of OZ005736.1, from coordinate 88,803,096 downwards.
AGCATTACCCTCTAGTGGAAACAGAAATTAGATTTCGTAATTTTTCGTTCGCGTTTTCACTTGTACACAACACATCTCGTATATGTATATTTTTCAATATTTCTTTGTTCGTTCCCCAACAACAACGACAACGACGAAGTAAAACGACATTTTTCTCTCGAGAATCGATTAAGTTTTTCAAAAAAGCGTTTTTCTATTATTATTAAACAAATAAGAAATAAATAAATTTTCTAATCATAATTTGTGTAGTGTTAATTAAAGTGAAGTGAATAATCTAAATCATTGAAAATTAGACGTCGTAATTTGCGAAAAACCCTGGAAGAATCTTAGAAAAGAAGAATCTTTCTTTTAAGAAAAAAAAATATTAAATCAATATGAAAGAAATAAAACAACAAATTAACAAAAAAAAAGAAAAAGTTTGAATTAACAAACAATTTTAATAAAATGGCAAGAAAATAAGTCAAGGTTTTTAAAATTTTTGCAAATATACAACCTCTGTTTCTCTCTCCCCCACCCACTTGCTTTAACAACATTCATTGCACTTACTGAAGGTCATTAAAGAGGAAATTCTCTAGGATAGCAGAACTAAAATACTGCAATAGGCCACAAATAAAATCGACAAAATTCATCACATATCATCGACAACAATTATAACAATTTTGTATGTTTGGTTAAAAATCAATCAAGTCGTCGTCCATCCTTTGTCTGAACGAAACAAAAACAAAAAGCAGGAGTATTCCCTTTTCGTGCGTGTGTGTGTCCTTTAGAACTTCATTTATCGTCGTGTTGTTCGTTGAATTTTTGCTGGCTGGCTGCACTCGCACTCTACTCTGCGTACTCTTTGTTGTGACTTTGACTTTGGCCCAAGAGCATCACCAACAACCAAACAACCAGCCTTGCAGCCTAGAACACGGAGCGCAGAGCAGCGCAACGCAACGCAGTGGAGAAACGTCGTGGAACGCTCGGGAATAAAGAGCAGCAGCAGAGCGCAGCTCACTGCGCAACAAATGCAATAAAAACACAAATGTAAATAAAATACAAACAAGAAAGCAAAAAAAAAAACAAAGGAAACAATCTAACAAAAAAACACTGACAACAAACAAAAGGCGAAATAGCAATCAAAACGTAAAAGCAGTAAAAATAAAGCGATACGAAAAATTAGCCAAAGAAGAAGCAAACGGGTCTTACTTCTATGTATATGACTACTTCGTTGACGTCTTGCATTTAAAAACAGATGATTTTTGTTTTGTTTCTTCTTCCCTTCTAACACCAACCCGCGTTGCGCACCTTTCAAACCAGCCACCCCCTGCCAACCACTCTCAGCTGTTGTTGTGGTTGTTCGTCGGTCTGTCACAAACGTCGGTGTTTGTTTGTTTCCCCTTTTAGTCATATGTGATCGGCTGTTTAAATCTGCCGCAGAGCCCCGGTACTTGCTTTTAACTTCTTATGTTCACTTTTATAAACGGAAATCGGGTGACAGCTGTTGTTGGATATCATCATAATTTTTTGTGGATACCTACATACATACGTTTTGATCTCAACTCTAGCTTTGAAAACACTCATTAGTAGTTTTTGCAATATCCTGGATTAAGTGTTAACGGTGAGTTCTAAGAAAAAAATATTTTCTTTAATTTTATTTTAAACGATAAGCTAAGGACCGCAATTTGAGATACAGGAATCAGCTGATTTTTAAGATTGGATATAATTTAGAGACCAATTTTTAAAATTTAGCAAAGCCTACAATAAAATATTCGTTAAAGTAGCTCAGAAGTTAAAATACCTTTAGTACTTTATTGGGTTCCCAAAATCGGCTAAAGTGTAGTTTATAGAGGTCAGCTCAGAAATTAAAGTTTTGTTCATCACCCCTTCGAAATTACCCTAAAACAACAAAAATTAGTTCAAAATTTGTCGGTCGGACCCATGGGGCCCTCAAGACCCAAAATATGGACCCTTTCCCGGACAGGGTCAAAGTTAAAAAGTCAAGCGCACTCTAGTGAAGGGCCTGGAGGGCCTTGAGAAATGGTCCTTGGGTCCACATATCATGCGACCGCTCAAAGTAAGGGAAATTTTCCGTAGATTGCGAATAAGCAAGAATAAAGTTCGAGCGCACTCCAGGGAAGACCTTAAAGGGCCCTGAAAAATATACCTTGGCTTAACATATCATGCGACCCCCTCAAATTAAAGGAAATTTTCCGTAGATTACGAATATCGAATTTTCTTGCAAAAAAATTAAAGAAAAACAGGATATTTTTCTTGCAAAAAAATTGCACATAAATAAAAATGATTTTTTTTAATTTTCGTCTGCGGCGCTTTTTATTATACTAATTGTTATTTCCAACTATTTCCGCTGATAACAACTGAATTTCTAAATTAAAGAACAAAAAAAACCAAAACAAAAATTGGACACCATAACATATTATTTTTTAAATAACGTTAATTTATAATAAAAATAACTTAAAATACAATAATTAACAATTTTAGAGATTTCTTCTTAAATTTTCTTCTTTACAACTTTTTTTTAATAAGAGACCGGGGTTTCTTGTTTACGATATCAACCAACAGCAGTCATTTGCTTCTTGACTTTCGTACAGAACGCATCAAAAATTGAAATTACTCCAAGCAATCTACAAGATTGGTATAAAGAGGATGAGACGGGATTTTTTTTCTTTGAAACTGAAGGAGCTTGTGCTCTTGCCCAAGGAGGTGACTATGTTTTGCAAATAGTTGTTTGGCACAGTGAGAGTTGGGGCTCACTATAATAAATTACGCCCAGTGATAGCCGGGGACTCACTATAATAAATTACGCCGCAGAAGACTCACAGGAACATCTATAAATAACTCCTACAGGGGATTGATGACTAAGACATCCGCGCGGTAATCCCTGGGTAATGCTAACAATAGTCAAATGGGTCTAAAATGTATGGACCTCTACTAGAGGACGCTTGAACTTTATTCTTGCTTATTCATAATCTGCGGAAAATTTTCGGAGCGGTCGCATGATATGTTAACCCAAGGACCATTTTTCAAGGCCCTCCAGGACCATCCCTAGAAGGCGCTTTTGCCATATATGTAATCTACGGACGATTTCCTTAAATTTGAGTATATATTGACCTGGGTTCATTTTTTGGGTCTTGAGGTCCCCATGGGTCCGACCGACAAATTTTGACCCTATGTTTGTGTTTTGGGGGTCATTTTGAAGGGGTGGTAAAATGTTTTTTTCTGACCTGACCTTTATAGACTGAATTTTTGCCCCAAAATCAATATCATATTCAAACGAACGGAAATGGTGAGCAGACTCCTAATAATGCAATAAAAATATCCGTTAGGCCCATATGGCCCAGTAAAGCAAACATAATATGAGAAATCTACTTTTCTAAATCCACAGTGACATCCAAATTAAAGTATTTCATTTACAAAAAGAAAAACGTTTCCAAAAAAAAGCGCGATCAAATATTTTTTTTATAATAAATTTAAACATTTATTCATTCAGAAATAAAAATGGTATGAGAGTTTTAGTATGTTGACTTAGTTCGGCAAAATACGGATTTGATTAGTAGTTTTTGTTACATTTAATTTACTTTAGATAAAAAATAAAAAAATTAAAAAAATGTTGCACCAAATAGTGCAAATGGTGTCATATGGCATCACTCCATAAAACCACTTTGGAGTCGACTTTTTGAAAAATATAAATAATAATAATATTACTAAAAATATTAAAGGTCAACTAATAACAAAATTTGATTTTTGGGTCTGAATCTAAAAACATTTACCGAAAGGGTTAAGAAGATATGGATAATTTAACAAATGGTAATTTTGAGAAAAATGAATTGTGAAATATTAAAAACGCCACAAAATTCGTACACATTTGTATAATCATTGTGCCAAATTTTATTAAAATCAAAAAGGGTCATTTTTAAAATGTGTGTTTTTTGATTAATTTGCTTTGGAATTACCCAATATTAATAACACTGTGCAACAAATTTTGGGTCATCTTTCCCGAACGAAACCAATTGTACATGATAGTGCACCACTAGTATATCAAAACCTCCAAAGGGTTTTGCAAAGTTAGCTAGAATTTTTGGTTTATAACCCTTTGAATCTGTGCTATTTTTAGTCAAATTTCCAGGCAAAAGTGCACTAGAGCGGGCAGATATAAAAACAAAACAAAAACACCACCGGATCCGAAGTGACTCCCAAAATGCAAAAAATAGTGCCTTCAAAAATGACCTAAAGACCACAGATAGGCGAAATGGTACTCAAATTAAAGGAACTGTCAACAAGATTCCAAAAAAAGAAGAAAAATCCAGTCGCCGTGACCAGGCCTTTAAATTTGAAGGCCCAAAGAAGTCCGCTAGAGATAAAAAATGCTCTAATATTTGTATATTCAATCCAATGGAGTGAATCAATACATATACTAAACAATTGAAATTGAAAATTTGAGGCCTCAAATATTTTAATTTTTCAATTTTTATACTTTATGTGATTTTGGACCTTTGGGGGAGTCTATATTTTAAGAACCCATACGTCACGAGATTTTTATTTTCTTTCGCATTTTCCACATTCCACGGTGGAAAATGTGAAGTGTTGCACCGTCATAAAGTAGACTTGAGAACCAAACCTTTATGAAAACGTACATTCTTAATGCACTACCAAATGACTGCGCAATAATGTAGGTATGGGTTTTACTCACCGCACCGCAGAGGGAATTTTGAAAGTGTCGCAACATGATGTGGTGACACACGCTGAAAAAAAATCGCTTCTGTAGTATATTGTCCCAAACAAATTCGGCTTGAAACATATATATGTTTAGGGTACACTCTAAACATATAATATTTGGTACACGCAAAGGTAATATATTTGGGAAGATGTTGTTCTAAACAAATATTTGTTTACTCCCAATTTGTTTTTATTTGGGTATTATTATTTTCGAAACAAAATAAAATGGGAATTTAAGTATTCAGAAAATACATAAAATGTGTTATATGTTCAGTAATTCAAAATAATTTTTTTTAGAAATTTATATTGTTAGTAAAAATAATAAATAATAATTTAAATCCTATAATCTTGGATCAAAATAAATTTTTCGGTGGATTGACAACTAATGTTTGTTTCGAATGGCTTAGAAATTTTAAATGATTGATTTGAAACAGAAGTCATTGCTGCATATGGTATCATAACTGGGAGGTAAAATTGGGAACCAAGAAAAAATAAAAATGAAATTCGAAAAAGTCAGCAAAAGATTTGAAGTCTTTTTTAAAAAAAATGTATTTGGAGAAATTCCTAAACAATAATTTTATTTGTACTTAAACATGTACTTTATTTGAGAAATTTAGTTTGCAAATATATTTTGTTGTAATATATTAATATATGCGTTCCAAATATATTTTATTGATTTCCAAATAAAATTTATTTGCTTAGAAATATATAATATTTAAAAATTTGTGTTCCAAATACATTTTCTTTCGATTCAAAAATATCAAGAAAGGCGATTTTGCCCCGTGCATTATTTTTAAGAAACGAAATCACCATAAGTAAATTAATAGGCCACTTAATAAATTGTCTCTCCTGTAGTCCAGGTGACTTGGAGATAAACAGTTAATTTATATATACTCATATATATATATACATATACATATATGTATCTATACATATATTTTGGATCTTGACTTAATTTTAGACGTTCTAATAAATACCTATAAATCGAAAGAAACAAATCGTTGATCATAAAAAGCTTTGCCAAACATAATATTTATCAGGTTCTTTACTTTGTTTAGCTACTTACGTATTATACCTATATACCAGTTTAATTATATTTGTGTTGTTTTTTTAACAAAATCCAATCAACAGATACATTCATGCAGCAGCGCTACTCTTAATGAGATTGCAAAGAACAATAGCAAATAAAACAATAACACATAAATGGCAATCACAAAAAAGCAATCTTTCGCTTTTTAAATACTCACGTACATTATTTTTTTTTTTCATTTGTCTTTTAGTTTCGGGTTTTGCATCTAAAGAAGGCAATACGAACTTTTTTTTTACAAAAAAAAAATAGTCTTTTCATGGATGCAAGTATTGGAGTTATCTAAACAGAAATTCACGAAAGTGAGAGATTTTATGAACAATTTAAATATTAAAATGTTTAGTCATTTTAATATAGTCTAATACCGAAGAAGATCTTGGGTGTACCACATAATCCCCAAAATCAAAATCCCAAAATCAAAATCCCAAAATCAAAATCCCCAAACACAAAATACCCAATCGCGCGATTTTTAATTTAATTTTAATGTATTTTACACAGAAAATGAGGATTTTGTGTTTGGCATTATTTGGTAATACACGTATACAAACCTATTTTCTAATTATAAATCTTTCCCTGCGATGTCGGCCTACGGCCTACGGCCTGCGGCCTCTGTTTAAGACATTTTCCTATGGACAGGATCAAAAGTTGGCAACGTGGAGCAAATCTTTTATGCGTAGCCTCTCCTGTTTCTAAATTTATAGATGAAAATAAGCCCCAAAAAACAGACAAGAAATGAAATGAAATCCCAAAAAGTAGACAAAAAATTAAATTAAGCCCCAAAAAAAATTGTTGTTGTTTGACATGTTATTTTTTGGGGCCCGTATTCATAAAAATATTGGGGTGTATTTTCCTGGGGCCCAATTTCATTCCGCCGATCGGTAATATCGTAAAAATTTGTGACACTATCTCCAAAAAATGTGGGGATTTTGTATTTGGGGATTTTGTGTTTGGGGATTTTTTATTTGGGGATTTTGTTTTGGGGATTTTTTTTTCGCTTGAGGATTTTGTGTTTGGGGATTTTGATTTTGGGGATTATGTGGCACTCCCGAAGATCTTTGAACAAATTTCAAAGACGTTAATTTCTTTTATTTCAATTTCTATAATATGTTTAAAATCTTAAAATGTCTGTCTAAACCTAAGTCTAAAATTTGGAATTATTAAATATTTTAAGAAATATACATATATATATATCAAATAGAACAAATGTTGAACACAATAGGGACGAAAAAAGTATTGCCAGCTTGAAAACCACACGTTTAATAAAACGACCTGTACACGTTTTCTGTTTTTCAGTAGTTTAAAGTGCAATTTATTATAAATTGTATATGTTAGTGCAATTATATTAAAAATTAAATTGTAAATTGTAATCTGTCGTAACTATAAATTGCATTGATGGATTGTCAGAAAGTAATGTATTGGAATATTTATAAAATAAAAATATTAGTGCTGTAAAACAAAATCGAATGCTGCTCATGACGTTTTTAAGCATAAAGTATAACGCCAAATCTAGGACAAATTTAAAGTAAAATTCGAAAAAGTCAGCAATGTTTAAAAAATCGTTTTTAAATAAAATATATTTTGAAAACTTCTTAAATAATTTTGTTTATTTGTTAAAGTCGGTTCGCAAATATAACTTCTTCTAATATATTGAATATGCGTTACAAATACAAATTTTTGGTTTTCAAATAAAATTTATTTATTCTCAAATACATATATGTATGTATGATATTTAAAAAAAAATTGGTTCCAAACATATTTTCTTTCAATTCAAACATCAAAAATGTCGATTTTCTCCCGTGTATAAATGAGTAATACTCGTAAATAACTAATAAAGAGCTTCCTAGTAGGTAGCGTGATCGCCTGAGTTTAGGGGTCGTGGGTTCGATTCCCAAATGAGGCTCTAGTCTCTAGCTGCAAAAATCTAGCCACAGGATCTTTGTAACCCGGCTTTTCTCTGGGCCGTAAAAATTTAATATAAATTTACTATTGTAATTCATATTAATACATAACTAATAAAATTTCGTAAAATTAGTATTTTCTCCTGAAAATTTCCTCCAAATAGAATTTTTCTGTAAAATTTCGTTGACATTTAATTTTTGTTTTTAAATTCTATTGAAATTGCTTTTTTTAAAATTCTATTCACGAGGCAAAATCGCCTTTTTTGATATATTTGAATCGAAAGCCAATATATTTGGAACACACATTTTTAAATATTATATATTTCAGAGCAAATAAATTTTATTTGTAAATCAATAAAATTTACTTGGAATATATTACAACAAAATACATTTGCAAACTAATTTTCTCAAATAAAATGTGTGTTTAAAAACAATTTTTTTCGAATTTCTTTAGTTTTAATTTTTCTTGATTTCGAATTATTCCTTCCAGACCCACACGGTCGATTGCTGTTTTTTTTTCGGGCTCTTACGCATAGATCCAAGATTCGTCACCTGTGATGATCTTATAAACGTCATTTGAAACACAGCGATCGTATTCATGCAATATTTAATGTAAGCTGGCGGAAGAAATGCCCAAGCATGGCTCTTACACACGGTATGTCACATAAAACTCGCACGGCATCAATGTTCTCTGGCACAACGACCGTTTTTGGACGACCTTCGTCCATGAGCGAGCGTCGGCCACGATTGAATTCAATAAACCAGTTTTTCACAGTGCTATAGGATGGATACAAAGCTTAAGGTTCATCGATGCACTCTTATCGTGATACTACACGTCGAAAGTTGTGAAAAATAATCGCACGAAAATGTTCACGAGTTAATTCCATTTTTTTTGGCAAATTGATTTTTTCAAGTCACTTTAAACAACACAAATGATGGTCGTACGTCAAAACGTTCTGAGTACGTTTATGCTAAAAAATGTCAAACTTTCCAATGGAAATGTCAGATGGCGCCAAGTGCAACACTTGCATTGCCCTTTTTCCGAAAACTGCACTATAATATCGCTTTTTAAAAATTTTGAAATTTTAGTTGTGCTAAATTCGAGTAACTTAATTACCAAATTTCAAAAAAGTATCACAAAAGTGCCGTTTTCGGAAAAAGGGCAATGAAAATTTTGCACTTTTTTGCAGAAAAGAATTCGCCATTAGTGTTTCTCTAGAAAATTCCTTTTAAATTGCTATGGAAATTTTAAATTGCTTGTTGAAATTAAATTTTTTAGAAAATCCTTTGAAATTTGCATTTTTCTAGAAAATTCCTACTTTTTGTACTTTTCAACAAAATTTGGTAGAAATAAAATTTTTCTGCAATATTTTGTTGAAATTAAATTTTTCTAGAAAAATCTTTGAATTGCATTTCTCTAGAAAAATTTTTTAAAATTGCATTTCTTTACAAAATTTGTTGAAATTATTATGTTCTATAAAAAAATCAAAGGTGGATAAGCGGATTAGGAACCACAGTGCGGATTAAAGATCGATGAGTTGTTTAAAGGACGATGACTCCTGAGTGGTTAGTTTATTAAAGCCCGATGAAGGACATTTTGCGGAAAAAATAAATTTCTAAGAAATTTTACAGAAAAATGTAATTTCAACGAAATTTTCTAGAAAAAATTTAATTTTGACGTAACATTCTTGGAAAAAGGAAATTTTCAATTAAAAATGTATTTTTGACAAAATTAAAAAAAAAAATACTTTGACGAAATTTTCTAAAAAATGAAATTTTTAAGAAATTTTATAGAAAAATACAAATTTCAATGAATTTTTGTAGAAAAATACAATTTTCAATGAATTTTTGTAGAAAAATACAATTTTCAATGGAATTTTTTGAAAAATTAAATTTTGGCGAAAATTTGACAATGTTTCCTATACAAATTGGATATCTATTAGATTTTGCTGATATTAGCTATAAAAAGGTAACAGCACTAATTTTCAATAAATATGCAATTTTAATGAAATTTGCAAGAAAATATTACTTCTGAAAAAATTTTCTAGAAAAATACTATTTTGTCAATTTTGAAGGACATTATAAAAGTGCAATTGTTTGCAATATTCCGTAAAATTACAATTTCTATGAAATTTCAATAAAATTGCAATTTCTATTTTCAATAAAATCATATTTCAAAATCATTTCAACTTTTCTAGACCGTGACTTTAGGTTTAGGTTTAAGTTAGGGTGGCAGCCGTTTTTTACCATCTTACGGGCTGAAATGCCCCTCATCGAAATGAAGTTGTTTAATATACAATGTTATCGATAGTACTAATATCGGTATGGGAAAGATTATGTGAGCAAAATCTATACTTCAGTTTAGCTCAAGATGATCGGAAATTTTATTATTGAAACAAATTCAAAGACATAACAAGTTGGTCACTTACTCGGAAATAGGAAATGACTTTACTTAAAATTCCATCGACCATGTAAAAATGTCCTATTTGGTAAATCCTTACTTTTACAGAAAAATTGAGTTAATTTTTCCTTAATTATAGTTTAATTGAACTAGGTATAAATGAATAGTAACTAGTATAAAGTTACTATTAACTATAATTAAGATCAAACATTTACAAATATTAAGGAAAAATGTGAACATTAAAAAATTGCTTAAGCGTAATATGAAGTGTAATTTTCCTGACGTTTAGTTTATATTAAATTATTTATGGGTTCACTGTAGAAACGCCGAGTATGTCCAGACGCCGTTTACTTAAAGCGGGACAGTAGCTTATCAAGTGTTCAATGCTCTGCACTTATTCCGCACCTCCTAAGCTTCTGCAGAAGTCATGATCAGCCCAAAATTTGAAACGAAGTAATCAAATACTAAAATTATGCTAAATCTGCAAATTTCTCAAACGGTTTTAGAATCATATAGCAAAATAAAATAAAATAATTAATTTTGTCTGAAATCGAACATTTTATAAAATCTGCTATTTATAAACCGAAACCAAACGCCATTCAATATTTTCAAAATAATCCTTCACCATAGGATAGGTGAAGGTTCCAAAATATGTCTGTAACACTTCGAAATATTGATCAGAGACTCCATAAAGAATATATTCGACATAGTCGAAAAATGCTAAGACGATTTAGCCATGCCGTCTGTTGTAATACGCTATAATCTACAATATACATTCGTTACGATAATTGAACTAGATGACTGAAACTTGGTACAGATATTTCTTAAACGTAGCTACAGGTAACTTGGGATATGCATATGTACATGTATGAATCAAGCCTTAGGTAGTGGTGTTAAAAGTATGGTTTTTCTTAAACCAAGTACAAAATACTTGAATCAAGCACGAATTTTTAAGCCCTGAATTCTTAATCTTAACGCTCATTAAGCTTGACTAGGTTTGATTTTAAGCCGAAATATTCTTATATCAATGAAGAAAATTTTGATTGAATATTTGATTTAAGCCTGATATGTTCTTTATTTAAGCATAACCAATACTTGATTTAAGCCGGACCCTACTTGATTTATTACGCTTTCGTTTGTTTTATACCTATATACCATTTATATTAATTATAGCATTTTTGTCTCTGCAATTTTTTAAAATGGTATGTCAAAATACAATTGCTTGACAGCAAAAGTAAAAGTTTAGCTGTAATTATTCGATTTAAATACCATCAACAAAACGAACAAGAATTATTAACAACTTCAAAAATCTTAAATAAAATAAAATCACGCCAAGTAATGTATTTACAAACACAGCTTGAACGAGAAACCACAGCTTGAACGAGATATGGTTGCGCAAAAATGTTTATACTACATATCGTCGTCAGAAACGAAAAAGGGCGTAACAACAAGAAAAATTGAAACTCAGTTTTTGACGGATTTCGGTACCCTGCATCAAAATAGACATCCTGACAAATTTGTAGCGGCGTAATATTAAAAATGGCGAATTTATTAACGAAATTCAAAAGGGCCTAACAACAAATTATTTCTTTTTTCGTAGGTAAAAAATACTATTTCTAGCAATTTTCACAAACAAGTTATAAATAATGTTTGTGTGATTTTATATATGCATCATTATGTTTAGATATTATCCTGAAAACTACGTTTTTCTAACGGCAACACTTTTCATTTTATATATTTTTTTGCTTCTCCTGTAAAATTTTCAAACATGATGATAGGCCCTTTTTCGTTTCTGATGACGATATACATCTCATCGATTTTTGTGCTCTATAATTATTCTGCCTCTCAGAGATTAAAGTAATGGTGATTTCGATTCTGAAAAAAAAAATGTTGCCCCGTCGACTCGAAATTCTGGAAAATATTTGCCCCTTTTTAGGTGGAACATATGCAGTCCCTCGAAAAGAACTTAGCTGCTGTTTTAAAATTCCAAAATTTGGTATTAAACTCCAGATTTCGGGAAAAGTTGCACTTTTATGCAGAAATGAAATCGGCATACACTGAAAAAAATTTGTCTTAAAATTAAAGAAATGTTCCAAAGACGTCCTTAGTCTTCAAAATAAGTAAATTTTGAACATAAAATTAAGAAAATTTACTTAAAATTAAGTAAATTACTTTATATTATTGAAATTATCTATATTTTAAGTACAAAATTTACTTATTTTAAAAACTAATGACGTCTTTGGAGCATTTCTTTAATTTTATGACAATTTTTTTCAGTGTAAGCTTTTTATTCTTACTTTATGCCATATTAGGCTTAATTTTCCTTTTAAGAAATGTTTACTTGATTTCATGTATTATGTACTTATTGTAAGCCTTTCAGAGCTTGATTTTTTCTATTTAATCCGATATATACTTGTTTTAAGAAATACTTATTACGAACGTACTTAAATTTTTGAGTACGATTTCGGCTTAAATTAAGAATTTTTTACTTGAATTTAGTATGGCATATTTCTTTCTGTGTATGTATAGCTTTTTCCCGATTTTACTTCTTGGCGTCATAAAGAGCACTAATTTCAATTGATCGGGCTAAAAATTGGTAACTTGGGTTTATTTATACCGAATTTATATGATCGTCATAGGATCATGTTTTGATATAGCCACATCCATAGCAAAGGTACATCCAGATTTGATTTCTTAGCGTCAAAAAATCACAAATTTCAACGAAATTTGATAATATGTGTTTACTTACCGAACTTAACGCAACGTTTCTTCTTTTCATTAATTATATTTTCTTTCCATTCCGTAGGGAATGAAGAAGCAAAAAATGAATGTACAAGTGGGTACCTGATGAAATTAGTCATTGTTTTGCATTCACTTTGAAAATCATTTGAGATTCATGCAGGTGGGTTTTCTGGGCATTTCTCGCGATTTCATTCTCTATTTTTATTACTTGCCATTCTTGCTCATGTCTTCTGTCTTCTTGATTATTAATCAAAATATCTAAAAATACAATTGCAAAATTTTGTTTTAAAAAAATATATACCTATTATTGAATTTTGCTGAAATGTACATAAATTGTAATCATTTAGTCAATGTCATTAACCAATGAGCTGAAATTCAACTTTTTTTATTCTATCTAAAATACAAATCATTTGCATTTTAACTTTGATTTTTTTCTCTCCGTCTCTCGATCGTTGTCTTTCTGCTGCGATGAAAGGTTATTGTTCTATACAAAATTGTGATGTAAATAAATAAATTTTCCTGCTATTTGTTGGTGAGCGACCGTCAAATAAATGCTGGATTTTTGTAATTGTTTTCTTTCAAATAAAGGGTTTTCCAACAAGAGGTGTTATTTTGGTATTCAAATAAAAATTCAATTTTTTGAGATAAATGATCGGATGTTTATTTCATAATAAATAGGAAGGTATGCCGTTAATAATGAAAAACAACATCAGCCAAATGGCCACCACGACCACGCTTACGGGACCATATCCTTTTCACGAAATTTTCCACAACCAAATAGCAAAGTGGCTGCCTCACGAATTCTATCTTCGATAGCCTCACGAATTCTATCTTTGAGGTCTTGAATCGAAGCTGGGCTGTTGGCGTAGACCTTATCTTTCACGTGGTCCCAAAGGAAGAAGTCGCAAGGTGTTAAATCACGAGATCTCGGCGGCCAATTGTGATCACCTCTTCGAGTGATAACACGTTCCGGAAACTTTTCCCGTAACAGAGCAATGGTTTCGTTGCTTGTGTGGCACGTAGCGCCGTCTTGTTGAAAGTAAACGTTGTCCAGATCCAGATCCAACTCCGGCCATAAAAAATCATTAATCATCTCTCGATAGCGCAATCTATTATTTCAACCGTAACTATTGATTCAACCTCATTTTCGAAAAGGTCCAATGACCCCGCCGGACAATAAATCACACCAAACAGTTACACGTTGAGGATGGAGAGGCTTCTCAACAATAACTCTTGGGTTTTTCGAGCCCCAGATGCGACAATTTTGCTTGTTGACGTAGCCACCGAGGTGGAAATGGGCCTCATCAGTCAAGATGATTTTTCGATAATTTTCGATTTTTTTAATTTTAATAATGCGTTGTTGAATCGTGTATCGTTCTATTTTTAGTAATGGCGTAGTTTCTACTTGTCAAATATCAAAGAATAAAGGCTTCAAAAGTGACAGCTACCGAAATACCGGGTGATTCAAAATAACACATCTTGTTGGAAAACCCTGTACTAATATATGCCAAACAAAAGCAACAATTAAGGCTGGGTTAGGCAAACGTAACCGTAACGCCCACGTAGCGTAGAGAATCAGCTGAGTCAATCTGACATATGGAAATCACTGTAAACGATTAGCCAACGGAAACGAAACGTAAACGGACGGCTGAATCTGCTGAAATTTGATTTGGTCGGTACGTTTACGTGCATTTGCAAACAAAACCAGTAAGGAAAGGCTAAAGTCGGGCGGTGCCGACTATATAATACCCTACACCACTCTCGTAATATTGAATAACTCTGATATATAAATGTTGTAATTCATGTATAAATTGTTTACATAAATTTACTTTTGGGACATTTTATACTTAAATAATACCCTGTACCACAGTGTGGTGTAGGGTATAAAAACGATTGGATCTAAAGAGCCAAATCGGATGAAACATATATATGGGAGCTATAGCTAAATCTTTACCGATTTTCTTCAAATTCGGCAATGTTGGTTCATGAATCAAGAAACTCTACCATTCTAAATTTCAAAACGATTGGATGTAAAATATAGCTTCTATAGAACTAAAGGGCCAAATCGGACGAAACATATATCGGAGCTATAGCTAAATCTTAACCGATTTTCTTCAAATTCGGTAGTGTTGGTTCATGGATCAAGAAACTCTACCATTCTAAATTTCAAAACGATTGGAAGTAAAATACAGCTTTTATAGGACTAAATGGCCAAATCGGACGAAACATATATATGGGAGCTATAGCTAAATCTTAACAGATTTTCTTCAAATTCGGCATTGTTGGTTCATGGATCAAGAAACTGTACCATTCTAAATTTCAAAAAGATTGCATGTAAAATACACCTTCTACAGGACTAAAGAGAAAAATCGGACGAAACATATATATGGGAGCTATAGCTAGATCTTAACCGATTTTCTTCAAATTCGGCAATGTTGGTTCATTGATCAAGAAACCCCACCATTCTAAATTTCAAAACGATCGGATGTAAAATACAGCTTCTATAGGACTAAAGGGCCAAATCGGACGAAATATATATATGGGGGCTATAGCTAAATCTTAACCGATTTTCTTCAAATTCGGCAGTGTTGGTTCATGGATCAAGAGACTCTACAATTCTAAATTTCAAAATGATTGCATGTAAAATACAGCTTCTACAGGACTAAAGAGAAAAATCGGACGAAACATATATATGGGAGCTATAGCTAAATCTTAACCGATTTTCTTCAAATTCGGCAATGTTGGTTCGTGGATCAAGAAACTCTACCATTTTAAATTTCAAAACGATCGGATGTAAAATACAGCTTCTATAGGACTAAAGGGCCAAATCGGACGAAACATATATATGGGAGCTATAGCTAAATCTTAACCGATTTTCTTCAAATTCGGCAATGTTGGTTCATGGGTCAAGAAACTCTACCATTTTATATTTCAAAACGATCGGATGTAAAATACAGCTTCTATGGGACTAAAGGGCCAAATCGGACGAAACATATATATGGGAGCTATATCTAAATCTGAACCGATTTCAACCAAATTCAATAGCGATCTTAACAGCCGCGAAATACTCTAAACTGCAAAATTTTAGAACGATCGGAGTGAAATTGTGACCTGTAGTCGACGAACAACTTTACATGGACAGACGGACGGACGGACGGACATCGTTAAATCGACTCAGCTAGTGATTCTGAGTCGATCGGTATGCTTTAAGGTGGGTCTAGCTGTGTTATTTTCAGGTGTTACAAACATCTGCCGTGAAACAAACTTATAATACCCTGTACCACAGTGTGGTGTAGGGTATAATTAGTAAAATAATGAAAAAAGAATAAATTTATGCGAAACTTTTGACAAGTAATAAATTTAAAATAAAATTAATTTGTTGCTTTTTTTGTTGTGAATGTCCCGGCCTTTAAAGTGTTTGGCGTGAGTGTGATAGAGATAGGGGGCGGTGGTAGGAGCGAATTTTATTTTGGTTTGGCTTCTCATATCCTTTCATTTCTTGTTTTTCTACCTTTCTTTCTGTTGCTTCTTTTAAATGGTTAGCGAATTTTATGAATAATTTTTTGCTTTCTTCTTTTTGGTTTGCTTTTCTTATTCCTTTGTTGTGTTGTTGGTTTGATATTCAATATCCTTTTCAATGGATATTTTCTCATTTACTTGTGTTTATGAATTGAACTTTTCGTGTCAGCTGGCGGTGGAAAGGAAAGCAAACCAGTAAAAGAGAGGAGACTGAATCCTGCGCAAATGTTATTGGAATGTTTTACATTTCAACAATAACTTGCAGCGGCAAGTCGCCACAGCGCCCCTACCCAGTAGTTCTCTCTCCCACATTCAAACTCTGTGATAAGAAACATAAATCCTTTGAATTTTATTAAATTTGTTATGAATTTCGCAGGGAGAAGTAACTAAATAAATTTGTGAATTTTCTTATAGATTATATTGCATATGACAATAACATTTATTTGTTTTTTTTTCATAACTTTATTTCTATTATTGGATTTGTCTTCTTCTTCTCGCAATCTATTGATTTGCATCTTTTTTGTGGTTATGACTTACCGCTATTGTGTTATTGTTCTTTCTGTTCCATTTTAAAAATAACCACCTTTTTATACCTTCTATGTTGTTATTGTTGCTGTGGGTATTTCTTTTTTGTGTGTTTTATTACTTTTATTTTTGTGCAACTCTGTTTTTTGGTTTTTTTCTACTCTGACGATTGGCTATTTTTTTCCACGGCTGGCTACTTGTTGTTCTTGTGGTTATTTCCATTCCATTCAATTCAATTTCTTTGTTCTCTATGTAGCGCTACATATGTATATGCACTACCACCAACCACCCCTTCCCTCTATCCTTTTCCACAAACGTATAATTATTTTCATCATAAAAATTATTTCTACTGCATTTAATCGTTATTTTTTTGATAAAGAGAAATGCTTTTAACATTTTAGGGCAGATTGTTAGGCAGCCAATGCAGGGTGAAGGTTTTATTATGAAATGACCGTTTTTTTGGTATTTGTGGTAATGACGAAATGTTTTACAGTTTGTGAAGGGTAATGAATCGTAACTGCAATTGCCGCAATTTTTGCGGTGAAATGTTGCCAACCAAAAAAAATGAAAACATGTCAACAGCTGACAGTCATTGTTGATCAGCGGGACAATACCAATACCGAAATCTATCATCATTTGCAACATATTTGATTGATTGCACTAGTTTACAAAAAAACAAGTAAAAATGGTGTGAAGTTCGGCCTTGCCATGTAAATAAACTAATATTGCGAATTTTCCGGCCATTTTTCGAAAAACTTTAGGTAATATAAAACATTACACTATACAACATTTAAAGTACAGGGGTTTCCAATAAGAGTGATATGATTTCTTTGAAAAACACACTTATTGTTAAGGAAATTCAAAAGTTTTTTTATTTAATGTGAAGTACAATCGATACAATTAAGTTCTAAATAAAACGTCATTCAAATGGCCTCCACTTCTTCTGCAGGAACGAATTCGATGAACCCAATTTTCGAGCACTTTTTCCACTAAATCAAGTCGTATGTCATTAATGGCACGTTCAATATTGACTTGTAAAGCTTGAAGAGAGTCTGGTTTATTTCGAAAGACCAATGACTTCAAATAACCCCACAAGAAATAGTCTAATGGTCTTAAATCACAACTTCTTGGAGGCCATTCAACATCACAATTTCTTGAAATAATCGAATATCCAAACTTTTCTCGCAACAATTCAATTGTTGCATTTGCTGCGTGGCACGTAGCCACAATCGGTCAATGGCAAAAATATACCTCTTAACGAGAGCTAAAATATTGCTCTGGGTGTCAAAGCAGTAGGTCGAGTGGAAAATGTTTTTTTTTTTGATTTTTAAAAAATGGACTTAGCATCATTTTCAAATGTGAACGGAAAGTTTATTTGTGCTCTAGCTCCTTAACGGTACGTCGGATCGGGAATCGGTCAATGGCAAAAAGATAGCTCTTAGCGAGAGCTAAAATATTGCTCATGGATGTCAAGGTCGAAGGTCGACTGGAAAGTGTTTTTGTTCTTGCGTATATCTCTCCATGATGAAATTGTAAACACTACTGAATACAATGAAAAACAAATGACAGATCAGGACATATTACAAATGGCCGAAACGTCACTTCAAAATCATACCATCCCTATTGGAAACCCCGTTATTTTTATGCACTAGTATTAACGTTATATGCTGCTAATTTTTCGTACATAATGGTAACTTTGTGTAGAAGGTACCAAAAGGGGTGTGTCAATAACGCCCATTTTTCTGTGGACTATAGCCACTATAAAACCATTACACTGTACAAAATTTAAAGTATTTGTATGCACTAGTATTAAAGTTAAAGCCTGTTCACCTTGGTGCAAAACAGTCCAATTGTGTGGAAGGTACCAAAAGAGGCGTGCCAATAACGCCCTATTCAAACTGGACTTTGGGGAATATAAAAGCATTAAACTGTACAAGTTCAAGTAAAGGGTCAGCCAAATAACTTTTTTTTTGAAAACAACGCGCTAAACAACGAGTGTAGCTTCGGCTGTGTGGCACGTAGCGCCGTCCTGTTGAAACCAAATGTTGACAATATGCTCCTCTTCAATTTTTGTGAACAAAAATTCGTTCAACATGGCCCGATAACGATCGCCATTGACTGTAACTGCCACTTTCTCATTTTCAAAGAAAAATGGCCCAATTATGCCTCTGGACCAAAATCCGCACCAAACAGTGACTAGTTTTGGGTGTATCGGCTTTTCAATGTATGCGTGCGGGTTTTCTGTGCCCCAAATGCGACAATTTTGCATGTTTACATACCCGCCAAGATCAAAATGAGCTTCATCTGAAAAGATAATTTTTTTTGGCAAAATCGGCATCTTCTGTAATTCGATCGCTCCCAGCGTCGTTCAAGCGTATACACAACCATATTCGTTCAGCGGAAGGATACAATTAATTATCTGTCAAATCAGACATGAGCTAAGTGTTACCATTCACGAAATAAGCACTGGTTGAAAAAAAACGTTAGATGGCGGACCCTTTATTTGTTTGAAGTGATATTAAAGCTATAAGCAGTTAAATTTAGGTGACAAATTTGTGTAGGAGATACCAGAAGAAAACTGGAAACTTCGCCCATTTTCTCGAAATGATAGACTAATAAACTAATACTATGTCTGGAATTTCAGAAGATTCGAATAAGTAGTGTAGAAGTTATTAAACAATCAATATTTCACTTAATGTAAACCCTGTGTGGGGGAGGTACTAGAAGGAGTGGTCTTTGAATTTAGCCTGCGAAAGAAAAAAAATATTACCGCATATCAAATTTGGAGTCTATCGGTTACTCCTTTCGGGAGTTATCTTGCGCACCAGCCTGCAGACAGACAGACGGACGGACATAGCTCATTCGACTCAAACTGATATCCGCCGAGCATACATACTCGTATAGTCTTAGATCACTCGTTGTTTTCGATTTATATTTAAAAACATAAGATAAAAAAAAAGTCTAACCCTTTCATTAAACTTACTTTTTGAATTTCAAAATCCCTTTGTATGCAATTTTACCCTCATTGTTTTGCAGAAACAGAAGAGAATTGTCAAAAATTGCCAGACCTGACTTAGTATTTCGCCCATAACTTTTACAAGTATTGAGTCCAGTTTTAGATTTGTGTGAGTCTGGTGCACGCTTTGTGTAAATTTTATAACAAAATGAAAAGGGAAAGCATTTTTATACCCTCACTTAGTGTGACGAGGGTATATATCATTTGCTACGGAAAAAAGTGTAACACATCGAAGGAGTGACCTAAGACCCCAAGTATGTTCGGAGGAAACCCGTTTTGGGTCATTTTAAGTCGAATGAGCAATGTCCGTCCGTCTGTCTGTTTGTCTGTATGTCTGTATGTCTGTCTGCTGGCTGGTGCGCACGATAACTCTCGAAAGGAGTAACCGATTGACTTCAAATTTGGTATGTGGTCATATTTTTTCTATCTCCGGCTAAGTTCGAAGATGGGCCATATTGGTCCACTCCTTCTAGTACCTCCCCCACAAAGGGATAAAATGTTGTGAAAAATTGATTCTTTAATAACTGCTATACTACTTATTCGAATCTTCTGAAATTCCACACATTGTATTAGCTTATTAGTCGCTATCAACTCGAGAAAAATGGGCGAAGTTGCCACGTCCCTTTTGGTACCTCCCACACAAATGCACCGTTTTGCACCAAAAGTTAACAGCTTATAACATTAATAACAGTGTATAAAAAAACTTGAAATTTAGTACAGTATTATGCTTTTATATTACCTACAGTCAAGGGAAAAATTGGCGTTGTTGCCACGCCCTATCTCATAACGTTTTTACCAGTGCACATAAATGCTTATAATTCGGCACAGTGCAATGAATTTAAAGTATCTAATGTTCACCGAAAAATAGGTGTATTTGATAAACCCCTTCTGGTACCTCCCACACAAATTGACAGAATAATTCGAGTAATATTCAATATTACATTACTCACAAAGTGAGGGTATACCTTAGTCGGTTTACCCGACTGAAACTTTCTTACTTGTTTTTTTTTTTAAATTTCGAAAAAATTGTAAGCTTTTTTTAAAAGAGGAACACAACTTTTTAGTCAAAAATATAATTTATAGGACGGACATGGCTAAATCGTCTTAGTATTTTACGACGATTTAGAATATATATACTTTATGGGGTCTCAGATCAATATTTAGAGGTGTTACAAACGGAGTGACAAAATGAATATACCCCCCATCCTATGGTGGAGGGTATAATAATAAAGAGCTACCTCCGTCAAAAAATATAAATTTACAACAAGTAAAAGCGTTAAGTTCGTCCATGCCGAATCTTATATACCCTCCACCGCACAGTGGGCTAAAATAGAAAAAAAATGGACATAATTCTGCCATTTCAAAACCACTTATCGTATGGCGATGAAATTTTAGGTGTGTATACAAGAGGTGTTAGAGAGTTTAAGTTCGGAACTTGGGCCCCTTATCTCATACAGGGGCGGAGCTACAGGGCCCTAAATTTGACCACCTCGGGTATACAAAATTTTCATCGGCTTCTAACTTTTGATTAGAGTGTCCGGTTTTATTGTCAAAACATGTGATCTACAAGAAATCAGTGCATATTGACTGATATAATAAATAATAAGTACAAGAAGGTAGGGAAAAATTAAAAAAAAATTGCATATAGACAGAAACGTAAATACGGCATAAAATTCTTAAAAATGTATTTATTTAGATGATTTTTTTAATGTTCTTTATTTTGATATTAGAAATAATAATCAAACGCAACATGCGGAAATTTCCAATGGAAAATCCCTAAATTCCCAAAAATACATCAAAAATCCCCAAAAATGTGATTTTTTACTTTTAGTCCTATATCTTCGATATGAAAAGCCGCGCTCGGGATCCCTTTGCAGTAGATTTTGTTACACCCTAATACAAATAAATAAAAAGAAAAATTTAACAATTTAGCTTTGCGATTGGAGAAAATCTATCAAACTTTTGAAATTTATGTACAAAAAGGTCCAAATCGGAGAAGGGTGGCCACACCAATTAAAATTTTGGCTTCGGATTTTCTCTAGCAGATTCTGTGAAACGTATCTTATCGATTCTTTTTTTATGATATTATAAATTTTATTGGCAATCTATAAAAGAACACCCGAACAAAATCGGTAAACTTTTGACTGAGATATTGGCTAAACTCGAAGGCGAAAAAATGAAAAATTCAAATTTAAAATCTACATATCTCGGAAACTATTCAAGATATCTTCAACCTATAAAATGTTTGTTGTAGGTTTGGTCTAGGAGTATCCACAAAAAAAAAACGCAACTAAAACCGGACACTCCATTAATTAAACTCTCTAACACCTCTTGTATACACACCTAAAATTTCATCGCCATACGATAAGTGGTTTTGAAATGGCGGAATTATGTCCATTTTTTTTTAATTTTAGCCCACTGTGCACCGTGGATATCATGTGACCTCACAAAATAACTCAAACCTAAAGAAAATAACACCGAAAAACACAAAAAAATATAATAGATGAGAACAGTAGGAATAACAACAATATAGATGATATATATGGGAGCTATATCTAAATATGGACCGATATCGCCCATTTCCAATCCGAAACAACCTGCAACTATAAGAAGTATTTGTACCAAATTTGATCAACCTAGCTCTATTATTGCGGACTGTAGCGTGATTACCACAGACGGACGGACAGACTGACATGGCTAAATCGTCATAGAATTTTACGACGACTAAGAATATATATACTTTATGGGGTCTCAGATCAATATTTAGAGGTGTTAAAAACGGAGTGACAAAATGAATATACCCCCATCATATGGTGGAGGATAAATCTATAAATTTTGTTTAAAAAAAGATTACGATTACAAATATTATACATACCCTTTGGACAAAATTGTTGTAAACTAGTGTTGTCTGACATATACAAGTACATTCTCAAAATGGTAATTTGGTGGGTAATAAAAACTTGTAAAGTAAAAGTGATTACATACTTTTTAAAAGATAAATATAACCTAAACTAAATAAACACTCCCCTCTCTCATTCTAAGAATCAAGTAAAATTATATAAATTTTAAAGGAAATTAAAAAAAATAAATTAAAAAAAATATATACATCTATAAATTTAAAAAAAAATGTAACGAGTTCAATTCGCCTGCAAATTTACATCATACCCTTTGGACAAAATTGTTGTAAACTAGTGTTGTCTGACATATACAAGTACATTCTCAAAACGGTAATTTGCTGGGTAATCAAACCTGTAAAATAAGAGTAATTACTTTTTAAAACATAAATATAACCTAAACGAAAGAAACAAACAATCGATATCACTTAGAATGAGAGAGGGGGTCTCATTCTAAGAATCAAATAAAATTATATAAATTTTTGAAAGAAATTGCATCATCTTCAGGTGAATAAATAAAAAGCGAGGAGAGTGAAATAAAAAACAAAAATAAACATTTTTTATTTATGTACTAAAGAAATAATAAAAAGTAATAAGCATTGTGAATACGAATTTTTTTTCAAATATGTCTAATGAAGAAAAAGCGGTTTTTAAAAACCGAAGTGCCGTTACGGTTGGTGAACTGTTAAACAATAACAATATTATAGACCTTGAACGCGTAGAGGGAACCAATCCTATACCAAACATTAAGGTTACTGCGACAGTCGTCCTAATATTAAAAAATTACGATTATTTCCTTTATATTAAGTAATTTTTCCTAATTCTATGTATAAATTGTCTTTTGCACATAAAATGTTGTTCATTGTTCTTCGATACGCTTGCAAATTGGATGCGTAGATACTGGATTATTTACGAATTTAAACTCTCAGCCATCTTTTTTTGTTGGCAACACTATTTGTTGACAAGTTCAAATATTGTGTGCATTTTGGGAAATTCTACTGGTATAGCGCAACTACTGAACTCTGAATGAATTTCAAACACATTTTACAATGACTTCCAAACATTAACATATACACACATACATACATGTGATGAATGTTCCATTTGCCAATAAAATTGGCAACACTTTTTTTGTTAGATATCGTTTTTCATTGAACTCTGTATGCTTTTCACCAATACAACTGTGGGTAATTAACAGACATTACATACATTTATAGAAATAATTTTTGTTTTACACTGAAAAAAAGTGTACCTATTCTATAGATTTGGCCTCAAAGATATCCTAATCTTTAAAATAATGACATTTGATGGCAAAAAATAAAGATCATGTCCTTAATATCATGTAAATTATCCTAATTATATGTATGAGATTCACTTCATTGAAATTAGCAGAAACATTTTTCAGTATACTCTACTGCATATGATTAATATGCCTTTAATATCTCAGGCCATTACATTCATTAAGGTTTTTTTTCTGCTGCCTTTGCTGACTTTACTTTAATTAACAATTCCAAACACACAATAGCACATTCAATATGTTTGTTTTTTTTTTCATTAAGAAGAATTAAAAATATCAAAAAAGCGTTCGTCGTTGATAATAATGCTTGGCATAACGCCCCCGCGACACCGCGGAACGCATTTATCACATACATATTTATGTTTATATGAACGCAAATTTTGCATATCATTAGAGCGGCAAAACGAAAACAAAACATCAAAGAAGACGAGAAAAACAAACACCTTGAGACTAGCGTAGTCAAAAATAAAATAATAATTGCGTCGACTACAAATACCGAAAAAGATATTACAAAATTAAAGCAACATATGGTAATACAACACAGAGTTGTAAATACATTTTGTCAATAGAACTCGTTGCTTAGGGTCCGATGAACAACTGCTAAAGTAACTGAAAAAAAATGATCAGTATAATTTAGGCGACTTCCAAAAATACAGGATTTCAACAGTGAATTTCTTTAGGATTCCCTAGACGACAATAAAAGTGGATTTTTGAAGATTTAAAATCTAATTTCCTTAATACTCCATTGAAGACTCCTTAGAAAACTTCAATCGTGAATTTTTTTAATGGCGTGTTCTTTATTCCGGCCAAAAGTGTAACACATCGAAGAGGTGACCTAAGACCCAAGTTTGTTCGGCTGAATTCCGTTTTAGGCCATTTTAAGCCATTTGAGCAGTGTCCCTCCCTCTGTCTGTCTGCTGGTGCGCCCGAGAGCTCACAAAAAGGGATTGACTTCAAATTTGGTATGTAGTAATATTTTTACTATCTCAGGCTAAGTTCGAACATGGGCCACATTGGTCCAGTCCTTTTAGTACCTCTCCCACAAAGGGTTAACATTTAGTGAAATATTGTTTCTCTAATAACTTTTATACTACTTATTCGAATCTTCTGAAATTCCACACATAGTAGTTAGTTTAGTTTATTGTTCGCTACCACCTTGAGAGAAAAGACCGAATTTATCATGCCCTTTTGGTACCTCCCATTAAATACATTAAATATTGTACAGTGTAATATATATATATATATATATATATATATATTTATAGTTCCTACATTCCAGTGAAAAATTGGCGTTGTTGCCACGCCCATTTTGGTACCTTCCACAGAAAGGTACCATATTGTACAAAAGGTTAACAGCTGATTAGTTTGATCTAAGCTCTAGATACACTAAAAAAAAAGCGTACTGAAAATCAATGAATTTTTCGTAAAGTTTAAGATTTCGGCAATGATTTCGAGCCAAAGACAATCGCTATAAAAATAAGAAGGTTTTATAGTTAATTTAAAGACGTATATAGTACTTGTTTTGAGGATGCATTTCATAGAATTAAGAATTTTGGGTAATAAAAGTAATTATGTTTGGTCTTAAAATAAGCACATTTTTGCGTAAATTTAAGTATGGCGCGTGCTTATTTTTAGTAAAATATCATATAATTTAAAACATAACCGTAATAAAATTTAAAATGTTTGTCCTTGATATTAGAATATTCTGGTAATTAATTTACGGCATATATGAATTTAAATACAGTTTTTTTAAATATGTATGGAAAATTCGTTACATTATATTGATTATAATGTTGCTCTTTTAAATGAAATCTTTAAAATCATTTAATATTCATAGAAAATTCAATAACACAACACTTTATCTTTCTAAATAAATATTTTATTTGTTATGTTTTATATTGGCAAATACAAAAAAATATAATACATATTACAGATAACCTTGAACATTTTATAATTTAAAACAATATGTAATTGTATAAAGACAAATCGGCCAACACACTATGAAGTTTGACTTTTATTCGAATATGTATTGTTATGTATCGATTCTATAGCGGGATTCGTTTCTCTATTTGTTGTCCATGAACAATTTTTATCGGAACTGACCTTAATGATTTTTAACCCAGAATTTGGCTGGAATTTAAATAGAAATTATATAAAACAAATATTATATTATTATATCATATACATAGTTTGTATGCTCACTCATTGGATTCAAAAATGAACACCAAGAAATAGATAATACTTAAATAAAAATTTAATCTTTAATTCATTGTTATTATTATTTATTATTTTTATTATAATATGTATAATTATATATTAAAAAAATTTGTGGAATTCATAAATAATTTTTTTTTACTATGCAATACCCTCTTTTTTTATACATGAAGAATTTTTGAATAGCAATACCCTCTATGTTCCATGAAATGGCTCGTGGTGCAAATATTAAAAAAAATATTATTTAGTAGTTCACGTAGTTAGGTGTAATACACATTGTACAACAAACAATTTTAATTTTCTTTAAAATTAGGGATATAAACGGTTTTTTGGCTCTACTGAACAATTGTGTTTTTTAAGATAGAGGATATTGAATATAAACTGTCGATATGATAAAGTATTAAAATAAATTTTATCATATAACTGTCACAAAATTTTGAAAAATAAGAGATATATTAAAATCTTTGGAATATACTTACTTACACTGAAACATACAAAATTTGCTGTACTAAAAATTAAAAAAAATATTTATGTAAGATATTATTAATAATAGAAACTGATTGTTTTGAAAGTGACATTTTTCATATAAATTGAGTTATCAAAAATAATTTTCTCAAAAAAATCAATCGTGACTTAGATTTTAAAATCTTAAGTTTTGTTAGCAAACAAAACTACAAAAACTTATTAAAAATTACTTCTGTAAAACAAGAGCTAATGCTGCTTATGACATTCTTAACCCTGGTGCTAGATTAGCAAATCTGTACGAATCCTATATTAAGGGTCCATTTGGTCAACATTACATTTTTCATATAAAATGAATATGGAAGGCAATATTTTATATTTATTTTTATTCAATACTTCGTGAAAAGAAAGCAGCTTATTTACAATTATTTTTGAGCAAAAACGCTTATTATTTTGATTTTAGTAAAACAAAAATATCCCTTGGACCAAATTATAAGGCAATATTTATACATACATATATTACCGTTTATAAAAGAAACGATACAAAAATTAGACCAAACGGGCCTAATCTAACAGCAGGTTTAATTATGAAGTACTTATGAAGCAATTATGAACACGAAATCAAGGAAAAATTTAAACTAAAATTCAAAAAAGGAAAACATCTTTTTAAATAAATTATATTTGAAAAACTTTTTAACAATAACTTTGTTTGTGTGAAAACACGTATTTTATATGTGAACGTCAGTTCGCAAATATATTTTGTTTTAATACATTAATATATGCGTTCCAAATTAAATTTCTTGATTTTCAAATAAAATATATTTGTTCAGAAATACATAATACTTACAAATATTGTTTCCAAATCTATTGTTTCCAAATCTCACTTATTTGTTGTAATTTATAAATGGCATTCAGCACTGCATTTTTCATATATCCATCACATTTATCTTCAAATATTGCGTGATCTAAAATTAAAATAATTAAATTTTTTCTGAAAATAAATCAAATAAAATTATCTATAAACAAAAAAATGCAAATAAATGTTATCATATCACAATTGAAAAACGCTGAAAACTAAGAGAAATATTTCAGCCGTTCATATATAATACTTACGTTGAAATATTTTTTAAAATTTGCCACTCTTCTCACAAAAGACCCATTCTAAAATTATTTTACTAAAAAAATTAAAAAAGATAGTTATATGTATAACATAGTATTAATAATAAATTTCTATATTGCCACAAATAATTTTACATTTCTGAATTATGCGCTGGTATTTTTAATAAATAAATACTTTCAATTAAAATGTGTTTTGTTAATTTTGTAATTGCCAATAAGATGTTTATTTCAGGATAATAATATTATTTTGCACGTACCTAAACATTTTCCCATTGTCTCTTTCAGTATTACAAAATCTATTACTCACATTTTTATCATCCATTTGGCACAAATCTCTTCACAGGACTTACAAACAAGATCTCCTTCAAAAACGCATGTACATCGCCATAAATAACATACAGCAAAAATAACTATGACACACGCACTCCCTTATCACAGAGATCGATGGTGACGCCGACGGCATAACCACATGCATACAGACATGTACACGACGGTTTCGTTTGTTGTTGTTGCTATGCTTTAGCAAAAATAACTGTTAACAGCCCATATTAAAATTATTTTCGGTGCAATATGCACGTATGTATGCACGTATACTTACATATTCACAGCAACCAAATTTTTTCACAATCCGCGTCCCGAAAACAGACAACCGTTTCCTTCATCGCTTGTAAATAACTGACGATTTAAAAGAAAACGAACAACAAAACTGTTCTCTATTTTCTCTTCTAACATTCCATAACAATTATTGATTCACACATTACCAAACAAAACTGATTCTCCGAGCGAGAGAGGGAGAGATTGTATAATTCTCTCGTATGTATTCTTAAAAATAATGACAATAGTCATAAAATTTATTACCAAGACAGCCTTTCCTTTAAGGGGAGCATAGCCTTAAATTTATTACTCAAATACTTCATACTGTTAATTAAGTCCGATTCGGCATTAAAACTACGACATGTCTACGTCATAGTGTTAATGTAGAAAATCCTTAAAAGTATTGAAATATTACTTAAAATAATGCGGATTGGCACAAAAATAATGATTTTTTTCTTTAATTTAAATGCGTACATTTAAAGAAGCGCGTATACAAAACTAATGATTAGATAGTCATTAATTCAAATTCAAAAAACTTTATATTAAGGAAAATTTCGTAAAAAACGTGTAAATTTTCATTATTTTAATGAAAATTGTCATTGAATTGATGCCGAGGTAGCATACTTAATATAAGAATGTGTCATCATTAGTTTTATTAATATTTTTTTTTTCAGTGTAGAAAAAATCTTGTACAAAAGTGTACAGCTGTTTTATCTAAGCTTGAGATAGAAAAATCTCAATACATACCAAATTTGAAGTCTATTGGTTACTCTAACGAATGTTATCGTACGTACATACGTGCGCACCAGTCTGACATACAGACTCCTTAGAAGGTTTCAATCGTGGTTTGTTTAAGACTTTAGAATGCCTCGTGAATTCGTGAATTAGTTTAAGCTCACTAGAAAGCTTCAATCGTTGATTGTTCGAGACACTTCCGAAGGCTTCACTAATGTATTGTTCATGACCTTTTAGACGGCTTGGCGTGTTTATAACGCCGTTGAAGGCTTCAATCGTTGCTTGTAAAATAAACATTAAAAGACTCCGATCGTAGATAGTTTAAGTCAATTCAGAAGGCTTCAATCGTCGTTTCTTTAAAACTCATTAGAACGCTTTAACGGTGGATTATTTCAACCACAGATTTTAGTCGTACGATTATTAAGGCTCCCGAAAAGTTTTCAATCCTACCTTAAAACTCCATACAAGACTTCACTCGTGGATTGTTTACGACTGCTTCCAGCGTGGATTATTTCCGACTCCGTAGAAGGCTTCAATCGTGGATTCTTTCAGACTCTGTAGAAGACTTCAATCGTGGATTATTTCAGACTCCGTAGAAGGCTTCAATCGTGGATTTCTTTCAGACTCTCTTGAAGACTTCAATAAAGCTGCTTAGAAGACTTCCATCGTTGATTATTTCAGACTCTGTAGAAGGTTCCAATCGTGGCTTGTTTCAGACTTCATATAGAGCTTCAATCGTGGATTGCTTTAAGACTCTGTACAAGGTTTCAATCGAAAACTGTATCAGACTTTGTAGAAGTTTTTAATCGTGAACTCATTCAGACTCTGCAGATGGTTTCAATCGAGAATTGTGTAAGATTCCTTCGAAAGCTCAAATCGTGGATTTTTTAAGACTCTTTAGAAGGCTCCAATTTTGGATTCTTTAATACTCGTTAGAGGGCTTCAGTTGTGAATTATTTAAGGCTATTTAGACTCTGTTAATTGTTTCAATCGAGAACTGTTAAATACTTCTTAGAAGGCTTATTTATTCCTGACCCTTTATAATACTTCAATCATGGATTTTTTAATGTGCATTTCGTTTCTGAAAAAATTTAGCTACGTCGAGGTGAAATGAAACATTATATTTGCTTGTTTAGAACCTCCTCTAATTTAACTTAATTGCAATTTTCAATTTTACGAAATGTTTTAGAAAAGTGCAGTTTTCGGAAAAAGTGCAAAGAAAATGCTGCATTTCTTCCAGAAATCAAATTGTCATAAGATCATTTAGAATGCTTCAATCGTGGATTGTTTAAGTCTTTACAGAAAACGTGATTTGTTTAAAACTCCTTAGAAGGCTTCAACCGTGGATTGAGTAAAACTTCTTAGATTTATGAACCCATCATTCGTGATGTTTTTAAGACTCCCTAGAAGGCTTCAATCCTTGATTGTTTAAGATTCCATATCATGTTTCAATCGTGGATTGTTTAAAACCCCTTGGAAGGCATCAATCATGGACTGTTCAAGACTCCCAAAAAAACATCAATCGTTGATTTCTTAAGACTCCCCAAAAAAAACTTTAAAAATTTTCAACCGAGGAGTATATAAGACACTTTAGAATGTTTCGTCTACTGTCTAGGACTCCTCAGAAGGCGGCTTTTTCTGATTTGTTTAAGATCGTAGAAGACTTCTGTAGAAGGCTTCCACTGTGTTGATGAGGACTCCATAGAAAATTTCAATCGTTCATTGTTAAGACTCTATAGAAAATTCCTATCATTGTCTTAAGACTCCCTTGAAAACTTCAAACCCTACAAAGCTTCAAACGAAGGTTGCTTAACATTCCTTTCAAGATTTCATTCGTGGGTTGTTTAAAACTACTTGGACGACATTATTAGAATGCTGCTTTCTGACAGGGCAACATTTTTTTTTAGAAAAGAAAACATCATAAGGCTCTGAAAAAGGTTTCAATCGAAAACTATTTCAAACTTTATAGAAGGTTTCAATCGTGAACTCATGCAGACTCTTTCAATCTAGAACTGTTTAAGACTCCTTAAGAGGCTTAAATAGTTTAAGGCTCTTTAGAATATGTCATTCGTTAACTCTTTTAGACTCCGTAGAAGGATCGTGGATTGTTCAAGAGCCTTTAGAAGGCTTAAGCTGTGGATTGTTCAAGACCCTTTAAAAGGCTCAAATCGTGGAATGTATAAGACTAATTAGAAGGCTTTAATCGAGGATTGTTTAAGACTTTATAGAATTTAAGTTCTTTAAAATTCCTTACAAGGTTTCAAACGTGGGTTGTTTAAGACTTTATAGAATTTAAGTTCTTTAAAATTCCTTACAAGGTTTCAAACGTGGGTTGTTTAAAACTTCTTAGAAAGCTTTTATTGTTGTTTATTTAAGACTCTATAGATGCTTTCAATCGTGATCTGTTTAAGATTCTGATCTGTTTTGGACCCTGTAGAAGACTTCGATTATTTAAGTCGCTGAGGAAGTATTCAATCCTGGTCTGATTAAGACTCTGTGGAAGGTTTCAATCGTGGGGGGATTAGGCCTTGGATTGTTCGCTCCAAATAAAGCTCCCACCGAACCTGATGTACGCAAGTGTATGTAAAAAGCTCTTGAGGCTTGTATGATAGTAGACGACACTCAGGGTTCCCGCCGGCGTTAGGTGCGCACTAACCATAATGTGGCTTTAGTAGCCTAGGGTAATCGACTAAGACCTTGAATATCGACCAGCCATTGATTTGTACAACTCAATATTTCACGCATCAGCCTGATGCGAGTTATGCCCAAAGATCTCATTATTATTAGCTTTCAAGGTCCAACTGACTCAGCAATTAAAGTACACGATCATCCGCTTCCTTTGCGTTTCTCAGATTCGGCCTTAAAGCAGCTCCTTTTCTGACAAAGCTCATTTTCATCTCGACGGGTATGTAAACAGCAAAACAGCCGCATCTGGAGATCGGAAAACTCGCACGTTATCGTCAAGAAGCCATTGCGTCTTCAGAGAGCGAGAGAAAAGCCATTTCGGTTAATGGTGAGCGCTAGAAGATATGGACTTAGACGATATTTGGTTTCAGCAGGCCACAAACTCCAGGCCTCTATAAATCTTTTGCGCGCCAAATTTGGAAAAGGTGTTATCATCCGTCTCGCGAAATCAATTAGCAATCTCGGAGATGTTCCTTGAAACACCGATATTATGCGAACATTAAAGATTCAGCCCCTTAAGGCGAATATCGAGCGAGTCATTCGTAAGATGTAGCCAGAAGCCGTCATCAAGGTCTTGCAAAATTTGGTTGACAGTATGCTTTTCTGTAAAACCTGCCGAGGAATATCACATGAATGAAATAGTGTTCCATAAGTACTTCAAGTATTTGCTTTTTCGAAGAAACCAATAATATGCCGAAAACCAGATTTCTGTTAATTTTTGTTTAAAAAGAAACTTAATGATTGCTACAAATGCAGTCAACCGACCGCCCACGTAATTTTACAATCCCGAGCACATGAAGGTTAAGACACAAGGCTTCAAAGGAGTCTTACTCGATGCTTTAACGGTGGCTTGTTTAAGGTTCAAGGCTTCAATAGTGGATATTACTGAGATGGATTCATTCATGACTTCTTACTCTTTTAAGATTCCTGAGAAAATTACTCAGCAATCTAAACTTCAGGTCCGATTAAGATTCCCGAGAAATCTTGAGTTTTGGTTTTTAAGACCCTGCAGGATGGATTTTTAAACACTGATTCAGATTCCTTAGAAGGCTTCAATCTAATGCTGACAAAAAAAAATTCGCTCTATGATTTCTTAAGATTAAGAGTTTTTCATTTACTTATTATCATTCTGCATATTATTTACTTTTTGCTGAATATATGTATCTAAACCCGTTCTTATTATTAGAATAATAGGCCATAAAACAAACATACCTAATTAACATTATTTTTTCTCTGAATGTGTAATTTGTGTCACATTTGCTTGAACTATATATTGTTCAACAGATTCGCTGTCGCACTCGTAATCATAGAGAACGGCGACGGCATCAAATGTACGTAGTAAACACAGACGACGAAAAAGGCAAAGCTCACTCTGTAGA
Source organism: Eudasyphora cyanicolor (assembly GCA_963930755.1). Classification (NCBI taxonomy): domain Eukaryota; kingdom Metazoa; phylum Arthropoda; class Insecta; order Diptera; family Muscidae; genus Eudasyphora; species Eudasyphora cyanicolor. The sequence continues at coordinate 88,769,813 of OZ005736.1, read as the reverse complement.
CCTACTATAATTTCCAGCTGATACGATGAATAAATATACTACGTAAAGATTACACATACATATTCTGTACACATGTAAGTAAGTACATACGAAGATTGCCACTTAATATTTTGAGATAGAGGTTTTGTTTTCTCAAGCTTCTCAAAAAAAAAAAAACTATCTGCAACGAAACATGACTGATGAGATTCTATGTTCGTGGTCTCAACATATAAGTAGCAACCCTGGCATCTGAACATATATGCTTTTGTAAATAAAAAAGAAAATCAAGATATACAGAAAAAACAATAGCTATAAAAAGCAAAATATAACAATGAAAACAAAAGCAAGAACGACCGATCTTCAATGCTATAGCAAAAACTACTGCAATGGGGCAATAGCAATTGCAGCAGCTCTTTCAATCGCTGCTTGCAATTGCTAAATAAGCAGCAGCAAGTTCGAGGTTACAAAAACACAGCAATTGCGATCATTCACTCGACTTTGAGGCAATTTTTGCATTTTTTTCTTTCGATTTTTTTTTATTTTTTATATTTAATTTTGCTTTTAAGTTAAACATACGCGAGAGTATGTTATTGTTTTGGGGTTCGTTTTGTATTGTATGGCACAGCTTTAATGTTTGACCATAATGGCTTCAAAAACTAGTTTTGTATTCTGTTCATTCGCTTATTTGATTTTTTTTTTGGTTTTTATTGCCAAAATCACTACGATAAAATTCTTAAGCAAACTGCCAAACAATCACAATTGCACGTTCGCAAACTGCAACAAATCCACGCTCAGATCCAGAGCTGCAACAACACCAACTTCAGCAAACACCCCTATATCGATATCTTCATTCTAAAACATGCTAAGTCGACTTAGCACGTGTTTAGGGAGATTGCATTTTTAATTTCTAAATATTCCAAATTATATTCAGTAAAAACTTGGTGCTTACAGTGCTGGTCATTCGATTTGCATTATAAAGGAATTTAAAACACATTCAAAAAATGCATCAAACTTTAATCGTCTCTCCTGAAAAACTACTTTTTTGCACTTTATAGAATGGATTGCATAGTTTAGAATGGAGGTTTGGATAAGTGATTATATTTTTGTAAAAATTGTTTTTCAGTTTAATTGCGTTGTTCGCTTAAATTAAATTTTTTTGTTCGTAAAATTTGATTGCTACAAAATAAAAATCATATAACTGTATATTCGAAGTCACTGTAGTTAGCAGAACATTATGCTCGATTGAGAAAACTGAGCGGTTTTCAGTTTTAGTATCACAAAATATTTTTTATAGCCTCCACCAGAGGAGGGTACGTATAGCAAATTTCGAAAAAAGATGATTTGCGGTGCCCCTCATAGCTCGATACCGGATCATCTGAATTTAAAAATATAAATTTATTTAGTTAGATAATCGTTAAAGCCAGGTAACGCTGTCGAGTTTTTTCTTCGAAATTTAAATTTTTAAATTTTTGGGAACATTTTGAAGTGAAAAAGGCAATTTTTGCGAGAAAAAATATAGACATATGGTTATTGTTAATTAAAAAAAAGTTAACACATTTACAAAGAAAAAACTCGACAGCGCTACCTCGTAAATTATGTAAAGAAATAGTGTTACAAATTTCAAAAGATTTTAGTTATGAGGGGCACCGTCTTTGAAAACATGGGTTGTGGGAAAAACGCTTTAAAGTTTTTCTGATGTACTTAGTCACATTTGAGGCGTGGTTGCTTTGACTGCTTTATCTTTGCTAGTTTTGCTCCGATTAACCTCAAATTTTCATACAATATTCATGAAAGGTTCTCTATTCAAAATAGAGATACTTTTTTCAATAGCCTTTTTGACAGATCACTTGTGAGTTGTGTCATGTTATTTTTGTTAAGAATTGTTTGGCATTTCATCATGGAAAGACTTACGTCTTAACAACGTTTACAAATTATTCAGTTTTATCATCAAAATAATCGTTCGCCAATTGCGCTAAGTCCATTTTTTTTAAATCCAAAAAAAAACCCTTTCCTGTCGACCCACGACCATGGCACCCATGAGCAATATTTTAGCTCTCGTTAAAAGCTATATTTTTGCTATTGCCCGATTGCCGATCCGACGAACCGGAATCATCGGTCCATATTTCTTCAAAAATGATGCCGGTGAGAACGTAACCGTCAATGGCGACCGTTACCGTGATAGCCGTCTATTTCGATGCCTGAAATTGAAGCTCGTGATCTCGGCGACATTTTGTTTTAAACAAGACGGCGCCACTTCCCACACATCGCAGCAATCCATGGATTTATTGAGAGAACACTTCGGTGAGCAGATAATTTCACGTTTTGGGCCGGTCCATTGGCCACCAAGATCGTGTGATATCACACCGTTAGACTTTTTCCTGTGGGGATATGTAAAGTCTAAAGTTTAAGCGGACAAACCCGCTTCGATTCAGGCCTTGGAGCAAAACATCACGCGTGTCATTCGCCAGTTACTCGAACGAGTCATCGAAAATTGGACTCATCGGATGGACCATCTGAGACGTAGCAGCAGCCAACATTTCGTCGGCTTAATGCTATTTTGTTCCATACGCCATTTTTTATGAACGGAGAAAAACGCAATTTATTGTTTGAGTAAAAACGGGACTCAAGAGTTACACACTTTTTATTTCATAGGGTTCCCAACAGTGTTTGTATGATTCTCATGCATTTCTATGCCATTACATCCAAAAATAAGCAAGTTATAACAATTTTTGTACTTGGCATTTTGGTCCATATCCACTTTTATTTTACTATTTTTTCGTATTTGTATTACATGTACCACAAAAAGGGTCGGTATGGATGGACACTAATTTACATATTGTGATCGAAAGAACGTAAAATACTGAGTGAAAAATATAGGGCGATAGAAAAATTGAGACATAGAACAAAAATATCGAAATTATTTCCCGTTATTCAGAGTAAAACAAATTTACCCTACCAATATCTCGAAAACTAGGCGAGATAGGAAAAAAATGATTGCAGATTCTGAAAGAGCATGCTTGGAACCCATATTATCAACTCCTAACTCAAAAAACACAAAAATGGCGTATGGACCAAAATAGCATTAAGCCGACGATTTGATAGACATAATCTTCAAAAAATAAATGCCAAAGAATGTTCTTTCAAATGATAATACACATTCCCCATTCAATTAAAATTTTCTGTGTTTTTTTTTCTTTAAAAAAGTAGGAAACCTCGAAATGGATCACGCTATAGAAGATAATAAAATTTGTAAGAGCGTAATAGCGATTGTTTTCGCCATATAGTCATATGTCAAAAATGTAATTTGCCGGGAAGTTTAGCATCACAACTGGCCTACCTCGAGATTCATAGGAAGATCGCTTGATAATAATTACGTAATCAATAACGTCATTATTTTTGACTTAACGTAATGCAGAGGGCAATAAGGTGTCATTAATGCAAGTGGTAATTTTCAAAATTCAAAATCTTAATAAAATGTATCAATTAAATATTTTAAATATCGTATAACATCCACAAAAAATAGTAATAGATTCATTTACGGCTTCCCTGGAAGATCGTTATGGCAATCTGGGCAGCTGTGGTTTCCAGATTGTTGCCCTGTTATAGACATTCAACGCGTGTTTCCAAGTTTCTGCAATTTTTTTGAATTATTCCCTTCTCTCCCCAAAAATATTTACAATTACTATTCTACTTTATTTATTTGTATGTATTTGTGTTTTTTGCAACATTTCCCATTAGTTCAGCAAATGAGTTTTCATATTTCTTCGCTTTGTGCCACTATCGCTTCTTCTCCAGTGCAGATTTCCACTTTTCACGTTGCTAATGCCGCGAAAATTTTATTTAAGAAATGTGTAATTGTTTACAGACAAATACAAACATAAACACTTTTACGGTTCCGCTGGGTTCTGCCTGATTGATTTCCTTTTTCAAATTGTTTGTTTTGCAATTTTGTTCTGTTTTTTTTTTGACGTCGACAACTTTAGACAGCACGTCGACGTGTGAATTATGTACGGGCGTTAATATTTCGCAAAAATAGGTCAAAACTACATATATTTTAACTATTATATATAATTATAAAGGGTTTTCCAACAAGAGGTGTTATTTTGGTATTCAAAGAAAAATTCCATTTTTGAGATAAATGATCGGATGTTTATTTCATAATAAAGAGGAAGGTATGCCGTTAATAATGAAAAACAATATCAGCCCAATGGCCACCACGACCACGCTTACAGGACCATATCCTTTTCATGAAATTTTCCATAACCAAATCGCAAAGAGGATGTGCTCGATAGCCTCACGAATTCTATCTTTGAGGTCTTGAATCGATGCTGGGCTGTTGGCGTAGAACTTATCTTTCACTTGGCCCCAAAGGAAGTAATCGCAAGGTGTTAAATCACAAGATCTTGGTGGCCAATTGTGATCACCTCTTCGAGAGATAACACGGTCCGGAAACTTTTCCCGTAACAGAACAATGGTTTCGTTGCTTGTGTGGCACGTAGCGCCGTCTTGTTGAAAGTGAACGTTGTGCAGATCAATCCCATCCAACTCCGACCATAAAAAAATCATTAATCATCTCTCGATAGCGCAATCCATTCACCGTAATTGTTGATCCAAATTCATTTTCAAAAAAGTAAGGTCCAATGACCCCGCCGGACCATAAACAGCAGCAAACAGTCACACGTTGAGGATGGAAAGGCTTCTCAACAATAACTCTTGGGTTTTCCGAGCTCCAGATGCGAAAATTTTGCTTGTTGACGTAGCCACTGAGGAGGAAATGGGCCTCATCAGACAAGATGATTTTGTATCGTTTTTTTGATCGTTTTGTATCGTTCGGTGATCGTGTATCGTTCCATTTTTAGTAATGGCGTAGTTTCTACTTGTCAAATCGTCGGCTCAATGCTATTTTGTTCCATACGCCATTTTGTATGATCGGAGAAAAACGCAATTTATTGTTTGAGTAAAAACGGGACTGAAGAGTTACACACTTTTTATTTCATAGGGTTGCCAACAGTGTGTGTATGATTCTCATGCATTTCTATGCCATTACATTCAAAAATAAGGTAGTTATAAAAATTTGTGTACTTGGCATTTTGGTCCATATCCACTTTTATTTTAATATTTTTTCGTATTTGTATTACATGGACCACAAAAAGGGCCGGTATGGAATGACAGTACTTTACATATTGTGATCGAAATAGTTCTTTTCTTTAAATAAACTCATAAAATGGGAAGAGGAACTGTTTTGTCTTTGGAAGAAAAAGCTAAGATTGAAACTTATTGTGATTCTGGACTATCCTTCCATAAAATTGCTGATAAAATTGGAAGGCACAGAAAGACGGTTGCCAATTTTCTTCAGGACAAGAAAAACTATTGAAAACATTTCAAAGGCGGCAATAATCGAGTGGTATCCCAAGCCGACAAGCGCGCCATATTAAGGCAAGCTTCAAATTCGCACGAGTCGTCTAGAAAAATCAAGGAAAAAACTGGTGTTAAGGCGAGCTTGTCGACTGTCCAAAGAGTGATTAGGAAGGCTGCACACCTGCAGAGAAAAAAATTACAAAAAAAAACCTCCACTTAATGGTGTTAGAAAGGAAATGCGCTTAAATTTTGCTCGAACGCACATGACGTGGTCTACTCAGTGGCACTACATTGTCTTTTCAGATGAAAAGAAATTTAATTTAGAGGGGCCCGATGGGTATAATTATTATTTCCATGACCTACGTAAGGAGGAGCATTATTTGGACCGCCTGCACAGCCGAATAGGGGGTGGGATGGTGTGGGAAGCAAAATATCCTACTACGGCACCTGTGAGTTGCAGTTTTTAACGTCGCGTATGAATGCGGAGAACTCCAACAACGTTTTGAAAAAGGCCTTTCCCCACTTATTTGAAAATCTTACCTGGCATTTTCAACACGACAATGCTCCCATTCACACTGCCCGATCCGTGAAATCGTGGATCCAGAGCCAAAACGTTGACGTCCTTGAATGGCCACCATATTCGCCCGACCTAAATATCATCGAGAATGTTTGGGGATGGTTGGCTAGGAAAGTGTACGAGTCCGGAAAACAATACAACACTAAAGCCGAATTAATCGAAGGCATCAAACTCGCTTGGTCCACCATTTCGTTGAATTACCTTGAACAACTTTACAATTCAATACCCAATCGAATTTTCGAAGTGATTTCCAACAAATGAGGCACCACGCACTACTAATTATCCTTAAAGATGTTTAAAATATACTATACAAGTATCAAAAGTCTATATAGTTGGTCAAAATACTAATTAAGTTTAAAATATCGCAGGTGGCGCTATGCTGTTGACCAATTTTTCGTTACGTTTTTTATATATCTTTTTTCTAAAATATGTATTAAAGTATTAACATGTTACAGCGTCGTTTTTGTTTTATTTTAAAGAAAATTGATAAGAGTCTAATGTATAAAAATGTTAAGGCAATAGCCTATTTGGTTCTAATAATATTTAACATTAACAGCACGTGCAAGGGGGGCGCTAACCTGAGGACGCGCAGTGTATATGGTTCAAACTCTCTATTTTAGCATATCACGGTTTATCGCGAGAATTATATAGGCTGAATGTACAATGTATGTATATTAAAATCAACCCTGCGCTGCAACAAAAACATTTTTTTATTGTTGAGCTGTGTTATTAATATTGAAGAAAGTACACTGAAAAAAAAAATTGTCATTCTTCAAAATAAGTATATTTTGCACTTAAAATTAAGAAAATTTACTCAAAATTAAGTAAATTACTTAATGTTATTGAAATTATCTATATTTTAAGTACAAAATGTACAAGAACATACAGCCGAAATGTTAGAATAAAACAGTTTTTTTTTGTCAAAATACGAAAGGAAAGTATGTTTATGTATAAGCAAAAAATCCCGGGAATTTCTGCATAGATTTCCCCGTGACTGCGGTATATGAGTTTAACTATAATTCACCATATTTTTTTTGCTTTTCTGTATTCTATGCCATTTTTAAGTTAATTACTTTTACTACTATTTCCCTAAAAAAAAACCTTAAACAAGCTTTATCTTGAAATGTCTAACTGTTTTAGATAAAATGTGTAATTTATACAAACTGGGAAATATCCACCTTTAACTAGTTAAGATTTTTGCTAACAATTTTTTATCTCATATTGCAAAACGTTCTGTTGGATTGGTGAGGTTTTCGAAGTGATTAATGGCGTTAATTAACTTTGACAGATTATGGCATATTTAACACAAAACCTCTTTTACACGCTACATAACATCTGGGCTTAATGACACGTACGTACCTGGTAATAATTACAATAATAATGGATTCAGGCACTTTATGCTGTACAACCAAACCACAGTGAGGAATTTTTGTAAATAATTTTTAGTAAATCAAATAACACTAGTTTACAGCCATTTTTTCAAAGATCTTATATAATATTTCTAGCTGTATTTTTGAGTTCTGAACTTGTTTTGAGTTCTGAAAAACGTCAAATTAAAATCATGGTGATTATTATACCCTACACCACACTGTGGTACAGGGTATTATAACTTTGTGCATTTGTTTGTAACACCCAAAAGGAGAAGAAATATACCCATCGTTTATTATACCGATCGACTTAGAATCACTTTCTGAGTTTATTTTGCTATGTCCGTCTGTCCGTCTGTCTGTCTGTCCGTCTGTGCATGTATTCTTGTAATCAAAGTACAGGTCGCAATTATGGCCCGATCTCGACGAAACTTTACACATATCTTTTTTTTGGCCCAAGGACGATCCCTATTGAATTTTGTTAAAATCGGTTCAGATTTAGATATAGCCCCCATATATATGTTAGCCCCGATTTGACATGTAAGCGCTGTAAAAACTTTATTTTATATCCGATCAGTATGGAATTTGGCAGAAAGAGGTTCCTTATTATATGAATAAATACTGTTAAATTTGGAAGAAATCGGTTCAGATTTAGATATAGCCCCCATATATATGTTACCCCCGATTTGACATGTAAGCGCTGTAAAAACTGTATTTTATATCCGATCAGTGCGAAATTCGGCAGAAAGAGGTTTCTTATTACATGAAGGAATACTGCCAAATTCGGCGAAAATCGGTTCAGATTTAGATATAGCTCCCATATATATGTTACCCCCGATTTGACATGTAAGCGCTGTAGAAACTGTATTTTATATCCGATCAGTACGAAATTCGGCAGAAGGAGGTCTTTTTACATGAATGAGTATTCAGGGAAGATCGGTTCAGATTTATATAAAAGCTCTATATATATGTTCCTCCTGATTTGGTATCAAACCGCTATAGAAGTTGTATTTTACTTCCGATCATTAAAATTTTCCAGAAAGACGTTTCTCAATTTAGGAACGAATATTGCTTAATTTAGCGATTATCGTTTCAGAATTAGATAATATGTTTCTACCCATTTACCAAATATTCTAAATTATTATCGCAATGACCCCTATCGCATTGTTAGGGAGGTGTAGGGTATTATATAGTCGGCCCCGCCCGACTTTCTGTCTTTCCTTACTGGTTTTTATTTTAGTTAAATGCAATTTTCGACGGAATTAGTTTTGTTATGTTGTCCATAATTTAAGAAGCCGAAGTGTAATCATACTCGGTAGTGCATTCAATCAAAGGCTATTATCTATCTATAATGGGAATTTCATGTGAGTTAACTATGAAAAGCGATGTCTTCTGATTGGGATGAAGCTTGCACCAAGTTTAGTCCTATTGGACAGTAGTTATGGCACACAATTTCAAGGGGATCGGTTACGGACTGTCCCAGTTGCAGATTGTTGAATTTTGAAATTTTGGTCAAATGACCCATTTTTCTCTCATGCATTTAAAAAATTACCTATTGCATTTTAAACAAGTAAAAGCGTTAAGTTCGGCCATGCCGAATCTTATATACCCTCAAATAACTCAAACCTAAAGAAAATAACACCGAAAAACGCAAAAAAATACAGTAGATGAGAACAGCAGGAATCACATTCCATATTTAGATATACATAGCTATATATGGGAGCTATATCTAAATATGGACCGATATCGCCCATTTTTCAATCCCAAGTTACCTGCAGATATAAGAAGTATCTATACCAAATTTCAGCCACCTAGCTCAAGTATTATAGATTGTAGCGTGATTACAACAGACGGACATGTCTAAATCGTCTTCGAATTTTATGGCGATTAAGAATATATACTCGTATACTTTATGGGGTCTCAGATCAATATTTAGTGGTGCTACAAGCGGACTGACAAAATGAATATACGTGATTTTTTTTTACAAAATTAAAACTTGTTTTAATTGTTTAATAAAAACCTCTTAAAAACACCAAAACATCAGCAATTATTAACGCTAACAGAGTGGATGATGGATTTATGCATATTTCATCAAAATTCTTCCACTGTGCATTCGTTCGTTTACTCACACTCTATATGCTCTTTGGAACATTTATTGTCATGGTGGATTGGGTTAACAATTACGAGTACTTGTTGTAATCTCAAAGTATACAAATGGACATATAGACAAACAAAGATACAAGTACTTTGTATACCTACACATACTATGTAGAAATATATATTTATATATGTATGTATGTATATAAACATACATACATATATATATATATATTGCCATCGAACAAAGACATTTTGGTTTTTATTATATTCTTTTTTTTTTTGAATTTTCTAAAACTTAATTGCAATAAAAATAAACAAAACCAAAACAAACCAAACGAGGGAAGGTAAAAAGGAAACTAAACGGCTATCCAACCGATCTAATAAATAACATATGTTCGTTCTCTACTTTTTCAAAAGAAGGAAAACGTAAAATTCAACAACAAAAAAACACAAAAAATCAAATCGAAAAAACTATGGCATAAAGCTTTATTTTGAAACGAGTTGCACTAGTTCATGCCCGATATGCAATAAATGCAAAATAATACAGTGTTGCGTTTCACTAAAGCAATATTGTGCTAATTGTAAACAGTCTAGTAATAAAAAATAAATAAATATTTTATTTGTTTAGCAATGTTTCTGTTGGCATGCAACTTTCCTTTTGTCAACACTGATTTTGGCAGCTCAGCTATTTTCGTGTAACGTGTTACTGTCAAACATGTTCGGGGGATCTACGAATCCTATGGTTATCATCTATTTCCAGTATGGGGACTGGACGGTGATCCCAGACTGGTCACCAGTCCTAGATATACTGGAATCTAACTGGTTGTATCTTCGGCTACGTAGTCTGACCAGAGCACTCAGTCTGGTACCAAGGGAGTCTGGAATGCCCTCGGAACGTAGTTGCCGGCCTGACTATTGGTGAGGACGCTATTGGGTGCAACGTGGTGGCTGTGGTTGAAACCAAAATCGCTGGGAGAGAATATTCTCGGATGTGGAGTTGCAAATCAACCGGGTCCGCTTCTAACCAAGCAGGAGAGCAAAAGTGTCCACAAACACGGAATTGATTGGTACTCATGCATGCTGCGCGTGCGGGCGTTGGTCGCCGCATGTATTCACCCAGGTGTTTAAATCCTAACGGTAGGAACTTACCTAAATCCAGAATACCTACTGCCAAACATGTTCAGTTTGGTCTATAATTTAACCATGAATCGACTTACAAACGAACAACCCTAGCACAGGGTTACCATAAACATTTTTCTGAATGGAGGACAATTGTTCCAGAAAGCGAGGACATTAGTGACATTTTAAAATAAAAAATAGCAGTAATTGGAAAAAAATAAATATTTTATTACGATCAACAATTAACTTTTTTTAAAATGTTGTTAACATTTTCTAAAAAGGTTGTATTTTTCGCAATATCTTGTAAGATCTCTTTGAAATCGATTTCCGAATCTCGCATATCCGATTTGACTCCGTTGGACTATTTTTAGTGAGGAGACGGGAGACAGAATCGAAAGTGTAGAAAAATAGATACAACAGTCTAAGCAACCGGGACTCATATGTATATCAGAAAAACTTTAAAGCTTGTTTACCACAACCCATGTTTTAAAAGAGGTTAAAAGGTGCCCCTAATAACTTAAAAAATACTGAACCGATCCTTTTGAAATTTTTAACACTATTTCTTTACATAATTTACGGGCTGTGGAGTTTTTTTTTATAAATTTGTTAATTTTTTTGTTTAACAATAATCAATTAGTCCATTTTTTCTCGCAAAACTCGCTTTTTTCACAAAGTGTTTCCGAAAATTTAAATTTCGAAAAATACTCAACGTCACCTGGCTATAACGATTATCAAACAAAATAAATTTATTTTTTAATATCAGATGATCCAGTATCGAGTTATGAGGGGCACCGCAATCCAACTTTTTTTGAGACGCTTCCGCAAAAATTCTGTCGTTGCCATATTTAATTTTTTTTTATGAAAATTTTGCACAATAAACTTTGAAAGTTATACTTAAATGTACCATTGGTTACAATCACAAAATTTAAACTATTTCGTCACATAAAAATCATAAAAAGGTGCCTTTTTTTGCACGAATTAACGTTAACAAGAAGTTGTTTCAGATTGAGAATAATTGGAAAATGCGAAATCAAGCGGCGGCGTGGTGAAGTTGAATAACATTTAGTTTTTCGCGCTCATACATGAAAAATAAATTTCAAATACTAGAGGCAGCATCCGTGAAAATTGGAATTTTAGAAAAATAAAAAAAATTTCCATTACATTTTGTTTTCTTGTTTAGGAAGCCAAATTACACGAGAAAATGTAAAGTGCATCCCTTCAACAAAAATTATATAAACAAATGTTTGTAATTGAAGTAATTTTATACAAAGAGGTCCTTTTGTTTGGGAAGTTCCAAAAGGGGCGCTGCAATTTCCCAAATCGCAAATGGGTGGAGAGCGTTTTGTATACCCTCCACCATAGAATGGGAGCTATATTAATTTTGTCACTCCTTTTGTAACACCACTAAATATTGATCTGAAATCCCATAAAGTATATATATTATTAATCGCCGTATAATTCTAAGACGATTTAGATTGAAAACGGCCTACATCGGTCCATAGTTTGATATAGTCCCCATATGTAGCATCTCTCCGATTTGACTTCTTAACGTCACAGAGACCACAAATTTAAACTGATCCGGCTGAAAATTGGTTGCTGGGGTTTTTTATACCCGGAATCCTTCCCAGGAACATCGGTAGTCATAGGTCAATGTTTTGATGTAGCTCCCATACAAAGGTCCCTCTACACGCAAAGAAAAAAATCGTATTTTAGACAACTATAATTCTCGTTTACGACAACTGAAATTTCGTTTGTTGTGACAGAAACTTGTTCTGACCAAAAGAAATTTCAGTTGTCGTAAACGAGAATTGCAGTTGTCTAATATTTCGTTTCGCAGAAACGAATTTTTTCTTTGCGTGTAGACTTGACTTCGTAACGTCACAAAAACCTCAAATTTCAACAAATTGGGCTGAAAATTGCTATATTGCGTTTATTTGTATCCGAAACCATTAACATGCGATCCATGGTGGATGGTATAAAAGATATACATATATATTAAACTCAGTATATCTCCCATACGTAAAGGGTATATTTGACATTTTTACCTTACATGTAATGGAGACCATTCTTTTATATTAAAATCAGTATATCTCCCACACGTAACGGGCAAATTTGACATGTTTTACCTTCCATGTAAGGTTAAAGATGCTGCCTCTAGTCTCTGCTTTAAAACGACCTCTAAGTATGGATATCTTATGATGGACAAAATAACGAACGAAAATGCAATAGGTAATTAGTAACGATCGCCTGATTGAATTTATATTAAAATCAAAGATTAGGTAAAAATCCGGTAAAAGTCGGCTGATTTTTTGGGTCTTTTGAAAAATATAAATATAGAAATGCTCACTCCTAGATTACATATAATATCTCATATACATATTTTATATTTGTTAATAATTATAAACTCGTTTTTCTTTCTAGGTAAGCTATAAAACCATATGACAACATATTCGCCATCTATTTTATGTATGTAAGTAATAAGTGCAATAAATTAAAAATATGTGAAATAAAATAATTTTATTTTACTTGAAAAATTTTAAATTATGAAAGTTTTCATAGATTTGCGATTACAAATAATTAAATGCGATTATTTTTGCATTTGTATATGTTGAAAAGGGTAAAGCAAATAACATGGGATTATCATCGTCAATGCGAAAATATTGGTGCCAAACTGAAACCAGAGAGTTGGAATGAAAAATGAAAAATACACATGTTGTATAAATCAGGCAACAAAATAGAGTGAAACCAAGGTTGTTTTCATCCCAAAATCGGGAAAGCCGTCCAATACCGGAGCTAAGGGTTTCCTGCCAATTAGTCTATCTTCATTTCTCCATAAAACCCTGGAGAGATTAATATGTAGTTACCTTAGGACTAAAATTGATCACAGTCAAATCCAGCGAAACCGCCCTGAGGCTTTAATAATATAAATTCAGCCGCCAAAATTACGGCCTTAGCAACCCTGGGGGTTGATAGCAGTATACGTAGGTTCATTCATAACCTTATGATTAAGAGACGCATTTCACCTAGCTTGGGCTCAACTGACCTCCATAGATTTGTCAATAGGGGCACGCCCCAAGGGGATGTTCTGTCTCCTCTGCTATGGAATCTCTCCATGAACAATATTCTGCTTTCTCTGAAAGTGATGGGTGTCAGAGTTGTTGCTTATGCAGATGACGTGGGAATAGCTGTTAAAGATAAGTTTGAGAGTATTCTGACCAAGACGGAACTAGTTCTTTCCCCCAGGAGAAATAAGGTGGTAACAATTGCACCTGTCTCCTTTGGGTTATTGAAGTTCCCTTCTCTGAAAGCGGAAAATACTAAGGAATTTTACTACACACGAACTTGTACTTCAATCCCAAAATTCTGGAGAGAGCAAAGACGGCTATTGCAGCGCTATATACCTATAATAGGTCTGAGCCCGCATATAGTTCATTGGTTGTATACGGCAGTAGCCAGATCGATAATGCTGTACGGCATTTTCGTCTGGTGGACAGCTCTGCAGAAATCCACCTTCTGCGCAAAACTAAACAAGGTTTAGCGAATGGATGCTATATGTATCTAGTACGCTGAGAACATTAAATGCCGCTAGACATTATAGCAGTGCAATTTGCCGCATGTACTGCGATTAGACTCAGGGAACTGTCACTATGGTCAGGAAATGGCTACGGACAATGAGTCATTCTAGACAGAATGTCTAACCTTCCGGGCACTGTTGATTACACTATGAATGAAGCATTCATTGACCAGACGTATCTCAGAGTGGAATGGTTGTATCCCAGGACGTAGGAGATTCGTTAACTTCTATACAGGAGGTTCCAAACTCAACAACCAAGTGGGGTTTGGTGTCTTTTTTGAGGAACTTGATCTATCAATTGAAAAAAGACTGCCCAAATGTAGTGCTTATTTACTAGGCAGAAATCTTAGCTGTTACAGAGGAAGCGGAATGGCTGAAAATTAATATTCTGACCACAGTCGGTGTCAATATTTGCTCTGATGGTCAGGTTGCTATCGAGTCTATATTCCTGAATTTAAAAACTGCTCTCGACTGTCGCAGATCTCTTAATGAGATAGTTGAACAGTTGAGATAGTTTAGAAGTTCCAACCAGAGCGGCACTAAGATTAAACTGCCTATCAATGTGGAGGTACAAGAACTACGGTCACATGAAGATATTTAAGGTGTAGTGCTATGGTAACCGACCGAGTGGACTATATACCAACTGGGTACACCTTCGAGAGGAACTACATCACTATTATTCCAGCCAGAGATGAATGGGTTGGCAGAATACCAGGTAATAGAAACCATCTCCACTTCTATACGGATGGTTCGAAGCTTGATGAAAGGGTTGGCTTCGGAGTACACTGTGAAGAACTTTGTTTGGATATAGCTCACAGACTGACAGATACCTGCAGTGTCTATCAAGTCGAAATAATGGTAATATTGGAAGTCGCCAAGTGGCTGAGTCGCAACATGGTTATTTTGTTGCGACTCAGGCGTTGTCATTTACAGGGACAGCCAGGCTGCCATCAATTCTCTGGAGGCCAGATCTCTTAACGAGATGACTGATCAGTTTAATATACATCTGGGCATATGGATATCCCGGAACTGCAAAGCTGATGACTTTGCTAGGAAAGGGACGACATTACAAATTCTCGAAGAATTAACTTATATTGGTGCGCCACTATCCATGTGCAAGCTTTGACTTAGGCAAGAGGCAATCAGGCAGTCCAACGAAAGATGGACAGAAATCGGCACCTGCAGGTTAGCTAGACAAATCTGGCCCAGGTATGATCTGAGAAGGTCAAAATATCACCTCGCACTAGCATCAGTTCTGACGGGAAACGGCTTGATTGGCGAACACGGCAAAAGATTGGGTATTGACTCCAATGACTTCTGCAGAAGCTGTGGAGATAAGGGTGAAGTGGAGAGCATTGAGCACATGCTATGCGACTGTCCCGCTTTGAGTAAACGACGACTGGACATTAGGGTGATGACTTCTATACAACCTCGGTTCCCTGTATCATATTTAGATGAGGTTTTATTTAAGATTAGATAAAATCGTACATACTCGTATAAGGTGATTCGATAAAAAAACCTCTCGCACAAAATGATTTTAAAATATTTATTTATCAGCATTTTGGGCAATTTTTTAATTTTTTTCTTCAATTTTTTCAAAACTTTCAAAATAATGACCGCTCATAAATGTCGTTTCTGTACAAAATCAGAAAAAATGAGAATCATAAAAAAGTCGTCAACGTTTTTCCAAAGATATACATTCGATTCAAAATGAGATACCTTCTCTTAATTGTAAATAAAAACGAAAGATGTTCATCGGTTTCTACGATCAATATCTCATTTTGTTCAGAGGTTATGTGGCTTTTCGTGAAAATTATAAGACTTGGCACTTTTTTCCGTTTTGGATTTATATGATTTAAAAAAAATTAAAAAATGAAAATTTGTTCACAAAAATATCATTTCAAAGTGGTTTGTGCGTGACCTTTTTCAATATTTAAATGGAATAAACGTTATTTTAGTCTTTTATAGGCAAAAGTTCATTCATTCGTGCAACAGGAAATAATTTTTGAAAAAAAAAAATCAAAAAGTTTTCACCCTACTGTACATACTGGGGTCGGCCTTTCTAGGCAGTCTAACAGATCTTTCCGGTACCAATATTCGTACTATCGATAAATTTGTATATCAATCAGGTTGGTTTCGATGAGGGGCATTTCAGCCCGTGGTAACACTAGGGACCTAAACTGGTCTATGTGAGCTGGTAAAAAACAAGTAAGAAAGTTCAGTCGGGTAAACCGATTTAAGAATCCCCTCACATTCGTCCCAATTTTTTTTTTTAATTTATTTATTGTTTTTTTAATCAAATTATTATCAATTTAATTGCATTTAATAACCTTAAAGCAAATACTGGTATTAAAGTTATAAGCTGTTAGTTAACCTTTGGGGAATATGGTCCATTAGTGTGGGAGGTATCAAAAGGGGCGTGCTAATAATAGAGTGATGTCTATCAAATAGAGTGGTTCTATCGAAACTGCAGATAGATTGTTGTCTATTGAATCTGCAGTCAATTCTACCAAGCAATTAAAACTCTTCCAATTTTTGTATTTGTTTCTATTACATTTTTGCAATAAACATAAAGTAACTGAAACATATGGTCCTAAACCGAATAAATTCAGACTGAATAACAAAAGAACAGACCAACAATAAATAACAACAACACAAATTTCAAGTATATGTATGCACTGGTATTAAATTTATAAACTGTTATCTTTTGGTACAAAATGGTCCAAAAGGGACATGCCAATAACGCCCACTTTTCCCTGGACTCTAGGTAATATGAAGCAATGATATTAAAACTATAAGCACTGATATTAAAGCTATAAGCATTTAACTTTTGGTGCAAAATGGTCCTTTTGTGTGGTAGGTATCTTCGGGCTTGGCAACTTCGCCCATTTTTCTTGAGGTGTTAGCGACTAGTAAACTAATACTATGTGTTGAATTCCAGAAGATTCGAGTGAGTGGTATATAAGTTATTCAGTAATCAATATTTTAGAAGGAGTGGATTAACAGGGCCCATCTTCGAACTTAGCCGGAGATAGAGAAAAATATTACCACATACCAAATGTGAAGTCAATCGATTAATCCTTTCAAGAGTTATCATGCGCACCAGCCAGCAGACAGACATACTCTAAGGTAAGGGGATAAAAAATACGGCTGCCATACCAACCTAAACCTAACCTATTTGAACAGTTCAATATTCACAGGGACAAAAGGGAACTTGCATGACAGATGAACTTGCAAGACTAGCAACTACCTTACACGCTTCACGGGAACTGGAATACATGGACATGCATTTAGCGACCTACAAGCTCTTCTTGAGAGATAATGCCCTTACGGCAACTACCTTACACGTTCCACGGGAACTGGAATAGATGGACATGCCTCTAGCGACCTGCAATCTCTTCTTGAGAGATATTGCCCTTACGGCAACAGATGACAAGTGGACACTAGGCAGGAACTGCATATATTCCAGGCTGTGGCCCGGCCTAGACCCGGCTCTGTCATTGTCGAGACGGGACGTCTCACTTATCGCGTCTGTCATGACGGCTCACTGTCTTATTGGACGGCACGCAGAGATTGAGGGTTTGCAGAAAGGCTTTTGCAGATGCTGTGGAGATGGAGAGGAGGAATCAATAGAACATCTTCTGTGTTTTTGCTTCGCTCTCTCTAGAAGGTGGCATGCAACCTTAGGCTCTTATTTCTTTGTGGAGTTAGCTAACATGGCTGATGTTGGAATCCGCCAACTTTTGAGCAATCAAATTGGGAGGGGCTAGGGATAACTTATGTTTTCCCTTACGTCCCTGTGGTAAAACAATGGACTGTATAGTCTAAGTGAGTCTGTTTTACAGGCAGCCACTCTTAAACTAACCTAGCTATAATTTATTTTATGATATCATCTTATTTAATTTGTTTGTCTCTTTCTGATTACGATTTTGAGATTTATTATTTTACTCTTCAATGTCATCGGTTATTTACCATATTTGTGGCTTCGAGTCACTGTGCTACAATATATGAAACTTGAAGTTATGTTCTGGTTTTTGTAACTGCCGCTGTGGGTATTGTATTGCTATTGATGTTGTTGTTCAAAACCATTGTTGTTTTTCTTGTAACACAAAGTTTACAACGCTGACACACTTTGTATTTTTTTTTTGCTTTTACAGCAAAAAACAATCAATAGGTTAAGATCATTCTCAACTGGAAAAACAACAACATGTATGCGCGCAAACTCACACTTACTCACATGAAATAAGCACAAACTAGAAAATACTAAAAGACCCCCTCAGAAAATTCAAGTGGGAGGACGGGGGACAAGAACCACAAACCACCATAATGTCAAAAACCACAACAACAAACAATATTCAACGCATAAAAAAAATCTAAAACGAATGTGAAAAAAATAAACAAAACTTGAAGTGGAACTTGTTTTGGTTTCTTCTACACCGCGAGCGCTCTCCGTTCTCATAGCTCTCTTGACGATATAAACAAAAATCAGCTGACACATAAAAACATAAATAATAAAAACAAACGATTGAAACAGCAGGGTTTTGTAAAATAGCAACAGATTGGAAAAAGGAGATTTCATTAGAAGATTTAAATACACAACAACAAATAAAAAACTGACCCTTTTCTTATGTTACTTGCAGCGAGACGTCAAAAGCTTCATATAAAGGAAAAAAATCCCTATGACGTTTCACTTCGTTTTCATGTTTCTATGGTAAACTCTGGAAAAATTTTATACATAGTAGGTCTATTAAAAATTACTTTTAATCTGCAACAAATTATTGTAGAAAAAGCAGTTTTGCATGGAATTTATTAAAATTGGAAATATATAATTTAAAACCCACAGTTAAAAAAATATTCAATTAATTTTTAAAAAGTCATGTTATCTGCTCCAGAATTAACAATCACCTGCTACTACAGTCACCATTAAAAATGATAAGCTATGGCCTCTAAAAAAGAATTGAGTGATGTCATTGGTAGTTCCTTGAACTGCTACATTAATGACCGTCACTGTAGTTATGCCCGTGAACATAAGCAGTAAATATAAACAGAATAATTTTTTTAACGATTCTCTTTTTTCTGTAAAAATCACAAGAACAAAAAATAAAAATATTATTGCGCAAAACAAAATTAAATAACAGAAACCATTTATACAATTATATATGAAATATAAATGAGTTTAATTTGAAAATGAGTGGTGCTTATAACAAATGTTTATGAAACAACTGAAACAAATGAATTTCTATAGACTATAGTGTATATGTAAGTATGTATGTATAAATAATATCCAGAACAAAAATACATATATTCGAATTTATTCTATATACCCACCAGCAAATGACAAGAAATATCATTATCATTGTGCGCGGTGTACTATGTATTGGGGAACAGCTGACAATACACTACAAACATCAGTCAGATAGTCTGTCGCTCACTCAGCTGTGCTGAACCTAATTGACGATATCAACCATATGATTATAATAATACTCAACAGAATGTCTTAGGTTGGGACGAAGTACAATTTCTCACTAGTACATTTATGTATATTTCAGATTGGCTAAAATATTTCCTAATAAAAATGGGTCGTATCCATCCAGGTTTTAATATAAATCCCCATGTGAAGATTTCATTGATGGTGCTTCGCCTCTAGTATTCATTCAGCGAGGTTTAGCTGTGATTATTCAGTCAAGCTAAATGATCGGTGTAGCATCCGTGAAATAGCTATACGAGGAGCTGAGCTGTCATGTAATTGTATTTGCTTCACCGTTTTTAAAAAACTTTGCATTATAAAGGGTTTCCAACAAGAGGTTTTATTTTGGTATTCAAAGAAAAATTCAATTTTTTGAGATAAATGATCAGTAATTAAAAAAAATCACAAGACAGTATCAAAGAACCAATATTTCACTAAATTTTGACCCTTTATGGGAAAAGGAGTGGACCAACATGGTCCATCTTCGTTCTTAGCCTGATACAGTAAAAAAATACTGACATGTACAAAATTTGAAATAAAATAATTGAAAAATTTAATAAAATATTTGTTGAAAATGTTTTCTCTATTGTTTCTGTACTTCTTCGTCACAGCAAAAATTTTTTTTTACCAACTTTTACTAAACATTTTTAGTTTCTGCGTGAGAGATAGGTTCCAACATTAGTAGGCCTTACAATTACCTTAAATTTAACTCATTTTCCGGCTCTATCAGGCTTATACTTCAAAAAATATACATAGTCATAAGTATTACTAAAAGCAACATTCATAAAAATTGGAATTAAAAAAAATATCATAAAAAAATTTGTGGTTTAGATTTTATGGAATTATATCGCTCAATCTACACAAAAAAAAAATAGTTTAGGTCTTAGAAAAAAATATATATATTGTTGCTAAGTGTTATTTACCAGGAAAATATGTATATCACTGAGAGACAACACAAACTTCTACCAATGGTTAAATTTTCGAGGTAATCGACGATGTGGCCCTAAACTTGTAATTAGATATTCCATTCAAAACCCATGTACCCTTATGCATTTCTTCGATGACGAGGTATGGCAGTACACCCTAATGTCCACTGCTACTATGGTTGACTGCGAAACAAAGAAATACTTTTTTTTAAATAAACTTTAGTAGAAACCAAAAATATGCGGCAACGTAATAGACAAGAGAGTGTTGGAAGGAGGGAGAGGCACGTTGAGTTACGGATAGACGAAAGTATAGGTGACGTTATGTCTATTCCAGTTCCTTCAACACAAACACTCATACACACGCACACATATGCGCATTTAACATCAAAACCAGTGGATCGACTTGCATTTTTTTTGTATAATTGTATATTGGTATCAAATCAGTATTGAGCGTTTGTGATTGTGATTGACATGTAACCAAAGTTATTGACTGATTGTGCAAAACTTTGCACTGCACTCCATCCAACGCAATACGCGCACATGCAATTTTTATTATATACCCTGAAAAAAAAACTAAATTTTAACGATTTTGTTCTAAAGATGTCCTAACTTTAATAAATGTAATTTTATAATTAAAACTAAGATAACTTCTTTAATATTAAGTACATTTTCGAATTATGAAATGTCATTATTTTAAAAGATTAGGGCGTCTTGGAATAAACCATTTAAAATGCAGTAATTGAATGAAAAAATACTTAATTTTAAGGATTTTGCTCCAAAGATGTCCTAATCTTTAAAACAATGACATTTCATAATTAAAACTAAGATCATTCCTTTTCATAACTCGAAATATGAATTGTAATTATTTTACAAGATTATTCCGTCTTTGTAGTAAAATATCTAAAATTCAATAATTCAGTGAAAAAACTACATACTTAATTTTAAGGACTTTGTTCCAAAGACGTCGTAATCTTTAAGCAATGACATTTCATAATTAAAATTAAGATACATAATTTCTTTAATATTAAGTAAATGTCCATAAATCGAAATATGAATCGCTAATGTTATAAAAGATTAGGATAACTTTGGCATAAAATATTTAAAATTCAGTAATTCAATTAAAAAAAATCTAAAAATTTTTAAAGATTTTGCTCCAAAGACATCATAATCTTTAAAACAATGACTTTTCATATACTTATATAAAATGAAGACTATTTCTTTAGTTTTAAGTTAATTTTCATAATTCGAAATAAGAATTGTCAATATTTCAAAAATTACAAAATAATTACTTAATTTTATTGATTTTGCTCCAACGACGTCTTAGTCTTAAAAAACAATGACATTTCATAATTAAAAGTAAGATCATTTCTTTAATATTCGAACTCTGAATTCTCATTATTTTAAAAGATTACGACATCTTTGGAGCAAAGTCTTTAAAATTGCGTATTTTTTTCCGTGTACGCATGTGACTATTTGTGGAAGTGGGTATGGGTATTATTCATAGAGTTTGGGGTCGGACGCAAATGGGCGCAAGGGTAGTGGGTTGTTACACGTGTTGTCATTTTTTTAATGCCTTCATAAATTCTCGGTAGTGAAAAAGTTCCAGTTATACCAAGACAATACGTTTGATTGTTACAAAGGTCTGAAAATATTATAAGCTATTCCCCCCGTTGCGGCAGAGGTGAATGATGAAGGGAGCAGACGGTCGTTTCCCTCATTATCATCATAATAGTTTATACATTTGTAGAAACACTCCTGATATGTTGTTTGTACATTATATTATATAAATATGAGATTATTGCCCTGTTGAGCAAATAAAACGACATCGTTTTTCTTATTTACATTGGGTCTATCTCCACACAGAAAAAATGTGTACTAATAAACTAAAGGTTTTCGACATTAAAATCGTAAAATTTGAAATTTAACTAAAATATTAAATAAGTTATTTTAATATGTAGTACATTATATTAACATCAAGTTATAGTAATTAATGTTAATTAACACAGTACAAAATGTTTCAGCTCATTGATTTGGGACTTAATTCTGAGAAATGGAAGTGAAATTAGTCCCGAAATAAGAACTTCTGTATTATTCGTTTAGTCAAGTTGGCTCAATTAATAATTTAATGGCTATACGAATTTTTTTGCTCAAGGTGGATTTTTTTTTGCACTTTTTCTATATTTTTTCCCGGTATATCGTACGGAATATCCCTTTTGTGTCTAAGGAAAAGTTGTAGATATTGAATAGGAGAAAAAAATGCGGAACAAACCTACCCGAAAAAAGTGAATCCACACCCTGGAAAATAATTGGTTGGAATTCGATTTTAACAATAAAAAACTAGTACTAGCAAAAAAAAGTATATTGCCTACACCGTGTGTCGGTTGTATAGCGTGATCCATTTCGAGGTTCCCTACTTTTTTAAAGAAAAAACACAGAAAATTCATGTTGAATGAGGAATGTTTATTATCATTTGAAAGAACATTCTTTGGCATTTATTTTTTGAAGATTAAGTCTATCAAATGTTGACCGCGGCTACTTCTCAGATGGTCCATCCGTTGAGTCCAAATTTCGATGATTCGTTCGAGCATTTCGGCTGGTATCTGGCGAATGACACGCGTGATGTTTAGCTCCAAGGCCTGAATCGAAGCGGGGTTGTCCGCATAAACTTTAGACTTTACATATTCCCACAGGAAAAAGTCTAACGGTGTGACATCACACTATATTGGTGGCCAATCGACCGGCCCAAAACGTTTAAGTTTATGCGGACAAACCCGCTTCGATTCAGACCTTGGAGCAAAACATCACGCGTGTCATTCGCCAGATACCAGTCGAAATGCTCGAACAAATTGAATTTTCTGTGTTTTTTTCTTTAAAAAAGTGGGGAACCTCGAAATGGATCACCCTATAGTACCAAATGATCGATTTTTGGTTGTGACAACCAATGTTTTATTCTTGACAACAGAATTTGTATCAATAGACCAACGATTATTATTGCAATGAATAATTGGTTACTACAACAGAAAAACAATTGTTTTTTGTTTATCCCAATAATTTTCCAACTTTAGATTAATTAAATGTATTTTGGGGAAATACAACCGAAAGATTGGTTACTTTTCTTTTGCTGATACATGACAAACAAAAAATAAAATTACTCGACATAAATAAATCTTCAACATTTTGTTCAAGAACGGTATATGTAGTCAAAAATAATCTCGTGTGGATAATAATGTGTGGAATGCAGAATATGTTGTGCAAAATATTTTACACGAATAAAAAATAAAAGCAACAATCATGAAATTGAAAGCACAGGGTTAAGCGATATTTGCATAAAAGCTTTGTGTGTTTTTTCGTGTACTAAAATTTGTGTCAAATATCTTTACATCTCATAATAGTGATGAATTTGTAATATGGGATTTTTAATTTTGTTATGAATTGTTTGGTTTTTTGTTCAGTAAATAAAATAAAAAGTAATGAAAACTGTTTTTAATTAAGTGTCGGTAGTATATGACTGACAAATTGTCAGAACAACCAATTTTTTAAAACAGATGGTTGTGGCAACATACAACAGATAATTTTAGCCACCATTTCCGTAGTTGGCGCAACCAAATGTGATTGTTGTCAACATGGAGCAGAAGTATACCACAGCCAAAATTTTGGTTGTCGTGATGGAATCGCATGATAGTGGACAGAACTACCAAAATTTGGTTGGCAAATAATTCGATTGAGGCAACCAAACTGTATTCTGCATGCAGTGCCTTAAAAATCGCAAAAATGTTATGTTCTGTTTTATACGTATACGTATTTTTCAATATTTTACTGACATATATTTTATGACTTTGTGGGCATTTCTGCTATTTTTAAGGCACTGGATGCACTTTTTTCGGGTAGGTTTGCTCCGTTTTTTTCTCCTATTTAACATCTACAACATTTCCTCAGACACAAAAGTGATATTGCATACGGTAAGAAAAAAATTTACAAAAAGTAAAAAAAATCCACCTTTATCAAAACAAATCGTATGGCCATAAAATTATGCAGAAATTCTTATTTTTGGGGCTACTTTCATGTCCAATTCTTAGAATTGAGTCCCAAAATCATGTGTTGTACTGTGTAAGTTATTCTAATATTAACTACATACCTGTTCATCATAGTGTTAAAGTGATAAAACATCCTGAACTCTCCCGCTATTACTGTAGTGTACACAATTTTTATCGAAGGTCGCTTTCTGATGTAATATGGTGTCCTAAACACAAAAAAATATATTCAACAAAATTACACGGCAATTTTTTTTAATCCGATTGTTTTGGAAGTTGATTTTAGTATTTGGACCATATTTCATGAAGTACTCGTATAGACTCGATAAAGAACAGGATACCATTTATACTAAAGGAAATACTAATGCTGAAGTCCTCGCTTTCAGGTAGAAACATAAGTTTAGTAACTGTCGTTAAAACAATTAAAAAAATTAAATTTTTTTCCAAAAAATTAAATTTTTTTTTCCAAAAAAAAGTTTTTTGCTGATGCAAAAACAAAACATAAAAAATAGAAAAAAATTGGCAAACATTTGTTTTTCCCCCTTTTTTTAAGCTAGCATACTAAAGAAGAAAACAACAAAAATAATAAATAATAAGATATGTCATCCCGGAGCGAATAAGTTGTCAGTTACGAACGAATAGAAATTTCAACGAGTAGAACTTCAAAGAGTGAGTTTTTCCGCGGATTTCGGACCGATTTTCCCGATATTTTTGTAATTATCACAATTAAAAAATTAATATTAATCGATTAGTGCAAAAAAGTTGAAACTATCTTCGCGGAAAACTTTTTTTCGCGTGTGACATTTCATTCCTATTCGTTCGTAACTGATAGATTTTGACGTTTCGGGCTGACGGCACATCTGTATAATTTAAGGTCTGTGGAAAACAATGCCTTTTCAAAAAATCTATGGATAAATGTAGAAATGATAACCTTTTGGTAGAAGTAAGAGAATTTGAACAAAATCAATGTGAAAACCACAGACCTTAAATTATACAGATGTGCCGTCAGCCCGAAACGTCAAAATCTATCAGTTACGAACGAATAGGAATGAAATGTCACACGCGAAATAACAGTTTTCCGCGAAGATAGTTTCAACTTTTTTGCACTAATCGATTAATATTAATTTTTTAATTGTGACAATTACAAAAAAATTGGGAAAATCGGTCCGAAATCCGCGGAAAAACTCACTCTTTGAAGTCCTACTCGTTGAAATTTCTATTCGTTCGTAACTGACAACTTACTCGCTCCGGGATGACATATCTTATTATTTATTATTTTTGGTGAAAACAAACATTCATTCACTCTCTGTATACAAAGTAAAATTAACATATTCCTTATGATGAATACCAAAGAAAATAAAATTATAAAGGAGGTCCGTCCAGTAGCGAGTATTCTATCAGTGACGAATTTCGAGATTTGTTTGTAGTTATCACATTTAAAAAAATAATATCGATCGTTAAGTACCAAAAAAGTTAAAAAAAAGACTCCAGAAACCCATATTTTTTCGTTTGAAAATAATTTCTATTCGTTCGTAACTCACTAAAATTTAAACAAAGTCACGACGGCACATCTATATAATTGAGGGTCTGTGATGAATACAACCGAAAAAGCTGAATCATCATCAGCCACCACTGAGCGAGCAAAGATACGAATTACGCGATCATAGAAAAATGTCAAATATATATTAGCAATGGCTAGAAGTGGTCACGGCCTTGGCTGCTGCTCTTTCCCTCTTTTTCTATGGGCGGAAGAGGATGAAAAGCTTTCATAGAATATCGTTTAATTTAGATGACATTGAAAAATAATCAAGACAACAACATTCCCCATCTACATACACAGAACAAAAATTTCTACTAATATTTTGAACATTGGTATTGATTTCCAGCCGAAGAGAGTAAAAGTTTAGAAAAGTCAAAATCTGTCAGTTAACCTAAGTTCACACGATTTGCAGATCGGACAACGTTATCAACCCTGTTAAAATGCTGCAAATGTACGGACAATAACAGATTGTTAGGCAAAGGTGAATTGACAGTTCAGACGATTGCAAGAAAACCTTAGAATTTCACATATTTACAATATATTTTGTAAATATTTTTATGCAGGATTGCCAATAAAAACATTTTATAGACAGTGTTGCCAATAAAATGTTTTTCTGGAAATGGCGCCATTGTCAAGTGCATAAACTTCGCACATCTAAAAATCTGCAAATTATCTTGCAATGACTTTTCTGCTAACGTTGCAAGACAAAAATTGTATGTTCACACGGTTTGTAAATTCACAGAGTTGCATTTTTCTAGCAATATTGTCCGATAGCTTAGGTTAGGTTAGGTTAGGTTGAAGAGAGGAGACGTTTAAACGTCTCATGTCCATGGACATACACTTAAGCCAGTGGTTCGGCCTGTTGTGCGCTCCTTATTTATGATCTTTTTATACCTCACGAGTTACAGAAAATCGATACTAGACACGAATTTTTCAGTATCTTCCAGTCATATTCTCTGAGATGAGTCAAGTCTGGTAATATGTCGGACGCGAAATGTTGGGATCTTGCATGTGTGAAAGCCGGGCAGTGATACAGAAAATGTTCCATCGTTTCGATGCTTTCTCTGCATGCCCTGCATTCGTCGTTTCCTGGTAGTCCTATGCGATGAAGATGTGCTTGTAAGCTTGAGTGTCCCGTTAGAACACTCATCATCTTACTAATATCGATCTTGTTTAGTTTCAGAAGACTTCTTGTTTTCTTTTCATTTGGGTCACCCCACAGTATCTTTGCAGTTGCTCCTACTGTTGCGCTATTCCACACAGTTTTATGAGCCATCACTGCCCAGTGCTTCAACTCATTTTTCGTGGCTTCGAAAGGTTTCCAATTTTCCAAGTTTATTACTCGAAGTTCTCCGCCCTTTGAAGCCAAGTTGTTTGCCCGTTCATTTCCAATCACTCCGTTGTGTCCTGGTACCCAGCAAATACGCAATTGACCATGGGCTGAGTAATCATTTATCGTTCTTTTACAGTCCAACACAGTTCTGGATTTGACCCTTTCCGATGTTATTGCTTTAATTGCCATTTGGCTATCTGTGAAGATGTTGGCATATTTAGGCTTTGTCGTGTTACTGAGCCAGTTCAAACACTCCGTGATTGCTCGAACTTCTGCTTGAAATACCGTGTTATGGTCAGGAAGGCGGAAGTGAAGTTCGACTTCTGGTTCATCAATAAAAAGTCCCAGACCCGTCCTTCCTCCTCGCTTGGACCCATCCGTGTAGCAGCTGGTTCCCACTGGCACATGGGCCAAAGTTCCATTTTCCCAGGAGCGTCTGTCTGGCACAAACGTATCACAGGTAGCTGTAAGCCGCACTTCAGGAATGCGGTCCGAGATTTCTGGCGTTTGAATGTGACCAACTAGATATTCTAAAATCTTCTGATGGTACGACTTGTGGTCTCGATTTATCCATTCACCCATCACTTGTAGACGTCTTGCTGTGAGGGCTGCCTCATACTTTATACGGATAGCTTAAGCACGAATAGGAATGTACAGTCACGCGCGAAAAAACAGTTTTCGGCGAACATAGTTTGAACTTTTTTGCACTAATCGATTAATATTAATTTTTGTGACAATTACTAAAAATTCGAGAAAATCGGTCCGAAATTCGGGGAAAGCCTCACTCTTTGAAGTCCTCCTCGTTAAAATTTCTATTCGTTCGTACCTGGCAACTTACTCGCTCGGGGATGACATATCTTATTGTTTATTATATTTGCTATTCACAATAAAAGGGAAGAAAATTATCACCAAACAGAAAAAAATAGTGTCTTGATTTTAAAGATTTGCGCGAAAGACGTGCTAATCTTTAAAATAATTACATTTCGTGGTAAAAATTTAGACAATTTTCTTAATACTCAACTTTAAGTAAAATGTCTAAATGTGCTCATTCTAAAGATTTAAACCTTTAAAAGTAAGACTGTATTTTACAGCCATTTTCCCAGAAGTAAATTTTCGATTATTAAACCCGTCCTAACAAAGAAAACACAACAAATTTGGCATGAATTTTCTTTATTTCTCGAAACAACAACATAATAGCCATCAATCGCAACCTCCACCTTCATTGCTGGCAACTCTTTTTCCGACGATCCACTTTTTTCTTTCAAATTTAGAAACAAAAAATAGTCCGTGGTAGCTAAATCTGGCGAATAAGGTGTGCTTGCCTTAAGAAAAAAAAATCGCTTCTGTAGCACCTATATTTGGTGGAAACATATTATTTTCGCGAAAATTATTTTTTTTTCTATAAGTCGGAAGAAAATTCCTTTAACTTATTTAAGAATTTCCCCGTTTTTTAAGGTTATTTGCACCGAAACCCGGAAAATAAAAATGTTGATAAAAGAGATATTCAAACATATTTGTAGGTATGTAAATATCAAATATTTGCACAAAAATATATTTTATTTAAATTTTGCTCTCAAAAATATTTTGCTTACTGTTTTTTTCTCCGTTCGCGAAACATTTTTAATCTCAATTCATTGATCGCAATAGTGGATGTGTGAAATTGGGGCATTGTCTTGATTGTGCACAAGCGTATAAAATTAAAAATGAAAATTCGAAAAATTCAACAAAAGTTTCGAAAATCTTTTTTAAATAAAATATACATATGTATTTGGAGAAATTCCTAAACAATTATTTTATATGTATTCAAACACATATTTTATTTGAGAAATTTAGTTTGCAAATATTATATGTTGTAACATATACGAGTTCCAAATATATTTTATTGTTTTGTGATTCTAACTAGGATACTCTCCCGGCTTCAAGACCATTTTGTTTCTATATTATTATAGAAACAAGTATTTTATACATGGCGGTGTATAAATATGTATTAAAAATTGGCAGCACACATACTGGATCATGATTTCTGAGCCGTGACACTCGTTATCAACAGTTCTGCTGCAATTGTATGGGAGATTGTTTTTTTATTTTAAATAAAAATGTTTTATTGTTTTAAATAAAATTTATTTGCTCAGAAATACATAATATTTAAAAATTTGTGTTCGAAATATATTTTCTTTCTATTCAAACATATCAAAAATGGCGATTTTGCCCCCTTACTTTACATGTATTTCGAGGGTTTTTTTATTCAGATATAAAACATAACTTTCTTCTTTTCCTAACAGATTTTTTTCCAAATGCGACTAGTGCTCAAAATGGAAAAATATGTAGTAGAATTCTTGCATTCCAAATATGATCACACACAAGACGCCACGAAAAATCCACCCCCCATTTTTTTCAACAAAATGGTCTTAAATATCAAATGAAATAAAAATTACTTTTTTTTTATTATTAAATTAGTTGATTACGACGCTGATAAAGACTTTGTTCATTGACCCTCAGTGTGTGTAGTCAGTCAGTCAGTCGTCTGTAGTGGTTGTTTTTTATATTTATTTAAATTAGTTTTCAGAATTCACACACACGTGAACAGAATTGCACTTATTTACATATCATTGTAATGTAAATATGTAAAATAGTTCGGATAGCTATCCTATTTTTCTAGGTAAAAGGCTGTTTGCTAGGGGAATGATAGAATTTTAATATACATATGTATATTGTTTGTGCGGAATTACTAAAGATTCGGATATCAATATTTCAGTAAATGTTAACCCTTTGCGGGGGTAATATTTGAAGAAGTAGGCCTGTATGGCTCATCTTCGTACTTAACCCACATACCAATCGGTTACTTATTTCGAGAGTTATCGTGCGCACGAGTCAGACAGACGGAGGGACGGATATTGCTCAATCGACCTACAACTTCGAGTCCAAACCCAACCAAACACACTAGCGGCGACGGTGGTTCAATTCTCTAGCGTCGAAACTACATGAAGGAGTCAGCGGATGATGAGCAATTGTCTCTCTTTGTATGTTGCAGGAAATTTTCTCGAATATGTTGCTGAAACATGTTTACAAACAACAATATTGTTCACGTCCTGTGATCACCGCTATTTTTATGGGTATTTTAAATTATAAGAAACAAATTTTCATTTTATTTTCGAACAGCCAGCATCCTAGAAAATTCAAAAAAATTTTTCTTTGCTAGGACGTTAACTATTCGAAAAAAAAATATTTTTGTAAAAAAAAATCTAGTATTTTAATTTTTTTTTTAAACAGAATGTAATTATCTTCAAAAAAATATTTGTTTTCCATTCTTTTCCCTACATCCCTAAATCTATAGATTAGGGCACTTATTCATAAACATTTAATGAAGGTTTGAAAAACGCCTCAAACCTTCTTTAACTTTTTATGAATAAGGCCCTAGTACGCCAAAATATATGTTGGGTTGTCTCCTCACTGTTCACTTCTATGGCTCAATTTGACTGCATTTGGAAATTTCTCCCACACTACCAATAAAACACAACACAGATTATATTACATTTTAGTTATACAAAATAAAGATTATTGGTATTTAATTCATTGTTTGTTGTAATAAAATGATTATCTTAAACTATTGATTCAAGGAACAGATAATTATAAAATATTTACAGACAACACTTCTTGTTGCTTCAAACACACGACAGAGAGTGAACGACCGTCAAAAAGAGATACAAACATGATCGAGCATAGAAAAGCGCTGTGTTGCCATTCAACATTCCACAGTTTTCTTATGCCCTATCGAGCCGTAACGTTCGACAGCATTGCCATATCACATAGGCAGTCTTACCATACACCATCACTCCGTAACGCATGTAAGTGTTACCATCCCACATATATTGTTCACATTTTGGCAGATTCACGAAAATGAATGCATTATAATTAAAGTCAAAATTTTAATATCATGGCGACAGTTTTTAATAAAATAAAAATTCAAAAAAAGTATCTTCCACAGCTCTTATGTGTGATCGGTCGAAAGTATCAACCCTGTAATCTGGTACAGATACTTCATATAGCTGCAGGTTACATGGGATTTAAAATGGGCAATATGGGTCCATTTTTCGATATAGCCGCCATATATAGCATCAGTCCGATTTGTCTTCCTAACCCCATAGATGCTGCAAATTTCAACTGATCGGGCTTTCAATTGGTACATATTTTAATATTTCACATGAACAACGACCACCTTATTTCCAGTTTTGATATATCTCTCATACAAAGGTCCCTCTAGAAATTTGGTGATATGAGTTTATTTGTACCTAGAAGAGGTTTAGGAGATGTAATAAAAAGGACCCTGCATAAATGCAAATTAACTTTCATGCTCGTGGGGTGAAATGTAATTTTATATAAAAATACATTCCAGCCACCTCACCCAGTTCACCGCTTCGGCAATCGTACAATATCATTCCACGGATTTGTATCGGTCATTTCTGTAGCAACGTACTTTTTTGGGCGACCTGCACTTTAAGCGTCATTTGGGCTGGTACGACCACGACGGAACTCAGTAAACCACTTTTGAACCATTGAAATTGATGGTGCCGAGTTCCCGTATTATTTATCCAGTATTCTTTGGTTTCGGTGATATTTTTTTACCTTAAAAATAATATCTAATGAGCGCGGGAAATTTACTTATTTCATCTTCTCCTCAAATCACGCGGTAGTCTGCTATCAGTGGCTGTCAAATACGGGAGTCGGCTGACCGATTATTCTCGGCAGGAGCAGCGTTGCGTTTGCAGGTAAAAGGCGGGATATTCAAAAGTCACAGACTTATTGACCCAACCTCCTGTGAGGAGCATAGGACCGATTTCATTTCTGCTGCAAGCAAAATTTCAGGTTACTAATTGCTTTCAAAGTCGATTTAACTCCATTGCGTGCTAGATTAGGCATTTGGCCCACTGTGCGACAGTAGCCGTAGGTCCATGTTGTCTGAAAATAGTATTTTTTGCCTTTACCTGTGCTTTTCGCGAGAAATGGTGATCATTGGACCCGTCTTTGTCATATTATTACTTTAGAACAGTGGTGCCCAAACACTTGTTAGAACAACGAATCGGTTTTTTCACATACACCGCCCGAGCGTCAACGAAAATAAAAACAGAGAGCGTAAAAAACAAAACAAAATTGTTCAGTTGCTTGTTAGTAGCCAGCGAAGAAGGTCTATGTCGCTTTGTTTAATAAAATAAGTACACTGAAAATATTTTACAACAACGAATGATTTTTTTTTATTGTATTTATTTTCAATTTAATATAAAATAATTTTGATTTTTTTACTTTTTGTTATTTTTTAGTTTATCAATATAGAAAATTATTTATATATATTTTTTTTGCCCAATAAATTATTGGCACAGAACACATGTACCTATCTTCTTGAAGAACATTTTTTTGTTACATATGCATTGTTTTTATGTTTATTTCTTTTTTTATTGCCTTCATTGCTACCCAGCGGCGTAAAGAAGGTCTCTGCAGGCCTTATATCATGCCTTGGTTTGGAGACACAAGGCCTGCCAGTCCCATTACGTACTCATTTATTTTTTACACAGCGTGTCATAGGCGACCAAGGCCTTCCACACTCACTTCCCTTATGAGGCCTTATAGAAGACAATTCCAGAATACTTTATAGAAGACCTATTATACAAGGTCTTATGGAAAGTGTAATACGGCAGGTCTTACATAAGCCCCGAACTAGAAGGCCTTATGGAAGATTTTAATTAAAAATACCTTATTTACCAAATCCAAATCTTTATTAATGAAATATACATGTTTTGTGGTGTAGTTAGAAAATAAAATAAATATAATAAAATTAATTTCCTCCTGTTCTTTATTGTTATCAAATTTGTTTTTAACTGAATGTTCTAAATGATCTGTGAGAATTCTTCCACAAAAACTTAATTTTGAGTTTATAAATCGTTCCTCAAAGGTTTTACTCGGTTTTCCAAATCTGAAATTAGATATGTACATCGTCATCAGAAACGAAAAAGGGCGTAACAAAAAGAAAAATTGAAATTAAGTTTTTGATGGATTTCGGTACACTGCATCAAAATACACATCCTGAAAAATTTTTAGCGACCTACTATCGAAAATAGCGAATTTATTAACAAAATTTTTATAGTTAGAAATTCCTATTTCACGCAATTTTCACAAAGATGTTATAAATCATGTTTGTAGGAATTTATATG
Organism: Eudasyphora cyanicolor; assembly: GCA_963930755.1. Lineage (NCBI taxonomy): Eukaryota > Metazoa > Arthropoda > Insecta > Diptera > Muscidae > Eudasyphora > Eudasyphora cyanicolor. Next base: position 88,736,239 of record OZ005736.1, on the reverse strand, counting down.
TGTTTTATTATGTTTAGGTGTTATACTGAAACCCCGTTTTTCTAACAAAAACATTTTGCACTTTACTTTGTTTTTTGCTTCTCCTATAAAATTTTCAAATATGATGATACGCCCTTTCTCGTTTCTGATGCCGATATGTAACATTTGTTTTATTTGCTTGTTTAGAAAAACTCACTTACCACACGAACCACAAAAAACATCACTGACTTCAACAAAATTCTTCTAAAGCCTAAAAACACAATACGGCTGCTTGACTCTTTTTGGAAACGCAATTGTTTTTTGCTTGCTGTCTTCTGTTTGGAATTGTTTTGCTCCCTCTTAGTTCTTTCGCTCTCGAGTGATTTTTAAAGTAACGAAATAAGTTGCCCAACAATTATTTTTTATTATTTGCAAAGACCTTATGAATTCCATTCCATATGAATGCCTTGTGTAAGGTCTTAACGCGCAAGGCGGACGAGAATGAATACACGATTTTTTGTAAGTCGAAAATAGGGATTACAGAAGGCGTTGTCAAGGAAGGCCAGCAAGTATGGGTATTGACTTTTTTATAAGGTCTTCTTGAAGGCCTCTTCCAAGTAGGCCTCCGTATTTACGCCGCTGGGTAAAATTGAACACACAAAAACATATGTAAATAGTAAAACAATATAACAACGTAAACAAACAAAACCAAGTGATTTTGTTCAGTGCAATTGTACCACTACAATCTCATTTTTGTGTAACCTAACTAACACATTCTCATTTCTCTTTGTGGGCACCACTGCTTTAGAAACTCCTAATTTCCTACGTTCACGCGTATCTCATGCAGCTTTTGTCATATTGCAGACATGACAACTTTTATATGGAACGGATTTGTATCACGTATGCCCTTTTATACATGAATGCAAACGCACGATTAGTTATAGTTGTATTGTGAGGCACACTTCAACGGTTTTCGTTTACTACATACCCTGTGGGAATTTTATCAACTGGTTTAATGGTCAGTCATAAAGAAATTATTCTACTAACTATAAATTGGTTGAAAAATTATCTACAACTCAACCAAATTGAACACAAAAACATTTTTGTTCCATCAAAGTGCAAAAACAAAACAAATGTAATTTCGTCATCCTCCATTCCACCAAAACAAGAAACAGTTAGAATTGCATTCCACACGCTGAAAAAAAATCGCTTCTGTAGTATATAGTCCCAAACATATTCGGCTTGAAACATGTATATGTTTAGGGTACACTCTAAACATATAATATTGGGTACACACAAAAAGTATATATTTGGGAAAATATTATTCTAAACAAATCTTTGTTTACATCCCAATAGGTTTTTATTTGGGACTATTATTTCCGAAACAAATAATTATTTCCACTTAAGAATTCAGAAAATTCGTTAGTTAGTTTTTTAGAAATTTTTAATGTTCGTAAAAATATAAATAAGTCATGGATCAAAATAAAATACTTGGAGGATTGACAAAAAATTATGACTTGCAATACTAACTAAAAAATTTGAAATGATTGATTTAAACACAAGTAAATGCTGCATATGGTATTGTAACTGGGAGGTACAATTCGAAACTAAGAAACAATTTAAACTGATATTCTAAAAAGTCAGCAAAAGTTTAGAAATCTTTTTTAAACAAAATATATTTGGATAAATTCCTAAACAATAAGTTTATTTGTATTTAAACACATATTTTATTTGAAAAATTTAGTTTGCAAATATATTTTGTTGTAATATATTAATATATGCGTTCCAAATATATTTCATTGATTTTCAAATACAATGTATTTTCTCAGAAATATATAATATGTATTTAAAAAATTGCGTTACAAATATGTTTCCTTCCGATTCAAACATATCAAAAAAGTATATTTTGCCCCGTGCATAAATAACAAAAACTTGTTTGAGCGACATAAAGAACGAAAAGAGTAATTCGCTATCAAAGTTCAACGGATAAATACATGCGGTTATCAGGGAAATTGACCTTATATGTAATTGACTTTAACATCGATGGCACCATGGAAAGAAGCGGCTTAAGGACTTTGGAAACGTTTTCGAATGTATAATGGACGCTTTGCGATAGTTTCAATAGATCCAGATAAGGAATTTCGAAAAGCCTTGCATGTTATTAAAAAATATGCTTTCACAATGAGTGCATTAACAAAATCTGTATTAAAAATTTTAATGTTTATGGGTTTACTTTACTAATACCCTTCATTTCCTTATTTTTTATGTTCCCTAAGAAATAGTATTGGAATAAAAAAAATTAAAATGATCTCAATAAAATTTGTAAAATTATTTTAATGAAATTGGATGTAATCTAACTTCGTTTCATCTAATAAAAAATTGTATTTTTCTGGTCTAACTACAAGTTTAGTCAAATTAAGTTAGTAAATAGTTGCTTTAATATATACCCATTTTGAATAATTTTTTAATCTCAATATAAATCAGTCAAAAGTAATTAGTTTTTAACTAGTTGAAAAGTCATGCAGAGATGGATAATTGTCCACTGCCGAGCGCATGCCCATGTTAAAATAGTCAGTTGGACTTATGGAAAATAATCGATAAATGACTATTTGTGTTTATTAAAAAACTAGTTTTAAGTTACTTTTAAGCCGATTCATTTCCCTGCAGGGTACGTTGAACGTGACAATACTGTCATTTTCTCTTGTGAAAAAGAGTGAGAGAGCGATTTCATTTGCAAACTATTGTAATTTGAGTTACATGTGTAGGCGATCCATTTCAATTGGCTCTATCTTTTTTGTGTGAGTTTTTTTTTTTGCAAACATGACAAGCAAACAAATATTTAATCGGTCTCAAACCACTCATTTGACAATTGCCAGTCATCAACCATTTTTCTAATTAATCAATTTTAATTTCATATCATTACACAATTCAACGAGACGACAGACAACACAACACAGTTGGCAAAATGCAAAAAAGAAAAACAAAGCGAAAACATAAGAGCAAAACCATAACAAAATCGGTTTGCAACCCGAATGTCTACCCAAACTAAAAATTCTATTCAATTTCGATTCTATTTGACATGCATTTTAAACCAAAAGCTACAAAAAAAACGAAAACAAAAAAGCGAGTGAATTAGTACAAATTACGCCACAATGTCTATGAACTACAAAAGCGAACGAAACAAAATAACAAATATTTGTTGCCGTTTTGAAATCTATACAACGACGTCGAGCAGTGAGAAAACGTGACAAAGGCAACAAAACAAATCGCCCAACATCAGTGTAGTCAACAATTGAATCAAATTCTAATTGTTCTGTTGTGTGTTGAATAAAGTTACAGGAAGAACGGGCGATTTGATAGCTGCAAATTTTTATATGTACATATGTACATATGTATATTTGTTTTGTCAATAGGAAACGGAGACATTTCGTATTTAAAATTTAGATTTTTTCCGTTTGACTTCAAAGGGAATACAGAAATAATTTTGCAGATAACGCAACTGCTCATAACAATAGATGCACCCAATCGGTATTAAAGTGATGCAATATCTTGGACTACTCTTTTGTATTCAAATGTATTCAAAACGTTCCACCTTAACGTTACAATGTGGCAATGCAATTTAAAAGAAAAATGTGTTTTGCGCGATTTTGGATCATAATAACAGATACAATTGTACATTTACCGCTGTTTTTATTTTTTTATTTAATTTTATCTATTATTATGGTAAAAAAAATTTGGTAGAAAACTCACGCAAGTATGATCATAGTCCTGATTCACACGAGGAAAGTTTTTCCAAGCAAGTGTCAATGTTTTGTTGGAGAGAGAGGCAGGCGGAAAGAGCTCCCTGCCTCTCTCCACAACAGTCCGAACCACTGGCTTAAGTGTATGTCAATGGACATGAGACGTTCATACGTCTCCTCTATTCAACCTAACCTTGACACTCCAATCCACTTTGTTTAGATAAAAATTGACTCGTGTGAATCAGCACATATCAAAACACATCCACTTATTTGCTGTAAACGTATTGCCACATTGAACTAATAAAAGGGGAAAAATGTTGCGTAGATTTCCGGATTAACCCCCCATTTCACAACTTCCGGTTAGAGCTAACTCACGGTTAAAAATATAAAATATAAATAAAGGGTCCGCCAAATAACTTTTTTTTTTGAAAATGCTATAAATGCTACTGAATATTTTCTCAAATTTCTTTTTTTATTTGAAAGTACAATCCTTCCGGTTAATAATGGAAAATAATTTCATTCAAATGGCTGCCTCGGCTGGCCATGCAGTAGCCTACACGATCGGTCCAATTTTTAAGCACATTATCGATTGTGTGCAGCTGTATTTCACCAATGGCTTCGCGAATATTGTCCTTTAAAGCGTCAATTGTCTCTGGCTTTTCGGCGTAACACTTATCTTTGAGGGCACCCCACAAATAATAGTCCAACGGTGTCAAATCACAGCCAAACGACATCAGCTCTGCGGCTGATAATGCGATCTTCAAAAACAGGGCGCAAAACATCGAGTGTAACTTCGGTTGTGTGGCACGTAGCGCCGTCCTGTTGAAACCAAATATTGCCAATATCCTCCTCTTAAATTTTTGTGAATAAAAATTCTTTCAACATGGCCCGATAACGATCGCCATTGACTGTAACTGCCACTCCTTGCTCATTTTCGAAGAAAAATGGCCCAATTATGCCTCTGGACCAAAATCCGCACCAAACAGTGACTCGTTTTGGGTTATCGGCTTTTCAATGTATGCGTGCGGGTTTTCTGTGCCCCAAATGCGACAATTTTGCTTGTTTACATACCCGCCAAGATCAAAATGAGCTTCATCTGAAAAGATGCTTTTTTTTTTGGCAAAATCGGCATCTTCTTCTTCGGCATATTTCCCAGCGTTGTTCAAGCGTATACACAACCATATTCGTTCAGCGGAAGGATACAACTAATTATCTGTCAAATCAGACAAGAGCTAGAGTGTTACCATCCACGAAATAAGCATTAGTTGAAAAAAACGTTAGATTGCGGACCCTTTATTTCATACAATTTGACAGTTATAACTGTAGGTGAGCTATACTGTTAGGATTGGGCACTATAGTTCTTTTAAGTGATCGCTCTTTTTAGTTCAGGTCAATTAAGTGAACTAGTTCGTTCATTTAGTTCAACAGCTCACTTTATCACACCAACTCTTTAGCTCACCGGCTCTTTAGCTCACCAGATCTTTAGCTCACCCGCTCTTTAGCTTATCAGCTCACTTTACTTGAACAGTTCATTTCGTTCAGTAGATCTCCAGTTCAAATCAGCCGCTATTAAAGGAATCTGATTGGAATATGAATGGAATGAGTTGAAAATACCTATACAAAGGCGTTTGTATAGGTAGAATCATACATTCATGATGACATAAACTCTCTGTTACACAGATGTTCCGTCGTGACTTTGTTTACATTTGCGTGAGTTACGAACGAATAAAAATGATTTTCAAACGCGAAAAATATAGTTTTCTGGAGTATTTTTTTGAACTGGTTAAAGAAAAAACATAGTGAACTACTGAGCTGAAATGAACGAGTTGTGTGAACTAATTCGTTCAGTTCAGTATAGTGACCCGTTCAATTGAACTAGTTCGTTCACGAACTACACAACTCTAATAACTGTAGGATAACAGGATATTGTGGAATTGGCCGTAGGTGTGTTTATTAATATCAACAGTTGTTTTTTTAACTTCTGCTCATTCTCTCATACTTATAGTTTGTTATATTTTCAATCTCGCTGTCATTATAAGCTGTTAACTTTTTGTACAAAAGGGTCCCTTTGTGTGGAAGGTAACAAAAGGAGTAAGGCCACTTCGTCCATTTTTCATAAGGTGATAGCAACAATTAAACTATTAATATGCGTGGGATTACAACAAATTTGAATACGTAGTATATAAGTATTAGATAATCAATATTTCATTTAATGTTAACCCTTTGTGTGGGAGGTACTACACGGAGTGAACCAATATGACCCATCTTCGAACTTAGCCTGAGATAGAAAATATTGTTATGACATAACAAATTTGAAATCAATGCGTTAATCCTTTCGAGCGCATCTGCCAGAAGAAAATAAAAAAATCGGTCGAACACACGGACCAAATCATCGGTCACACTGTTTACTGCATGGACCGCCCAAGGGAAGGAGCAACTCAATCTGATAGTCGATGGCACAAGAATTCCGACCACCAACTACCCTAAGGTTCTTGGTGTCGCTTTTGATAGCCTCTTCAGGTCTAACGCGCATGCCACAGCTATCTGCAATAAAATGAGAAGTAGAAACAAGCTGTCAAGTCGCTAGCCGGCAGCGCTTGGGAAACAAATAAAGAAACCTTGTTGACCTCTTACAAAGCCATAGGTCGGTCTGTGGTAAACTGTGCAGCACCAGTGTGGTCACCGAATGTGAGCTAGACGCAGTGGAAGAATATCTAGACCTGCCAAAATGCCAAAAATCTAGACCTGCCAACTGAGACAGGGTGCCTCCTAATGTCTTCTGTGGACCACCTCATGAAGAAACGAAGAACATAACCGTGCAACGACACCATTTTTTTTGCTATCGAAGCAGTATCTGCTTGGTTGCTACCATCGCAGCACCATCTTGTGGATAGGCTCCCACCTCCCAGACAGATCAGGAAACCCCTTCATGATCTAGAACGCGAGGTCTGGCTGATATACACTCTACAGTCTCCGAAGCCGTGAATAATTACCGAGTCAATGTTGTGCTAGGAGATCACCCTCCAGCATTGACCTCTGAGGAAGAGGAATTACCGCGACAGACTAGAGAACTTTTGGCCCAATTAAGATCAGGTTGATGTAGCCGCCTCAATTCATACTGGGCAAGGATTGATGACACCACGTCGAACACAAGTCCCGTTTGTAACCAGCGAACACACGACACAATCCACCTTTTAAACTGCCCTGCCAAACCTACTCAACTTTTTCCCAGGTCTCTTTTGACCCAACCAGTGGAAGAAGCAATCTTCCTTGGCCTGGAAACAAATGCAGCAGCTCCCACTACACAAGGCATATAAAAAACAACATTTAATGGATAACAAACACATATCGTCACCTGAAATCCAAAAAAACGTAACCCACATGTTCGTGATTTTTCAGGAGAAGCAAAAAACAAAGTAAAGTAATTTTAAGCTTTGGCCAAATTTAGGGATTTCAGACTATTAAGGCGAAATCAAATAAATCTAGCGCAATTAGTTGTGGCGTACATTCTGAATTAAATAAAATAAAATTTTATGAATCTTTCCGCGTTTTTAAGGAATTTGTTTGCTGTTTGCATTTTGAGTATCACTCATAAAATGGTCAATTTTTGATATTGAACTCCAAAATTTTGTAGGAATGTGTAGTTTAGCCTAATAGACTATAATCGATCATAAAATTAATTTTGATTTTTTTGATGTTACGTGATTTTGGATTTCAGATGACGATATGTATACTGTTACAACAACAAATCGGAAAAATATTTTTATTTTCGAAGTTAAAACTATAATGTTTGACATTTTGTAAAACAACATATTTTAATTTTTGTTTTATTTGCTCAAAAGAAAGCTTAGTTCACTTCTTTTAAGATCTTTGTTGTCTATTAGTGATTTGGACCCGTTTCTATATCTGAACAAGTGCGGGTGGAGGGGAGTATGTTTATTCCTCGCAAGCACAAGTGGAGATAATGTCTCTTGGTAGAGGAGTGGACTGTATAGGATGATTGACGTTAATATTGCTGATGAGTTATTTCTTCGTACAAAATTAACTCGACAACAATATCAACCCAGAACGAGAAGAGAAGAATGCACAAAGTGATTAATAAAAGAGGTTTAGATTTCAAACGTTATAAATGCATTTTATTTAAGTTAGAGAAGAGAAGAGTAGATGCTCACCTTTGCCCGGTCCAGAGTGAAGTGGACGAGCAAACAAATTATTACTTGACAAGAAACTTATTTAACGAAAGTAAATAGAATCCAATTCCTTAATCTATTACAATAATTCAAGATCTTAATCTAATACAATTTTTAGCTATGGTATCTATACACTTAGAAACTAGAAATTCATTTAATTAATTCTTAATTATTAATAATATAAAATACAAAATGATTATAGAATTCAGTAATAATAATTGGACAATTCACATTTGTCCAATATCAAAATACAAATTTAAATAATCCTAAATTTATGTAATTTCCTTTAATAGCTTTGCGGTCTATTAATGGATGGGATAAACTTTAACAAAAAATTTATTTTCAACCATATATGTATGTTAGCATAACTGGATTTATCGCAATTGTTTCAGGAATGCTTTAAAGAATCCTAAATTAAGTAGCCCATTAGCGGTTTCAAAGATATCATACAAGACCACAAAAGCTCTTAAAGAAAATGCCTTAGCTTCTTTTGAGCCAAAAAAATACAAAAATCAAAACCCAATATTGTTTTTTACAAAAATGTCCAAACATGTTTTAATTTCGCAAAAAAATCCGGAAAAAATAATTTTCCTATTTCGTCGGCTTAATGCTATTTTGGTCCATACGTCATTTTTGTGTTTTTTGAGTTAGGAGTTCATAATATGTATTTCAAGCATGTTCTTTCAGAATCTGCAATAATTTCTTCCCTATCTAGTTTTCGAGATATTGGTAGGGTAAATCTATTTAACTTTGATTTACGGGAAATGGTTTTCCATTTTTCTATCGCCCTATATTTTTTACTCACTATTTTAGGTTCATTCGATCACAATATGTAAATTACTCTCCTTCCATACCGACCCTCTTTGTGGTCCATGTAATACAAATACGAAAAAATATTAAAACAAAAGTGAATGTGGACCAAAATGCCATGTACAAAAATTGTTATAACTTGCTTATTTTTGAATGTAATGGCATAGAAATGCATGAGAATCATACAAACACTGTTGTGAACCCTATTTAATAAAAAGTGTGTAACTCTTCAGTCCCGTTTTTACTCAAACAATAAATTGCGTTTTTCTCCGATCATACAAAATCGCGTATGGAACAAAATAGGATTAAGCCGACGATATGTTGTATTTTCTTAAGAAGTTTAAAAAAAAGCTATCTAAATCACTTTGGACAAAATTTTACAAAATACAACAGGTAATTCGTTTTTATTGCATTATTTTTCTGTTAAAATTTCAATGAGCGGATTTCGTTACAGCCTAATGTACAACATACACAGCGGTATTTCCGGAATTTGGCAATTTGCCATATTCTTCCATTTGGCGGTCGAGGTCGAAGAAAATTGGCTTCTTTTTTCTTTTAAATGATAATAGGTTTCTTTATTGGCGTTTTTTTCCTAGCATCTTAAAAGACTGTTAAAACTCCATAAAATATACGCTTACTGTTTATGTCGGATTATAATTGTTTAAATTATTTTATATTGTGAAAACCTCGCAGTCAACATACACTAGCAACAATGGAGTCACTCGTGACACTCAGCTAGTACTCCATTGAATAATACTGGCCAATTAACTGACTGACTGATATTTTCTATTCCTTCGCGTCGCATTGGTATTTTTCTCTAGTAATTTGCAGTTGATGGCGGGCACAGAGTTGTTTACAAACTTTTTGCCACTGTATATATGCGTGTCTGATTGCTTTACTCAGGCATGGATTTCCGTTGAATCATACGAAAATAATAAAGCCCCTTTGAACCCTTCCACCCCCCTTCCACAGAGCCGCCGCACTTATTAGGATAGAACCATGATACAGTATGAAAGGTAGTGGTGTACAGCAATCAGCTGATTCGGTTTCTTCATCCTATACATTTTGTAACATTAAAATATGTTTAGTACACGCTGAAGAAAAAATCGCTTCCTTAGTATATTGTCCCAAACATATTATGCTAGAAATATATAAATATTCAGGGTACACTCGAAATATATTATATTTTACACACACAAAGATTGTATATTTGGGAAGATGATGTTCTAAACAAATGGACCTTTTACACAGTGCGACAAAATAAACTGGAGTTGGGAAGCAAATGACGCGATACTATTTTTCCTGTTGGTCTTATCGAGTAACACAAGAATCTTTTTTTTTTGAATTCCGCGGACACCCCCAAAATCCGGATTTTCGGGTAAAAACTCGATTCTCTCGCCTTTTTTCACTTGAACGCCTATCTTATCTTGTTAGTTATTAACCAATTTGCAATCTCCAAACTAATTTGGAAAGATAAATCTTAGACCTTTCGAACGATATATACTTGTTTTTTTAAAGCTGTAGGAATATATATTTATTTGTCCTACCAACAATTTTTTTCATTTTTTTCGGCATTTTCTAGTTTAGGCAATGTTTTTACCAATTATTTTGTGAGATAACCGCACGATTAATTGATCTACATATATAGTAAATTTTATATGGAAAAAAAGCTACCAGTCTCTTAAAAATCCGTTTGCAATTGACTGAGTTATTAACCTTTCATTGAAACTAAACGTGTTCATAAATAGTAGTTTTTGCCAAAAATGTTTGCTTGAGTGTTATCTTTTTATACCCTCACTTTAGTGATACGAGGGTATATATCATTTGCTACGGGCCAAAAGTGTAACACATCGAATGAGTGATCTAAGACCCTAAGTATGTTCGGCGGATATTCGTTTTGGATAATTTTAAGTCGAATGAGAAATGCCCGTCCGTCTGTCTGCTGGCTGGTGCGCACGATAACTCTCGAAAGGAGTAACCGATTGACTTCAAATTTAGTATACGGTAATATTTTTTTCTATCTCCGGCTAAGTTCGAAGATGGGCCATATTGGTCCACTCCTTCTGGTACCTCCCATCCAAGGGGTTAACATTTAGTGAAATATTGATTCTTTAATAATATCTACACTACTTATTAGAATCTTCTGAAATTCCACATATTGTATTAGTTTATTAGTCGCTATCACCTCTAGAAAAATGGGCGAAGTTGCCACACCCCTTTTGGTACCTCCCACACAAATGGACCATTTTGCATCAAAATTGAACTGCTTATAACTTTAAACAAATCATACCAGAATTGAAAAGCTCGTAACGTTAATATACCAGTGCACGTAAACTCTTATAGTTCGGTGCAGTGTAATGTGCACCGAAAAATAGGTGTATTTGTTAAACCCCCTCTGGTACCTCCCACACAAATTGACAGATTAATTAGTGTATTGTTATATATTACATTACTCACAAAGTGAGGGTGTACCTTAGTCGGTTTACCCGACTGAAACTTTCTTACGTGTTAATTCGTCATCATCATCAAAACTACTATTTATGTACACATTTAGTTCTAATGAAACTTTAATAACTCCGTCATCATCATCAAAACTACTATTTATGTACACATTTAGTTCTAATGAAACTTTAATAACGGATTTTTAAGGGACTGCTTTCAGTTTTTTCCTTATAAAATTTACTATATATGTAAATCAATTAATCGTGCGGTTATCTCACAAAATAATTGGTAAAAACATTGCCTAAACTAGAAAATGACGAAAAAATTAAAAACAAATGTGTTCGTATGACTAATAAACATATATTCCTACAGCTATTAAAATAAGAAAACAGCAAAAATATTAACAAATATCTTTAAGTATGAAATGTTTATGTTTAGCAAGTTGTGACTTAGAATAATATAAATTAAAAATATGTGCTTTAAAACAAAAGTTATTGCTATTTATGTCATTTTAAGTTGTAAGGTATCGGATCCGTCAATAGGAGCGCTACAAACGTTTTTTTAAATAAAACAAAAACGGTTTTGGATATCAATGAAATTCTTTATTCCTGTGAAAGTACGTTCGATGCCATTATGTATGGAACTCGATTACTTTTGCATGGCCACCACGGGCAAGCTGTCCAGACGCTGAACCCAATTTTCGACGGTTTTCAAGCGTAAATCGGCCGATACTGCTGCAATTTCACGTTCGATATTCGTACGAAGTTCATCAATCGTCGCTGGCTTGTTGGCATAGACCATAGACTTGACGTAGCCCCACAGGAAATAGTCTGACGGCGTCAAATCGCACGACCGAGGCGGCCAATAGACTGGACCATTTCGTGAGATAACACGTTCTCCAAACTTGGTTTCCAATAAATTGATTGTGGCATACGCTGTGTGGCTTGTGGCGCCGTCCTGTTGGAACCACATGTCCTCCAAGTCCATATCATCCAATTGGGGCCAAAAATATTCGGTTATCATTGGACGGTAGCGATTCCCATTCACAGTAACGTGCCGGTCTTGATCATCACGGAAGAAGTACGACCCAATGACGCCGCCGGCCCATAAACCGCACCAAACCGTAATTTTTTCGGGATGCAATGATGACTCATGGAGTACGTGTGGATTGCTGTCTGACCAATAACGCATATTTTGTTTATTGACGAAGCCATTCAGCCAGAAATGAGCCTCATCGCTGAAGATGATTTTTCGCGCTCTTAACGTTGAGGCCACTGACTCCGAATTTCGGTAGTAAATTTTAATAATTTCGACTCGTTGTTGGCTCGTATATCTTTCCATCATGAAATGGTAAACCTTACTGAAGAGAAATGTCAAAAGAGCGGCAAAAAATATGGCGTCGTTTGCTGTCCCTGTCGGTCTACTTTTGTAGCGTCCCTGTTGACAAACCCTTTATAACCAGAGTTCACAAAAAAAAAACAGTACGTTATAGGAACGGTTCCTTCAGAGAACACTAACGTTATTTATTTTTTTAGTGTTACTGTTCGCGAACGGTACCACTATGATAACGTACCGTTCTTAGAACACGACGAACGGTATCACTACGATAACGTACGGATCATAGAACAGTATCACTACGTCGTAGTGGTACGGTTCATAGAACAGTATCACTACGTCGTAGTGGTACGGTTCATAGAACAGTATCACTACGTCGTAGTGATACGACGTTGTGATACTGTCTCAGATGGTCCATCCGTTGAGTCAAATTTTCGATGACTCGTTCGAGCATTTCGACTGGTAACTGGCGAATGACACGCGTGATGTTTTGCTCCAATGCCTGAATCGAAGCGGGTTTGTCCGCATAAACTTTAGACTTTACATATCCCCACAGGAAAAAGTCTAACGGTGTGATATCACACGATCTTGGTGGCCAATCGACCGGCCCAAAAGGTGAAATTATCTGCTCACCGAAGAGTTCTCTCAATAAATGCATTGATTGATGCGATGTGTGGGATGTGGCGCCGTCTTGTTGGAACCAAATGTCGCCGAGATCACGAGCTTCAATTTCAGGCATCAAATAGTCGGTTATCATGGCACGATAACGGTCGCCATTGACGGTTACGTTAATTTTTTAAGAAATATGGACCGATGATTCCGGTACGTCGGATCGGGAATCGGTCAATGGCAAAAGGATAGCTCTTAACGAGAGCTAAAATATTGCTCATGGGTCTCAAGGTCGTGTGTCGACTGGAAAGTTTTTTTTTTTGATTTAATACTTAACAAACATAACATGACAGCATGACACGACTCACACGTGATCTGTCAAAAAAGGCTATTGAAAAAGTATCCCTACTTAGATCACCCATTAGTTAAAAATTGGACTGATCGAACTCATAGCCGCGGCGGACATATGTCGGAAATCATATTTATAATAAAAAATTTAATTCCAACAATATTTCTGACTTGTATTATCATATTAAGTCCTCAAGCTCTTAAAAAACAAACGATATTACAAGCAGCATTTGTTGGCCAGTATCTGCAAAATATTATACTTTTGATCCAATCTTTGTAATATTGCTTCGAACTATGCATGTAAATGTATAACTTTAGCTCTACCGGTGAATAGTTCTGGATTCTATAGTTTCAAGCTGGCAAGTCGGGTGTGCTCTTCTTATGGGGGCTATAACAATAAGATAACCAAAGATTACCATTGTGGTTGATAGATCTAGCCAAAATTAAACACAAATATCTTAATTTCATTCTAATTGGCAAACATGTTAAAGAAAAATGCCGTCAAAAAAATAGAGATAGATATTTGAAATGAGGGCTATATCAAAACATGAACCTTTACGACCGTTGTTCGTGTGAATGGTTATGGGTATAAAGCACATACGGTTCTTAGAACACGACGAACGGTACCACTACGTACGGTTCATGGAACAGTCGAGCCTACTGAAAATGAGGCTTATCGGTCAATTTTTACTAGGTACGATTTAATGTAATACAAAGTACACATATTTAAATTTCAGCATGATCGGTAAAAAATGCGACCTCTAGAGCGTAAATATATCATTTCGAAAGGAACTTTCGTATGGGGGCTATATCAAAGTATGGACCGATATGACCCATTATAAATAAATAAGGATCGTCCTTGGGTTAAGAAATGCATATGTACCAATTTCCATTAAGATTGCTTTATATAGGGTTTTCCAATAAGAGTGATATGATTTCTTCTAAAAAACACACTTATTGTTAAGGAAATTCAAAAGTTTTTTATTTAATGTGAAGTACAATCGATACAATTATGTTCTAAATATAAAGTCATTCAAATGGCCTCCACGACTTCTTCTGCAGGAACGAATTCGATGAACCCAATTTTCGAGCACTTTTTCCACCAAATGAAGTTGTATGTCATGAATGGCACGTTCAATATTGACTTGTAAAGCTTGAAGAGAGTCTGGTTTATTTCGAAAGACCAATGACTTCAAATAACCCCACAAGAAATAGTCTAATGGTGTTAAATCACAACTTCTTGGTGGCCATTCAATATCACAATTTCTTGAAATAATCGAATCTCCAAACTTTTCTCGCAACAATTCAATTGTTTAATTTGCTGTGTGGAACGTAGCCACAATCGGTCAATGGCAAAAAGATAGCTCTTAACGAGAGCTAAAATATTTTTCATGGGTGTCAAGGTCGTAGGTCGAATGGAAAGTGTTTTTTTTTTTTGGATTTAAAAAAATGGGCTTAGCGCACGAAAAGTTGCAATTGGAGAACGATTATTTTCATAATAAAACTGAATAATTTGTAAACATATTTCTTGCGTATATCTCTCCATGATGAAATTGTAAACACTACTGAATAAAATGAATAACAAATGACAGATCATGAAATATTACAAATAGCCGAAACGTCAATTCATATGATCCCTATTGGAAAACCCGTTATTTGGACCCGTGGTGTCAAATATAAAAAAGAACAGAACGCTAAACGTACTGATACTGTTAGTGTTCTGTTCAAAAGAATACTATCACTACGAAGTTGTGATACTGTTCTATGAACCGTACATTATCGTAGTGGTACCGTTCGTCGTGTTCTAAGAACCGTGCGTTATCGTAGAGGTAGCGTTCGCGAACAGTAACACAAAAAAATACATAATGTTAGTATTCTCTGAAGGAACCGTTCGCATAACGCACTGTGTTTTTCTGAATACTGCTTTTAAAAAATTTGTATGTCCAAGATGGCCGTGTTATGTCAAGTCTCTGTATGGAATAGGAGAACCAAATTTAAAATGTAGCTGCCACAATACATCTTCTAAAAACGTGTCAAGTTTCATTGAAATCGGTTGAATAATTAATGTCCACTTTTTTCGATATTCCCCCACTGTGCCTTGGTGGAAATGTGATTATTGCATCAATCAGCTGTTTTTTGACAGTAAGCATGTTTTTATTCTTGGACATGTGCTACTACCTTTTTTATTGTGTCATGCTTAGAGCCACCAGACACCCCCTCTATTTCTCTCTAGCGCAAATACTTCTCTTGATCATCAGCAATCCTATCCTCTCTTTGTTGTGTTAACACTTAAAACGCAATTTTTTCTGTGTGGCTTCTGCTTTCGCAAAAACGCAGAATGAAGTAAATAAGACGGACGCACGGATGGATGGCCAGACGGTTCGGGATGGGTGAACTGGCAGAGAAGATCTACCAACAACTCTTTGGACATGTTTTCAGTGATAACAACATCGTCAAAGCTATTGCCCTCTTTTGCTTGTTTTCGTGTTGTTTATTTCTTCATTCTATTGTTATTTTTCTTTCGATTTCGTCATTTTCTTGAAATTTGTTTTGTTTTGATATTTGTTATGGTATTTTTTTCGTCGGGCGGTTAGAGGCAAATACGAATTTATTGAAAAACACTTCAATTAGTCTAAGTTTAGTGATAAAACCCAATAGATACGCATTAATTTGAAAGAAAAAGAAAAATCCGCACTAAAAATTAGCATAATTAGTGAAATTGATTAAATTTACAGTGAAATTTAGTCTGTTTTCTCTTGAAAAAGATCAAATTACCAACATTTAAGAATTCTAAAAGTATGTTTTTAATTTTAATTTCATAAAATTGCGTTTAAATTTATTTGATTTGTGCGAAAATAAAAGTTTTCTGCCATATCTACAAATGTATGTCTATATGTATGTATGTACATATCTACGAGTATATATATATATATATTTTGTGTGGCTTTGAACATTTTCAAATAATTGCGCGGGACATGAGTGTATTTATATTTAAGTTGACTAGTATATATTGCATTCTCCATAACAAAGAGCTGTCATTCATTATCACAATGGGACGTATTTGGATACATTTTGGTGACATGAAATTAAAAGATGCGTAAATCCTTACCATAAGCAACAGCAACATTTTAAGCACATTTTTATGAATATTATACCTTCACTTTAGTGGACGCCAGTTCCTATGTATATGTATGTATGTATAACCTTGGCTACGAAAAAAGTATTAAGCTATGACACACGATTGTCAGATCGGACAATATTGTCAGGAAAATGGCGCAAAAATGCAACCCTGTGAACTTACAACCGTGTGAACATAAAATTTTTGTCATGCAACGTTGTCAGAAAAGTCATTGCCGGACATTAATATTGGTTGCCATCTGAGAATCGTGTAAAAACACAACGTTGCCATTGTGAAATAATTTGCAGACACTTTTGATTGTCAGATGTGCGAAGAGAAACATTTTATTGGCAACACAGCCTATAAAATATTTTTATTGGCGTCTGAAGTGTCAATTCACCTTTGCCTAACAATCTGTCATTATCCCCTCACCTTAGAGAGGAGGGTATATATCATTTGCTACGAGCCAAAAGTGTAACAAATCGAAGGAGTGACCTAAGACCCTAAGTTTGTTCGGCGGATATCCGTTTTGCGTCATTTTAAGTCGAATGAGCAATGTCCATCCGTTTGTCTGTCTGTCTGTCTGCTGGCTGGTGCGCACGATAACTCTCGAAAGGAGTAACCGATTGACTTCAAATTTGGTATGTGGTAATACTTTCTTCTATCTCCGGCTAAGTTCGAAGATGGGCCATATTGGTCCACTCCTTCTAATACCTCCCCCACAAATGCTAACATTTAGTGAAATATTGATTATTTAATAACTTCTATACTACTTACTTGAATCGCCTGAAATTCTACACATAGTATTAGTTTTTTGGTCACTATTACCTCGAGAAAAATGGGCGAAGTTGCTACGCCCCTTCAGGTACCTCCCACACAAATGGACAATTTTAAACCCAAAGTAAATAGCTTATAACTTTATTACCAGTATATACAAAGACTTCCAATTTTGTACAGTGTAATGGTTTAATAGTACCTACAATACAGTGAAAAATGGGCATTATTGCCACGCTCCTTTTGGTACCTCCCACACAAATGGACCATTTCGTACCAAAAGTTACCAACTTTTAACTTTAATACCAGTATATTCTTTAAAGTTTTTAAATGCAATATAAATTGATAATAATTTAATAAAAACAAAAAAATAAATAAATTTACTAATATTTTTTTTTGGGACTCAAGGTCAGGGGATTCATTAGTCGGTTTACCCGACTGAACTTTCTTACTTGTTTTCCGTACATTTGCTGCACTTTAACAGGGTTGATAACGTTGTCCGATCTGACAATCGTGTGTACATAGCTTAACCCATCAAAGGAGTGACGTAAGACCCTAAGTATGTATGTATGTTCGGCGGAAATCCGTTTTATGAAATTTTTAATTATTTTAGCATTTTCCGCCCGTTTGTTTGTCTGTCTGGAGTGCACGATAACTCTCAAAAGACTTCAAATTTGGTATGTGATAATATGGGGAGAGTATGATATCCGAGGCCCCTCAAACTGACCACTTATTTAGATAGACCACCTAAAATATGAAGAAAGAGTTATATGAATTTGTCTAATAACTCGCTTAGTTATTGATTTATCGGACAGTAAGTTGAAAAAAATCGATTTTTTTGCTCCAAAGGACTCAAAATCGAAAGTTACAAGTAGAACTTTTTAATTGTCGATAACTTCGATTCCGAAAACACTTTGGTCCGCGTAGCTTTGCTTTGACACAACCCAGACGAGAAAAACATTAACACACTTTGGTGTACTTTGGTCCGCTTAGCCGGCTTTGGACATACCATAGAGAAGAACATTTTTAATCCCAGCCGAAGGGTCGCAATCCGAAGACACTTGGGCCGCGTAGCCATCTTTGGACATACCACAGAGGAGAAAATATTTAACCCCGGCCGAAGGCCGTCCATTTAGGGTTACTTTTGTCGACTTAAATGGCTTTGGACATTTCGATAATTCGAAAGTTATCGCAATTTTTTTAAGTAATAACAAGTAAGAACTAAGATTAAATTTCAATAACTAAGGTAGTTATCGATTTTTATTTTCGATAACTAAGATAGTTATCGGTAAATTGTGTATAATTTGTTTTCTTTATTTCTCATTTTGATGTTATTTTACAAAAAAAACATTCTTTCCGATTTTTTCATACTTTAACTTCCGATAACTCGATAAGTGAGCGAGTTTCAACATACTCATGTTTTTATACCCCACTATTGTGATCGAGGGTATATATCAGTTTCTGCGGTAAAAAGTGTAACACATTCAAGGAGTGACCTAAGAGACCCCAAGAAAATTTCCTTAAATCCGTTTTAGACCATTTTAAGTCCTTTGAGCAACGTCAATTCACCCGTCTGTCTGTCTGGCTGATGCGTACGATAACTTTCGCTAGGACTTACCGATTGACTTTGAATTTGGCATGTGTTAATATTTTTTTTTCTATCTCAGCCTAAGATCAAAGCTGTACCATGTTGTCCACTCCTTCGAGTAGCTCCCCACGAAGGATCAACATTTAGTGAAAAATTGATTATATCATAACTTGTGTACTACTACACAGAATCTTCCACAATTTCGGATATAGTATTAGTTTCTTGGTCGCTATCACCTTGAGAAAAATGGGCGAAGTTGCCACTACCCTAACTACACTACCAAAACTGTTATTATCAAAATTTTATAAAGATCTGTTCAAAAAAATTATATACCCTTAGATGCAAAAGCGGTATATAAGGCATGTTTTCGTTACAAGCTAGCAATTTTAGTTTAGCACTTTGCAACGAAAACAACTGACGTCCACTAACTGGCACGTAAGCAATAAGTGGCGGATTTTCACTATCTGGTAGCAATGGTGTCATGAGTTGCGAAGAAAGAACGGTGCGAAACAGGCAACAAATTCGTGAAAAGTATTAATAAAACATATATTTACTATTCTATTGTCAATTGTTTACACTCTTTTTGCAAATATTAAAATAATTTCCCATTTTTGTTCTTCTTCTTCCCGTTAATTCACAATAATTGATAACTTCTCTCCAAAAATGGGATGCCATATTGCTAAATATAGGGTGCCCAATCTGGCAACATCATACTCGATTAAGACAGGAACACAAGCACCAAACTTCATCGGGAACTAATAGTGCTTAAAAGTGCTTAGCTCCCCATACAAATTAAGCACTTATGGTGTAACGAAAACACGCCTATAGTTATATATAGGGGCAATATATACGTAAATCAGAACCGATATTCTTAAAATTTGTTAAGTAACGTTCTTGGTTCAAGAAATAGTTATCTGCTAAATTTTATAAAGGTATGTTCAGAAAAGCGGATTATGTAGCCCCTATATGGGGACCATATCTAAAACTGAACCGACTTTCTCAACTTTGATGGTATTTACTGCCTCATGGAACTTCCCTGTACTAAATTTCATAAATATCTGCCAGAAAATAAAGATTTTATACCGCTTAAATACCAAATCGGGATGTACTCAATTCACTCAATTATTCCTAGAAATCTACAAGTCTCAGAAGTTTATAATTTGTTGTGTCTATAGAAAAGAGCGTAATTTTAACCTGCGTTTAATAGAATTCAAGTAATAGTTGAGAGATTTTTGATCGTTCGCCGTAGAGGAAAGAAAATGAGTTACAACAACAGGCCCTTAATGTTTTAATATAGCTTCAATATAGAGGTCGTCCTTAAATAAGTTTTAGAGCCGTAAAACAACATTTTCTAAGCAATTTAATTTTTATGGAGAGCAAATCGATTCTAAGCAATAGAGAATCGTATGTATGCCGAATATTAGTATTTCCGACTTAATCGAGTGCGATAATCCAAAAGATGCCGCATAAGTCCGATTTGCACATAATATCCAGTATGCGTAATGTAAAGATTGGCAATTTCTTTGGCGACAATCTTCAAGTTTATAACAATATTTGTTTCTGTGTAAAAGTAGCTAAATGTAAAATAAATTTTTTTAAAGAAAAAATTCCAAAATTTTTAAAATTATTCAAAAACTCATTTTTGAATTTTACGAAATTTTTAATTACAAAGTTTATGCCGTTGACAGATAACATAATGTAAAACGTAAAATTGCTACCAATTTGATTATTTTTTCAAATTTACACAATTTGAAAGTTTAACATTTAGCAAAAAAATTGTCACCTATATGTGATTCTTGGCGATTAGTACACCTGAAATTAATAACCCTCTTGTAAGAATTTCAATAGTTTATTTGTATGTCCATTTAATACAATAATACCAACAACCATCTTAAGAATGAAATAATTTCTTTAAGATTTTCGTACCCATTGTGCAAATTTGTTGTGTGCGTTGTGTGGAATTCAGTTTCTAGCTACCAAATACCATAGCATTTAGTAAAATATGTATAATTAACAAAAGAAAAAAAACAAAAACAATAAAACTACTAAATATGTACCTTCACTCTGACACTCTAAGCTCCACATGCAATGCACTTTTTGTGGACATGGGCAAAACAAAAATTCAAATTTCCCCATAAACATGTCCATTGCACATTTAGCTTTTGTATTGTATTATTTTTGTATTTTTGTTTTGTTAAAATATACTCGTTTTGCACTTTACACACAACTTAAAAGAAATTACTATCCGGTGAGTAATCATTCTTAATTGCAAATGCGTAATGTGTATGTTCACTTAAAAAAACCTTCTGTGAAGTATTTGCATTCTTTGTGCCACAATCAGTGAATATTTTAATGAAATGTAATGCTTAATACAAATCGCAGGAACTTTTTATTTAAAGAACAGGAACACCCTCCACAAAGGCTTACAATTTAGTGAACTATTGATTCTCTAGTAACTTATATACTACCTATGCAATGCTCTGCAATTTCAAATATCGTATTTGACTAGTTTTTAACAGAAGAACCCACTGTGCAAAACTACTAGGAGTGGGTTTATTTAGCATGTGCCCCTAAATAGGTCATGAAACGACCTATAAAATACTTCTATTCAAATTTATCTTCACACACATTAATAAACTGTTGGACAAACAATACCGAATTGTTTCTCTTTACTAGGAGGAATAACGTTTCACATGTGAACCTTCCTCGGCTAAATTGAACCGAGCTAGCCTTTTCTAAAAGTGCAAAATTTCTATGTACAATCCTAGGCAGGAAATTTTATTTCAGACTTAATGTATTGGAACGAGTAAGGAAGGAAAACGTAGCCTTTTATTACTGTAGGAAAGCTGTAGGGGTACGTTGAGGCATCTCTCCTATGTGTTATTTTGGTATTTAAAGAAAAATGCCATTTTTTGAGATAAATGATCGTATGTTTATTTCATAATAAAGAGGAAGGTATGCCGTCAATAATGAAAAACAACATCAGCCAAATGGCCACCACGACCACGCTTACAGGACCATATCCTTTTCATGAAATTGTCCACAACCAAATCGCAAAGTGGCTGCCCTATGTCCTCAATAGCCTCACGAATTCTATCTTTGAGGTCTTGAATCGACGCTGGGCTGTTGGCGAAGACCTTATCTTTCGCGTGGCCCCAAATAAAGAAGTCGTGCGGTGTTAAATCACAAGATCTCGGTGGCCAATTGTGATCACCTATTCGAGAGATAACACGGTCCGGAAACTTTTCCCGTAACAGAGCAATGGTTTCGTTGCTTGTGTGGCACGTAGCGCCGTCTTGTTGAAAGTAAACGTTGTCCAGATCAATACCATCCAACTCCGACCATAAAAAATCATTAAGCATCTCTCGATAGGGCAATCCATTCACCATAACTGTTGATCCAACCTCATTTTCGAAAAAGTAAGGTCCAATGACCCCGCCGGACCATAAACCGCACCAAACAGTCACACGTTGAGGATGGAGAGGCTTCTCAACAATAACTCTTGGGTTTTCCGAGCACCAGATGCGACAATTTTGCTTGTTGACGTAGCCACCGAGGTGGAAATGGGCCTAATCAGTCAAGATGATTTTGGATTTTTCGAATTTTAATAATTTCAAAGCGTTGTTGAATCGTGTATAGTTTCATTTTTGGTAATGGCGTAGTTTGTACTTGTCAAATGTCAAAGAATAAAAGCTTCAAAAGTGACAGCTACCGAAATACCGGGTGATTCAAAATAACACCTCTTGTTGGAAAACCCGTACATAGCAGTTGTTCGCCCAGTACTACTGTAGGACATTGTGGTGTGGTAAACTGCAACTGATAAGCTATCCATCACAAGGTGAGTTAAGGACAACATCGACAGAGTCTCTACAAGGCTTACTCTATATACCCCCGAAGCATACCGGCATTAAACTGTCTATCAATATGAGGTACAGGAACAACGGACACATGAGGTTATCAAACTGTATTACAATGTTAACCGACCGAGTGGACTATAACCAACGGTTTACATACATCTTCGATATGAACTTTGCCTCTAAGATACCCGCCGGAGAGAACTGGGTTAGCGGATTACCGGGAAATATAAACCATCTTTCCTTCTACACAGATTGTTTGATGGTTGATGAGATGGTTAGATTCGGTTTACACTGTAAAGAACTTACAGCCTGTTTCTGTAATTTGAAAATTCGTTTTCGTCTGTTAAAAGACAATCAGCTTATTTGGCTTTCACTAACTATCATCAAAATGACAAGTCGCACGATTATGAACTCGTACGAAAACGTAATTATTTCAGTGTAAATTTTGGTTTATCTACCTCTCTTCGCTGTCAACTGGACGAACAAAATGTCAGATCGAGTCACTTTGTTTTATTTGTCGACTGATAGGAATAATGCAAAAAACCTTATTGAAAGCAAAAATAAGTAGATATTAAACCTCTGCAATGAATGTCTTGAATGGGCTTTCAAGACATTCAGTTGTTTTTCAAATACTTACTGCCACACACTCTATTTTACTTACTGCCACACACTCTAATGAATGAGTGAAGAGAACAGTAACCGCCAAACAGGTTTCAAAACAAATAAGTGACAAGACAATGGATAAGTACACTCATTCAAGCACTGTGCACCAAAACAAAAATACTCGATTTCAGTGTACACTGCACTACTGTACTCATTGTCATTGCAAAGAGAGACGCAACAACAAAGAGCGACGGACCACCTTAGAAATTTATTGATTTTGAGGGGTAAATACACTAGTGTACATACTGAAGAAATATAAAGCAGCAGTGTACTCGCTTCATGATACTCATCGTTTGACGAATTGAAACGAGTATAAAGAATACAACAACCGAACGAGCAGAGTACACGACTAGATTGTAAACATCAAACAGTGTGAAGTGTTTGTTGTTTTTTTTTCGATCATTCTATGGTAGTGTCAATCGAGTAAAAACTACAATGTTTCAGTGTGCAGTGAAGTAGTGTACACTACTGTAGATGAAGAAATGAATGTCTTGATGCAGGGGTTTACTAGATATTAATATAATTATGGTAAAACCAATTTAATAATAATAAAATTGAAATCAATATTGCGACAGCTCTCTACAGATATATTACCAAGGATGTCAGGAAAATGGCGAAAAATGCAACCATGTGACCTTGCAATTTTTGTCCTGCAACGTTGGCAGAAAAGTCATCGTCAATAAATTGTAAAACATTGTAAGATGTGCGAAGTTTATGAATTTTATTGGTAAAACTGTCCAAAAAATATTTTTATTGGCAATCCTGCATATAAATATTTACAAAATATATTGTAATTATATGACATTGTAAGGTTTTCTTGCAAACGTCTGAACTGTCAATTCACCTTTGCCTAACAATCTGTCATTGTCCGTACATTGGTAGCACTTTAAAATGGTTGAAAACGTTGTCCGATCTGACAATCGTGTGTACATAGCTTAAGATGGCAAAAAATCGCCAGTTCACAATGAGGGAGACGTGAGAAAGAAAGAAATGAGTCTTTGTTTAGCTCAGCTGACCCATACAGGGTTGATTTTGTGGCGGCGTTGCCAGATATTTTATGAAAAAAACAACATTTTCAAAGAAAAAACCTATTTTGCAACAAAAAAAATTATTATTTATATTTTAGAAAAAAATCGAAAAATAGTAGCTAGTCAATTTTAAATTGTTGAAATGCTTCATTCTTTGAAACTCTTGATATAGTTTAAATTTTAAATGGTAATTAAACAATTACTATATACAGGGTTTTCCAACAAGAGGTGTTATTTTGAATCACCCGGTATTTCGGTAGCTGTCACTTTGAAGCTTTTATTCTTTGACATTTTACAAGTAGAAAATACGCCATTACTAAAAATGGAACGATACTAGATTCAACAACGCATTGAAATTATTAAAATTCACTACAAAAATGGTGAAAATCTTACAGTCACAGTTCGCAAAACTAAAGCATTTTTGGGTCGTTGTGAAGCACCTTGTCGGACCGCAATACAGAAATTGGTGGAAAAATTCGAGCTGTTGGGACAAGTTAGTGATGTGAAGATAAAACCCGTGCACGTCGCTCAAGAACAACTGATAATATTGCTGCTGTAGCCCAAAGTGTTGAAGAAAACCCAGGTTTGTCCTTTCCTCGTCGTTCTTTGGAATTGGGCATTCCACAAACGTCATTACACCGTATCTTGCATAAAGATTTGGGTCTTAAGGCTTATAAAGTTCAGTTAACACAAGAACTCAAGCCGGCCGATCATCAACAACGTCGTGTCTTTGCTGATTGGGTCCTTGAAATGCTAGAAAATGACCCGGAATTCCATCATCTTGACTGATGAGGCCCATTTCTACCTCGGTGGCTACGTCAACAAGCAAAATTGTCGCATCTGGGGCTTGGAAAACCCACGAGTTATTGTTGAGAAGCCTCTCCATCCTCAACGTGTGACTGTTTAGTGTGGTTTATGGTCCGGTGGGGTCATTGGCCCTTTATTTTTCGAAAATGAGGTTGGATCAACATTTACGGTGAATGGATTGCGCTATCGAGAGATGATTAATGATTTTTTATGGTCGGAGTTGGATGGTATTGAAAGATAAGGTCTAACAGCCCAGCGTCAATTCAAGACCTCAAAGATAGAATTCGTGAGGCTATCGAGGACATAGGGCAGCCACTTTGCGATTTGGTTATGGAAAATTTCATGAAAAGGATATGATCCTGTAAGCGTGGTCGTGGTGGCCATTTGGCTGATGTTGTTTTTCATTATTAACGGCATACCTTTCTCTTTATTATGAAATAAACATCCGATCATTCATCTCAAAAAGGACATTTTTCTTTGAATTGAAAATAACGCCTCTTGTTGGAAAACACACCCATACAAATTGACAGATTAATTAGTTTAATTTTATATATTACATTACTCACTAAGTGAGTGTATACCTTAGTCGGTTTACCCGACTGAAACATTCTTACTTGTTTTATGTTTTTTTAATTACATGTTTTATAATTATTTTAACTAAAGATAGTAATACGTGAAAGAAATTTGTAGTTCTCATAATTTTCTTTAATTGAACTTTTTAGGTCTCGGACACAAATAGTTTTGTTGCATAGTGTTATAAAAGACAATTTCACTGATATTTTACCTGCTACGCTGTAGGTGGTCCATTTGGAAGGTCCAATTTTCGATCACTATTTGCAGCATGATGATGATTCCATGACCGATGATCGTACCAGCCCAATGTGGAAAGCACTTTCATTTTAATATGAATCAGATCTGTCGAATTTTTAGTGTCTGTAAATAAAAACATTTAAATTTAAATTTACATAGATATTGTTGTTGATCCCCATATCAATTTGGTAGCATATTTTTAGGCGTGTTGACCGCTTGTAAGAACAAAGTGACATATACATTGCGGTTTTGATTTATATTCAAAGTAAAAAAGTAAATTGTTCTGAGAATCAAATAGATATCCAACAGAACACGCTTCTGCATCCGTTTCAAAGAATTTCACAATATCTAGTTTGTAATTTCACAATAATTCAATTCAATCGGGTCTGTTCTGTAATCACGGCGATTTGATATCACGGTGATTTTAAAATCACCGGCGACTTAACATGGCCTTTGGAGTTCGAAATCACCCGAACATATTTCGAACAATCTTTTTTGGGAGGCTATAAATAATAAACCGGACGATTTCGAACTCCAACAGTGATTGTTAGTCGCCGGTGATTTTAAAATCACCGTGATTTCAAATCACTTTGCTACAGAACAGACCCGAATGCTATTGTTCCTATCCAACAAGTCAATCCGGCAAAAAAAATTGAAATTGATGACAAAAAACAAATCACAAGCTTGTGATATCGTCATCAGAAACGAAAAAGGGCCTATCATCATGTTTGAAAATTTTACAGGAAAAGCAAAAAACTAAATAAAATGAAAAGTGCTGTTGTCAGAAAAACGGTGTTTTCAGGATAATATATAAACATAATGATGCATATATAAAATCACACAAACATGATTTATAACTTGTTTGTAAAAATTGCGTGAAATTGGATTTTTTAACTATGAAAAAGAAGTCATTTGTTGTTAGGCCCTTTTGACTTTCGTGAATGAATTCGCAATTTTTAATATTACGCAGCTAAAAATTTGTCAGGATGTGTATTTTGATGCAGTGTACCGAAATCCATCAAATACTGAATTTCCATTTTTCATGTTGTTACGCCCTTTTTCGTTTCTGATGACGATATACCTATGAAGGCAATAAATAAACTTGGCTGCAAGCAAAGCAAAGTATTCACAATTTCATCATCAAAAGAATTTCGAATTATGCACAAATACACGCACACACCTCCTCCACCGAATTCAAGTTGTCAATAAAATCAAGTGAAAAGCAAACTCTCAAGTATGACTCTTGAGAATTTCCATTTAACATAAACAAGATATAAAAATGCACTAAACAAAAATTGTATAATAATGAGAATGTTTTTTTTCTTTTTACAGAAATTGACGACGACAACAAAAATAATATTTGGCTGGGACGTATAACGACGACGACGTCATTTTATCATCATCACCACCATCAACCATCGATCGAACGTCTTGGAAGAACACAAAAAGGAAACAAAAGATTTGTCGTCCACAGCAGTTGCATCAGACGGTTTGGCTCCAGTCTCCTCGACAAAGACGACGACGGCAACAAGAGAATACTCTGCACAATTAAAAATACAAAACAAAACAGAAAAAAGGCCGATAATTAAAAACTGCACAAATAAAAAATTCATTGATATCTTTTAACCGAAACAGATCTCAGTTTTATAAAAAAACAAAACGACACAAAACAAAAGAGTTGCCTCCGATAAAATCGTATACTCTTCGTTTTGTGTTTTATTAAAACAAAAAAACTCTCTTAAAGATTTTTTCACTCTCTTGGAGTTTTTCCCAACTTCGAACGAGAGATTTGAAAAAATCTATTGATATCATTCTCAGAGAGCCGAACAGACAGAAAACACAAAGCCCGGAAGAAAGTGTTAACGGAAGCTGGAAGCCTTCTGAGAGGAGAGGAAGAAAGACAAACGGCCAGCGTTTAAACAAACTCCCTTTTCTCCACCCTATCACCTCATTAAAGACGAACAATTCAAAATGTCTGCAGATTCACCACGTCGCACTGCTGGCAATGCCTCTCGAGGACTGGTAGCGGTGCCCTCTATTGTACCACCCCAGGTAGTTAGTGACAGATCGATATTGGACTCCGCCATAGGTTTCATTAATGAGGTCACTTTGGCCCATCAGCCGCTCACAGATCCCAAAGATACCATAACCTGGGCTCGTTTTGAAACGGCCGCCGATATAAGTGATCCCCGTTTCGGTGAAGATTGGGAATTAGACGGCAATGTTGCGCCGCCCCTGCTGCTGATCCTGGGCTATGGCCTGGGTGTACAAGTTTGGGCCATACCTGCCAACGGCGAAGCTGTGGAGGTGCTCTCGTGGCGTCATGGCATAGTTTCGGCTTTGAGAGTCCTGCCCACGCCCTCGTCATCGGTTGCCATTGAAGAGAATGGTCGGGCGGATGAGCCCACCGATGCATTTGCCGAAAAGCGTCCACTCATTGCTTTGGTAGATGGCAGTTCGTCGTCGGGAGCACAACCTCAGTTCTGTGCCGTTAATTTTATATCCCTTAAGACTGGTACCCAAGTGAAAGCGATCAAATTTAAAAATCCCGTCATAGATGTGCTGGCAAATCGTTCGTCAATTGTCATAACCTTTCATGAGCGTATAGCGGTGTTTGATGCCCGCACTCTGGAGGATCGTTTGTCCATAACCACATGTTATCCAAGTCCGGGGTAAGTCATCTTTAGAGCTACAAATATATCGATACCTCCATTCTAAACAATGCTAAGTGCAAAAAGGTGGGTTTTCAGCAGAGGCGATCAAAGTATGAAGAATTGTTTAAATTTGTATGGAATTCCTTTATAATGCATATTGAAAGACCTGTACTGTTTTGTGAATAACTTTACATTGGGGGTTGACGGATAAAGACCAAATTTTGGCTTAATATAATTTGGAATATTTAGAAATTGGAATATTTAGAAATCGGAAAACCCGTACTGTTTTGTGAATAACTTTTGATTGGGTTGACTGATAAACACCAAATTTTGGCTGAATATAATTTGAAATATTTTGAAATTAAAAATGTAAACTCCTTGAAAACGTGCTAAGTCGACTTGCGTGTTTGGAATCGATCGATATATGGAGAATTGTCAAGTGAGTGAATCTTTAAAACCGATATCTTCTGATCGGGATGAAACTGGCACCAAGTTTAGTCCAATTGAATAGTAAGGGGTTTTCCAACAAGAGTATATTTTTTTGGTATTCAAAGATAAATGCCATTTTTTGAGAAACATTATCGAATGTTTATTTGATAATAAAGAGGAAGGTATCCCGTTAATAATGTAAAACAACATCAGGCAAATGGCCACCACGACCACGCTTATAGGACCAGATCCTTTACATGAAATTTTCCATAACCAAATCGCAAAGTGGCTGCCCTATGTCCTCGATAGCCTCACGAATTCTATCTTTGAGGTCTTGAGTCAACGCTGGGCTGTTGGCGTAGACCTTATCTTTCACGTGGCCCCAAAGGAAGAAGTCGCAAGGTGTTAAATCACAAGATCACAGTGCCAATTGTGATCACCTCTTCGAGTGATAACACGGTCCGGAAACTTTTCCCGTAACAGAGCAATGGTTTCGTTGCTTGTGTGGCACGTAGCGCCGTTTTGTTGAAAGTAAACGTTGTCCAGATCAATACCATCAATCAATCATCTTTTGATAGCGCAATTCATTCACCGTAACTGTTGATCCAACCTCATTTTCGAAAAAGTAAGGTCCAATGACCCCGCGGGACCATAAACCGCACCAAACCGCACCACAGTCTTGGGTTTTCCGAGCCCCAGATGCGACAATTTTGCTTGTTGACGTAGCCACCGAGGTGGAAATGGGCCTCATCAGTCAAGATGATTTTGCGATGATTTTCGATTTTTCGAATTTTAATAATTTCAGTGCATTGTTGAACCGTGTATTCCATTTTGATACCCTACACCACACTGTGGTACAGGGTATTATAAGTTTGTTTCACGGCAGATGTTTGTAACACCTGAAAATAACACAGCTAGACCCACCTTAAAGTACACCGATCGACTAGAATCACTAGCTGAGTCGATTGCGACTACAGGTCGCAATTTCTGAAATTTCGCAGTTTAGTGCATTTCGCGGCTGTTAAGATCGCTATTGAATTTGGTTGAAATCGGTTCAGATTTAGATATAGCTCCCATATATATCTTTCGTCTGATTTGGCCCTTTAGTCCTATAGAAGCTGTATTTTACATCCAATCGTTTTTAAATTTAGAATGGTAGAGTTTCTTGATCCAGGAACCAACATTGCCGAATTTGAAGAAAATCGGTTAAGATTTAGCTTTAGCTCCAATATATATGTTTCGTCCGATTTTGCTCTTTAGTCCTGTAGAAGCTGTATTTTACATCCAATCATTTTGAAATTTAGAATGGTAGAGTTTCTTGATCCATGAACCAACACTACCGAATTTGAAGAAAATCGGTTAAGATTTAGCTATAGCTCCCATATATATGTTTCGGCCGATTTGGCCATTTAGTCCTATAAAAGCTGTATTTTACATCCAATCGTTTTGAAATTTAGAATGGTAGAGTTTCTTGATCCATGAACCAACATTGCCGAATTTGAAGAAAATCGGTTAAGATTTAGCTATAGCTCCCATATATATGTTTCGTCCGATTTGACCCTTTAGTCCTATAGAAGCTGTATTTTACATCCGATCGTTTTGAAATTTAGAATGGTAGAGTTTCTTGATCCATGAACCAACACTACCGAATTTGAAGAAAATCGGTTAAGATTTAGCTATAGCTCCCATATATATGTTTCGTCCGATTTGGCCCTTTAGTTCTATAGAAGCTATATTTTACATCCAACCGTTTTGAAATTTAGAATGGTAGAGTTTCTTGATTCATGAACCAACATTGCCGAATTTTAAGAAAATCGGTAAAGATTTAGCTATATCTCCCATATATATGTTTCATCCGATTTGGCTCTTTAGATCCAATCGTTGTTATACACTGTGGTACAGGGTATTATTTAAGTATAAAATGTCCCAAAAGTAAATTTATGTAAACAATTTAGACATGAATTACAAAATTTATATATCAGAGTTATTCAATATTACGAGAGTGGTGTAGGGTATTATATAGTCGGCACCGCCCGACTTTAGCCTTTCCTTACTGGTTAGTAATGGCGTAGTTTCTACTTGCCAAATGTCAAAGAATAAAAGCTTCAAAAGTGACAGCTACCGAAATACCGGGTGATTCAAAATAACACCTCTTGTTGGAAAATCCGTAGTTATGCCACAGAATCTTGATCGGTTAAGGACTGACTGTCCAAGTTGGAGATTGTTGATTTTTGACATTTTGATCGTACGACCCTTTTTTCCCATCCATACAACTAACTATGATAATATTGGTATGGAACAAAATATCGGCTAAATGGCCGCCGCGATCTCGGCGGCACACCTCCATCCGATGGTCCAAATTTTCGATGACTCTGTTGCTGGCTTATCGAGGTACACCTTGTCTTTTAAATAACCCCAAAGAAAGAAGTCCAACGGTGTCAAATTACATAATCTTGGCGGCCAATTGGCATCGCCACGACGTGAGATAACACGGCAATTGAATTTGTTGCGCAAAGAGCCACTGTTTCGTTTGCTGTGTGGCAAGTGACACCGTCCTGTTGAAACCACATATTGTCCACAACCATATCTTCCAATTCGGGCCATACATAAAAAGTTCGTTATCATCTCACGATAGCGAACACCATTCACAGTAACTGCCTGACCGGCCGCATTTCGAAGAAGTATGGCCCGATGACGTCGCCAGCCCATAAGCCGCACCATACGAACTATGCGAGCATGCACAGCTGCTTTCATCTCCTACAGACCCGGTTTGCTGAAATTTGCGCACAATTCTCCCGATGGTGGACACATTTGGTCGATTATGCTGATCAAAAAATAAAAAAAAAAAACGAAGTGCACGAAATGCATTTTGATTTGAACGCCCATTTTCGTAAAAGGCTTAAAAAACTTTAACGCGTTGCTCGATTGTGTATCTTTCCATGGTTCAAATTGAGTTAGTCTGAAATTGAGAAATGTCAAATGAAATGCAGAAAAAAATCGACGTTTAGGTGTGTTTCACATTCAACATCTGCCCTTACAATTTATGAAACCAAAACAATTTTTTTTATTTTTAATTTTTTTTAAATCCAATCCTCATGGATGGTACTTAGTATTTGGATCATATTTGTGAAGTATAAGCCCGATGGAGCCGTGATGCCCTTGGAATGTTGGTAATATCACTTTTGCAAATAGGAAGTGGTTTAGTAACTGTCGTTCTTCTTCTTTATGTGCAAATTCGATATTCGGATATTAGGGCATCTCCTAAATACCGGTGAATTGCGTCCTGCGTCTGTCAAAGTGTTGTTGTATGCACAGAAAACAATAGGATGATTTCACTGGTATTTAAGAGATACCCTTAGCGATCATACAAATACAATTTATAATAGGCATGTTTTCGTTACAAGCTAGCGATTTTAGTTTAGCACTTTGCAACGAAAACAACTGACTTCCACTAACTGGCGCATAAGCAGTAAGTGGCGGTTTTCCACTATCTGGTAGCAAAGGTGTCATGAGTTGCAAAGAAATAACAGTGCGAAACAGACAAAAAAATCGTGAAATGTATTTATAAAACATAAATTTACTATTCTATGTTCAATTGTTTACACTCTTTTTGCAAATATTGAAATAATTTTCCATTTTTGTTCTTCTTCTTCCCGTTTATTCATAATAATTGACAACAATATAGGATGCCCAATCTGGCAACACCATACTTGATTAAGACACGAACACAAGCACCAAACTTCATCGAGAATTAATAATGCTTAAAAGTGCTTAGCTCCCCATACAAATTAAGCACCTATGGTGTAACGAAAACACGCCTAATACATATACATAAATTATAATAAATGCCGTGATTATATAGCTATTTAGAAATGATTAGTTATCATTTTTTTGAAGCATACAAGGTTTTGTTGATCTTGATAGCCTGTCCAATCCTGAATATTTTTCAGCCAGGAAAACACTCGTCTGCCTCTAAAACGCCTATTTCAAACTGTCGTCAAAAAATTTGATTTTTTAACAAAAATCCTTTTTGATTAAAACCATGCCTATTTGAAAAAAATCCATGAATAAATGTATAAATTTATTTGGAAGGAAAATTTAAAACATAATTTTTCATGTTTTTATTTTGGTAATTTTGTCAGGAGGTAAAGTTTCGTGGCAACAAAGGTCATTTTTCAACAGACTATGTGTACTTTAAAAGCATTACACCGTACAAAATGTCAAGTGTTTGTATGTACAGGGATCGTAGTAATAAGCCTTTAACTTTTTGTGCAAAATAGTCCACTTATGTGGGAGGTACCTTCGACCATTTTTCTCAGGGTGATAGCGAACAAGAAGCTAATGGCATTGTGAAATATTCCGATAAGTAGTATAGAAGTTATTAAAGAATCAATATTTCACTAAGTTTTGACCCTTTGTGGTGGAGGTGCTCGAAGGAGTGGACTAACATCCATCTTTGATCTTAGCCTGAGATAGAAGATAATATTAACATATACCAAATTTGAAGTCAAACGGTTAAACCTATCGATAGTTTTTGGGCGCACAAGCCAGACAGACGGACGGCCCAAAATGCATTTTCGGTAAATATTCCTGGTGTCTCTTAGGTCACTCCTTCGAAGTGTTACACTTTTGGCCAATAGCAACTGCTATATACCCTCGTTCACAAAAGGGGGAGTATAAAAACATGACATTTTGTTTTGTGGCAGATGTTTGTAACACCTAGAAATACTACCTTGAATTTTTAATCAGGTCGCAATTTCAATACGATTTTGCTGAGATTTGGCAATAAGGACTCATTCACATCTGGGAAGAACCTTATTGAAATTAATCATATACATTAAATATATGTATAGGTATATGTTCCTTCCAATTTGAACAGCTACAGAAGCTGTATTTTAAAATCAATCATTTTGAAATTTAGCAGGTCAGAGTTTCTTCATCCAAGGATCCTGTTTCCAAATTTGAGGAAAATCGGATCCAATTTAGATGTAGCCCTCATATACGGGGTCTGTTCAATAGAAAAGGTGTATTTTGAAATTTCTCGGGCTACTTGCATTTAGTGTTTTTTATGTGTCTTAACTCAAAATTTAAAATGTTTGTGGTTGTCTTACAGAAATGCGAATTTTGTAAATATCCATAAATTAATTTCAACGAAATTTAGTATATAAATAAACAATCATTTTAGGTTTATTTCGGATCATTCATCACCTTTAGGAGGAATCATATTATTTTGAACCTCCTATTTCATCTTATTTATCTTTTTATACGGACTTAAAGTTACACATCTCGACAAATTTAAATTTTGAGTTAGGACAGTCTTGGAGTAAGTGACGATATGTTCTTGGTTGAGTTTGATGTGAGACATAACAGTTAGACGTATTCTGCTAGTTCGGCGATTTTCTACTGTTGAAAAAAAATCGATCAAGGAATTTGCATAATATTTTTTGTAAAAAATTGAATTACGAGCTCAAAAACACTTGAAATGCTGAGAGTGGCTTATGGTGATTGTACTCCGAGTCAGAAAAATGTTTACAAGAAGCTAAAAACCGAATCGCCGAACAAGCAAAACACGTCTAACTTTTATGTCTCTCACAAACAAACTAAACACAAACACACTCAACTAAGAACGTATGTATGTATGTTTGAGACAATCGATTGCACGTAGCTCGAGAAATTTCAAAATTCACCTTTTCTGTTGTGCAGACCTATTTCAGATCAAATCATTTTTAAATGTAGGAGGGTAGAGTTTCTTCATTCAAGGACCCTCATTGAATTTGAGGAAAATCAGTTCAGATTTAGATGTAGCCTCCATATATGTATATCGACATCAGAAACGAGAAAGGTCCTATCATAACTAAATAAAATGAAAGGTCTTGTCGTTAGAAAAACGGGGTTTTCAATATAATACCTAAACATAATGATGCATATATAAATTCCCACAAACATGATTTATAACTTGTTTGTGAAAATTGCGTGAAATAGGAATTTTTAAGTATGAAAAAAGAAATAATCTGTTGTTATGCCCTTTTGAATTTCGTTAATAAATTCGCCATTTTTGATAGTCGGTCGCAAAAAATTTATTAGGATGTGTATTCATATGCAATGTACCGAAATCCATCAAAAATTGATTTTCCATTTTTCTTGTTGTTACGACCTTTTTCGTTTCTGATGACGATATGTTCCTTTCGATTTGGCTTTTTAACGCTACAGAAGCTGTATTTCACATTTAATCATTTCAAATGTACCAAAAACAAATTTATGTAAACAATTTTTATCTGATATATTATATATTTCATTGTTATACGATATTACTAGAGAAGTGTTGGGTATTATATAATCGGCCCGCCCGACTTTATCCTTTCCTAACAGGTTTGTTTTTTTGATGAATTCTTGTCAAAATAGTATAAAAACTGCAAAGTGTCAGCTAAATTGTCTACAAAATTAAATTAGGGTTTTATGGCTTAAAAAAGCATAATTGGAAGCGAAATTTCTAGGAAGCTGTATCAAAGCATTAACCGATACCTCTCATTTTCAATCCCAAAGGACCTGCAACTATAAGAAATATTTCTGCCAAATCAAATTATCTATATTATGTGGGGACATCTCTAAATCATCTTTAAATTTAACGACGATAAAGAAATATATATACATACTTTATAGGGTCTCATATCAATATTTCAAGGTGCAAACGAATGAAAAAGTTAGTATACCAAACTACCTTTAGTGAAGGGTGTACAAATGCTATGCCTCTAATACATTTTGTGTCTACATAGCATACTTTAGTATGGAGATATTGATATATGTATGTATTTTATTTGAATGACATTAAAATATTATGTTTCTTTTTAAAAATTTAGCATCAATCCCAATCCGGTGGCCTTAGGCCCTCGTTGGCTGGCCTATGCTGAACACAAACTTCTACACTCCAAGCGTAGTGGTGGCGGCTGTGATGGTGAGGGTGTGGCCAGCTATACGGCCACGGTCTTAAATGCCTCAAAATCGTTGGTGAAAGGTTTACGTGAATTGGGTGAACAGGTGGCGGCAGGTTTAACGGGTACTTCTGGCAGTGGCACCAGCTCAAAAAACACTTCTTTTGAATCTGGCTCAGGACCAGATGCCAAACAGTCCGGTATTGTGACCGTGATAGATATAAAGGTACGTGGATGACTTAACGAATTACACGAAAAAACTATCTCTCTATTCTTTTCTCCCTAGAATCCATTAAGGGACTATAGTCCCACCTCCGGAGTGCCCATGTCTAGTGCCCAAAGTGCTGGCACTGATCCCATAGTGGCTCACTTTATAGCTCATTCCGAGGCTCTGGTGGCCATGGAATTTGATAACTCCGGCATGCTTTTGGTTACCGCGGACCGTAGAGGTCATGATTTTCATGTCTTTCGCGTACAACCTAATCCTGTGGGACCCAGTTTGGCCGCTGTCCATCATCTGTATGTACTACATCGTGGTGATACCAGTGCCAAAGTGCAAAATATCTCATTTTCCCTGGACTCGCGCTGGGTGGCAGTCTCTACATTGCGTGGCACTACTCATGTTTTCCCCATAACCCCTTATGGTGGGCCCATGGGTGTTAGAACGCATACATCACTGCATGTGGTCAATAAACTGTCGCGTTTTCATCGTTCGGCTGGTCTCTCAGCTGAGGGGCGCTCTAATTCACCAATATCCCATTCAGAAAGTACCACCTTCTCGTTGTCATTGCAGCCCTATCATAATACCACTTTGCCACCCTATCCCCGGCCCACAGTGGTTTTGCCTTTGGCTCAATTGCGACAGCCTTTTGCACTCGGTTCTCCACCGGGTTCGGCCACATTGGCGGGTGGTAAGTCGGGCCCTGGAGGCCAAGGTTCGGGATCTCAACGGCAAAGACTATCATCATTGTCCGATGACAGTGGTAAACCTTTAAGTGTCTGCGCCATCTTTGCTAAATCACGTTCATGGCTTTTGGATCCACCAAATGTGACGCGTGAAGCTCCACATCGCATGCAAAGAAAAGCGGTTGATTCGCTGTTTGTAATGGCAGGA
This sequence comes from Eudasyphora cyanicolor, assembly GCA_963930755.1. Classification (NCBI taxonomy): domain Eukaryota; kingdom Metazoa; phylum Arthropoda; class Insecta; order Diptera; family Muscidae; genus Eudasyphora; species Eudasyphora cyanicolor. The sequence goes on along the minus strand of OZ005736.1, from coordinate 88,699,036 downwards.
CATGGAGCTCTGATACAATATGATCTGGATACAAAGCTTGCCTCAAGTAGGAAATGAATTACTTAAATGTTCAATGAAACATATTAATATTGTTCTCGGTTCAATACTTTCAGATGTTGCCAAAGAAAAGATTTGTGATGATACCCCCATTGAATTGGAGGTTGAAGCTAAAGCTCAATGGAACTTGGGTCGTCGCAAAGAAGGATCTCAAGAGATAATGCCACCTCTAACTTTGGATAATTGGTTGATTAAAAATCGGAATTCCTGCATGTTAACCGATAGCACTCGTCAATATGATGACTCCGATGATAGGGGTGAATCCTGGTTGGCCCAGGTGGAGATTGTTACACATGCAGGGCCACATCGCCGTCTATGGATGGGTCCACAATTTGTTTTCAAAACCTACAATACACCGAGCGGGTATAAGTTTTGGATTTGATTTTATTTTTATGCGGATTTAATTTATATCCTTTGTCATTTAAAGGTCTAATTTAAGTCATGTTGATATTGAGGCTGTTGAAATTGGCACCAACAACAAGACAACAAGTTCTACAACAAAACCCGAACATTCAAGTCCTTTGAATATGCCGTTAACGGCTGCGGGACGTTCCAGCGCTGTGCCAGTTCTAATTGAATCCGGATCATACAGTAGGTTAAATAAATGAAGAAAGTTCACAACAAATTCTCCTTAAGTTGCTTTTTTACTTCCCTGATCATTATATTCAATATTTACTTATGTTTAAACTTTAGGTAGCATTGAACAAAGTCCCAAACTAATGGATCGTTTCCGTCACGATCATTTGGATTCCGATTATTCCGTGGCTCATGGTGATACACGTTTAAAAGAGGACTTGGCCGATGCTATGCGCGAATCACCCTCTGCATCGGCCGCTTCCAAAGAATCGGGTAAGTGTGTTGAATGCAATAATCGTTTATTTTTATTTTTCTCCTTCTCTTGTTTTCCCTTCCTGTGTTATCTTCTCTTTTAATTGTTCTCTCTTATTAAGCTATAGTTGTTGTGTTTTTCATTTTCTTTATTATCAAACTATACTAACTAGTTTTTAATGTAATTGATTTTTAATCTTATTTCATTTGGATTTTGGCTTTTATTTCGCTTTTATGTTTATGTGTTCTAAACATTTGTTCCTGTGGTTTTCTTAGATTTTATTCCAAAGCAAAAAAACAAAAAAAAAAAAACAAAAAATAGCAAAATGGTGCATAAATCTAGGGTTTAATTGTTATATTTTAGAAATATATTTTTAATCAAAAATATGGGATATTTTCTGTTGCTGTTCGTCGTTTAAATTAATAGCTATAGCTGTACGTGTATTTGCCTGTTAAACCCAAAAGCAGAAGAGATAGTCTTTTCGGTATCACTTCGGAGCCGATTTAGCTCTTTTTGCGCAAATATAAGTAGATCTTAACGAAAGTTGGCTCACATATTTTTTGTGATAAATTATGCTCCCTACATAAAATTTACCCTATCGCAAAGTTTTGAGACACGTATATAACCTTTATAATAATCTCTTGGGTTTGACTTCTTGGCGCCATAGATACCACATATTTCAATCGATCTGCTTCTAAAATGAATCATTTCACTTAGAACCTATACGAGCACATGTACTTATCAGAGAGTTTGGGTTCTATTTTACCTAACCAATCGTAGTAGAAATTGTTCATATGGGCTCAGGATTTGATATGCCACCAATTAAACACCCCGTTCGGTTCTACAGGGTTTTCCAACAAGAGGTGTTATTTTGAATCTTCCGGTATTTCGGTAGCTGTCACTTTTGAAGCTTTTATTCTTTGAGCAAGCAAAATTGTCGCATCTGGGGCTCGGAAAACCCAAGAGTTATTGTTGATAAGCCTCTTCATCCTCAACGTGTGACTGTTTGGTGCAGTTTATGGTCCGGCGGGGTCATTGGACCTTACTTTTTCGAAAATAAGGTTGGATCAACAGTTACGGTGAATGGATTGCGCTATCGGGAGATGATTAATGATTTTTTCTAGTCGGAGTTGGATGGTATTGATCTAGACAACGTTTACTTTCAACAAGACGCACAAGCAACGAAACCATTGCTCTGTTACGGGAAAGTTTCCGGACCGTGTTATTTCTGAATTATTGATTTAACACCTTGCGACTTCTTCCTTTGGGGCCACGTGAAAGACAAGGTCCAGCGTCGATTCAAGACCTCAAATATAGAATTCGTGAGGCTATCGAGGACATAGGGCATCCACTTTGAGATTTGGTTATGGAAAATTTCATGAAAAGGATGTGGTCCTGTAAGCGTGGTCGTGGTGGCCATTTGGCTGATGTTGTTTTTCATTATTAACGATATACATTCCTCTTTATTATGAAATAAACATCCGATCATGTATCTCAATAAATGGCATTTTTCTTTGAATACCAAAATAACACCTCTTGGTGTTATTTTGGAAAACCCTTTACTATTTATTTTATTTGAATTTAGTAAATTTTCGTCAGTTCGTTCGTTCTTTTATCCGTCTGTCGTTTTAAACCAGTTGCAAATATACCAGAAAGCTCACTATTCAAGCTTTCACTTTCGTAGAGGTTCATACATAAGTCCGGCTCCGCTAAATAACTGTTACCGGGCTGGGGACACTTCCCGGCGGTGTAATTTAAAACTAGCGTACAAAATCAATTTTTTGTTTAAACATTTATACTGTTTGTTTATTTTATTGATTGAGGTAGCGAATATTCAAAATTAAACAAATTATTCGCTACTGAAATTTTCCTTATCGGTCAACATTTTGTTATAAATATGTAAATATCCCTTCCGATTCGAATTTTTGATTATTGGCGTCCTAGAGATCACATATTTCAGCCGATCTGATGAAATTGATTACACTATGCGACAAAACCATTTCAATTTTATCCAATTTGTATACCAATTGAAATAGAGTCACTTTTTGAGATGATTTAGTCTGTCTACCTGTCAATATATCCTTGTGAACAAAGCACTGGTCGCAAATATGAAGCGATCCTTTAGAAAATTGGCACAGAGGCATTTCTTAGGATAGGGAAATGGGGCACATCGGTCCATGTTTTAATGTAGACCCCATATAAAAGTCCCACCGATGTCACTTCTTGACGCTCTGCAGAACACATTTTTCTATTGATCTGGGTGAAATTTATGCATTTATACTTTATATTACACATAGTAGTCCCTAGTAAAAATGGGCAACACCAGTCCATGTTTTGATATATTACAGATATATACATATATACACTAAGTGTTGCCTGGCGCCATCTGACATTTCCATGGGAAAGTTTGAAATTTTTAGCATAAACGTACTCAGAACGTTTTGACGTACGACCATCATTTGTGTTGTCTACAGTGACTTGAAAAAATCAATTTGGCAAAAAAATGGAAATAACTCGGGAACATTTTCGTGCGATCATTTTTCACAACTTTCGACGTGGATTATCACGACAAGAGTGCATGGATGAACTGAAATCTTTGTATGGCGATGAAGCACCATCCTATAGCACTGTGAAAAACTGGTTTTATGAATTCAATCGTGGCCGACGCTCGCTCAAAGACGAAGGTCGTCCAATAACGGCCGTTGTGCCAGAGAACATTGATGACGTTCGTGAACTGATAATGCAAAATCCTTGGGCATTTCTTCCACCAGCACACATTCGATATGGCATGAACACCTGGCCGTAAAAAAGGTTTGTTCCCTTTGGATCCCGCACAATTTGACAATCGCTCTAAAAAAGGCTCGTGTCGATTAGTGCAAAGAAATTTTGTAAAAATACGATCGCGGTGCTTCAAAAGTCGTTTATAAGATCGTCACAGGTGACGAATCTTGGATCTATGCGTATGAGCACGAAACCAAACAGCAATCGACCGTGTGGGTCTTCGAAGACGAGCCAAATCCAACGAAAGTTGTTCGTGGAAGAAGCTCTTCGAAGCAAATGATCGCCTGTTTCTTCGGCAAAAAAGGTCATGTGGCGACTGTTCCGCTTGAGCAACGTAGGACGGTCAATTCTGAGTGGTACACCAAACTTTGTTTGCCTAAAGTCTTCGGAGAAATTCGAAAAACGAACAAGAGAAGACGAATCATTTTGCACCATGACAATGCGAGCTCTCACACATCGGCTCAAACCAGCGCCTTTTTGACCAGCCAAAACGTCGAATTGATGGGTCATCCGCCGTACAGCCCTGATTTTACTCCCAACGACTTCTTCTTATTCGCTCACATCAAGGAAAAGGTGCTTGGTCAACGTTTTTCAACGCCCGAAGCAGCTGTTAAAGCGTTCAAAAACCATGTTTTGGAGGTGAATTTTCTCACACACTGTAAACAAAACAATTCGCGCTCAAATGACATAGTGTTCTGAGCGAGGTTATGCTAAAAAATGTCATACTTTCCAATGGAACTTCCAGTTCTCATCTGGCAACACTAGTATTGCCAGGAACCGAAATATAAATAGCAACCCTCATATTACATACACTCGTCCCTAGTAAAAATGGGACACATCGGTCCATGTTTTTATATAACCTCCTTATAAAGGTCCTTTCCGATTTGATTTCTTGAAACTCTAGGGAAAATTTTTAATTGATCATGCTGAAATTGGAGCATTTTTACTTTATATTGCACGTAATGATCCCTACATGGGTCATACCGGTCCAAGTATTGACAATGTCTGCGATTCGACTTATGTATATACGCTAATAAATCCCAATTAAATTGGGCCATATATATACATAGGTTCAAGCTTTGATATAAAGAACCATCTTGACATATTACAAATCTAGCTTTAAAAAATAGTTTAGGAGTTTTCTTTGTTTTATAACGAGAACATGCGTGACATGCTTGCTTTCGGCTGTTGTGTTTCTATTTATCGATATAGGTATTCATATTATTTCTATTATTCAAGAACTACCTTTACAGAAATCGGAATGATTCCTTAGAAAATTTTCTGAACTGTTAAGTGGCGAAATTATAAACAAATGTACTAGTATATTTGCTCTCAATTTGTCTATGTAATTTGCACTAAATTAGGAATCTTATTCCAGTTGTTGGTTATGGGAAAATTAAACATAAATATCAAACTTGTAAAAAATTAAAATTCATACTTCAAACAATGTAACTTCATTATAATCGTTCTAAAATCACATTTTGAAATACATGTGTACATACATTATTTGTAGATCCACGCCTCACAGGCAGGAGAGTGTATACTATTTACTATGGGCCAAAATTGTAACATATCGAAGAAGTGACCTATGACCCTAAGTATGTTCGGCATTTAAGGTCTCTTGAACAATGTCCGTCCTTCCGCCCGCCTGTCTGGTTGGTGCGCACGATAAAACTCAAAAGGAGTGACCGATTCACATCAAATATTGTTTGTGGTAATATGTTGTTCTATCTCAGGTTAAGTTGGAAGATGGGCCATATTGGATCACTGCTTCTGCTATCTCCCGCAAAGGATTAATATTTATTCAAAAATTGAATCTCTACTTATAATATTTCGGTTCCGACATATTCCCAGACTTGACTCATCTCAGAGGAAGATACTGAGAAAATTCGTGTCTAGTACCGATTTTCTGTAACCCGTGGGGTATAAAAAAATAAAAATCATAACTAAGGAGCGCACAACAGGCCGTACCACTGGCTTAAGTGTATGTCCATGGACATGAGACGTTTAAACGTCTCCTCTATTCAACCTAACCTAACCTATAATATCTTCTACAGTCTTTATCCGAATCTTCTGTTATTTCACACACAGTAATAGTTTCTTCATCCCTAAAACATCGGGAAAAATTGCCACGCCCCTTTTTGTATCTAAAAAAAAAACAACCATTTTGTGCAAGAAGTTAAGAGTGCGTATCTTTCTCCTCATTAGTGCTATCGGTACTTCCGAATAAAAAGTTGTTGTTCACACCAACTGTTTTTCAAACTTCCCCGAAATCTAATTATTTTTGGTTCAAACTATTATGATTTTCAAAACATGGCGGCTTTTTAAGTGGCAGTTTTATGTGGTTACCCTTTCTTCCTAACGCAGTTTCGTTATTTCTACAATCAGGGTTCATACTAAAAAAAACATAAATTAGGATTAACATTGTATCTAATGCCATTTCATTTTTTAATTTGTTTGTTATTATTTATATACATACATACATATTTATTTGTCTATGTAATTTTTAACCACCTCATTGCATGTCATCCAAGAAATCTATTCCAAATTTGAAATTTATTTTATGTTTATGGACGTGTGTTAAAAAATATTATATTGGTGAATGTTTTGGAACAAATCTGTTACAGGAATTTGAAAAATATATACTCGTACATATAATTTTGAAATGTAAAATATATCAATTTATTTAAACATATAATGCTTATTTTTATAACATTCTAATGAAATGAACAAAAAAATGGACAAATCAACACCACCACCAACCAACCAACATCCTTCTCTTTTCACTATGCAAGCTTAGCTTAAGTTTGGCTCTAAAATATCCTATTCTACTCTAATGAAAACACTTATCCAAACACCCACTACCACTTCACATCATTGATCCATTGCCACCAGCTATCCTTTCAAACCAGTCTCCCCCATACTTCCCCACCCCTACTGAGAGAAAATAAACCAAACGCCCACCCACCTCAAACCTCCGTTCAAAAGTTTGCTTGTTCTTTTCTTTTCTTTAAGTACCAGGACATTTTTGCATTTATTCCAGAGTATATTGAGAGCAAATCGTTTAAAATTGCTTGTGTATTCTTTCTTATTTTCCAAAAAAAAAAACAATTATGAAGAAAAAAAATCGAATTTGTTTTTTCTTTAATTTTTTCTTCTTACTTTTTTATGGGAAAACAAATTATTTATGTACCAAAAATTTGTTTACTATAAAATAAGAATTTTTCGAACTTTTTTCTAAAACCAAATAAAAGTGATAAAAAAAACTAATAGTTTCGTATAAAAAAAAGAGAGAAATTAAGCGAAAAAAGTGCATACAAAGACCATGTGAACGAGTGAAAATCCCCAGAGAAAAGTGTTGCGAGAGAGAGAAAAGCAAGCAAGAGAGATACAAACTCATCACAGTCTGAGAGAAAGAAAAAAACCAAAATTCTTTTCAAAGCACTGCCATATGCAAAGAGTACTTTTATTGTTTATTTCAAAAAAAGCCAAAGTTTCTGTTTATTCAATAAATGTTTTCCTATACCCCCCGTCATTACACACATTTTGAAAAAAAGCTTTTTCTTAAAACAAAAAAATATTTACTTCATTTAAATCGGCTTAAATGTTGTTAATGTGTTATACATATGTAATACCATATAGTAATACTACTCAACTACTGTATTTTTGCAATTATGATAATTAGCTATTGAGAAATTAAAAACGAAAATAATTAGAATCATTAAATGGTTTAATTCGCTTTAAATACTATATGTATTTTTGTTTTCGATTCAATACTGGTGTTAGTTTGTTTTTTCGAATATAATCAATTCATCATAATTCTAACGGTTTATTAAGGAGCTTAAGCGTTAATTTTTCTAATAAATATAATAATTTGTTATCATTCCCCAAAACTCTTCTTACTTAGCATGTCAACTCAAAACAGCCAATCAATCACAAAAATCAAATAATTGGCAAAGAAAATTATTCTAATAATTACACTATGCTATAAAATTAAACTAGGAATTCTCGAATATTACAAAATCTGTATTTTACGCCGTGTTATAAAGGGTCCGCCATCTAACGTTTTTTTTTTCAACTAGTGCTTATTTCGTGAATGGTAACACTTAGCTCATGTCTGATTTGACAGATAATTAGTTTTATCCTTCCGCTGAACGAATATGTGTATATTGAAAATATTGCGACATTACTTTGAAAATCATGGTAATGTTGCAGAATGTGTGCGAAAATTGCGTACGGATTTTGGAAGAAGAGAAGCACCGTCAGCTCCGTATGTTCGTTATCTTGTGAAAAAAGTGAAAGAAACTGGCATCCTCATCGATAAACCAAAGCATGAAAAGCCAAAAACAGTGCGTACACCCGAGAATATTGCTGCTGTAGCAGACATTACTTTGAAAATCATCGATAAACCAAAGCGTGAAAAGCCAAAAACAGTGCGTACACCCGAGAATATTGCTGCTGTGGCAGAAAGTGTGCGTGAAGCGCCATCAACATCAATTCACCGTCGTTCACAACAATTGAACATTTCGAAGACATCATTGAGACGAATTTTGCATAAAGACCTTGGTATGACGCAATACAAAGTCTAATTGGTTCAGGAGTTGAAGCCAACTGACCATCCAATTTTCAGTAGTTTTTTTTATAGCATTTTCAAAAAAAAAAAGTTATTTGGCGGACCCTTTATTTGGTCAAATATTACAGAAATGGTCAATATTTTAAATTCTATGGAGTCTTTTTGTAAAATTTGGAATTTGATAAAAACTTATTTATTTGATTTTAATATTCGACAACCGATTTCTTAGAGCTTTTCGCAAGGTTATTAATAGATATGTTATTACATTTCAAAAAACCTATTTCGAATACAGTTTTCAATCCATTAAAATTAATAAAAAAAGTAATAACATAAAATAAAAAAATAATAGAATAAAATAATAAAATAAAATAAAAAAATAATAGAATAAAATAATAAAATAAAATAAAAAAATAATAGAATAAAATAATAAAATAAAATAAAAAAATAATAGAATAAAATAATAAAATAAAATAAAAAAATAGAATAATATAATAAAAAAATAGAATAAAATAACAAAAAAAATAGAATAATATAATAAAAGAAATAGAATAAAATAACAAAAAAATAATAAATTAAAAAAATTAAATAATAAATAAAATAAATAAAATAAATCAAATAAATAAAATAAATAAAATAAATAAAATAAATAAAATAAATAAAATAAATAAAATAAATAAAATAAATAAAATAAATAAAATAAATAAAATAAATAAAATAAATAAAATAAATAAAATAAATAAAATAAATAAAATAAATAAAATAAATAAAATAAATAAAATAAATAAAATAAATAAAATAAATAAAATAAATAAAATAAATAAAATAAATAAAATAAATAAAATAAATAAAATAAATAAAATAAATAAAATAAATAAAATAAATAAAATAAATAAAATAAATAAAATAAATAAAATAAATAAAATAAATAAAATAAATAAAATAAATAAAATAAATAAAATAAATAAAATAAATAAAATAAATAAAATAAATAAAATAAATAAAATAAATAAAATAAATAAAATAAATAAAATAAATAAAATAAATAAAATAAATAAAATAAATAAAATAAATAAAATAAATAAAATAAATAAAATAAATAAAATAAATAAAATAAATAAAATAAATAAAATAAATAAAATAAATAAAATAAATAAAATAAATAAAATAAATAAAATAAATAAAATAAATAAAATAAATAAAATAAATAAAATAAATAAAATAAATAAAATAAATAAAATAAATAAAATAAATAAAATAAATAAAATAAATAAAATAAATAAAATAAATAAAATAAATAAAATAAATAAAATAAATAAAATAAATAAAATAAATAAAATAAATAAAATAAATAAAATAAATAAAATAAATAAAATAAATAAAATAAATAAAATAAATAAAATAAATAAAATAAATAAAATAAATAAAATAAATAAAATAAATAAAATAAATAAAATAAATAAAATAAATAAAATAAATAAAATAAATAAAATAAATAAAATAAATAAAATAAATAAAATAAATAAAATAAATAAAATAAATAAAATAAATAAAATAAATAAAATAAATAAAATAAATAAAATAAATACAATAAATAAAATAAATAAAATAAATAAAATAAATAAAATAAATAAAATAAATAAAATAAATAAAATAAATAAAATAAATAAAATAAATAAAATAAATAAAATAAATAAAATAAATAAAATAAATAAAATAAATAAAATAAATAAAATAAATAAAATAAATAAAATAAATAAAATAAATAAAATAAATAAAATAAATAAAATAAATAAAATAAATAAAATAAATAAAATAAATAAAATAAATAAAATAAATAAAATAAATAAAATAAATAAAATAAATAAAATAAATAAAATAAATAAATAAAATAAATAAAATAAATAAAATAAATAAAATAAATAAAATAAATAAAATAAATAAAATAAATAAAATAAATAAAATAAATAAAATAAATAAAATAAATAAAATAAATAAAATAAATAAAATAAATAAAATAAATAAAATAAATAAAATAAATAAAATAAATAAAATAAATAAAATAAATAAAATAAATAAAATAAATAAAATAAATAAAATAAATAAAATAAATAAAATAAATAAAATAAATAAAATAAATAAAATAAATAAAATAAATAAAATAAATAAAATAAATAAAATAAATAAAATAAATAAAATAAATAAAATAAATAAAATAAATAAAATAAATAAAATAAATAAAATAAATAAAATAAATAAAATAAATAAAATAAATAAAATAAATAAAATAAATAAAATAAATAAAATAAATAAAATAAATAAAATAAATAAAATAAATAAAATAAATAAAATAAATAAAATAAATAAAATAAATAAAATAAATAAAATAAATAAAATAAATAAAATAAATAAAATAAATAAAATAAATAAAATAAATAAAATAAATAAAATAAATAAAATAAATAAAATAAATAAAATAAATAAAATAAATAAAATAAATAAAATAAATAAAATAAATAAAATAAATAAAATAAATAAAATAAATAAAATAAATAAAATAAATAAAATAAATAAAATAAATAAAATAAATAAAATAAATAAAATAAATAAAATAAATAAAATAAATAAAATAAATAAAATAAATAAAATAAATAAAATAAATAAAATAAATAAAATAAATAAAATAAATAAAATAAATAAAATAAATAAAATAAATAAAATAAATAAAATAAATAAAATAAATAAAATAAATAAAATAAATAAAATAAATAAAATAAATAAAATAAATAAAATAAATAAAATAAATAAAATAAATAAAATAAATAAAATAAATAAAATAAATAAAATAAATAAAATAAATAAAATAAATATAATAAATATAATAAATATAATAAATATAATAAATAAAATTAGTAAATTTAATTTCTAAATTTTGTAAAACAGAGTCGGAAAAAATGTGTTGGGTGAAAAATGATTTTTAAATTAAAAAATATAAAGGAAATCAAAAGAAATTATAAAAATCAAAGTAATAACTAAATAAAATAAAATATAGTGGCTAGTGAAAGTAATTGTTTTTTTGAAGCATAGTGTAATTACTCAGATATATTTTCATTCTAATCAATTATAAAACCACAATATAACTAATCAAACACTGATATTTTTCAAAATTTCACACACATTAAAAACTAAGCCATATTTAAAAAATCAATTTATGTTTTCAAGAAATTTTATATTTTTTCCAAATTATTTGATTTATATTTTCTTCACACTCTTTTCTCAAATGGATACATGTATTTTCAAAAAATAAATGAAATTCGTGGTTTATTTGATTTATTTTTCTAATAAAATATATTTTTAAAAATATCAAATTAATTCCTTCTTTAGAAATTCAGTATTTGATCAAATTATTTGATTTTAGTTTTTTTATTCAAAACTACACACATTTTTTAAATTAAAACATACATTTTTAATTTTTTAATTACTCTTTATTTTTATGAGTTGTTTAATTAAATTATTATTTTTTTGTACAACAATTAACTTAGATTTTTGCACTTTATTAAGTAAATGAGCAGAAGACATTGCATCAACTGAAAATTATTCTTACGTCCGTTTGCCTTTGAAATTAAATACATAAAAGCTTACGTTTCATGACCCCTCACAGAATTTTTGATATATAAAAATCTAAAAATTGAAAATCATTGTCATTCAAATAAAACTTTAAAAACCGCTATGCCTTTGGCTTTTTTCCTTAAAAATAAAAACAATAAATAAATGTGCTCTTTCTCATGGTATTTGTTTTTTTCTCTCTCTTCTTTTCTCTCTTTTTTGCTTTTCTCTCTCATCTATAGGAGGTCGTGGTTGTGAAACGGGGTGTTCTAGTGATAATATTGCCTTTTACGATGCTCTCGCCGAACACGACGAACACGAAGACCAGGAATCAGATTTTCTGCACGATCGTAATGCCTCGGCTGCCGCTTTGGCCAGTGCTTTGCCCAATATTCATTCGTATGACAATAGCTCTAGTTATGAATCTATAGATTCTCTTAAAAAACCTAATGTGTCGATAGAGAAAATTGTTAATCCTCTCGGCACAGTGACGACAGTGACCTCTTGCCTTACGGCCGAGGTAAAAAAGGATATTTTGGATGAAGTGGTGTCCCAGCTGGCCGCCGAAGATACGGTCATTCATGAGAATTGTGATGAGAGTCTTTTCCGTCCGGTTGTGGCCATATTTTGTGATGAGAAGACTCGTCTGATGCAAGAAGAAGATGCTCGTAAGCAACAGGAACTGTGCCAGCCACCGGAAAATATAAGCAATAAATTAATTGTACCGGTTATAGCTAAAGAAGTAGATGATGCTCTCAATAAGAAAGAGAAACAAAAGACATACTCAAAACACAAGAATCTCCCGAGTATAGATGGGGAAATGACAATAACGAAAAAAGAGCAAACTAAGTTTGAAGAATTGTCTTCATTGAATAGGAAATCGAAGTTAACACCGCTCAAGGATCAAGTAAATTTCGAAGAGAAAGTCAATACTAAAGAGAAAATATCTTTAGTTTCTAAGGATAAAAACAAAGAGGAGAGTGCATCAAATCAAAGCCAGGCAGCAAAAGAGCGAAGAGCCGAAAAGGAGGTCAAAGTAGAAAAAGAAAGTGGGGAAAAAGAGAAAATCAAACAATCTAGGAGCACCGATTTAAAAGAAAGTGCAACCGAAACATCTAAAGAGAGTAAGAAAAGCAAAGAAAGTGAAACCACTAAAGTTCTCTCTATGGCAAAAGAGAGTGAAACAACAACTAAAACGCTCTACTTTGCATCACGTAAATCTTCAGTAGCAGAAGAGAGTCCAAAGAGCTCTCAGCCTGCAATTGGAGAAACAAAAATGGCTAGTAAAGTTCAAAGCAAAAAGGAAAGGCAAAAGAAAAGTGAAGAAAGGGAATTGGTAGAGAAAATGTTAACTAAAGCCGAAGTTAGGGAAAGCTTACAAAGCGGTAGTATCAAAGTGTCTAAAGAAAAACGAAATACTCCAGAAAAAGAAATAATTTCCAAAACAGAGGCAAGTAAAAGAGATGCCAAAGCTTCAACTGCTGACGAATCAGAAGAAGATCAAACCCAAACAAAATCAAGTACTAAGATCTCTGCGGACGAAAGAAATACTCCGGAAATAGAATTAAGTCCCAAAATGGGAACAAGTAAGAAAAATGCTAAAATTTCGATCGCCACCGATGAATCAGAGGAAAGTAAACCTATGGAATTCATGAGAATGACACCAGCAGTGGCTGCAGAGAAAATGGTGACTCCTCAAAAGACTCTAACAAAAAAGGAATTAAAAAAGCAGCAGCAACAACAACAGAAGGCCAAGGAAGACGAAGCTCAAAGAGCGGAAATGGAAAAGATCGAGAAGAAGTCAAGAAAGAAAATTGATGAAAAGAAAAGTGAACCCATAGAAATCAAGGAAAAAGACAAAACAGTGACTGCCACCGAAGTAAAGACAACCACTTCCACAAACGGGAAAGACAAAGAGAAAGAAGCTTCTGAAACAATTAAAATGAAAGAGAAAGAAGTCTCTTTGGAACCCTCTAAGAATTCTCTGAAGAAATTCGAAGAAAAGTCCAATGAGAAAGATATAAAGAAATTTTCAGATAACAATGAAACGAATGATGACGATAAACCATACTCTAAGAATTCTTTGAAAAAATCTGAAGAGAGGGTTGATAGTAATGATACAAATAAGTCTGTAGAATTCTCGGATATCGAAGTAGATAAACAAGCCTCTAAGAATTCTTCAAAGACATCCCAAAAAAAGACCGACGATAAAGATAACGAGAAATCTTTTGAATTTTGTCAAAGCGAAGTAGAGAGAAAATCCTCTAAGAGTCCTGTTAAGAAGAACTCCGAAGAAAATGCCGACGAGAAAGACAAAAATAAGAAATATTACGAATTTTCAGATAACGAAGAGAAAACAATTGATAATCAATCTAAAGTTGACTCTGAAGAACCCCAAGCTGCCGCCTCTGCTAATATAAAAGTAAGTGCAATCGATAAAACTGCCATCAAAGAGGAAATCGAAAAAAGCTCTCCATTGAAAAATAAAACTGAACTAAGAACTAAACCTGCCAAAACGGAGATAAAAACAACCATCAAAACTGAACAATTAAATGTTAAAGATTTGGTCGATAGTTTAATTGAAATTAAAACTAAAGAAGACGATAATGAAGTGGCAAAGAGGACAGATGTTAAATCCTCCCCGCTACTCGAGACGGTGGACGTATTTACGGTTCCCACAACAAAGGCATCTAAAAAGAACAAAAATAAAGGCAACAAATCTGGATCCAGTTCAGAGAATGAAGAAGTTGTGGTAGTCAGAGCTTCCGCCTCTTCTGCTGCCAACAAATCTAAGGAAGAGTCGCCGCAATTAAAGAAAAAATCATCCACAAGTTCTGAAGATAGCTGCACGGATTTGGCTGACCGTTTACTGGATAGAAAAGATCATGATGACATGGAAGAAACCATGTTTATTAGCTTTGCCCAAATTGAAGAGCGTAAAAAATTAGAAGATAAGTCCTTATGGCCTAAAGAAGATGAAAAAGTGGTAAAAGCAAAAATCTCTAAGGAAAATGTAAAATTACAGGAACCGAAGGGCAAAGAAAAAGAGGACATGAAAAAAGAATTTCAAAGCGAAAAAGATAATCAATTAGGTGATCTAAAAACGGCCAACAAAGAGAAAACACCAGATAACTTGAAACCCAAACCACAACAAGCTGAAGAGAAACCAATAGCAAAACAAGAAAAAGAATCGAAAAAAGAAGAAACTATAAAAGAATACAAAGTGGTTGTTAAAGAAGAACAGGTCACCAAAAAAGATGAAGATATCATAAAGAAAAGGAAAAAAGTGGAAAAAGTTGAAGAGACAGCCGATAAAAACTTCACATCAAAGGACCAAATTCTCAAAGATGAGAAAGCAACTGATGAAAAAGCTAAAATCCTGGAAGAGAAGAGCAAAAGCTTGGATAATAAGACTAAAAGTTTCGAAGATAAGACTAAAATCTCGGAAGACAAAGCTGTAGGAAAATCAGATAAAAAAGAAATTGATAAAACTCCCAAGACATCTGATAAAGATAAAGCTAAAGAAAAGTATACAACAAAAAAACTCGCAGTTGCCGAAGAGGAAACTGAAGTTAAAACTTCAGAGAATGTCAAAGATAGTGAAGAGAAATCTACAAAGGGAATAAAAACCACAGGGATTGGTAAGGATCGTGAGGATAGCGACAAAGAGAAACTTACGAAAATAAAGAAATCATCGGACATTGACGAAGAAAGTGACAAGGACAAGTCATGTATACAAGCCAAGAAAGCTGCTGAGAAACTTAAAGACAATGAAGAGAGTGGCGAAGATAAGTTAGCAGCAAAATCGAAGAAGTCTACAGAGAGACTGAAAGACAGTCACGAGAGCGACAGAGATAAATTAACTGAAAAAGCAAAGAAACCCACAGCCAGTGAAGAGAGTGATAAAGAAAAGTCATCTGTAAAACCCAAAAAAGCCACAGAGAAAATCAGCGAAGAGAGCAATAAAGAGAAATCAGTTGTAAAAGCAAAAATATCTGACGATTTTGAGGAGAGTGACAAGGAGAAGACCGATGTAAAAACAAATAAATCTACAGCTAAACTTAAAGACAAAGTTGAGGATACAAATAAGAAGACCGAACTTAAAACAAAAGAAGATATTAAAACTAAAACTGTCGTTGAGAAGAAGGATATCAAAAATGATGCTAAGGAAGACCAAAAGAAATCAGAAAAGAAAGAAACTTTATCCGTAGAGACTTCTGAAAAAGGCAATAAACTAAAAGCCGACGAGGTGGAACAAAAGTCGCCAATGGAATCCAGCGGTGCAGCTATGGTTTCCACCAAACAAAGAGACGATGTTATAGTAGAACAACCAAAACTTCAAGCTAAGGGGAGGAAAGAAGAACATCAAAAGCAAAAAGCCAATGTGGAAAAAGAAACTTCTAAAGATTCCTCCAAGCTAGAAGTTGTTACGGAAAAAAAGAAACCAACAGTAGAGACAAGCACTACAAAAAACAAAGCCTCACCACCCTCTTCACCCCAGAAAAAGAGGGAAGAGAATGTTAGCAAATCGGAAGCAATTGAAAAAGTTTCAAGGGAAAGTAAAAAGACCACCGAAAAGGCAGAAACTCCCATAGATGGAGAAATTAAGAAACCAACATGGGCCTCTATAAGCAAACAGGACAAAGAGTCGAACGATGACAATACTCCAAAAGCTTCATCCGCTGACAATACTCCCAAAGCTTCATCAGAATATAAAATAAAGGTAACAGAAAGTTTTTCAAAGGACAGTCTGGACAGTGGTAGAACAAGCAAATCACCAAATTCCCCCAAAAAATCTCCGGAGAATGCTGCAACTGTCAATTTAGCACCAGCACCACCACCGGTTACCTCCGCTTGGAAAACATTAAGTGGCGCTGATATGATTGCCAAAAATCTCGGCAAACAAGACCGCACGCGCACTTTCCCCTCTCTGACCACAGGAGCCATTGCTAAAATCCCAAAAACTTCCCCTGGCGATAAATTACTACCCGAATTACCGACACCGAAAGAACTCAAAGAACCTTTAGGAGGAGGGGGAGAACTAACCCGGACCTCTCCGACAAAGAAAACAAAAAGTTCTTCGGCTTTAGATGACTTTCCCATACTAAATCCCTTAGATGCCTTGCCTCCTTTGCCCACGCTGGAGCCATTGGAACTCATAGGCGAGAGCGGCAGCAGCAGCAATAGCTCCAACCCCAAAGATATAAGTTTAATAAATTTCGAAAGTCCTCTGCAAGAAAATCCCGCTTTGGAGCGTAAGATTACACCACCTCCAAGAGGTTTTACTGAACAGAATCTTATTTTTGCTCTGTGCGGTTCTTTACACTATGAGAATGAACAACGGTCACGTGTTACGCCCGAGAAATCGGATGTTTCTCCCACCACACCTTCATCCTCGAATCGTTCTTCTTCGGCTTTGGATGAACCCTCAATGGCCGACTATAAATCGTTGACGGAAAATGATGATCCCTATATTAGTCTGGAGCAAAGTTCACAAGACACATATACCACTAATACTAACACGACAAATGATAAGTTCTCATCCTCCACCAATTCTTCGGGAACGGAGGAAATCATCATTATGGAGGAGAAGAAAATGACGAAGAAACAAAAACGCAAAAGACAACAGCAATTGTTGGAATTGCAAAAGCAAAAGGAACAACAATTGCAGCAACAACATCATCATCACACCACTGGCGATGGCGATGATGACGAACTAAGACCTTTGATAGCCATGAGTGAATCCCAAATTGAGAATATAGCTGCTGATAATGCAGAGTATCCCTCTGCGTCTCCTTTACCTTCACTGCTCGATGAAAGCTTTACCATGAAAGCTATAATCATGAAATCCAATAACGCACTAACCCAATCCACTACCACAGACAGTGAGGGACCTATGCCGGCCACCACCTCAGATGACAATGTCTTCATTATGCCATCATCATCCGTTGTCCAACATAAGATTAAGACCAAAAAATTGGAACATAAAATCAATCTAATGGCTGCCATAGAGGCGGCCACATCATCATCCACCTCTTCGGCGGAAGAAAGTGGCGTTGAGATGGGCTGTCCATTGGGTCGCGGCGGATCACATGATGTTGACGATGTAGCCTCTTCGTTGTTACCATCATCATTGATCTCCACAGCTGGCCTTAGTGCATCTGCCACCTCGTCTGTGCTCCCCATGTCCATGGCAGCCGTGGTGGCAGCTGGTGGCGGCGGCAGCTCTGCTGGTGCTGCCCCGATGTCACTAAGCTCCAACACAGCGGGGGCTTTAAAAAAGAAAACCAAAAGACGTAAGAGATAAGAATTAGCCATTTGTTTGTTTTGTATTTTTTGTTTAATACTTGTCTATTATTTCTATGTGATCTATTTGAGATACATTTTCGTCGTTGTTGGCCCCACGCGGGTCGATGACAGCATTATTCTCCACAGCAGCAGCGGAAGTGGTAGTGATAGTAGTAACAATGTAAAGGATTCTCATTCAGCTCAAAAAACATTTGAAGATCCTTTAACGATTATGGAGAAATGATCCACATGTATTTTGAGAAAATATTTATTAATTTGTTAGAGTTACTTTCCATTAAAGATTTTGGATTTTAAGTATGCTTTGTGATTCACCTACACTCATGCTCATAATAATAGATACACACACCTATTGGGTTAGCATTAAAGTGATGTGTACAACAAATCTTAACTACTATGCTGAAATGTTTCCAACTTTCCCACCCCCCACCTTAACATTTTAATGTGACAATGCCATTCATAAATAAAATGTAAGGATGTTTTGTACTTGAATAATTACATTCTGCTCCAAATTGACACTTTAAAAATGTAACAGAAAGGCGACTGACTATATGGGTAAACCTATTTCGACCATGGTACCAACCGTTTTTCTAGTTTAGCTATTGTTTTCCAGATATGCGGTGATAAATATTGCTGGTAAATCAGAAAGGTTAGTTATCTCAGAGGATTCTGTTCAAAGGACTAAATATAGAGGACCATTTTACAAATATTTCTCGCAAAACAGTCTAACACTCTTCTCATCCCATTGCACCTAAAAAAATAACACTCTTGGACAAAAATACTCCACACGAAGAAATACACAGACCTTCAATTATACAGATGTTCCGTCCGGACGAAACGTCAAAATATATCAGTTACGAACGAATAGCAATGAACTGTCTGTCACGTGCGAAAAAACAGTTTTTCGCGAACATAGTTTTAACTTTTTTTGCACTAATCGAATAATATTAATTTTTTAATTGTGGCAATTACAAAAAAATTCAGGAAAATTGGTCCGAAATCCGCGGAAACTTCACTCTTTGAAGTCCTACTCGTTGAAATTTCTAGTCGTTCGTACCTGACAACTTACTCGCTCGGGGAAGGCATATCTTATTATTTATTTTTGGGTCGGTCCTTTCTCAACCATTTTATGAGAAATATATTAATACATATGTATGTATATCTACTCATAACAGAAAATATTTGATGAGATTGGTTTTTCAATCAGCATACTTGGTGGCCAAATATCGACATCTGAGGTCTTCGCCTATACTTGAGTCGACATCTAAGGCATGGCTGTGGGGTCGGAGCCTCTAATAAATTTTATTATTTTTTTTATTTATTTTGTATAAATATGTTTATGTAAATACATATCAATCAAAATTTTTGATCGCGAAAATAGTTGAATTAGATAATTTTGCAAAATTCATCTCGGAGTCGACTCCGGCTTCGACTCCGAGATCGATTTTATAAAATGTACTGAATCAATTATATTCCGGACCAAACATATTCATTCATATGTGTGTCCATTCATATATTTATACAAAATATTTTAAAAATATACAATGTATTTATTGGAAAGTATAATTTCATGAAAGGAGCAAAAACAACGCCAACTTTGACTCCACAGCCCTGCTCTAAGGTCTTCGTATATACTATAATCGACCTCTGAGGTCTTCCTCTATACTATAATCGAACTCTGAGGTCTTCATCTATAATAGAGTCGACCTCTGAGGTCTTCCTCTATAATAGAGTCGACCTCTGAGGTCTTCCTCTATACTAGAGTCGACCTCTGAGGTCATCCTCTATACTAGAGTCGACCTCTGAGGTCATCCTCTATACTAGAGTCGACCTCTGAGGTCATCCTCTATACTAGAGTCGACCTCTGAGGTCTTCCTCTATACTAGAGTCGACCTATGAGGTCTTCTTCTACACTGGAGTCGACCTCTAAGGTCTTCATCTATGCTGGAGTCGACCTCCGAGGTCTTCCTCTATACTGGAGTCGACACCTGTGTATCGATTGGTTTAATCAACACTTTTTGGCAGTTCCTGGACATATCCATGCCACATTTTTCTTATAAATAGTTTTGTCACATGGAACTGCAACGGAGAAAAATTTTGCATACATTTCGGAAGAGTAGTTACAATTTTTTGTTATCACTTTAATGCTAACCGAATATAGTTTTTATTAGCAGATGTGTAGTTATAGACATTTAAAATTAACAACAAACTATTTATAATACTGCGCAACAGTTAGGGACTAATGGAAATTCGACAAGGACCAGGTGGACGAAACTGGAATGAAAATACTATCCTTGTAGAGCAAAATTCTATTTTTTCAAGTTAGCGTTCCAATAAAGGTTAATGGTCCAATTTTTATTCTTTTGGTAAATTCATGGAAAACGTTAACCAACGAAGGCATCAAAACAAGACATTTATGTTCGAGAACCTGGCTAGTGATTTCATTCTAGTAGTATGTATGTATAATCACGTTTTATCATAATTTTTTGTGTAAGCAGAGAATAATTTTTAACCCTATTCAATGTCAATCAATAAAATTTCAAATAAAATCAAGTGAAATTCAAAAATTCCATTTGAAATTTAAAAAAAAGTCAATTGAATTTCGAAAAAGATCTATTGAAGTTGCAAAATATCAATTTGAAATTAACAACGTCAATTGAAATGTAAAGCCTATCATTAGAAATTAAGAAAATCAAAACGATATTCAAGAAATTCCATTTCAAACATTTCAAGAAATTGAATTTCAAAAATAAAAATTTGAAGTGCAATTACAATTATTTGCAAATATATTATTTAAATTTCAATTGATTTTTCTTTTCCAATTATCTTTGAAAATGGTGTAGTGTACAGATAATTTTTAGGAGTACATAATATTGACTTAAGTTATTGTTTTGGAAATATCATAGAGATAAAGTGTTTTTTAAAAAGTTTCTAAAATAAAAATAATGTTATCATTATTACAATATTTTGGCATATGTGAAGAACTGTGTTTTTCCAGTTTGTGAAATTAGCTCAAAAAACTTTTTGAGCTAATTTCACAAACAAATTATGTCAGTTCGTTGAGAATTTAAGCAAAATCTTAAGCTAATATTACAGTATATTATAAAACTTACAAAAATTAATTTCAATATGATCTATAGTGGATATCATAAAAGATATAATTTATTATTTTAATAAGTTACAAATATAAAATATATCTTAAGCTAACATTTAATTAAGTTTTTATCGAGATTATGATGATCAAAGCATACACTAGAATCAAAATAAAAAAGTAAAACTATATAACAAAATGAGGAAAAAAAAATCAAATCGTTTGGATGTGTTATGTTCGGTCCCCAGATTACAAAAATTTCGCATAACATAAAAGAACTTTAGCTTTTTTAAACCAGTACATTTTTTCTGAAATGAATCGGATAATATTGCCTAATTTGAAGGATTGCTTGCATTACTTTAAGAAGTCAAGGCTTTTTTTGCGTACAAATCTCGTTTGGTCTACTTTTAGGCGATCTTTTCATTGAAAGGAATAAAAAAATCAAAAACGTATCGTCTCAATTAAAAAAGCATTTAGGCTAAAATGCATAGGATTATATTGCCTAATTTCAATTTAAAAAAATAAAAAAGTTTAAAAATGTTATTAATAACAATATGACCCTCAATCGATCGAAAAGGAAGGAAGGAATAATAATAAGTAATAACAACGTTGAGAAAGGACCCATAGTAATTTTTCGCTACGAATATATTCCTCAGAGGCACCAACAAAAAATGTTGATGATTTGTACGACTTATGACATATGATATTCCATTACACAGTACAACATTTTTCAGTTCATTGATTTCGGAAAATTGGACGTGAAAGTAGCCCAAAAATAAGAACTTCTGCATTATTCGTTGCATCCAGTGCCTGAGAAATTTAAAAATTTTTTGAAAAAAAAAATATAAAAAATACTGAAGAAATCTGCAATGAAAATTGGCAAAAAATCATAAAACATAAAAAATCAAAAGTAAATGTAGCCGTTTTTTCATCTCTTCGAGATACGGAGATTTATTGAATATGAGACTAATTGAGCAAATAAGTAGTCGTCGAAAGTAAGGTAGTAATTTTTCTCAAAGACAAATAGAATATGTATATGAAGACATTCCTTCTCGTAGCGAGTAAGTGTCAGTGACGAACGAATAGGAATTTGATTCCAACAAGTGAAGTTTTTCGCGGTTTTTTTGACCGATTTTTCCGAATTTATTGTAATTGTCACAACTAAAAAATTAATATTAATCGTTCAATCAATGTTCGCGGAAAACTGTTTTTTCGCGTGTGTCAGTTCATTCCTATTCGTTCGTACCTGATTGATTTTGACGTTTCGTCCGGAAGGAATGTCTTCTTATATTCTATTTGTCTTAGATTTTTCTTACATCGCAAAAATGTTCTGTTCTGTTTTATACGTATACGTTAGGGCGGGTTGATTTGTATGGATGAAAAAAAATTAAAAATCGTATAGCAAAAACGTAATCTACATTAAATTCTAAGAAAATTCTCGGAAGAAACCCTGGGTCTAAAATCAAAACCTAATCCGCGCCTCTCGACTTAAAATTTTTTTCCTCTTCTTTCGCTTAAATTATTTTCTTTTTTTGAAATATATTATGTTTTATTATACACTCACTCACTCTGCTACGAGCCAAAAGTGTAACATATCGAAGGAGTGACATAAGATTTTAAGTATGTTTGGCGGATATCCGTTTTAGGACGTTTTAAGTCGAATGAGCAATGTCCGTCCGTCTGTCTGTCTGCTAGCTGGAGCGCACGATTACTCTCGAAAGGAGTAACCGATTGACATCAAATTTGGTATGTGGTAATATTTGTTTCTATCTCCGGCTAAGTTCTAAGATGGGCCATATTGGTCCACCCCTTCTAGTACCTCCCCCACAAAGTGTTAATATTAAGTGAATTATTGATTGTTTAATAACTTCTATACTACTTATTTGAATCCTCTGAAATTCTACACATAATGTTATTTTATTAGTCACTATCACCTCATCACGAAGTTACCTCGCCCCTTTTGGTACCTTCCACACAAATGGACCATTTTGCTCCAAAAGTTAACAGCTTATAACTTGAATACCTATGCACAAAAAGACTTGAAATTTTGTACAGTGTAATGGTTTCATAGTACCTGCAATCCAGTGAAAAATGGGCGAAGTTGCCACGCCCCTTTTGGTACCTCCCACACAAAATGGACAAATCATTTTATCATTTTTTTTAATCATTTTTTACTTGGGTGAATATTTTTTTTAATGAAAAAAATGTTGAGTGTAGAAAAGATATAAAGTGCAAAAGAACTACCTTACTAAACAATTTTATTCAGAAAACTCGATTTCTTTTTGGAAAAACATTTATTTTTTTTGTCAAAGGCGGGCATATACATTTTCAAGTCGAGAGGCGCGGATTAGGATTTTATTTTGGATACATGGTTTCTTCGGAGAATTTTCTTAGAATTTTATGTGGTTTACGTTTTTGCTATACGATTTAAAAGAAAAAAATCAACCCGCCCTAGTATACGTATTTTTTAATATTTTACCGACAGAACTTTTATGACTTTGTGGGCATTTTTGCGATTTTTATGCCCCTTGGTAGGTTTATTCCGCCTTTTAATTCTCCTATTCAATATCTACAACTTTGCTTCTGCCACAAAAGAAATATTCCGTACGGTATATCGAGAAAATATAGAACAAGTGCAAAAAATCCACCTTGAGCTAAAAAAATAGTATGTCCATTAAATTAATTATTGAGCCAACTTGATTAAACGAATGATGCAGTAGTTCTTTTTTTTGGGCTACTTTCACGTCCAATTCCAATAATTGAGTCCCAAAATCATGTGTTGTATTGTGTTAGATTGCAATTTTGAGAGAAATAATTCTCCAAAGGTTGCCTTTATTTCATTATTTGGACTGAAACGTATTCTGAAGTCTTCAACTGCACAATCACCACCGAGATAACTAAACTCTCTGATTTCCCAGCAAACTTTGTGGTCGAATATCTCGAATACAAGAGCTAACCTAGAAATACGGCTATCACCACTGGATTCAGCACTGTCGAATAGAAGGTCTCCTTTCGGTTACATTTTTAAATTGTCCATTTTGAGCACAGAGTAATCTTTAAATAACGTAATTAAAAATATGTATTCAATAATTCTATTAAAAGTGTATTCGATTATACCGTTTTAAAGCTTGACGTTTTCTTCGACATTTATATGTCCCGATGATTAAGTCATTGTTTTGCATACATTCAGGCTTTTATTTAATATTATATTGCCTATATTCAGGCTTTATCTTCAATAAAGGTATACGAAGAATTCAAATAAAATCACTTTCAGTTTGACTTATTCAAAACTTAAGCTTTTCAGTCAAGAAAATATGTAGACAACATTACATCAAAGAGTCAAGATTTTCTTGAACTTTATACGAAATAGAGACGAATTTACAAAAAGGTATATTAAGTGCCAGGTTTAATCACATTTCGATTACCAGAACAATATATTTTAAATCAAGAAAATATTCAGGCTAAAATAAATTGGATTATGCTGGATTGCCTTTCTTTATTACTAATTAAAAAGAAAATTTCCAAAAGTAATGAAAAAGATTATATTGCCTAGTTTTAGGCTGGTTTACCTATAAAGTAGATGAACAATGGAAAAGCTAGTTTTGGAACATTATTGTATATTCTCCACCATAGATAGGGCTGTACTAATTTTGTCACTCCGTTTGTAACACCTATATATATGGGCCTTACACATAAAAAGTTATGGGAGGTTTATTAAACCTTCCAAACCTTTTTATGAATAAGGCCCTATAAGTATATATTTGCATTCTTAATCGTCGTAAAATTCCAAGATGATTTAGCTATGTCCATCTGTGGTAATCACGCTACAATCTACAATAATTGTAGATAACTTCTTATAGCTGCCGTTATCTTGGGATTGAAAATAGGCAGTATCGGTCTACGATTTGACTTCTTAATGCCTTATAGAACACAAATTTCAACTGATGGGACAAAAAATTGGTAACAGAAAAATATTTATACCCGTAACACTTTACCCGACAAAGGTCGTCATAGGTTCAGCTGATGGGGGTGAAAATTTGGTAACTTGAGTCCATTTGACCCAAACCCATCACACGAATAACGGTCGCCATAGGTCCATGTTTTGATATAGCCATCACACAAACGACCATCACACTTATTTCCCTCAAATACAACCAGCAATAAAAGCGTTTCTATTTCTAATCCATT
This sequence comes from Eudasyphora cyanicolor, assembly GCA_963930755.1. Taxonomy (NCBI): domain Eukaryota; kingdom Metazoa; phylum Arthropoda; class Insecta; order Diptera; family Muscidae; genus Eudasyphora; species Eudasyphora cyanicolor. The sequence goes on along the minus strand of OZ005736.1, from coordinate 88,673,608 downwards.
ACATTAATATTTTATTTAGATTTATTTATTGAATGTTTTCACATTCGAATTGTTCAGCTTTTCGATCAACTCTTCCTTTCGAAAGAGAGTTTTTTTTTGTGGTGTATTGGAAAAGATAAGACACTGCGCTCTGAAAGCCATGTAAACACATACCCTTATACGTATTTCAATCCTGTGCGGGGATATCATCAGAGGGTCTTATACATGACACAGTGTGAGCTTGTAGTTGTGGCGATCATCACTTGTATATATACCAATCTACAAAGAAATTTGCATATGGGAATTATATACCTACGAAGAAAGCGTACAAGTCACACAGCCAAAGCTTTAAGCGAGACTTAAATTCACCATTTATATATTTTATATAATTTATATTTGCGTTATGATAATGTGGAATGCGATCGATGGTGAGGAGGGTACTGGCCGTTTTCCTTGTTATTTCTATTTTTGTATAAATATTTTCTCAAATGTAAAAAATTGGACTTTTCTAAATATTTTCTCAAATATGGTTCTTCAAATACGAAACTGAGTTATTTTTAATATAACTTGACATGTTATTTCGCCATTAAAGAGTTATTTCGCAATACTTTTGTAATAAAAACAAAAACTCTGTTTTTATTGTATAACCAACTTTTGGTTGTCTAACACAATTACATATAATTATCTCCAAAGTTTTCGCTTAAATGCTTAATTTTGCGGTAAACAAACAAATCAACAATTAATACAAAAACAAGCAAATACATATAACAAAAACAAATTTTGTGATGTATTCGACGAACTAGGTTTGGAATGAAATTATTTTAAGAAAAAAAAAAAACAAACAAAAACGCCACTCACTAAATGATTAATGTATTTCTTTTTTTTGGGGAGCACTAAAATAATATTAATATTTGTTTTTAATAAAACTAATTTAGTAGACAAGAGCTATATTAACCAACAGATATATAATATAAAACAAATATACCGACATTAAGTCTTGAAAGGAAGCACATATTAGTTTAAAATATAATTTAAGAAAAGTAAGCAAAATTTACATTATATGTATATGTATACATATACTATTATTATTATTGTTTATAAGAGTAGTAACAAACAAGGCCTAATAACCCTGTGCATAAAATAACTGTAAAAAAGGTTAGTTTATAATTTAAAGGAATCGCAGAATAAGAAGAAAAAACAAAACAAAAATGATTAATTAATATAGATTTTAAACAAATCTCTCTCTCTCCATCCGCTATTGGAAAAATCCCGACTAAATTATATGTTTTTTTGTTCTAATTTATACAGTTGTTTTTTTACTTACAAATATTGTATATTTTTTAATTTTAATTTGTAGTAATTTATTTAAGTAGTTAAAACAATTTTTTTATTTTCTCTATATAAGAATTTTTGCCTTTGTGCATAATTTTGTAATTATTTCCAAGTTTATGTGTTTTTTTGTTTTTTTTTTTTTTAAATAACAAATGATCAATGTGTTTTTAGTTATTTGCTGCAGTATTTATGAGTCTAATCTGTTTTTTAATTTCCAAAAACCATTTACCAAATAATTTTTACAAAAAAAGAAATCTTTGAAAAAAAAATAGTATTTCATAACTTTAAAGCTGATAAACTGTATTGTGGTATTTTTAAATTGTGTGTACTCTTATTGTTTGTTAAGTTTTCATAAATATTGTATATACATTAAGCAGACGTACGTACGCCCCGTATATTTTTCATAATATATAAGAACATAACGAAATAAAAAACTTAAAAAAATCTAGAAAAAAATTTAAAAACTTTTTGAAAAAAAATTAATTATAAAAAATTTAAAAAATACTGAAAAAATCTGCAATAAAAATTAGCAAAAAATCATAAAACATAAAAAATAAAGAATCAAAACTAAAAGTAATGGTAGCCGTTTTTATTTCAACTCTTCGAGATATGGAGATTTATTGAAAATGTGACAAATTCAGAAAAAAGTAGTCGTCGTTTTTACAGCGGCATTTAGTGAATAATTAAAATTTCCTCAATTTCGAAAAGTATACACTATTTGAATTGTGTATTTACGCAAAACAAAAAGTACAATACTTTCAAGTAAGAACCATCTCAAGTCAATCGCATGCCTCCGTCACAGTCACTTGTTGTTGGCAAATGTTTTTTTCAATTGTCATTTGTTGTTGGCAAATGTGCTGTATGTATTCTTAATGATGCCCGAACTACTGCATCTGAGGAGCTGCTTAACCAACAGCGAAACTTCATTTGATCTTCAGCTCAACTCCACAATGGGAAAAACATAAAATAACATCACTTACAGATCAACCCCTCATAGGGAATCATCAATGAATAAATTTTATTTGGGTTGAAGGACAAACACCAAATTTTCATAGACAGATAATTTGTCATCAGAAACGAAAAAGGGCCTATCATCATGTTTGAAAATTTTACAGGAGAAGCAAAAAACTAAATAAAATGATAAGTGTTGCCGTTAGAAAAACGTAGTTTTCAGGATAATATCTTAACATAATGATGCATATATAAAATCACACAAACATGATTTATAACTTGTTTTGTGAAAATTGCGTGAAATAATATTTTTCTTGTTGTTACGTCCTTTTAATTTTTTGTTATCATTTAGTGTGGAATGGCTACGTCAAATAGTGAAGTAGAAGAAGAATAATATAAACAAGTTGAGAAAGGCGGAACGAACAACTTAAAGAAATAAGAATTAATATAGGGTGATCTAAGTAGAGATACTTTTTCAATAGCCTTTTTTTGACAGATCACGTGTGAGTCGTGTCATGCTGTCATGTTATTTTTGTTAAGTATTGTTTGGCATTTCATCATGGAAAGACTTACGCCTGAACAACGTTTACAAATTATTCAGTGTTATTAGCAAAATAATCGTTCGCCAATTGCGCTAAGCCATTTTTTTTAAATCCAAAAAAAAACACTCATTGACCGATTCCCGATCCGTCGTACCGGAATCATCGGTCCATATTTCTTCAAAAATGATGCCGATGAGAACGTAACCGTCAATGGCGACCGTTATCGATCCATGATAACCGGCTATTTGATGCCTGAATTTAAAGCTCGTTATCTCGGCGACATTTGGTTTCAACAAGCCGGCGCCACTTCCCACACATCGCATCAATCAATGGATTTATTGAGAGATCACTTCGGTGAGCAGATAATTTCACGTTTTGGGCCGGTCGATTGGTAACCAAGATCGTGTGATATCACACCGTTAGACTTTTTCCTGTGGGGATATGTAAAGTCTAAACTTTATGCGGACAAACCCGCTCGATTCAGGCCTTGGAGCAAAACATCAAGCGTGTCATTCGCCAGTCGAAACGCTCGAACGAGTCATCGAAAATTGGACTCAACGGATGGACCATCTGAGACGTAGCCGCGGCCAACATTTGATAGACATAATCTTCAAAAAATAAATGCCAAAGAATGTTCTTTCAAATGATAATAAACATTCCCCATTCAATTTGAATTTTCTGTTTTTTTCTTTAAATTGCATTATAATTGCAATGAAGTTTATTTTAAACATTAAATAGATCTAATGTTATTTTCTAATCCTCATCTTCGGATTCAGAGAAGGATACAAAGCACAGCCTATTGGAATAGAAATAATGGACAATGTAATCTTTCGTCAATTTCTGAAGTCTTAAATAATAAATAAGTTTTGCAGATTTAAGAGGCGTTTAAACATTCAAAAGAAGCGTTTAACTATGTTTTATCTGAAATTAATTTAATTAATTCCCTTCCATTCGTCAACGTCCGTTTTACAATTATTAAAACTGGACGCCACACAAAATCTTCTGGCCGGTGGTGATTACGATATTGGAAATAATTATCTTGTTTCAAATAACACGGATTACTCATATCAATGCACGGTGAAATGATTGTTCAAAACGACAGAAGAGAGCATACTTTCTATTAGAAGTTCCATTTGTATATAATTTTTGAGGGCAATGCTCGGTCCGAAAATAATCTACCATAAATGTTTATTTCCCATTATTTCCGCTAACATTAGTTAATAAAACACTATATTTTATACTTAAATGGCACAGAAAAGCTACAATTGGCTTTTTTCTAAAAAAAAATCCAAATTCCACTCAAAAGCAATACAAAAATTAGTTTTCGATGACAATTTTGTTGACGAGAAATTTCTCGCAAATTTTTTCTCGATAACGTTGCGGTGATTCAAAACTTAAAGATTACGATCTAAACTTGTCGATAACGGATACCGTGATTAGGTCCCTGATATATTTACGTTATGAGCTATTCAATTTTGTATGTTTTGCTCATTTTGTGTGGGAGGTACCAAATGGTGGGACCTACCTACCATTTTTCACAGGACTGTAGATACTCTAAAAAACATGGGTAATTGGGTATGGGTAATTTTCCAGATTTTCTGGCCAAAACCTCTTATCGTTATATTATCGATCTCAAATTCGTACACAACGTCAGCCGCATACAAGAACACATTCAGTAAGAATTGAAGCTAGTGGGACAATTATAACGCCAACCCCATGCACTTCAAAAATGCATTACGATAGTATTTATTTATTTGGCCACAAAATTGGATCATACTTACATGTGTGTAGTTCTATTTCTTGGAATATATCTTTTAGGGGGTTAAAATGCAATACAGTGGTTAAAAATGCAGTACAGATACAAGATACAGTAAATAAAAACAAGTAAAAGCGTTAAGTTAGGCCATGCCGAATCTTATATAACCTCCACCATGGATAGCATGTGACCTCACAAAATAACTCAAACCTAAAGAAAATAACACCGAAAACACACAAAAAATATAGTATATGAGGACAGTAGGAATCACAACAAGTTAGATGCTATATATGCAATCCCAAACAACCTGCAACTATAAGAAGTATTTGTACCAAATTTGATCAACCTAGCTCTATTATTGCGGACTGTAGTGTGATTACCACAGACGGACGGACGGACAGACGGACATGGCTAAATCGTCTTAGAATTTTACGACGATTAAGAATATATATACTTTATGGGGTCTCAGATCAATATTTAGAGGTGTTACAAACGGAGTGACAAAATGAATATACCCCCCATCCTATGGTGGAGGGTATAAAAATATATAATTTTTTACAAGAAAGGCATTTAGAAAGTTGGTACACATAGTAAGGAAACATTTTTTGAAAAAGAATGCAGTTGCAAGATGTAATTAATAATAATTAATAATACCATTGTAAAATTATACTTGAGTTGGTTGTACTGAAATCATACAGGCAATATCCTGATTTTGATAATTCGGCTGCATCTGTTCTCTGAGCTATATCGGACTTTTCAGAAAATTCCTTTTTGAACGACTACCTTTATTTCCTGATTGATAGCGGAACAATTGTATAAATTTCATTCAGCATATTCAGTTTTTAAGTTATAAAAAGGGTTTTTGTTAGTTCATGGATACCAAAAACATTCGTTTTGGCGTAAAGATGACAAAGCTAGAACATCATAGATATGACGAAAATGATGTGACGACGTCAACGACGCCAACTGGAATAAGGGCGATTATTTCACCACATATTAAAATGACAAGAAATTGAAAACATCGATTCTCTTCTAAACTATTCATATTTATCTTCCATGAAGACTAATTTCACAAAAACTTTAAATGTGATTTTCTCGAAACTACAAACAAATTATACACTATTATTTTATTGAGGGAAGGAAATATCCTCAATAGTTCTAATATTTAATATAATTTCTTATTAAATGTATGTGTACATATATGTATTCTTTTTCCAAATATTAAACACATAAGAAAAAATAAAAAACAGCAAAATTCGGCACCCCCATCTTTTTGGAGTATTCTTTAAACTTAATGTTCTAAATAATGAAAATAGTGAAATGCATGGCATCAGGTGACAACACTTTTGTTTGGTCCAACAAAGTTTAGGTCAAATAAAAAAAAATAATTTCTTAGTGCATTTATTTCACAACAATTATTGGATGTATCTAGTGTCAAAACTAAAAAAACACAATACTTGAAATTAGTACATGTTATTTGCTTTCCGTTTCATTTTTTTATATTTTATTTCGCTTAATTGGTTCTTTCATAATTCACTATTTAGAAAGTGCTTCAAATCGGAAAGAGAACAGTAATTTTTAATACTAAAAATAAAATTCAACTTTGACAGATGATTTTCAAAAGGTTAAACAATTTACGAAAAAACTAAGTATGCAGTTTTTACCCCCAAAGTGTATTTTTTCAAACCATATTATTATTTTTGGATTTGGAGTTAGTTATCAATCCATATCTAACTAAATGTTAACCCTTTGTGGGGTAGGTGCTGGAAGGGCTGGACAAATATGGCCCATTTTCGAACTTAGCCAGAGATAGACAGAAAAATATTACCACTTAACAAATTTGAAGTCAATCGGTTACTCCTTTTCGAGAGTTATCATGCGCTTCAGCCAGACAGACGGACGGATATTGCTCAAATGACTTAAAATGTTCCTACAGTCCGGTAATAAGTTAGCATTATTGCCACGCCCCTTTTGGTACCTCCCACGATCGACACTATTCGGTTCCCAATTATTTTCGAATTTCGTTAAGAGATTCTGTCTGTTTTTCTTGCTATATATGTACATATATATTGGTACTCTATATAGTAAGTATCAAATGTATACTCTCTAAAATGTTGCTTCAATACTAGTGATAGTTTGAATATCTTAAATCAATTAATATTAATTTCCTCTTTTTATTCCTCCCTCAATTTTCAGGCTATCAATTCCATACCATAGATCAAGGCAGTCATGATAATGTTGATGGTATGGATACAATTCGAAATAAATTGAATAAGAAAAAATCGACGACGACTAATATGAAGAACTCAAACCACGATAGCAAAACTGCAACACTGGCGGCGTTGGGCCAAAAAAAGAAATTGGCCGAAAAGAAATTGCAAGTGCGGCAAGAAAAGTTGCAAGAGTCAACAACAACACTACAACCTCAAGGACAAGGAAATATTGACGTCGTCGATGACGATACGCACAACAATTCCATCTATAATGATGAGATGAGAATGAAACAACAATCCCCCGCCTCAATACAATATTTAACCCATAATGCTGTGGACAATTGTTTCGGCAATAATGATGACGATGATTCTGAGCTGACAACGGGATGTGGTACTACAAAGGCATTAGCTGGCTCATCAGTAGGTGGAGGAGGGGCTGCCGCCTTTGAAGCGGCAACAATTGTCAATATCGATATATTCGATGATCAATTGAGTACAAGTAGCATTAGCAACACCAGTCGTTTCTCCTGTGAGACGGCCCCACTGACGACAACCACACCACCGATTAGTTTAAATGGTGTAATCGATACAAATTTAATGCATTTCTCTCATAATATGGGAGCAACGACGACGACGGCTACCAAAGGTGACAAAAGCAGCGTCGACGGCGGCAATGATGAGAGAAAATTGAAAACTGAAACGGAGGACAACATCACAAATTCTACTTCCTCGACTTCCTCGTCACACAGTGGTCATCAACGTTCAAGTCATCGCCGTGCGGGCGGCCGCAAAGGTGGACGTCCTGGTGGTGATGATGATGACGATGATGTTGCCGGCGCCGCCGCCGATGAGGACTATGATGGCAACAGCAGCAGTAATGGTAGTGCTGGTTCTTTGTGAGAATTACTGAAAAATCCTTCTTTGGTAAGGACAACAGTAATGAGTAGAAATTTCTATTTCAATCGTTTGTATAGAAATATATTCAATAACAATAATCATCACCAGAACCACCAGCAACATCAGGAACAGACTCAGACACAGACTCAGCATCAGCTCCAGAACCAGCGTCATCCTTATCCGCATATACAAACTGTGGCATCACCGCCACTTCCGCACCTGTATCCGCATCCTCATCAAACAACGTCTACTGGCGGTAGCCATAATCAGAGTAATAGTAATAATATCAATAAGTGATTGATTGAGTGAGTGATGAATAGGTAATATCAAAAAAGTGACCATGAGTGAGTGATAGATGTACTTTTTATTAGAAAAAAAAAAACACAGAAAATCGAGGATGATTTTTTTTACGTTACAAAATGCCTGGAGGGACCCTTTACTGAACCTAATACGGACTTGTTTAACATTTCGCATAAACTGACCATTTCAATTTTCGATAAATATTTTTTATTGAAATTTCAATTCAAATTTTTAAATGTTTATCAAAATTTAGAATTTGCAACTAGGTAGTCCTCGCAGCTCAAGACCATTTTGTTATTAAAAATTCTTCATTACTTATGTATAGAAGATAATATCTTACCTTAATTCTGAAAGGATGTAACTGAATTGTTTTTTGGAATTTACGATTTTTACACATACTATTCTGATCTAGAAAATTCTTACAGAATATGTAAAGAAAACTGGATTTTGAACAAATTGTCAGTTACACCCTTCATTATGAAGGTAACGATATCTTCCATTATAATTTTGAAAGAAAAAGCTGTAATGATATGCCCCAAAATAGGCGGGATTTACATTCAACACTTTGTCGTGTGATTTTTGGGAGAGAAATTGAATTTAAGTATCTCTCGTCGTTTGATACATGTTTACACATGACACACAAATCGTAACACTTTTTTCTGTCAAAAACAGCTGATTTAATAAAAATCGCAAAGGAACGCTTCGATTGGAAATTTTTAAAGCATTTCGTTAATAAATTAATAAAAATTTGGATGTATTTCGGAAATTTCAAATGGTTTGGCAACATGAGCATACTGCTCATTTTGTCGTGTGATCCTCTCACGGAATTTTGCGGTCCTTTCCCGAAGTCCTGCGATCCTCTCTCGAAAACGAGAGATTGAGAATTTTACCGTTGTAATTGAGAAAATTTCACTTGAAAATGAGATTTTACACTTGAAATTGGTAAAATTTATTTTGAAAGGGAGACATTTTGTAACTAAATTGAGATTTTCCATTTTAAATTTCCTAATTTCATTTAGAATTAGGGTATTTCCAATTTAAATGGGGAAAATAAATTTTCATTGACAAAAAATGAGTGAAATAACTGTATAGCTACACAACGGGAACCCTCGGAGTAATCTAAATTGATCACCGTAAGGGTTCATGTTACGAAGACACTGGAAATCAAAATGTGCAAAATTGAACAATTCGGGAAGCTATATCGGTGGATGAAATTCTCCTTATCATAGATTAAGCTTTGCATGCTATGTTACGTAGACAAAGACAAATGGAACGTTCTCAATTTAAATAATAAATACCCGAATTTCAAATAGAAATACCCGATATATCAAATGGAATTTAATCAATTCTAAATGTAAATGAAAATTAAATGAAAAATTTCAATTTCAGCTGAACTTATCTCAGTGTAAATCATGGCATTAAATATACATAACAAAATTTATCGAAAATCAAGTGATTTTGTTAATCTGATATCGGCTTCGGGATTAGGGAGAGTGTCTCCGTATAGAGGATTTTTTAAATTTCCAAACTGAATTTATGAACCTCATTTAGAATACAGAACAGAATCCATAAATTTTAACTTAATCAAGAAAAGAAAATACATGTAAATGAAGGCAATTTCGATAACATCTCTATCAAATTCCCTTAAATTTTTAATTTTTCATGTTGGAATGTAAAAATGGTCTTTCTTCGCCGTCTCCAAAGTTAGAAATGCGAGAAAATACATCTTCAAATTCGATGTAACATATTGGACATATACGGGTCTGTTCTGTAACAACGCGATTTGATATCACGGTGATTTTAAAATCACCGGCGACATAAAATCACTGTTGGAGTTCGGAATCGCCCGGTTTATTATTCATAGCTTCCCAAAAAAGATTGTTCGAATTATGTTCGGTGGATTTCGAACTCCAATTAATTTTAAGTCGTTGGTGATTTTAAAATCACCGTGATATTAAATCGCCGTGATTACAGAACAGACCCGACGGATTTTAAAAACAAATGTGTATTCCTTTTTTAAAAATGTTACCTAATCGACATATAGTTGGTCCTCTGATTCTTAAAGCGGTTCTCAACAGGCCACCAAAAGGCAAAACAGTAAACAAAGTGTGTGTATTATTTTACAACTTTATGCGATATATATTTTCAAAAATTATTTTTTGAAATCGTAATTATTTAAAAATAAATATAAAAAATACGACATTATATATTGGAAACTTATATGAAGGCTAATAAGTATACATACACATATATATTTTTATACTTATATATATATATATGAATATAAATATACAACATATGTTCAAAAGAAGCAGGTCCAGCATAACGTTTGTCCATAAACAAATGTTCAGAAATGTATATCATTTAAATTGAAATTATTATACATTATACGTTGATTTACGTAGCTTTGATTGATGTCTTTGCGATTTACATTGTCGAAAAAAGTGTTATCTTTTGCATCGATTTATGTTCTCGTCTATATTTACGTCACCTCTATAGAACTAATATATAATGGGAAAAATCTAGTAATTTTAAAAATTAACTAGGCAAACAAAAAACCTATTATCTTGTCGGAGATTAAATTTTCCATTTTTTTATAAAGGAAAGCTTGTCAGTGACCACTTTTTCTCAGGGAAAGATAGCCAAGGAGAAGCAGCTTTCTCATGGAAATATTATCAAATTATTCTGTCATGAAAAAATGTCAGAGAACACTTTTTCTGAAGAAAGTTTAGAGATACCTCTTAGGTAAAATTGTCAGAAATCACTTCTTTAGGTAAAGTTGTCAAGTTTTAAGATTGTTCAGAATCCACTATTGCCAGAGGCCACCAATAGCTAAGAGACTAAATTTCCTTAAGGTAAAGTTGTTAAAGGCCACTTTCTTTTCCGAAGAAAATGTTTTCAGAGAATATAGATAATAAAGATAATTTTGTCAGAGGCCCCCTTTCTCAAAGTAAAGTTGTGAAGTTTCCTAGAGAAAAATATTCAGAAGTCGCTTTGTCCTAAGGAAATTTTGACTGAGATCAACGTTTTTAAAGTGCCACCATATCCTAAGGCAATATTTTTCCTTTAGGTAAAGTTGTTAAAGGTATGATTGTTCTCTGAATGATTGTTCAAGGAATGATTGTTCTCTGACAATCATTCCTTGATGTGTGGCATCTTCTCAAGGAAAATATATCAGAGAGAACCTTTTTCAAGGAAATATTGTCAGAGGACACCTTACCACAAGGAAGTGTTATCAGCGATCGCTTTTCTCAAGAAAAATTTTTCGTAGACCACCAATTCCTGAGAAGAAGTTGTCAGAAGTGACCTTTCCGTAAGGAAATTTTGCCAGAGGCCACACCTTTTCTCCAGGAATGATTACCGGAGAACACATATTCTCAGGGATAGTTTGTCAAAATACATATTTTCCAAAGAAAAGATTGTCAGGGAACTTTGTCAGAGGCCTCTTTTTTAGAGTAAAGTTGCAAAGACACATAGATTAAGAAGACATTCCTTCAGGCCGAAACGTCAAAATCTATCAGTTACGAACGATAGGAATGAACTGTCACACGCGAAAAAACAGTTTTCCGCGAACATTAATTGAACTTTTTTTGCACTTATCGATTAATATTATTTTTTTAATTGTGACAATTAAAAAAAATTCGGGAAAAACGGTCTGAAAATCGGCGAAAACCCTCACTCGTTGGAATCAAATTCCTATTCGTTCGTACCTGACACATACTCGCTACGGGAAGGAACATCTTCATAAATTATATTGTTTTTGTAAAGTTGCCACATACAACTTTTCTTAACAAATTTGTCAGATATCACCTTTTACATGTTGCCATATGCTGCATTTCCTAAGGAGAAGTTGTCAGAGTTGCCATAATATCCATTATACTATTTTTCCTAAAGGTACAGTTCTTCAAGGAAATTTTGTTTAATAACGCATTTTTCAAGGAAAGCTCGTCAGAGAACACTTTAACTCACAAAAACGTTGTCAGCTACCCAATTTGTCAAGGAACACCTTTTCTCTAGAACGATTTTTCAGAGACCACTTTTTCCTAAACTTGTCCAAATTCACTTTTCTTAAAGAAAATTTGTCATAGGGCATATTTGTCTGAGACCACGTCTATGTCACCTATAGTATCAACAGACAAACTTTTCCTCGGTAAAAGTTGTCATAGACAAAATCTTCTTATACAAAAGTTGTCATAGACAAACTACTCTGAGGAAAAGTTGTTATATACCTTTTTCTAGGGAAACTACTCCATCTTTTCCAAAGGCACCAACACTTCCTAAGAAGTCAGAGAACACTATTTCCTAATAACACTGTGCTAGTCGAAAAATGTAACTATAGGAGACTCTATGGATATACCTTTTCGGGCATGCTGAATCCAGTGGCATTAGCCGTTTTAGCTCTTGTTTTCGCGATATTCGACCACAAAGATCGTTGGTAAATCAGAGAGGTTCGTTATATCGTTGGTGATTCTGGAGTGGAAGACTTTTCGGAATACACACATCAATCCAAACCCAATTTGTCAAGGAACACCTTTTCTCTAGAACGATTTTTCAGAGACCACTTTTTCCTAAACTTGTCCAAATTCACTTTTCTTAAAGAAAATTTGTCATAGGGCATATTTGTCTGAGACCAAGTCTATGTCACCTATAGTAGCAACAGACAAACTTTTCCTCGGTAAAAGTTGTCATAGACAAAATCTTCTTATACAAAAGTTGTCATAGACAAACTACTCTGAGGAAAAGTTGTTATATACCTTTTTCTAGGGAAACTACTCCATCTTTTCCAAAGGCACCAACACTTCCTAAGAAGTCAGAGAACACTATTTCCTAATAACACTGTGCTAGTCGAAAAATGTAACTATAGGAGACTCTATGGATATACCTTTTCGGGCATGCTGAATCCAGTGGCATTAGCCGTTTTTCTACGTTAGCTCTTGTTTTCGCGATATTCTTCCACAAAGTTTGTTGGGAAATCAGAAAGGTTAGTTATTTCGGCGTTGGTTTTGAAATGGAAGACTGCGGAATGAACGCTTCAGTCCAAAGAATGAAACAAAGGGAACCCTTAGAGAAATATTTTTCTCAAAACAGTAATCCACGCATCTCATCTCCTTATACATAGAAATTGCAACCAAATCTTAGCATATGTCAAAAACCATACAAATCTACGAAACTTTTAGTTGGCGTCGATGATAAATTGTGAAACTTGTTTATTGTTCATAAATATATTGAAAGAAGACCCATAGTAATTTTTCGCGAGGAATATTTTTCTCTAAGGCACCAACAACAAATTTCGGCGATTTGTATGACGTTTGACATATGGTAAGATTTGATTGTACTTTTCTAGTAGTAAAGGGGTGAGTAGCGTGGACGACTGAAATAATTCTCCAAAGGTTCCCTTTATTTCAATGTTTGGATTGATGTGTGTATTCCGAAAAGTCTTCCACTCCAGAATCACCAACGATATAACGAACCTCTCTGATTTACCAACGATCTTTGTGGTCGAATATCGCGAAAACAAGAGCTAAAACGGCTAATGCCACTGGATTCAGCATGGTCCAAATAGGTATATTCGTAGGGTATTCTTTCTGTTACGAAATGTAATTTCTCTTAAGGTACAGTTTTTAAAAGCCACCTCTAATTTAAAAAGGTTTATGAGAGACTATATACTATTATTTCCGAGGAAAATTTGTCAAAGATAAATTCTCTAAAGAAATGTCAGATATCTTTTTTTCTCAAGGTAAAGTTGCCAAAGACCTCTTCTAATTATAGTATAGTTGTCAGAGACCACTTCTTTCTAAGGGAATATTGTCAGAAGCCACCATTTATTTCTATGGGAAAATTGTCAGAAACTACTTTTTAAAGGTAAGTGTGTCAGTGACCAATGTTTCCTTTACAAAAACTGTAAGAGAAAATGTTCTTAATATAAAGTTCTCAATTCCCTCTTCTAAATAAGGTAAATTAATTAGAGACCACATCGTCTACTATACGGTATTATATTTTCCTAAGTAAGACTACACTTTTTTCTCCCATAACAACATTGAAAATATTTCATATGGAGACATTTTCAGACAACATCTGTAGGAAACTGTAATATATTTATTTTTTTAAATACAGTCAAGTAAATTCCTTTTTTGACATATCCATAGGACATGTCCTTTCGCTTCGTTTGCATTCTATTATTAAAAAATTTATTTTGCAAAAAAAAAAAAAAATAAGATTACATCGAATATTTCGCTTATGGACATTTTGATATGCTGGAAATGCTTACGTACTTGATATACATACATTTTACAAAAAAAATGTTTTAGTCTCCCATATTAAATAAACTTAAATGTAAAATGCTTTAATTCTTAAATTGTCGTCGTCGTTATCGTCATCATCATTATCATACACGCCATCTATTGTCAAACTCTATCAATTTATTTCTAACTTGACTTTTATCAATGTTTTAGCTTTTTCTAGTTTAAAAATTAATTTTCTTATGAAACGTTGAAAAAAACAAAGTACTGTATATTAAAAAAAATCAAATTTTATAAAAATATCACTGATCAAATTCTTAAGGTTTTGGAATATTCCAAATATATACAGACAATTTGCATATTTACTTTAAAGAAAATGTAAAAAGTATAGAAATATTCCCGTTATTGTCGTCCAACCCATTTCTTAGGAGACGCCACATGATGACCAAGTTTAGTGCCATCGACGACCACAGAAAATGGGGTGATTTTTCGGACCCCAGAACCCAAATTAAAGTAATTAATGTTGATCAAATAATTTAATTTTTTATGTCTACGGCATTTGGCGCCATTTTATTACAAAATATTTTTTCACATCCCAAGAATGCGGAAAGAATATTTCAAAGAAAAAATATTTTTTTAAGGTAATTAAAAACACTTTTAAAATGTATTTTTAAAATTTTTGACTAATTTCATATTAAAAAAAATATTTGTATTATTTACAGTACTTTGTCTTTTAATGTTTGATTTCATACTACTTATGTACTTTAAGTTTTCAAAATTTATTTATATTTTTAATTCATATTAAAAAAATGATTCGAGTCTTCCGTTTTCGAAATTATAAATTCTTTCATAATCATTTTATGTATTTTTAATTTATATACGATTTTTTTTGAAAAAAAAACAATACATTTTTATTGGAAAAAATACAAATTTAATAAAAAAAACATTTACAAATAATTTTTCATATTTTATTTGAAAAAAAAAACATAAAAATTTTATTCGAACAAAAACAAATTTATTTACAAATAAAATTACAACTAATTTTTCATATTTTATTAGAATAAAAAGAAAATTATTTTCGAAAAAATACAAAATATTTCCAATCAAAACTTCTTTGATTTGTATTTGAAAGATAAAATTAGAATGCCAATGACCTAATTCACACGTCACAACTTGTCCCCTTGACTTTTTTTAATTCTCTTTGGAAATCCCTACACTGAAAAAAATGTCATAAAATTAAAGAATGGCTCCAAAGACGTTTCTAAAATAAGTACATTTTGCTAATTATTAATATAATTATCACAATTTCAAAATCAAAAAACAATGTTTTGAATTTTTTTTATAAAAAAAATTTAAATTTGGTATATAATAAACTTCAATTTAAAGTCGATGTTAATTTAACTAGTTCTCAATTCGAAGGACATCAATTCCAAATTTTCCATAAATTATAACAGTTAACTTCTCTACTAATGTTATTTTTACAGCCCTACGTTAATGGGAAAGGGAATATATAATTTGCCAGGGGCCAAAATTGTAACACTTCGAAGGAGGAGCCACCATATACATATATATATGTATATATATATATATGTTCTGAGGAAATCCGTTTTAGCACATTTTAAAGTCATTTGAGCATTGATTATTCATAACTTTCATACAAATTAATTATTCATAACTTTCATACAATTAGATTGAACCACAGGAAGTTATGTACAGTGCTTTGTTTTTGTAGTTCCAATAGTTCGGAAAAAAATTAATGGCGTAATTGGTATCTTCGACATAAAGGTGCGATTTTGTACTAAAAATAAATACTTGAATACCATTATTTTTTTGTTTTTATAGTACCTTTTAGTACCAACCTCACAATGGGGCGATTTTTTACTTAAAATTAAGAGTGCATAACTTTTGTACTTTTTGTAGATTCAAACATATGCAATTTTGTACAACACCTTGCTCTTATAGTCCCTATAGTTCAGTTTAAAATGGGCGTGTGTCACAAATTTAATAGTGTATAACATTAATACCAGTAGATTCGACCACATGAGATTTGGTACAGTGCTTTGTTTTTACAGTCCCTATAGTTCAGTAAATGCCACACCCCTTCTTGTACTTCCCACACAAACGGCGCAAATCACAATAATATTTAATAGTTCATAACTTGAAAACCAATACCCACAAATACTTGAAATTCGGTACAGCGCAATGTTTTCTAAATACCCACTGTTCAGCTCAAAATGGACGCATTTGGCAAGTCCCTTCTGGTACCCCCACACAATTTAGCAAATTTTACTCATTTTCGAATGAATTTAATCAGATTAAGAAACTACCAAATTCCATATTACATTTCCCACAAAGTGGTGAGGTTGTACATCTTGTCGGTTTAGCCGACTGAAATTTTCTTATTTGTTCTTTTGTATGCCTAACATAATAATTGAATCCAAATACAAAATCAAAGAAGGCTTGATTGGAAAAGAAACTTGTAATTAAATAATTTGTTTTTGATTTACACAGAATATTAAAAACCATTTATATATATATATAGACTACAAAATTTGGTAATTTATTTCTAAAATAAAAATTTCAATAAGAATACAAATCAAAATAGTCTTGGTTAGAAGAGTAATTTGTAACTTAATTATTAAATTTTTTGATTTGCGCAGATTATTTAATACTAAAAGATTTGACAATTTATTAAGAAAATAAAATAAAAATGACAAAAAAAAATCGTAATCACACTCAGTAAAAACTAATTTCAAACTTCTTCAATTTAAAATATAAATTGAAACTCAAAAACAAAACAATAATAACAGAGCTGTTACCAACTCCCATAAGTAGTAATAGTTATTTGTAACACACACAAATCCACACGTGAAATATATTCCCTCATTATCTACGATAAAATTCCCACAATTGCCTTTTTAATAGGGGGTTTCACAATCAACTGTATAAATGCTCTGGAGTAAAAGTATTGGAAATATTTGTTAAACACACATAAACAATTTGCCAATACTAAACTTTGCTTTTTCACACTTTTATAGGCCCTTGTACACTTGATTGTGAAACATCCTAATGTAATTCCTAATTCCTTTTAAAATTTCCACTATTAAATATAATTTTACTCAAATTATTGTTTATATGTTTTTTAAACGATTTTTTTATTCTGTAACGAAAATACAAGAAAACAACAAAACAGGAAAAAGTAACAAAAACTAGGTGCTTTCTTTAAACAAAACAACAAAAAATATTAACAAAATAGTATTTGAGCGAAGAATACAAATCGGAAGTTTTTTATATAAACAAATTAACAAAAAAAAAAATAAAGAAGAAAAAGAAATTAAACCTCAGCTAAAAGCAGTGATAATTAGAAGATTTTTTTTAGTAAAACAAGTTTATGTTTATTTTATTAACTTTAGTTTCTTTTTAAATAATTTAATTATATAACATTTTTATGTATTACATCAAACATTAACAACAAAAATATATAGACAGAAATTTAAAATAAAACTAAATTAATTTGTTCACCAAACTACATACATACATAAATATACATATAAATAAAACACCTAATGTTAATGTCTTCATCTTTTATCAATTAGGGTTTATTCATTAACTAAAAACAAAAATTAACATAATTTTTATAAACAATTAAATTTAAAATTAATTATTATTATTCTTTTTGGTTTGTTGATTTAGTTTTCAAATAACAAATTTTATAAAGCAAATGAAAAGAAAACAAAAAAAAACAAGAAAAGAAAAAAAAAACAAAACAAAAAACAAGAAAAGAAATAAGACTTCATTCCAAACAAAAAGAAAAACCAATTAAATTCCATATTCCCCCCCCCCCCCCCCCCCCCCCTTCCAAAGTACACTTTTTTAAATTAGTTATTTTATACACCAAATACCCCAAACCCCCCTAAATAGAAAAAAAAACAACCTCCTAAGGTGCTTAATATTTTTTTAACTAAACTAATTATTTTGTTTGTTTGTTTTTTACCAAAATCATAATAAAAACTGTAATACAATTTATAAAAACACAATAACAAAAAAAGATTACAAAATATTTTTTATACTGGCTTCTGTGACATTAAAATAAAATTTTAATTTAAAATAAAATAAACCACAAAAAATCGTAAAAATATACCTATATACAGATATATATACATTATACATACATTAAATATTGCTCTACTTATTTATACATAAAATGTAGTAAAAAAATTGATAAAATTAGTTTTAAAGAAATTAATAAAATAAATAAAAAACTCATGAAACAAAAATATATATACACCGATATCTCAACAATAACATTTATTATAATTAAATGTATTTAATATTCAGTATATGTATGCATATTGGACTATACTCGTTGATGACGACTATGTTTGTTAGAACAGGCAGAACGTCTAAACTTTTGGGCAACTACAAGCAATGCTATGCAGTTTTCTGACATAGTTGCCGCTCACCTATTATTAATTTATTAAGAGACATTACGCACCGTACAATGTTTTTTTTTTAATCCGTCTCTTTGTTGACCATGTCAGTTATTAAACATCTTTTTCGTGCACTTCAGCGGCACTTGCGATTTCAATCCAAACAATTTTCATTTGTAATTCTTAAAATATCAATTGAAATTCAAAGATTTCAACGATGCATTGCAATATTCCATATGAAATTCGAAAATTTAATTCAATTCAAATTATATATAAATACGAGTATAGGGAAGAAGTTGAAGGAATATATATCATTCAGTAAACTATCGAAATTGATCGAGTTATAATCACGGTAAGTTTTGTAAACGAGCTCATTGTTAGTGGGTACCATATATTGCATTAGCATAAAAGCATGATTTGAATTAAGAGCAGGAAAATAGAACTGACTGCTGCGCATGACAAAAAGGGATTACTGACTAAGGAGTAATCTATAATAGAGCTAGAATTCTGGAATCGATCAAAATGAGTAGGCATGTTATTATGTAGTACAGACAAATTACAACGAGTTAACATAAGCTTAAGAGACGAGAATTTTCTTAAATTAGATATATCACAGTTAAAATCACCTAAGATAATTATGTCTGGAAATCTTGTAATAATGTCAGCGATGTGGCACTCTAAAGCTTCTATGTTTCCCCTATGCAAACTATTCCCACAACAAAACTACGACTTGCTGAAGTAATATATAGAAACAAATATTCGCTGGATTGAACTGATATGGATTGTAATATTCTTGCTTAGAGATTGCATGAAACAAAAGCGGCAAAACCTCCGCTTCGCATTCCGGATCGATCGTTTTTAAGAAACCTGTACCCCGAGACACTGACGGCTTTGTTAGGCACGTCCCTCAGATAAAAAAATATGAATATAGAAATATACCAAAGGTATATATAAATCTGAACCGATTTTCATCAAATTTGGCAACGTTCTTTCTTGGTTCAAAAAACTGTTATTTTCTAAAGTTATAAAAACGTTTAGAAAATGATATGATAGATACACGCTGAAAAAAAATCGCTTCTGTAGTATATTTTCCCAAACATATTCTTCTTGAAATATATAAATATTTAGGGTAAACTTTAAATATGTTGTATTTGGCACACACAAATATTATACTGATACGAGTAAATTTGAAATAATGTTGTATTAAATAAATTTTTGTTTCCGTCATACTATTTTTTATTTGGGACTATTTTACGAAACAAATATATATTTGCATTTAAGTATTCAGAAAATATATTAATGCCTTAATTTTAAGACAAGTTTTAGGTTTTCCAGTAATTCAACGATAATTTTTTTCAGAAAATTTTAATGTTTGGTAAATTTCTTTCACGATTTCTAAGAAATCGTATAAACTTGCACAATGATACATTGCTTGATGGGTTGTAATAAATATTAATCAAAAATTAGTACATATTTTAAAACAAAAGTTACTACAACACTAAGTGTTGCCTGGCGCCATCTGACATTTCCATTGGCAAGTTTGACATTTTTTTAGCATAAACGTACTCAGAACGTTTTGTCATTTGAGCGCGAACTGTTGAAACTTCACCTCCAAAACATGGTTTTTGAACGCTTCGACAGCTGCTTCAGGCGTCGAAAAACGTTGACCAAGCAGTTTTTTCTTGATGTGAGTGAATAAGAATAAGTCATTGGGTGTGAAATCAGGGCTGTACGATGGATGACCTATCAATTCGACATTTTGGCCGGTCAAAAAGGCGCTGGTTTGAGCCGATGTGTGAGAGCTCGCATTGTCATGGTGCACAATGATTCGTCTTCTCTTGTTCGTTTTTCGAATTTCTCCGAAGACTTCAGGCAGACAAATTGTGGGGTACCACTGAGAATAGACCGTCCTACGTTGCTCAAGCGGAAGAAACAGGCGACCATTTGCTTCGAAGTGCTTCTTCCACGAACAACTTTCGTTGGATTTGGTTCGTCTTCGAAGACGCACACGGTCGATTGCTGTTTTGTTTCGGGCTCATACGCATAGATCTCAGATTCGTCACCTGTGACGATCTTATAAACGTATTTTGAAGCACCGCGATCGTATTTTTTCAAAATTTCTTTGCACCAATCGACACGAGCCTTTTTATGAGCGATTGTCAAATTGTGTGGGATCCAAAGAGAACACACCTTTTTTATGGCCAGGTTTTCATCCAATATCGAATGTATGCTGGTGGAAGAAATGCCCAAGGATGCCTCTATCTCACGGTATGTCACATGACGATCTTGCGTCATCAGTTCACGCACGGCATCAATGTTCTTTGGCACAACGGCCGTTTTTGGACGACCTTCGTCTTTGAGCGAGCGTCGGACTCGATTGAATTCATTAAACCAGTTTTTCACAGTGCTATAGGATGGTGCTTCATCGCCATACAAAGATTTAAGTTCATCGATGCACTCTTGTCGTGATAATCCACGTCGAAAGTTGTGAAAAATGATCGCACGAAAATGTTCACGAGTTAATTCCATTTTTTTGCCAAATTGATTTTTTCAAGTCACTGTAAACAACACAAATGATGGTCGTACCTCAAAACGTTCTGAGTACGTTTATGCTAAAAAATGTCAAACATTCCAATGGAAATGTCAGATGGCGATAGGCAACACTTAGTGTTGCCTAGGCCAGAAATATATATAGCAACCCTCGTAAATCTAATAGGAATTCCATTAGTACCTAAAGCATTGGACTTAATTCTAAATATTGCACTGTGTAAATCGACTATGTAGATCATAGTTCCTAAAATATCATTACACGAATAGGAAAATATGACAGTATTAATACTAGAAACAAAAATGGACGAAACATATGTAAAATTAGTCACCCCTATCGCGATTGAATTCCAATCGGCAATTTTGTTCCCTGAATAATTCCCTTGTTCGAAAAAATTCCCTCTATCGTGAATGATTTTTTTGTGTGGAATTTTTCACTTTATTATTGCTAGCGAACAGAACGGACTCATCGTGATAATTTTTATTTTTGTCCTCAAATATTAAAAAAATTATACTAACGGGTGATTCAAGCAGAGATACTTTTTTCAATAGCCTTTTTTGACAGATCATGTATGAGTCGTGTCATGCTGTCATGTTATTTTTGTTAAGTATTGCTTGGCATTTCATCATGGAAAGACTTACGCCTGTGAGGAATGTGTTTCGTGCACTTCGCTCAACTTATGGTCAACATAATCGGGTTTTACGATCACGTGTGAGTCGTGTCATGCTGTCATGTTATTTTTGTTAAGTATTGTTTGGCATTTCATCATGGAAAGTCTTACGCCTGAACAACGTTTACAAATCGTTCAACTTTATTACGAAAATTCACGTTCTGTGAGGAATGTGTTTCGTGCACTTCGCTCAACTTATGGTCAACATAATCGAGTCATCGAAAATTGGACTCAACGGATGGACCATCTGAGGCGTAGCCTCGGCCAACATTTGATGGACATAATCTTCAAAAAATAAATGCCAAAGAATGTTTTTTCAAATGATAATAAACATTCCCCATTCAACTTGAATTTTCTGTGTTTTTTTCTTTAAAAAAGTAGAGAACCTCGAAATGGATCACCCTATATAAATGATATATATATAGTATGATATATCTGTGGTTTTCTGGCAGCACATTTTAAAAAATCTAAATGTTCAGAAGAGCTCAAATACTTTTTCTCTCGCAGTACATTTGATACTAAATGTTCATCTTTTAGAGAGTTGGAAAGTTACAAAATAATTTGACAACCTAAGAGTGGCATACATGGATAGATAATGATTAGCTGAACATATTTATGCTAAACCCCGAAATCGAATTTTTCTGACATAGGTTGTTATACCAGAAAAACACAGATATCTAGATACGTATCGATACCTCCACTCCAAGTCGGCTTAGCAAGTTTTTAAAGAGATTGGATTTTTAATTTGTAAATATTCAATATTATATTCAGTCAAAAAGTGGTGTTCATACGTCAATCTAATCAAAAGTTATTCACAAAACTATATAGGTCATTCGATTTGTATTATAAAGGAATTGCACACAAATTTAAAAAGATCTCCACTTCAGAAAAACTACCTAGCATTGTTTGGGGGAGGCAAAAAAAGTCGCCATTGCTCAGTGAAAATCGTATTCTAGGGATCAAAATAAGAAACTTTTCCGAAGGAACCATACCTCTAAAACGAATTCTGATGTCCCGGAATTTAGGTCGAACTTTTGGGTAGGGGCAAATTTTGAAAAATCCCACTTTGACCCATTTAGAGTGCTCCAATCGAGTCCAAATGTATGACCGACCCCCACTAACTTTGGAGGCCCGACGATTGGAGCACTCTAAATGGGCCAAAGTGGGATTTTTTCCGGGACATCAGAATTCGTTTTAGAGGTATGGTTCCATCGGCAAAGTTTCTTATTTTGATCCCTAGAATACGATTTTCACTGAGCACTTCACTGAGTGGGGGTCGGTCATACATTTGGACTCGATTGGAGCACTCTAAATGGGATTTTTTCCGGGACATCAGAATTCGTTTTAGAGGTATGGTTCCTTCGTCAAAGTTTCTTATTTTGATCCCTAGAATACGATTTTCACTGAGCAATGGGCGATTTTTAAATCGACCCGCCCTAGTGTACATATATTTTTTTAGCTAATAACCACAACCTGCTTCCACTTTGCAAATAGTCTTGTTCCATTGGCAAGCTCCGAGATGTGTCAACGTGTCATATTAAATTAAATCGGGAGATAATAAAATAAAAGAGGATTCGTACGAGTGTCACATTAAAGTTAAAATCTCTTTTATATTGTACAGGTGCTTATTTGTCTTTGGCGCTACGATGTTCACGTGTGTACCATCAATACATCCAAGGACACCGGGTATCCCAAATTTAGTGTAGAAATCTTGTACTGTAACTCTCCCTTCCTCTGGCGTTGGATATGTTATCCACTCGCCACAAGTTCTCGATTCTAATGTAATCAAAACTTCGGAGAGTACTTCGCTGAAGGTTAACTGTGCCGACTTCATGATATCTGCCAAATCCTTTCTGATATCCAACGTCTACAAAGAACCGTATACATGCACTGAGTTTTACAATTGGGGGAATCGCAAATGATTTGTTTGCAGACGGCTTAGATTCATATTTTTACCTTAATTATGAAAACAAATCTTTTCAACTCTTCTTCTTTATTTGTTTGTAGACGGCTAAGATTAATATTTTTAAACATAATTATGAAACCAAATCTTTTCAACTCTTCATTTTTTTGTGCACAGATAATTTATTTATTTTTAAAAAGCTGTTCATTTTCGATACATCATTCATTCAAATTTAGGGAACAAATATTCCATGTATTATTCGCGATAGGGGTGAGTATTTAATAAATTAGGATCTATATCACAGTTATTATCACAGAGGTTATCAGAACCAAGTCCACCAGTCGATCTAATTCTAGACCACAATTCTCTAGGATCTGTAGTGCCATTAAAAATACGAAGCCCATACAAACGTTTAATACGACTTATTGTACATCGGGCTATAGATTTATACATTTTGTAAATATTACGGTTTCTAACACAGTCGTTCTCAATAACAGCTGAAAAAGCTAGGTATCTATTAATAATCGCCTCTTTGACTTCTCTGTTATTATAAATACTATTTAGGTTGCCTGTATGTTATTTCTACCAGGAACATAATAGAGGAACAAAGTATATAGTTCAAAAAAGATAATTACACATAAGAATCGTTAGTCGTATGAATAGGGAAGAAGTTGAAAGAATATGTATAATTCAGTAAACTACCGAAATTGATCGAGTTATAATCACGGTAAGTTCTGTAAGCAAGCTTATTGTTAGTGGGTGCATTAGCATAAAAGCATGATTTGAATTAAGAGCAGGAAAATAGAACTGATTGCTGCGCATGACAGAAGAAGGAATACTGAGTAAGGAGTAATCTATAATAGAGCTACAATTCTGGAATCGATCAAAATGAGTAGGCATGTTATTATGGAGTACAGACAAATTACAACGAGTTAACATAAGCTTAGAAAACGAGAATTTTCTTAAATTAGATATACCACAGTTAAAATCATCTAAGATAATTTTGTCTGGAAATCTTGTAATAATGTCAGCGATGTTGTACTCTAAAGCACAGATCGGCAAAACAGCGCCCATGGGCGGTTCTCTCCTCTCACACATTGAATGAATATAAAATAATTCATTCAGTTTACATTGAGAGAGAGAGAAATGTTTTTGTATGGTTGTATAGTGTGCCGATCCCTGCTCTAAAGCTTCTATGTTTCCCCTAGACAAATAAACTATTAGTTTATTTGTCCTAAAACAAAACTACGATTTGCTGAAGTAATATGTAGAAGCTACGATTCGAGTTATAATTAGAAGATGGCCCTCTGTTGTTTAAGACTGCTTGTCATGGAGTCGACCAGGTTTTGACAGACTGAAACCGGAATAGCATTCCACGCAGACTGAGTAAGTTATGGGAACTTATTTCCTCTTATTGATGTCTTTACAGATTTCACGAATTCTCGATGGGATTTAAATGCAAAGATTGTGTGAGCCACTAGTAACGGTGTTCGCTTCATTGTCCATAGAACCATTTCTTCGTACATCTTGCGGTGTGTTTGGGGTCATTTGGAACACCCTTCTGAGAGGCATGTTTTCATCAGCGTGAGGAAGCATTGTTTGTATTTAGAATTTGGATATAATCGGTTGCTTTCATTATCCCTTGTATACGATGTAGTGGCCCGCCCCACTCCATAGTAAAAAATTGAGCCCACGTCATGATATTGCCTCCTCCACGTTTTACAGTTTTTATAGAATATTTTGGGTTAAAAGCTGCATTAATAGGTCTTCTCACAAGCACGATCTGAGTTAATCAAATTTATTTTAGTCTTATTAGTCGGCAGAATATACCTCCATTTTTCCTTCGACCATCCAACATGTTCTTCAGCGAAATTTAGCCTTTGTTGCACGTTGCGTTTCTTTAACATAGACACTTTTCTAGTGCTGCGAGCTTTTAAATTTTCACGAATGAGCGTTTTCCGAATTGTAGAAGAATCTACATCAATATGTAAACTGTTTTTAATCTGGTTAATCTGGCCTCAACCGAATTATTTGCCAACCGAATTTTGGTAGTTCTGTCTACTATCATGTGATTACATTAGGACAACCAATATTTTGGTTGTGGTATACTTCTGCTTCCATGTTGACAACAATCATATATGGTTGCGCCAACTACGAAAATGGTGGCTTAAATTATCTGTTGTAGTTGCCACAACCAACTGTTTTAAAGAATTGGTTGTTCTGACAACTTGTCAGTCATGTACTACCGACAATTAATTAAAAACAGTTTTCATTAATTCTTATTTTATTTATTGAACAAAAATCAAAACAATTCATAACAAAACCAGTAAGGAAAGGCTAAAGTCGGGCGGGGCCGACTATATAATACCCTACACCACTCTCGTAATATTGAATAACTCTGGAATATAAATTTTGTAGTTCATGTATAAATTTATTTATTTATTCTAAATTTCAAAACGATTGGATGTAAAATACAGCTTCTATAGAACTAAAGGGCCAAATCGGACGAAACATATATATGGGAGCTATAGCTAAATCTTAACCGATTTTCTTCAAATTCGGCAATGTTGGTTCATGGATCAAGAAACTCTACCATTCCAAATTTCAAAACGATTGGATGTAAAATACAGCTTTTATTGGACTAAAGGTCCAAATCGGACGAAACATATATATGGGAGCTATAGCTAAATCTTAACCGATTTTCTTCAAATTCGGTAGTGTTGGTTCATGGATCAAGAAACTCTACCATTCTAAATTTCAAAATGATTGGATGTAAAATACAGCATTTATAGGACTAAAGGTCCAAATCGGACGAAACATATATATGGGAGCTATAGCTAAATCTTAACCGATTTTCTTCAAATTCGGTAGTGTTGGTTCATGGATCAAGAAACTCTACCATTCTAAATTTCAAAATGATTGGATGTAAAATACAGCTTCTATAGGACTAAAGGGCCAAATCGGACGAAAGATATATATGGGAGCTATATCTAAATCTGAACCGATTTCAACCAAATTCAATAGCGATCTTAACAGCTGCGAAATACTCTAAACTGCAAAATTTCAGAACGATCGGAGTGAAATTGCGACCTGTAGTCGACGAACAACTTTACATCCACAGACGGACGGACGGACATGCTTAAATCGACTCAGCTAGTGATTCTGAGTCGATCGGTATACTTTAAGGTGGGTCTAGCTGTGTTATTTTTAGGTGTTACAAACATCTGCCGTGAAACAAACTTATAATACCCTGTACCACAGAGTGGTGTAGGGTATAATTAAAAATCCCATATTACAATTTCATAACTACGATGATTATGAGATGTGGAAATATTTGACACACATTTTAGTACACGAAAAAAAAAACACTAAACTTGTATGCAAATATCGCATAACCCTGTGCTTTCAATTTCATGATTGTTGCTTTTATTTTTTTATTTATGTAAAATATTTTGCACAACATATATTCTGCATTCCACACATTATTATCCACACGAGATTATTTTTGATTACCTATACCGTTCTTGAACAAAATGTTGAAGATTTTTTATGTCGAGTAATTTTATTTTTTGTTTGTCATGTATCAGCAAAAGAACAGCAACCAATCTTTCTGTTATATTTCCCAAAATATATTTGGGAAATGATTGGGATAACCAATAAACGGTTATTTATTAATATTTTGTCTGTTGTAGTAACCAATTATTCGTTGCAATAATAATCTTTGGTCTATTGATACAATTTCTGTTGTCAAGAATAAAACATTGGTTGTCACAACCAAAAATCGATCATATTGTACTATAATGAAAATTTAAAATTGGTTACCACAACTAACCGAGTATCAATGAAAAAAACAATCTTAATTCGATTGATACAACCATCAATTCAGTTGCAAGCATTTTCATTTGATCGTATCCGTGTTATTATTGTTGTTTCAACTAATTATATACATATGTATAATTACAACCGACAGACGGTGTAGGCAATATACTTTTTGTTGCTAGTACTATTTTTTATTGTTACAATCGAATTCCAACCAATTATTTTCCTGGGTGTATATGAATCTTTGGCAATCTACGTGCTAGATCCAAAAGTTGGAGGGATATGACCTGCGGGCGTGGCCCCACCCATGTGAGCCATGTTTTGAAATGAAGATATATAAAACAATTTGTTAGGGAGAATGCTGTAATTTTGTGTATATGTATATTGAGGCAGTCTACGTGATTGGTCCAAAAACGCTGAGGATCGGACCAACGGGCGTGCCCCGCCCATATGAGCCAAATTTTGAAATTGGTATATCTTGCACAATTTGTTAGCGAGAGCGCTGTTATTTTGTGTACTCGTATATGTATCTTTTGGCAGTCTACGTTAGTGGTGGGATCGGGCCAATGGGTGTGGCCTCACCCATATGAGCCAAGAATGGAGATATCTTGAACAAATTGTTTGTTCCCGAGAGTGCTGTAATTTTGTGTGTATGTATTTGGTGGCGGGATTCGTGATGGGTTCAAAAATTGACGGGATGGGAAATCTCAATCTGGGGCAACGAAGTGGACCGGGTCCAGCTAGTTTCTTTCTTTCATTGTTTGTTTCATTATGAATCTGGACGTACGAGTTCATTATCGTGCGAATTGTCGTTGTTATGGTAATTAGTGAAACCCAAATCAGCTGTTTGTCGTCTGGCAGGCGAACGAAAGCTAATTTTTAAGTTACAGAAACAGGCTGGTAATATTGCTCTAGCTTACTTGCGGCTTACGGTATAGGCGAAATATTTTGAGGCTATTCACTTAACAAATATGCTTTCATTTGAGATACGGATAACCGCGATATACTTTTTATGACCCGCCCTAATGTATATCTATCTACAACTATTTCTTTGAACATTTTAACAATATGGACTACTACTGCTTAGCACAAAATAGACGAATTTTCCTCACAATTTTTGTATCAACATCCAAATGTCCTGTTCCCACCACTCTAGAACATCTCAAAGAAAATAACAAATATGGGCGAATCATGTGTTGCGGTCGTTACATTCGTACTCTTTTACTTTTACTAATATTAATTCCGCTGGTGTTCTGAATGCAATATTTGCACAACATTCGACAACAGCCATTTTTTGGTACTACTTTGAAATTACATTTAAATATTTACCTAAATATTTTTGAGGAATGCAATATTTTCGGCAAAAGTTCCGTTGCGGACGTTACAAAAAATGGAAAAAGGTTTGAAGGTACGTGCATTGGTAACTTTTTTTAAGCTAATTTTGCATAGAAATCAGAAAAATCGAAATACATTAAAGAAAGATGAATATTTAAGGATATTAAAATAGCTCTTGCTATAATTAAACATTTCCTGGTAAATCCAAAAATTTCCAATTCGTCTGTTGCGGACGTTACACAAAAATGTCAATACGTTAAAGCCACAATATTCTGTGGAAAATTGTGATCAATGTTGTTTTTTTTTTGTATTTTAGAGACCCTGCTGTACTTGCCATTTTAATGGTGGGATCATTAGAAGTGATCGCAAAATAATGATTTGACTTCACGCCAGGCATATTTTTTAAATTTTTGGTATACATTTTTGTCGGATTTACCAATATTTCTATATCACATTTCTCACAAAGTGAGGGTATACTTTAGTCGGTTTATTCGACTGAAATGCTCTTACTTGTTGTGATAATTATATAGTACTAATAACACTATCCAACAAATTACGACTTTTTTTTATTAGAATAACGAACGTATAATTTTTAAAGATCTTGTTGAATAGATCATTTGTGTAGAATTAGCTTATGGTCAGCTGGTCTGAGTTTTTTTTACAGTTTTCATTTTTCATTTTTTGTGTCGAAGGGAGCATTGTACTAAATGAAAAAAATTTGTAGGTTAATGTCTGAGAGATTTCTTATTGTCAGATTTATATACATAGTGGAATATTATGAGAATAATTTTGTGGAAGATCTACCCTCTAGCTTGGGTTAAGATCTTCTTTATGGGTCAATTTTCCCCTTTTTTCGAGAAAATCAAAAAATTCCTTTCAAAAAGGACATTTAAGGAATAAGTATTGTGAGAAATTGTTTGCTGGAAAATTTCAGTGGGGGTCACCAAAGACACCAAAGTTTTTTTCATTTAGTATAATGCTCTCTTCGACAAAAAATTAAAACTTTGACCCCTTGTAAAAAAACTCAGACCAGCTGATCCAAACTTTATTCTACAAAAATGACTTGCTCAACATGCCCTTTCAAAATTATACGGTAGCTATTCTGTTTCAAAAATTTTGTTCGACATTGTAATTTTTACTGTGAAATCAAAAAGTTTAAAGCGGAAAACTTGAGACAATCCAATTTTTGGTCTAACATTTTTTTCCCTTTAAGTTTTCATCGAAATTCGGCATAAAGTCAGAACATGAGTTTAATCCAATGCATAATAAAAAAAAACGTATACCACCACCATACATTCACAACGTCGTACATACATACATAGACCGAAAAAGTTTACACTGACACTGATTAATTCACTTCCGGCACTTATAAATTCAGATTTTCTAAAAACCTCTCTCTCGGATATGAATTAATCTGAATCATTGCAAAACTAATCAAACCCAAATCAATTGTAATACTTTATGCTAAACAAAAAAAAAATAAATAAAAAGTGTCATATTTAACTACAACAACAAACGGAAATTGAAATAAAGTACTTATTATAAAAATACACTACAAAAAAATTATACAATATATAAAATTAAAAATAAAATGTGTATTTTTCCATAATACTTAAGCGGTAACGAAGCAAACAATGGAAGAAGTTGAAATATATAAAAAAAAACAGAAGTAACAATGTGAAAATATTTTGTACGGCAATAGAAATAACATATAATAATAACAGTTTAAATAAAAAAAGGTAAACAAATTAAAATATTCAACATTTTATATATATACACAAGTAAAAACAACAAACAAACATTAAAACATATTACAAATAACTAACAAAAATCACGATGATTAGCAACGTTGAAGCCAAGAGAGAAAGAGAGTCTTTATTATTATTATTACATTATAATGATTATTAATTATTATAAATATTTAATGAATGAATTATGAACCAGACCGACATTGAAATTATTTTGTGTATTAAATTTTTCAAAAATGTGAAGAAAAAATTAAATAAATAAAAATTTTTTGGACAAATACATTTAAGAAGAGTTTTTTCCAATGCTGGGTGAAGATTTACTCGAAGTGATGATTTGTGGTTTAAATTTCGAAATGATGCTCCACAATGGGACAATTGGAGTTGTCTACGTTTCATATACTGAAAATGAAATTGTACATAAAAATAATGCAAAAAGTTTCTTCAATTGGTTATTCATTGAAATGATGTTATTATTCCATTGATTTAGTTAATACCTTCTTCAATTTTATGACCGTCAATTTCATTAAAATTGTGTACTACATAAAAACAATGAAATTTCTTACATCAATCTTAAAGTAAAGAAGGGCTAAAGTCAGACGGAGCCGATACCCTACACCGCACAGAGGTATTTTGGATGCAAAAAAGCAATTTTTCGGCAATTACTTGTCATAAATCGAATGATGCAGTTATACAGTGAATTGTTTTAATAAGAAAAATCCTTAATTTGTTTTCGTAAAAAAAATAATATTTTGTCATAGAAAAACTCCAGTGAAGTAAGTCCAAAACTAATAAAAATGTGTAGCTTAGGGATGTAAAATATGTTCACTGCTAAAATTTAAATGCCGTTATTATTAAAATACAGAACCTTCTTTTTAATTAAAAAAAGTTATTTGGATTGCATATTGGTGATTCCACTTAAAGTGACCCCACACACACATAAAAAATAAAACAGATTTTTGAAAAAAAAATACCATAATTGAGTTGATGAAATTTAGAAAAAAAATTTCCTACCAATCAGTTTTTATCAGGCATGTCACAGAGTCCAAAATCGTACAAGAATTTACGTTTTTGAAATCGAAAACGTTTTTATCTTCTGAAGTGAAATTTATGTTTTTATTAATTTAAACTTCAGAAAAGTCAAAAAATCTACTAAAGATTAAGTTTGAATAATAATTGAATTAGTTTCAAGCAGAAAAAAACTATTTCAAATACTTTGCGTAGCAAAATTGTTACTTTTGGTCTTCGAAGAGTTCTATACCCTAAAGCAACCATAAAACAAACAACAAAAAATAAATAAAAGAAATTGCAACCCTGAAACTAAAAAAAGACAAAAAAGAAGATTCGATCAATGAAATGTAAGTTTTTATTTTAATGTTAAATTTAACAGTAATAATAAATATTGTTATAAAGAATGGTTAAATTTTAAGGGCCGATGTTGATTTTGAATAAAACATAAATTATTTAGGAA
Source organism: Eudasyphora cyanicolor (assembly GCA_963930755.1). NCBI lineage: Eukaryota > Metazoa > Arthropoda > Insecta > Diptera > Muscidae > Eudasyphora > Eudasyphora cyanicolor. The sequence continues at coordinate 88,641,478 of OZ005736.1, read as the reverse complement.
ATTATTGTCATTTCTGTTTATTATGATAATATTGGTATGGAGCAATATATCGGCTAAATGTCCGCCGCGACCTCGGCGGCACACCTCCATCCGATGGTCCAAGTTTTTGATAAAGCTGAGGCATAATTGAGGTTCTATGCCGTTAATGTGCCGAATTATCTCATCCTTTAGCTCTTGAATTGTTGTTGGCTTATCGACGTACACCTTTTATTTCAAATAACCCCAAAGAAAGAAGTCCAACGGTGTCAAATCACAAGTTTGTAGGAGAGAGAGGCAGAGAGCTCTCTCCGCCTGCCTCTCTATCCCACAAACTTTGACACTTGCTTGAAAAAAATTGTCGAGTGTGAATCTGGACCTAGCGAAACAATGGCTCTTTTGCTCAACAAATTCAATGGCCGTGTTATCTCACGTCGTGACTATGTCAATTGGCCGCCAAGATCATGTGATTTGACACCGTTGGACTCAACACCGTTGGACTAGCTGTGTGGCAAGTGGCACCGTCCTGTTGACACCACATATTGTCCACATCCATATCTTCCAATTCGGGCCATAAAAAGTTCGTTATCATCTCACGATAGCAAACACCATTCACAGTAACTGCCAGACTGGCCTCATTTCGAAGAAGTGTGGCCCGATTACGTCGCCAGCCCATAAGCCGCACCAAACGAACTGGGCGAGCATGCACTGGTGTTTTCACATCTCCTACATTCCCGGTTTGCTGAAATTTGCGCTCAATTCTCCCGATTGTGGACACATTTGGTCGATTATGCTGATCAAAAAAACATCACGAAATGCATTTTGATTTGATCGCCCATTTTTGTAAAATGCTTAAAAAACTTTAACGCGTTCCTCGATTGTGTAAAAATGTCAAATGAAATGACGTTTAGGTGTGGTTCACATTCAACATCGGCCCTTACAATTTAACCACCCTTTACAAGAACTGTAGCAGCAAAAGTAAAACGATATGATTTTGAAAAACGAAAATGAACCAATTTCGTACAAAACCTGTGACATGCCTGTATAGGTTATTATCAAATTGTTGGATGCACTACTTTTGCTGTTGGACTGACATTAGGGTAAAATTTTTTGAAAAAAGCCTAAAAAAACTTTTGTCGAATTTTGAGATGAAAATTGGTATGCGTGGTCCGGAGGGCAAATAAAAAATACAATTTGAGTAGTTTTGCACAATTTTCATTTTCGCGGAAGTTATGACCTAAAATATCCGCTCATGCCACATTTGTTTTTTAATTTTCTTAAGATCTACTGTACGGATTACGCTGAATTTTTGCATGTACATAAAGCGTAGATGCTACTAAAACTAGTAATTTATATTTTGCAAAACGATTTCGGATGCTGCAAAAATTTGAAATTTTCACAGAGATTTGCATTTTTTGCAACTTTCTCTAGCCGCGTTTTGAAATATTTTTTATCTTAAATAGTGCACATTTTGTTGTTATACATATTCAAGAATAATAAGTTTGTACTCTTGATACGGACATTTAGATTTCCGTGTTTTTCTAATATCACTTCATACCACATTTTACTTTATCGGCAGCATTATACGCAGTAAACGTCTATTATGATTTAAAAAAACGGCATTTAAAATTTCTAAAGAATGGACTTTAAATGACCGCTGGCTAAAATGTATCTTACGCAATATATATTAGACTCAATTTCAACTGAATTCGGTACGCTGAAGTCGAATCCCACCTCTATATTGCTAAAAAAATTCGCGTTCGGGAGTTATATAGATCAAGATTATAACTAAGAACATGGTTCATTAAAAAAGAAATAATTGTGGAACTTTTTGTTCGGTAGGTTTAGTTTTATTTGGAAATATTATTTTTAGTAACAGTTACTAATGTTTGGCTATTGATTCAAAAAATATCTTACAGTTAAGGGTATTTTTGGAGGCTGGATAAAAAGCGTGATATTGACGAGTGTTTTTAATTGCTTTCACATCTTTATAGCGCAATTCCAAACTTTACATTTAATGTGAACATCCGTCGTCGATTAATAAAAATAATTTTTTACTGCGCCCCTGCAACTGCATGATATGTTCTGAATTGACCCTTAACTGCAAGATATTTTTTAAATCAATAGCCAAACATTAGTAACAGTTACTAAAAATAATATTTCAAAATAAAACTAAGCCTACCGAAATAAATAATAAAAGTTCCACAATTAATAATGAACTATGTTCTTAGTTATAATCTCGATCTATATAACTCCCGTACGCGAAATTTTTTAGCTATATAGAGGTGAGATTCGACTTCAGCGTACCGAATTCAGTTGAAATAGAGTCTAATATATATTGCGTAAGATAAATTTTAGCCAGCGGTCATTTAAAGTCCATTCTTTAGAAATTTTAAATGCCGTTTTTTTTAAATCTGGTCCTTATAATTTGGGTGCATTTTTACATCAAATATAACAAATGTATTCAATCATAATAGACGTTTACTACGTATAGTGCTGCCGATAAAGTAAAATGTGGTATGAAGTGATATTAGAAAAACACGGAAATCTAAATGTCCGTATCAAGAGTACAAACTTTTTATTCTTGAATATATATAACAACAAAATGTGCAATATTTAAGATACAAAATATTTCAAAACGCAGCTAGAGAAAGTTAAAAAATATGCAAATCTCTGTGAAAATTTCAAATTTTTGCAGCATCCGAAATCGTATTGCAAAATATTTTATGTAGCATCTACGCTTTATGTACATGTAAAATTCCGCGTAATCCGTACAGTAGATCTCAAGAAAATTAAAAAACAAAAATGTGGCATGAGCGGACATTTTAGGTCATAACTTCCGCGAAAATGAAAATTCTGCAAAACTACTCAAATTGTATTTTTTATTTGCCCTCCGGACCACGCATACCAATTTTCATCTCAAAATTCGACAAAAGTTTTTTTTAGGCTTTTTTCAAAAAATTTTACCCATTTTTAGATATATTATTTATTTTCTGAATTTGTCTTTTGACTACAAGAAGAAAATGCGCATCCTTAAGTGTAGTTTAGTGTAAAATTCGTAAAATATTCAGTGCCTGCAAACGGTTTTGTATCTTTGAGTGTTTTGTTTGTCACATCCGATACGGAAAATATACAAAAAGTTTAAATTTAATACATTTTATGTAGATATGCATATATCATCTTTTGTATAAATTAGGTCAAGGTTATATCGGGCCCGTCAATAAGAGCGCTACAAAAGTTTTTTTAAATAAAACAAAAACGGTTTTGGATATCAATGAAATTCTTTATTCCTATGAAAGTACGTTGGATGACATTATGTATGGAACTCGATTTTTTTTTGCATGGCCACCACGGGCACGCTTGCAGAAGCCCAGACGCTGAACCCAATTTTCGACGGTTTTCAAGCATAAATCGGCCGATACTGCTGCAATTTCACGTTCGATATTCGTACGAAGTACATCAATCGTCGCTGGCTTGTTGGCATAGACCATAGACTTGAGCCCCACAGGAAATAGTCTAACGGCGTCAAATCGCACGACCGAGGCGGCCAATCGACTGGACCATTTCGTGAGATAACACGTTCTCCAAACTTGGTTTCAAATAAATTGATTGTGGCATTCGCTGTGTGGCTTGTGGCGCCGTCCTGTTGGAACCACATGTCCTCCAAGTCCATATCATCCAATTGGGGCCAAAAATATTCGGTTATCATTGAACGGTAGCGATTCCCATTCACAGTAACGTGCCGGTCTTGATCATCACGGAAGAAGTACCGTCCAATGACGCCGCCGGCCCATAAACCGCACAAAACCGTAATTTTTTCGGGATGCAATGATTACTCATGGAGTACGTGTGGATTGCTGTCTGACCAATAACGCATATTTTGTTTATTGACGAAGCCATTCAGCCAGAAATGAGCCTCATCGCTGAAGATGATTTTTCGCGCTCTTAACGTTGAGGCCACTGACTCCGAATTTCGGTAGTAAATTTTAATAATTTCGACTCGTTGTTGGCTCGTATATCTTTCCATCATGAAATGGCAAACCTTACTGAAGAGAAATGTCAAAAGAGCGGCAAAAAATATGGCGTCGTTTGCTGTCCCTGTCGGTCTACTTTTGTAGCGTCCCTGTCGAAAAACCCTTTATAGTATGTATAAAGCATAAGTAAATAAAAAATTTTCAGTATAATTGCAATATTTACGCTCGAATTTGCATTCTAAGATTTGTCACACCCGTTACGCAAAGACCGTAAATAATACCAAAAGTTAACAGCTTACAACTTTAATACCAGTGCATACCAATACTTAAAATTTTGTACAGTGTAATGCTGTTATAGGGCCCACAGTCCTGAGAAAAGTGGGCGTTATCACCACGCCCCTTTTTGTACCTCCCACACAAAATGACCAAATCATAACAAAATTGAATAGCTCGTAACGTTAATATACCAGATCACATAAACGCTTATAGTTCGGCACAGTGCAATGTATTTAAAGAATATACCTTTTACGGAAAAAGGTGTATTTGTTAAATACCTTCTGGTACCTCACATACAAATTGACAGATTAATTTAATGGTATATATTACATTACTCACAAAGTGAGGGTATAACTTAGTCGGTTTACCCGACTGAAACTTTCTTACTTGTTTTGTTGGCAGTACATACAAAAATTTCACAGTATGCTCTAAAGAAAGGGGCTGATCAAGATTTTATCAAAACCTAAGGTCACACCCGTTACGATGTTATATTAACCATATTTTTTTATTACAAATATTATTGAATTTCCTTGCATGTCAGTAGGTAATAGGCATGTTTTCGTTACAAGCTAGCACTTTTAGTTTAGCACTTTGCAACGAAAACAACTGACTTCCACTAACTGGCACATAAGCAATAAGTGGCGGATTTTCACTATCTGGTATAAATGGTGTCATGAGTTGCGTAGAAAGAACAGTGCGAAACAGACAAAAAATTCGTGAAAACTATTTATAAAACATATATTTACTATTCTATGTTCAATTGTTTACACTCTTTTTGCAAATATTAAAATAATTTCCCATTTTTGTTCTTCTTCTTCCCATTAATTCACAATAATTGATAAAATCTCTCCAAAAATGGGATGCCATATTGCTAAATATAGGGTGCCCAATCCGGCAACATCATACTCGATTAAGACATGAACTCAAGCACCAAACTTCATCGGGAACTAATAGTGCTTAAAAGTGCTTAGCTCCCCATACAAATTAAGCACTTATGGTGTAACGAAAACACGCCTAATATATAGGTATATCTACATAATCCACCCATTGTGAATAGTCGTTATAAATTATATAGATCAAAATCAGGAAAATACTGTCACACCCGTTCCGTTGGAATCACCCATATGGGCAATTCCACGGTGCCGAACGTGACCGTTGTACACATTCAAAGTGATAAAAAGGTCAAAATAAAACATATTTTAGATGCATCTTTTAGATAATCTTATAGATCCTTAATAGTTCTATCAAAGGTGTTTTAGTCTTTTTCAGGCGAAATATTGATTAGAAAATAAGGACCAAAACAGGAGCGGTTCGAACGCGACAAAAATGGAAGTAGTTTTCTTTAAAAACATTAGATTCAGCGAAATCACAAAGAATATGTTAAAGATGCAAAATGTTACAAATAGGGTAATCAAAAACCGCACCGGTTAATCGGTTTCTCTTTAAAAACCGCCTATCGGTTTCCGGTTTTTTGAATAACTCGAACCGTCGGTTTTTTCAACTCGGTTTATTCGACTTTTCGGTTTTTTGAAACCATTATAAAATGATAAAGAAAATATTATTTTTGAAACAGGAACCTACCTAAAATTTTGAAAACATCAATATAAAAACCGTTGACATCATTTGTGCATATCCATCGATTTCAAAATGCAGTTTTATATGTATTTATACTGTTTACATTGCTAACTTCTCTATTGACTTCGTCTGCATATTTTATCAAGGGTCTTATTGCGGTATAGAAATTAATTAACAATCCTTTTTAATTGAAATGTAGGTATAAATATAAATACATATGTTCAGTTTCACATTTCGACAAGTTTTCATCTCTATAGTATGCTCAAGGCAGAATCCGTTATTTCTGATAATATATGTATATAATCGGTTTGCCATTTATATGATGCTAAAAGCTAAGATTTTCCGGATCTTCACTATTAGTCAAGATTTATAAAAATCATAATCAATTTTTTTTGAAAGAAATCTCTTTAAAAATTGAACTTAAATATTACAAATATTGCAGAGATTATAATATTATATCATAAATGAAATTGGAACAATTACCTATTATAAATAAAAATATGAAGTGTTTAAAATAAAATTTTCAAATAAATCTTAATTTAATTGGAATATGGTTACATATTGAATTTGCACTACGCTTATTTTACGTCATCTAACAAAATGTTGAGCATTATTTATTAAAAAAGAAAAACCGAAAACAACCGGTTCACCGGTTTTTTATTTTCGGTTAAACCGAAAACCGGTTTTAGAGTTAACTTAATTTTCGAAGAAACCGAAAACCGTATTTTCAAAATAACCGGTTTTTTGATCACCCTAGTTACAAAATAATAAAGTTTTAGAATCCTCTTTGTTTGGTAAACATTTCTTTGGTAGTTTTTTTTAATTAAATTTTTAAGTTGGTTCGAATGTGACATGTCGAACGTGACATTTGTTCCATGACTATTTTTAAATAAAATAAGTAAAGACGGATTAAGTTCGGTCACGTGGAATCTTATATACCCTACACCATGGATCGCATCGCACAAATAAACTCATTATACCAAATTTCAGTTCAATTCGTTGAAATTTGAGGGGGGCTATATCAAAAATTGGACCGAAAGGGTACATTTTCAATCCCAAGTTATCGGTAGCTATAAGCTCAATTATTGTAGACTGTAGCGTGATTACAACAGACGGACGGACGGGCGGATGCTTGAACTTTACACTTACGGTGCCGAACGTGACAAACTTCAAATGGATACAGAAAATTTTTTTTTAATGTTGGTATTTTATACAAATTTTATTTGTACCGATAGTTTGATCCACGTTCTTTGAATATTTCTGGCCCACTGATAACTAATGCTTATTTTCGGTGTCGAACGTGACAATAGAATTTGTAGTAGAGATAAGCCAAAAATTAGCGTTATTCCTCATTCTTTTTGCTTCGACACTTTTATTTAAGATTACTATTGCTCTTAGAAAGATTATTTATAATAAGCCTATTTTTACATAAGCTTCCATTTACGAGGTTAATTTTAAAGAAATGTGCAATAAAAATGAGTAAAAGCGTTAAGTTCGGCCATGCCGAATCATATATACCCTCCACCATGGATTGCATTCAATTCTATTACTGGAAAAATCTTTGGATATGGAGCAAATCATGAAATGATCCTTTTTGTTTAAGCAAATTATTAAAAAACCAGTAAGGAAAGACAGAAGTCAGGCGGGGCCGACTATATAATACCCTACACCTCCCTAACAATGGAAAATGGGCATTGCGATATAAATTTGGCAGTGTTTAAACATGTAATAAGAAAACTCTCCCTGCCGAATTTCGAACTGATCTGGGATAAAAAACGTTTTCTACAGGGCCAATCGGGTGAAACATATATATGGGGGCTATGTCTGATTCTGAACTGAATTTCCCCGAATTTGGCATAGTTCATTCATGCCAAGTTTCGTAGTGATCTGATATAAAATACAGTTTCTACAGCGCTTACATGTCAAATCGGGTGTAACATATATATAGGGGCTATATGTAAATCTGAACCGATTTGGACGGATTTCAATAGGGATCGTCCTTGGGCCAAAAAAGAGCACTGTGCTTAATTTCATAACAATCGGACCATAAATACAACCTGCACTTTGATTACAACGATACATCTACAGACGGACGGAAATGGTTAAATCGATTCAGGAAGTGATTCCAAGTCGATCGGTATAATAAACGATGGGTCTATCTCTTCTCCTTCTGGGTGTTACAAACAAATGCACAAACTCATAATACCCTGGACTACAGTTTGGTGTAGGGTATGAAAAAGAATGCTGAAAAATGTGGTATTTATGTCTTAAATTAGCATATCTGAGACCTAGATCTACATGGGGACCACAGCAACATACAAATTTATTTGAATACATTTTATTGAGATGAATTCTTGCCAAAATAGAATACAAACTGCAAAGTTTCTTAGAAAATGTGGTGTTCATGGCCTAAAAAAACATTTTTGAGAGCAATATCTATAGGTTGACTAAAAGAAAATATTAACTGATTTAAAAAATTTTTACTGCGATGAATTCTTGTCTTCATTAAATACATACTGCAAAGATTCAGTCAAAATGCTTAGAAAATGTGATATTTATGGCTTAAATATGTATGTATATATGACTATAACAAAATATGAACCGATTTGTAAAATTTTTGCTGTAATGAATTACTTTAAAAATGTATCTATGGCTCAAAACCCGTATTTTGGAGCGACCTCTATAGGGGAGCTATATCAAAACATTGACCGATATGGCCCATTTGCAATCCCAAACAACCTGCAACTATAAGACATCCCAGCAAAAAAAGAGCATCCAAAGAAGCAATAAAAATCCCCAACTTATGATCCGGAAGTTGTTCTTATTTGGATTTTCACCAATGAATTTAACAAGGGGTTGTCGCGCCGGGGAAGTACTTCTTTGTCACCACTTTTGCACAACTCTTTTAAAGCACTGTAAGATTTGCTTTTTTGGTGTTGTATTTATTTGATGAATGTATGTCGTTCTTATTAACATCTTTGGGTCCAGAGATTTCATATTTTAAAGGAATACAAATGTTCTGAATAGAACGCATTGTTTTTGTAACCGTTGAATTAAGGTCTTATTCATATATTTATTTAGAATTGCCAACTATTGGATTAATTTGTGGCAACGTTTTTTGAATTTGTTCAGCTGTCTGATCTGGTTTCGATTTGTGGTATTCGGTATGATGGTAACTATTTTCTAAAAGTAGTCGCTTATGAGATTTAAATTACTGGCGATTCCAGAGAAGAAGCTGAGAGGAATAGAAGTAAGAGAGCTTTGTCAATTTTATTTTATACTTATTCTGAAGTCTGGATATTTTTTAGATAATAAAACCATACATAATTGTACTTTGTTTTAAATTACAACAAAGTTGCGTTTTTATTATAATTCTTTGGAAGTTACTGCCGTAACAATTTCGATTTTGGTTGCTGCCGCAACATTTTTTATTATTTCACTGCCGCAATCTCTTCGAATCTTATGCCACGCCGTAGTCAACGTTTACAGAATAGAACCATGTCTGAAACTGATGAATTAAACCCACCAGGGGGCTCCGCCAGTGGGAGTGATGATGATACAATCGTCGAACGAGATTATGTTGCCGACCTGAAGGAAGAGATTCGTAGCCTTAATGAATCTATGAAAATGCTTATGGAAAAAGCCAAAATGCCATCATCGCCAACTGAAGTCGCTTCATCCAGTTTGCCCGAAGGAACAAAAATTCATTTGCCACAGTCACCTACAGTACCATCGTCTGCAGCAGCCAGTTTATCACCGCCGAACACTAACACAATACCAGCATCACAACAGCCGCTACAACAAAAGTTAAGTATCGGTACATTTTCTTTGCCCAATTCATTTAATCCGAATTTGAGTACGCCATATTATTCGAACACATATACGTCACCGCAATGTGTAAAGGTGTATGTGCCATCGCCGTCTGTACAAGCGGACAACTATATGCCGCCACCGTATCTTCACCCATATACATATGCCAACGTCTGTACAACCGAACGCCTATAAGCCGTCTACATCTGTACAAACGTATATGCCCACGCCGGGTATACAAAACTTTATGTCACCTCAAACATCACAGCCGTTTACGTCAGCCTGGACATGCCGAACACCTGCAACATCAACTTTTGTTAGTTCTACAAATGCCGCCGCCACACCATTGCCCAACCCACATTTCTACGACCATCGCCCTATACGAAAGCTGTGCGATTTGCCAGATTTTAATGGTCAGCCGGAGCAATGGCCAATGTTTTCAGTGTCCTACAGGGAAACTACACAAACTACAAGTATACCAATTTGGAAAATCTGACTCGTTTGCAAAAAGCATTAAAAGGTGATGCTAGAGCTAAAGTTGAAGCCTACTTAATTCATCCGGAAAGCGTAGATCAAGTAATGAAGACATTGGAGTTCTATTATGGTCGTCCGCAGATAATGATACGTAGCCAAATTTCTAAGGTACGCGCCTTTCCAACGATATCTGGAAATAGAATATACGAGATAGTTAACTTTAGTTCAGTGGTATCGAATCTGACTGATTGGTCAACAAATTGCCACTTACAAAGCGCGAGGAATGGATGAGGTATTCATTAAACAATTTAGGTCAATATCCAAGTGTACGGGAATTCAGTGTGTGGCTTCAAGAGGTTGCTACTTATATTTCACTAGCAACTGAGATGGATTCAAATAAGTATGATGCAGCCAATAACAAACGTGAAAAAATTAAATCATCTTTTGCCATCACGTCGGAAGAAAGCCGCAAACCAAATTGTTTAATTTGTAAGCAGAATCATTACTTGAATCAATGCGGCAAGTTTAAGAATATCTCTACGGCTGAACGTTGGAAAATAGTGAAGGACAATCGTCTATGTTTTGGTTGCTTACATATCGGGCACAATTCGTTGAAGTGTAACAATCGCCGTCAATGTGGCTTGTCAAAATGCACGAAATACAACAATCGTCTACTGCATGAGGCAGAAAATTCTAATAAGAATGACAACATCGTGAAACGCTTAAATGATCATGCAACGGATAGTGGTGGTACTATTCCGATTGTTAATACGAATGATAACGATAACACACCTGTGGCGGCGATTGTTGGCAATACTTTGAATAAGAAAACACTATTTAAATTTCTACCAGTGCAACTTAAAGGCCCGAATGGTTGTATAAATGTCATCGCATTTATCGATGACGGGTCGAAGATATCACTTTTGGAAGAAAAAGTTGCAAGACAAATCGGACTACATGGACCAACGAGTAATTTGTCTCATGGGTGGATTGGAGGAAAAACATCCAACGAAATGTCAACGAAGTTAAATCTTGAAATTTGCAGCATAAATGGAGATAAATGTAGCTTTTCAATGAGAAATGTTAGAACGACTAGAAATTTACAACTGCCGCCACAAAGTCTACATTTCGATACATTTAAGGAAAAATTTGCTGTGTTAAATGATATCGCGATTAATGATTATTCTGACGCCACTCCTAAGTTATTAATTGGCCTGCCGCATACGAGACTTGTACGTCCATTTAACGTTATTAATTTAGATGAGAATTTCTCTGTACATCAAACGAGTTTGGGAAATATATTGTTCGGTTCTAGCGAAGAGGATACTGAAGCCGTCGTATGCGTGATTGATGTACATATACTTGATATACAGCGACAAGTTTCTGAGTATTTTACAGTGGAAGGCTTTGGTATGAAGGCAGTTAATCCTGTCATATCTGAAGATGATAAAAGAGCCGAGGAAATACTCAAGAGAACAACTGTGAAAAAGGGTCTTCAATATGAAACTGGCCTTCTGTGGAAACAGAATTATTTTGATTTTAAGGGAAGCTTTTCCGTGGCATTGAAACGCCTTCAGGGCGTGGAGTCAAAAATAAAAAGGGATGATGATTTGGCCAACTGGTACAAACAAAAGGTAGACGAGTACGTTTCGAAAGGCTATGCAAGGAAATTGTCCCATGATGAGGCCTCAATTGAAAATGATCGCACTTGGTATTTGCCTCATTTCGTTATTACGAATATTAACAAAGATAACAAACGTCGCCTTGTTTTTGATGCAGCCGCGCCTGTTGAAGGTGAATCTTTCAATTCCAGATTAATGAAAGGTCCAAGTAAATATCAGCCAAAACCACTTTTATCGATATTATTTAAATTTCGTCAGTGCCGAATTGGAGTTTGTGCAGACATTCGCGAAATGTTTCATCGCGTTTCAATTCGAGAACAGGATCAAACGGCACAACGGTTTCTGTGGAGAGACGGTGATAATACAAAACCACCTGATATCTACGTAATGCAGGCCATGATATTTGGTTCAGCCAGTTCACCGTGCTCTGCGCAATATGTAAAAAATTTTAATGCTGAAATGTATGAAGTATCCCAGCCTAGAGCACATAAGGCCATTGTTCATTGTCACTACGTGGACGACTACGTAGACAGTTTTGATACTAACGGAGAGGCAATATCTGTAACGAAGGAGGTAATAAGTATTCATAAACAAGCTGGTTTTGAACTGAGAGGGTTCGTTTCAAATTCATCGGAATTCTGTCGTGTCGTTGATGAGGAATCCGCTGAGGTGTTACTACAACTGAGAAAATCCTGGGACTCTTTTGGTCACCCAATGATGACACATTTTGTTTTGTTTTGAAATTTGCCAGAGTCAGCATGACAATTCGATCCGTTTGGTTTTCTGTCGAATATGGTTATAAGATCAAAAATTCTGCTCCAGGAGTTGTGGAGGTACGGTACCGAATGGAACTCGCCAATTCCGGAGATAATATACAGAAAATGGTATGAGTGGTATAAGGAACTTGAGAATGTGCGAGAAAGATGCTATGGATCAACATTTTGTAATTCTTCAACAGTTATCGAACTACACATCTTCGTGGACGCAAGTGAGGTTGCATTTTCTGCTGTTGGTTATTGGAGGATTTGCCATGAAGGCGACGTCAATACAATATTTGTTACTGGTAAATCAAAGTGTGCCCCGATAAAGCCCCTTTCAATCCCGAGGCTTGAGCTGCAGGCCGCTGTACTCGGCGTACGGTTGAAGAATGCGATTATTTATAGTCATGACGTAAAGCCACGGGAGATAACGTTTTGGTCTGATTCCAAGACCGTTATAAATTGGATTCAATCGGACAGCAGGATATACAAACAATTCGTTTCTAATCATATTGCCGAAATATTGGAGTCCTCCGAGGTGAGACAATGGAGATGGGTTCCTGGCTCACAGAACCCTGCTGATGACGCGACAAGACCCCAACATTTTTCAAAAAACCCATCAGACTCCCGTTGGTTGAATGGTCCACATTTTTTGAGCTCCAATGAAGACGATTGGCCGAGACTACCTGGTGATGTTAATATTCACAAGGTTCAATCCGAAATGAGATCCAAGTATTTATTTACAGTAACGGACATTGGTCTGCTAATTCCATACGATGAAAAGTCAAGATATCATAAGCTGTTAAGAGTCAGATGTTGGTTCGTTCGTGCACTTAAAATATTTAAATGTTATGCCACTCATCAGGAGAAATCCGTTTTGAATTTCCGTACGTATTTAACGGCTAGAGAAGTGGAGGAAGCGGAAACGTTTTGGTGTCAGATTGCACAACGAGAAGAATTTGGCGAAGAGTATAATTCTTTAAAAATTAAAAAGCCTCTGTCTTCTAAGAGTCCTATATACAAATTAACGCCATTTTTGGTGCAGGATGAATTGATTCGGATGTCTGGTCGTATCAATAATGCCGAATGTGTCGCCCAGAAAATGAAAGAACCTATTATTATGCCGAAAAAACACCTCATAACGAAGTTGATTGTCAAACAATACCACGAAGATTTTAGACATCAGAATCAGGAATCTATATGCGCCGCAATTCGTACAAAATTTTGGATCCCCTGTCTGCGACAACTAGTAAGGTCCGCTAAGAAAAACTGTCAAGAGTGTAAGAACAGAAATGCTGCCCCTAACCCACCCTTAATGGGACAACAACCCGTGGATCGACTTACGCCATATGTGAGACCGTTTACATACACGGGCGTCGATTATATTGGCCCTTTCACGGTGTCGATTGGTCGTCGTTTTGAGAAAAGATGGGTGGCTCTTTTCACATGCCTGACGGTGAGGCCATTCACGTGGAAATTGCAAAAGATTTATCAACCGATTCAGTTATACTGTGCATTCGAATTTTTATCAATCGCAGAGGAGTGTCAGTCCGTATAAGGAGCGATAGAGGAACCAATTTTATCGGGGCTAGTAAAGAGGAGTATGTTATAGACGAGGCTAGTCTGGCGGATGAATGTACATGGCGCGGGATAGAATCGGTATTTAATACACCAGCCAATCCCTCAGCTGGTGGTGCTTGAGAACGAATGGTTCGTAGTGTTAAGAACGTATTGGCGTTTACCTTAAAAGAAAAGTCACCGCAAGTTGAGACTCTGAATAGCCTATTAATAGAGGCAGAGAATTTGAGAAACTCACGTCCACTGACTCATCTCCCTATTGAGAGCACGGAAAGTGAGCCGCTAACGCCCAATCATTTCCTGCTCGGTTGCCCTAATATAGTACAGACCCCGGCTGTTGGCGAAAAGGCTGTTCTTAGAAAGCAATGGCATATGTTGCAACAATTAAAACAGACATTTTGGAAAAGGTGAGTACTGGAATACCTTCCGGATTTAACACGACGTACCAAATGGTTCCAACCCGTGAAGCCACTACGGATTGGAGATGTGGTGATCATATGTGACGACAATCAAGTGCGTGGCGAATGGAAGCGAGGAATTGTGGAGCAAATTTTTACTGCGGCTGATGGTCAAGTTCGTTCTGCAGAGGTGAAGACTTCAGTTGGGAGATTACGACGTCCTGCATCTAAATTGGCTGTTCTGGATGTTGGTGGTGGTGAGTCTCCCTGATCGACTCACGGGTGGTGGGATGTTCTGAATAGAACGCATTGTTTTTGTAACCGTTGAATTAAGGTCTTATTCATATATTTATTTAGAATTGCCAACTATTGGATTAATTTGTGGCAACGTTTTTTGAATTTGTTCAGCTGTCTGATCTGGTTTCGATTTGTGGCATTCGGTATGGTGGTAACTATTTTCTAAAAGTAGTCGCTTATGAGATTTAAATTACTGGCGATTCCAGAGAAAAAGCTGAGAGGAATAGAAGTAAGAGAGCTTTGTTAATTTTATTTTATACTTATTCTGAAGTCTGGATATTTTTTAGATAATAAAACCATACATAATTGTACTTTGTTTTAAATTACAACAAAGTTGCGTTTTTATTATAATTCTTTGGAAGTTACTGCAAATGTTGACATAGGGAAGGGAACGTATAAATAATATACTATTGGCCAAAGAGATTAACGATCATATATATGTATGTATGTTTAGGACATTTTAAGATGTCTGTAATCTGTATGGTGTAGATGGCTCTTGAAAAGTGTGACCCCATAGTGTAATTAACATTCTCACAAAAAAAGTTTTCCGTAGCCCCGGTTCAGAGAGTAGTAAAGTACCACAGTGTGGTACAGTATGTATGGTATGGTATATTTAATTACCATAAATTCTTTTAATATTATTTAATTATAACCTACACCACACTGTGGTACAATTTGTTATGATTTTATGCATTTGTTTCTAACACCAAAAATGAGAAGAGATATATAGAACCATAGTTTATTATACCGATCGACTTAGAATAACTTTCTGAACTGATTTAGCTATGTCAGTTTGTGCATGCATTCTTGGAATCTATGTGCAGGTCACAAATATAGTCCGATCTCAAAGAAATTTTGTACATATCTTTATTTTGGGACAAAACAATTCGAATTGAAATTGAAAGACAATCCATATTTCTTTCGTCTACGGCGAACGATCAAAAATCTCTCAACTATTTGAATATCAGTTTAGAACCAGATATCGTAATATATATGAATGTACCTTCGATTTAGCTTATACCCTCTATAGAAGATATAATTTCCTTTCGATGTTCATGAAATTTGGTAAAGAGTGTCTTATTTTAACAGTTAATATCTGTGTGAACAATATCGGTTCAAATTTATATATAGCCCCACATACTCGCATGGATGTGTACCTTCCGATTTAGCATCTAAGCTCCATAGAAGTAATATTTTAGTCAAATGTACTATATCTTGCACAAAGGATTTTTTAATGCGAGAATAAATGGTCACTAGCAATTTTGGAAAAATGTGTTTTCATGTTTTACATCAGTGCATTATTAAATTTGTCAGAGATTAGTTTATAGAATCGCGAACACTGCGAAATTTGATAAAAAATGGATACCCTTCAGATAAAGGCCAAATTTAAATACAGACCCATATAGAATTTTGCATCTAAAATAGGTGTCAAACACGATTTACAAAAATCAAAACAGCAACAAGAGAACAACTACAAAGGTTAAATAGATGAATACAGTACGTTCTGTCTAATACAATGTGAGTTACGCCTTTTGTTCTTTATCAAAAACGAGCACTTGATGTTACGTCTTTTTTTCTTGAATAAAATCGTGATTTTTTGACGAAAAACGAATTTTCATTTTTTGAGGGTTATGCTCTTGGACATTTCTGGTGACGCTATATTAACATTTTTGAAAAGTATAAAGTGTTGTTAATAAATTCAGTTTTTATCGCAATCCAATGTACTACAATTCCAAAATTTAACATATTTCGAAGAAAATCAGCATTACTTTGAAATGACTTTATGTTATTTTAATCGGCTATGAAAAAGTCAACTTGTAGGTCCGATTTATCGACCTAGGCGACTGAAACGAAATTTAATTGATGAAAAAGTCGACTAGCTTCCAGAACCATTCACTAATTCTGATATAGCCGCCATATAAATATATATTTCTTCCCTTTAGCACTATAGACGCAGTATTTTACATATATATCATAGCCCTCATACATATGTTCCTTCCGATCTGAACTTTCATCACTTCACAAGATTCATTTTACATCCAATCGTTTTAAAATTATGCATTCTTGGGTTAATAATTTATATTCCGAAATTACATTTTGGTTAGTTATTTAGAAGAACTTCATTAAATGCCGAAAAAATGTTCATACTTATGAATTGGAAGTACTTATAATGTTATTCTTTTGGAAGTACTTCTTTTATTTTTTGCTGGGATATTTCTACCAAATTTAATCAACATAGCTCTATTATTACGGACTGTAGCGTGATTACAACAGACTGACGGACAGACGGACATGGCTATATAGTCTTAGAATTATACGACAATTAATAATAGACTCGTATAAACTTTGGGGGTCTCTGATCAATATTTGCTGGTGTTACAAACGGAGTGACAAAATGAATATACCCCCGTCCTATGGTGGAGGGTATAATGAGTAAATAAATCAAAACTACAATTTCCCAATACGTAATTGTTTTTTATTATTAAAATTTGAATATTTTTGTATATATAATAATAAATTACATTAATGTGATTTTAATAACTTTAATTTTTTGATCATGGTAGACTTTTGGTGGAATTACCCATATATAGTTTAGTAGATATGAAAGACATTTTAGCTTTATTAAATTCAACGATTGCAGTTTTTCTTGGAATAAAAAGAAGAATAAAATGGACATCATTGACACGATCCGTTTGGTACCTCGCAAACAAATGGACCATACCAGTACATAGAAATACCTGAAGTTTCGTACAGTGTAATGCTTTTATAGTACCTACAGTCCAGTGAAAAGTGGGCGTCGTTGACACACCCCTTTTGGTACCTCCCACAAAAATTGATTACATTAGTGCAATTTAAATTGATAATAATTTATTAAAACAAAAAAATAAATAAATTTACTAATATTTTTTGGGACTGAAGGTGAAGGTGCGGTTTACCCGACTGAACTTTCTTACTTGTTATATTAAGCCATCGATATATAAATTGTAAAGTTTTTAATATTCTAGTTTTGCGATTGTAGAAAATGTGGCTTAGTTTTGAAATTTACGTAAAAAAGAATGTAAGTTGGAGAAACGTGGCAACAATACCAGTGAACATTTTTGACCTGTTCGATCTTCGAAAAGATTCTCTGGGAAGTTTTCTTTAAGGAGAATACAAATATGTCATTCGTCTTTCAAATAACTTGTTCTTTTTGTTTTCGCAAAAAAATCACATTTTATTAAAAATATAATTCAAATGGCCACAACCTTTGTCTTAATGGTCGTATAACAAATTTTGTTGTTAATTCCGAAAATTTTATGTGAACGAAAGGGGCCTTTTTACCCCCTCACTTTAGAGAGGAGGGTATATATCATTTGCTACGATCCAAGAGTGACCTAAGACCCTAAGTATGTTCGGTGAAAATCCGTTTCGGGTCATTTTAAGTCATTTGAGCAATGTCTGTCCGTCCGTCTGTCTGTGTATCTGTCTGTGTGTCTATCTGCTGGCTGGTGCTCACGATAATTCTCGAAAGGAGTAACCGATTGACTTCAAATTTGGTAAGTTCGAAGATGGACAATATTGGTCCACTACTTCTCAATTCAGTTTCAATTTTCAATTCAGTTTATTTAGTACCTTCTTCACAAAAAGTTAACATTTAGTGAAAAATTTATTCTTTAATAATTTCTATGCCAATTAATTCAATCTTCTAAAATTTCACACATAGTATTAGATTATTAACAGCTATCACCACGAGAATAATGGATACTTGAAAGTTTGCATAGTATAATGATTTTATATTACCTAGAGTCTAATGAAAGGTAGACGTTATTGGCACGCCCCTTTTGGTACCTTCCACACAAAAAGACCGCTTTGCATCAAAAGTTAACAGCGTATAACTATAATAATAATGTATACAAATACTTGAAATTTTTTACAGTGTAATGCTTTTATAGTACCTACATTCCAGTAATCCCCCTTCCAATTTTGGTACCTCTCACACAAATGAACTATTTTGCACCAAAAGCTCATAACTTTAAGTACATACTTAAAAGTTAATAAATTCAATTTAAATTGATATTATTTTAATTAACACAAAAAAATAAAAAAAAACCGACTATTTTTTGGGACTGAAGGTGACGGTATTCTTAAGTCGGTTTCCACAACAGAACTTTCTTACTTGTTTTTAATTCCTTTCATCTCGTAGATGGACTCCACCATCCAGAAAGGTGAGGCGAGATCTTCACGATGTAGAGCGCTTGATCCATCGGTACGAAAAATAGCATCTAGATCAGAAAGTGTACCAAGCAGGTTTGAAAGATATTTATGCAGCATCATTTATCAACTATCGGGTGAATGTCGTTCTCGGAGAGCATACTCCGCCAGTGGCATCAGCTGAGAAGTCGAAACCGTAAGACGACTTTTTGTTTCTGAAAAAGTCTAACGGCCTGTTTCTGTATTTCTAACGAAAGTCTCTGCGAACGAAAACCAGTCACTCACTTTCGTCAGGAATTTGGTTTATCTAACGTTTTATCGTTCGTTCGCCTGGCCTTACGTCAACGACGTTAGCAATTTATCAATTGGAAAATAATGTGATTGCCAGATCAATAATTTCACAACTTCCGGTCTAAAAAACACACATTTGTGTATGGTCGACCTTAGCAAATACATCTCTGTACTATTCACACTAGCCGTGACCAAAAAAGCAACCCTGGGTGGTCAGTTGAGCTGCACCAAGACTCTCATTTATTTCTCTCTCTCCCCCGTCTCTCTCATTGTGCACTGATAATTTTTTTCCATCTTAGCGAGCAACCAATATTGACTTCTGTATGCTTACCCATATGTACACAATTTTATTATTATTTAATTGTTTTTACCATAATTATATTAATATCTACTTATTTTTTGCTTTTAATAATGTTTATTTTGTCATTGTTCCTATCAGTCGACAACTAAAATAATGTGACTCGATCTGACATTTGTGTTCGCCGAGATGACAGCAAAGAGAGATAGAGAAACAAAAATTTGCACTGAAATGATTACGTTTTCGTACGAGTTCATTATCGTACGACTTGTCGTTCTATGGTAGTTACTGAAACCCAAATCAGCTGTTTGTCGTCTGGCAGGCAAACGAAAGCAAATTTTTATGTTACAGAAACATGCTGTAAAAGTCGACCTTCCATTTCGAATTTTTTCTTGTAACGGGTTTTCCAATAGGGACGATAGGATTTTGAAGAAGTTTCGGCTATTTGTAATATGTCATGATCAGTCATTTGTTTTTATCGTATTCAGAAGTATTTACAATTTCATCATGGAGAAATATATGCAAGAACAACGTTTACAAATTATTCTGTCTCCAATTGCAACTTTTCGTGCGCTAAGTCCATTTTTTTAAATCAAAAAAAATCTCTTTCCAGTCTACCTACGACCTTGACACCAATGAGCTATCTTTTCGTCATTGACCGATTCGCGATCCGACGTACCGTTAAGGAGCTAGAGCAAAAGTGCTCGAAAATTGGGTTCATCGAATTCGTTCCTGCAGAACAAGTCGTGGATGCCATTTGAATGACGTTTTATTTAGAACTTAATTGTATCGATTGTACTTCATATTAAATAAAAAACTTTTGAATTTCCTTAACAATAAGTGTGTTTTTTTTTCAAAGAAATCATATAACTCTTATTGGAAAACCCAGTACAAGTATTACCAAATGTATATTGCACTTGGCTAAAATAAATAAAAGCGATTTGTGGGTTAGAACAAAAACCGTTATTTAGTTGTATCAACACCAACATCGGACAAATTTAATAATGAGAATGATATTCCAATAACGTTACGAGAATATTAAAAGACACACCCTGTTTGTTGGAAGGTAAACACAATATATGTATTGGATTGGGAGTTACTTTACGTATGTGGAGGACACTGAAAAAATAGTTCCTCTTTATATCTTATCGCTACACAAATTCTGAGCAAAATCTCTCTAAACAGTTAAAAAGTGCTTATATTTTTAAGGCCAATTGATGTGGAGATGTTCCGCGAATAAGGTTGACATATTAAATGCAATTAGATTTGACGAAACGATTTTTAAGCATTTTGGTATTTCCATTTAAGATTTTTGTATCTTTTATATGGAACGACTTCTCTGAATTTCTGATTACTTGATCGTTATAAGTTTTTTTTATCTTTTCCTATTTTACTACAAAATCAATGAAGAAAACTTGAGATATTATTAGCATTTTCATTAGTAATGTCGAAAAGTCGACTTTAATCGACTTTTTTACACTGAAGTCTAAAAGACGACTTCTTGATTTTTTCAAAATGTCGAAATGTCGACTTCTTGCCGTAACTATATAAGTATAAACCTAGTCGACCGGGTCCAGCTAGTGCAGTATATACGAGTATACTGTCCAGCGCAGTAACTGCTGTCTAATTTTGTCTTCAGTTCTTTGTACCCATTTAAAGTCGTTGCAAATTTATTTGTTTAAATGTTTTGACGTACTTTCAATTAAAATGAGTCATTTGTTTGTTATCAAACGAAACACAATTGGTTATGGATAATAACATAATCGCCATATATCCACTATTTTTACCAAAAAGGTGACCTTTAACTTTAATTACGATAAGATGTTTCTAGGCAAATAGTTTAATAACTGATAAGGGTGAAAATACTTTTGGCATTTCGGTTAATTTTACACTGTTTAACAAATAGTTATTCTTTTTAGAATATTGGACTAATTTAGAAGTAAAGTGAAATTAATTAAAAAAAAAACAAAACAATTAAGAAAAAGTCAGTCGGGTAAACCGACTAAGGTACAGCGTGTTTGTTTTAGACGTGTGGTTTTCAATCTGGCAATACTCTTTTGGGAGTTGGTTTTTTTGACAGCTGTCATTTGATTTATGATCAGTTTGGTTTGCCATTTCACAGTGAATAGACTTACTCCGGAACAACGTTTGCAAATCGTGCAAATTTATTACCAAAATAATGGTAATAAATAAATTGATTACCAAATAAAATTTTGTTCAGCGATGAAGCTCACTTTTGGATGAATGAGTACGTTAATAAACAAAATTGTTGCATTTGGACTACTGATAATCCGCAAGAAATTGTTCACACGCCGATACATCCACAAAAAGTGACTATGGGCGGACGGAATCATTGATCCATATTTCTTTAAAAATTAAGCCGGCCATAATGTTACAGTCAATGGGTTACGCTATACAGCCATGATTAATGACTTTTTCGTGCCTGAATTGGAGGATGTTGATGTAGACGTCCTTTGGTTCCAAAAAGACGGCGCTGTGTGCAATACAGCCAACGAAATAATCAATTTATTGAAGGAAACTTTTGGTGAGCGCATTATCTCGAGTTGTGAGCCTGTGGCGTTGCCTCCAAGATCATGCGTTTTAACACCGCTGGACTATTTTTTGTGGGGTTGGGTGAAATCGCTTGTCTACGCAGATAAGCCCGACACGATTGAAGCCTTGGAAGAGAATATTCGGCGCGTTATAGCTGACATACAGTCCCAAATGCTGCAAAAAGTGGTCGAAAATTGGGCCTCTCGACTGGAATTTATTCCACTTGAAATTTATTTATTAATAGTGGAATTTATTCCACTATTTTTTGTGGGGTTATATGAAATCGCTTGTCTACGCAGATAAGCCCGACACGATTGAAGCCTTGGAAGAGAATATTCGGCGCGTTATAGCTGACATACAGTCCCAAATGCTGCAAAAAGTGGTCGAAAATTGGGCCTCTCGACTGGAATTTATTCCACTTGAAATCATTTTTTAAACATAATGACAAACCCTTATATTTATAATAAATTCTTGGCCATAACATTAAACTTTATTTGTTTTATTTCTTCTTGAAAATCACACGTCTAAAAAGCACCCTGTATAATCGTGTTCTCACTTCGAATTAATCTGTCAATTTATGTGGGACGTGCCAGAAGGGGTTTAACAAATACACCAATAAGTTCTTTAAAAGCATTACACTGCAAAATTGTGTAGTATTTTCGTACACACGTTATATGTTGTTAACGTTTTGTACAAAATGGTACCTTTGTATAATTTTAATAACGCTTATTTTTTACTGGAAGTTTCAATTTAATTTAAATTGGAAATTTCAAGAATTTGTATGAACTGATATAAAAGCTTTAGCAGTTAACTTTTGGTACAAAATGTGGAAAATGTGTGGGAGGTATCGAAAGGGGCGTGGCAACTTCGCCCATTTTTCTCTAGGTGATAGCGATAAATAAACTAATACTGAGTGTGGAATTTCAGAAGATTCAAATAAGTAGTATAGAAGTTGTTAAAGAATCAACATTTAGGGAGTGGACCATTAGGGCCCATCTTTGAACTTAGCCTCAGATGGAGAAAAATATTACCGCACACCAAATTTGATGTCAATCGAGAGTTATCGTGCGCACCAGCCAGACGGACGGACGGACATTGATCAAATGACTTAGAATGTCATTACACGCTGAAAAAAAATCGCTTCTGTAGTATATTGTCCCAAACATATTCGGCTTGAAATAAACATATGTTTAGGGTACACTCCAAATATATAATATTTTACACACACAAATATTATATGCTTGTGAGGATATTGTTCTAAACAAAAATATGCTCCCATTCAAATATTTTTTATTTGGAACTAGTATTTCCGAAACAAGGATTCATTTGTAATTATTTATTTTGGTAATGTATTAAATGGCTTATCTTAAAGACAAGTTTTCTGTTTTTCAGATTTTCAAAGAGCAATTTTTTTTATAAATTTTATATGTTTGTAAAATTTAATCAAAACTTAAATCGAACAATCTTTCGTAGATATAAACGACATTGATGGATTGACAAAAAGTGATGAATAGGAATATTTATAAATAAGGACATTTTTAGCTATAAAGTTTAACACGAAAACTAGGAAAAACTAACTAAAATTCGAAAAAGTCAGTATTGTTTTCAAAATCTTTTTAATTAAAACTTATTTGGAAATCTTCTTAAACAATAACTTTGTTTGTGTGTAAACACATATTTTATTTGTGAAATTCAGTTTGCAAATAAATTATGTTCTAATATATTAATATATGCGTTCCAAACAAAATTTCTTCATTTTCAAATAACATTTATTTTTTAACAAATATATAATATTTAAAAAAATCGTTTCCAAGTATATTTTCTTATTTCATATCAAAAATGACGATTTTCCTCCGTGTAGGGTCTTAGGTCACTCCTTCAATGTGTTAGACTTTTGCACGCAAAGAAAAAATTCGTTTCTGCGAAACGAAATATGAGACAACTACAATTTTCGTTTGCCGGAACTGAAATTTCGTTTGTTGTGACAGAAACATATTTCGCGTAAGCAATTGTTTGTTCTCACCAAAAAAATTGCAGTCGTCGTAAACGAGAATTGCAGTTGTCTAATACTTCGCAGAAACGAATTTTTTCTTTGCGTGCAAAAGTCTAACACATTGAAGGGCATTTTTACATATCGGCATTTAATAATTTCATAAATTTTTTTGCAAAAAAATTATGTTTTAAATATAGAATAACCAACATACAAAAACATCAATGTTAATATTTCCGGAGATTTTGCTAAATGCACTAGTTTACAGATGTTTTTGTCGAAGGAATGTGCATAGCATTTGCTAGTGTAATGTGGTGTCCTAAACACGAAAAAAATATTTAAAAATTTGTTCAATTCCGATTTACTTGATATGTGCCTTTATTATTTCGACCATATTTTTTGAATGATATTTATTTTAATAGTAGGTTCTATGATAATTATGTGTGAAGCAAAATATCGGTCAAATGCTCGCCACGGTTTCTGTGGCATACCTCTATCCGATGGTCCATATTTTCCATGAATCTGAGACATAATTGAGGTTCAATGTCGTTAATGTGCCGAATTATCTCATCCTTTAGCTCTTGAATTGTTGCTGGCTTATCGACGTTCACTTTTTCCTTTAATTATCCCTAAAAAAAGAAGTCCAACGGTTGCAAATCACATGAACGTGGCGGCCAATTAACATCGCCACGACGTGAGATAACACGACCATTGAATTTGATGCGCAAAGAGCCATTGCTGTGTGGGAAGTGGCACCATCCTGTTGGAAACACACATCTTCCAGGCACCATTCACGGTAACTGCTTTGGTGACCTCATTTTCGAAGAAGTACGGCCCGATGACCCCGCAAGCCCATAAACCGCACCAAACAGTCTTTCTGGATGCATCGGCTTTTCAACAATCACTCGTGGATTCTCATTTGCCCAAATTCGGAAATTCTGCTTATAAAAGTATCCACTGAGGCGAAAATGTGCCTCGTCGCTGAAGATGATTCGCCATGCACTTCTGTCTGTTCAACCAACCATTAGGCGTATTGACGTCACTTGAAATGGTCAGTAGGCTTCTACTCTCGATTCAATTGAACCTTGTAAGCATTTAAATTCAATTTTTTTTTCAAAATTCGTATCAGTGATGCACGACGATGAGTCGAGGTTGACGGCTCTTCTTCCACACTATCGCGAACAGCATTAATGTTTTGCGCAGCACGAACTGGGCGAGCATGCACAGGTGCTTTCACATCTCCTACAGTCCCGGTTTGCTGAAATTTGCGCACAATTCTCCCGATTGTGGATGCATTTGGTCGTCGGATCATCAAACAAGGCGAACGCTACCACTACGATAACGTACGGGTTGTGTTAGCGTATTATTCGCGTCGAAAGAACCGTACAGCTAGCTAACGAACCGTTGCTAAGTGTTATTTCCTGAACTAAGGTTTTTATACCCCAGCTTTTGTGATATAGGGTATACGAGAATATCACCTGCTGCGAGCCAACAGTGTAACACATCGAAGGGGTGAACCAAGAGACCCCACGAAAATTTGGCGGAAATGCGTTTTCGGAAATTTCGAGTCATGTGAGCAATGTCCGTCAACACGTCTAAGAATATTTCAAAGGATATAAAGTATGTAGAATCTATGACGAATGTTTCTAAGATTAACCGCCAGACATATATGCCAAAAACAGCTGATCTGCGACCAACTGACAGACAGTATGTTTTCATTCGCTTTGTCCTTCTGATGATCTGTTGTAGGTCGCAAATCTGCTGTTTTTCGCATAGAATTCATGCGAACGTTAACGTTCGACATCGTGGGACAGGCGGTTAATGAACATATTTTTCCCAGTGCATAAAATTCTTTCAGGCCTATGCCGATTTTATTAAAAATATTGTCTACAGAGTTGACTTCTAACAATACTCGTAGAAAATTCTGTCGAATAGTTTACTTGGGGATTGATTGCATGAGAACATTTCTTTGGCTTATCGGTGGTGTCCCATAGACAGATATGATAATTGTCCATGCGGCATGGTTGAAATAATTAAGATTATTCTATTAATAATAAAGTAATTATTTTATCAATAGTCCGTCCATACATACATAGGTGGTGGTGGTCATTTAGATAATACAATTCAAGTTAAAAAAAATCTTATAATCTGCCAATTTTTATTTATCTAAGGATGGATTTTAATTGAAATATAGTGCGGGCCGGCCAACTTAAAACGTTCATTTCATTGTTCTCCGTCAAGTGAAAAGGTGTTGTTTTAAATTTTAAAATATATTTTCGTAACGGCATACGAACGCTAAAAGTCATATCGCATAAAGTATTCCCCTTGAGCATACTTGGGAGATCAAGGATATACATAAAAATAGATAAATAATTTTGTTAAAAATGGCGTAAGTGAAAAATATAGAAACGAAAGAAAAAAATGAATCTTCTAAATACAGTCAACCGGTCATGTTTTTCACATTGATGTCATTATAAGTGGAACATTTTCTAAAACAAGGACTCCAGAAAAAAATAAACTTTCTCATTAAAGTGATAGTATCGTATTTAAACTTTGGTAAAGTCTCAATTCATCTTCTACAAAGAAGTAGTGTAATTTCAAGTTTATGCTATGTTAACTCCAATTTGAAGGACACTCGATTAATGCAACAATCGCGGTCAATGTAACTGGAAATTCTATTAAACTGCACGCTGCAAAAAATCACTTCAGTTCTATATTGCCCCAAACATATTCTGCTTGAAATATAAAAATGTCTAGGGTACACTCGAAATCTACATATGTATATATGGTATACAAATGAATTTGTGTTTGTTTGTTGGTTCCGTATAGACGTCTAAACCGCTGAACCGATATTCATGAAATTTTCACAGAATGTAGTCATAGGTCTGGAAGGAAAAATAGCCTACTTTGATTTTTGCCCCCATTTTTGGAATCTCCATTTCTAGAGAGCCTTTCCTTCCAAGATTATGCTGAATTTTGCGTATATACTTTTGTAAGCAACAAATGTGATCCTAGCAATAATCGTCCATTTTTCATTGGACTTCTTGATTGCCTCTTGCCTAGGCGTTGAGTAAATGACAACGCAAGTGTTAGTCAGTGAGTTCTTTACAGTGCACTCCGAAGCCAACCTTATCACCAAACTTCGAGCCATCTGTGTAGAAGTGGATATGTTTTCTATTTGCTGGTGTTCTGCCAAACCATTCCTCTCTGGCAGGTGTCTTGGTGGTGAAGTTCCTCGCGAAGGTGTACACCATTGGTATATAGCCCGCTCGGTCGGTAACCATAGTACTACATTGTGACCGTAGTTCTTATACCTCCACATTGATAGACAGTTCAATCGTAATGCCGCTCTGGTGGCAACTTCTTTTATTTGTGATACTTCGTGTGGATGCCCGAAACGTGGAAACATTTTGCCCAGTCTACAGACATTGCAAAACTTGTCTAAAATACAGAATATGAGGGGTAGCAGAATAAGCTTCACAAATAAACCGATTTTTCACTGAATAGTAGATTCCAGAACCAGAATGGCATTAACAAATTCGCCTACGTTGCGGCTAAACAGTAGATACTTCAAAGACGCTGGCTGCACTGTACAGAATGATAGGTGTTTATGTACACTGTAGTTACCATTTTATGTGGGAGGTACCAAAAGGGGCTTGGCACCAACACCCTTTTTCACTGGACTGTAGGTACTATAAATCCAGACAGCCAGAAAGACGGGCGGACATTGTTAGGATCTGAGGTGACTCATTCGATGTGTTACACTTTTGGGCCGTAGCAAACGCTAGTCGTGCTACACACGAGGCAATTTTTTCAAAGTTTGTAGGAGAGAGAGGCAGAGAGCTCTTTTCGCCTGCCTCTCTCTCCTACAAACTTTGACACTTGCTTGGAAAAATGTTCTTTGTGTGAATCTCGACCTATATTATCCTCCTCCACTAAAGTGAGGGTATACAATGAGGGTTTGTATGATTCTCATGCATTTCTATGCCATTAAATTCAAAAATAAGCAAGTTATAACAATTTTTGTACTTGGCATTTGGTCCACTTTTATTTTAATATTTTTTCGTATTTGTATTACATGGACCACAAAAAGGGTCGGTATGGAAGGACAGCAATTTACATATTGTGATCGAAATAACGTAAAATACTGAGTCAAAAATATAGGGCGATATAAAAATGGAGACATAGAACAAAAAAATCTAAATTATTTCCCGTTATTCAGAGTTAAATAAATTCACCGATATCTCGAAAACTAGGCGAGATAGGAAAAAAATGATTGCAGATTCTGAAAGAGCATGCTTGAAACCCATACTATCAACTCCTAACTCAAAAAACACAAAAATGGCGTATGGACCAAAATAGCATTAAGCCGACGTTATGTAATCCTTTATTTCTTTACTTTCTTCTTTATTCTTCCTTGACATTTGCACGAAACATAACCCTGGTGACGTAGAATGCCAGATCTTTTTCGGAAATTATAAAAGCTGTGGCAGTTCACATACTCTGGCATTTTGTCGTGCGATTCTCTCTCGGAATCGTACGATACTCTCTACAAATCGCGCGATCCCGTTTACACCTAAAATAAAGGGTCCGCCATCTAACGTTTTTTTTTCAACTAGTGCATATTTCGTGAATGGTAACACTTAGCTCATGTCTGATTTGACAGATAATTAGTTTTATCCTTCCGCTGAACGAATATGGTTGTGTATACGCTTGAAAAGCGCTAGGATCGATCGACTTACAGAAGATGCCGATTTTGCCAAAAAATCATCTTTTCAGATGAAGCTCATTTTTAACTTGGCGGGTATGTAAACAAGCAAAATTGTCGCATTTGGGGCACAGAAAACCCGCACGCATACATTGAAAAGCCGATACACCCAAAACGAGTCACTGTTTGGTGCGGATTTTGGTCCAGAGGCATAATTGGGCCATTTTTCTTCGAAAATGAGCAAGGAGTGGCCGTTACAGTCAATGGCGATCGTTATCGGGCCATGTTGAATTTTTGTTCAAAAAATTGAAGAGGAGGATATTGACAACATTTGGTTTCAACAGGACGGCGCTACGTGCCACACAGCCGAAGCTACACTCGATGTTTTGCGCGATGTTTTCAAAAAAAAAAGTTATTTGGCGGACCCTTTACTAGTCTGCCAGGGTATATTTTTAACATATCGCGCTATGAAATCTCATAATATATGTCCTGATTCACACTCGGCAATTTTTTCCAAGCAAGTGACAAGGTTTGTAGAAGAGGGAGCCAGAGAGCTCTTTTCGCCTGCCTCCCTCTCCAACAAACTTGTTTGGAAAAAATTGCCGAGTGTGAATCAGGACTAAAGGCTTTACTTGACAATAGATTTAAAATCTGATAGTTGCTTTTTGTTTATTTGGCTTTGAATTTCAACATGGAGTGTCTTCTATCACAATAATGTTTATGTTCGTCAAACATCAAACTTCAGCGATATAACTCATTTTTGGTTGAAAGGTACGTAAACAAATAATATTGTCGCATTTTTAGTGACGCTTTTGTCCATTACGTCTACGCCAATAAACCAGAGACAATCTACATCTACATTCGACGAGTTATTAGCGAAATACGGCGGCATATGCTGCGAAAAGTGTGTCCAAATTAGAGTTCCAGATTTCTCCATGAACGCGCCAGCCCAAGTCATATTCAGACGTTAATTGCATAAAATTACATAATAAATTAGATAAAATAAAAGTATAATTATCCGGTTAGACAATCGGATAAATCATCCGATGTCAGACCGATATCGGTACCAAAGAAACATGAAGTGGTTGTCATGTTGCCGGAACGACACGTCTGTGGGAAATCTGACCATTTTCATACCGACTTCTGACCTAAATTCCTGGGAAATTCTGAAGGGAAATTTGGCGTGTCGTGCGAAATCGGACAAATTCTTGCCAAATTTCATACAAAATTCGGATGTTTTGGCCGTCGAATCGGACCGAATTCTTAACACATCGACGGGTCAAATTCTGACCAAATATATTACTTAATCTGAAGTAATGGTTTAGAAAACCTACAGGTTTTGAGTATTTTTTGTTGTTATTTTATTACTTTCCTAACTTCAGTTAAATAAAGGGTTTTTCAACAAGAGGTGTTATTTTGGTATTTGATGGCGTAGACCTTATCTTTCACGTGGCCCCAAAGGAAGAAGTCGCAAGGTGTTAAATCACAAGATCTCGGTGGCCAATTGTGATCACCTCTTCGACAGATAACACGGTCGGGAAACTTTTCCCGTAACAGAGCAATGGTTTCGTTGCTTGTGTGGCACGTAGCGCCGTCTTGTTGAAAGTAAACGTTGTCCAGATCAATACCATCCAACTCCGACCATAAAAAATCATTAATCATCTCTCGATAGCGCAAACCGTCAACAATAACTCTTGGGTTTTCCGAGCCCCAGATGCGACAATTTTGCTTGTTGACGTAGCCACCGAGGTGGAAATGGGCCTCATCAGTCAAGAAGATTTTGTATCGTTTTTTTGTTCGATCGTTTTGTATCGTTCGATGATCGTGTATCGTTCCATTTTTAGTAATGGCGTAGTTTCTACTTGTCAAATGTCAAATAATAAAAGCTTCAAAGGTGACAGCTACCGAAATACCGGGTGATTCAAAATAACACCTCTTGTTGGAAAACCCTGTATGTTTGTAGATTTCGACCAAAATTTTTCAAAAATCCTTCATTGGAACGAGAAATACACGAACTTTTTTTAGAAAACAAAAATTAATTTGAAAATCGAAAGAAATTGCTCTAAACTTCTATATATAACTATGAACTATGTTCTGAACTTGAACTAATAAAACCTATCATTAGTGGTTGCTGTAAAAAGTACACCGTCCTGTGGATTTTCTTGGCATTAGCTGCCGTAGCAATAACCCTTGGACTGATATTTGGACTTAAAGGAGACGATGATAATGAGCCAGGAATTGGTGCTGTCGCCTCAAACGGCGAAGGATGTGCTGAAATTGGAGGGTAGGTTCCAAAGAAATGTGTTTCTCCTTATAACATTCTAAATTATTCGTATCTAATGTTACAGAAAAATGCTAAAAGTGGGCGGTTCAGCTATAGATTCCGCCATTGCAACTTTGCTTTGTGAAGGTGTTATGTTGCCACACAGTCTGGGTATAGGCGGAGGTTTTGTGGCCACCATTTACACCAAAGAGACGGGACGTGTGGAGACATTGATTGCTCGTGAAACTGCCCCAGCCAAGGCTCATCAGGATATGTTTATTGGTAAGGAAATCACTGGCGCCATCTCTGCTGCCATTCCCAGTGAGATCTATGGATATTGGCGTTTACACGATAAGTATGGAAAATTGCCATGGAAAACACTGTTCGAATCCACCATTGACTTGTGCGTCAAGGGTCACAAGGTGTCTCGCTATTTAGCTAATGTTCTGAACTTGAATGGTGATCGCATACGCAATGAACCTTCAATGGCTGAGATTTTCGTTAATAAAATCACCAATGAATTGTACAAGGAGGGAGAGACTATGTATCGTCCACAATTGGGTGAAACATTGCGTATTATAGCAAATGAGGGCCCTGAGGTTATGTATCGCGGAGGACGTTTGGGCAAAAAATTGGTGGAAGATATACAGGAAATGGGTGGCATTATTACCGAGGAAGATTTGTTAAGATACGAGTGAGTTTAGAGTTTTTTTAATGAACCAAACTTCATTAATTTTATGAATTTCAGAGTTCGTTGGGAAGAACCCATTGTGGCCCATTTCACTGGTGGCTATTCTCTTTACACCACTCCATTGCCTACCAGTGGCGCTGTATTGGCCTTTATGTTGAATGTCATGGAACCTCTGTATACCCGCCATCATGATGTGTACTGGCAACGCGTTATTGAGACCTTCAAACATGCCTATGGCCATCGCACCAATTTGGGTGACATTCACTACGAACCCCAAGTCTCAGAGGTCTATGAACAGCTGAAGAGTTCTGCATTTGCTGCTGAAATCCGTGAATTGATTAAAGATGATACAACATTTACAAACTTTGCCTATTACGGTGCCAACTTTACCAACGAAGAAGATCATGGAACGGCAAATCTGGTGGTGTTGGCACCAAATGGTGATGCCATCTCGGTGACCAGTACGGTTAATAGTCAGTGAGTATTTCAAGAAAAACAATATTTCAAATCGTAGGTATTTTAGTTGTTCGTTTTAAATATCAGGAATCGATCTCACGATTTGAGTGTATGACCAGGTTCTGACTGGTAGTGCAAAAAGGTTTACTTAATTTTAAAGATTTTGCTTCTAAGACGCCCTAATCATCAAAAAACAAAGACATTTTGAACTTAAACTTAAGACAATTTCCTTAATATTAACTTATCTTGTACTGGTTCTATCAATGAATTGTTGTTATATTAGTGATTAAAACGTCTTTGCAGCAAAACCTTTAAAATTAAGAAATAATTTTAGTTTTTTTCCCAAAAATTCTACCAAAGTTGTTTACATTCAGAAATTAGACGGATTATACTCCCTCAAAAACGTCTTAATCTACATGAATTGCCATACTGAAAAAAACTCCACAGTGAGAAACATAAAAAAACCGACTACAGATCAACCCTTAACATTGGGAATCATCAAAATAAGAACTTTGTCTTTGATTTGGCGCCAAAGACAATAAAATCATGTAATAAGTCAATATTGTACTTCAATTTAAGATACTATGACACTATGCAACTTGATTTATGCTCAGATTGGTTTGTCATTTCATAATGAATAGACTTACTCCGAAACAACGTTTGCAAATCGTGCAAATTTATTTTAAAAAATATAATGGTTCGGTTCGCGTGACGCATCGCGCGCTTTGTCCAATATTCGGTTGACATAATCGCCCAGCAGAGTCGGTTATTCGGTTTCGCACCACGTTTGCTCTAGTGGATAATGCGCATCCTCAGAGACGCCGTAGAGAGCGCGCCGAAGGCACTATTGCTGCTGTGGAGCAGATTACCGTAGAAGACCCGAATGAGCCCATCCGCGGGCGCAGCAATTGTAGCTGTGCCCATCCACTTTATGGAAGATTTTGCGGATGGATCTTGGTTTGCGGGCTTACAAAATCCAACTCGTGAAAGAATTGAAGTCGAACGGCCATCAAGCGCATCGCACGTTCGGTGAATGGGCCCAAAACGAGATGGCCACCAATCCAGATTTTCACATGAACATTTTGTTCAGCGGTGAAGCTCACTTTTGGATGAATGAGCACGTTAATAAACAAAATTGTCGTACTGATAATGCACAAGAAATTGTTCAGACACCGTTACATCCACAAAAAGTCACTGTTGGGTGTGCTCAATGAACAGAGGGAATCATTGGTCCATATTTCTTCAAAAATGAAGCCGGTCATAATGTTACAGTCAATGGGGAACGCTTTGAGCCATGATTAATGACTTTTTCGGCTTGTTATTGCTGACATACAGTCCCAATTGCTGCAAAAAGTGGAATAAAAGTGGGCCTCTCGAACCAGCCGCGGCGGACTGTAGCCCGAAATAAATTTTAAAACATAAAGACAAGCCCTTATCTTTATAATAAAGCTAAATTCTTGGCAAGGAATTCCAGTGCGTGACATATAGCCTCTTGCGTTATCAAATGTCAACCTCACCTTCTCGGGGTGCCCCCTGTTTTCACAGAAGAAGCTCTGGCGGGATAACCGCCTGACATACGAGGTGTAGGGATTTTTATAAACAGACTATTCCGCAACTCCCTCATAAGTTGGTCGCCGATATCACAACGCATTGTAACTGGCCGCTTCAATACAAACATTGGAAAATCAGCGTCGATCAATGCTAGGCTCCAACAGATGTGACCGCTATAGAATACAAGGAGCAATTTTACGACGAGCTCAATCGCACCATCAAACATCGACCGCAATGATATACTAATCCTGATGGGAGATTTTAATTCTCGAATTGGCAGCGACAACGAAGGATTTGAACACAGTATGGGGAACCATAGTCCTGGTAATTGCACTGAGAAGGGTGCTCTATTTTTAGACATATGTGCCTAATATGAACTAGTCATAGGCGGATCCTATTTCCCACATAAAATGCACTACAAAATCACATGGAGATCTCGGGACACCCGTTCCATCATTGCAGGACAAATTGATTACATTTGTATTAGCAAGAAATGGATTGGAATTCTACAAGACGTAAGGACAAAGCGAAGTGCCGACATAGCTTCTGACCACTTTTTGGTGATGGCAGAAATGAAACATAAGCCGAATAAAATAAGAAAGCCACCATCATATGCCATTCGAAAGAGGCACAATCTCAACGAAGAAAAAGTCAGAGACGAGTTTATCTTTGAAATAATGAGAAGAGGTGAAGAAATAAGCCAGGATGCTACCCAAAGCCAGATAAACATAGATCAACAATGGAATAATATTAAGACAATGCTGAATCACGCAGCAGAGGAGATTATCGGCTATGGCACACACCAAGTTAAAGAATGGCTAACATCAACTTTCTGGTCACTAGTAGAAGAGAGAAGACTAGTTAATATAGAAATGCTAAATACAAGCGACCCGGTAAAAATGGAAGAAGTCAGCAAGAAGCACAAGGAACTTATAAAAAAATTTAAAAAAACAGGCGAGAAACGATAAACGAAG
Organism: Eudasyphora cyanicolor; assembly: GCA_963930755.1. NCBI lineage: Eukaryota > Metazoa > Arthropoda > Insecta > Diptera > Muscidae > Eudasyphora > Eudasyphora cyanicolor. The sequence continues at coordinate 88,606,774 of OZ005736.1, read as the reverse complement.
TTACATCAATAATCTTGCTGCAGAAGGCGAAACGGCTAGCAGAAAAGGAAACTTTCTCCAGCATACTACACCCCCTATTTAAAAGCATATGGAACTCTGAAATTATTCCAGACGAGTAGAAAGAGAGTTTAATAACAAAAATCCCAAAAAAGGTGATCTTAAAGATTGCCATAACTGGCGAGGTATTGCACTAACCCCTGCAGTAAGCAAAATTTTCAACAAGTACTATTAAAACGCATATCCACCCCAATCGACCGGAACTTGTGCAAAGAACAAGGATCTGTTCCGCCCGAACAGATCGTGTATCGATCACATCAACAGCCTTAGGCTAATAGTGAAACAATGAAATGAATTCAACTCGACATTACATCTCACATTTATCTATCGATCGAAATGCCATCTGATGATGAGCACACGAGTGCCAATAAAAATCATAAACTTAATTATAAATCAATTCGAAGAATCAAGCGCAAGAGTCATACATAACGGAAATACCAGCGAACCTTTCAGCATAATTACAGGTGCTAAGCAAGGCTGTATACTATCTCCCATACTCTTCGCAGTGACCATAGACGCAATACTGAGAAAAGTAACAAGTGCAAACAGGGGGATTATATGGAGGTTAAATCATCATCTCGAGGATATTGACTACGCCGATGATATCGTGCTACTATCAAGCAGGAAAGAGCACATGTAAGCAAAAATTTAATGACTTGGTAGCAATGACGTTAAAAATTGGACTACGGGTAAAGATAAACAAAACCAAAGCATGTTAGATATGCTGCCCGCAAATGCCTCACTTCACCAAAACTTCCAATAGCATCATAACCCCACAGGGAGGGACCCAGAAAGATGTTGACAACAGAATAAAGAAAGCCAGAACTGCCTTTTACCAACTTAATATCATATGGAGATCTAGCGTTCTCTCCCCAACGACAAAAATTAATGTTTACAATGCTTGCATAAAGTCAGTATTATTATACGGCTCCGAAACTTGGCATGTCACATCTACAATCCAAAGAAAGCTGCAAACTTTTACAAACAGATGCTTGCGCAACATCTTAAAAGTATGGTGGCCACGAACAATCCGAAACGAAGAACTACTGCAACTTACGCAGCAAGACAACATAAACACCCAAATCAAACGGAATTCCAAAAACGCCCAATCTCGAATGGAATCCCAAAAACTCCTGGAGGCGAACAATCACAACGAAACCGGAAAAACTTTTAATGAATTACGTTCATTAGCTAATAATATACAACATTGGAAATTGTACATAAATAGTCTATGTTCCTGATGGAATACGGCAATAAATATATATAAATTCTTGGTCATAACATAAAATTATATGCGGTTTATTTCTTCTTGAACACCACACGTCTAAAAAAACACCCTCAAAAACAACAATCTCAAAACAATGTTTGTTCCAACTTTCGAAAGAAGAAAACAATGCCTATTTGAAAAAAATCTGTGGATAAATGTAAAAATTATAGCACTTTTGGTAGAAATAAAAAAATTTCGGTATAAAACCGAATTATGTTGAAACAAGGTTATATATTGTGGACAAGGGTATATATCAGATGCTACGAGTCTAAAGTGTAACACATCGATGGAGATCCCAATTGGCAGAATCCGGTTTGGGTCATTTTAAGTCATTTTAGCAATTTCCGTCTGTCTGGTTGGTGCGCACGATAACTTTTGACAGGATTAACCGACTGACTTCAAATTTGGTATGTAGCAATAGTTTTTTTCTATCTCAGACTAAAGTCGAATATGGACTACGTTAGTCCACTCCTTCGAGTACCTCCCTCACAAGGGGTTAAACTTTTTTGAAATATTGATTCTCTAATAACTTCCGTAATACTTATCCTAATCTTATTTAATTCCAGACACTTATTTAATTACCTTGAATATCGTACATAATTTCAGATGAATAGAAAATATATTTTTTATACTCGTACACTCACCTGAAAATAAAAAATAAACATATTATTAGGTAAATTAAGATATTTAATTAAAATACAGGGTGTCTCAAATAACAGTTTATATTCAGTGTATCGATTACACTACGCAACAACAAAAATTGTTTGTGTCCAAGGCCTAAAAACTGTTTTGTGTAGATAGCTTCACAGCAAATACAATTACTAGACACCCAGCTAAAACTTGGTAAATACATGTCATTACCACTTGCATTACCAAGTAATGACATATCCTTACCCTCTGCATTACATTTAGTCAACAAATAATGACTTACTGATATTGACATAAATAAGTACTTAATTGTAAGTTAATTAAATCGGATATTGTAAAATATGCAACAACGCCAATTTTTAACATTTAATTTAGAAATTTAAAAAACCTTTTGAGTAAAAAGGCATATTTCGTCATATATAATTATTTATGATATGTATATGCTTATGAAAACCATTATTGGTAAGGTGTTATTCAGCCCCTTATTAGTATGGCAATAATAACTACTTATATGTGGGATATTCGTAAGCGTGGGGGTAAGTACTTATTTGTTAACTCTTTGTATGCTAGCATGGAAGTACTTTCCTCCAATATCATGCCCATGCAAAAATAATCTGAAGGGTGGCTAAATGGTACGTCATTATTTCTTTTGAATTTGACTTACCCGCCAGGTTACCTGGTAATGAGAGTTTTTGCTGGGCAGCTCAGATCCTCGCTATGTCGACACTAAATTTTATTGAAAATTTTTTCAAAATTGAAGAAATTGAATTTTTCTAGAAAATCTTTCACAAAGGTAATTTCTTTCACATTACATACAATTTTTATGTTCATTGTATTGTATCATTGTAGTATTTTTATATAAAAATTGGTATTCTTTCCAACTTCTTCAAAATTGAAATTTTTGGAAAAAGTCGTCAGAATTTAATTTTTTATAAAAAAAATGTATTGAAAATTGCATGTTTCTATAATTATTTCCTAATTTTCTAATAAAATTCAGTTTTCACAAATTTTTGTAGAAAAATTAAAGTCAACGAAAATGCAATTCAACGCAAATTTATAGAGAAATTGATTTTCTTAGCAAATAGTCATTTTCAGAAATTCTGTTTTTTTGCAAAAAAAAATGCAGCTTCAATGAAACTTCAAAAATACAATTACAACGATTTTTAGAGGAAAATTCAACGTAACGATATTTTCTGAGGAAATTATATTTTAAAGACAATTTTAAAAGTAATATTTCAACAAAATTTTTTAGAAAAATAAAATTTCAACTAATTTTATAGAAAATTAAATGTCAACATAATTTTCTAGAAAAATCAAATTTTGCGAAAAAATTTCAACGAAATTTTTTAGAAAAATTAAATTTCAACCATTTTTCTTAGAAAATAGAATTTCAAAGACATTTTGAGAAAAAGCTATTTCGACAAAATTTTCTAGAGAAATGCAATTTTGAAGAGATTTGAAAAAAATAAAATTTCAATGTAATTTTGTAGAGATATTAAATTTCACAGAAATTTTGAAAAAAAAATCGAATTTTAATGAAAGTTAGAGAAAAAATATATTTCAACGAAACTTTAATAAAAATTATATTTAAACGAAATTTTCTAGAAAAATTTAATTTAACGAAATGTTGATGACATTAAAATAAATGAAATTTCAATGTAATTTTCTAGAGAAATGCAAATTCAAAAGGTTTATCAAGAGAAAATAAATGTTGACAAAAATTTCAACGAAACTAATAAAAATTATATTTAAACGAAATTTTCTAGAAAAATTTAATTTAACGAAATTTTGATGAAATTAAAAAAATGAAATTTCAATGTAATTTTCTAGAGAAATGCAATTTCAAAAGGTTTATCAAGAGATAATAAATTTTGACAAAAAAAATGAATATGTATTTAATTTAAAATTAATAAAATTAAAAAAAATAATTCCAGCGTTATTTTCCAGAGAAATTATTTTTTTTGGTCAAATTTCAACAATTTTTCAAAAGAGAAATTCAATTTCAGAGATTCTCAAGAGAAATTAAATTTTTACAGAAAAAAAATGAAAATTAATAAAATAGGGTTTTTTACGAAATTTTGTAGAAAAATGCAATTTCTACGTATTTTTCTAGAGAAATGCAATTTAAAAGAAATTTATAAGAAAAATGCAGCTTCAACGAAACTTTGTAGAATAACTATTTCAAAATTCAATATCAACGATTTTTTGAAGAAAAAATCAACTTTAATACAATTTTAACGTAATTTTCTGAAGAAATGATCCTTTAGACATTTTCAATAAAAATTAAATTGGAGAATTTAAATTCTATATTTCAACAAAATTTCAACAAATTTTTTTGGAAAATTAAATTTTGCAAAAAAAAAATGTTTTCTAAAAAAAGAAATTTCAACGAAATTTTTTAGAAAAATTAAATTTCAACCATTTTTCTTAGAAAATACTATTTCAACGAAATTTTTAGAAAATTCAATTTCGAAAAAATTATCTAGAGGAATGAAATTTTGATGAGATTTTAAAAATATGAAATTTCAATGTAATTTTGTAAAGAAATTAAATTTCACAGAAATTTTGAAGAAAATTTAATTTGAACGAAAGTTAAAAAAATTTATTTCAACGAAACTTATTTAAACGAAATTTTGATGAAATTTAAAAAATAAAATTTCAATGAAATTTTCTAGAGAAATGCAATTTCAAAGAGATTCTCAAGAGAAAATAAATGTGGACAAAAACTTAATATGTATTTATTTAAAATTAATAAAATTTAAAAAAAATAATTCCAGCGTAATTTACCAGAGAATTAAATTTCAAAGAAATTTTCAAAAAAAACTAAATTTTGTCAAAATTGTAAACATATTTTTTTTTGAAAAATTAAATTTCTATTAAAATTTCAATTTCTAGAGAATGCAATTTCAGCAATTTTTCTAGAAAAAATCAGTTTCAATAAATTTTTAAAGTCAACGATATTTTTGTAGAAAAATTAAATTCAACGTAATTTTCTAGAAAAATTGATTTTCTAGCAAAATTCAATTTTCAGAAATTCTTTTTTGCTAGAAAAATGTAGCTACAAACGAATGTTTGTTGAAAAAAATAAATTTCAAAAAATTTTCTTAATAAATAAAATTTCAACGATTTTTTTAAGAAAAATTCAAAATTTTAAAGAAAAATTTAATTTTGAAGAATTTAAAAATTACATTTTAGGAAAATTTTCTAGAAAAATTAAATTTCAACGAAATTTTGTAGAAATATAAAACTTCAACAAAATTTCCCAGAAAAATAAAATAAAATTTTGCGAAAGAATTTATTCTAAAAATGCAATTTCAACGATTTTTTTTAGAAATATTAAATTTCAACCATTTTTCAAAAAATAAAGAAATAAAATTTCCACGATTTTTCTAGAAAATAATATTTCAACAAAATTTTTTTGGTATCGATTATTTTTGGACAAATCGCTTAGACTGCCATCAGATATACATATATATACAAAATTATAGCAGATTTGCTAACAAACTGTGCAAGATATCTCAATTTTAAAACATGGCTCACATTGGCTGGGCCACGCCCGTCCGATCCGCTAATTTTTGATGAATTTTTTGTAGAAAAACACAATTTCAACGTAATTTTCTAGAGAAATTCAATTTCAAAGAGATTCTCAAGATTCCCACCAGAGGCTCTGGTCTGGCGCTGCAACATTTAGCCATATGGTCATTGTAACCCGGCCTTTCCCTGGACCTTAAAATTAGAATATAAATTTACTTTGTATTGTAATTCATATAAATAAATAAATAAATAAATAAAATAAATTTTGAGAGAAAAAATTAATATTTTAATATAATTTAAAATTAATAAAATTTAAAAAAAAATTTGAAATTTAAGTCAACGAAATTTTCTAGAAAAATGAAATTTTAACGAAAACTTCTATAAAAAATGTAATTTCGAAGAAATTTTATAGAAAAATATAATTTTGGCGAAATTTGTTTGGAAAAAGCACTTCAGAAGAAATTTTTTCCTCTCACTTAATTTAAATTTTAGAATTATTAGTGCGGTTAGGAAGTTGATGATCTTACGAATTTAAAAAGTGAAATTTGGGAATGTAATTTTCAAACATTTTCCAGTAGAACGCAAAAAATACATTTCAAAGAAATTTTCAAAAAAATAAATTTTGACAACAATTTAAAAATCAATTTTTTTAGGTTTCAACGAATTTTTTAGAAAAAAATTTAACGAAACTATGTAGAACTACTAGTTTAGAACTACTACTTTTTTTCGAGAGAAATGGAATTTAAAAGAAATTTACCAGAAAAATGCAGCTTCGCGAAACTTTATACAAAAACTATTTCAAAATTAAATTTTAAAGATTTTTTGAAGAACAATTGAACTGTTTGTTTTGAAAGTGGCGTAAACGCCATTCTGCTTTATTCGATTCATCATTGAAAAAAGGTTGTTAATAAAACCCAAATGCGAAAGTGTCCACTTAATTCCGAAACATTGAATTCTTGAGATGACCTGAATGTAAATAATATGTTTATATTAATCACCTAGCCTTTCAACGATACTACTCTTGGTTTAAAAACAGAATGGCGTTTACGCCACTTTCAAAATAAACAGTTCAATTCAACTTTGATAAAATGTTAACGTAATTTTGAGAAAAAGCAATTACGACAAAATTTTCTAGAGGAATGAAATTTTGAAGATATTTTACAAATTATGAAATTTCAATGTAATTTTGTAAAGAAATAAAATTTCTCAAAAAATCTTTTCAAGAAAATTAAATTTTAACAAAAGTTAAAAAAATGTATTTCAACGAAACTTCAATAAAAATGATATTTCAACAAAATTTTCTAGAAAAATACAATTTAAACAAAATATTGTTAAATTTAAAAAAAATAAATTTCGATGTAATTTTCTAGAGAAATGCAATTTCATAGGGATTCTCAAGAGAAAATAAAGTTTGACAAAGAAAAATTAATATGTATTTAATTAAAATTAATAAAATTTAAAAAAAAATAATTCCACCGTAATTTTCCAGAGAAATTTATTTTCAAGAAAAATTAAATTTTGTCAAAATTGTAAAAAATTAATTTTTAGAAAAATTCAATTTCTAGAGAAATTTCAGCAATCTTTCTAGAAAAATGCAGTTTCAGCATTTTTTTTAGAAACATTAAAGTCAACGGAATTTTGTAGACAAATGCAATTCAACGCAATTTTCTAGGTAAATTGATTTTCTTGCAAAATGCAATTTTGAGAAATTCTTTTTTTCAAGAAAAATGCAGCTGCCACAAAACTTTGTCGAAAAAAATAAATTTCAAAAACGTTTCTTAATAAATAAAATTTCAACGATTTTTTATGGAAAAATTCAACTTTAATGAAATTTTAACGTAATTTTTAATTTGAAGAAATTATGATTTTCAAGAAAAATTTAATTTTGAAGAATTTAAAAAGTTACATTTCAGCAAAATTTTTTAGAAAAATAAAATTTCAACCAACTTTTTTAGAAAAATAAAATTTCAACAAAAATTCCTAGAAAAATAAAAGTTCAACAGAAATATTTTTTTCTAAAAAAATGAAATTTCTACAATTCTTCAAATCATAGACAAATATAATTTTTACGATTTTTCTAGAAAAAAAAATTTCCACAAAATTTTATAGAAAAATAAAATTTCGCGAAAAAAACATTTCTCTAAAAAAATGCAATTTTAACGACTTTTTTTAGAAAAATGAAATTTAAAAAAAGAGAAATATAATTTTTACGATTTTCAAAAAAAGTATACATACATATTTCAACAAAATTTTGTAGAGAATATCGATACCGATCATTTTTGGACCAATCGCGTAGTCTGCAATCGCAATGGTATCTCATACTTAAAATTAAGGAAATTGTCTTAGCATTAAATAAAATGCTCATTTTCAAAGTGTGAGTTGTCCTTATTTTGAAGGTTATGAGGATTTTAGGGAAAAATCTTTAAAACTAGGTAAATTTCTTTCAGGGCATAAACGTATAGTCTACACCGTCCGTCTTAAGTTTATTCTTAGTTCTTTTTAATTTGCAAAGCATTGATATATTGTTTTATCTTTAGTTTAATTCTCCAGTTTTAATATTTATGATTTACTTTTGTATATTCTTTGTAGTCTGGGTGCCAAGGTTCGTTCCCGTCAAACTGGTATTATTTTGAACGACGAAATGGATGACTTCTCCACGCCTGGTGTTGTCAATGCTTATGGTATACCAGCCTCTCCTGCGAATTACATTAAACCCGGCAAAAGACCCATGTCTTCCACATGCCCCAGTATTGTTTTGGACAAACATGGCCATGTCAAATTGTTGGTGGGCGGAGCTGGTGGCTCAAAGATCACTACGTCAGTGGCTCAGGTAAAAATGATAGCACACTGAAGAAGAAAACTGTCATAACATTAAAGACAATGACATTGATATGACGGCAAAGACTATAAAACATTGAGATAATAATATTACAGACTTAAACTAAAGACAATTTACTTAATATTGCTTAAATTATATTTAATTTAAGTACAAAATTAATTATTTTAATATAATCTATGGGCACTAAATCAATGTATTTTTCCTTTCCAGACCATTTTACGTTACTTCGTTTTTAATGAACCCATTGATACGTCCGTTAACTCTGGTCGCATTCATCATCAATTGGCTCCCATGTATGTGGATGTTGAACCCGAAGTTCCCGATCATACAATGGATTATTTAATCCGAGTAGGTCACGATATGAATTATTTGCCAGCTGATAAGGCTTATTCGGCTCTGACCGCAATCGGTTTGAAAACCCATGTACCACATCCAGTTTGTGATCGTCGCCGGGTGGGCAGTGCCGTTGTTGTGCATCCCAATAATTGAGCTGCTTGTGACGGAGTCGAGAACAGGTGCACACAAATTTCCTCATAAATGTGTGACGATGTCTGGTTTGAGAAGTACGAAAAAAACTGGAAATTCAGTTCGAAATAATTCTATATAAATATATATACTTGTATGTGTGTTCAACTTGTTACACACTTTTTGATAAAGTGTATTGGTTTTTTTTTGTTTAAAATAAATATATAAATACAAATACGGAAACAAACGCAATTACCTACCGTTGAACGAATAATTATTCGCACACTTATTATTTGTGATAATTATTCGTTCAATAAATGTGGATTACAATATACGGGTTTGAATTACGAGAACTCTTTGTTTTTTTTTGGGGGGGGGGGGGGAATTAATTTCTGCAATATGGAGCACTGGATCTTTCTTCATACATCGGTTTCCTGTTATAATCGAGTATTTTTGGAAGAACGTCACACATTTTTTTTGGGATACAGTTGCTGGGAATTTTTGTCAGTTATAATACAGAATTTCATTAATCTCATTTTAATGCGAATCGAATACCTTTTCTCGTATTAGATAAATCGAAATAACAAATCGTAATGTCGTACAGATACGCGGAGAAAAATTATAGTCAGGGAAATAATTTTGCAGAGCATAATTTAGTAGTTATAAATAAACAATAATTATATTATTACGGTTATCAGAATCATGATCTTGCTGATCATTAACACAGAAATGCAATTTCAATAGGTTTATCAAGAGAAAATAAATTTTGACAAAAAAAATGAATACGTATTTAATTTAAAATTAATAAAATTTAAAAAAAAATAATTCCAGCGTTATTTTCCAGAGAAATTAATTTTTTTTTGGCCAAATTATAAAAAATAAAATTTCAAAAATTTTTCAAAAATAGAGAAATATAATTTCTACGATTTTTCTAGAAAAATGATACTTCAACAAAATTTTGCGAACAAACAAATTTCTCTAAAAAAATGAAATTTCAACGAATTTTTTAAAAATTTAAATTTCAACCATTTTTCAAAAAAAAAAGATTGTAGAAAATATCGATAGCGATAATTTTTGGACCATACATAAATAAACAATAATTATATTATTACGGTTATCAGAATCATGATCTTGCTGATCATTAACACAGTCACGGCAACTTTGATAGTGACTAGCATATGTGTTGTAAGGTCTACAACAGACTTTTTACACATAAGAGTTATCGCGTCTAGTTACCGAGATATCAGCAATTGAAAATTAAATTTTTAACCTGGATTTTATTTGGTTTGACACCATATGTTTCAGTTACATTCTGTCTATTGCAAAATGTAATAGAAACGAATACAGACAAGAACCCTTAAAATATTGCATTCAAATGTTATCATATGTCATAAATATCGTCGATATTTTAAGTCTTTGAGAAAAATATTCCTCGCAAAAAAATACTATGAGTCCTTTCTCAAAGCTTTTATGAGAAACTAGCTTTAACCCGGTGCGCCTTTCAGCCCCAATCCTTTATTTATTTCATTTCATTTTTTGTTTATATTCCAAGAGTCACCCCGATATCATGGTACAATTGTTAATCCCTTTTTTGGATAATATATTATCTTCTTTCCCCTAGCTTCTGTTAGAGCTACATTCACACGCTGGTTCCATATTTCCATGTTTGTATAAAGGTACGATTTAAAAAAGCTAAAGTGAATGGCTCCATTGTAGCACATTAAACCCATTTGCCCAATTGTGTCATTAGTAACGAATTTTGCACCACTGTACAACATTTATAGCCTGTTTCTGTAACATAAAAATTTGCTTTCGTTCGCCTGGCAGACGACAAACAGCTGATTTGGGTTTCACTAACTAACATCACAACGAGAAGTCGTACGATAATGAACTCGTACGAAAACGTAATCATTTCAGTGCAAATTTTGGTTTCTCCATCTCTCTTTGCTGTCATCTCGGCGATCACAAATGTCAGATCGAGTCACATTGTTTCGACTGATAGGAACAATGACAAAATAAACATTATTAAAAGAAAAAATAAGTAGATATTAATATAATTATGGTAAAAACAATTAAATAATAATAAAATTGTGTACATATGTGTATATATATAGGTTGCTCGCTAAGATGGAAAAAAATTATCAGTGCACAATGAGAGAGACGTGAGAGAGAGAGAAAGAAATGAGAGTCTCGGTGCAGCTCAGCTGACCACCCAGGGTTGCTTTTTTGGCCACCGCTAGTGCAAATAGTACAGAGATGTATTTGCTACGGTCGACCATACAAAAATGTGTGTATTTTAGACCGGAAGTTGTGAAATTATTGATCTGGTAATTACATTATTTTCCAATTGGTAAATTGCTAACGTAATTGACGTAAGGCCAGGCGAACGAACGATAGAACCTTAGAGAAACCAAATTCCTGACGAAAGTGACTGACTGGTTTTCGTTCCCAGAGACTTTAGTTAGAAATACAGAAACAGGCCGTTAATCGTTTTTGCCCCCAAAGTATCACTAAAAGAATGTATTTAGAAAAACCCTAGTTTATATTCCAAGATCCAAATTTTAGATACCTAAGGCCGTATCTAAAACTATTGTATTAGCAATGGTTTATGCTGTAAGAGCTACCATCGCACATTTTATGCTCCACTGTACCATATTTAACAATTCTTATACCACTGCGCTTCTTACATTAGCATGTTTTTCCTCACTTACCACAGATAACTATTTTGCCACACTCTACCGTATTTAAAACTTAACATACTTTACCCTTTTTGCTCCACCAAACCATATTTAACACCTCTTCGCCCATCTGTAACATATTGAACAATTTTGCTTGCCACAACTCATATTTATGTTCCAGGAGTAAATGTACGCTTTTTGCTCCACTGTTACATATTTAACCCTTTTTGGTCCACTGAGTCCAATATATCAAATCCAATTAACACATGCTTGTCCCACTGTACCATATTTAACCCGTTTTGTCCCATTTCACCGTTTAACTATTTTTGCACAATGTAACCATTTTGGCCACATTACACCATATTTAACCATTTTTGTCCCACTGAACCATATTTAACCCATTTTATCCCACGTTACCATATTTAAATATTTGTGGCCCACTGTACCATAGTTAACCCTTTTTGCCCCACTGTGCCATATTCAACCCACTGTATCATAGTTAATACATTTTTTCCCACTGTTTCCCCCATACTTAACGCTTTTTGCCCCACTGTAAAATAGTTAAACCCTTTTCAGCACTGTGCCATATTAATCATTTGTCTCACTGCTCCATATTTAAAACTTTTTGCCCCACTGTACATATTTAACACTTTTTGTCTCACTGTACCATATTTAAAATTTGTCCCCACTCTACCATAAATAACCCTTTTCCCCCATTGTACCATAAGTAACCACATTAACCGGTTTTGCCCCACTATGCCTCTTAAATTTAGAATTTCTAAAAATCATTTTTGATCTCTAGTTTATGTGACGAAAGCTACCCTAGCATAATGGGACCATGTTTAACATTTTTAAACGACTCTACCATATTTTACACTGTGCCCCGAAGTACGAATAAAAAAAATTACTACCCCGATCCGTTATCTCGTCTAGTTACCGAGGTATCTGAAATTGAATTTTTAACCCGGATTTTATTTTGATTTGACAGCATATGTTTCAGTTACATTCTGTCTATTGCAAAATGTAATAGAAACGAATACAGACAAGTACCCTTAAAAAATTGCATTGAAATATTATCATATGTCATAAATATCGTCGATATTTTAAGTTGGCATCTTTGAGAAAACCTATCTTTAACCCGGTGCGCCTTGCAGCCCCAATCCTTTATTTATTTTCTGTTAAGGGTAAAAATGACATGGTTTCATACGATAAAATAGGAACCTCCATTTCATTTATTGTTTATATTCCTAGAGTCACCAGGTTTTGACCCAATGTGCTCCAAAAAGCATTAAAACTTTTAATATTTCAAGTTTAAGTTCCGATTTTGCCAGATTGATTAATTTTTGCCCCAATGCGCCATAATTAACCCGTTTTGCCCACTATGTCTCTTAAATTTAGAGCTCCCTAGCATAATGGGACCATCTTTGATATTTTTAAACGACTCTACCATATTTTACAATTTTTGCCCCACTGTGCCCCGAAGTACGAATAAAAACAATGCCTACCCCGATCTGATTCCCTAAGGACATCCTTCTCTTGAATTTTCGCGAATCTAATTCTAGGCGTTAAATTTGGCGGTGGTAACATATTTATCCATTTCTGTCCCACTGTGCCGCTAAAATTTAGAAACGAATCGCTCCTTGTTCTAGTTTCCGTCCCAGGAGCTACTCTCGTATCAAATTACACGATTCTAGCTCTTATCATCTGGATTTGGCTGTTGTACCATATTTATCCCTTTTTACTCCACTATGTGCGTAAATGTTCAAATTTCGAAATCCTGTCAATTTCTGAGACCACCCTATAAGAGCTACCCTCACACCAAATTTCACGATTCTAGCTTATTCCGTTTAGATTTGTCGGTGGTACCATATTTATCCCCTTTTGTTCCATTGTCCGGGTAATAGCACAAATTACAAAAAATTCCGCCTTATTACATGTCTCCGTACATTTCGTACAAATTTGGTAATTCTACAGAATACCAACATTTTAACCATTTGTGGGGGGAAGTTTCACAAGGATTAGGCCGATATGAAGTTTAAGTCATTCGGTCACTCCTTGTCAGAGTTATAACGGGTTTTCCATTAGGGATGATATGATTTTGAAGTGACGTTTCGGCCATTTGTAATATGTCATCATCTGATTTTTTTTAAATCCAAAAAAAACTCTTTCCAGTCTACCTACGACCTTGACACCGATGAGCAATATTTTAGCTCTCGTTAAGAGCTATCTTTTTGCCATAGACCGATTCCCGATCCGACCGTTAAGGAGCTAGAGCAAAAATAAACTTTCCGTTCACATTTGAAAATTATACCAAGTCCATTTTTTTAAATCCAAAAAAAACACTTTCCAGTTAAGAGCTATCTTTTTGCCATAGACCGATTCCCGATCCGACCGTTAAGGAGCTAGAGCAAAAATAAACTTTCCGTTCACATTTGAAAATTATACCAAGTCCATTTTTTTAAATCCAAAAAAAACACTTTCCAGTCGGCCGACGACCCTGACAATATTGAACGTGCCATTCATGACATACGACTTGATTTATGTAGTGGAAAAATTGGGTTCATAGAATTCGTTCCTGCAGAAGAAGTCGTGGAGGCCATTTGAATGACGTTTTATTTAGAACTTAATTGTATCGATTGTGAATTGTTGAATTTCCTTAACAATAAGTGTGGTTTTTTCAACAACAAAAACATATCACTCTTATTGGAAAACCCTATAGATATGTTATGTTTTGAAAATATAACTTAAAATGGCCCTAACTTTTGTCTTAATGGGTACATCGTATCGTATTAAATTTGTATATGATTTGGCCATTTTTGTGTGGGAGATACCAAATGCGTTATTGCTAAAACAATACCTGGACTGTAGAAGCTGTAAAATATTAGATGCACAAAAATTCAAGCAATTGTACGCACTGGTATTCAAGTTTTAAGCATTTTTCTCAAAATGGTCACCTTGTGTGGGAGGTGCCAAAAGAGCGTGGAAACTTCTTTGCCCATTATTCTCAAGATGATAGTGACATATAATCTATTGCTATGTATGGAATTGCAGAATATTCGGATAATATGTTAGTAGAGAAACAATATTTCACTAACCCCCAATTTCACAATCTCCAGTTAGAGCTATCTCACAGTTAAAAAATAAAAATTTCATACAATTTGACAGCAATAACTGAAGGTTAGCTCTAACTGTAGGATAACCGTAGACAATCTACGGTTATCCTACAGTTATATGAAATATGACCACATACAAAATTTTAAGTCAATCGGTCACTGCTTTCGAGCGTTAACATGCGCTCCAGACAATCGGACAGACATTGCCCAAATGACTTAAAATGTCCTAAAACGGATTTCCGCCGAACATACTAACGCCACTCTATCGATGTATTCCACGTTGGACGCGTAGAAAATGATGTTCGAGTATACCCTACTCCCCACTTAAGTTAGGGTATAAAATGAGGCGGTAAAAGTTCTGACAGCCGTTTTCTCAGAAATGTATGTATGGAGGTAAAGGTGGAAACCGAACGATTTTTCCAAAAAATCTGGTCGACATTACCGATTGTGAGAAAAAAACCAAATTTTTTTCAGAAGTTACAAGCATTTTAAATCTAAAATAATTGAGAAAATATCTGCAAAGGTGTATTTTAGAAGTTATGTATTATGAAAACGCGTGGACGGAATTTTACAAATGAAGATTCGTTTGTATAGTCGTGGCATTCACTTTCAAATACATATATTAATAATGTTTAATGTAATTTTTTTTAATGTATCAATTGCATATGCAACTATATTTTGCATCTTGCACGTCAATGACACCAACTTAAAATTCTGAGAAAAATATAGTCATGAAGCCCCATTTGTCCTAGATTGACCCTAATGCAGTGTTGCCAGAAATGGCGATTTATCATCATTTTGACGATTTTTAGAGCCAAAAAATAGGACATGACGATTTGACGATTTTTACCCCGAAATTACGATTTTTTATGATAAGAAAATGTAATGACAACTTAAAAATGTTAAAGGATTTTTTTAATAACTACTTAAAGGATTTTTTTAATAACTACTTCGAGAAATAATTACACTCTCATTTATCTTTTTAAAAATAATATTAGAAATGTTAGAAAAATGTACAAATATTACGTCTGATCATTGCTGGTAGATTCTATCGCATTCAATGTCGAATGGAATTTTGTTAAGTTGTAAAATCGGTGGAGGAAATTGCAGTGAACATTTTTAAAAAAGGTAAATGATATATCAAAACTTGACCTAGGAGGACATTATTCCAACGAATAGCTTTAGTTAAAATAAATCGCATGTTATCATTTTTGCTAAGATTGGTAAGATTTTTTTCTTTGGGTCCAAAAAGTCAGGTCTTATGAGGCCATTGTATGTACGACACTTTCATATTTCATATCAATTGCCGAATTTTAGTCCAAACGATTGGTTTTTGTGTAGGGCTTTATCAAAGTGTGAACCAACTAGGCCGTATGAATGATTTTGGGTTAAATTAATTGCAAATAACCAAATTTCAGTCCAATCGGTTATGTGGTTTCTATACAAAAATGTTCACCATTAATCCTGAGAATTTTTCTATGTAAAACAAAATACATTTTGTTAAAATGCAGTCTAATCCGTTGTGATTTCTAATGCGTCGAGAATTCGAATCTAGTGGAACCTTGGTATGGGGGCTACATAAAACCATGATCTTAGCTGGACCCTATTGGTGTGAATGGTTCTATGCATTTTGTCAAATTTCGTCCCAATGGATTGAAGTTTCCGGATTATATGACGTAAATAAATATAATCGAAAATTGATACTAAGAAATAATGCTAAGAAACTGATATGTTTCAAATACATATGTTTCCGATTTGATTATTATTGCTGTTCGAGAATGTGACATCGGCTTTCAACATTTTTGTACGCTCAATTTCAGGAACCGCGATATCATTTTAGAGTACCAATAAAAACAAATCTGTTTCAGAAACATCCAATTCGCCCGAAAATAACTCAAAGGCTGTATGTAACTGTAGATTTTTGTGTTGACGATTTCGACAATTTATTTTGACGATTTTTATACTCCTATTTTGACGATTTTCGGTCAAATTCGTCTGGCAGCACTGCCCAAATGCCTAATATATAAGTAACAAAAGGCATCTCACAAATTTTATAATAAATATTTTTATAAAAAGGACGTGGCTGAGCACAATCTTCAAATTTTTAGCGTTCGTTCAGAATTTATGGGGCTACATACAAAACTATATTTTTCACAGAATTTTATGTTGGTGTCATTGATGTGTAAAATGCAAATTAAATTTGCAGATCCATCGGAAGCATTTAAGGACGCGAAAATGAATTCCTGCTATAAAAATAACAACGACCGACCTTTAAAATGAGCCTTCATTTGTAAAAATCCGTCCACGCGTTCCCATAATATATATCTCGGAACGAAATACATAACATCTCAGATTTCAGATGCTAATAACATCTGGAAAAATTTTTGTATTTTTTTCGCCAACTATAAAATGTTTTATTTTGAGCAGAGAATCGATATGCAAGTTTATTTTGAAATCGGGAATGGTGGGTGACTAGGGTAATCAAAAACCGCACCGGTTAACCGGTTAATCGGTTTCTCTTTTAAAACCGCCTATCGGTTTCCGGTTTTTCTGCTTTTTCGAATAACTCGAACCGTCGGTTTTTTCAACTCGGTTTATTCGACTTTTCGGTTTTTTGAAACTATTATAAAATGACAAAGAAAATACTATTTTTGAAACAGGAACCTACCTACAATTTTGAAAACATCAATATAAAAACCGTTGACATCATTTGTGCATATCCATCGATTTCAAAATTCAGTTTTATATGTATTTATACTGTTTACATTGCTAACTTCTCTATTGACTTCGTCTGCTTATTTTATCAGGGGTCTTATTGCGGTATAGAAATTAATTAACAATCCTTTCTAATTGAAATGTAGGTATAAATAAAATACATATGTTCAGTTTCACATTTCGACAAGTTTTCATCTCTATAGTATGCTCAAGGCAGAATCCGCTACTTCTGATAATATATGTATATAATCGGTTTGCCATTTATATGATGCTAAAAGCTAAGATTTTGGCGATCTTCACTATTAGTCAAGTTTTATAAAAATCATAATCAATTTTTTTGAAAGAAATCTCTTTAAAAATTGAAGATTAATATTACAAATATTGCAGAGATTATAATACTATATCATAAATGAAATTGGAACAATTAACTATTATAAATATAAATATGAAGTGTTTAAAATAAAATTTTCAAATAAATCTTAATTTAATTGGAATATGGTTACATATTCCATTTCCACTACGCTTATTTTACGTCATCTAACAAAATGTTGAGCATTATTTATGCATTTTTATTAAAAAAGAAAAACCGAAAACAACCGGTTCACCGGTTTTTTATTTTCGGTTAAACCGAAAACCGGTTTTAGAGTTAACTTAATTTTCGAAGAAACCGAAAACCGTATTTTCAAAATAACCGGTTTTTTGATCACCCTATGGGTGACCCAAAAAAGGTGTTGACCGCTGGAGCAATTACACAAAACATGAAAAATTTACCATATGACTCAGACATTCACAACAAAAAATATCAAATCTTTATCTTATTTTATTTTATATTTTCTTGCTCTTATTTATTACTTATTTATCGTTCATAACGTCCCTTCATAAATGTTGTTTTTCATTCTTTTGCTGATTTTGTTGGCAAAAATACTGTACGTCTACGTCCAAATAAAATTTCAGCAGATTCAGTCGTCCATTTACGTTTCGTTTTCGTTGGCAAATCGTTTACACTGATTTCCAAAATGCAGATTGAATCATCCGATTCTGACCGTAACCGGACGGGGTCACCTTAAATAAGTCTTAAATAAGTAAATATTAAAAATTGTCAACAATGTTCGCATCTAGTGTAATCAACATAATGCACACCACTGTAAGACTCAATGTTTAATATTATGCGATTAAATGTTTAACAACGCTCTATGAAAATAACTTGTCATTAAAACTAAAAATTCTCTGATTTGTTATCTTTATTGATAGCCAAAAATATTCACAATAAAGATCTTAATTTCCCTCAAATAAACAACTACGTTTTTTGCGATACTTGTGATAATATACGAAATTATGGAACAATCTCTGTGTCCCCCACTTCAAAACAGTCAAAAAATGCTAACATCAAAATGACATGGGCAATACCTTATCAGAGAGTAGAAGTGATAAGGTAGCAATGCATTATAATCCAATTACTTACTCGTACTTCGGCGAGCAACCCTTTACTGTAATCCGTACATATGTACTTTAACCTTAACCGAACGAGAATTCACAAGGGGACAACTTGAAAAGTTGTTGATTAAAGCGGAAACGCACTTACAGAAGTTCTTATTTCCGTTTGAATACTCAACAAGAAAAATGCACAAAAGCACGAGTTGAGAACATTGCGAGGATAACAATTGGCGGAGAGAATTATTTACTACTCTCCGTCCACGAAAACAATCTCAATTGTTGTCTTGCTCAGCGCTGCCAGTTTAGGGGATTTATCCCCTATTTGGGGATTTTTCTTTGTAAATGGGGACATATTTTGTGGTTTGGGGATCCGGGGATTTGGCGGGGATTGCAGTTTATTATTTTTACATGTCTTCCTTTATGTGAATATTTTCTGTTAAATCTTTTTTTACAAAATGCGCCCGTAAAAACTGTATCAAAGTTCGTACAAAAGAAGTCTCGCAGTGTATTAGAGTACGACTTAAATAGACAATCTGAAGTAAGTGCAAAAACGTATGTATTTCTGTAGATATTTATAGATCTCAATGGAAACAAAATGCGGTTTATAAAATGGAAAGAATTCTTCGGAGACGTTCCGAACAATTTAGGCTCATTTCATTTTGGAGTAAAGTTTACTTGTATCAGGATTCTGCTGGTCCAACTCCATTTTAAAGAACTGGCATCGCTAGTATTAACCCTTTGATGTACTTCAGAAATAATTCAGTATGTTGCCAATTATTTAGTCATCAAATAATCAAATTTTTAATACCAACAAAAAACTAGATGATGTAGATGAGATGTAAGATTTTGAAGCAGATATATTTGGTATAATAAACGTTGATAACGTATATTTTATACAATTACAATAAATGTTAGTACAAAGTACATTGAATTTTATAATACTTAGATAGTTAAAATATTTCCTGGGGATTGTTTTGGGGATGAGAAATCATTTTTTGGGGATTTAGGGGATAAAAAGCCTGGTCTTGCTTAAAGCAGTAAGTTGAGATTCATACAAGGACATTTTTTCCAAGCAAGTGTCAAAGCTCTATCCGCTGCCTCTCTCTCTCTCCAAAAACTTTGACAGTTGACTCGTGTGTAGCACGAATTAAGAAACAGCTTCAGTCGAGTCAACCGATTGGGTTAGGCAAACGCAATCGTAACGCCCCAGAAACGTAGCGATTCAGTTGCTTCAATCTGACATATGGAAATCGGTGTAAACGATTAGCCAACGAAAACTAAACGCAAATGGACGACTGAATATGCTGAAATTTGATTTGGACGATACGTTTACGCGGTAATTGCGGGCAACGTTGCGGCTGGGCTAATGTTATGTTACGGTTTCGTTTGCCTATCCCGACCTCAAGGTATACCCTTACTTTGTGAGTAATGCTATCTAAGTAGAATATTGTACTTTTGTGTTGAAGTCATATAAATACAATATGTCTTCAGTACCAGAAGGGGCTTGACAAATACTCCTATTTTGCGACGAACAGTAGATACTCCAGATATTAAATTTATGAACTAATCTTTCTGGCATAGCATATCAAGTGCTGAATGTTTTCCAGTTCTTCCTCATCTTCACAGCTTCTTCAGAAGTCATTGGAGTCAATAGCCAACCTTCTGGCGTGTTCGCCGATAAGGCAGTGTCCCATCACAACTGACACTAACGTAGGAAGTGTTTTTCTCTCTAGTGGGAAAACATATTTTGACCTTCTCAGGTATGACAGGTAGCCAGACTTGTTTAGATACCGAAGAATTCTTCTTCTGTTATCCTTGACTCCCAGTGGAGCATAGGGCCTCAATAATACCTGCATGTGCCGATTTCTGTCCATCTTTCCTTCGACTGCCTCTTGCCTAACCAAAGCTTGCATGTGGACAGTGGCGCACCATTATATTGTCACCTGAAATCCAAAATGGCGTAACCCATATGTTCATGTTTTTCAGGAGAAGCAAAAAACAAAGTAAAGTAATTTTAAGTGTTTCCGCTTTTTCAATGATTGACGATATGCAAATTCTTCGATAATTTGTAATGTCGTCCCCTTCCAAGCAAGTTCAACGGCTTTCCCGGGATATCCCTATGCCCAGGCACCCATATGAGGTGTATATTGAACCGCTCAGCCATCTCGTTAAGATCTGCGGCAGTCGAGGTCTGTTTGAGAATTTAAGGATGTAGCATCCTGACTGTCGAAGTAAATGACAACGCCAGCATTGGTCACTATCTTGCTATTCGGCCACTAGGCGACTTCCCATATTATTATTATTTCAGCTTGATAGACACTAGGGGTATCTGATAGTCTGCGAGCTACAGGGTTTTCCAACAAGAGATGTTATTTTGAATCACTCGGTATTCCGATAGCTGTCACTTTTGAAAGTTTTAGGGCCTGTTTCTGTGATTTTTGATCGTTCGTCTACTGCGAACGATCAAAAATCACTCAATTATTCCGAGAAATCTATAAATCACAGAAGTTTATAATTCGTTGTGTCTGTAGAAAATCATGTAAAAAGCTTGTTCCTAAAATATTTCTAACCTGCGTTTTATAGAATTCAAGTAATAGCTGAGAGAATTTTGATCGTTCGCCGTAGACGAACGAAAATAAGTTACAGAAACAGGCCCTTATTCTTTGACATTTGACAAGTAGAAACTACACCATTACTAAAAATGTAACGATACACGATTCAACAACGCATTGAAATTTTTATAATTCGAAAATCACCGAAAACTCATCTTGACTGATGAGTCCCATTTCCACCTCGGTGGCTACACCCAGGAAAATAATTGGTTGGAATTGGATTGTAAGAATAAAAAAATAGTACTAGCAACAAAAAGTATATTGCCTACACCGTCTGTCGGTTGTATTTATAAATAATTAGTTGAAACAACAATAATAACATGGATACGATCAAATGAAAATGCTTGCAACTAAATCGATGGTTGTATCAATCGAATTAAGATTGGGTTTTTCATTGACACTCGGTTAGTTGTGGTAACCGATTTAAAATTTTCATTATAGTACCATATGATCGATTTTTGGTTGTGACAACCAATGTTTAATTCTTGACAACAGAAATTGTATCAATAGACCAAAGATTATTATTGCAACAAATAATTGGTTACTACAACAGAAAAAATATTAATAAATAATCGTTTATTGGTTATCCCAATCATTTCCCAAATGTATTTTGGGAAATACAACCGAAAGATTGCTGGTTGCTGTTCTTTTGCTGATACATGACAAACAAAAAATAAAATTACTCGACATAAAAAAATCTTCAACATTTTGTTCAAGAACGGTATAGGTAATCAAAAATAATCCCGTGTGGATAATAATGTGTGGAATGCAGAATATGTTGTGCAAAATGTTTTACATAAATAAAAAATAAAAGCCACAATCATGAAATTGAAATCGATATTTGCATACAAGTTTTGTGTTTTTTTATCGTATACTAAAATGTGTGTCAAATATTTCCACATCTCATATAGTGATGAATTTGTAATATGGGATTTTTAATTTTCTTATTAATTTTTTTTGTTCAATAAATAAAATACAAATTAATGAAAACTGTTTTTAATTAATTGTCGATAGTATATGACTGACAAATTGTCAGAACAATTTTTTAAAACAGTTGGTTGTGGCAACTACGACAGATAATTTAAGCCACCATTTTCGTAGTTGGCGCAACCAAATATGATTGTTGTCAACATGGAAGCAGAAGTATACCACAACCAAAATATTGGTTGTCCTGATGGAATCGCATGATAGTAGACAGAACTACCAAAATTCGGTTGGCAAATAATTCGGTTGAGGCAACCAAACTGTATTCTGTGTGTACGTCAACAAGCAAAATTGTCGCATCTGGGGCTCGGAAAACCCAAGAGTTGTTGTTGAGAAGCCTCTCCATCCTCAACGTGTGACAGTTTGGTCCGGCGGGGTCATTGGACCTTACTTTTTCGAAAATGAGGTTTCATCAACAGTTACGGTGAATGGATTGCGCTATCGAGAGATGATTAATGATTTTTTATGGTCGAAGTTGGATGGTATTGATCTGGACAACGTTTACTTTCAACAAGATAGCGCTACGTGCCACACAAGCAACGAAAGAGGTGATCACAATTGGCCACCGAGATCTTGTGATTTAACACCTTGCGACTTCTTCCTTTGGGACCACGTGAAAGATAAGGTACACGCCTACAGCCCAGCGTCGATTCAAGACCTCAAAGATAGAATTAGTGAGGCTATCGAGGACATAGGGCATCCACTTTGCGATTTGGTTATGGAAAATTTCATGAAAAGGATATGGTCCTGTAAGCGTGGTCGTGGTGGTCATACCATACCTTCCTCTTTATTATGAAATAAACATCCGATCATTTATCTCAAAAAATTGCATTTTTCTTTGAATACCAAAATAACACCTCTTGTTGGAAAACCCTTTATTGGAAGCTGCATTTGTACATAATTTTTAAGGAGGCCAAGCTCGGTCCCAAATTCAGATACCATTAGTGTTTATTTCCCATTAATTCTGCTAACATTAGTTAATAAAACATTATATTATATACTAAAATGGCGCAGAAAACTTGCAATTGGCTTTTTTTCTAGAAAAAACCTGCAAAATTCCACTCAAAATCAATAAAAAAACATGAGTTTTCTATGACAATTTGGTGCCGAGAAATTTATCGTAAATTTTTTCTCGATAACGGTTGTGGTGATCCAAAACTTAAAGATTACGATCGAAACTTGTCGATGACGGATGCCGCAGTGTCGTGATTTCTCTGTACGGTTGGCCAAAAATGGAAGGAGTAGATGTAGGTCAATCGAGCTACATTATAGCTAAAAATCAAAAAAATATCGTCGGTGATCTGTCGTTATAAATTGTTCTTTCGGTTCACTCAAAAGATAACTTGTGTGTACATGTTATCAAGTTATCCTAACAGCACATTTGAGTTATATTTGGACCAAAAAATTATTTTGTCGTATTGCAGAAACATGGTTGTACAACAACTAGTTACAGGCCTTGCAATTATTTATGAATAAATATTAATTTTAACCCTTAAAAAATTATACAAATTTTAAATTATTTGATGTGATAAATACACGTAGGTACACAACTTCAACTTTGAAGCCCCATATCTCCGAAACAGCTCAATGCATCTAAAAAATATTTTATTTGCTTTCTAACCCTGTGTTGTAAGCCACCTTCTCAATCAATCAATGCTCACAGTGCGCTGCTCAAATAGTTATCGATAAGCGCAAAGTACCGGCTGAGTGACGTCTGTTCAGTGTTACCGTTGGGCTACTAAAAGGGAAATTTTGCCCCTTTTTTCAGGGGTAAGGTGATGAAGAAAGGACATTTTCAGGGGTAAGGTGACGAGCTGTGGTGTAGGCTGTTTTGGAAGAAATACTTCCTGAAGTGACTCTTTTTTTTGTTCTTTGACATGGAACATCTCTTTCGAAGCCTTCTGTACACTGAAAAAAAAATAGTAATGTAATTAATGACGATACATTATTAAATTAAGTATGCGTATTCATAAAAACTTAAAACAGCTTTACAAACCTTTGTTAAGCAAAATTTGTTAAAACTGTATTCATAAACGATTATTAGCCTAAAACACCTTTTGTAAACCATTGTTAAATGCGTGGATTTTAATATAGGTTCGACCCTACTTTAAGCGTTTGGTAAAGTGACATTTGCTTTTTCTTCGTGTGTATTTGCAAAATATATATAAGTCTGTTTTTGAACATATTTTCTAGAAGTGGTTTAGGTTAAAATAGGAATAAAATACTTAACTGTGCCCTCTAGAACGTGTTTATGTCAACATGGAATGTACCATTAAATGGAAGGTATATCAAAACGTGGACCGATTTGTCGCATTTTCCAGGAAGAGTTAAAGGCATTGTGCAACATAAGCTGCTCCTTATCCCAAAAATTTCGTAAGGGTTGGTTCCTTTTTTCGAGCATTACTTTGATTGTCACAGACGGACGGACATGGCTAAATCGACTCTGGGCATGATTCTGCGTCCCTCGGTATATAAAATTCATTTTTGCATTCTTCTTTTTCCCATATTGTAAATCGGTATTAATAAATGAATTTTCGCATCCTTTCTTCTATATTGTTTCATAAAAGACCAACAACTTTTATTGTTGCAAACCCACAACACAAGAAATGCAAATTGTACAAAATTTACTAGTGCTGTGTAAACAATCAACATGTGTTAAATATTATTCGTTATTCGAATACCTTTTTGTATGTAATAAAAAAAAAATATCTGAATTCGTCATTTATTTGATCTTTAGTTGTTGTTTTTTATTTTTTGGACAAGTGAGCATACATTTTTGTTAATTAATACAGTTGTTTTTAAAATAAGCAATAAAATAATTTATATATTCGACTACTCTTACAATTGATAATCCTATTAATGCATCATTAAGAGGGAAAAAGGTGTGTGAAAAAGATGGTGTTGCCAGCATTACATTGACGAAGTCACTAAAATGTTTATTACTTAAAATGCTGTTTATGAATACGATTTTTTAATAATCGTTTATTAGGCCAAAAGTGTTTGTCAACTAATGTGCACTTTAAATCATAATTAGAATTTTTTATGAATAAGGCTGTTAATTTTTTTTATAAGCGAACCTTTTTTATAAGCGAACCTTTTTTTCGAAAAAATCCCCTTTTTGTGCCCATTTTTGAAATTTCACCGGTAACCCTGCGTCTGTCATTATCGTTTTACGATCTCCGAGATAAACGTCAAATGCCCAAATACCGGTGTGAGAGCGGAGCCTTATAACGTTTTATGTCGCCCGAGACCGATTCCATTGTGCTAAATGTGATATCGTAAAGTTAATAACGTAAACAAAAATAAACACACGACAACAACTACAACAACAACATGTCAACAATCAAATCAATAAAGTATTGTTGTTGTGTGAGACGGGGGCTGCAAGTTGAGTCTCGACCTGAGAGTGGAGCAAAACATAACGGCTAAAACCATTAACGTGTAAATGCACCACATTCAGTCGGGTGTCGGATTTAAAGTGTGAGGGTTGTCGAGTGATCAACGCGGGAACATCGATCGATCGTTGGAAAGAAAATCAAATAATTAATTTATGCCACCTGGCCCCTAAACTTGGAGTGTGTGTGTGTTCAGTGCATTGCTTTAACGGGATTTTAAAAGGATTTTTTATTTTATCAAAAAGGAAAATAAATACAAACGACAAGGATCATTTTCTTTTCGCCAAACTAAAAGCTTCCGAAATGAAGTAAGTGCTACTACAAACAATTACATAAATTATTTAAAAGAAATTTGTTTAATGTAAAACCAATAAAGAGAAAGTTTACCGGTTAAACATAGTGCAAAATATGAACTCTTTCTCGCGCTTTCTATCTCTCTCTTTCTATAATCGTAAACTATAATACAACTATGATTCTGAAAACCCGAAGAAACAAAAAAAAACAAATACAAGTTTCAAATTATTTATAACTATTTTTTTCGCTGTCAAATGTAAACTTTGAACATTTAACGTCAGCAATGATAGAACGCCATTAGGAGGAATGTTAATTGTTTTTTTTTTCTCTAGTTTTTCGAATAATTTATTAGTGTTCTTCCCCTTCGAATACCGCAATAGTGGTTGCTTTTATTGGAGGATTAAGATAAGTGCGGGGAAATTATTAATAACGCTTCATTGACTTCATAAGTTTTTTTTACAATAATTTATTGGAAAATCCACTATGGTTTTGTGTTCTTTTTTACAACTATTATAAAGTCAGCCTGTCGGTGGAGAGTTAAAAAGTCTGTTGCACAGTGGGGAGAACTGGAAATACAATTGTTAAACTACAGACCTATTACAATGAAACTTGAGCAGAGATATTGAATTTGTATAGGGTGATCTAAGTAGAGATACTTTTTTCAATAGCCTTTTTTTGAGAGATCACGTGTGAGTCGTGTCATGCTGTCATGTTATTTTTGTTAAATATTGTTTGGCATTTCATCATGGAAAGACTAACGCCTGAACAACGTTTACAAATTATTCAGTTTTATTATCGAACGATTAGTTCGCCAATTGCGCTAAGTCCATTTTTCAAAAAAACACTTTCCAGTCGACCCACGACTTTGACACCCATGAGCAATATTTTAGCTCTATTTATTTTGCCATTGACCGATTCCCGATCCGACGTACCGGAATCATCGGTGCATATTTCTTCAAAAATGATGCCGATGAGAACATAAACCTCAATGGCGATAATAACCGACTATTTGATGCCTGAAATTGAAGCTCGTGATCCGGCGACATTTGGTTTCAACAAGACGGCGCCACTTCCCACACATCGCATCAATCAATGGATTTATTGAGAGAACACTTCGGTGAGCAAATAATTTCACTTTTGGGCCGGTCGATTGGCCACCAAGATCGTGTGATATCACACCGTTAGACTTTTTCCTGTGGGGATATGTAAAGTCTAAAGTTTATGCGGACAAACCCGCTTCGATTCAGGCCTTGGAGCAAAATATCACGCGTGTCATTCGCCAGTTACCAGTCGAAATGCTCATCGGAAATTTGACTCAACGGATCTGAGTAGCCGCGGCCAACATTTGATAGACATAATCTTCAAAAAATAAATGCCATAGAATGTCCTTTCAAATGATAATAACATTCCCCATTCAATTTGAATTTTCTGTGCTTTTTTCTTTAAACAAGTAAGAAAGTTTCAGTCGGGTAAACCGACTAAGGTATACCCTCACTTTGTGAGTAATGTAATATTGAATATTACACAAATTATTCTGTCAATTTTTGTGGGAGGTACCAGAAGGGGTTTAAGAAATACACATATATTTCGCTGAACAGTAGATACTTTAAATACATTGCACTGTGCCGAATTGTAACCGTTTATATGGACTGTTATATTAACGTTGAGATATTAAATTGTGGTATAATTTGGCCATTTTGTGTGGGAGGTACAAAAAGGGGTGTGGTGATAACGCTCATTTTTCACTGGACTATAGGCATTATAAAAGCATTACACTGTACACAATTTCAAGTAATTATATACACTGATATTAATGTTATAAACTGTTAACTTTTGGTGCAAAATGGTGCCTTTGGGAGAGGTAACAAAAGGGGCGTGACAATAGAGCCCATTTTTCAATGGACTGTAGGCACTATAAAAACATTACGCTGTACAAAATTTCAAGTATTTTTATACACTGGTATTAATGTTATAAGCTGTTAACTTTTGGTGCAAAATGGTGCATTTGTGTGGGAGGTACCAAAAGGGGAGCGGCAATAACGCCCATTTTTCACTGCACTGTAGGCACTATAAAAGCATTACACTGTACAAAATTTCAAGTATTTCTAAACACTGGTATTAATGTTATAAGCTTTTAACTTTTAGTGCAAAATGGTGCATTTGTGTGGGAGATACCAAAACGGGCGTGGCAATTTCGCCCATTTTCCTCGAGTTGATAGCGACTAACAAACTAATACTATGTGTGGAATTTCAGAAGATTCCAATACGTATAATAGCAGTTATGAAAGAATCAATATTTCACAACATTTTAACCCTTTGTGGGGGATGTACCAGAAGGAGTGGACCAATATGGCCCATCTTCGAACTTAGCCTGAGATAGAAAAAAATATTATCACATACGAAATTTGAAGTCAATCGGTTACTCCTTTCGAGAGTTATCGTGCGCACCAGCCAGCAGACAGACAGACACACAGACAGACAGACGGACGGACATTGTTCATTCGACTTAAAATGACCCAAAACGGATTTCCGCCGAACATACTTGGGGTCTTAGGTCACTCCTTCGATGTGTTACACTTTTTTCCGTAGCAAATGATATATACCTTCGTCACACTAAAGTGAGGGTATAAAAAGTTGGGAACCTCGAAATGGATCACGCTATATTTAACAAAGAATTAACAAAATCAAATATATTTAAACTACCTGGGAATTCTGTTTTGTGTTTTATACAGTGTTGCCAAAATAATGGGGATTCAAAGATAGCATTTCGCAAACATCAAACAAATCTAACATTTACATACAGATTTTGAGCTTTTCTAGGCGAAAGAAAAATTTCAGATATATATGCATGGGGGGTCACAAAATTAACCCACCTAAAAAACAAAACACAACATATGTAGAAAAAAAATTTAATTATTTTTCAAAACAATCTCATTTTAACACGATAGACTTCTTCTTTCGCATTATAGGTCTAAACTACTCTTTTTTCTGGCCAAAACCTTCATTTTAAAGATTCGTATTTAATATGTTATATAAAATATCGCATGATATGTTTCATATTAGTAAAAACTGTCGCATGTTTGGAACCTCCTTTGGTTGTTTTGTAAATTTAAAAATGTATGTTTATGTAAGCTTTTAAAAAGTTGGCAAAGATTGGGCCAAAAAATTAAAACATAAAATTAATCATCCACTTGGCCTGAACGCATTTAATCCAATTTGGTTTTGCCATTGTTTGCGATTTGACAGAAATGTGACAATCTTCTAGTATCCACTGTTTTAAAAAAATGTTGAACTGTTGAATCTGACTGATTTAATGAAGAATAATGTCATGATTATATTAACAGCTGTAAAATTGAAGTTCATTCTCTCTTTTTACTGCAAATACGAGTATGGGGGATTTCATGCGAAGTGAGATAATTTTTAAAACCGTTGTCTTCTTCGGGATGAAACTTACACCAACATTAGTCCTGTTATGATACAAAATTTCAACCAGATCGTTTAAGGACCAGTGATGCCAACTTTTTCCGAAGCAAAAGCGTAATGAAAAATTGAAAAAGCGTAAAAAGGCGCTAAACAATAATATTGCCTTAGTCGGAAGAGACGACAACATTGTATCCGCCCCCATCAGAGCAGAATAAAAAGAAATATGTTTTTCAAATTGTATCAAAGTTTATGAGAATAATATGATCAAAGAAAATTTTTTTGTGGCGCATTTCTGGTTGAAGGAATCGTTATATACTAAATTGTATGTACTTATAGATCTGTTGAGAAACTGGTATTCTATGGCGCTTAGACCCAAAATTGGTATATCATTATACATATATGACGGATATATCTAAACCTGCCACAAATTTCATAACATTTTCCATAGTTTATTATTGGCTCCATCAATTTTTCTATGCCAAATTTCGTAAAGATTTAATGCAAATTGTGGCGTATGATGCCAAATCTTTAAATACATACATGTGGTGTAGCAAAATAGTCTAATTTCTTTATGTTACCAGATTTTTTCAGACAAATGTAGGAAAAGCGTCAAAAGCACTACCGAAAAATGTGAAAAGCGTTCAGTTAGTGCTTTTTTTCATTTGGCACTAACTGACAACTTTTCGCGTATTGAGTGGTCTGAAAAGCACTAAATCTGGTGCGAAAAGCACTAAGTTGGCATCCCTGTTAAGGACTGTCCGAGTTGAAGGGTGTTGAATTTTGACATTTTGGTCAAACGGCTCTGTTTTCCCATCCATATAACTAATTAGTAAAAATATGCAAAAAGAAATATTCACAAAATATGCAAAAAACAAGTAAGAAAGTTTCAGTCGGGTAAACCGACTAAGGTATACCCTCACTTTGTGAGTAATGTAATATATAACATTACACCAATAAATCTGTCAATTTGTGTGGGAGGTACCAGAAGGGGTTTTCCAAATACACATATTTTTCGGTAAACAGTACATTCTTAAATACATTGCATTGTGCTGAACTATAAGCGTTTATGTGCACTGGTATATTAAAGTTACGAGCTATGTAATTTTGGTATGATTTGGTCATTTTGTGGGGGAGGTACAAGAAGGGGCGGGGTGATAACGCCCACTTTTTACAGGACTATAGGAACTATAACAGCATTACACTGTACAAAATTTCAAGTATTTGTATGCACTGGTATTAAAGTTACAAGCCGTTTACTTTTGGTACGAAACGGTCCATTTGTGTGGGAGGTACCAAAAGGGGCTGTACAATAATGCCCATTTTTTACCGGACTATAGGCGCTACAAAAACATTATACTGTAGAAAATTTCAAGCATTTTTATGCACTTGTATTAACGTTATAAGCAGTTAAATTTTGATGCAAAATGGTCAATTTGTGTGGGAGGTACCAAAAGGGGCATGCCAACTTCACTCATTTTTCTCGAGTTAATAGCGACTAATATACTAATATTATGCGCAGAATTTCAAAAGATTCGAATAAGTAGTATAGAAGTTATTAAAGAATCAATATTTCACTAAATTTTAACCCTTTGTGTGGGAGGTACCAGAAGGAGTAGACCAATATGGCCCATCTTCGAACTCATCCGGAGATAGATCAAAATATTACCACGTACCAAATTTGAAGTCAATCGGTTAATCCTTTCGAGAGTTATCGTGCGCACCAGCCAGCAGACAGACAGACAGACAGACGGACGGACATTGCTCATTCGACTTAAAATGACCCAAAACGGATTTCCTCCGAACATACTTAGGGTCTTAGATCACTCCTTGATGATATATACCCTCGTCACACTAAAGTGAGTGTATAAAAATTGGCGATATATGAATAAAAAATTCAAAATATCGGAAGAATATAAATACTATTTACAAAATCATGTCACAAAAATGAAAAATCGGTGATTTCAAAAATCATACAAAAAATTGCCTAAATATATGAAAAGTATGGGGTAATTCCAAATGAAATCGACCCACTCTGAATATTTACATATATAGATTTTTTTACAAATTTTGCTTTTTTGAAGTCGACATAACTTTTGAACGGAATACGAGGGTTGCTATATATATATCACACTAAGTGCTTCCTGGCGCCATCTGACATTGGAAAGTTTGAAATTTTTTAGCATAAACGTACTCAGAACGTTTTGACGTACGACCATCATTTGTGTTGTTTACAGTGACTTGAAAAAATCAATTTGGCAAAAAAATGGAATTAACTCGTGAACATTTTCCGGCGATCATTTTTCACAACTTTTGACGTGGGTTATCACGACAAGAGTGCATCGATGAACTTAAATCTTTGTATGGCGATGAAGCACCACCCTATAGCACTGTGAAAAACTGGTTTAATGAATTCAATCGTGGCCGACGCTAATGCAAGATCATCATGTGACATACCGTGAGATAGAGGCATCCTTGGGCATTTCTTCCACCAGCATACATTCGATATTGCATGAACACCTGGCCGTAAAAAAGCTTTGTTCTCTTTGGATCCCGCACAATTTGACAATCGCTCAAAAAAAGGCTCGTGTCGATTGGAGCAAAGAAATTTTGAAAAAATAAGATAGCAGTGCTTCAAAAGACGTTTATGAGATCGTCACAGGTGACGAATCATGGATCTATGCGTATGAGCCCGAAACAAAACAGCAATCGACCGTCTGGGTCTTCGAAGACGAGCCAAATCCACCGAAAGTTGTTCGTGGAAGAAGCACTTCGAAGCAAATGGTGGCCTGTTTCTTTGGCAAAACTGGTCATTTGGCGACTGTTC
Source organism: Eudasyphora cyanicolor (assembly GCA_963930755.1). NCBI lineage: Eukaryota > Metazoa > Arthropoda > Insecta > Diptera > Muscidae > Eudasyphora > Eudasyphora cyanicolor. The sequence continues at coordinate 88,574,492 of OZ005736.1, read as the reverse complement.
CGCTTGAGCAACGTAGGACCGCCAATTCTGAGTGGTACACCACAATTTGTTTGCCTGAAGTCTTCGGAGAAATTCGAAAAACGAACAAGAGAAGACGAATCATTGTGCACCATGAAGCAGCTGCCGAAGCGTTCAAAAACCATGTTTTGGAGGTGAATTTTCAACACACTGTAACCAAAACAATTCGAGCTCAAATGACAAAACGGTCTGAGTGAAGTTATGCTAAAAAATGTCAAACTTTCCAATGGAAATGTCAGATGGCGCCAGGCAACATTTATTGGAAAAAAATATTATTTTATTACAAAAATAACTTTTTTATTTAAAAGTATTATATATTAATATATCTTATTTGGATCTAATCATAATCATCATCACTATCACTGTCAATTTGCATGTTTGAAGTAGCAAAAGCTCCAGAAGTATAGGGTGATCCATTTCGAGGTTGCCTACCTTTTTAAAGACACACAGAAAATTCTAATTGAATAAGGAATGTTTATTTTCATTTGAAAGAACATTCTTTGGCATTTATTTTTTGAAGATTATGTCTATCAAATGTTGGCCGCGGCTACGTCTCAGATCCGTTGAGTCCAATTTGGCTTCTTAACGTCATAGAAACTGCAATTTTCAAATTTGATCATTTGAGTTCATATTTGTATACCTTCTCACGAACAATGTTCGTAACTCCCATATTTCCTTATTTAAACCTTTTGATATAATTTCAATTTTCTTTATTATGCTGTGGAATGCGATCCATGGTAGGAGATATTTAAGGTTTGGCCTGGCCAAACTTAATGCCGCACAGTGTCGTGATTTATCTGTAGTAGAGTTGGGCACACTCAATTGAGTGAACTAGTTCGTTCATTTAGTTCATCAGCTCACCAGCTCACTTTACTAAACAGCTCCTTAGTTTAGCAGTTCTTTCTTTCAGACCACTAGTGCAATCAGCCGCTTTAAAGGAATCTGATTGGAACATGAATGGATTGAATTGAATACACAAACGCGTTTGTATAGGAAGAATCCTACTTCCGTGGTGACGTAAAAATGGAAACAACACATAACAGCTGAGAAGAGAGAGAACGAAGTGACAGGGTTGATCTACTATGCTTAAATGAACGAGTAGTGTGAACTAGTTCATACAATTCAGTAAAGTGACCCGTTCAATTGAACTAGTTCGTTCACGAACTACACAACTCTAATCTGTACGACTGACCAACAATGGAAGGAGTTGATGTAGACCAATGCAATTTTGCATAAGTAATTTTTATAAGCAAAATAAGGTATAAACACATTTTGATCCAAATTCGTCAAATGACACGCTCACCTTACTCACCTTACACATGGTCTGAATACAATATTTTCTAAAACTGCGCTTTAAACGGACTACATAAGTTCCACCTGAAAAGGGCAAATAATTTTTCTCAGAATCGAAATCACCATTAGTCGAATTAGAAAAGTTAGTAAAGAAATAATTTTTTTTACAAATAGGTATACTTGGTAATTTTTTAATTAAAATTTCGTTACCGAATTGAACTTGGTCTGTTTATCCTGTATATCAAGGTTATGATAACCAGGGCTGTGGAGTCGAGCCAAAACTACTCGACTCCGATTCAGACTCCCGGAGTCGAATTTTAAAATCATCCGACTCCGGCAATTAAATAACATAACATAAATTTCTGAAATTATTTTTCTGCTAATGTTATTGAATTGAAGATATAGCTTTGTTAAAAAAAAAAAACAAAAAAGTAGGTATTCAATACCAGTAATTAAATACAATTTTATTATTTATTTATTGACGCTTGACTTTCAAGTTGAAGCTAATACACAAATTCATTCAACATGGAATCATGATAGAATGTTCATCAATCACTGCCTCTTTTTTAATATACCGCAATTTTTGGAAAATATGTTTGCTTCAAGCAACCAGTTTATTCGTTAGTTATTATACCCTTCAGCACACTATGGTACATGTTTTTTTTGGCAGATTTGTAAAAAATACTACAGCTAGACACACCTTAAAATATACCGTTCTACTGAGAATCACTAGCTGTCCGTCTGTCCATCTTAAGTTGTTCGTTAAGTACATGTCGAAATTTCACTACGATCCTGGTAAATTTGGACAAAAAGATATCTTTCACACTAGGGAGGAAACCTATTGGAATTGGTGAAAATCGATTCAGGTCCATATTGCCCCCAGATATAAATGTTTCTTTAGATTTGGCCTTGTAACGCTATAGAAGCTGTATTTCACATTCAATCTTTTTTTTAATTTAGTAGGGTAGCATTTATTTATTCAAGAACGCATATTGCCGAGTTTTAACAAATTCTGTTTAGATTTAGATTTATTAGGTTCTGTTCTAACAAGGTGTTGTACGGTATCATATAGTTGGCTTCGCTCGGCATTTCCTTACTTGTTTTATACTCGCTTAAGAATAGTGTATAGTCTTTCAAAAGCTTATTTTGTTAGCTAAATATAATCAGAGCTTTCCTAAAACTGTTTTACATAAAAACTCGATAGTTTGCTTAACTTTCTAGATATTTTTGGCATATTTAAATATTTGGTTAAAAGCTTCGAATATTTTATCCTTCTTTTTTACCAAAATTATTTTCCCGAAATATTGTGAGTGCAAAAGTTCTATCACACACGCTGAAAAAAAATCGCTTCTGTAGTATATTGTTCCAAACATATTCTGCTGGAAATATACAAATGTTTAGGATACACTCCAAATATATAATATTTGGCATGCACAAATATTATATGTTTGGGAGGATGTTGTTCCAAACAAGATTATGTTTTCATCCTAATATTTTCTTATTTGTAAATATGTAATATTTCCGAAACAATGATTAGTTTGTATTTAAATATTTTGGCAATGTATCGATGCCTTAATTTAAAGGAAAGTTTTCAGTTTTTTTAGATATTTAAGTTTTAATTTTTTAGAAATTTTATATGTTTGTAAAATTCTATTAAAATTTAAATCGTATAATCTTGGATAACGACAAATAGCATTGATGGATTAAAAACTGGACTTTTTATAAATTAAAAATTAGTGCTGTAAAAGAAAAGAAAAGACTGCTTACGACATTTTTAACAATAAAGTATAACACGAAATCAAAGAAAAATAAAATTAAAAATTGACAAAGTCAGCAAAGTTTTAAAATTTTTTTAAATGTAATGTATTTGGATAAATTCTTAAACAATATTTTTGTTTGTGTCTAAGCACATATTTTATTTGTGACAGTCAGTTCGCAAATATATTTTGTTGTAATATATTAATAAATGCGTTCCAAATAAAATTTCTTGATTCTCAAATAAAATATATTTGTTTAAAAATATATAATATTTAAAAATTTTGTTTCGGAGTATATTTTCTTTGAATTCAAACATATCAAAAATGGCGATTTTCCTCCGTGCATAATTGGTACATTTTGCACAATACATCTCGGAGTCGGAGTCGACCATAATTTTTCGACTCCGGACTCCGACTCCGGGCAAATTTCCCAGACTCCGACTCCACAGCCCTGATGATAACTTAAAATTTCATTTCAGTTCAGTATTCTAAATTTAAAATTCAGAAATAAACATCTCTGGAACCTCCTAACTGATGGTTAACTAGTAAGTCCTATACCAAGATCCCGTAACTCCGATTATAAAAGAAATATGCTGGCCAAATTTAAAACTTTAACATAATAACACCTCAACAACAAGCCTTTTATTATGTTTACAACGAGATTTATGGAGAGTACAACGTCGTTTAAGAAATTAACGATATACGGGTACCTATACTCCCACTGTGTGACCCTCTGTCGTGACTATGGTATAGATAGAGTTAGTCGTTTAGGTTTTGCCAATGTAAATTGTTTGCTGAATATAATTAAAAAAATGTATTGTTATCGAATTAACTAACATTTAATTTCCATAATTGTGTTTGTGAGAGTGTATTTATTGTTTTTATACCCTACACCACACTGTGGTACAGGGTATTATAACTTTGTGCATTTGTTTGTAACACTCAAAAGGAGCCGAAATAGATCCATCGTTTATTATACCGATCGACTTAGAATCACTTTCAGAGTTGATTTAGCTATGTCCGTCTGTCTGTGTATGTATTCTTGTAATCAAAGTACAGGTCGCAATTATGGTCCGATCTCGACGAAACTTTACACATATTGTTTTTTTGGTGCAAGGACGATCCCTATTGAATTTGGTTCAAATCGGTTCAGATTTAGATATAGCCCCCATATATATGTTACGCCCGATTTGAAATGTAAGCGCTGTAAAAACTGTATTTTATATCCGATCAGTATGAAATTCGGCAGAAAGAGGTTTCCTATTATATGAATGAACACTTTTAAATTTGGAAGAAATCGGTTCAGATTTAGATATAGCCCCCATATACATATAAGTTACCCCCGATTTGATATGTAAGCCCTGTAAAAATTTTATTTTATATCCGATCAGTGCGAAATTCGGCAAAAAGAGGTTTCTTGCTACATGAAGGAATACTGCCAAGTTCGGAGAAAATCGGTTCAGATTTAGATATAGCCCCCATATATATTTTTCCTCCGATTTGACATGTATGCGCTGTAGAAACTGTATTTTATATCCGATCAGTGCGAAATTCGGCAGAAAGAGCTTTCTTATTAATCAAGGGAGTACTGCCAAATTCGGAGAGAATCGGTTCACTTTTAGATATAGCCCCCATATATATGTTTCCCCCTATTTGTCATGAAAGCGCAGTAGTGACTGTATTTTATATCCGATCAGTACGAAATTCGACAGAAAGAGGTCTGTTTACATGAATGAGAATTCATGGAAAATCGGTTCAGATTTATATATAACCTCCATATATATGTTCCATATGATTTGGTATCAAACCGCTATAGAAATTGTACTTTACTTCCGATCATTAAAATTTTCCAGAAAGATGTTTCTGAATTTAGGAACGAATATTGCTAAATTTAGCGATTATCGGTTCAGAATTAGATAATATGTTCCTACCCATTTACCAATTATTCCAAATTATTATCGCAATGACCCTTATCGCATTGTTAGGGATTTGTAGGGTATTATAGAGTCGGCCCCGCCCGACTTTCTGCCTTTCCTTACTGGTTTTAATAATAAAACTAAAATAGTAATTATTATATGCAATTGCGATTTGAATAGATGGATGGCGGAAAGGAGTACAGCTAAAATGCAAAGAAGTTTATCGAACAAAATTTTTTTTGTTTTAATTAAATAATTATCAATTTAATTGCATTTAACAACTTTAAAGTATGCACTCGTATTAAAGCTAAAAGCTGTTAACATTTGGTACAAAATGGTCCATTTGTGAGGGAGGAACTAAAAGGGGCGTGCCAATAACGGTCACATTTCTCTGGACTCTAGACACTGTACAAGCTTTACACCGTAAACAAATTCAAGTATTTGTATGCACTAGTATTAAAGTTATAAGCTGTTAACTTTTAGTGTAAAATGGTCCGTTTGTGTGAGAGGTACCAAAAGGGGCGTGCCAATAACGGCCACTTTTCTCTAGACTCTAGGTACTATAAAAGCATAACACTGTACGAAATTTGATTTATTTGTACGCACTGGTATTAAAGTTCAAAGCTGTTAACTTTTGGTACAAAAAGGTCTATTTGTGTCGGAGGTACCAAAATGGGCGTGCCAATAACGCCTATTTTTCTCTGGGCCCTAGGTTTAATAGTAGCATTGTACTATACAAAATTTCAAGTATATGTATGCCATGGTATTCAAGTTTTAAGCTGGTAACTTTTGCTACAGAATGGTCAATTTGTGTGGCAGGTACCAAAAGGGGCGAGCCAATAACGCCAACTTTTTTCTGGATTCTATAAAAACATTACACTGTACAAAATTTCTAGTATTTGTAGGTACTGATATTAAAGCCATAAACAGTTGGCTTTTGGTGCAAAATGGTCCATTTGTGTGGGAGGTACCAAAAAACGAGTGGCCACTTCGCCCATTTTTCTTGACGTGTTAGCGACTAAGAAACTAATACTATGTGTGAAATTTCAGAAGATTCGCGTAAATAGTATAGAAGGTATTAAAGAATCAATATTACACTAAAAGTTAACCCTTTGTGGGGGAAGTACTAGAGAGAGTCGACCAATATGGCCCATCTTCGAACTAAGCGGGATAGTTACTAAACTTTCGTTTCTACATGGGGGTGATGTTTTCACCATTTCTAGTCCTCATAATTTCCCTTAATTTAAATGGTATCCAGGCTTTATCGAGGTTATACCTCAAAAAATATGGACCACATACTATATGTAACTTCCATGAAAATTGAAATTTAAGTAAAAAATATTTAAAAAAAACGTTACCATACAAAATTTTGTTTTCATAAAATAAATAGTATTCCGCAATCTATACAAAAAAAGGTTTTTTAGGTCTCGGACACCTAAAAACATTTTTTCTGGCGTTAAGAAGTCAAATCAGACAGATGCTATATATGGGTGCTATATCCAAATATTGACCGATAATGCCCATTTTTTCAATTCCGGGTTACCTGCAACTATAAGAAGTATCTGTACCAAATTTCAGCCATCTAGCTCAAGTATTTTAGATTGTAGCGTGATTACAACAGACGGACGGAAGGACAGATGTACATGGAATATATAGGGTGATCCAAGTAGATATACTAAACGATCGTTTTGTTCGCCTTTAAATTAGATTGAAAACTAAATAAAATTAAATGACCAATAAACCAGTATCAATGTCATTAACATTTTGTTTGGTTTGCTTATTCATATCAAGCGTACATTTATTATTTAACGGAGCGATTACGACACACAGCATTTCTTCGCGTCATTCCGAAATTACTGTTTGTTTTGGAAATTTCAGTCACGTTTTCGGCACAATTCGTGAATGTCATTTCATTTGTAATTTATTGCATGAAATAAAAAATGCCGGTGGGTATTACAATAATAAAGTGGGCCTACAGGTCCAAAAGATCGATTATGTATATGGGTAATTTTGTTCGAACTAATTAATCCTTTAATAGACAAACACAGAAGCCGCAATCTTGGCTTAAAAACTTAATTTAACACAATTAAACTTCACATTTCCGGCAAACAAAATTTCCTTTGTCAAATCCAAAAATTATTTTTGTTAAACAAATGCTCAGGGTAGTTGCCTATTTTTTTTCCGTGTGTACCTGGTTTTACTGTTTCATTTGGGGGTTAATCTGATTAATAATTTACACGTTGTCTGTGTCAATAGATATTTGTATTTGAATTGTCATTGTTTTTAATGATTTAGAAACAAAAAAACAGTTTTTATCGATTTTCTTTGTAAATCATCCAGACGATGAATTGCAGTCAGATAACACAAAACCGGTAGCACAAATGCATACGAGTATAACAACAAAATATTCTGAAGTATCGAATCTGAGATCACTATAGAATTCATTAGGTTTATGGTCACCTTTTTGGGTGACATTAAAAGGGCGAAACAACCGAAAAATTTAAAATTGATTTAGAAATTAATGCAACAAAAAAAATAATTTGTTGGGTCCAAGCCAAACAACTTTTTTTGAGTGTAGTTTGGGGGATATTTTTCTATAAAATCAAAATCAAAATTTATTTATGGTATTTTTTTTTTAATTCCAATGCAGAAGGTACCTTTAGTGCTTCGACTATATTTTTGAAGAACATATAAGCCTGATAGAGCCAGAATACGCGTTAAGTTTAAGGTACCCAGCAAAATCTTGGTAAGTACATGCCATAGCCACGGGCATTACCAGGTAATGACATCTCATTATCGCCAGCATTACTTTCGGTAAATAAATAACGACCAACTGAATAATGACAAAAATAAGTTTTTGCTAGTAATCCAGTTTAGAGAATCTAATATGTATTTATAAACTTTTTTTAAAATACAAATTGTCGCGTTTTCATAACAAACAAATAAAACAATAAGGAAGAAAGTCGGACAAAGCCGATTACATGATTCTAAATCTATGCGGGGTTAAACCTAAATCTTGTCCGAATTTCGTCAAATTTTCGCCCTTATTCCAGTTGGCGTAGTCGTCGTCGATTCTTAGTCGACACTGTTTAGATTGACGACTTCATAAATTTTGAAATTTTTTTAAATATTAATTTTTACTTCTATTTTTGTCAATCGACCTTAATTTTGCACTATAATTTTTGTTGTTAGATATTCAAGCTCAAGGTCATAGGTTTTTTTGTTGATCTTTATTTATTTATCTTTTCAAAAACTCAACATTTATAACCGCGTAACAGCAGCAGCGTTGCCAGGTATTTTTTGAAAAAAACTTCAAATTTTCTAAGAAAAAACTTATTTTGCAACAAAAAAACTTATATCTATTTTATGAAAAAAAATTGGAAAATAGTTGCAATTCAAATAGTACAAGAAATACAGGGGTTTCCAATAAGAGTGATATGATTTCTTTGAAAAAAACACACTTATTGTTAAGGGAATTCAAAAGTTTTTTATTTAATGTGAAGTACAATCGATACAATTAAGTTCTAAATAAAACGTCATTCAAATGGCCTCCACGACTTCTTCTGCAGGAACGAATTCGATGAACCCAATTTTCCAGCACTTGTTCCACTAAATCAAGTCGTATGTCATGAATGGCACGTTCAATATTGACTTGTAAAGCTTGAAGAGAGTCTGGTTTATTTCGAAAGACCAATGACTTCAAATAAACCCACAAGAAATAGTCTAATGGTGTTAAATCAAAACTTCTTGGAGGCCATTCAATATCACAATTTCTTGAAATAATCGAATCTCCAAACTTTTCTCGCAACAATTCAATTGTTTCACTTGTTGTATGGCACGTAGCCACAATCGGTCAATGGCAAAAAGATAGCTCTTAACGAGAGCTAAAATATTGCTCATGGATGTCAAGGTCTAAGGTAGACAGGAAAGTGTTTTTTTTTTGGATTTGAAAAAATGTACTTAGCATCATTTTCAAATGTGACTGGAAAGATTATTTTTGCTCTAGCTCCTTAAAGGTACGTCGGATCGGAAATCGGTCAATGACAAAATGATTATGTGTGTCAAGGTCGTAGGTCGACTGGAAAGTGTTTTTTATTTAAAAAAAATGGAATTAGCGCACGAAAAGTTGCAATTGGAGAACGATTATTTTGATAATAAAACTGAATAATTTTTAAACGCTGTTCTTGCGTATATCTCTCCATGATGAAATTGTAAACACTACTGAATACAATGAAAAACAAATGTCAGATCATGACATATTACAAATGGCCGAAACGTCACTTAAAAGTCATATCATTCCTATTGGAAAACCCTTTATAAATTAAATAATTGGCGTTGGGCCATATTTCTCAAATCAGGATAAAATGTAGTCGACAAAGGTATAAATATACAAAATAATTATTGTATAATTTTCAAAATAAAGGGATGATCCAAAATAGAAATTTTTCCTGTAACTCCATGGTGCATTCTGCCCTTTACCCCGCTAAATTGCAAGTTTGAAACCCCTAAATTGGTAAATGTGATTTCTGAAAATTCTTAAATTTTGTGTTTCTTATTAAGCCCTTTTATTTTCTTGTTCTTTAAAAATGTGCATTTCATTTTACAGTAAATTTTGTGGTTTTCTTACACCTAAGTGATTTATTATATTTTCAAAATTTAATATTAATTTAAAATTAAACCTAAAATTAACTGGTTTGGGAAAGGTTTTGTGTTTTTCTGAGATAATAATATAATATTACATTTTAACAGAATTTAAAAAAAACTAAGCTTTGAAAGTTGTGTATAATTTACCATCGGATTACTCTACAGTGCAATTATTTAAAGACAATGCTAGATGTGTACTCCCTGTGAGAGGAATATACAAACAGAACATTCTAGTATTCATGTTTAAATCTATGAAACAACTTGGTAATACTTTTATCCAATTTTATCAACATTTTGATGAATCGCAAAGATACACACGTCAACAAGCCAATCTGAAATCTACGAGATGCAGACTTGAATTGACCAAGCAGAGAATACAATATGCTGGACCTCATGAATACAATGCATTGCCACAGACTCTTAAAAATGTTGCTACGATTTCGGGTTTCAAAAGAAATATAAAAACATATTTATTGGAAAGGCTAGAAACATTTCTCTAAATAACATTAAGATTGAATTGCCATTTAATATCAATGATTGAATAATATCTTTAATACTACCACCATTTAATTAATACTAACTTATTTGTGGAAGAAAAAACTTAAAAGTTATATTTTTTACTCGAAAAAACATGAAAAATAAGTTTAAACTTATCATCTGGTAACGCTGAAAAGCAGCCTCTTATCGTCGTCATCTTCTTCTATACTGCTCTTATTTTGTTGGATTCTCATTTCACTTTGTTGATTTTTCTAATGAGAAATTTGTAGCTTTGTCCGATGTTGTCTGTGTCTGTCTTGTAGTTTATGCGTTTTATTGTTGTTGTATTGAGTATGTGTAATGTTTCTAATGTTAGTCTCTTGTTGTAGTTACTCTCGCATTGTAGCACATGTACTCTCTCCAAGTCCGGTTGATGTTTCTCTGTCACACAGTGGTTTGTGAGGGCCGTTTTTTGGGTCGTTCTGTTAACCCTTAGTTTTAAATCTGATTTGTGGCCTGATAGTCTGGTCTTTAACTTATTTTTTGTTGTTCCAATACAGGATTTGTCACATTTTGATTCTCCATTGCCGGTGCAATCAATTTTATATATGAGATTGGATTTGTCCATATCGTGAATTTTTGATTTTAAATTTGAAAAAAGTGTTTGTAGAGTGCAATTTGTTTTTGGGGCTATTGTGATTTTTGTGTTGCTCATATAGTCAGATTTTTCAAATCTTTCCGAAAGTTTTAGTACATATATTACCGATTTGAATATTTTCGGGTCCTCTTTGTTTTGAAGGGAAGTATTGACATTATTTTTTGATATTAAATTTCTTATGTAACTTTTTAGAAAGCTATTTTGTCGTAAAATATTTTTGATTTTCCCAATGTTTTTCTCTCGATATTCTTCATCACTTATAGTTAACACCCTATTGATGAAGTTTTTGGCTGTGTTAAGAATGATTCGTTTAGGATGTTTGGAATGAAAGTTAAGTAGTCTTCCGGAAGCCGTGGGTTTTTGGTACCAATCCATCGATATGCGTGTACCCTTTCTGACTAAAAGTGTATCCAAGTATGGTAGTTTACCATCTTCTTCTTGCTCCAGAGTGAATTGTATTTGTCGGTTAAAACTATTGAATTTCGTCAGAAAGTTAGGTATTGCACTTGTTTTCACTATCCCAAAAAGGTCGTCCACATATTTAGTCAGGATCTTAGGTCTAATATCACAGTTGTTAATGCATCCATCCAATAGTTCCTCCATAACAATATCGGCTATAATTGGAGATTCTGGAGATCCCATGGGGAGTCCTTTCTTTTGTTGAAATAGTTTGTCTTTATATTTAAAGTATCGGTTGTGTTGTATGCAAAATTTAACTATTTTAATAAATAAAGCCTTCGTCATATTTGTGTATTTTTCGATATTATAAAAAGGGTTTTTGTTAGTTCATGGATACCAAAAACATTCGTTTTGGCGTAAAGATGACAAAGCTAGAACTTCATAGATATGACGAAAATGATGTGACGACGCCAACTGGAATAAGGGCGTTTATTAGGTTGAATCTGTTAGTGAATCTGAGTCGATCAGTATTCTTTAAAGTGCGTCTAGCGTCAGTTTTTTAGGTAATACACTTAATGGTAAATACAACATATACAGGGTTTTCCAATAAGAGTGATATGATTTATTTGAAAAAAAGCACCCTTATTGTTAAGGAAATTCAAAAGTTTTTTATTTAATGTGAAGTACAATCGATACAATTAAGTTCTAAATAAAACGTCATTCAAATGACCTCCACGACTTCTTCTGCAGGAACGAAGAATTCGATGAACCCAATTTTCGAGCACTTTTTCCACTAAATCAAGTCGTATGTAATGAATGGCGCGTTCAATATTGACTTGTAAAGCTTGAAGAGAGTCTGGTAATACAATACAAGAAATAGTCTAAAGGTGTTAAATCACAACTTCTTGGAGGCCATTCAATATCACAATTTCTTGAAATAATTGAATCTCCAAACTTTTCTCGCAACAATTGTTTCATTTGCTGTATGGCACGTAGCCACAATCGGTCAGTGGCAAAAAGATAGCTCTTAAGGCGAGCTAAAATATTGCTCATGGGTGTCAAGGTCGTAGGTCGACTGGAAAGTGTTTTTTGGATTTAAAAAAAATGGACTTAGCATCATTTTTAAATGTGAACGGAAAGTTTATTTTTGCTCTAGCTCCATAACGGTACGTCGGATCAGGAATCGGTCAATGGCAAACGAGAGCTCATGGGTGTCAAGGTCGTAGGTCGACTAGAAAGTTTTGGATTTTAAAAAATTTACTTAGCCCATGAAAAGTTGCAATTGGAGAACGATTATTTCGATAATAAAACTAAATAATTTTTTAACGTTGCTCTTGCGTATATCTCTCCATGATGTAATTGTAAACACTACTGAATGCAATGAAAAACAAATGACAGATCATGACATATTGCAAATGACCGACACGTCACTTCAAAATCATATCATCCCTATTGGAAAATTCGTTATTTGCATGAAGCGATCTTAAAGCTATAAGCAGTTAACTTTTGGTGCAAAATGGTTCATTTGTGTGGGAGGTACCAAAAGGGGCGTGGAAACTTCACTCATTTTTTTCGAGGTGATAGTGACTAATAAACAAATACTATGTGTAGAATTTCAGAAGATTCAGATACGTATTAAAGAAGTTATTAAATTATCAATAATTCTCAAAATATTAACCCTTTGTGGGGGAGGTAATAAATGTAGCCCATCTTCGAACATAGCCGAAGATAGAAACAAATATTACCGATACCAAATTTGAAGTCACTCGGTTACTTCTTTCGAGAGTTATTGTGCGAACCAGGCAGAAGGACGGACGGACATTGCTTATTCGACTTAAAATAGCCCAAAACAGATATCCGCAAAACATACTTAGGGTCTTGGTCACTCCTTCGATGTGTTACACTTTTGGCCCGTTGCAAAATATATACATATACCCTCGTATCACTAAAGTGATATTTACAAAATGTTAGCTTTGTATCTTATAAGAAGCTTCTGAAAGGACAAAAATAACACAGTACAGCACATGATTTAGGGACTCAATTCTGATAATTGGACGTGAAAGAAGCCCCAAAAATAAGAACTTCTGCATCATTCGTTTAGTCAAGTTGGCTCAATTAATAATTTAATTGCAATAAGATTTTTGTGCTCAAGGTGGATTTTTGCACTTTTTCTATATTTTTTCTTGGTATTCCGTACGGAATATTTCTTTTGTGTTTGAAGCAAAGTTGTAGATATTGAATAGGAGAAAAAAAGAAAATTTTCTCCTATTCAATATCTACAACTTTGCTTCGGACACAAAAGAGATATTCCATACGGTATATCAAGAAAAATGTTGTACTGTGTAATACTCAAGTTTTTGATAGCGACAGAACTGGCCATGGGAAAAAATCACTACGGATAAGCATTCGCATTCGCATATGCGAACGCGAATTATTTTCATCATTTTAAAATTCGCATTCGCAAAAACCATCTTTGGATTATTCGCTTTCGCAAAAATATATTTCAGTATTCGCTTCCATTTGTTTAAAATGTTAAATCTCCTTATTCCCTTAACACAATTTGAAGATATTAATACCAATGAAAACCTCTACCACTTCTCTTCAAAACAGTTGAAGAAATATGTTTGTCCTTATGGTAACAGGAGGTAAAACTATGGAAAACATTCTTAATACTTGAATATCCTGGAAAAGTATCAATTCAGTTCCTTAAATTTGTTCGTACTAAAGGGTCAAACTATTATTTGCATTCGCTTTCGCATTCGCAAGAAATATATTTCAATATTCGCTTTCGCTAAAGTCACTTCCGTTACATCCCTAGTAAAGACGAACAAAAAAACGATTTTATAATTTAATTTAAGGATTAACCACATGCCTTTACCACACACTCGGCATTGATTTATTAGTTCAGGCATTACAGCAGCTCTAAAAATATTGAAAATATTGTTTTAATTTTTGAACAACGACAATTGTTACACTTTCGACGTTATAAGGTAACTTATCTTTCCAATTTGTTTTAACCTATTCTGCTATTTGTGTCTAACTTGTCATCGTTAATTGGTATAACATTGTACAACAAAAAACAGTGCGACTGTAAATCAAATATCTGAAACGTATGGGCTACAAATTATGTGTAAATAGTTTCTACATCAACACACAGTGGGCCAAAAAAACACATTGGGTTACAAAAAAAAAGTGGAAATAAATTCAGATCTTCTGTACTGTTGGTCGTACTGTAAGATCTGGAACATTGTGGCTGCAAATTGGTGGCATTTACGGACGACGTTGCAATAGCAAATGCAAATTCAAAAATGTCCGTAGAGACATTACAAAATGGGCCGATGGGCCAGAACCCAATAAAGACAGAATTGGTAAGATTCCACATGTGGACCCTCATCTGCTAAATGAAAAGTGCACAATTTCTAGGTACAATCATATACAGGAAATTGTACTTCAGACTTAATGTATTGGAACGTGCAAGGAAAGCCAACATCGCGTTATATTCCTGCAGAAAAAACCCAACATTTTCCCAAAAAATAGGATTTTTCACAATATATTGATTGATGAAGAAATTATATATGAAGAGATGAAGGCTTCTTAATTTAGGATTATTTAAAGCTTTCCAATTACGACAATTGGTTTTCCGGTTATGCCAATATATGTATATATTGTTGAACGTAATTTTTTTAGAGGTCTATCTTTATTTTGTTAGATAAACAGGTCCCATCCCAGTAATATACCACAACGCTCTTAAAGGAAATGATCTAAGATTTCTTTTGATACCGATCAGAAGACATCGCTTTTAATAATTCACTCACTTGACATGAAATCCCCATATACATAATGTGGGTAACTTTGTATTGGGTTATCCATGTCGTATTCGGAGCTTTTGATACCATTAAACACGACGTGATATATACGACGCTACAATGCAAGGGCGTGCCAAACAAAATAATCAGTCTCATCAAGGCATTATACAACGGCGTCACATGCCGAATACGACATGGGCAGCATCTCAGTGGACAAATACGCGTAGAGAAAGGCGTGCGACAAGGTTGCGTACTATCCCCACTGCTCTTTAACATTGTCCTTGATGCATTGATGTCGCGGGTATCTCAGCACAACAGAGGAATCGCCTGGGAATAAACGGCAAACTTAGCGATCTCGACTATGCTGACGACATCTGTCTCCTGGCTCATAAACATTCAGACATAACTGGAATGTTAAATGATGTTGAGAAATTTGCCGCGCTTGCCGGATTGTTCATCAACATTCCTAAAACCAAAGTTATGCGCATTAACACCAACAACCCCCAACCAATTAAGATAGGCGATATTCCAATTAATACCGTAGAGTCATTCTGCTACCTCGGCAGCATCATAACAACTACAGGTGGTTCAGCTGAAGATATACGGTCTCGAATAAACAAAGGTCGGGCAGCCTTCAGTTCACTCGAAAAGGTATGGAGATCCACACACATCTCGAGGGACACAAAAATTAGAATATTTAATGCGAGCATTAAGTCAGTTGTTCTATACGGTTGCGAAACATGGAACACATCGAGGAAAGAGCTACAAGCTTTCATAAACCGCTGCTTGAGGAAAATCATACGCGTATTTTGGCCCAATAAAATCTCCAATGAAATCCTATGGACAACCACGAAGCAAGAACCTATTGTTCAGGAAATCCGACGCCGCAAGTGGAAGTGGATTGGTCATACCCTCATAAAGCCGCAAGACGATATTGCACGCACAGCCCTCGATTGGAATCCACAGGGAAGCCGCAGAAGAGGAAGACCTGCAAATACGTGGAGACGCCTGGTAGACTCAGAAGGTACAGAGAAAGGGTACACATGGAATGAAATTAAAAACCTAGCCTTAGATAAAATGAAGTGGAATGATTTTGTTACGGCCCTATGCTCCCCTTAGGAACTATGGGAAAATATATATCCCGGGGAACTGCAAAACTGATGAACTTGCTAGGAAGGGGGCTACTTTACAAATTCTCGAAGAATTTGCATATCGTCATCAGAAACGAAAATGGGCGTAACAACAAGAAAAAAGGAAATTCAGTTTTCGATGGATTTCGGTACACCGAAATAACGACCTACTATCTAAAATGGCGAATTTATTGACGAATTTCAATGGGCCTAACAACAAATTATTTTCGTAGTTGAAAATTCCTATTTTATGGAATTTTCACAAACAAGTTATAAATCATGGTTGTGTGAATTTATATATGCATCGTTATGTTTAGGTATTATCGTGAAAACTCCGTTTTTTCTAACGACAACATTTTTCATGTTCAAATATGATGATAGGCTCTTTCTCGTTCCTGATGACTATATAAAGTATTGCTGTTCCAATTTTTCACAATTCCACACATAGGGGTCTGTTCTGTAATCACGGCGATTTGAAATCACGGTGATTTTAAAATCACCGGCAACTTAACGTTACTTTTGGAGTTCGAAATCACCCAAACATATTTCGAACAATCTTTTTTGGGAGGCAATGAATAATAAACAGGGCGATTTCGAACTCCAACAGTGATTGAAAGTCGCCGGTGATTTTAAAATCACCGTGATTTCAAATCACCTTGCTACAGAACAGACCCGATAGTATTAGTTTATTTATCGCTATTATCTGGAGCAAAATGGGCAAAGTTGTCACGCCCTTTTTGGTACCAAAGTTAACGGCTTATAAAATTGTTTACAGTGTATTGTTTTTTTATTTAGTACCCATAGTATACATATTAACAAATGGGCGTTATTGCCACCCATTTTGGTACCTCCGAAACAAAATTGCCAAAATAAATAATATGAAATATTATTTTTTGAATTTCCCTATTTTTACAATACGCGTCATAATTTATACATTTATCCAAAGATTTTTTCCAAATAGGCACTGTCTTCTTCGTTAGGATGCTAGCTTTCAAAAAAATGCAACAAATAATTTTTTGGAAATTTTTTCCTATTTTTTTCGTGCCAGCAAAAAACGGTTGTTTTGAAAAAATCAATTTTTTATGTTTTAATTGTTTATTAAGAGTAGTAGCAGAGCTTTTCATTGGTATTAATATCATTAAAATACGTAAAGCGGTTAAGAAGATATGGCTAATTTAACAAATAGTAAATTTGAGAAAAATCCTTGAGATAGGTAACTTTGGAGCTCTGTCCCACAAAAACAACAAAGAATTTTGGAAAACTAAAAACGACAAAAATTCCGGCACACTAGTATAATTTCAAGTTCCATATTAAATTTCTCTGGAAGTGAAAATTTAATCAATTTAGTTGACTGAAATGTTCGTACTTTCTTTTTGTAAACTAGTGTATCTACTTAGGTTTTCCAATAAGAGTGATATGATTTCTTTGGAAAAAAACACACTTATTATTAGGAAATTCAAAAGTTTTTTTATTTAATATGAAGACACTCGATACAATTAAGTTATAAATAAAACGTCCTTCAAATGGCCTCCACGACTTCTTCTGCAGGAACGAATTTGATGAACCCAATATTCGAGACCTTTTTCCACTCAATATTGACGTGTAAAGCTTGAAGAGAGTCTGGTTTATTTCGAAAGACCAATGACTTCAAATAACCCCACAAGAAATAGTCTAATGGTGTTAAATCACAACTTCTTGGAGGCCATTCAATATAACTATTTCTTGAAATAATCGAATCTCCAAACTTTTCTGGCAACAATACAATTGTTTCATTTGCTGTGTGGCACGTAGCCACAATTGGTCAATGATAGCTCTTAACGAGAGGTAAAATATTGCTCATGGGTGTCAAGGTCGTAGGTCGACTGGAAAGTGTTTTTTTTTTCGATTTAAAATAAAATGGACTTAGCATCATTTTCAAATGTGAACAGAAAGTTTATTTTTGCTCTAGCTCCTTAACGATACATCGTATCGGGAATCGGTCAATGGCAAAAAGATAGCTCTTAACGAGAAATAAAATATTGCTCATGGGTGTCAAGGTCGTAGGTCGACTGGAAAGTGTCTTTTTGGAGAACGATTATTTTGATAATAAAACTGAATAATTTGTAAACGTTGTTCTTGCGTATATATCTCCATGATGAAATTGTAAACACCACTGAATACAATGAAAAACAAATGACAGATCATGACATATTACAAATGACCGAAACAGCACTTCAAAATCAAATCATCTCCATTGGAATACCCGTTATTTGAAAGCTATCACTTCACTAGAATCGATGTTCAAAGCACTAAAATCGATTTCAATATAGGGTCGTCCACTTGAGGTCGATGTTTTGCACTCAAAATCGATTTTTGACTGAAGTCGAACAAGTTTCATCAGTCACAGACTCTATGTCATGTCGTGTAGATAACAATTACTCGTAGTTTAAGATTTAATTTCTATATTTTTGTTCCGGTCCGTGTAATTATTAGTTGATAACAAACAAAAGCCCTGGTGGGCAAAATCTGCAGTAAAATTCTTTCGTAGAACTGTCGAACAATGTTTTATAATTCCACGAGACAAGTTAAAAAATATTATATCTAAAGTGATTTTAATTGTGTAATCTAAGAATTCGTGTCATAAAAGATTAGGTAATTCAGACATTTAGCGGATAATTAATTATTGCTTTTTATTTGAAGCGTTCAAGTTTATGGCAACACCAACGACACGACATCATTAACCATTATCCAGACACCAGTTTTCTGATTGTGATTTACGATTTCAATGTCTTGACATAACTGACACCTCGTCCGTCACACGCTATCTGTACAGTATCTTATCTAAAGTATTGTGTTTTTATCGTAAAATAAAATTGTTTCCCATTTCCCGTTAGAAGATCGACAATCAGCATTCGCGTAGTGACGAACTGAGATTTTATTATGAGTGTAAAAACGCGATTAATTTCCGCAAACTTCAGGGGAAACAGGTAAGATGTGAATTTCCCAAAAAAAAATCACAAAAATTTCCATTCGTGAGCTGATCTAGTGAGGTAGACGGTGGCACGGGGTTAAGGTGAAGGTTGCGCCTACTGCTTTCCTAAGCTGTTAATGCCGCTTGCAAACAGTAAAAATGTTCCAACTTCGGGACTTTTTTCACAAAAATGTTTAAGTTTTACATTTATTTGACTCATCGTTATTTGCATGAATAATTAATTGGCGGCATGACATACTACTTAATTGAATGATTAATTTATATCGTCTGGGTATTGCCTAATTTTTGTAAAGATATTCTGTAGCACTTAGACACGAGCCTTTGATAAGAGTTAATGAAATCTGGGATTGGTATACTTATATTTGATTGATTAAAATGCAAATGGTTTGTCCATTAAATTCATGGCTTATCACAAAAATAAATTTTGGCTTGATAGACAAAGCAAGTGTCTGGTAGTTTGTGAGCTATATTAAGACAAAATTATTTACAGTGTAATTTAAAGCCAACCATCCCATCAAACTTCGTATTATCTACAAGTGGACATACACACAGAATACAGTTTGGTTGCCTCAAACGAATTATTTTAGTAGTTCTGGTAGTTTTGGTAGTTCTGTCTACTATCATGCGATTCCATCGGGACAACCAACATTTTGTTTGTGGTATTCTTCTGCTTCCATGTTGACAACAATCACATTTGGTTGCGCCAACTACGAAAATGGTGGCTAAAATTATGTTGCCACAACCAACTGTTTTAAAAAATTGGTTGTTCTGACAATTTGTCAGTCATATACTACCGACAATTAATTAAAAATAGTTTTCATTAATTTTTATTTTATTTATTGAACAAAAAACCAAACAATTCATAACAAAATTAAAACCCATATTACAAATGTATCACTATTATGAGATCTGGAAATATTTGACAGAAATTTTAGTACACGAAAAAAACAAAAAATTGTATGAAAATATCGCTTAACCCTGTGCTTACAATTTCATGATTGTTGTTTTTATTTTTTATTTATATAAAACATTTTGCACAACATATTCTGCATTCCACAGACTATTATCCACACGAGATTATTTTTGAAGTTTTATTTATGTCGAGTAATTTTATTTTTTGTTTGTCATGTATCAGCAATCTTTCGGTTGTATTTCCCAAAATACATTTATTTATTCTAAATTTGAGAAATTATTGGGATAACCAAAAAACGAATATTTATTAATATTTTTTCTGTTGTAGTAACCAATTATTCGTTGCAATAATAATCTTTGGTCTATTGATACAATTTCTGTTGTCAAGAATAAAAAATTCGTTGTCACAAACAAAAATCGATCATATGGTAATATAATGAAAGTTTAAAATTGGTTACCACAACTAACCGAGTGTCACTGAAAAAAACAATCTTAATTCGATACCATATACAACCATCGATTTAGTTGTAAGCATATAAATGGTTTTCCAAAAGGGACATCATCGTCATTGGCGAGAGCTATAGGTCGATGACACACAGCTCATATGTCATGCGATCCCACGGCAGCCGGTTCTAAAGCTGAGTATAGACGATTGCCAGATCGGCAAACGTTATCAACCCTGTTAAAGTGCTGCAAATATACGGGCAATGTCAGATTGTTAGGCAAATGTGAATTGACAGTTCAGACGATTGCAAGAAAACATAACAATTTCATATATTTACAATATATTTTGTAAATATTTATATGCAGGATTGCCAATAAAAATACATTATAGACAGTGTTGCAAATAACATGATTTTCTGGCAATGGCGCCGTTGTCACATGCATAAACTTCGAACATATAACAATCAGCAAATGATCTCGCAACGACTTTTCTGCTAACGTTGCAAAACAAAAATTGTATGTTCACACGGTTGTAAATTCACAGGGTTGCATTTTTCCGCCATTTTTCTGGCAATGTTGTCCGATCTGCAAATCGTCTGTACTTATCTTAAGTATCGGATTTACCCGAACCAGCAAATTCTTCGGTCAAGGGCTGCCATCTCAGTACTTTTCAGTTCGTCCATTTTTCGCCTTGGGAGAGGTACATGCCGGTCGAAGGCCTTCGATACTGTCAGCCACGCCACGCTTTTTGAGGCCATCGCCAACACGTCCCTCCCGAACAGTTTGAAACGTTGGATCGTATGTAGAATTCAGAAGCAAGGAGTCCAAAACCCGTAGAGTGAAACAGGGGGTTCCACAATGTGGAGTGATATCTCCGGCACTGTTTAACCGCTACCTTTCTGCAATTCCACCTCCACCTGACGGCGTTGAAATTGTATCATATGCTGATGATACAATGTGAGCGAGATGCAGTGGAATCTGCCAAAATGCCGTTCTAAGAATAGCGACAGGGTGCCTCCACATGTCTTCTGTGGACCATACATGAGAGACGATGGCCACACCCGTGTGACGACACTATTTTTGCTGTCGAAGCAGTATCTGCTTGGTTGCTACCGTCATAGCCATCCCAACCATCACATTGTGGATAGGCAGCCACCACCCAGGCAGATCAGGAAAGACCTTCATGATCTAGATCGCGAGGTCCAATACTCTCTGACGATGTCGCTGAAGCCATGAACAACAGCAGGGTGAATGTCCTTCATTAGTGGCTTCGAAGGAAACAGAATTACCCCCACAGACAAGAGTAGTATTGATCCAACTGAGATCAGGTTGGTGTTGCCGCATCAATTCGTATTGAGCTAGGATTGATGGCATCACGTCGAATACCTGTGACGCATCTGCTCTGCCGAACCTACACAGATTGTGCCCAAGTGTCTTCGGACCCATTGAGGGGAGCAGCCACTTTCCTTGGCCTAAAAACCAATACAGCCGAACTCACAACACAAACCGAATCAAAAAACACCTAATGGACAACAAAACACCTATATTATGGAGGTGATGAGAACTGGACACCGAGAACGAATTGACTTCGCTAGACTTTGTAGGGTTTTTTAAATCGCAGGTCTTTACGAATAACCAACAGAATCAATGAAGAATTAATGTCTTGGCGCCAGTTCTACAGCCACAATAGAATGCAGAGAGCAATGCTTAATTGAATCTTGGCAAACGAAACTGGAAGTATTTCTGGGCGAGTCAGTTTCAAATATAACCAGTAATTTTTTACTGGGAAGTTCTTCGTTAAGTACAGGTCGCAATTTCACTCCGATCTTGCTGAGATCTGGGTTTTATTTAAATTTAAAGATAAAAAGATAATGAATTGCCTTATAGTTCACTCGGTCGCTTACCATTGCACTACAATGTGATATCCTCACTACTGCTGAGTATATCCAATGGTCGATTGTAGGATTAAGCCCCCAACGTGCTCCTACAGATATCCTTCTAAAATATAAGGCGAAGTTGGGAGTAGGTGGAGCAGCACTTTTAGAGACTCTGTCGCTGTAATCCTAAAATATCCGCTGAGGCTCAGACTGGCAGTTCTGTGAACCTTCATCAGTTGACTGGTGATGGATCGTTTATCAGTCGCCGTCCTCCACTCTACAATGCCGAACCAGTGCTAAGTACATCCAGTGATCGATTGTAGAATAGAATCCCCAACGTGCCACTACAGATATCCTACTAAAATATAAGGCGATGTTGGCCTTCCTTACCCGTACCAATACATTAGGTCTGAGGGACAATTTCGTACGAGTATCTATAATTATAACTAGAAATTGTGCACTTTCAGAAAAAAAAACAAGGTTAGAATAGGTTAAGAGTGACAGCCTGTATAACAGAATCACTTAGACTATATAGTGAGAAATTAGAGCCTAAGTTTGCATGTACCGACACAAAAGGTGCTATTGATTCCCCCTTCTCGAAAGACCTTCAATCTCTTTGCTTGCCATCAATGGATGCAGTGAGTAACCCATCATGACGGACCCGATAAGTAGATAGATGGATTGTATGCAGTTCCTGACTAGTGACCACCTGTAATTTGTTGCCATGAGGGAATTATGTCTCAAGAAGAGCTTGTAGGTTGCTAGACGCATGCCCACATATTCCAGTTTCCCTAGAGCGTGTAAGTTAATTCCATATCGTTAAGAGATCTGCGACAGTTGAGGGCAGTTTTTGAATTCAGAAATATAGTTTCCAGGGACTTAATAGCTGCCTGACTATCAGAAAAGTCTAGCACGGTTCCATTCAGGCGAGGAAGATCCACATATGGAGTCTTATGGACTGGAATCAAAGTTATAAGCCGTTAACTTTTTGTGCAAAATGGTCAATTTGTATGGGAGGTAGCAAAAGAGGTGTGGCAATAACGCCCATTTTTCACGGGACTGTATGTACTATAAAAGCATTACACTTCACATAACCCGGTGTATAAAAACCGGATTATGTTGAAATTCTCTTATTTCTACCAAAAGTGCTATAATTTCATCGTTTTCTTCGTTAGAATGCTAGCTTCCAAATTGGATTTATCGAACATATATAGGGTGATCCAAGTAGAGATACTTTTATCAATAGCCCTTTTTTTTACAGATCACGTGTGAGTCGTGTCATGCTTCCATGTTATTTTTGTTAAGTATTGTTTGGCATTTCATCATGGAAAGACTTACGCCTGAACAACGTTTTGACAACAAATTGACAGATTAATTAGTGCAATGTTATAAAGGGTGATCCAACTAGATATACTTTTTTCAATAGCCTTTTTTGACAGAACACGTGTGAGTCGTGTCATGCTTCCATGTTATTTTTGTTAAGTATTGTTTGGCATTTTATCATGGAAAGACTTAAGCCTGAACAACGTTTACGCGTGTCATTCGCCAGTTACCAGTCGAAATGCTCGAACGAGTCATCGAAAATTGGACTCAACGGGTGGACCATCTGAGACGTAGCCGCGGTCAACATTTGATAGACATAATCTTCAAAAAATAAATGCCAAAGAATGTTCTTTCAAATGATAATAAACATTCCCCATTCAATTTGAATTTTCTGTGTTTTTTTTTTCTTTAAAAAGGTAGAGAACCTCTAAATGGATCACCCTATACAATGATACTTTCCAAGAAAATTGAAATTTTAAAGAAAAAAATTTCATTACCATAAACATTTTTTAAATATTTTTTCATGTATATTACACCAGAAAATGTTATGCAAAGTCCTTCGACAAACATGTTGTTGCGTAGTGTAATTTATGGGCGAGGTAAAGGTGATAGATTTGTTAACTCAGCTACAACTTTTAAACATCTATTTTCTTCGAAATAGTCTAAATTTATTCATGACCCATCAGACTATACAATAAACTGATAAAAAATATAATGATTGTGCATTTTTCGATTTTTTTAATGACGCTTTTTTTTTAAATGAATAATTTTTTTTCAACAAATACGATTTTTCGCAATGTCTTGTATGATATCCTTGAAACCGCCGAACGGATGCAAAAATGGTATTCGAAGAAGTTGAAGACTACTTAATTGTCGATTCGACACAATTTTACTGGACGTATAAACGGTTCTCAATCTCTCTATTTTGACACATAATTATTTAACGCCAGAACTAGAGTCAGTTCAAAGAAACCACCTTATAGGCGGAGTACTGTATTATCCCATATATCCAAAACGACTGCAAAATATCACGAACAATTTTTACCAGTGTAATTAATAGCAATATTTTGAAAATGTTAAACACATATTACATTTAAGTGTTAAAATTTAAAACGCATTATATTTTATCAAAATCAAAATAATTCGTCGTCATCACTTAATATGATATTGACCAAATAAATCGGTGTGAAATTTATTGTATTTTCTAAATTGAAAGTAAACATTAAAAATGCATAATAAGCGTACATGTTGTGCTTTCAAAGCAAATATATTTAGAAATGGTTTATAACGCTTGATTTTTGCCAAGAGAATGATAAGAGTTATTTTACAGTGATGACAAAAATTGACGCACAACGTTATTTTTAAAATACATTTGTTAATAACATTAGCGGCCTGTTTCTGTATTTCTAACGAAAGTCTCTGCGGACGAAAACTAGTCACTCAATCTGTCCATATTCACACTTGCAATTCTGCGGGTTCATTGATTTTGGCCATGACAATAGTGGATGTGTGAACTCATTGAACGCACTGTCTTGATTGTGAGCAAACGTGGCACCCATCTTGCGCGCAGCTTTCTCATCATAATATTTTCCGATAATATGCGATGTATAGCACTTTTTGAAATGTCCTTCAGCTAACTCATCAAGATTCAACCGAATGCCATGTACTACCATTTTGTGAATTATTTAAACCTTTTCTGGCATGGACACCTCAATTGGTCGACCACTACCGTGTTCGTCTTGGCAGCTCGTATGGCCCCGTTTAAAATCTGCCAGCCAATATTTCATAGCTGTAAACGAAGGAGCAGACTCCCCCAAAGTAGAATCTAGCTTGGTTTAGTATTGTTTGGACTGAGACCTTTCAAATGAAATAATTCAAAAAAAGTTCAAAAAAATCTAAACAACGTGGCTCTTCGAAACTTAAAACGTATGTTTTATAACGTTGCCACTTATCACAAAAGCAATTTCTTTCAAACTATTACCGCCATCTATATCTCAGCTCGGCTAATTTTGGACCGGCCTTGTAACTGGAATAGAATATTCGAAATTTTGAATCGATTATCTCGAAAACATACTTATTTTTTTCACCTCTCCTTCACAATAATTCTTAAATTTTGGCATGTCATAGTCTGTTTAAAAAAACTTCGTTGTCCGCGTTCAAATTTCAATGTCCAATAAATGTTAACTTTTGAGAACTTTTTCAAATCTATGAACGAACACGAGATTATTTTCCCATTTCTTTCTATCATTATCACATATTTACAATGTCGAGTGGGCTATAGCGACTAATGGCAATCACGTCAATTTTATCTCTAAGCTTATCTGCCATAATCAATTGATTGCAGAGTGGGAAACTACTTATAAATTCTAACAAAGCCTTTATAACTAGAATATAAATTTATTACTTTTTTGTAGATTTGACTGATTACAAACGTCAAACTTAAATTATATAGTGCAATTAATAAAATTATTATGTATTAAGTATTAATGACAACAACTCTATGCAAGGGGGGAATGAAACTAATATGTTAGGTATTGTGGTAGTCTGTGATAAGAGTCACATATTCTTATAAACCGTTGTGATACGATAGGGAATGACAATTAATATGTGCAGGATGTTTTTTTTTTGTTGAGGTTCACAACTAAAGGTAAGTACAGACGATTTGCAGATCGGACAACATTGCCAGAAAAATGG
Organism: Eudasyphora cyanicolor; assembly: GCA_963930755.1. Classification (NCBI taxonomy): domain Eukaryota; kingdom Metazoa; phylum Arthropoda; class Insecta; order Diptera; family Muscidae; genus Eudasyphora; species Eudasyphora cyanicolor. Next base: position 88,548,173 of record OZ005736.1, on the reverse strand, counting down.
CGGAAAAATGCAACCCTGTGAATTTACAACCGTGTGAACATACAATTTTTGTTTTGCAACGTTAGCAGAAAAGTCATTGCGAGATAATTTGCTGATTGTTATATGTTCGAAGTTTATGCATGTGACAACGGCGCCATTGCCAGAAAATCATTTTATTTGCAACACTGTCTATAATGTATTTTAATTGGCAATCCTGCATATAAATATTTACAAAATATATTGTAAATATATGAAATTGTAATGTTTTCTTGCAATCGTCTGAACTGTCAATTCACCTTTGCCTAACAATCTGACATTGCCCGTATATTTGCAGCACTTTAACAGGGTTGATAACGTTTGCCGATCTGGCAATCGTCTAAACTCAGCTTAAGACTTGGTAACACTGATTTATTTGACAATCGATTTAATATCCCATATAGAGGTGGCTAGTGCTACCACGGGCCTATATGCCCCTACTCAACTTAAAGTGGTAACTCTGCTTTATTTGACAACTGATTTAACAGCCAATATTTGCTTTTTTATTTTGGTTTCCATTTCATCATGGATAGACCAACACGAGAGCAAGGTTTGCAAATTGTTGAAATTTCCTACAAAATAATGGTTCTGTTCGTCCAACCTCAGCGATGAAGCTCATTTTTGGTCGAATGGGTACGTAAATAAGCAAAATTGTCGTATTCGGTTTGAGGATAATCCACAAGCTTTTGTTCAAACACCGATATGTTAGGTTGGCAGCCGGAATTACCAGCACAGATAGAACAATTGAGGTCACTAGTGCTACCATGGGGGACCAGTTGCCCCTTCGGATCCAAACTGTTTGATACACACAGTTATCAATAATACGAACATCGACACCGGCAAGATCTGTCAGACTTTTTTTCAAACGCTGACCCCCAGTATATCAACAAAGCAAGTCCCCTATTTTGACCGAAAAGCGTCAAAATAGGGGCACAAAAATCTTAAAATCGTCAAAATACATCTTCGAAATTGTCAACACGAAAATCTACCTACAGAGACATATGTACATATGAATTTATAGGTATTATCGAATGATTATTCAAATCCTCATAAAAATTGAACTCTTGAACTGAAATAGTAATCAAATTTGGCGGAAATATACTTTTCAAACAATTGGGACGCAATTTGACAAACCTAATAGCCGTTCACACCAACAGGGTCCAACGTAGATCCATGAATTTATATAACCCACAAAGTTCCTTTCACACGAGGCAATTTTAGTTGCGGAAATTCGGAAGTTCTTAGGAGAGAGAAACGGGGACGAATTCCCCTTTCCTATTCCTACACCGAAAAAAAAAACTATAAGAATTAAGCATCAATTTGATATTTTTCACCTACAAATCTGAGCCGATACGTCATTTTATCAAAATAATACTAGTGGCCGTATCAAAATTACATTTAACTGTTAAAAACAAGAAATGTAAAATTGATACTAAAAATGTATAAAACTAATAAGGTTGAATATTAAATAGAATCGAACTTCATTTAAAAGTTACGCGAAAATAATATCGAATTGACAAAAAAGAAATATCGAAATGATCCGAAATGATATCGTAGTTATATTAGGAAATATTGAGTTGATACGAAACTCATATTCAATTGATGACAAAAAATATCGAACCTATAACAGGAAATATCGAGATGATACGCATTTCATATTCAATTGATGACAAAAAATATCGAACCTATAACAGGAAATATGGAGATGATACGCATTTCATGTTCAATTGATGACAAAAAATATCGAAACTATCATGACTTACCAACAATAAAATAAATGAATGAAATATATATTTATTAATTTGCTTATTTATTTATTTTTTAATTATTAATATACATTGTTTCAAAAAATCTTATTTCTAATAAAACACTTTCCATTTTTAGTATAATATATATGTATTGGAGGTCCTGTGAATTCGTCAAGTTTAATAACATTAACCAAATCACATTTAGTGCCAACAATAAATGCCTGGTAATGTTCTGAAAAGTTTATTATTTCATATTCGTTGGCAAGAACATATATACATTTATCAGTTCCTAATAATAGTTTATAGATGTCATATAATTTTACATTGTTATGAGAATTTTTTGTTAAAAAATAACCAGGTTTATAGCTACAACCTTTGTAATTAACAATATTTAAAGATTCATTATTTGTAAACATATTTCTAACTGCTTCGTAATTTATAATGCAATGATTTTGTTTATCATTTTCTATATTGAAATATTCAGTTGCATTATATTGAATAGGATTTGGCAATCCACATTGATTATCCTGCAGAAAATAAGTAAATTTTAATGCTGCTTTTATACTGAGAGTATAAGCTATATCTTTCCTTGATGTTATGCTTCTAGCGTAAATTTTAGCTTCTCTGTGTTTTGCTTCATATCGAAGACTTCAGGAAAAACTTCATCCAAATCTTCTTTTCTTATAAATTTCAGCCTCTCAAAAGTAAAGCCGCTTTCTAAGCAATTAGTGAAAATATTATGTATTTATTGACTTTCACAAATATTTTATATTTACCAATAAATGGTTGGTATGCTTCTGGCAAATTGAAGTGTTCCATCAAGTTGTGCAACTTAGTGTTAATAACAGTAGTATTAACTATTTCAAAAGTGTCAGTAATGTCGTCTAGAGAACAAATTATTTCATCACATTCATCCATCTGCGATAAATTAATTAACACACGAAAAAATTAATAAAAACACATAATACATATACTACTTTCGTATCAACTTGATACGAGTATAATGTATTATCTATATTACTTTTTTTATCACTTTATAGTATATACACTTCACTTCTTCACACTACGACGAACAAAGAGAAACTGACGATCCAAGCAGAATATGCTTGAGAAGTCGGCGTCATAGGAATGACATTTTGATATCATCAGCGTTGTATTGATACGCAAAATTTAAGTTTGATACTGAAAATGATAATTTGATGGGCTTCAATATCAAATTAAAATGAATAATGTAATATTGATATTAGAAACACATGTACACGCAAAAGGTTTAATTGATACGACAATTTGATACGCCAATGTAAATAGTTGCAATATCAATCAGATGATTTTCGTATAAGCTTTAAATGAAAAAGATCAACAAAACATTTTTAATATAAATCTGATATTTTTTAATAAGTAATTGATATTTTTCAATTTATACGAAAATTGATACGGGAATTTTATAAAACTGATCCGGCGTATTTTTTTCGGTGTAGAATGGAATTGAATTATCCTTACCAAAGGTACCACTAGATTCGACTTCTTGAAGCATTAGAAACCACATGTACCAAACGATTATGCTGAATTTTGACAATATGAACACTTTTAGAATAATTCTGAGGATTAATGTCGAACATTTTTATATAGAAGCCACATAACCGATTGGACTGAAATTTGGTCATTTGCGTTTAATTTTACCCAAAATCATAGCCCCACCCGATTTTGCTTTTTAGCTCCGTAGAAATCAGTAATACCTATCGATTGAGCCTAAGTTCGGCAACTGGTATTTTAGTTTACTTAGAAACATTTCAAGGCTTCATCCGGTTTGACTTTTTAGCCCCCAAAAAAACAACCATTGGGCTGAAAGAATGCTAAGCGATTTATTTTAACTGAAATCATTCGTTGCAATAAATACCTCCTAGGTCCATTTTTTGACATAGCCTTGACATGATCAATTTTGCAACTTGATGCAATTCTAGATTCTTTACCTGTTATGTCATTAAATGTGATCAAATCTACCACAAATTTGTTTGTTTTAATGCTCATACATAATATTTGAGAATTTTTCTAACATTTATAATCTTACAGAGTAAATGGATTCCCCTCATAATCTAGAAGAAATTATAAAAAATCCTTAATATTGGGAAACGTTTGTTAAGTTTCCTTTCCTTTTTTCATATCACAAAAACTCGTCATTTCATGGCAAAAATCGTCATATCCTATTTTTTGGATCTAAAAATTGTCAAAATGACGATAAATCGGCATTTCTGGCAACACTGTTCTCAATGCTCTCCACTTCCTCCTCATTCCCGCAACTTCTGCAGACGTCATTGGACTCAATTCCCTACCTCCTGGCGTGTTCGCCGATCAGGCGATGTCCCGTAAGAACTGCCACTTCCTAGTCCAAAGAGATATGCTGACCTTCTTAGGTTGTATTTGGGCCAGATTTGTTTAGCTACAGGTATCGATTTCTGTCCATCTATTATTGGACCTCCTCTTGCCTAAGCCTAAGCCTGCAAACCAACCTGTACCATAGCACATAGAATGTCAACGAGTTTTAGATGGGCTCCGCTCCTAATCAACGACAGAAGTGATTGGTAATTATGCACACTGTGCGTGGGGGCGTTGGTCGACGCATGTATTCACTCAAGTGTTTAGAGCACGCTGGGGTTATGCCGAACGGTTGTAACTCACCTAATCCAGAATACCTACTATCATTATATCGGCTTATTAAACCCTCAAGACTGTCCATCCATCGATTAGGGGACACCAAAGTGGTATTCATACCCAAAGCGGAAAAGATATCGCAAAGATGTCTGGAAAGACTTAGATTATTTCATTAGAGAAAACCTGAATACAAAACTTCTGTCGGGTAATCTACATGCCTACAACAAGGGCAGGTCTATGAATAGGGCGGTATGAATACCACTTTGCAGCCTTCATAAATTTTCTCCAAGCTGGGGATAATGTACGAGTACTTCAACATTTTCTGCTGGAGTTATGCCGTCTGCTTAAAGCTGTTAATCGCCCAGCTGATTCTGGATTTTTCAGGCAGCAATCTAGCGACGTTCGCACTCTTGTTGGTCCTGCTGATCTTCGGATTCTGATAGTGAGTTCCCCGGGAAATATGTGTCGAGCAGTAGTTTCAGCGATTGCTCACTGTTTTTTTTTTGTCCAGTTGTTGATCTCATCATGCAGGTAACAGGTGCTATAAAGCTACTGAACAATCTCTTTCGAAACAAAACAAGCCACCTGTAGGATTTCTCTGAGGGCGCTGAGGAATTTGCCATTTACCGCGATTGCCATGCCATCCGCATTTGCCCCAACTTTGCAGCTACAACGTTCTATATCTAATAAGATTCCATGACCTCCATAGTAGGGAAGATTTGATAGTGGCCACAAGTTTCTGCACGTCAGATTCTGTAGACTTGTCCTTATTGTAAGCATGCAGGTTCCCCGACATAAGTTTTGTATTCAGGTTTTCTCTAATAAAAGAATCTAAAAGTCTTTCCAGACCTTCCAGGAGGATAGGCTAATTGGCCTGAAGTCCTTTGGACTAGTGTGGGATATCTTTTCCGCTTTGGGAATGAATAGCACATTGTTGTCCCCCCATCAATTGGGGATTTCTGAGAGCATGATACAGCCTTCATACATTTTCTCCAAGCAGGGGACAATGTACGAGTACTTCAACATTTTCTGCATTTGTGTGCAGGTAATAAGTGCTATAAAGCTCCAAGCAATCTCTTTCGTAACGAAATCGTTCATCTTCTCGTTTCCAAGAATATTTTTTGAAATTGTTACATTTTTATGGAAATCTAAGTCGTAAATGGGTTGAGGGTTTAACACAAAATTTTGACTGAATATAAATTGGAATTTGGTGGCCATAATATATTAAAAAAAATTAGTGCTTAGGGAATTTGGAAAACATCTTACTTGTGTTGCCTAGTGTTATTATTATCACAATTTAAATTAAATTATGAATATTGTTAATTATTAAATTTTCTTTTGTTTTTCTTTCAGAATTGTTATTAATAAAAAGATTGCGATATGGGTTTCTATAGCCGCAATAGTAATATTGGCCCTAACATTAGGTTTGGTCTTTGGTCTAAAGGGAAGTAATGATCCACAAATTGTAGGAGCTGTTGTATCCAACGGTAGAGGATGCGCCGATATTGGAAGGTAAGTTCTCAATACTACAATAAAAGTTAGTATGTTCCCTGGGAGCTACTGCGAATAATTGACTTTTCTATCGAATGTTAAAAAAGTAATAGTAACTCTGGGTTGGAAGGAAGATAAGATCTTTGAAGAACCTAGACAAAAATGTTAATTTTTTCTATTCTATATTTCCCCTCTAGCAAAATGTTAACCGATGGCGGTACGGCCGTTGATGCCGCCATTGCCACTCTACTCTGCGAAGGTGTCATCCTAACCCATAGTATGGGTATTGGCGGTGGTTTTGTGGCAACAATTTATACGAAATCTAAGCGTAAAATCGAAACCCTCATCGCTCGAGAATCGGCGCCAGCGGCTGCCCACAAAGATATGTTTGTGGGACAAAGTGCAATAACAGGTAAGAGGGGAGCAACGAGCTATTTAAATGTAATTTCTAACAGATTTCTATTAGATTTATTGGTACTACATATTTGTTTTCGTCCAATAGTAATATGTGCGACTTAATTAACAATAAGGCTGATTGTGATAAGAAGTATGGTCATAAATATGAATGGAGGTTTTAATGAATTTATAACTGCTCGAAATACTTGACTTTATTCTGAGACATAGTTATCGCGATCTTAATATGGAATACAAAATATATAGAACATCATAAAGATTTCTAAGTTTAATGCTGCGATGGCCAATTTTTAAAGAAATCGTTTGGATTTTGTGGCATCCTATGGCATAAAGGACTAAAATCGGGAAAGTCATTTGCATTACCGAAATCTAGAGAACATTTCTTACACAAATAGTTTTCTATACTTTTCATCGAAAATTGCAATGGGTTGAATTTAGATTAGAAATTAGTTGGAATTAATTAGAAGTTACGTCGAAAGGGTTAATGGACAAATAATGAAGTGACATGACACATTTAAAACTAAAAAATAAATGAAGATATTCAAAAATCAATTTTTTTAATGTTGTGCTCAATTCAGGCCATCTTTAAAAAAAATCCTCATAACAATATTTAGGTATAATAAAGGTATTTATCATTGTAGTCTAAAATCTTCATACTGCTTAAAGCTTTATCTTGGCAAGACTAGAAGACTGTTTTTCATAGAATTTTTAAATGTCTATACATAACTTAAAATAGTCATAGCTCCTTAAGTAAAGTCGATATGGAAATACAACGATTTTGAAATATATAAAAAAACGAGTATTTGTTAAGGGAAATCATAGGATGTATATTTCTTTGCAAAAATTAGGGTATGCCATTAATAATGGACTACAATATAAGTCAAATGGCCGCCACGGCTACGCTTGCGGGACCACATTCAAAATGATACGGAATTTCATCGAAAAATCATATTGAGTGATGAGGCCCATTTTCACCTGGGAGACTACGTTAACAAGCAGAATTGTAAATCCCAAGTCTTCCGGGTCTATGTACCGAATTCACCCGAAGCAGCAATTTTTCGGCCAGGGTCTGCCACTTCAGTACTATGTGTTTTATGTTCGTCCATTTTTTCGCCTTGAAAGACGGGTCATCCAGACACTCTGCTCCGGGACCGAACAAAATCCTGGACCAGGACAATTATTCTGCTCTGTCTGCGGGAACCTTATCAATCAACGTTCAACATCAGTAAAATGTAACCGATGTATGGAGTGGGTGCACTTCAAAGGTTGCTCAGGCCTCAACCACACCAGGGAGTATCAAGCACCAGATTATGTTGCAGCTTGCTGTGCCTCCGTATCGCACATTGTGTCACAAAATTCGATGTCGTCTACGTCATCGTCGCCTTCGATTTATGGGACACCACCGAAATCTCCCTTACAGCAATATCAACAAGCACAGCATTTAACACCAAATATTTCTGTGCCAACTCCTTGGTTCTACCACTATAACTGACCCGAAGAGGTGCGCATCTTATTGTAACCGCCAATTCATAGAGCACCCAGAGAGTGACGGCGAAAAGGAGGAGTAGCAAAGACTTTTGAGGCTTTGCTCCTCCCGAGCGTGATTGGATATTTTCCAATTGCTGATCATCAGCACGGATTCCGAAAGCAGCATAGCACGACTACTGCTTTACATGCCATAGCACCACACGTATAAGCCGCAGTCTTAACCAAAGTAAGCCCGGTGACAAGACATTCCTCGTGGCGCTTGACTTATGAAAACCTTCGATACTGCCTTTATAAGGACATTGCCAACATGTCCCTCCCGTTTGAAACTTTGGATCGTTAACTATGTACATGTGTGGTATATGGAATTCAGAAACAAGATGTCCGAACCCCGAAGAGTGAAACAGCGAGTTCCCAATGGCGGGGTGATATCTCCAGCACTGTTTAACCTCTACCTTTCTGCAATTCCACCACCACTTGACGGCGTCGAAATCGTATCATTTGCTGATACTGTAAGATCCTGCAGACCTGCCAAAATTACGGCCTGAGAACGGCGACAGGGTGCCTCCTCGTATCATCTGTGGACCACCTACATGAGGAGACAAAGATTATACCCGTTCGAAGACACAACTTTATGTTGTCGAAGCAGTACTACCGCCCTAGCCACCCCAACCACCACCTTGTGGATAGGCAACCACCCATTCCAGGAAAAATATCCATGACCTAGAGCGTCCAACGCTACAAGAGAGAACCTCTAGATCAAAGAACATACCGGGTAGGCGTCAGTAGCTTCGTAGAAAGCGGAATTGCCACGACAGACAATAATAGTTTTGACCCAAATAAGAGCAGTCTGCTGTAACCGTCTCAATTCGTATTGGGCAAGAATTGATGGCAACACATCGAACACCTGTCCGCATGCAACCTGGGACCACACGAAACCCATCCCAGGAAAGATATCCATGACCTGGAGCGCGAGGTCCAATGCTACAAGAGAGAACCTCTAGATTAAAGAACATACCGGGTAGGCGTCTCTGACACACAGTCTGACGCAGTCGATGAAGCCGTGAACAATTACAGAGTGAATGTCGTGCTAGGAAATCAGCCTCCATCAGTAGCTTCGGAGGAAGCGGAATTACTACGACAGACAATAGTAGTTTTGGCCCAAATAAGATCAGGCTGCTGTAGCCGTCTCAATTCGTATTGGGGGAGAATTGATGGCAACACGTCGAACACCTGTCCGCATGCAACCTGGGAACACACGAAACACTAGATGCAACTGTTCTCTTCATCCTGAACGTGTAACTGTTTGGTGCTGTTTTTGGTCTGACGAGATCATTGGACCTTACTTTTTCGAAAAAGAGGCTGGAGCAACTGTTACGGTGTATGGATTGCGCTATTGAGAAATGTTTCGTGATTGTGTATGGCCACAATTGGAAGATATTGATGTGACAAGACAGTGCTACGCGCCACACAAGCATCGATACCATCGCATTTTGTGCAAAAAGTTTCCTGACCGTATGATTTCTTGAAGAGGCTATCACAATTGGACACCGAGATCTTGAGATTTAACCACTTTAGACTTTTTTCTTTGGGGCTACGTAAAAGATAAGGTCTGTGTCAATGCCCCACAATCGATTGAAGACCTCATAGATGGAATTCGAAGACATACAGCCTCAATTATGCGAATTGATGATGGAAAATTTCGTGAAAATAATATGGTCCTGCAAGAGTAGTCGTGGCGGCCAATTGATTGATACTGTTTCCCCATATTAATGGCTTACCCTCGACTTTACAATGAAATTAACATCCGATAATTTCCCTTAAAAAACTCGTTTTTTTACATCAAAATGAAACCTATTATTGAAAGACCGCCTACGTTATATTCAAAAAATATTTTACTACGTTTACTTTTCACATGTCCACTTTCAGGTGCCACTGCTGGAGCAGTTCCTGGTGAAATTCTCGGCTATTGGGAAATGCATCAACGCTACGGACGTTTGCCTTGGGATATCCTCTTTGAGCCTACCATCAAACTGTGTCGCGAAGGCCATTGGGTGTCGAAATATTTAGCAGCTGCTATAGTCTCCAAAGAGCAAGAAATACGCAATGAACCAACAATGGCGGAAATTTTCGTTAAAGAAGATGGCACACTATACAAGGAGGGTGATTATTTGAAGCGTTTGGCTTTGGGTGATACTTTGGAGAGAATAGCTAAAAATGGCGTAGCAGAAATGTATGATGGTGGTGAGACAGGCAAAATGTTTGTGGAGGACATACGGGCCATGGGAGGCATAATAACAGAAGAAGATTTAAAGAATTACAAGTAAGTAAAATAAAAATGGGAAATATTATTCGCCATCAAAGAAAATATTTCTCATTCGTTAAACGCTTATGTTTGCAATTTTATGGCGATTACGTTTCTGGAAAAAAATGTTGCCACGTCGACCTGAAATACTAAAAAAATATGTGCACCTTTTAAGTCGAAATAGTGTAGCCCCTTGAATTTAACTTAACTCCAATTTTCAAAATGTTAGAGAAAAGTGCTGATTTCGGGGAAAGTGCCAAGAAAATGCTGTATATTTTCCAGAAACGAAATTGCCATTAGCTTTTTTTAATTTCGTCAAATTTATCTCTATATTCTCATTCGATTCTAGGGTCAAATGGGAGGATACACATCATGTGGTGGCTAATGTCACTGGAGGCTATAAACTATATACAACACCACTTCCTTCCAGCGGAGCCTTGTTGGCTTTCATTCTGAATGTTATGTCTGATTTATACACCGAAAATCGTTCCATCTATTGGCAACGTGTAATGGAAACCTACAAACACGCCTATGGCCAGCGTACTAATTTAGGTGATATGGAAAATGAGACAGATATGTTTGACACCATTAATGGTACCTTTGCAAAACTCATTAGTCAAGATTTTGCCAATGAAATTCGCGAAATGATATTTGACGATAAGACATTCAGTGATATGTCTTACTACGGTGCTAATTTTACAATCGAAGAGGATCATGGTACTGCCAATATGGCGGTTTTGGCCGCCAATGGTGATGCCGTGTCCATCACAAGTACGGTGAATAACTATTTCGGCTCCAAGGTACGTTCAAGGCGTACTGGTATAATACTAAATGATGAAATGGATGACTTCTCCACACCGGGTGTGGTTAACTCTTTCGGTGTTCCCGCCTCTCCGGCGAATTACATCAAACCTGGTAAACGACCCATGTCTTCTATGTGTCCAGCCATTATTCTGGATGAAAGTGGTAATGTACGAATGTTGGTGGGGGCAGCTGGAGGTACAAAAATTACCACTTCAGTGGCAGCCGTGAGTCATTTTCTCCCTCTTTATCTCAGATTACAAGTAGTAGTTTTTTTGTTTTTATTAAATTTTACTTTCTGTGTTTTTTATTCAAGGCCATCATCAAATATTTGATATTCAATGAGACCATGGATGAAGCCGTCAACGATGGCCGTTTACACCATCAATTGGCTCCCATGAGAATCGACGCCGAATCTGAAGTTCCCGCCGAGATACGTGATTATCTAACAACGGTGGGTCATGTGCTTAACGTTTCTCCCGAAGGCAGTGGTTTTGCCGCCTTAACCGCTATCGGTGTGCGCACTGGAGTACCTGAACCGTATTTTGATCGTCGTCGTGTCGGCAGTACTGCCACCATACACGCTACAAACAAAATGCAACATTAATCGATCGTTTTGTATACCTTTGGAGAGTTAGTTAAGAATTTAAGCATGAAAAATATCGGTATTATTACGTCTTTATATTTAAATATATAGTTTCTTTTATCTGTAAATATGAAATAGGATAATAATGAATGTATGTTTTTAAGTTATTGATATTAATGTCGATTAACGTTTTGTGTTTTTCTTTGTTCATATACATACATAGTTACGGCTGTAACCACAAATCAGGGATTAGAAAATATTAAGAAATTATCAATTACTATAAATAATTATGTATGTGTTTTTACCACGATTGATAAGAATGTTTTAGTATGTATATATGAGCGTTTTTAATTATTTTTAAATAAAACTTTATTTAAATAATTTAACAACGATTACCTACTCGTAAATTATTTTTGAGGAATTCATGTTGATTCACGGGACATTTTGATATTTTTTAATTTGGCGTGATGTGATAATAAATAGAGAAAAATAGTAACGATGTGCTATTCCAGAAATGTTACATAAAGGGGACTCGATGGATAGAACTATTTCGGCCATGCGGAATCCAATGGCCGAAATAGTTTTCGTGATATTCCGCCACATAGTTTGCTGGGAAATCAGTGAGGTTAGTTAAGCTATGTACACACGATTTTCAGAAGTAACAATATCAAAAACATTCAATCCTGGGAACAAAAAATTTTTGTCTTGCAACGTTGGCAGAAAAGTCAGTGTTTGACAATAATATTGGTAGACATCGGGCAATAGTGCAAACACACAACGTTGCCATTGTGAGATAATTTGCAGACACTTTCCATTGCCAGGTGTGCAAAGTTTATGAATGTGGCAATGGCGCCATTGTCAGAGAAACATTTTAATGACAACTCTTGCAATCGTCAACTTTGCCTAACAACACTATGCAACAAAATTTTTGTCGAAGGGCTGTGCGTAACATTTTTTGGTATAATATTCTGTCCTTAACACGAAAAAATATTAAAAAAAAATGTTTGTTAAAAATTAAAGAAGAAGTAAGTGGCATGTATTGGGGGTGCTTGTAATGGTTGGATAGACAGATCTGTTTCGTGAGCCACCAAACTCCCATTCTCAATAACCTTATTACAACGTTTACTTCAGTCGATCATTAGAATATATACGCACAGCTCAAGTAATATTAAACGAGAACTACGAGTATTTGTTCAAATAGTCAAAATCGATCTTGAAAGCAGATCGAATAAAACAAATAAAAATTACAAAACTCTTTACAGCACGAAATTCCGACTACAGAATGTTGAACTGGAAGAAATGAGCACATTCTGTTAGCCACCAAATCCACACAACACATTTCAGCGATCTGCCTTGCGTGGATTAAAGTGCTGTTTTTTCCTGACATGGACAGAGCCTCCTATTTTTTTATAATTTTGGCTTTTGACATCTAATTCGTGAAATGATTTTAAATGGGTTATGTGATTGCCCGTGGAAGTCGCCAATTTAAATCTGTGTAGTATAGTATTATAATCTATGAATTTAACTCTCTTCAATATTTTCATTGATTTTCTTACCACTTCAAAATTCTATTTTCCGTTTGGAAACATAAATTGCAAAATTTTTACTTTTCCAACACCATTTTGTCGGAAATGTCCAAAGTTTTTTTCAGCATTCGCTCCCAGTGCCGCAAGAAATATCTATTTTAGCTGCATCAATAGACAGATTTTTCTTGTACAATAAACCTTGGTAGTAATCTATGTCACGCGTGTCATCAGTTGTAGTTTCTTCCAAATTAGAAGTCTCTAAATCATTATTCTTGGTGAAAAAAATGGTAATGCTTTTTTGCGTCATTCTTACAGAAAATAAAATGTAGTATTTCAGAGAATTCTAACGGTTCTTTAAGAGTCCAAGCGAGTGATATCGATTTCGGTAATTGGGAGAAAATTCTTTGTCGATTAGAGTATGGTTTTTATCGGCGGCTAAGTTCAAGCCGATTTGAGCCAGTTGTATCGGCGGTGGCGCAATGGTTAAAAAAATAAGTGGCGGCGGCGCGCCGCCGATTTGCGCCGCCTCGGCTCCTAACTCTGCCACCACCTGACTGGCCGTTACGAGGCAGTGGTTCAACCACTGCGAAATGGGGCGACAATACCTCTCGTGAAGAAGGGTAAGATGCTCTACACCAATCGAAATGGATTCGAGATCCACTATTTCTCGAAGAGGAAGCTTAAACTTGTCAGTAAAGACAGAACGATGATCAACAGTTTGGTAGCTGACGACACGCTCCGCAAGAATTACCGTATATATATCCCACAGGAGATCTGCGAGACGAAAGCAGTTGTGGAAATACCTGCAGAATACACGGAAGAATTTGTATACGACAATATGAAAATACGACAACTCCCAGAATACGGCCCACTGTATGGTTATGTTAAAATTGCTGAGATAAAGAGATTCTCAATTCCAGATAAGGATAATAGGGATAAAAGAGTCGATATTGATCTGGTCACTGTATCCTTCACGGGTGATGCGCTACCATCACATGTTGAATTGGACAGGATTATATACCCGGTAAGACCATTCATAAACCATGTTACACAATGCAGAAAGTGTTGGAGATTCGGTCATTCCGAGGGCGTATGTCGTCGCTCGCAACGTATATGCTCCAGATGCGGAATGACCCACGATAACGAATTAGAGTTGGGTCGTTCCGGAACGAACTCGTTCAATTGAACGATTCCCTTGAAGGAACGATTGGAACTGGTTCCTACTATGTTGTTCTTTTAGTTCCATCGTTCACTTCGGATCTTTTACCATTCTTCTCTTTTGAACCGCTTTTTAATTGTTGCCAAATTTACCGAACAATGATGTCTCTAGTGCTATCACACTAAATTTTTACAAAATTAAATGCTGGTGTCGTTGGGAGCTATTAATTTTTTACCTTCATTAGTCTTTTTCACAGGGGTGCACAGAATTGCCACATTACATACACATCACATAAAATCAGCTGAACATAATTAAATAAATTAAAAATGTATTTTCAATTTCCTTGTCTGGCAAAATTGTTTTTATCACGTTCATAAAGGAAGACTGAACGAGTAAACAAACAGCTGTTGTGATGTTTGACCGAATGAATGTCATTTGAACGAAGGAGCCAAAAGGAACGATGGAACAAAAAGACTGAACGAGTTCCTTTACCGGAACGGAACGAAAAGGACCGGTCCGTTCAGTGAACGATATTGCCCAACACTATAACGAATGCATCCAAATGGCAGTGTGCGTAAACTGCGATGGTTTTCATGATGTTAAATCGAATCAATGCGAGGTGAGAATACGACTCAGAAAGAAGGCCAAGGAAGAGGCAGAAGAGAAGGCGCCAAAGAGACGCGATAAGGTTCCTGACACACAGGTAATAGATAATCCTATACTTTTTACTTGCGAACCGAACGATTTCTCACCTATGTCGGAGAAACGTAAGAAGATGACTCCCAAGAGGAAACGTAAACGCGGTACCAGAGCGAGCAATAATGTTCGGGTAGAGGATGTTGTAGCCGAGGATGACCTGGTGGATTCGGATGGACCCGATTTACCACCAGAGGAGGGGATGCCCGACAACACACCTCTACTTGTGGAGACCGACGACCGCGAACCACGGAATGATACACGTGAGGATACTGATGTCGAGGTATCCCATGACAATACAAACAATCTGGGATCTGAATCCCATAATATTTCTGAAGTGCAGCCAGAGGCTAAACTTTCTAAGACATCTAACGATAATTTGATAGGAAATGAACGCCGATGTACGAATACGGGCTTCGACGAATTTCAATCGATCTACCAATCACAATCTGTCCAGCCGATGAAATATGCTGATGATGAGGATATTTCAACTTAATGCAACAAGTGTGAGAAATAAAAGACTACAACTGCTACAATTTCTGAAGGAAGAGGATGTCGATATAATGTGTATATCCGAAACGTTTTTCAAACCAACGGATGTATACAACATTCCTTTTTACGATATTAATCGAACGGATAGACCATCTCACACACACGGAGGGGGTGTTGCAATCGTAATAAAGAGATCGATATCATTCAAACTCCTTTCTTTTCACCTCTCGAATGGACAGATCGAGATTGTAACCTGCCAGATCAATACCCATATGGGAGACGTCGTAATAGCATCAATATATATTCCACCGTCTGACAGGTACAATACCGGACACTTAAATGAAATCATCGCACAGATTCCATCTGGGTCACACTTTGTCTTTTGTGGTGACTTTAATGCGCACCACGAGATGTGGGGCGGACAGAGGAGTGATCATAGGGACAACGCCATTATGGAATTTAAAGATGTTAACAATGCAATACTTTTGAATAATGGATCGAAGACATTTTTTGGCTGCGGGAAACCATCTGCTCTTGATTTGACAATATGTAGCCCTTCTATCGCTCTCATATCCGATTGGAACACACTGAATGAGACCATTCAGTGCAGCAGCCACTGTATCATATGTACTGAACTACAGCTAGGACCGCGACCAGAACACATCCGGATAACCCATGGTGGAACGTAAAATGCAACAAGGTCAAGGCGGATCAAATAAGGGCAATATCACGATTTAATCGTTTCCCTTCAAGGGAAAATTTCCAAAATTTAATGACGAAGAAGAAATCATACTTCTACACACTCAAACATGAGAAAAGAAATGGCTGGAAGAAAACCTGTGAGAAAATAGATAGTGACACTACACCTACTCATTGCTGTACATAAAAGTGAATGACCTAGGAAGATATCTATTGATATCGGACAGCAAATCCTGTATACAGGCAATTCAATCATCCACCAATAACAAATCGCATCCTTACATCTTCAGGATAAAGAGATAACTGCTTAAACTAACACACAACGGTAACAACATTCAACTCCTATGGGTACCAGGCCACTCTGGTATTGATGGCAATGAATACGTAGATGGACTAGCAGTAAACCACATAGACCCCACCCAATACCCGGCGATACCATACACCGATATAAGAAATGTCGACAAGAGAAGAGCTATTGCATCGTGACAGGAAAGATGGAACGCGAGCAAGTTTGGTCGCAGATTATTTTCCTTTACCCGGATCGTGAACAAGGAACCATGGTTTAAAAATCAACATCTTCCCCGCGGAATAATAACAATGATATGTAGATTAAGGTTTGGTCACCACAAGACGAGAGATCATCTTGCCAGGATAGGCATCGTCGCCTCGAGACTCTGCGACTGCGGCGTGATACAAACCATCGACCACCTAACATTCCACTGTCCTAACATAGACAACACACGGCGTCAAGAATTCATCACCAAACTGCGAAGATCTGGAATTGATCAACTGGATATAGACACGCGTATTAGGAGTAACAATTTCGATTTATTTCGAGCACTACATGGATTTTACAAGAATACTAACATTCAAATATAACGGCAGTATCATCATCCCCTATTCATACAAAGTGCGAAGGCACACATGATTTTGAACCACAAACATAACAGAACCCCACAAGGTGGCAACATAGACTTATGGTGAATTCTATTCTGAAAAAAATGTTGCCCCGTCGTCTCGAAATTCTGAAAAATATTTGCCCTTTTTGGTTGGAACATATGCAGTCCCTCGAAATTAACTTACCTCATATTTCAAAATTCCAAAATATGGTATAAAACTCAAGATTTCGGTAAAAGGGCAACGGAAATGTTGCACGTTTTTGCAGAAAAGAAATTGCCATTAGTGTCTCGTGTCGCCTTTATATTCCACATATGCCTGTGCAGCGTTACCGTTGGGAAATTTCAAAAAGGGGCACAAAAAGGTGATTTTTTCGAAAAAAGGGGCAACCGATCATTAAAAAAGGGGAATCAATTGTCTAGGCTTTTATTTATAGAAAACAACAATAAAAAACAAAGCTTAAAATAAAAAATAAGTAGGTAACATTAAAAAATTCATTCATTTACAATAAAACTAAACAAAAAATACAATGTTATACAAAACTTATGATGTATACTAAATATATTTTATTTATTTATTTATTCATTTATATGACTTACAATACAAAGTAAATTTATATTCTAATTTAAAGGTCCAGGGAAAGGCCGGGTAAGAAAGACCATATGGCTGAATTTTGCAGCGACAGACCAGAGCCTCTGGTGGGAATCGAACTAAATATATTTTATCACATACATTTCTTTATTTTTAGTTACTTTTTTGTAACTTCTTTTTTTATATTTTCTTATTAGATCTGTGCTTGGGACAGATGTGTTTTGTATTGAGTTTTTTTGATCACACAATATATCTGTTTAGAAAAAAGCTTATAATATTTATGTACATCAACCTAATGAAAAATAAAAAATAAATTGGATTTTTTTATAAACACATATATTGTTACAATTAAGAAATCACTCAAATTAATTGTATTGTTGCATAGACGCCGACCTATTCTCAGAATTTTCACCAATAAGATGAAACGGTGGAAATAGATTCTCATATGCTTACACATACAAAAGATAAATGTAAATAGTTTTAACATATGCGTATATCCCATTAAATAACCTAATTCAGAACGTAGCGCGTTAGGCATTTCCGCACATTAGTGTTGTCATAAGAGTATAAAAAGCAATTTTTTTTACAAAAGCCAAAAAGTGGCACAAAAAAGCGAAAAGGGGCACATTTAGTATCAAAAAAATAAAAGGGGCGCAAAAGTAGCACGGCTGAAAAAAAGGGGCAAATATGCCACTTTAGGGTGTCTCTTAAATACCAGTGAATGCGTCAGCGTCTGTCAAAAAAAACGCATGATGGATAATTTTTAACGCGCGCTGTACCGAAATACGCAGTAAACAGAAAACAGCTGTTTTATCATCCCCATTTCAGAAAAATTTTGCTTTTCTACATTTGGAGTGGATATTCAGAGCAATATCGATATTATGGATGATTTATATGTTTTGCAAATATTCTGGACAAACCACAAAGAAGAAGGAATAGAAATATATTCCAAAACCAGGAGGCATTCGAATTTTAAACATTTTCAGACAGCAATTCATTTTTCTTCGCCTTCTCAACTTTCTAACTAAGTTTTCATAAGGAAAGATTGTAGAAGCTGTACTGAAGCAATTTGATAGTTTGCATTCGAGCAGTATTATTGTGTATATACCCCAATGACACAACGTTTTTTAACTACAAAATTTCCATAGAATTGTAGTTATATGTTTTAATTTGTTTGTTATGCAAGATGCTGTTTTTCATTAGAGAAGAACGGAAACATTGCTAATATATCGTGGAGTATCTAAAGATGTTGGTTTTGTCCACCGAAGTCAAATTATGTTTCTTAAACTCTTTATTGGTTGTGCAATTCTCTTCCTGACTTTGTAAACGCCAACCAAATCTATCGAAGCTGTCGGCACTTGCCATGTTGGGACTAAATTGTGTTTTATATCACATGGCAGTGCCGCTATTAAATCAAATTCTATCATATAATCATGCTTCAAAGTAGAGAATTGTTTATTGGTCAGTTTCAATTGATATTTCCAAATGTCCTCGTTGAACATGGAATTCAAATGCAGCATCGTAAAGCTATGGAAATAAAAAATATTGGGAACAAGCTCGTGTCACATGCTTCATTGTAGGAAGAACAAACACCTGGACTAACGATTTTCTTAGATTAGATCCGACCGGAATCAAAATGTGTTCTTGAAAATGGATTCCTTGCGTCCAAGCAGCATGAATAGATTCCCCACGTTTCTGTTGAATTTATAGCCGTTCGTGGTTAGTTTAATGAATGAATAAACCGGCTATATAATGTTTAATATAATAAACACTTTATTTAACTAATTCTAATAATATACATGAAATGATGATGAAATCGTGAGATCTTAGATGTAATGCGATGACTGCGCAAAAAGAGAGGAAGAACAAGAATGATAAGTTTACATGGTTGACAAAGTTCGTACTTTCTAACTACGTCTTAAATAATCCACAAATAAGGTAGTGAAATACCATGTCCACGTATAGGCCACTACAGGGCTCCCCCTCTAGAGATACCTTGCCGGAAATCGAACGTGCCGGCCAGTTCTCGTTAGTCGGGTCTCTGGTGTTGGTTGGGGTTCGTGTTGAAAAAACGGCTGACCATTCGACAAACTAGGACTTTCAAGAGATGTCGTTTCCTCAGTGGCCGGGTTCCTAGAAGCAGCTAGAGTTGTGTCGTTAAAATCGATAAATGCTGGTTTGAGACGGTCATTAGATACATTCACATTCCGTTGTCCCAATTTGATTTTACAAAATTTATCACCCCTCTTCAATATCTCGAAGGGGCCCTCGTATGGCGTTTCCAAAGGAGTTCGAACTCTATCAATGCGTATAAAAACAAACTTACAGTTTTGCAAATTGCGATCGATGTGCACATTAGGTTCGCCATGATGTGAAGTTGAATACTGACGCAACGATGACATCTGCCTACGAAGGTTTTTAATGAAGTCGGATTCGCTAGCTTTGACTTTACCCGCATGTACAAATTCCCCAGGAATTCGTAGTTGGGAACCAAACAACATCTCCGCTGGGCTCGCATTTATGTCCTCTTTCACAGTAGTGCGTAGGCCAAGCATAACCAATGGCAACGCTGCCGTCCAGTCGTCTGAGTTGTAGCACTTGATGGCAGCCTTCAACGTACGGTGGAATCGCTCGATCATGCCATTGGCTTGCGGATGATAAGCAGTGGTCTTCAGATGCTGTACTCCCAAAATATTTGTCAATTCGGAAAAAACGGATGATATAAATTGTCGTCCCAAGTCGGTGGATATACGAAGAGGTATGCCGAACAAAGATATCCATCCCTCGATCAGAGCGCTGGCAACAGTCTCTGCAGTTATGTCAGCAATTGGTATGGCCACTGGAAATCGCGTGAATCTGTCAATGATCGTGAGGCAATACCGTTGGTTCTTGGAGACTGGAAGTGGTCCAATAATATCCACGTTGATATGATCAAAACGGGCCTCGACTGGCTCATAATTTCCTATAGGTGTTTTCGTGTGTCTACAAATTTTGCTTCGCTGACACGGTATGCATTCTCTGACGAAACATGCTATATCCTTCATCATACCAGGCCATACATACCTTTCTCCAACTATTCGTTGCGTTCCCTTTCGTCCAGGGTGGGACAGGTCATGTAGTTTCGCAATTACCTGACGACGAAAAGTTCGTGGTACGAATGGTCGAATTTTGTCGTTAGTGGTATCGCAATACAGCGTCTCGGTCGAATTCGGCACAGCAACCTTTTTCAGTTTTAGCGTTGAACTATTGGTTTCTATAATTTGCTCCAATTCCGAATCGCGATCTTGCTCTCTCGCCAAGGCCTCAAAATCCGGGCTGTCTATCGAACTTATTCGGGACAAAAAATCGGCAACGCCATTGTCATCTCCCCGCAAGTGTCGTATGTCGGTCGAAAACTGACTAATAAAGTCCAGTTGGCGCGCTCTCCTTGGTGGTGTCTTGTCGCCTTTCTGGGCGAAAGCATATATCAACGGTTTGTGGTCGGTCAATATCGTGAATTGTCTGCCCTCCAACAAGTGCCGGAAATGGTCTATTGACTGATAAATGGCCAACAGCTCCCGATCGTATGTACTGTACTTTGCTTGTGCGGCTGTTAACTTCTTGGAATAAAATCCCAATGGTTGGACCTTACCATCTACAGTCTGGTGTAAAACTGCGCCAACAGCTTCACCAGAGGCATCTGTATACAAAGACAATTTTGCGTTGGGCGACAGGTGACAAAGCATGGTGGCGTTTGCTAATTCCTCCTTACAGGCCTCAAATGCGTTTGTGGCTTCATCGTCCCAAACAACTGGCGTCGTGTCGTTTTTGACGTTGCCCGAAATGAGAGCCTGCAATTTTCCTTGATTGCGCGTTGCATTCCTGAGAAAGGAGCGGTAAAAATTAATCATCCCCAGAAACCGCTTAAGTTCTTTAGCCACTTTAGGTTTGGGATAATCACGTATTGCTGTCACTTTCTCTTCTAGTGGTTTAATGCCGTTCGGTGTTATAGTGTGGCCCAAAAATTTAACTTCGGACTTGCCCAAAACACATTTGCTGCCGTTTACTGCCAAACCAGATTTACGTAGCCGATCGAAAACAATCCTCAGGTGTTTCTCGTGCTCGTCCGCACTAGATGATGCAATGAGAATGTCATCGATGTAAGCGAATGTAAAATCGATGCCGTGCAAAACAGAATTGATGTGGCGCTGAAAAGTTTGTGCAGCATTCCGCAATCCAAATGTCATGTAGTTGAACTCGAGCAACCCAAATGGTGTTGTTATCGCCGTCTTAGGTATGTCGGAGGGTTCTATGGGTATTTGGTGGTACGCCTTTTGCAAATCTAGCACAGAAAATATACACTTGCCATGGAGCATGTGAGTACAATCATGCAAAAATGGAATAGGGTAGCGATCTGGTAAAGTTTGCGCATTAAGCGCACGGTAATCACCGCACGGCCGCCACTCCCCGTTCGTCTTTTTTACCATATGAAGGGGGCTTGCCCAATTACTTTTGGATGGCTTGCAAATGCCTTGCTCCACCAAAAACTCAAACTCTTTTTTGGCAGCAGCGAATTTCTCAGGTGGCAGCCTTCGTGGTCGGGCAGACACCGCTGGGCCACCCGTAACGATGTGGTGTGTAACGTCCGTCTGCAATGACTCTCGATCTCGGTTGCTGCTTAACACGGTGATGTCTTTATACTCAAATAGCAGTCGTGAAAATATGTTGTCGGCATTGAATGTTGATATGACGGGTGCACATGAATATACTGTGTCACCCTTAGCGTGCAGCAAAGTCCTGCGATCGACGAGACGATTCTGCTTAATATCCACAAGTAAATCGAAGTGCTTAAGAAAATCAGAACCTATTATGGCAGTTGAAACATCTGCCACGAGAAAATTCCATTCGAAGACTCTTCTTAATGAAAGAGATAACTTGAGACGACGTTCGCCATATGTTTTAATACGGGTGCCATTAGCTGCAAATAATGTTACTGAATTCGATGTGACGTTTCTGTCACAAGAACGCGGTGGCAAAACGGAAACGTCAGCCCCCGTATCGATCAAGAACTTCACCTTTGTATCGTTGTCCAGCAATGTAAGACGTGCCACTGTAATTCGGCGTGGTGCGCTGGACAATGCACCAGCCACGGTAACTAGTTTTTTGGCTTTGAATGGAATTCGCAAGGCTGGCGGCACTTTGTAGCGGCCTCGCCGAACTTCCAGTGGTACCAACAAAATTTCTCCGAAGATGGTGTGGCACTACGTTGGCTCTTCTTACGATTCGATGAGCGACTGGATGAACGAGAGCGGCCTAATTTCTCCAAACGTTCTTCCAAAACCGCAATTCTTTGCAATAAGTTGGCTTCGTTAGGTGTCGTGGATGTGGACACAGCGGCGAGTTGTCGATAATCACTCACCTCCAAAATCTTATCCGCCAGTTTCGCCAATTCGGACAGCTCCGCGTTGGAGGCTTGGAGAATGGCACGAACATTCTGTGGTAGTCGTTGAAGCCACAATGATGCCAGGAAGTCATCACTTACCCTATCCTTCGCAAGACTACGGAGCTCGTTCAATAATTGTGTAGGTCGCCTGTCGCCAAGGTGCATGTCGGACAGCAATTTCTGTATTTTCTTCTGTTCGCTTTCACAGAAGCGTTCGATGATGCATTTTTTCAAAAATTCGTATTTTCCTGTTGCAGGCGGCTTGAGGACAGCATCCGAAATCTGCACCAACACCTGTGATTCAATCGCTGCTATGACGGTGCTGTATTTCGTTTCGTCAGCCACGATGCCTGAAACGACGAACTGAGCCTCTATTTGTGCGAACCAGATTTCAGGGTGATCAGACCAAAACGGCGGTACTTTCACTGAAACTCTGCTTACAAAATTTCCGTACATCGGGGAAGTCGCCACTCCTTGTCCAGCAGTGTCCGGAGCCTGGCCTGCTCCCACGGATGTGCTTGTCTTCTCGTTGCCTGTGTCTTCGTTCATCTCATGTGTGTATTACTATCACGTCGGGGTCACCACTATAGCCGTTCGTGGTTAGTTTAATGAATGAATAAACCGGCTATATAATGTTTAATATAATAAACACTTTATTTAACTAATTCTAATAATATACATGAAATGATGATGAAATCGTGAGATCTTAGATGTAATGCGATGACTGCGCAAAAAGAGAGGAAGAACAAGAATGATAAGTTTACATGGTTGACAAAGTTCGTACTTTCTAACTACGTCTTAAATAATCCACAAATAAGGTAGTGAAATACCATGTCCACGTATAGGCCACTACAAATTAACAAACATTAATACAAAAATGCTGGTACATATTTTAAAGTTTTGGAATTTACTTGGTGTTGACAACTTCAGAGAAATTGCTTGCCATGTGCCCTTCTTGATTTTTACACATTTGTGAAGAGACTTCTTTGTATTCCATAAGTGGGCAGTGTCTCAGCTATTTCAATCATTTCTTTGCTGTTAATCTGAAAAACACATTTTGATATAAATTATAACAGTAAAATGTTAAATTCTTACAGTTTGTATTTCCAGCAAATTCAATATTTAATATTTTTCTACTTCGTGCACTGTTCCAAAATAAAAAATAAAATGCTGCTTGTCATCTGTTTGTGTTTATGTTTTCTTTTGTTGTTGTTTTGTTTTCTTTCGTTGTAGTTGTAAGCGCACTGTCAAATTCGGATTTTTTGAAATTATCCGGCGTATCCGTGTGCGTATTTCGGTAGCTGTAGTACATTTCCATACATTTGAAATCGACAGACGCATTCACCGGTATTTAGGAGATGCCCTTACTCGCACAACGGTAACGCTGTGCCTGTGGATTTGACACTACAGTGTCAACAGAAGAAGATACCCTTAAGTGTGAATACCCTTATAGTTATATTTTGGCTTTTGGCAACACCGGCATTTGTTGACAATCAACTGTTGATTTGTAATTTTCGCGGACCGTTTCTGGAGCTTTAAAAAGGTAAAGGATGAATTATCAATGTATAGTGAAATATCAAAGTTATTAAATTTAATGTTTATTGTGTTAAGTGTTTGTGAAATTGTGGAAATATGACAAATTACTATGTGAAGAACATATCAAATAAATACTAAGGGCCTTATTCATAAAAAGTTAAAGAATGTTTGAGGAACGTTTTAGCAGTGTTAAAGCGTTCTTCAAACCTTTATTAAATGTTTATGAAAAAGGGCCATTTTCCATTTGGAGTTTCAAAGTAAGCAACAATAAGAAGAAGCAGTACTTTTTTTTGCATAAATCATTTTACGTTACAAGCGAATATTGTTTTTTCTGCTCAGGATTGCAAGTAGTAGTAATTGAAGTTTGAACTTTATGCGTAGGTCATTTCCCCAACATTTGGTCTTAACGAAATTATAGCACTGTGCCATGTATGCGTAACTAATTATGTTTGGACTATGTCGATAGCACCGAGTTCCTAAAATAACTATCCAATGACCAGTCATTAACAATTAGAGCGCACAACAAGCCGTATAGTGGCCTATGTGTATGTCGAAGGACATGAGACGGAGTGTGGCCGCCTCCTCTTCTCAACCTAAACTAATTATGTTTGGCTAGTGCATGCAGTTCTCTGAGACAGACCCTGACAAACGGGGAGCCGCTGTTTACCAGGGTAGCCGAGAATTATGTTCCATTATTTAAATCATGTCGTCTTAGCTGACTCCCCTGACGTCTTGCCAATTTGTTATGGCACTTCCCAGTCGTTGTAGTCAACACAAGTTAGTCCATATTTACACTTGCAATTTTCCCCCGCAGAATTGCAAGTGTGAATATGGACTAAGTAAAGTTTAATGTCGAGCTGGTACACTACATAGTACCCAACACCATTATTTCTGTTCTTGTGATGACTATATAAAAGAACATCCGTTGATAGAGGGCGTTTTTCGATATCAACAGTAGTGATGGAGGGTTTATGTGTATCAATTGCTACAGGTCAAACAAGTAACATCGAAATAGTGACCTAAGACCCTAAGTATGTTGGGTGGTAATCAGTTTTAGGATATTTTAATTCATTTGAGCAATGTCCGTCTGTCAGGTGCACACGATAACTCACGAAAGGATAAATTTGGTATGTGGTAATATTCTTTTATCTCAGACTAAATTCGAAGATTTTTGATATTCATAGAATTTATCCGGTTTCTACCCCGGAAGATGGTTACCATCCTACGCTGGGTATTTCCATGATGTATGACATTTCGGACTCTTCTTCTATATACCCCCCATGTGACGAGGGTACAGTTTTTGGTTTCAAAAGAACAAATTTCGAGTAGCTAAATTCTCTGCTCTTGAATACTAACTGGGATTTAGTTTGTTGTTGTAATCACCTGACTGATATTGATGTATCTATTGATAGATTTTACAATGTCTTGAATGAATGTTTGGTACAATCTGTACCAAAGATTCGTATTAAGAATACCAATAGACCACCGTGGTATTCTTCTAATATGACTGCTCTCAGGAACGTAAAGAGCAGACTATTTAAGAAATTCAAAAGGTCTGGATCGGATGTTGATTACGTCAGGTACTCTGTTGCCAGATCACAGTATTACATTGAATCACGTAAGTGCTATGAGCTCTACTTGGAGAAGTTAGCTCACAATTTTAAAATGAACCCTAGATCGTTCTATCATTTTGTCAATATGAAACATAAGTCTAATCCAAGGCTTTCAAGGGTTAGAATTGATGGTGAAGAATTCTGTGGTGATCAGTCAATCGCCAATTGTTTTACAAAGTTCTTTGCATCAACCTATTCTCGTCAACAGTGTCACCTAGTTTCCTATCCTTACAATATTCCATCATTGAATCATTTGAACATTCCTTATTTTGATTTATCTTTTGTATCGTCAAGTTTAGGCAAGCTTAGGATTTCTAACAGTGCTGGCCCAGATGGTATACCGAGTGTAATCCTGAAGCCATGTGCTCAGAGTATTGCTGTCCCGCTCACATTGCTTTTCAATAATTCGTTAAAGTATGGATATTTCCCATTTATTTGGAGAACTCCACTTCATAAATCTGGGAGCTTGATTGATGTTATGAATTATCGTGGAATTGCGAAATTAAGTATAATTCCAAAACTTTTTGAAAAAATGATCACTGAGATTTTATCTCATAGTGTTTCACATATTCTTAGTCCATTCCAACATGGATTTCGTACGGGACTCTCGACTATGACAGATTTGGTTCAATTTACCTCCCAGGTTATTGATGAGTTTGTTCTTGGTAATCAGACAGATGTGGTTTATACTGATTTTAGTAAAGCTTTTGATAGAGTTAATCATAAGCTCTTACTGTATAAGCTGAATCGCATTGGTTTTAGTAATAACTTGTTGAGTTGCATATTCTCTTATCTTAACAGTCGTGTTCAGATTGTTAAATTTGGTAGTTACTTCTCAGACCCGATTTTGGTTTCATCTGGGGTACCCCAAGGTAGTCATATTTGCTGTTTCTACTATTTATAAATGACTTACCAGATTCAATTATTGGTTCTAGATTACTGATGTATGCAGATGATGTTAAGATATTTTATTCTCGTAACACATCTGACGATTCTTCGTTTCTTCAAAATGACTTAGACAACTTTGGTTATTGGTGTGAAATTAATTGCAAGGACCTTAATTTGAAGAAGTGTAAACATATGTGTTTCTCTAGATCGAAATTGATTCCATCTAAATTCAGTCTTCTTGGTTCCAATTTAGAAACTGTTGAATCCTTTGTGGATCTTGGTATATTAATGGATCCTAAACTTAACTTCAATAATCACATAATTACAATAGTGAACAAAGCTTATGGTGTCCTTGGCTTCATTAAGCGATGGGCGAAAGAATTCTCAGATCCATATGTAACGAAACAGTTGTATACTTCACTTGTTAGACCTATTCTAGAATATGGTTCTGTTGTATGGGACCCCCAATATGGTATTTATGTTGATAAAATTGAATCCGTTCAGAAACAATTTTTATGATTTGCTTTGAGGCTCCTGCATTGGAATAGTGATTTTGTTCTTCCAACCTATACTAATAGGTTGAGCTTGATAAGATTGCCTACTCTTAAGAGCAGACGTATTATGCTGAACACCACAATGATATTGAAGGTTATAAATTGTGATGTGCTTTCTGGATACATGCTTTCTAAGATAAGATGTAACGTACCATTCAGATCGTCCAGATATTACCAATTATTGCATATTGATTTTCAACGTAGAAATTACGCATCTGCAGAGCCTATCCGTAGAATGTGCATAGACTAACACTTTATATGATATTATTGACTTTAATGTAGGAATAGATATAGTGAAATCTAGAATCATTTAAATCAGTAGTGAAATTCTGTTTTATGTGTGTTCTTTATTTAACTAAACAAAGTTAACACTTTTAATGCATGTATGTACATACCGGCTCTTGATATATATATTCTGTAGCTCTACTGTTAATCTGCCATGGTTCGAATCATGGTGTGTACGCAATCCCTACGTTATGGGGATGTGGCCCCCGCGGTCGGAAGGGGCGGGTAAGAGTGGCTGCGTTGGGAACGTTCGTTAAATAAGATGTGCCATATTGAACCACAAAGGGTTCAAATTTAGTAAAATATTGGTTCTCTAATAAATTCTATACTAATTATCGAAATCTTCTATAATTCCAGTAATAGTAATAGTTTATCGGCCGTTGTCACATTGGACAAAATGGCCTCGCCCCTGTTGGTTACTCCCACACTAAAGGCAGCATTTTGTACAAAAAGTTAACAGATTATAACTTTTGTGCAATCAAAGATAATTTATTTTTGTAGGCAACCTAAAGGCCTTTGCAGACATACATTCGCATCTGCAAACTCTAGATGATAGATCTGTTCCAAAGTGCCTAACAATATTTTTTTTATTTTTCGTAGTTAAAAAAAGTTATTCTCAACAACCTACTAGTTATAAATCACGCTTGTGTGAATAAATAATGCATACGTTGTTTTTACCAAAATTTCAAAATTCAACACCCTCCAACAGTGCCTAATCGATCTCGTTGAAATTTTATGTCATAACTACTATCCAATATGACTAAACTTGGTTCAAGATTCATCCCGATCAGAAGACATCGCTATTTAAAAATTGATGACTCACTTGACATGAAATCCCTCATATATATGTCTGTCCGAATTTTCCTCCGATTCCGATTTGGCATGTATAAGCGGTATTAAAACTGCATTTTACATTCGATCATTATGAAATTTGGCAGAGTCAAGAATCTTGATAAAAGAATGAATAATTTTAAATGTGAAGAAAATTGTATTTGTATTTATTCTGCACTACCAAGATGTTGTAGGGTATCGTACTATCGTAGCCTTTCCTTACTAGTTTTATTTGGTTTAAATTTATAGGTGAAATTAATATTTTTATACCCTACACCACACTGTGGTACAGGGTATTATAAGTTTGTTTCACGGCAGATGTTTGTAACACCTGAAAATAACACAGCTAGACCCACCTTAAAGTATACCGATCGACTCAGAATCACTAGCTGAGTCGATTTAACGATGTCTGTCCGTCCGTCCGTCCGTCTGTCCATGTAAAGTTGTTCGTCGACTACAGGTCGCAATTTCACTCCGATCGTTCTGAAATTTTGCAGTTTAGAGTATTTCGCGGCTGTTAAGATCGCTATTGAATTTGGTTGAAATCGGTTCAGATTTAGATATGGCTTCCATATATATCTTTCGTCCGATTTGGACCTTTAGTCCTATTGCAGTTTAGAGTATTTCGCGGCTGTTAAGATCGCTATTGAATTTGGTTGAAATCGGTTCAGATTTAGATATAGCTTCCATATATATCTTTCGTCCGATTTGGACCTTTAGTCCTATAGAAGCTGTATTTTACATCCAATCGTTTTGAAATTTAGAATGGTAGAGTTTCTTGATCCATGAACCAACATTGCCGAATTTGAAGAAAATCGGTTAAGATTTAGCTATAGCTCCCATATATATGTTTCGTTCGATTTGGCCCTTTAGTCCTATAGAAGCTGTGTTTTACATCCGATCGTTTTGAAATTTAGAATGGTAGAGTTTCTTGATCCATGAACCAACACTACCGAATTTGAAGAAAATCGGTTAAGATGTAGCTATAGCTCCCATATATATGTTTCGTCCGATTTGGCCATTTAGTCCTATAAAAGCTGTATTTTACATCCAATCGTTTTGAAATTTAGAATGGTAGAGTTTCTTGATCCATGAACCAACATTGCCGAATTTGAAGAAAATCGGTTAAGATTTAGCTATAGCTCCCATATATATGTTTCGTCCGATTTTGCTCTTTAGTCCTGAAGAAGCTGTATTTTACATCCAATCACTTTGAAATTTAGAATGGTAGAGTTTCTTGATCCATGAACCAACACTACCGAATTTGAAGAAAATCGGTTAGGATTTAGCTATAGCTCCCATATATATGTTTCGTCCGATTTGGCCCTTTAGTTCTATAGAAGCTGTATTTTACATCCAATCGTTTTGAAATTTAGAATGGTAGAGTTTATTGATCCATGAACAAACACTACCGGATTTGAAGAAAATCGGTTAAGATTTAGCTATAGCTCCCATATATATGTTTCGTCCGATTTGGCCCTTTAGTCCTATAAAAGCTGTATTTTACATCCAATCGTTTTGAAATTTAGAATGGTAGAGTTTCTTGATCCATGAACCAACACTACCGAATTTGAAGAAAATCGGTTAAGATTTAGCTATAGCTCCCATATATATGTTTCATCCGATTTGGCTCTTTAGATCCAATCGTTTTTATACCCTACATCACACTGTGGTACAGGGTATTATTTAAGTATAAAATGTCCCAAAAGTAAATTTATGTAAACAATTTATACATGAATTACAAAATTTATATATCAGAGTTATTCAATATTACGAGAGTGGTGTAGGGTATTATATAGTCGGCACCGCCCGACTTCTGCATTTCCTTCTTGGTTAATTTATAGGTAACTTAAAAACTAAATATCTTCGGTGTTATGGCATATAACTTGTATGAAAGCTTGTAGTTTTCGCGAGTATTTTTTTGCCAAAGACACAATGTCGACGACTTGTATTTGACGTGATCACAATAAGTCAACCATCGTTAAGTTTTATAAAGCTTAGTTTTCTTTTATTTTATAAAAATATCAAAAATATATTTATTGGAAGTCCTTTTGTTTTGTTACCTAGCACAGGTATTTAAATAATAAGCTCACAGCTCTTCTTCGAATTCTTCATTTACATTGATGCCATACCTCAATTTATTTCCCTTTATGTAAGCATATGCCATACGTTTCGATGTCCAGTAAATACCTATGTTACCCTTGGCATCAATGGTTATAGCACCGCCAGTACCAGTCAAACGTTCGGTCATCTCTTTACATGCCTCCAGGGTGGCCTGCTGAGCATTCTTGTGTTCATACTGAATTTTTGCAAGTATTTTTTGAGCTAAATTGAAGCGCATAATAGTCTCGCCATGTCCAGTGGTTGAGACTCCACCCAGATTGTTATCGGCATAAGTGCCACAGCCTAGCAGAGGCGTGTCACCAATGCGCCCTGAATATTTTCCCGTAATACCGCCCGTGGATGTGGCTACGGCAATATTACCTTTAGAATCGATCGCAACGGCTCCCACAGTACTGCCAGATTCACCGACACGTTGTTCAGTGTGACTGGATGGTTTTGTTTGAACCGCATCCAATTCAGTGCGAGCAAACAACGTATCTAGACCTTTAACTTGGCGATCTTTAAACTCCAGTAGAGCTTTGCGAGCATCTTCGGTGACCAATGAGTCATCTGAAAGTACGAATTTTGTCGTTTAGTTAAGTGCACATTTACAAACTGTCTGGTATTCGATGGAGATATAAAGGAAACCTTAAGCTGCATCAATTCCAGCATAAAAATTAAATTTTTCACTCCCACAAGCAAATTGGTTTGTAAGTTCGCTCTATACTCACCTGCCATCTGTTCGAATCCCTGATCCAAGGCAAATTTTTGTGCAGCAACTCCACCCAAAAAGGTATGAGGGGTTTTTTGCATCACATAACGAGCCACCGAAATGGGATGCAATATATCATGCAGTAGTGTAACACAACCGGCCCTCAAATTCCCACCCTCCATAATACTGGCCTCCACTTGCGCCTTACCATCCAAATTCAAACAAGAGCCATAACCAGCATTAAAATTCTCATCGCATTCCATGGATCGAACAGCAGCCTCAACGGCATCCAAAGAGCTCCCCTGGTCGCCATTGGAAGGTATTAGATGTTCTATGGCCGAGCGTAAAGCCCTCTTCATACCTTCGAATTTTCCCGGTACTCGCGCATCGGTAATGTCACCAGCTCCGCCATGAATCAGGAGAATAGGTTGTATGGACATATTTGCTACTGTGATTGTGAAAGGAAATTTCCAACTATGTATACTAGCACTGGTTTGACTTCCTTTGGGTGCGCAGTTTTCTTCCAACCGTTTTCAATTTGTTGCTGTGTTACAGTTAGACTCTGTAGTCCAACCAGTTTTTATATATATTGTTGGTTATGAGTTAGCACTGGTTTCACTTCCTTTGGGTGCACTGTTTGTTTTTCAGAATCTCGTACGTTGTGGTTCCAACTGTTTTCAATTTGTTACTGTGTTACAGTTTATCTCTGTGGTCCCATCGGGTTTTGTGGCTTGTTGGTTATGATATTTACTCAAATTCTTATCATTTGTATGAGTATATTCAAATTTAATGGTTTTATTTTATACATTGTGTATGGATTGTTAATTGTTTACATGTCAGGGATGCAAAAGTTGCTAAAATTGTACATTTTTTTGCATTTTTGGTACAATCATATGGTGCATAATGGAACTTTGATTAATTTGGTACAATTTCTTTTTTGTAGGTTTTAGGTATAGGTATATATAAATTAAGATAAATATTTAATGTTGGGGAAAACTATGTAGTTATGGTAAAATATACAGAAAAATCTCTCCATTTGTAAATAAATTGGTGGTTTTATTTCTAAAAGTAGAGCCATGTCGGTAGTAGATCAAATTTATTTAAAATCAGTAAGGAAAGACGGTCGACTATATAATACCCTACACAACCCTAATAATGCAAAAAGGGCATTGCGATAACAATTTGGGATAATTGGTTTTGTTTCAGTTAAGAGAAAACTTAGTCCAGATTTACACTAGTAAATTTTTTTTCAGCAGCTTATGCGCTAATTCTCTTTTAAACTTGCCTCTGCGTTTAGACACGTAATTTTGTTTCGGATATTTCTGTGTGAATTGTTGTTGTTTCAAAGTCCGAGTGAAAAACACAAAACGTTCAGACCGATAAGCCCGAGTACGGGAGAGTTGTTTCCCCCCTCTTGCCGACTGCCTCTCTCTCCAATAAAACGCCGATAATCTGCTGAACATTCAGCCAATGTAAATAGGGACTTAGCTCCACCATCAAGGCTGATTCCAAGGAGGAGTTGAAGATGTTGATCACAAGAAACTAGATCTGAAACGAAAACCTTAAAAGGCGCAGTATTCTTTCACAGATCAAGAATGGAAGGAACTAATATATGGCACAATACATAATCAATACAGATTTTCATCTACTTGAATCAAAAACCTCATTTCTGCCAAATTATATAAAGATCGGATGTAAAAACCGTTCCAATAGCGCTTAAATACTAAATAGGCAGGAGCATTTTTCAAAAAAAAAATATTTTTTTCCGTTACTTTTTCAAAAAAAAGCACCGGAAAAATTGTTTTTTTCGCAAAAAAATTTAAGAAACTTTGTTCAGCATATTCTTAGCTACATTATTTCCAAATATAGTGAAGCGGTATCACCAAGTCTGAATGAGTTGTTGCGCAAAAGCTGATGACACCTTTTTTGAGGGGCCCACTGATTTTCAGAAACTTTAAAAAAAAATTGGTCACCAATTTTGCCAAACTGAGTATAGGGTTATACTACCCTTTGATAGTAGAATCGAACCTATACTGTCAAGTTCGTGTATTTTTCAAAAAGTGTTCATTTGTTGCATAGTGTAATCAATAAAAAACAAAATAGCCTTATTATTTTTTCTATGACATTTTCTTGCAACGAAATATTCTGTTTTTGTAATATATCATTAATACTAACGGAAACAGTTTCTGGCCTCTACTGAAATTTTTTAAATTTTGAGTTGTTACCCTTTTGTGGAACAGGTGCGATATGTCAAATGGGAGATACATATATATATATATATTAGTATAGGCGCTATATCTAAATCTGAACCGTTTTCCCCTTATTTGGCAGTGTTCGTTCATGTAAAAAGAAACATCTTTTTGCCGAATTTCATTACGAAATTCTGCAGCGCTTAAATATCAATTCCGATTCCGACAACAATCGGATTCCACAACAACCAATTTTTCCAAATTATTATTTCAATGCCCCTTTATACATTGATAGGGAGACGTAGGCTATTACATTTTCGGCCCTGACCGAATTTCCTTACTGGTTATATCCTCACTTTCTTAGAGGAGGGTATATATCATTTGCTACGGGCAAAAAGTGTAACACATCGAAGGAGTGACCTAAGACCCCAAGTATGTTCGGCGTAAATCAGTTTTAGGACATCAGTTTTAGTAATTTGATCAATGCCCGTCTGTCTGGCTGATGAACGCGATAACTCTCGAAAGAAATAGTGGATTGACTTCAAATTTGGTATGAGATAATATTCATACTCTACACCACGCTGTGGTACAGGGTATTATAAGTTTGTTTTGTGGCAGATGTTGGAAAAGTTAAGTTACCCTGGTAAAGTGCTGCAGATGTACGGACAATGACATATTGTTAGGCAAAGGTGAATTGACAGTTCAGACGATTACAAGAAAACCATACAATTTCATACATTTATAATATATTTCGTAAATATTTATATGCAGGATTGCCAATAAAAATATTTTATAGACAGTGTGCCGATGCCGAGCAATACAACATAACACTGGGTTTGTAAATTCTTATTTTCCTTTTATTAGAAATGTCGTTTCATCTCCATATTATGTAAAGATGTATGGTTTTGGACAGTTTTAGTGGATCTACTGAACCAAGGTCCATATCTTAAATGGTGATATTGTCGATGATAGGTTTTGGCTTTGCGAAGATGATTTTTAATCCAAACTGCTTGGAGTTTTCGGAGACTGCTAATATTTTTTTAAATCCAAAAAGCGATGAGACATTAGACATAATTCGTCAGCGTAGTCCTATTCCATCATTAATCAATTCCTCAATATTCCATCTAAGACCAAGAGGTGCACCACGGTTCGTGTCATATCCATTGCACATTCAAGAAGCAATGGGAATTGGCGCATAGACTAAGATCTTCATTATATTCAAATTAATTCCAATAAATTCTGCAGCAGCCACAACAGTTTCTAAAGCATTGATTAGTGGTGATTCAATTCCACATTCAATTATTAAGCAAAATAAATTATTACATTTACTTGATACCTGGATGACACCCCATCTTGGAGACACTGCAGTGATAGTCCTTCAGTCTACTTATATTCGTTCCGTGATATATCGCGGGAATCTTATGTTATTTTTCTGTCATTCATACATATACTGTCCGAATGCTAACATTTTCTTTTAATGGTACCTATTCGCCACTACAAATGTTGCATTTATTCAGCATATACCAGATTATTACGGGAACTTTATTATTTTATTCATCATTCTCATATTGTTTAGTTTTTGTCTAGAGATCATCATCAAATTCACATCTTTCATGTACATACAAAAATTGTCATTTATTTTGTTGCGGCCGCCGCACACCTTTTCCTATGATTAACTTACAAAACTGAGTATTAATTATACATATTACAATTATATCGATACAAAATCTATATACTATGTATGTGTCTTAAGCTGTAAAAATCTACTGCATACCTATTCAATGAATGCGTTAAAGGCTATTGTTATGTTTACAGTCCAAATATTACATTTAACTAGCAAAGGAACACAACGGAATATACGTCACGCTTCGATCATGAGCCCATACCCGATACTTCTATTTGTGATTCATGGGCCTGGGTGGGTCCATAGCAAAAACGATGTTTTGCATTACGATAGCGATTCTCATGCTCCACCGAATGTGAATTCGTTCGGCATTTGACTAAACACAATTCATATTGATCGGCAACCTGGGCATAAACCATGGCTTGGCGTCCCTTAATGACTTCCAGTGCTAACTCCAGTAGGGGGCGTTTTTGCGGGTGTAAGCAACACGATACACAATACTCATAAATGCCACAGCAGTGGGTGGAGAGATCACACGTTTCACAGGTGTAATATTTGGTGGAACTATGTTGGACATCACAGCAGCCATTGGCGAGTATATAATCGGCATCACACACAAATCCACGTTCATCCACTAGCAGGTCACGACCCTGAATGGAATTGCGGCAGAATATATTTGATAGATTTGTGAGATTTTCCGCATCAACAGAGAGTAAATGTTCTTCGACAGTGCGCCATATCAAAGGCTTTGTTCGTTCGACGGTGAATACATCAGATTCTAAGAAATGCTGATGGGGATTCTGGAAAGAGATGTTATTATAACTGTTAACATATAGCTGGCTTTGGATAAGTCAATAGGTCCCGAATACCTTATTAAGAGCTTTTGTTATGATATATACAAAAAATAATATGACCAATATAATATAGGGAAGTCTTCTCTTCAGCAGGCGCGTTAAAGCCGCTGGCCACATTCCGACTTTCTGCTAGAGTATTTGCTCTCAGGAGTACGGACGGTCTTGATTTCGGCAGTTGTGGCCATTTAAACAATATTCGCTTTCACGATATTTTTGTCAAGTCTTAATTTAGGAGCCAATGGTTCTCTAAAAGTAATTGCCGGCGTAATTCATAGTTTATGCAAAAAAATGTTTTGCTTTCTTTTGTATTACTCTTCCGATTAATGATATCAAAACAATAAACAGCTGTTATTTTGTTACTGTGCAAGTGGCGGTTGCATGGTTGCATTCGACGGTAGTATGAGTGACTATATTTTCGTGTAAACGATTATTTGTAGAATTTATCGTCCTACTTGGATATGTGTAAATTAGTTCTACTTCACACACAATTTTTTTCAAGCAAGTGTTAATTAAAGTTTGTAGGAGAGAGCGAGGCGGAATGGCCATAACTTTTGTCGGGTGTATTAAATGGCAATATTTTGGTATCAAGTGCAAATTTTGTTGTCTATCCAGAAAAGATAACCGGTTCTAATAACAGGTGGCGCAAAAGTAACCTTTCGATGTTATGTTAGACGCGATTGGCGGTCAGCAGCTAACAGCTGAATGTCAAATGTCAAAACAGAACTGACATTAGGGGCCAATCGCAAAATTTATAGCATTTTCTGATAGGAGGATTACTTTTGCGCCATCTGTTATATACCGATCCGTGGGAAAGGATCGGAGGAAATAAAAACAATTTTTTTCACCGGAATCTTTATAATTCCATAAAATCTTTGAAACTTAATATATCTCAATTATTTTTTCTGTAATTTGTACGTCTTGACACCAGAAATCGAGACTAGTTCTAAAATTGCTATATTTGTCCTCAATCCTCAAGAATTTTTTTTTTGTTTTCCCCAAAATCTGTTATAATAAAAGACGGGCTCAAAATTCCCTTTATCGTAGAACACATTACTACATGGAAAAATGGTAAAGGTTTTCATATCCTCGCTTTGCGATTGTAGAAAATGTGACCATGTTTTGAGATTTTCGTATAAAATGGAGTAATTTGGAGAAGCGTGGAATCAGTATTAATACAAATTTTGGACTCGCTCTTTTCTCAAAAATATTCTCCAAGAGTTATCCTTTAAGACGAATAAAAATATATTAAATTTTTTTTATAAATTCCTCTGTATCTTCAATATACCACATATGTATAACTTTTCGCTATAAAATACAAAAATTGCTTATATTTAAAAAATATAAAATGATATGGCCATAACTTTTGTTGTCAATTTATGTTAGGACAGGGTCAGGAAAAAATAACAATACTAACAGCCGGGTTTCATATTCCATTTGCGTTCAACTTGCAACACCTTACCACATATAAATATGGCAAAAGTTGTAATATTTTAGGTTTTCGATTGGAGAAAATGTGACCTACTTTTGAAATTTGTGTAAAAAATGGTGTAAATTGGTTAAGCTTGGTAATAATACCAGTGAACATTTTTGACCCGTTTTTTCTTTGAGAACATACTCTGGAAGGTTTCCTTTAAGATTATAATCAATATGATATACTTTTTTCAACTGACTTCTTCTAAAACTCGAAAAAACGACATATACAAACCTTTTGCAAAAAAAAATTACCAAAAAATCGGATTTTTTGGAAAATATAATTTCAAGTGGCCATAAATTTTATCCTATTGCCTATATCGAACCAAGTTTTTTTTATCATATAGAATATTTTATTGCCAATCCAGACATGTTTAATTGGATAAAGTCTGTGCTTTTGGCGCTTCGATATTTACAGAATACTAGCACAGGGTCGGGGAAAAAATTAAAAATTCAATTTTCAAATGCAGATACCTCGGTAACTATACAAGATAAATGTAAGGTTTGTAGACGTCGGTTAGAATACACACAAACAAAGATTTTATGAAACGGGCTGATGAGCAGCCTGAAGAATACCACGAACTACCATTACATCCATTAAAAACAACGGTATAATGTGGTTGAGGAAAATCGGAATGTTACCGTAAATTATCACGCTATGTGCTTCCTGAAATTCAAGCGCATGCTCTCGGTAAGCTCTGGTTTCAACAAGACTGCGATATGAGCCATACAGCGCGTGAAACAATGACCTTGTTGAGAAATTATTTTGGTGAGCACTTGATTTCACTTTTTGCTACGGTAAATTAGCCACCTAGATCGTGCACTAAAAAATCGTTGGCGCAAATCTATTTTAAGACAATTAGTTTTCTGTGTTCGATATCACACCGTTGGTCTATTTTCTCTGGGGATATGCAAAGTCTGAGGTCTTCAGGAATAAGCCACATACGATTGACCCTTTGGAAGCCAACATTTATCGTGTTATTCGCGAGATACCTGTCGCTATGCTCGAACGAGTCGCCCAAAATTTGACTTTCCGAATGGACCACCTCAGACGTAGTCATGGCCAACATTTATATGATATTATTTTGAAATAGTAAATGCCATACATTTTTCTTTTAACCGATAATAAAAATTTTAAGTTCACTTTCCAATGTATGTGTTTTATTTTACATTATAAATCAAACCTCACGATGAATCACCCTTTACCTACATAAGAATAGTTCCACGTGAAGCGATCACACAAATTTTGGCTCTTCTCTCCGATTTTGATAAAAATTTCCAGATATGCAAAAACTTTGAAGTTTGCAGAACAAGAATCAGCATTTTTTTAGTTGTGGCCGCAGTGATGCCAACTATTTCCGAAGCAAAAGCGTAATGAAAAAGCACTAAACTATTTATAATATTTCTTTCTCGGGAGAGACAAGATTATATCCGCCCCCATCAGAGCAGGATAAAAAGAAATATGTTTTGTCAAATTTTATCAATGTTGTTTTCTTAATGAGAATAATATGTCCAAAAATTTGTATTTTATGGCGCTTCGATTCAATATCAGGGTATAGAAATATACAGGGGACATACTAGGGATCTATAAATCGAGTTTCGACTAATCGACTTTTGATAGGAAAAAGTCGAAATCGATTTTCACCAAGCAAAAAGTTGGAAAATCGATTTATCATTTCGACTGTTTTCTATTTTTATCCGATGGCGGAATATCAACCGAAATCGATTACCATTTCGACTTTTGTCGAGTTTGGCCTTACTTAAATAGACGGCGGCTTTGAACTTCTCAAACCAGCTCAAACGCTTTTTAGGAAAGAGTCGGAAAGAGCTCTCTCCAACAAACTTTGACACTTGCTTGGAAAAAATTGCCGAGTATAAATAAATATTTAAGTTGTCTGATCGGAAAATATTGCCAGAAAAATGGTGGAAAAATGCAACCCTGTGAACGTACAACGGTGTGAACATACAATTTTGGTCTTGCAGCGTTATCAGAACAAGTCATTGTGAGATAATTTGCAGATTGTTAGATGTGCGAAGTTTATGGATGGGACAACGGCGCAATTGTCAGAAAAACATTTTATTGGTAACGCTGTCTATAAAATATTTGTATTATCCTGCATATAAATATTTACAAAATATATTGTAAATATATGAAATTGTAAGGTTTTCTTGCAATCGTCTGAACTGTTAATTCACCTTTGTCATTGTCCGTACATTTGCAGCACTTTAACAGGGTTATTAACGTTGTCCGATCAGACAATCGTGTATATTTAGTTTTAGCTGCTTGGAATCTGCGTAATGGAAAATAAACAAAAAGGAGACAAAAATCGGTTTAAGACAAAACCAAAAAGTCGAAAAAAATCGATTTTCCAAAAAGTCGATTATCCAAATAATTGAAAAGTCGAGAAATCGAATCATGAAAGTCGAAAAATCGACTTTTTGTCTCAACTATAATCCCTAGGACATACCTAAATCTGAACCTATTTTTGTCAAATTTTTCAACGCACATTGGGTTAAAACATAAGTTTGAGGGGGATTAATTAAGATACCACTTAAATGAATTGTAAATCTTTAAAATAATAATTAGCAAGATAAAATTTGCCATATTCAACAATACCTCGTGGGATAAAACGGATAAAAGTAACGAAAGAGGTTATTCATGTGTTTGTTGTGTTGACGATTTTTTACAACTCATTAAAAATTATTTAAAAAATCGATAAATGAAAGAATTAAACGACACAAAAATAGATTTCTCGATAGTAATTTTTTAAGAAAATAGCCATTATTTTAAAAAGGAGCAAAAACGAGCAACCGTTTTTTTCTGGAATTTGAAGCGTATGATACGCCACATTAAGATGTGTGATCATTTTCGCTTAATATTGCTTAATAATGTACAAAATGTCTAAATGTTCGTTGAAAAATGGCATATTTTAGAGTAATTTTAAATGCTTTTTAAAAAACATTTTCCTAATATAATTTAATTAATTTCGTATGACTGTGTATAGGGAAATACCTGTAGTTGGTGGATCAATTGTAATATGTTGTAATTTTTAAGAGCTTGATAGAGAAAATCGCGGAGAAAAATTTTCAGTTTTAATTTTTTTCAACTTCTATAAAAATATACAAAATTTATTGCACTTTGACAGGCAATGACAGCTAAACCTGCGACGGCAGAAAGATAGGTTTTTCATCAAATGAAGCATAATTTTGTGCTCTTTCAGTGGATACCAAAATTAACACGATGGTATAATTTTGATTTTTTAATTAATCCTTTGTATTGATGGTATCGAACCCTATGTGCAACGTTCGTTTTTATTTCAAGAAACTGTTATCTGTTAAAAATTATAAAGATGTGTTGGCAAATGCGGATTTTAAAGCGTCTACATTCAACATTAGGAAATATATGTTATGGAGTCTATATCTAAATCTGAACCAATTTTCTTTAAATTTGATGTGTCCATTTCTGGTTGAATTTATATACTAAATTGTAAGTAGATCTGATGAGAAACGGGTATTCTATGTTACCAGA
Organism: Eudasyphora cyanicolor; assembly: GCA_963930755.1. Lineage (NCBI taxonomy): Eukaryota > Metazoa > Arthropoda > Insecta > Diptera > Muscidae > Eudasyphora > Eudasyphora cyanicolor. Next base: position 88,507,009 of record OZ005736.1, on the reverse strand, counting down.
TGTTCTGACAAATGTACAAAAAGCGTCAAAAGCACTAACGAAAAATGTGAAAAGCGTAAATTTAGTGATTTTTTTTTTAATTTGGCACTAACTGACAACTTTTCGCGTATTGTGTGGTCTGAAAAGCACTAAATCTGGCGCGAAAAGCACTAAGTTGGCATCCCTGTGTGGCCGTACGAAGACTTTTTACTGTTGATTTTTTTGTCTTTCAAAGTCAATCCATAGATTTTTTTCTTAAAAAGGAAGTTTCATGATGGTGTCTCTTCGACTAAACAAATTTGAAGCGCTCCCTTACGTGGTCAACAGTTGCTAAAATTTTGCGTAAATTTCATGTTTTTCTGAAATCTTTTTTAAGCTTCGCTTAAAGTTTCGATTTTTTTGCAAAATCATTTTAATGTTGTCGTGGTGAATATGAGGCTCCATCGGTGAGTTAATGATGATAATCGTAATTTTGTCAATTTTTTTGTAAAAAATGAATGCAATAGCAACCACAATTGTCAAATAAATGTGCTGAAATTTCACAATTTGTAGTTAATTCTTCTAAGAACTAATCGTACATACTTTAATCATTCTATGTTCATGTTCTTACATATACACCACACTGTGGTACAGCGTATTTTGACTTTGTGAAAATGCCTAAAAAGAACAGATATACTCATAGTTTATTATATCGATTGGTATAGAATCACTTTTGAGTTGATTTAGCCATGTCAGGTCATCGGGTTTTCTAATATGGACATAACAATTTCGTATCTTTATGTCAACACACCCTCAAACATTTTTAATGATCTTTCAGTGTCAAAACGTTACTCGAAGTCTAGATTTTCATCATGGTAAAGTTCACATACGTGTAACGTTTTGAAATCATTAAAAATGATTCCTCCGGCCGTAATAATAGTTCCGACAGGCTGTGCATGCTATAGTAAATAAATTTGAATCCAAATTTTCACTTTTGGATGTTCCGGCACCAAAGAGACGCCGTACCGCTAGAAGCGACGAAAATATCGCGCCGTAATTGTATCCGTTCAAAATGAGCCAAATAAGTCGATTCCACGTCGTTCTCAGGAATTTATCATCTCTCAAACTTTTTTTTCCCCTTTATTTATTCATCGAAGGAACATAGGGCTTCAACAAGATATTTCCTACTTAATCTATTACATGAATTAATTTTTGCTTCTTCCCATGATTTGTCTATTGCTGCTAGCTCTTTTTTTCTTACTGTTCTGCGCCAAGTATTTTTGAGTCTTCCTCGTTGTCTACTTCCTTGAGGGTTCCATTCCAAGGCCATCCTGGTTACGCTTTCAACTGGCTTTCTCAAGGTATGACCTATCCATTTCCACTTTCTGCGTTTTATTTGTATGTGGATGGGTTCCTCCCGGGTCAAGCTCCAGAGATTTTCATTTGTTATGGTGTTAGGCCAAAATATTCCACATATTATGCGTAAACTTTTATTTATAAAAACTTTTGTCGTTATTTTGACGATTCTCACTTCCGTACAACAGAGTAGATTTAACGCATGCGTTAAAAATGCGCATTTTGGTATTCCTCGTGATATGTGGTGCGCGCCATATATTTTTGAGTCTGCCGAAAGCACTTCTAGCCTTATTAAGCCTTTTTACGACATCTTCATTAACCCCTCCGTTCACAGACATTGTGCTTCCTAGGTAGCAGAAGCTTTCAACGTATTCTATTCGTTGGTTTTCGATAGAAATATGACTGTTGTTATTGTTATTAAAGGTAAGTACACACGATTTGCAGATCGGACAACATTGCGAGAAAAATGGCGGAAAAATGCAACCCTGTGAAGTTACAACCGTGTGAACATACAATTTTTGTTTTGCAACGTTAGCAGAAAAGTCATTGCGAGATAATTTGCAGATTGTTATATGTGCGAAGTTTATGCATGTGACAACGGCGCCATTGCCAGAAAAACATTTTATTTGCAACACTGTCTATAATGTCTTTTTATTGGCAATCCTGCATATAAATATTTTCAAAATATATTGTAAATATATGAAATTGTTATGTTTTCTTGCAATCTTCTGAACTGTCAATTCACCTTTGCCTAACAATCTGTCATTGTACGTGTATTTTCAGCACTTTAACAGGGTTGATAACGTTTGCCGATCTGGCATTGCATAGATCTAAGGCGCATTGCATAGATCTTTTTTATATTAATTTCTAAACCAACTCTTTTGGCTAACTTCACAAGATCGTTCGCTTTATCTTGCATGTCTGAAAGTTTATGCGATAGGAGACATATATCGTCTGCGTAATCTAAGTCTTCAAGGTGTCTTTGAAAACTCCAGACTATACCCCTTTTCTGCATGCATAGTTTTTCATGAAACAATCCATTACAACTGCAAAGAGGAGTGGTGAGAGTGGGCAGCCCTGTCTTACGCCCATGTTAGTCGTGAAAGTTTCACTGACTGACCCATTATGTAGTACCTGCAGTTCGGAGTTGGTGTACATAGCTTTGATAATTTTAATTATTTTGTTTGGTACTCCCTTTTCAATTAGAGCTAACCATATTGCGCTTCTTTTGATGGCATCGAAGGCTTTTTTGAAGTCAATGAACAGTAGGTATAAAGGTGATTTTCACTCAATCGACTGTTCTATAATTATTCGGAGTGTGTTTGCCTGATCTACACAACTACGATGTGGACGAAACCCAGCCTGTTCATCTCTAAGTTTAGCCTCTACAGTTTCTAGCTTTTTGAGAATTATTGTAGCTAGTACCTTGTAGATGGAGTTGAGCAAGGTAATACCCCTCCAGTTCTCACATTCTCTGATATCGTCCTTTTTTGGTAACTTGATCACAGTGCCCCTAGTCCACGAGCAGTCTATGAACTCCGTTCTCCAAGCCTGCACAATATGCGGGTGTATGATCTTTGCGCTTATGTCTGGATCTATTAACAAGAGTTCTGGGGACATTCCGTATTCGCCACAAGCTTTATTTTTTTAAGTTTGTTTATTGCGGTTGCCGTTTCTGTGACAGTTGGCAGGTCACATGAGATTGTTTCATCATATTGCGATGCGATTGTTCGAGCTCTGTTTCATTGCTGTTACTTAATTCTCTGAAATACTCCATCCATCTGTTGGTTTGTTCCTCTGGTGATGTAAGTAGCATGCCGTTTCGGTCACGTAGTGGTTGGTTTAAGTTTCGCCTCTTATTTGTGAGACGATTAATTATCTGGTGTAATTCCCTTGTGTTATTTGATCCTGTTGCCTTTTCTGCTTCATCTGCCAGTGATTCTATATACAACCGTTTGTCACTTCTCGCAGCTCTCTTCACATTTTTGGAGACAGTTGCGTACTGTTGTTTAAACTGGGGGTCGTTGGCCGCTATCAATTTCAGTTGGTTACTATGTTCAATGAGATTCCATGTTCTATCTGTAATCCACGATTTTCTGTTGGGGTTCTGGATTGGTCCTAATTGTCCTTTCGCTGTTTGTTTAATTATCCTGCAGGTATTTTCCCATGATTGCACTTCATTATTAATTATTCTTTCGGTGTACAAATGTTTTATTTGTTCTTGGACTTCTTGATCCTTTAGATTGTCCAGATTAAATTGCTTCCGACGTGTGCGCGAGATGTTTGTTTTGTGGGACCTTAGTTTGAGCTTCACGTAAGCAACCACGAGTTCGTGATCTGAATCAATATCTCTCAAACTACCCTGTGTCGTATTTTGCAAAAAGATCTTGGCCTTCATTCTTATAAGATCAAACCGACTCAAGAACATTTGAAACGCCGAAACTTCTCCGATTGGGCTCTGGCAAAGTTGATGTTATGTCATTAATAAAAAACCCGGCATTTCAATCAAATGTGTCTATCCTTTGAGTACCTCCCCCGAAAGGGTCAACATTTAGTGAAATATAGATTCTTTAATTACTTCTATACTACACGCTGAAAAAGTAGTATTTAGAAATTTTAAATGATTTATTTAAAACAGAGGTTAATGCATATGGTATCAGATCTGGGAGGTTCAATTCGAAACCAAGGAAAATTAAAAGTGAAATTCGAAAAAGTCAGCAAAAGTTTTGAAAATCTATGTTCGGCGGAAAAAAATGCCTTACAATTTTGCAACACTTTCTTGAGTATTTTTTTAGCAATGTACTCAAAGTTTCTGAACCACGTTTACGAATTATGTAAATAAAAAAATGTAACAATCTTGGCATGAAATTATTGCTTTAGACTTTGTCGAACTTTCTATGTAAAAAATTTAATAAATATTGCATAATATTGACATTAAAAGACATATCGAGCCATAACCGCCAAAAAGACGTAAGCGCCACTCACAAAAATTTAGAGGAGAAGGTTTCTTTTGCGATTATTTGTGAAATTTAGTATAACGGTACATTTTATGGCTATAAATTTCGGAAACATGATGCCATTTGTTATAAGTAAATCATTTCCCTCAAAAAATTACAAGTAAATCATGGTGGCGGTTACGTCTTTATAGCGGTTAAGGCTCGATATTTTAATAACCCCTTTTCTATATGAATTTCGTGCTGTCCGGAACATGCATTTGCATTTTTAGAGAAAATGGTCGATACATACTTAAGAAGCATTGCCTCTAGTATATGCAAGCACAAAATTAGGTATTATTTCTATAAGAAGATTCGTTGAAATATTTTAATCACTCAATATACCTCAAGAATCGTGAATTTTTTTTGTGCCGTCCGTCACCCCGTTCATTTGTCGATTTTTATGCAAACTAAAATAGTTTTCAAAATTATATAAATTCAGTGTTATTAAGCTCGATAGACTTTACAAATTAGCTAATAACAATATTATTCCTAAGATCAATATCAAGGAAGTTATGGGGAAAAAAGTTATGAAATTCCTGACGTCCGCAACGCCCATATGCCCATATGCGTTCTAAATATATATTATATTGCAATTTCACATAATATGTAATAGTGTAATAATCCATCCATACAAATGTACCTTTTTTCACATAACGTTAACGGCTATTACTTCGATTCCTGCGCATACAAAAACTTCACATTTTGTAAACTGTAATGATTCTATTGTACCCTTAGTCTATTAAAAATTGGGCGTTATTGTCACGCCCCTTTGGGTACCTACCAAAGAAAATGGTCAAAATAAAAAATATTATAAATAATTTTTTGGAGTTTCCCTTGCCTTACAATATGGATCGCGTAATGTATACAGTATTGTTAACTTTCAAAAATAATTTTTTCGTGCCAGCTTAATTTTCTTATACTCAAAAAATATCAAAAATTAAAAAAACCTTTACCAAAAAAAGGTTTTGTTTTCATAAAATTGGATGCCAACAAAAAAAAGTTGTCAGGTCTACGACACAAACAATTGTGTGTTGCATACTGTTATCAACAAGGACAATTTATCTTTATAGACGCTCCAAAGGCCTTTGCAGACATCGATAATCATCTTCGCATCTGCCAACTCTAAATGACCACCTAAAAGCCTAGTAGGGAATGTCTTAAAGACATCCTTGAAGCGGGTTCAAGACCCTTTATAAATCATTGAAGACACTTACATAGAGGACAGGCATGTCCTCGACGACATTTTCACACAAGTGCCATAAATTTCATACAAGACACTGTCTTGTAGCAAATCATTGACGATCAATTAGTGGGCACTGTCTTGCAGCAAATCATTGACGAAAATGTCTTGATCTGTCCTCGAACCCACGAATTGCAAATCTCGCGTGCTTCCACTATGCTACGTCGGCAATGCTAGAACATTGCGCTTACTGACGTCTAAATTATGCACAACAGTATCATTAAGGAACAGATGCTCGATACTGTCACCGAACTTATCGCCAACAGCTTGTCATGCCCGTCTATCTTGAACTTTGTCTTGCAGTGTGTCTTCAACATGTTCTATGCTAGGCAATGACAATTGAATACTATAGACGTCGCATGGTATTTACAGACTTCATCCGCCAGGTGGCGTCCGAGCAGCCTTTCTCTCATTCTCAAATTCCTCTCTCAATTAACTCTCTCTCAAAACATGCAGACTCAGACAATTTCTGAGAAGGGAGTGAGTTTTTCAGTTTGTTTTGTTGTTGAATGTTAGGAAGTTGGAATATAATAAAATTAATGATGAAAATCTTTTCTCTGTTTGCAGAGAAATAAAAGTATCTATCCTCTCTTTGCAGAACGCTCTCATTACAGTTTAGCCAGACAAAGCGCCATCTTCAATATGCAGACATACTAAACGAATTGTCAAACTCCATGCGACGTCTATAGTATTCAATTGTCATTGTGCTAGGGATCTATAGTTGAGACAAAAAGTCGATTTTTCGACTTTTCAATTATTTGGATAATCGACTTTTTGGAAAATCGATTTTTTTCGACTTTTCGGTTATGTCTTAAACCGATTTTTGTCTCCTTTTTGTTTCTTTTCCATTACGCAGATTCCAAGAAACTAAATATTCACGATTGCCTGATCGGACAACGTTATCAACCCTGTTAAAGTGCTGCAAATGTACGGACAATGATAGATTGTTAGGCAAAGGTGAATTGACAGTTCAGACGATTGCAAGAAAACTATACAATTTCGTATATTTACAATATATTTTGTAAATATTTATATGCAGGATAATACAAATATTTTATAGACAGTGTTACCAATAAAATGTTATTCTGACAATTGCGCCGTTGTCCCATGCATAAAATTCGCGCATCTAACAATCTGCAAATTATCTCACAATGACTTGTTCTGCTAACGCTGCAAGACCAAAATTGTATGTTCACAGGGTCGCATTTCTCCACCATTTTTCTGGCAATATTTTCCGATCAGACATCTTAAATATTTATTTATACTCGGCAATTTTTTCCAAGCAAGTGTCAAAGTTTGTTGAAGAGAGCTCTTTCCGACTCTTTCCTAAAAAGCGTTTGAACTGGTTGGAGAAGTTCAAAGCCGCCGTCTATTTAAGTAAGGCCAAACTCGACAAAAGTCGAAATGGTAATCGATTTCGGTTGATATTCCGCCGTCGGACAAAAATCGAAAAAAGTCGAAATGATAAATCGATTTTTCAACTTTTTGCTTGGTGAAAATCGATTTCGACTTTTTCCAATCAAAAGTCGATTAATCGATTAGTCGAAACTCGATTTATAGATCCCTATTCTATGCACAATTTTGTCATGGAACTTGTCTTGCAAAAGGTCATGAATGAAGTTTTCCCTTATGATGCCATTAAAGAAAAGTTTATGTGATTTAGGTCCTGCATGACATGATCATTTTATTGTATGTCAATATAGCAAGTTTTTCTTGGGAAACAGTGTTTTCAACACAGGTGAGATTAGTCTTATTGTGATTTTTTGGTGGTTGAATTCGATAAGTGGTAAAAAATCCAATTCCATATTTTTAGTACATAAAGCGAACTTTAAACGAGGTATACATTTAGGGGCCAATGCAATTTTCAAGCATTTTTAAATTTAAAGAATTTAAATTAAATTATGCTTTTCAATTTAAAATCAAGTGGTCCAGGATATTATGAAATTTAAATTGATTCCAATCTATCAACAACATTTTAAAAGGTTTTTGCAGGGTAATGCTGTAATAGTACCTAGAGTCCAGTGATAGGTGGGCATTATTGACATGGTACCTCCCTCACAAATGGAATATTTTGCACTTAAGGTTTTTTTATACCCTACATCACACTGTGGTACAGGGTATTATGACTTTGTGCATTTGTTTATAACACCTAAAAGGAGAAGAGATAGACCCATGGTTTATCAAAGTGCAGGTCGTATTTATGGTCCGATTGTGATGAAATTTAGCATAGTGCTCTTTTTTGGCCCAAGGACGATCCCTATTGAAATTGGTTAAAATCGGTTCAGATTTGGATATAGTCCCCATATATATGTTTCACCCGATTTGCTGTAGAATCCACATTTTACATCCGATCTTTATGAAATTCGGCAGAGAGAGTTTTATTATTACGTGAATGAACACTACCAAATTCGGAGAAAATCCGTTTACATTTAGATATAGCCCCCATATATATGTTTCACCCGATTTGACATGTAAGCGCTGTAGGAACTGTATTTTAAATCAGATCAGTACGAAATTTGGCAGAGAGAGTTCTCTTATTACATGAATAACCACTGCCAAATTCGGGGAAAATCGGTTCAGATTTAGATATAGTCCCCACATATATGTTCCACCCGATTTAACATTTAAGCGCGGTAGAAATCGTGTTTTATATCCGATCAGTACGAAATTTAACAGAGAGAGTTTTCTTATTACATGTATGAACACTGCCAAATTCGGGGAAAATCGGTTCAGATTTAAACATAGTCCCAATATATATGTTACACCCGATTTGACATGTAAGCGCTGTAGAAACCGTGTTTTATATCCGATCAGTACGAAAATCGGCAGAGAGAGTTTGCTTATTACATGTATGAACACTGCCAAATTCTTATTGCAATGTCCATTTTCGCATTGGTAGGTAGGTGTAGGGTATTATATAGTCGGCCCCGCCCGACTTTCTGTCTTTCCTTACTGATTAGGTTTAGGTTAGGGTGGCAGCCGTATTTTTTTTACAAGCTCACATAGACCAGTTTCGGTGCCTAGTGTTACCACGGGCTGAAATGCCCCTCATCGAAACCAACCTGCTTGATATACAAATTTATCGATAGTATGAATATCGGTATTGGAAAGATCTGTTAGGCTGCCTACATAGTCCGAGCTCAGTATGTCCAGTCGTCGGGGCAGTCGGATAGCAAGTGCTCAATGCTCTCCACTTCTTCCTCATCTTCACAGCTTCTGCAGGAGTCATTGGTGTCAAAACCAAATCGTTTAGCGAGTTCGCCTACCAAGCAGTGTCCCGTCAGAACTGATACTAACGTAGACAATATTTGCCTCTGTAGTGCGAGGAGATATTTTGACCTTCTCAGGTCATACCTTGGATTTGTCTAGCTACCCTACAGGTGCCGATTTCTGTCCATCTTTCGTTGGACTGCCTGATTGCCTCTTGCCTAAGCCAAAGCTTGCACGTGGATAGTGGCGCTCCAATATATGCAAATTCTTCGAGAATTTACATATGAGGTGTATGTATCTCGTTAAGAGATCCCAGGCACCCATATGAGGTGTATGTATCTCGTTAAGAGATCCCAGGCACCCATATGAGGTGTATGTATCTCGTTAAGAGATCTGCGGCAGTCGAGGGCTGTTTGTGAATTTAGGAATGTTGCCTCCATAGAATTGATGGCAGCCTATCTGTCCGAGTAAATGACACCGCCAGTGTTGGTTACTATGTTGCGACTCAGCCACTTGGCGACTTACCATATTGCCATTATTTCGGCTTGATAGACACTACAGGTATTTGGTAGTCTGTGAGCTATATTCAAACTAAGTTCTTCACAGAGTACTCCGAAGCCAACCTTTTCATCAAGCTTCGAACCATCCGTGTAAAAGTGGAGATGGTTTCTATTACCTGGTATTCTGCCAACCCATTCATCTCTGGCGGGAATCATAGTGATGTAATTACTCTCGGAGGTGTACACAGTTGATATATAGTCCACCCGGTCGGTTACAATAGCACTACACTTTGATATCCTCATGTGACCATAGTTCTTGTACCTCTACATCAGTGTTCGGCGTAAAGAGAACGTGCCAAAATTGTGTCTGTATTGGTGTGTTTGCACTGAACAAAATTGTTGGTTTTGTTATTATGTGCTGTGTTATACAGAGTGGAAAATTATTTTTTTACTGACTAAGTATAATGTGAAATGGTGTGAACGTTTTAATAACGCAAATGTTGCAAATTCGAATCAAAGTTTTTATTTTAAAAGAATTGAAAAATATATTTTAATTAAATAAAAATAATTGTCATTCCAGTTGATTACTACCAATGATTTCGACAAACAAAATTGTATTGATTAAAATGAAAAATTTTACTAATATTATTAATGTACAAGTTTATTTTTTCCGTTGATAAAAATTGAAATAATGTGAATGTTTTAATAAAGTAAATGTTGAAAATTCAGTTTAATAGTCCTTCATTTTTAAATAGAAGTAAAGTTAATGTGCAAGTTTATTTTTGCCGTTGATTAAAATTTGTAAAATACGAATGTTTTAATAAAGTAAATGTTAAAAATTCATTAATTAGTCCTTAGTTTTAAAATAGAAGTAGAACATAAAATTTATTTAACTTAATACCATTTTCACATTTATTTCATTTAATAAAGGGTAATATCAAAATGTTTAACCATTTGGATATAACTTTATTATCAATTAATATGAAACATTTTACGAAAATTATTAAATTCTTCCTTTGATTAAAATTTTAAATAGTGCGATTGTTTTAATGCGATAGTGGTTGAAAATCCAGTTAATTAGTTTTTCATATTTAAATGAAATTAGAACATATTTTAATTAACTAAAAACCATTTTCACAATTACTTCAGTTAATGAATGCTAATATAAAAAGTTTAATCATCTGGATACAAAAATATTATTAATTAAAATACAAAATGGTACTAATATTAATTATAAAATTAAATTTTTATAGGTGTTTTTGGTCATAATACATTTACAATAGAGATCCATATTTTCCCATATGTAACACTTAAATTTGCGTTCATTATTTTTCTGCATTTCTCATTGCATAGTGTTATGTAATTGTCATATGCCGATTGCACATTTTGATATATTTGCTCCGCTTTGGAAATATGTATAATTTCTCAGTGTACCAACTTTCCGATAAGAAGCGACATGAACCTACTTTGTTGAACGCTGATGAGCGACTGACACATTTTTTTCTTACTTTTGTGCTCTTTGTTATGCTGTTCGTGTTGTGTACGTGTGAAAACCCGATTGCGTTCGGGGCTCGGCCTAACCAGCCGCCGAACACTGCTCTACATTGATAGGCAGTTTAATCTTATTGGCGCTTTGCTTGCAACTTCTATCGCCACAATATTAATATGCACTTAAAGTTAACAGTTTATGACTTTAATACCAGTGTATACTTTAAAAGTTATTAAATTAAATTTAAATTGAAAATAATTTAATTAAAACAAAAAATAAATAAATTTACGAATATTAAATGGGACTGAAGGTGAGGGGATCCGTACGTCGGATTACCCGACTGAACTTTCTTACTATTTAATATTACTAATTTAAATTAAATTTCCATAAGTCTGTTTTTATTCGATCTTTTAAATATCTAAATTTTTTAAGTGATAGTCAAGCTCGAGGGCAATTTTTATTAGAAAATTATTGTTTAATCATATTTAATTTTTCCGATATTTTGCAATTTCTTTGAATTGCTTCATCGGAGATGTTCTACATCACTGATGAAGAAATTCTTCATTGGGAATACTAACTCCATTTTAATTCAATATTATATTTTTGCATTTTTAGACAATATTTCCAATATTCATCAACGCCTCCAATCGTTACGATCATCGCCACTAGTAAGGTAAGTCTATTCACTAGTTTATTACATTTCTTATAACCAATTTTATTACATTTGATGGGGACTGGACACTTAGAACAGTTGTACAGAAAAAGTGTTTGGCCAAAAATGGCAAAACAAAATTTTATATTCACCAATTGATTTGATTGAATAGAATGCCGCTCGTGTGACATTAAATTTACCGCGAAATCAATCACCCCATCCATCTCAACTGCCACCCAAAACTGGCCCAGAGTCAAGTTTAATTGATTGTAATTAAAAATGAAAAACTGAAGTTTTGACTCTCAATTTGGAAAAAACACAAAATCGTTTCAATATTTTAAACGAAATATACAGAACGAGTTGGATTTTAAATTGTTTCAAAACCAATAATAAACAGCAGCAAAATACTCTTAAAAATCATTCATTCTTTATAAAAGAAGTCCCAACCAAAACATAAACAATAATAATAATAGGCGTGTTTTTCGTTATAAGTAACAGGTTTTAATTGTGATGCTTTGCTAAGTAAACAATTGACTACTGCAGATAATAAATAGTAAATTCTAAAATATTTGAAAAATTTGTGTAAAAAATGGTGTAAATTGGAGAAGCTTTGCAGTGAATATTTTGACACGTTCTTTCTTCGAGAACATTCTCTATGTAGTTTCGTTTTAGACGAATATAAATGTTTGTTTTTAATAATATCTTTTATAACCAAAAAAATACATGAAATGTTTTTTTTAAATATAATTTCAAACGGCCATAACTTTTGTTTTATTGGGTATATCAGATCGATTTTTTTTCATCATATACAACTTCGGAAGGTATGAGGTATGTTCAAAGAATATCGCGAATTTTTAATTTCCGCGGGCTACGTGTATTTGATTTTTGATATTTTTTTTAGCGTTATGTTGGTACTCATGTCCCTTGCTTATGCTGACAAGGTCGGCCATTTTGAATGTTTAGTTAATTTTTGACAGCTGTTGTGCTTGGATGTGTTTTAACCTGTCTTCGATTTTTATCTATTTCAGAAAATGGATCAAAGAAACTGCATCAAATTTTGTGTGAAAAACAAAAAAAAATTCGCTGACGCATTCCGAATGTTGACTGTGGCATATGGTGAAGCTACCTTGGACCAAAGCAACGTTTATCGGTGGTACAAAATGTTCTTAGAGGGCCGAGAAGATGCGAAGGACGAACAGCGTGCCGGACGCCCGAGCTCACAGTTTTCTTTTATTGCAGGGGCGTGGTGCATTATGAGTTCTTGCCACAGGGTAGTGCAGTCAATAAAGAATATTACCTGCAAGTTATGCGCAAATTGCGCGAAGCAATCCGCCAAAAACGCCCGGATTTGTGGAAGAACAAAAACTGGCTTTTGCACCATTATAACGCCCCTGCACACACATCGTTGCTTGTGCGCGAATATTTGGACAAAAACAACATAGTAATGGTGCCGCAGCCACCGTATTCCCTTGACTATTTTTTGTTCCCAAAACTGAAAAGGGTCATGAAAGGACGACGCTACGCCACGATTGAGGAGATAAAGACGGCATCGAAGGAGGAGCTGAACAAGATCACAAAAAATGATTATTTGAAGTGCTTCGAGGATTGGAAAAAACTTTTGGCAGAAGTGTATTATATCCGAGGGGAATTACTTTGAAGGGGACAAAATAGATATTCATGAATAAATAAATACTTTTTGAAAAAATACAAAATTCACAATTTTTTTTGAACATATATGTATATGTGAAATAAATTTATATTGTGCTCCGTTATTACAAAATATTAGAACAAGATTCGGAACAAAAATAAAAAACTTCAATTACCAATTGCAGGTATCTCGGTAACTATACAAGTTAAATCTTTGGTGTAAAAAGTGTAAATTATTCAGACGAAAAAGACGACATTAAACATTTTGTTCACCCGAGATGGCCAACTTTGAGGCTTTGTAGCTCCGTCCCTGTATACCATAGGGGACCCAAATTTAAAACTTAATTTCTCTAATAACTTTTCTACAAAGGAGTTATTGAACTTGGTACTTCCTGTTTCGCTAACGAGGCTCTGTCGAGCAAGAAAAGGGCGGTATAACCTATACAACAGCACAGTGTAAATGCTGTTGCTACACGCCTGTCTGGATGCTATAATCGGCACTCCCGGTACCAGTCTCGGATACGGCAGCCCGATCAGCCACCCATCTTAAAAACAACGATTAATGAAACAAGATGGCCGGATTCGGAGAGTACAGTACATCTGATGGACTGACCTTTACCTATTCAGATAAAGACGGAGCAGAAGGCAGATCGAGCGGTGTTGTTATCAAAGTAAGCCCAATATTCCCTTATTGAGTGGAAGCCTCATTCAGACAGAATAATAACGGCGTGGTTTCGAACAAGATCGTGGAAGCCGATATGTATTCTATGCTAGATGTCCCTATATGACGGTAAAGAAAATGTTTATAGCATGCTAGATCGGACAATGTCAACCAACGACCGGGGAGACATAATAGTCCTATTGGGAGACCTCAACGCCAAGTAGGGCCCCCAAATACCAACCTGGCAAATGTGATGAGTGCTGAACGAAAACAGAGCTTGTCTTTGTAGAATGTTGCGCTAAATCAAATTAAAAAAAATCAAATAGATCACATTGCCATAAGTAGAACATGAAGAGGACCTCTACAAGATGTGCGTAATAAACCGGGCGCGGACGTAAGTAGCGACCACCATCTATTAACTGGTACTCTGCACATTAAATTAGCCGCTTCTAAACAACAAACACAAAACTAATGTCGAAAATACAATGTTGCAAAACTGAGAGACCGCACAATGTCAAACATGTATGTGGAATCTCTAAAGTCAGCACTTTCAACAAGGGACAACAACAACGCAAATTACTGGTTATACCTACGATCAGCATTTACTGACGCTAGTACCAACCACCCAGGACACCGCCAACACAGACGAAAGCTATGGATGTCAGATACTACCTGTAACTTGATCGACGAAAGGAAAGATGTAAAAAGTGAACTAAACGCCGCAAAAACGCGTAGCCAAAAATTGGATCCAGCGAGGAAACACAGCAACCTAAATAAAGCAGTGAAGGGAAGTGCTCGCAAGGACTACAGAGCGTACCCAGAAGGGTTGGCGAAAGAATCACAATCAGTGGCAGAAACTCATCGCACCAGAGACCTATACTGCATAACAAGGAAGCTTGTTAACAAAACTATCGGCTCGTCGATACAAAAGAGACCAATTTCACAGGTATACACACATTTTGGTGCCGATACTTTTTGAACGGTTCTTTCGTAAATTCGACCACCTGAATACGAATCTGCAATCGGGTTAGGCAAAATCCCGTTTTCATGTTATGGGGTAGGGTGTTGCAAACCTGATACAACTTACAAATACCCAAAATAATTGTGAAAAGAAGAAAGTAAAACATTTTTTCTTTGAATATCCAGCACATTTAGTGACGTTTACATATAAATATAACCGACTAAGGTATAACCTCACTTTGTGAGTAATGTAATATTGAATATTACTCGAAATATTCTGTCAATTTGTGTGGGAGGTACCAGAAGGGGTTTATCAAATACACCTTTTTTTCGCTGAACATTAGATACTTTAAATTCATTGCACTGTGCCGACTTATAAGCATTTATGTGCACTGGTTTAAACGTTATGAGACATTAAATTGTGGTATGATTTGGGCATTTTGTGTGGGAGGCACAAAAAGGGGCGTGGCAATAACGCCCAGGGCAGTATAAACTATAAAAACATTACACTGTACAAAATTTCAAGTATTTTTATACACTGGTTTTAATGTTATAAGCTGTTAACTTTTGGTGCAAAAAGGTACCTTTGTGTGGGAGGTACCAAAAGGGGCGTGGCAACAACACCCAGTTGATAGCGACTAATATCGTTCTTCCATTGGTATCGTTCTTCCATTGTCCTTATATCCTGGCGAAATCGTTCACCTTGCTCTTCACTCAAGTCTCCCAAGTTTTCAGGAACCGGTCCAAATGGTTTTGCAAGTAATGCACCTTGATGCTAATGTTGCATCCAAGCTCACGAAAAGCATGTTCTGAACTAAATCCTTGTAGTTTGATGCCTTATTGTTGCCTAGAAAGTTTTCGACAACTGACACAAATGATGTCCATTCTTTTCGCTCTTTTTCATTCATAGATTCAACAAAATTTGTGTCCTTTATTAACTGTCTGATTTGAGGGCCATCGAATATGACAGCCTTTATCTATTCAATGATTAATCCTTGCATCTTTGTAGATATGAATTTAAAACATGATGAATCCTTATCTAGAGCCTTAACAAATTGCTTGATTAAGCCATGTGTTATATGAAGTGGAGGCAGGATTATTTTGTTCCTATCAACCAAAGGCTCATTAATAAAATTGTTTCCTCTAACAACCATGTTTTTTCTTTCAGTCCAGTCTTTTGTTTAGCTCTGCTATCCCAAAGGCACAAGATGCAAGGATATTTTGTGTATCCACCTTGCTGTTCAAGGAGGAAGTAAACCATTTTCAGGTCAACACAAATGACCTATCCATGTTCGTGATACTTAATCTTTTCCAAGACTATAGCTATATTCTTGTATTCTTCTTTAATTTGGGTTGAGTGATCAATAGGTATTGATCCCAATTCGTTACCATTGTGTAAAAGCACACAGTTCAAATGTGTCAATAAACAAACGCCAACGATCTGGATCATACTCGGGAAGGCCCATTTTTTGTAAGAGACCTTTAACATCCTGACAGAAAACGAGATCTTCTTCCTGAGAATAGAACGTAACCAACTCTTCCCTTCTACGATAGAACATTATTGTTGTTCCTGCATCAAGTAGATTTTTTTCTTTTAGCCGGGATGCCAGTAACTCAGAAGTTTGTTTTGCGAGGTTAAGATCCCTGATGAGATCACTTAACTCACTTTGGTTAAATCGTTGGGAACTTGATGCATTTTCCACATATTCCCTGTCTTCATCTGTGTCGGTATTCATCTGGTATTTCATCCTCCGAAAGATCTGGTAGCTGATGAAATGTTGATATGGGAACTTCATCGGAATGAGGGATGGGCCGTCGAGCAGAGTCTAAATCAGGATACGTCCACTTGCTTAGGTTTTTACTATTGATGCCTCTGATATTCACTAGACAGAAATAACAGTCATCATAGTGATTTTTTGGTTCTATCCAAACCATAGGCACACCAAATTTCAGACTCCTCCTTTTCCCATTAGTCCACTGACGTAGATGTTCAGTACATGTTTTGCAAACTACATGTGGTGCCTAAGATTTATCTTGATCGCCAAGTTTGATACAAAAATAAGGATGTTGCTTTCTTCACAAATTCAGTAATAGATTTTCTGTTCTGACCACATACATAACAAAATTCTGCGGCTAAATGACATTTTTGAAAATTAGCTATCAATCACTTACCGTATTAATTAGGAAGATGAGATTACTTTACTGCAATTCCCAATCATAAATACAAAATAAGATAAGAAAATGAACACTACCTGTAAGAGAGAAGATAATTATGTAAACACATGTGTATATCAGAAAGGCATATGCATTTTTTAAACAAATAGTATGGTAAAATCAGCGTTAAAAGTACAAATAAAATCAGCTGCAAAACTCAAGGCACTCAAGGCAGGTGTAGACCTGTATTATCAGTGTGGTGTGAATGGTGGAATCAAAATCTCAGTTCTCTAAGAAAGGATGCTGGGAAAGCTTTTAACGCTGCAAAGAAAAGCGGTAGTGATCAATCGTGGGAGGTGTATAAAAGTTGCCTTCGCATATACAAGAAAGAACTCCGGAAAGCAGAAAGAGTGGACGTGTGTAACCTTATTGAGGAATTATCCAATATTGAGGACACTTCTGGAATTAGGAAATTGATGGCAAAGAAACCACACTTCGTGGGTAGCACCAGGACGAATCTGGTCTCTGGACTAAATCCACTAATAATACACTGATACATCTGTTGAAAGTTCACTTTCCATGTTGCGATACAATACAGCAAACGAACAATTACCAGGTAAACCGAGACTAATCAGATACACTTGTAGATGGTCTCATCACTCATCATATTGTTAAATGTGTAATACATATTTTTAGACCCTTTAAATATCCATGTTTCGATGGAATGGATGGACGTATTTCGTTTTTGTTTTTCCGTAACAGGGGCACGAAAAACCGAATAAAAGCTAAACAAATTCTTTGACTAGACTTATGGGGTTTTTACAATACCTATAATTCCTTTATTTGCAACTGTAGCCCCCGAAAATGTTTAGAAAATTAAGGTGCATTTGATAGTTTTCGACCAGAATAAACGGAAAACGCAATTATGACAAAGATATGCCCTTTTATTATTTAGACATCTTTATGTTCCCCTATCATGGAGGAAAGTAAAGGTGGTTTTCATACCTAAGGTAGTTAGGTTAAATTACATCTCCGCCAAAGATTTTAGGTCAATTAGTCTCTCTTCTTTCTTTGTCAAGACGTTAGAGAGAATTCCAGACAAGCATATCAGGTTTTCTTCCAAGGAGCCAACATGCTACCTGAAATGTAGATCGGTGATTCAGCTCCACATTGTGTGGTCCATCATATTGAAAGGAACCTGGAGTTTAAATAGTTGGCTCTTGCAGCGTTTCTTGATATCGAGGGTGTTTTTAATATCTAATATTCCTCCATCAGTCATAGAAGAGACATTAAGAGAAACAGGTACAGAAGGATTTATTGTCAATTGGATTACGACAATGTTATATTTTAGATATATCGCGGCTTGTTTCGCGACAACTTCAGTTGAAATGAGAGCGACTACAGGAACCCCTAAAGAAGAAGATTAGTAAATCAAAATCTTTTTAGATTGCAATCATCAGGAGTTAAGGTGTGTGCATACGCTGAATATATCGTTACACTTTCTAGAGGTAAATTCTTACCACAATTTCTGATATTCTGCAGAATTCCTTGGCGGAAAACATCCTCGTGGGCAACTGGATGCGGTTTAAATATTAACCACACTGAGACTGAAATGGTACTGTTTATAACGGGACTTATTTTACCGGACTTTACATTACCGGCTCTACAAGATACTACTATCGAATTGTCTGATTCTGTAAATTTTTAGGTGTGATTCTAGATAATAAATTGAATTGGATAGCAAATAAGAAAGCGCGTATTGAGAATGTTCCGAGGCCTTGTACTCATGCCAGTAGTTCGTGGGCACCAGATGGGGATTAAGACCCAAACTAATCCATTGGCTCTACTCTGCGATATTAAGGCCGGTCCTGACCTATGGTTGCCATACATGGTGGCCTATAACAGAGCGTGTTACACATTTTAAGGCACAGAGTAAGGCAAATAGGGTCGCACTCGCCTACCTTGTCGGTGCGATGAAATCTACCGCTACAAGATCCCTTAAGATTATAACGGGTATTCAAACTATTGATTTATTCATTAAATAATCTGCGAAACATACTCTAACTCGTTAGCCCAGCAAGATCTTTTGTTAGGCAATAATTCAAAACATACTCGCATTAGGGACCTCTCAACAATGTGCGGCGAAATAGACTACATTATTGGTCATGACGTGGTTGATAAAGGTTTTCTGATTAAAATTCCCATCCTGGCAGAATGGCTGAAAGGTTACGTTATATGATCTTAATGTCTTTACAGATGGTTCCAAAATGGAGGAGGGTACTGGATGTGGTATTTTCTGCAGCGAACTTCACATGGAAGTTTCTCTCTGCTTATGCAACGAATGCAGCATTTTTCAAGCGGAATTATATTCGATTGCCTGAACTTATCTCGCTGATGCAAATATTTAGAAACGATATTTGTTTTTTCATCGATAGCCAATCCGCTTTCAAGGCTTTACTGAGTGTGAATAGAAGGTCGAAGGTAGTCAGCCGCTGTCGCAGAGAGCTTAAGGTTCTCGAAGAACAGCATAATATCACCCTGTGCTGGCTACCGGGCCATAAAGATATATTTGGTAATGAAGCTGTAGATAAACTCACATAATCAGGGGTAATATTCTCGAGCAACAATGAGACTGATGTCTATCCTCCACTCTTGTTTTAATCTTCTTTCATATAAAATCGAAATATAAAAACATCTGGCATCAGAGATGTATGTCGTTAGCAGGATGTGAGCAAAACAGAGGCTCTTTGGGACAAACTGTCTCCAAGGAATACTGAGCTACTGTTAGGCCTAGATAAAGCGAATATACGACATGTTGCGGGCCTTATCACAGGGCACAATAGCATATGCATAGAATTGGACTAAGATTGAACTCACTTAAACTTCTACAATACATCAAGGCATACGATCGGAACTCTAGAATTAACTAATTTAAAGAGAAGAACTTATGAGGAATCAAATGAATCAAATATGGTCTCAGTGGACGCTTGGTCTCACCCGCCAGGCGTCATCTTCAGTCAACCTAACCTAAGCCAAAGAGATTATATATAAAGAGTAACCACGGCGAAAATCCATGTGCAGAGGTGAGTTTTTCTATCAAAATGATGAACAAAAAGGAAAATTAAATTGAGTAAAAAAGAGATTTTTCTGCGTTTTCTTTGTTTCTGCTAACGTATAAGAAGTTCATTTTGTGTGTTTATTGACATGCATGTGAAAAAGTGCAAGAGAAACACATAAAATACACGATATTTAAATTACATTTCTCATGAACTCATCTTTGCTCATGAGGTGGAATTCACATTTTTCGTGTGGTGAATGAAATGGTATCTCTTTTTATATTGAATCTCTTTGACCTAAGCAGTGTGGTGTGAACACTATTCTCAAATGCTCTCAAAGACTACGAAAGCAACCAGGGATGGTCCACGACATGATTTTTTAGGTTTACGACTGTCAGAAAGGTGTAAACGTTACATACGTCATAAACCCGTATGAAATGTCGTAAACAGTAATATCAATTCTAAGAACGCTGCAGACTTCAGCCCTTCACGTAAAAATCTGGTAGACACCATATACAAACTGATCGAAATCCGAGATGCAACTTTATTTAATTTTTTTTTTTGGAGAAAATATATGTTTTTGATCGAATACCAATATTTACGCAATGGTGTGATATATTGTACAACCCGAACATTAATTAAGTTCAAAATGGGAAAATCAACTACTTTTGGCAATAAATCTACTTTTTCAACAACGGCACGCACATCTTTTATAGACCATTTAATTTATATTCTTGACGAACAATAAATCGTTCAGTTTCAGTTTTTTTGCAAAATATTATATAAGATCTGATTCACACGAGGCAATTTTTTCAAAGCAAATATTAAAGTTTGTAGTTTGTCTGCCTCTCTCCAACAACCTTTGACACCCCACCCATTTCTTTGCTTGCTGCAAAAAAAAGGCCTGACTTATTCTGGAATATGGCATAAAGTCGACACAACGCATTGGCATCATTTGCTCTAAAATTACTGATGATCCCAGCGTCAACTGCATAATTATAAGGCATTTTCTCCAATTGGTCTCATGTGCATTCTGATTTACGAAATCGATTATAATCGGAACGCTCTAAAAAGTTGCTGGAAGTATACTTTTCACTTAAAATACGCGAAAAAGACAACTTTGAAGGCATTGAAGATAGAGATTCGAGTGAAGAAGAAACCAAATTTATAAACAAATAATAATTCATTTGAACCAATAAATAAACTTGTAAGTTCAAAATAAATATTTTTTTTCTTTTCTATTGATTTGCTAATTATTTACTGTTAATGACAAAGTCAAGTTTCCGACATTAGGTGTACTACGTTAGGCATATTTTCGTTACAAGCTAGCACTTTTAGTTTAGCACTTTGCAACGAAAACAACTGACTTCCACTAACTGGCACATAAGCAATAAGTGGCAGATTTTCACTATCTGGTAGCAATGGTGTCATGAGTTGCGAAGAAAGAACAGTGCGAAACAGACAAAAAATTCGTGAAAAGTATTTATAAAACATATATTTACTATTCTATGTTCAATTGTTTACACTCTTTTGCAAATATTAAAATAATTTCCCATTTTTGTTCTTCTTCATCCCGTTAATTCACAATAATTGATAAAATCTCTCCAAAAATGGGATGCCATATTGCTAAATATAGGGTGCCCAATCTGTCAACATCATACTCGATTAAGACATGAACACAAGCACCAAACTTCATCGGGAACTAATAGTGCTTAAAAGTGCTTAGCTCCCCATACAAATTAAGCACTTATGGTGTAACGAAAACACGCCTGTTGTATACGTATGTCGAATACGTCTCAAATGTATGTCATATACGTCACAGTTTACGACGGACCATCCCTGAAAGCAACTAACGACATCTGAAACTGTCAAGCACACATTGCAAGAACCGACATACCCACTGATACCCCATCACTAGAAGAAGTAGTTGCAGCAATAACTACACTGAAAAAAAATGTTCATAAAATTAAAGAAATGCTCCAAAGACGTCATTTGTTTTTAAAATAAGTACATTTTAAGTAAATTTTCTTTATTTTAAGTACAAAATGTACTTATTTTTGAAGACTGAGGACGTCTTTGGAGCATTTCTTTAATTTTATGACAATTTTTTTTTCAGTGTACGCTGAAGAACAATATAGCGCCAGGCACAGACAACATCTCAGCAGAAATGCCAAAAGCTGATCCCTGAACTTGTGCGGAACTGGAGTGCGGCAGTAGTTGGAGGAATCACTCTGCTAAGCGTGACGAACAAGGTTATAGCGCACATAATAACAAACCTATTTGCAAGTGCTTCGGACGTTAGGCCACAACAGGCATGTTTTCGTCCGCGTTGATCACGTCAACACCCTCGAAGTCTTAGTGGAGCAGTCTTTTGAATGAAGGTCCCCTCTATACATGTTATTCATAAACTTTGAAAAAGTCTTTGAAACGCTCAACCACAAAAACATCTGGAACCCCCTGGTGTGTGCAGGCACACCTCCAAAAGTCATAGGCCTCATATAAGGCTTATACAGAGGAGCCATATGTAAAGTTTCGCATGAAAATCAGCTAAGCGACCAATTCAAAGTAGCAGTTGGTATTCAGCAGGGATGTGTAACGTCACCACTCTTGTTCAACACAGTCCTAGATAGCGACTAACTCAACTAATGGAATAACGTGGGGGATGCTCGGTCAACTTGGCGAACTAGATTATGCTGACGACATTTGCCTCTTAAAGCGTGGTACTATGTTCACTTTTCGCGTTGAAATCCCATATAAAAACAAAGTCGCGAAAAAAACTGCGAAATTTTTTCGTTTGTGGTACTATGTTTATTTCAACGTGAAAAATTAACATTTTGCGCCACCAAAAATTTAACGCCGTTACAAATTGAACGCCGCAACAAATTTAATGCCGCCACCGCCGCACTCCCATTTGCTTATATTTATTTTTGTCCGCAAGAAACTCAACTGTTGTAAATATTAGAAATAAAATTTCCTAATAAGGAATAATATCAATGGAATTGGACAGTGCCTGTGATCTCGATTTGGAAATTCTTGTAAAGAACATACATAGTTAGTTCTTGCCAGCCATAGAAGTTGGAAGAAGATATTCCGCTTATGAATGGAAGTATAATTGATATACATATGTCAACAAATATAATGTAAATCCTTAAATATAATAATAAAACATATTTTTCGGTTCATCAAAACATCATTTTATTTGTTTATATTCGTACAACAGTAGGAAATTATTTTGTTATTTATAACATCGTATTACCCTCGCTTCTGATGCCTCACGAACATCTCCACCACATCAACACAAAATAAATAATTTATGTATAACATTAGCACAATGATCTCCAACAATATTTCCTTTCTGACGTTTAAATAAACTATTTTCTAAGTCGGCATTACCGCATATAAATTGTTTATTGATTCGAATTTTATCCTGTTTGTTTTCAAGAATGTTAGCAAAAAGAAAAAATGCACATGCATATACACACATACATACATATAAAAGTGACACTATGACACACACACTTCCAAGCTGCAATGCAACTTTAGTAAAAAAGCGTTCCATTTTTCAACTCGAAATAACATTTTGCGAAATTTTTTCGTGCCGAAAAAACATAGTACCCACCTTAAGTCATAAGAACAACAACATGTCCACAAAATTTAAACGGCTAGAAACAATGGAATTGTAAACCGGCCTGACAATAAATGTTGGGAAACCAAGTCAATCAACCAAGCTAACTTAACCTATCGTTACATACACGGGAGGAAATCACCATTTTTGATATGTTTGAATCGAAAGAAAATATATTTGGAAACAAATTTTTTAAATATTATATATTTCTGAAGAAATAAATTATATTTGGAAATCAAGAAATTTTATTTGGAACGCATATATTAATATATTAGAACAAAATATATTTGCGAACTAACTATCACAATTAAAATATGTGTTTACACACAAACAAAGTTATTGTTTAAGAAGTTTCCCAAATATATTTTATTTAAAAAAGATTTTTAAAACTTTGCTGTCAGAAATTATAGTTTAAATTTGTTCGTGGTATATTTTATACTTATAGTTAAAAATGTCATAAGCAGCTTTATATTTGGTTTTGCAGCACTAATTTTTATTTTATAAATATTCCAATTCATCACTTTTTGTCAATCCATCAATTCAATTAATAGTTAAAAACAGTATACGATTTAAATTTTAATCTAATTTTACAAACATATGACATTTCTAAAAAAATGATCTTTGAACTTCTGAAAAACAGAAAACTTGCCTTTAAATTACGGCCTTGATACTGAAATACAAATAAATCGTTGTTTCGACAATATTAGTTCCAAATAACAAAATATGCGAATGAAAACATACTTTTGTTTGGAACAACAACCTCCCAAACATTTAATATTTATGCGTGTCAAATATTATATATTTGAAGGGTGTTCTAAACATATATATGTTTCCAGCAGAATATGTTTGGGACAATATACTACAGAAGCGATTTTTTTCAGCGTGTATTATTATATTTAGGTTAGATTGAATAGAGGAGACGATTAAACGTCTCATGTCCATGGACATACACTTAAGCCAGTGGTTCGGCCTGTTGTGCGCTCCTTATTTATGATCTTTTTATACCACACGAGTTACAAATTACTCCCAAGTATTTTACCTTTTTAGATATGGCAAAATTCTTATCCAGGAATGGAGGCACGGAGAAGGATGGCTATTCGTTTTCCTTGTAAATAGACATATTTCTGTTTGTCTGGGTTAACATTTAATCCCCTTGGTTGTGCCCAGTTATATGCTATGTTAAGTGCTTCCTCAGCTCTTCTGCATAGTTGGTTTGGATGTGTGCCGCTTAAAAGTATTATAACGTCGTCTGCATAACAGACTCGTTTAAGTCCTTCATTTGTGAGGGCTTTAAGGAGACTGTGTATCGTCGTAACCCATAGGAGAGGCGATGAAATGCCCCCCTGAGGTATACCAGGATTTACCTTGTCTCTAATTTTTACGTCATATGACCCATAAATAATCCACCTATTCCTTAGCAAATTGTTGATCCAGTTTTTCAGCGCCCGGTCAACCTCTGAAACTCTTCTACGGACTGGATATGTGTATCGGTCTGAACGTTGTTAAAAGCTCATTCAATGTCTATACAAACGGCAAGTGTTTATATTTCGTCACTGAAGGACTGTTCTATGTGGTGTACTACCTCATGTAGAGCTATTTCCACTAATCTTCCTTTGACATATGCGTGTTGTTTGAATTATAGTCATCTGCTATCTTACTTTTGACCATGTCGTCAATTATTCGCTCCATTGTTTTTAACAGGAAAGAAGTTAGGCTAATAGGTCGATAATCCTTTGGGATCGTATAACTCGCCTTGAAGACCACCCTTGATTTCTGGCAATTTTTTGGGGTATATGCATGAATAAGGCATGCAGTGAAAACTCCAGCCAGATAAGTTGATACCATATCCACCTCATTCTGAGCACAGGAAATATTACGTTCGGTCCCACAGCCTTGAAAGGATAGAAGCTTTTTATTGCTTCTTTAACCATAGCATCTGTTATATTTGTAATAGGTACTTGATGCATCACATTTTCCTTCTGTAGCTGTTCCTCTGTTGACCCAGAATTACCAGTCGGAAAATTAGTTTTCATTAAGAGCCTTACGGTATCATCATATACGGTATGTCTACCTGCTCACAGAAAAGCCTCCATGAGTTATGTTTCGCCAGTCTAATGATTTTATTGTATTCTTTGAGTCTTCTGGGGTAGTCGCCCCTAAGAGCTTTTTGCGTCGAGCTCTGTTGTAAAGTCTGCGGATATCCTTGCCAATCGAGCTAATTTGCCCTGACAACCAGGGTTTCTCATAGGCAGATTTCCTTTCTCGAAGCGGGCAACTATCTTCGAATGATTTTACCAGAGCCTCCGTAATCCTCCTCACATTTATATCAATGTCTTCTGTACTTAGATAATCGTATTTAATCTTTGGATTATTCGCTTCCATTTGTTAAAAGTGATAAAACTCTTTATTCCCTTCACGCAATTTGAAGATATTAATACCAAGGAAAACCTCTGCAACTTCTCTTCAAAACAGTTGAAGAAATATGTTTGTCCTTGTGGTAACAGGAGGTAAAACTATGGAAAACATTCTTAATACTTGAATATCCTGGAAAAGTATCAATTCAGTTCCTTAAATTTGTTGGTACTAAAGGGTCAAACTATTATTCGCATTCGCTTTCGCAAAAATGCATATCTCACTATTCGCTTTCGAATTCACAAGAAATATATTTCAATATTCGCATTCGCTAAAGTCACTTTCGTTACATCCCTAGTCTGAATAGGGGTGTTCATCCGAAACCATCCACTCATGGATCTCATCAGTGAGGATTTGTGAGCATATCGTTATATCTAATACTTCTTCACTAATTTTGTTAACAAATGTCGACTTGTTCCCTATGTTGAGAGTTAGGAGATCGTTGGTATTCAAAAATTCTATAAGGGCTTGTCCCCTTTTATTGGTGTCAGTACTACCCCAAGCGATATGGTGGGAGTTGGCTTTACAACCAGCTAGTAACCCATTACTTGTATTGTTGGATTCCCTTACCAGACGTTGTAATTCCGACGTAGGTGGCAATGTCGGCGCATCGAATGGCAGGTATTACTTATATTTCATTGAATGATTTGTTAACTTTTGCCAGTTCTGCGTTTATCGTTCTACGCCAGATTTTTTTTGGTCGACCGGGACGCCTGCTACCTTGGGGTTTCGCTGTAAAGCTGCTCTGCTTATACTATTATTAGGGTTTCGCAAGGTATGACCATTTCCTTCTCGCTATTTAACACATCAAATTTAAAGGGTTTGAATTAGAAATTGTGTTGGGCTAGAATATTTTATAACTTATCCTTAAGCATTTGTTTACGAACGCTTGCAACCATTGAACTATAATATTTGTTACCATCCAGGTTTCGCTTTCATATGGTAATGTGGATCTTGAAAGAATCTGGGTGAGTTAAATATGCGTAACTTTGTGTTGTTTGAAATTTGTGTCGACCGCCACGGTTTACTGAGGCGTCCAAATGTAGTCCTAGCTTTTTTTAGTCTACTAGCCACATCATCTTCGACACCAACGTTAAGTCAACCTTATTGTACGGCTGCGAAACATAGAACGCATATCCCCGCGAAGTAAATTTTTTTCCAATTCATTACATTTTTTATTGAATCTTTCATTATTATACAATGAAAATAACAATAAGTGAGCAAATCTTAACCTAAAATACTATTCTCTGGGTTATTGCCATTGCGAATAAACCATTGAGACTTTACACGATTTTTTACTTAAACAAAAAGGTTGACATTTCAAATTTAAGAATTCATAATTTCATTTCATTTTTTTGTTTTTGATTAGTTTTAATTTAAATCATGTCCAGCGTATCTCTCCTAAGGCGGTTATGACCTTCAAAATTTAGTAGTTCTCGAGCCAGGATGTTTGGATGATTGAATAGTTTACCCACGTAGCACCGGCAATATTTTTCAATTTCCTCTTTTACTGCTGGCATGTTGAGATCCTTATGGGTTTTAGCGTTTCTTATATACCATGGTGCACCTGTAATTAAACGAAGAATATTCGATTGTCTTCTTTGTAATTTGCATACATTTAGCGCACGCATATGGTATCCAGAGCTGAATACCATATGTAAAAATGGGCTTCAATACCGTTTTGTATAAAAGAACTTTATACTCTGGATCTAGGGCAGATCTTTGGCTGATAAGCCACTGAAGTTGATTACTTTTGAGTTTTATTTGAGTTACTTTAGAGTCTATGTGGCGCGACCACGTCAAACGCCGATCTAAATGGATTCCAAGGTATTTTACATTATTCTTTTGGGGAATCTGTGAATTGAAAATAGAAATTGGAGGACTTGTATCCCTTCGCAGGGTAAAAGTAACATGAGTACACTTTGAGGCATTCACCATTATTCTCCATTTTTTTAACAATTCTTCTAGGAGGCTGCAATTGATCGGACGCAACTGAAGGGTTTTTGTGTGTACTGACGAATGCAGTATCGTCCGCAAAAGTAGACGTGTGCGTAAAGTTGGTTATGGGCATATCTGCCGTAAAAATAACGTACAGTATAGGGCCAAGAATGTTTCCCTGTGGGACACCGGCATTTATTTATTTATTTTCTTAGGGATAGAAAAAATGCCATTTGATTTAACTTGAAAAGACCGGTTAATCAAATTACTCCTGAACAGTTTATCCTTCGTGCCAGACTTTGTCAAATGCTTGGGAAATGTCTATGAATAACGCCGAACAGAATTCTTTATTATCAAAAGCTCTTTTGATGCAGGTTACGATACGGTGTACCTGTTCTATAGTATTATGACTTTTTCTAAAACCAAATTGATGGTCAGGTATAATATTGTGAGAAATTATATGAGGTGTGATTTTCTTCATGAGAATGGACTCAAACATTTTTGAAAGTATCGATAGTAAGCTTATAGGGCGATAGGATTTGACTTGAGTTGGATCTTTGCCTGGTTTCGGTATCATCACGATTTCAGACCTCTTCCAAGATAGGGGGAAGTAACATACACAGAGAATTGCATTGAATAAAAATAACACAATTTTCAAGGCTGAAAAGGGAAGTTCTTTAATCATTTTCGCTGTTATACCATCTCCTCCGGGCGATTTCTTTAATTTTAGTTCTTTGACAGATTTTTCAACATCCTTTATTCTAAGCTTGATTGGACCAGGAATTATATCATCTATCACGGGCGGATAGATTGTGTGAGAAATTATATCACCTATCACGGGCAGATAGATTGAGCGAGGAATTATGTCGTTTATCACGGGTGGATAGTGTGGGCGAGGAGTTATATCTATCACGGGCGGATAGATTTCAGATGTATCACTGTTGGGTGTAAAAACGGACTCGAGGTAGTTTGCGAATGCATTTACTTTCTCTTCAGTGCTTTTTGCCCAGTTCCAATTTTCAAGGCGAATTGGGGTTTCATGCGCAAAAGGGCCTCGCATATTTTTTGTGGCCTTCCAGAGACTATAATCTGTTTTCTGGGTTGGATCCAGAGATTGCAAATATATTTTTAGATTACTTTCCTCGGCTGATTTTAGGGCTGATTTCAATCTCTTCTGGCAATTTTTTAGTTTTTTTCTCAGTGCTGGTGAGAGATATTGTTGCCACTCTCTTCTTACGCTTCTTTTTTCATTGATTAACGCTTGGATGCCTGTTG
Source organism: Eudasyphora cyanicolor (assembly GCA_963930755.1). Lineage (NCBI taxonomy): Eukaryota > Metazoa > Arthropoda > Insecta > Diptera > Muscidae > Eudasyphora > Eudasyphora cyanicolor. The sequence goes on along the minus strand of OZ005736.1, from coordinate 88,477,880 downwards.
GGTTATTGGAGTTATCTCTTTTGAATGCGCTTTTTCGAGTAGCCACTTTAACAGCACTGTTTACAACGTCTGTGAATAGGTTTACCGCGGCTTCAATTTCATCCGTCGTACGTAACGATACACCATCAGATAGGTGTGAGCTAACGTATTTTTTATATTTTAGCCAGTTGGTATACTTATTGGGCAAACTGTCACACCCATTTTCATGATTGTTGTAAAGCAGTGTCAAAATAGTAGGCGAATGATCCGATAATAGATCAAGTGATGGACATAGAGATAGTTGTTCACGCCTTATATTTTTTATTATAGCGAAATCAATAAGGTCGGGCGTTTTATTCAGATCTTAGGGCCAATATGTTGGGAGACCGCTCGAAGCTACATCTAGTTTAGCAGATGTTATGGCTTTAAGTAGTTGTCTACCTTTTGGAGTAGTGAGGCGAGAGCCCCAAAATGTGTGCTTGGCGTTGTAGTCACCTGCTACCAAAAACTTTGTGCAAAGAGTGGAGAAGAACTCCATGAATTGATCTTTGTTAATATTGTGCCTAGGGGGACAATATATCGACGATATCAAGCGATGTAAATGCGGTTCAATTTTTCTGTAACAGATGCCTTGGAAGAATAATTACGGAAATTCTTAAACACAGATGGAATGGATCAGACACACGCTACGAACACTCAAGGTAGCCGCAGAGTAGGCCTAGAGAAGACAACTCAATACCGAACTCTTGATCATGACGATGACCTGTAGTAAAATAAAGCTGAGGTAAACCTTCTTAAATTACAGCCAGACTTATTAAAAAATGTGTTCTCCAGAGTGTCAAGAAGTGGCATTGGTGGGGATCTTTATATGAGGCCATACCAAAACATCGACCGAGGATTCCCATTTTTACTAAGGATGATAAGGTCCAATATAAAGTGTTAATTCTTAAATGTCAGCCAGATCAATTGAAAAATGTGTTCTCCAGAGCGTTAAGAAGTGAAATCGGTGGGGACTTTTATATGGGAGCAATATCAAAACATGGACCGATGAGCCCCATTTTCAATAGTGGTCATCCCTAGTCTAATAGATGACTGTGTACCAATTTTCATAAAGATCGCTTCGTATTTGCGACCTGAGGTGTCGCTCATAAAAAAGAACAGAAGGCTATAGGTAGGTCATAGTGGTTCCGATCGTCATTTGGAAATCTACACGCTCAAAAAAACCCGCTTCTGTAGTATATTGTCCCAAACATATTGGGCTTGATATATACATATATATGTTTAGAGTATACTCCAAGTATATAATATTTGGCAAACACAAACATTATATGATTGGGAAAATATTGTACCAAAGAAATATTTGTTTCCATTCTAATATTATTTTATTTTCGTTTAGCAATAATAACAAGGCTCAACAAAAAATTTTTTTTTGCTGCGGTATAGGGTTTCGCAGCCGATTTGGATATATGAGATAATACAGTTCTTTGACTTTAAAGTAGTTTCTTTAAATCAGCTCTTGTTCTCGCGATTGGCAAAAATTGAGATATTGAGACACAAATTATAGCTTAACTCGAAAGCCAACAATCCGAATTTGTTTAGGAAAGTTTTAAGGAATCAAAAATTATATAGCTTCCAACTTCTTTAACACATATTTTTAATTCGTTCAGCGGTTTCGACGATATCTTACAAGACAGTGCTAAAAATTCTATTTTTTGAGAAAATGTTAAAAAAAAAATTAATAAACGCGTACTAAAAACATGGGAAAATACTCAATTATTAAATTTGTATTATTTTATCATAAAGTCCGATCAGTCATGAATAAAATGAGACTATTCTGAAGAAAATCAAGGCATAACTTAAAAAGTTGTAGCGATATAATCAAATCTTCTCCAAAGTTATTTTCACCTTAACTGGAATCGAAGGCACTGTCCCGATCAAAAATTTCACAGAAAATCTCACAAAAAGTTTCTCTTTCCTTCTAATTTACCTATAACTTTTGAAGTAGTGCATCGATTTCCCACGGCATGGTTTCGTTTTTTTCATGACTTATAAGACTTTATGATAAAATTTAATAATTGATAATTTTTCGATGTTTTCATTACGCATTTATTTAAAAATTATTAAAATGTTCTCATAAAAAATGATTTTTGGGGACTATCTTTTCAGATATCGTCGAAACCGCTGAACGGATTAAAAAAGGAACTAAATGAAGTTGGAGGCTACATTATTTTGAATTCTTTGATGCTTTACTGAACTAAATTGGATAAGAGGTTCTCGAGTTATGCTTTAACATGTGTCTTGATTTGATGATTTTCAAATAAAATTTATTTGTTCACAAATATATAATATTCAAATAATTGTGTTCCAAATATATTTTCTTTCAATTCAAACATATAAAAACAGCGATTTTTCTTCGTGTAAATGTACGATATAGTATAGAACGTACTTATACATGAAGTACTTATACAGTATAGAACGCTAACGTAACGTACGTTAATGTTTTTTCTGAACGCTGGTTGTTAGAACGCCATATACACGGGAACAACCAAAAAAATGTTGAACCGAATTTTTTAAAAAAGGTTGTCTTCAAATTTAGCATTTGCGCCTGAGACGCCCATCTTTGAAATAAGTATACAATAATTTTAAGTACAACATGTATCTATTTTAATGACTAAGGACACCATTGGCGCAAATCTTTAATTTTAAGATAACACTTTTATCAGTGTAGTTGCCACTACTACCTTATTTGCAACCATATTACTGTTGTAGCAACTATGTTATGTATAGATGATTGTCAGATCGGACAACGTTATCAACCCTGTTAAAGTGCTGCAAATGTACGGACAATGACAGATTGTTAGGCAAAGGTGAATTGACAGTTAAGACGATTGGAAAAAAACCTTACAATTTCATATATTTATAATATATTTTGTAAGTATTTATATTCACGATTGCCAATAAAAATATTTTATAGATAGAGTGCCAATAAAATGTTTTTCTGACAATGCCGCCGTTGTCACATGCTTAAACTTCGCACATCTAACAATCTGCAAATTATCTCACAACGACTTGTTGCCTTCGGTAGCTCAGTGGTTAGTGCATTAGACTTGGATATCGAAGGTGCTGGGTTTAATTCCCAGCCAGGGCAGTGGAATAATTTAACATCAACATTTTCATGTTTTCATCATAATACGAGTTTCTACAGCTAAAAATAAATCACCGGTAGCACTACCGCTAGAACAACATCTGATCACCCAAGACAACAGGGAAGCTAAAATAGACATAACATCATGACGACTATTAACACAAATGCAGCGCCTCTACTCGTAGTGGATAATATAAACGGCAACACTAAAATAACATCCATTACCTGAAATTAACAGACGAATGTTAAATTTCACACGCTTGTACGTTCACAGGGTTGCATTTTTCCGCAATTTTTCTGACAATATTGTCTGATCTAGTGGTTTTTACCTTTATTTGAATGGTAAAAACCATTAAAATAATGGTTCTGCAAGAACAACAATTAGGTTGGCTAAAATGTCGGTTGTCATCGCTAAACTGTTCTTCCTGTGCTTATGGGTGTAATGCAAAAACACGCCTAATACAATTAAAATCAATCTATAGTGTACAAAATCTAATTGATTTCTATTGTCTTCGATTTGTTGCTTGGTCACTTGGACGTCGGACGAGGTTTGCTTTACCTTAGACAGCAGAACTGGCTGACTGGCGGTGCTGCTGTCGTGGCGCAGTCATTTCGTCGCTTCACTTCGCTTCGATTTGATTTGATTTACGGTCTAAACTATTTTCTGATGTATTATTTGCGGTAATTTTACGCTCGATTGTGTCAATCAATGTCGCCTCATTCTTTATTTTTAAATATTTACGCCAAATGATTTGATTTGTGTTTTTCTTTGGTCGATTTTCCTCTTCTTCTTCTTTTTTTGTTCGATTTAATTTGGATTTCTTTTCTCTTCTTTGGCTGATTCTACACGGCTACTGTCCGTTACAAATGTTTGTTTGTCCATTTTATTGTTCTCGATGTCTGTCGAGTCAGTCAGTTAGACAGTCAATTCGTATAGGTCAAAGTGTGATTAAAATGGCTTGATGACGATTTAATATTGGTGGAATTTTAGGTACACCGTTGACTCGAATAGAGAAATAATCTATCTAGAGTGGAGTAGTTTTTTTTGGTAGGAGCATTTAATCAAGTTCTGTCAATTTTAAAGTGGACTATTTTAGAGGTGATGATTACGCCGGTCAAACACAAATTTTTTCTAGGGTTTCTGCTTTAATGCATAGATTCTGCTAGACATTAAAAAACGCCAAAATATTTTTTCTTGGCTTTTAATGTTTGCTTTTGTCTGTTTTACAACATTTTAAATTAAGCATCGATTTTCCTTGACAATTTTAATCACGACATATCAGATTTACGAATAAATCACACAAATATAGCAATTGTGCATTTTTCGATGTTTTTATGAGGCCTTTAATTAAAATTAAAATTTTTTTCTTAAAGAATATTCTTTTTGCAATATTTTTCAAGATATCGTCGGAACCGCTGAACTCATCCAAAATTTCGTTGTACGAAATTCAAGGCTACTTAATTTTTAATTCTTTACAATTTTCCTGTTCTCGAGTTATGCCAAATATGGGACTCAGCTTCTCTTTTTTTTACAATATCAACATTCGAGAGGTATAGGAGAAATATGGCCGCAAATGCTGCGAAAAGTGTGTGGAAATTAGATTTCCAAATTCTGCCTTGTACGAGCCAGCTGGGCGGCTCAAATCAAAATTAATATCAATGCTTCATCAGGACTAATCACGCTATGCAACAATTTATATAAATTAAAATACTTTTTGTTGTGCGTAAGGGCTGTACATTTTCCGTTGTAAAAAAATGTTATGTTTTTAATCCTGATTTTCTTTGGAGACCCTTAATATTTGGACCGGAATAATCTTAAAATTTAATGAAATAAGGGCTTCAAATGTTGAAAATATCGCTTTCAAGTAGAAGCAGTAGTTTAGTAATTGTCGTTAAAACAATTCGACGTTTTTTGGCAAGGAAAAAAAACCACAAAAAAATAGAAAAAATCGCATAACAAATTATTTTGTTCTATATATAATTGCAAAAAGGATATCTAACAAAATTACACCAATTCTGAGACCAGAACAAGCTGGATTCTGAGCTCACAAATCGACTATAGATCATATAAGCAGCCTACGTGTGATCGTCGAACATTCCGTGGAATGACGATCGCCTTTATATATGTGTTTTATTGATTTTGAAAAAGCTTTTGACAAAGTACATCATAATATAATTTAGAGTTCGTTGGGATGTAAGCAAGTGCCACGGAATCTTATTTCCCTCATTAAATCTCTCTACCAGAACGACAGCTGCTGAATCAATCATGGCAAAGCCTTAAGTAGCAGCATAAAAGTGGAAACAGGAGTCTGACAAGGTTGCGTCCTATCTCCCCTCCTATTTAACATAGTGCTATATACAATCATGAAGAGAGCACTTCATAATTGCAAAGGAATAACTTGGGGATTGCAAGGACGTTTAAGTGACCTGGACTATGCGGATGATATATGTATGTCTTTTTGCAGATAACTTCTCAGACATGGAAGCGAATCTTCGTAAGATATCTGAAGCAACCGAATCAGCGGGTTTAAAAATTAACATTGCAAAAACTAAATCTCTTCACATTAACTCATCAATCCAAGACTTATTCACAATAAGCGGCAGCCAAATAGATGATGTCAGCCAGTTCTGCTATCTTCAAAGTATAATCTCCAAAAATGGTGGATCGGGAGAAGATATCAATAACCGTATACAAAAAGCCCGGCGGCAAACATTCGTACGACTAAGACCTGTATGGAAATCATCGTCACTATCGCAGCGTGTCAAACTTAACATCTTTAACACAAATGTAAAGTCCGCCCTACTCTATGGTTGTGAAACATGGAACGCTGCATCCCGAGAGATGCAAAAGATGCAAGTGTTTGTGTATCAATGACTCCGAAAAATTCTACGAATCATCTGGCCAAGCAAGGGTCATTTCTAACGACAGACTTTGGAGCAATGTAACCAGCAACCTATGCGAAGTTAGATGTGCGAAGTTTATGCATATGGCAACGACGCCATTGCCAGAAAACATTTTATTGCCAACATCGTCTATAAAATATTTTTATTGGCAATGCCTCATATAAATATTTACAAAGTATATTGCAAATATATTAAATTGTAAGGTTGTCTTGCAATCGTCTGAACTGTCTATTCACCTTTGCCTAATAATCATACATTTGCAGCTCTTTAACAGGTTTGATATCGTTGTCCGATCTGGCAATGGTGTGTACTAAGCTTGAGTTAGTGGAAATGCGTTAGTTAGTGGAAGTACGTAACTTATTGTATATGTGTCAGTTAGTGGAAGTACGTAAGTTAGTAGAAATGCGTCAGTTAGTGGAAGTACGTAATTTATTGTAAATGTGTCAGTTAGTGGAAGTACGTAAGTTGTAGAAATGCGTCAGTTAGTGGAAGCACATCAGTTAGTTGAAATACGAAGTTAGTTTATGTGCACCAGCTAGTGGAAATATGTTGTTTTTGTTGAAAGCTGCTGAATTTAAATTGTTCAGGGGTGCGTTGTTTATAGTACTCGTAGATTCTGTAATCAATTTCAATTTCTGTCATACCAATTTGCAACAACCCTTTAAAGTAACTCTGTACAATGTATATACACTTTTTTTGACGATGATCGGTCGGGTCGTTCAGGTACGTATATATTATTGACCCACACGTAAAACTATTGAGAGCATTATTAATTGAGACTGAAATTGAAATTTGTTTTGGTTCCGTTGCCACCTGTACGAAAATAGAAATCGAATAAAATGGAGGTTATTTCATGTTCTGCCAATTTCAGTCGATTGCGGTCAATTAAATGTTGGGAGAGATGCACATGTTCTATATGTCTTTGTTTTGTTTGAGTGAAACAAATCAGAACAATTGACGTAATTCGGAAAATAAGAAATGTATGTATACAGATGTTAGTATTTATTTAATTAGGTATTTGAAAATTTGAAATCGAAAATGAAAGAAAATTCTTAATGTTAAGAAAGCATTGCCATAAACAATTGGTGTAAGGTTGATAAAACCCAAATTTACCTGCAGTGAGCCAAAGATAACCCGTATAATTTGGATGCTCTGAGTTGAACTATATATTTAGCAATTTTCTCTATGACCTCAAGACTTCGGAACAACAAAAGAAATAATGAGAAGAAAATATAAATGGCTTGGGCATACACTTTGAAACCCCTATAATAATATCTGCCACGAGACACTACAGTGAAAACCACAAGGGTCTAGAAGCCGAGGTAGCCCCAAGACGACCTGGAGACGAAAAATCTTCAATGAAACAGGGAAATCTTACTGTTGGGATTTCCTGATTACACTAGGTAGCAAAATTTTGTTTTGTTTCCGAGATCTAAAAAGTTTTCTGTGTAGATTGGGCATAATATTTTATTAAACCAAAAAAAAATTTGTTTATGCCTTTTTTTTTTGAATTGGCATTTTTAGTTTCAATCAATAACAATGCCTATTTGAAAAATCTAGGGATAGGGTATGGGTAATTCAAGAAAACATTTTTCTTATTTAAGCCATATTGTTTGGGTGGTACCAAAGGGGGCGTGGTAATAACGCCATACAAAGGGACCATTTTGTGCAAAAGTGTCCCTTTGTATGGAAAGTACAAAAAAGGGCGTGGCAACTTCATGGTTCGGCCATGCCCTAGGGATGCCATCTGAAAGACTCCCACAACAAATACTGTAAGTAATATGTAAAGGCCCAAGTCCTAGAAGAAGAATCGCTAGCTATAACCTTCAGAAAACGCAACATAAACCCAACAAACGCGATAAGTTACAGGTCGAAGTAAATTGAAAACCCATTTGAAAAATCGCCACACTGTAATATACACGGGGAATGGATTAAGTAATTAAGAATCAGAAATTCCCATATGTTATCGTCCTATCACCGGCTTTTTTAGCGGATTCAGACACCAGATGGGCCATTCGTCCGAAATAATATCGTAGGGTCGAATTTTTCTCAATCAGAACAAGGCTGTTTGAGACTATTAAAATAATGCAATAATCGCCGCTACTATGGACTACCCAGTGTCCCTAAAAGAAGGGTCAAAACCATATTGACTCTAAATGCAGGGACAGAGCCATATTAGCAGTAGGGTCAGAAGCATATTGACCATACAATCAGGGTCCGAAGCATAGTTACTCAACAATCAGGGCCAGACCCATAATGACCATAATCTGTGTCAGATCCATAAAGAATTTGGACTCAGGGTCAGAACCATACTGACCCTACAGTCAGGGTCCCAACTATACAGACCTTAGATTCATACTAACCCTACAATCATGGTCAGACTCAGGGTCAGAAGCATGCAGACCCCAGATTCAGCGTCAGATTCTAGATTCAGGGTCAGACTCTAGATTTATGGTCAGACCCATACTAAGCCTGCAATCGTAGTCATACTCAGGGTCAGAACCATACTCACTCTATAATCAATGTCTGAATCATACTAACTCTTAAATCAGGATAAGGACCATATAGACCCTAGATTACTGGACTACTAATACGACAATCATCGTCAAAACTATACAGGCCGTAGATTCAGGATCAGAACCATACTAACTCTACCATCAGTGTAAAAACCAAATTCTACCGTTGGGCGTTCTAGCTGAGTTGGACTCAACCTACAGTGTAGGCACACATGAAGGAAGTCGGAAGGATGAAGTATTTACTAGATCAGAATTTTAACCGAGAATACCATTCGAATCTGAATTGGGCCAATATCACCAGGGTCTAGTGTATATGTTGCGATCCTCCTCTGCGATGGATCTTCAAGAACACCATTGTTTTAAATTGCCAGTTATATCTATCTTGCTAAATTTATCCTACAGATATCGTTGGATATCATTCTTAGACATGCGATGCATTTTCTGACGCGTCACGGGATAGGGTCGAACTACATTAGGTCGTAGTCTAGATGCCCTTTTGTGATTTTTTGGCTTCGTAATAATTATTTCCACGTCAATAACTAAGCACTTGGTGTCCTTATCATCCTATCCAGACAACAAGAAGTTTGGTAATCATTGACCTATAGAGCTCGCCGTTGATAATGATGACAAGACCTGTGTCGTTTTAAAAAAATATGGACCGAGGACGCATCAAGCCCAAAATCTACACCACACATAGTGACATTTTTCGGGATGTATTTTTGAAAGACTTCTGAGTTTTAGTTTATCTGTGGCTATCACCTTGAGATAAATGGGAGTAGTTGCCCCACCCGTTTTGGTGCCTCACACACAAAGGGACCATTTTCTACAAAAAGTTAAAAGCTTATAACTTTTATACATAACAGCTTATAATTTGAATACATGTATAACTTAAGTGGACGTCTACTAGGCAGTAGATAAACCAACCGGCTTTTTACTAAGCAGTATTTAACCTACTACTCTACTTTGGAGTAGTAAATAACCGAACGGACTGTCTAATACAAATAACCCAACTTGTCGTATATTAAGCAGTGGGTAACCCAACTTGTGGTATATATAGGAGCATATAATTGAACTGGATGTCTACTAAGAAGTAGATAAACCATACTATATACAGGAGTATTAGATAACTCAACTGAACTCCGACTAAGGAGTAGATAACCGAACTAACCGCCTATTGATGAGTAGATAAGCCTACTGCCGTCTACTAGGGAGTAGATAACTCTACAGACCGTCATATTGCCGCCTTCTAAGGAGAAGGTAACCCAATTGACCGCCTTCTAAGTAGTAGATATCTCAATTGAACATATACTAAGCGGGAGATAAAACAATTGGAAACAATTTACTAATTGAAAACAATTTACTAAGTAGTAGATAACCCAATAGACCACCTACTAAGGAAATAAACCAACTTGTCGTCTACTAAGTAGTAGAAAATTCAACAGGACCTATACAAAGTAGTGATAACCCAACTGGTCCTCTACTAACGAGTAGTAGATAATAATAAAAATAACCCAACTTGTCGTATACTAAGGAGTGGGTAAACCAACGTGTGGCCTATATAGGAGCATATAATTGAACTGGACGTCTACTAATAAGTAGATAAACCAAGTGAAATTTTACTAAGCAGTTAGGTAACCCGACTGGTACTATATTCAGGAGTATTAGATAACCTATCTGACCTCCGACTAAGGAGTAGATAACCCAACTAACAACCTACTGAGGAGTATATAACTGAAGCAGTAGATAACCCGACTTATACTATATTCAGGAGGATTAGATAACCCAACTAACCGCCTACTGAGGAGTAGATAAACCTACTGCCGTCTACTAAGGAGTAGATAACCCAACTTGACGTTTACTTAGGAGTGGATAGCCAATCTGACCGCCTTCTAAGAAGTAGATAACTCAATTGACCGCCTACTAAGGAGTAGATAACTCAATTTGGACATCTACTAAGCAGGACATAAAATAAATGGAATTTTACTAAATAGTAGATAAACCAAATTGTCCTCTACTAGCGAGATAACCGAACTTGTCGTTTACTAAGAATTAAATAATCCAACTGACCTACTACCTATTCATGAGCAGTGCATTTTACTAAGTAGTAGATAACCCAACTGGTCCTCTACTAAGGAGTAGTAGATAACCGAACCGACCTTCTAATAAAAAATAAGCCAACTTGTCGTATACTAAGGAGTGGGTAACCCAACTTGTGGTCTATATAGGAGCATATAATTGAACTGAACGTCTACTAAGTTAGATAAATCAGGTGACATTTTACCAAGCAATAGATAACCCGGCTGGTACTATGTTCAGAAGATAACACAACTAACCGCCTACTGAGGAGTAGATAAACCTACAGCCTTCTACTAAGGAGTATATAACTCAACAGACAGCCTACTAAGAAGTAGATAACCCAACTTGTCGTTTACTAAGGAATGGATTGCCAATGTGGCGGCCTACTAAGAAGTCGATAACTACAACAACTGACCTCCGACTAAGGAATAGATAACCCAATTAACCGCCTACTGAGGAGTAGATAAATCTACTGCCGTCTTCTAAGGAGTAGATAAATCTACTGCCGTCTTCTAAGGAGTAGATAAATCTACTGCCGTCTTCTAAGGAGTAGATAAATCAACAGACCGTCTGCTAAGAAGTAGATAACCCACCTGGTCGTTTACTAAGGAGTGGATAGGCAATCTGCCGCCTACTAAAAAGTAGATAACCCAATTGACCGCCTACTAAGGAGTAGATAACTCAATTGGACATCTACTAACGACATAACTCAACTTGTCGTCTACTAAGGAGTAAATAATCCAACTGACCTCCTACCAAGTAGTAGAAAATTCAATAAGACGTATTCATAGCAGTGCCATATAACCAAACTGGTCCTCTACTAAGGAGTAGTAGATAACCGAACGGACCGCCTAATAAAAGTAAACCAACTTTTCGTATACTAAGGATCATATAATTGAACTGAACGTCTACTAAGATAGATAAATCAAGTGAAACTTTACCAAGCAATAGATAACCCGATTGGTACTATATTCAGGAGTATTAGATAACCCAACTGACCTCCGACTAAGGAGTAGATAACCCAACTAACCGCCTACTGAGGATTAATTAAACCTACTGCCTTCTACTAAGGAGTAGATAACTCAACAGACTTACTACTAAGCATTAGATAACCCAACTTCTCGTTTACTAAGGAGTGGATTGCCAATCTGGCGGCCTACTAAGAAGTAGATAATTACAACAACTGACCTCCGACTAAGGAATAGATAAACCAACTAACCGCATACTGAGGAGTAGATAAATCTACTGCCGTCTTCTAAGGAGTACATAAATCAACAGACCGCCTACTAAGGAGATAATCCAACTTGTCGTCTACTAAGGAGTAAATAATCCAACTGACCGCCTACTAAGTAGTAAAAAATTCAACAGGACGTCTACTGAGCATTGGATAAACCAATTAGCATTTTACTAAGTAGTAGATAAACCAACTGGTCATCTACTAAGAGGTATATATGGTCAAACGTGTTCTCTATTTGTGTGTAGATAACTCAACTTGTCGTATACTAAGGAGGAGATAACCCAACTGGTCGTCTATTAAGGAGTATATTTCACTGATGCTGTCGTATGTTATATATATATATTCCTGATTTTACTCCTTTACGCTCTAGAAGGGACAAATTAAGCGTCCAGCTTTACAAGAGCTGATGTAGGATAATATATATTCGGCCTGGTCCAACATACGATACTTCTTTACCTGTTTTCATTTACTTTATCATTAACATTAAATGTAAGTTTATCTTTATTTCGATTATTTCCTTATGACTTTCAAAAGATAAAAAGAGCCATCTTTGCCACAATGGAAAGTATTAAAGTGATTTTTATATCAAAATTCAACACAGTAAAAAAATAATTGCAGCTATAAAATTAAATAATGTTAATTATACGAGTACATATCCAAACAAACCTCATGCAAAACACCATCTACGTAGTCATTTTTATTTTGGCAAACCTTTGTCGATTTAAGGCTTATTTAATAATGTACATAACGTTTATGATAGCTCTTGTTGTTGTGTTTATATATATATTTTTTTTTCAACATCGTTTAAGCTCTGTTTGTTACAATTAAAAATTGCAATCTTTTCGTAATATTTAATAAACTGTACAAAAAAATGTTACCTAAACCATAAAAGTACACCGGTACCGCAGCCGAACGTTCGTATACGATCGATTCAACCCCTAGCAAATACAAAATTAAACAACAACAAAACAGAAAGTAGAAATAAAATGCAAAAAAATAAATATAATAAAACATAATACACGTTTTATGGCATGGTAACGTGAAAAATCTTTAGTTTAATTCTTCACTATAAAATGTGACTAATGGTGGGCCAAACACCATATGATCGTTCAGTCAACGATCTCCTTATACTCGTAACTCCTCCTCGGTATACGTTGCCTTTTATTCGTATAAGACGGTGTTTGAACGTTGCACAGTGGGCTCGATTGTAATAGAATCTACACTCGCTCGTACACTTTAAAACAATATTAGAAGACAAAAAGTTGAACAAGTAAGAGATTTTAGTCGGGTAAACCGACTAAGGTATATCCTCACTTTGTGAGCATTGTAAATATGTACTGGTATATGTATGTACTAATATTATGAACTATTTAATTTTGGTATGTCTTGGCTCCTTTTTGTGAGTGGTACTAAAACGGATGTGGCGATAACTTTCATTTTTAACAAGACTGTGTTACTCTTTTTGCCCACAGCAAATAAAAAATGGTTTTCCAATAGGGACTTTATGATTTTGAAGTGACGTTTCGGCCAATTGTAATATGTCATGATCTGTCATTTGTTTTTCATTGTATTCAGTAGTGTTTACAATTTCATCATGAAGAGATATACGCAAAAGCAACGTTTACAATTATTCAGTTTTATTATCAAAATAATCGTTCTCCAATTGCAACTTTTCGTGCGCTAAGTTAATGTTTTTTTAATCCAAAAAAAGACTTTCCTGTCGACCTACGACCTTGACAATATTTTAGATATCCTTAAGAGCTATCTTTTTGTCATTGACCGATTCCCGATCCGACGTACCGTTAAGGAGCTAGAGCAAAAATGAACTTGCCGTTCACATTTGAAAATGATTTGTTTTCAAATCCAAAAAAAAAACACTTTACAGTCGACCTACGACCTTGACACCCATGAGCAATATTTTATGACGTTTGAATGACGTTTTATTTACAGGGTCTCCCATATTCGACGGACCCATCTGGCAACGCCATAACTTTTGACAGAGATGTCAGATCGCTTAATGACATACCGCGTTTGAAGCGTCAGTCCAAGCAGATTTTTACCATGGAACAATACACGCCACGCGAGCGCTCTGAAATAGTTGAAATTTACATTCAACAGAAGAAGTCAAGTCAACGTGCTTTTAAAATATTAAAAAATGTGAGAAGTGCGCCTTCTAAGAACACCATTAAGCGTTTATACGAAACATTTTCGACTGGTGAGGCTCTTTCTAATCCGAAGAGGCCAAATAAAAGTCGACCAAGGCGATCGGCCGAGAATATCGCTGCCGTACGAGCCAGTGTTGAGAGGTCCCCAAGAACATCCCAAAAACGCCGTTCTCAGCAGTTGGGCATGGCTCGGTCCACTTTACAACGGATTATTCGCGTTGATTTGCATTTGTTCCCGTACAAAATTCAATTGACGCAAAGATTGTTGCCTGCGGACAAGCCTCGTCGATTGGAATGGGCCCAACGAGTCCGTGGGTCCGTCGAATATGGGCAACCCTGTAGAACGTAATTGTATCGATTGTACTTCACATTAAATAAAAAACTTTTGAATATCCTTAACAATAAGTGTGTTTTTTTTTTTCAAAGAAATCTTATCACTCTTTTTGGAAGACCCTGTATAAATGTATATAAAATATAAATATACCATTATATTTTTATAAAATATTTTTTTCGTGTTTTAGGCTCCGTACGAGTATTACCTCAAAAATGATATGTACAGCCCTTCGATTGTTGCGATTTGTTGCATAGTGTAATCTACTGAATGAAATGAGCTGGTGAGCTAATGTGAGCTGGTGAACTAAACGAACGAACTAGTTCACTCTAGTGAACTGTACTAAAATGAGCGATCACTTTGTTCTGCGAAACCACAGTGCAAGCAATCGCAGTAGCAGAAATTGTAGCAGCAATAGTAGCTGCGCCGTACCAGCAATAAAACATGCAGACATCTCATCGCCCACGCATCAGTATGTTTATATATTGATATGTATATTCGAGTACATTGATTGCCGAAACTAGTTGTCGCTTACAACAATAAAATGCAATGCACCATAAAATATGAATATGAATATTTCTAGCGGTTCTGTCTAATGAGATTATGATCATCATAATGAAGACGATTTTTCCCTTCTGTTTTACTTCAAAGAATTTGTTAGAATTTCTGTTTGGTTAGTTGTACAGTAACATCGAAATAAAGCAATAGCTATCAATCGTAAAACACTAGTATTTTTTGCGTTTTCTTTTTTTGAATCAGCCTATACAAGGGCATAGGCTGCAACATTTGAAATCACCTATAGGCTGCAACATTTGGTGACCCCGACGTGATTACGTCAATCAATTCTATCGTTGGCTATTAATATCAATTCGGATATTAATTGAAGCTGATTTCGTCGTATTTTGAAATAAAAACTAATTGAGTCTTTGCTCGGTTTAAGATCAATTCGGATTTTGACCGACACAAAATAATTAATTTCAATTATATATTTATATAAAATTGCTTATGAACCATGCCTGATAACAATGCATCATCTTCAGAAGGAAAAGAGACGGGGAAAGGAGCTTCTGATTTGTCCCTATGTTTTCAAAAGGTTGCGTCCATTGGTAAGCAGCTAGTGGACATTAACAATCGTCTAACTACGGACGAATTAAATAAATTGGATGAAGCTGATTTATCTGTGCGCCTCGACTATGTTGAAAATTTGAACTCTCACTTCGACCAGTCTGTATCAATTTTGGAAGAAAATACTGGTGGTGATATGGATGACAACATTCGTTCAGATTTCATGGCATCCTATTTTGAAGTCAAGGCCAAAATAAAACGCAAAATTGGCACTGGTAACATCACTCGTACTACTTCTCAATCATCAACATTCCGGCAATTTTCTGTGGATGAACCTATAAACATACGAAAATCCAGATTACCAGAATTAAAAATTCCCCAATTCAGCGGTTCTTACACCGAATGGCCCGACTTTTTCGCTATGTTTACAACGGTAATAGGCAACGATATGGACTTAAGCAACATAGAAAAGTTCCAACATCTCCGTACAAGTTTAGTGGGTGCTGCCTTGGATACAATTTCATCTTTGGAGCCAACCGATACGAATTATGACAAGGCCATTGTATTACTCAAAAATCGCTTTGATAATAAATTACTTCTATTTCAGGGTCATATTAAAGAAGTTTTTGGACTCAAATGTGCTGATAAAGGATCAGCTTTAAGTCTTCGGCAGCTGAGCGATAAGCTTAACGCTCATGTGAGAGCTCTCGATACAATATGCACCAAGGCTCAAATGGCAGATGGATTCCTGATTAATTTAGTAACCTCCAAACTTGATCATCAAACACAAGCAAAATGGGAGGAAGGACTACAAAACGATAAGCTTCCAACATGGGAATCAATGGCGTCCTTTCTGGATCGAAGGTGCCGCATGCTTGAAAACCTTGAAAACTCCATGATGCCGAAAACTCACAATCAAACAGTGAACAAGAAATCAAATAGCCATGGTCGAAATGTTCTTGTTACCTCTGGTACTTCACATCCAATCTGCACTTTCTGCGATGCAAAAGACCATTATATAACAAATTGCTTAAGTTATATAAATCTATCGGCATCACAACGTTTCAAAGAAGCGAAAAGATTGAGCTTGTGTCTTAATTGTTTAAGAAAAGGCCATATGCTTTTGAAATGTAAGTCGGGATCGTGTCGTCATTGTCATATGAAGCACCATTCATTACTTCATATGGAAAACAACAACGTAGAATCGTCATTACTCATCAACAGAGTTATGTCCATACCCAATCGTCAACAGCTCCGCAGTCGCCTCAGTCACCGCAGTCTCCGCAGACAACAACCCAATCTACACTTGTTTCGTCCAATATAAGTTCCGAAATATTGGAATCTCCAGTTGGTTCTGATGTCTTGTTAGCTACGGCTATCGTTCTAGTAAAGAACAAGTTTGGAATCTTCGTACCTTGTCGTGTAATTTTAGATTCAGCCTCACAGTTAAATTTCGTAACAACTCGTTTCACAAACCAGGCACAACTGAAGGTAAAACCTTTGAACATTTCAATTTCTGGCATAGGAGAAGGTAGTCTTATAGCTGATAAATCAACGGAAATAACAATAAAGTCATGCCATAGTGATTATTCAGTGTCGTTTGTTGCTGTTGTTATACCATCCATAACCGAATATCAACCAAATGCAAATATCGATGTAAGTCAATTCAAAATTCCTTCCAACATTAAACTGGCAGATGGTGATTTTTATAAACGAGGACGAATAGACATTTTAATTGGCGCAAGTTTATTTTTTGACCTCATGAGTGTAGGTCAAATTCGTTGTGGAAACAATACTTCAATACTTCAAAAAACTCAGCTTGGATGGGTGGTATCTGGTGGAGGAATTTGACGTTCAAATGCAAATTCACTGGTAACCGCTTCCATTGATATGTCAAAAGACGAAGATGAACCTTTGGTTGATGTTTTGAAGAGTTTTTGGGAGGTAGAAAACAACTTCGAAAGAAATGCAAGCGCTATAGTTGATGATGAATTTTGTGAGCAACATTTTATTCAAAACACTGTTCGATTGCAATCTGGAGAATATTCAGTTTCTTTGCCAAAGAAATTAAACATAAATGATCTTGGAGATTCGTATGATCGTGCACTCAGTCGTTTTATGAACCTCGAGAAGAAATTGAATAAACTCCCATTGGTACAGAAGAAATATATTGATTTCATGAATGAATATGCCGATCTGAAACATATGACTCTTGTTACGGAAACCCCTAGAGAATTAAAAAAGTACTTTCTTCCTCATCATTGTGTCCAGAAAGAAGACAGTGCAACAACTAAGCTGAGGGTAGTGTTTGATGGCTCTGCTAAAACAACCACAGGTCTATCACTTAACGACACCCTTTACTCAGGACCAACTATACAATCAAAATTATTTGATACATTGCTCCGATTTCGTTTTTTCAAAATTGCCTTGAGTGGAGATATATGTAAAATGTATAGATGTGTTCGCGTAAATCCTCCAGACGATTTCCTTCAGTGTATATTGTGGAGAAATAACTCAGAGGAAGATGTAAAAATATACAAATTGGATACTGTGACATACGGAACTAAACCTGCAGCTTTCCTTGCTATTCGAGCGATGCATAAGCTTTCGTCAGATGAGGAACATTTATTTCCTATCGGTGCTAATGTTGTAAAACGTGACTTTTATGTCGACGATTTAATCTCTGGAGGAAATTCAGTAGAAGAAGTGGTTAAGATTAGAGAGCAGGTTACCGCTCTGTTGAAAAGAGGCAACTTTGAGATACGGAAATGGTGTTCAAATGATAATTCTGCTTTGGAAGGAGTAGCATCAATCAGCCGCGAATCTCTCTTGCAATTTCACGATGGCACCGACATAATTAAAACATTAGGTCTCGCATGGGATCCGAAATCCGACAATTTTATATTCTCATTTTCCCATTTTATGGATATTAAATATGTTTCGAAGCGAACTATTTTGTCATCGATAGCCCGTTTTTATGACCCCCTTGGATTAATTGGGCCCGTAATTACTAAAGCTAAGATATTTATGCAGAACTTGTGGAAAATTAAAGCCGATTGGGACGAGAGCTTGCCCCAAGCTCTACATTATTCTTGGCTTCAATACGTATCAACATTCTCGCTTGTTCATAAATTTGAATTTCCTCGATTTACTTCCATTCCAGACTCGACTGTACAGATACATGCATTTTGCGATGCCAGCCTCTCTGCCTATGGTGCTTGCGTTTATGCAAGATCGGAATCGGAATAAAAGGTACTAGTCAGGTTGCTGTGCTCAAAATCTCGGGTGGCGCCGTTAAAGGTTCTCACGATTCCGAAGCTGGAATTATCTGCTGCATTACTTCTCGCAGATATGTTGAAGGGAATTTCAAAAATACTCAGTAACAACTACGAATACCACTGCTGGTCGGATTCAATGGTCGTTTTGTCGTGGCTACAAGACGAATCTTCTAACTACAATATTTTTGTTGCCAACAGAGTAAGTCGTATACAAAAATTAACTGAAAATATGAGGTGGCATCACGTTCCAACCGCATCCAATCCAGCGGATATTTTATCGAGGGGTGCTACACCAGAAGAACTTCTTAAATCTAGCCTTTGGAAAGAAGGCCCTGATTTTTTGCATAAAAATTCCAAATATTGGCCAAAGATGCTGCAGTTTAAGACTGACTTGCCTGAACGTCGCCGTGCTGCTTTGATTGTTTCGACTACTTATGATTTTTCGATAAATTGCAAATATCATAATTCATTCTTTAAGATTCAACGCGTTTTCGGATATGTTTATCGATTTTTGAATAGTACAAAGACAGTTAAATATTCTGGAGATTTAACAGACAACGATATTAAAATGGGCAACAAAATATTGTTTCGCAACATACAATTTACACATTTCACCGCTGAGTATAAGGCTTTAAAATGTAATGAAAATGTCTCTCCATCTAGTAAATTATATTCACTAACGCCGTTTATGGATTTAGATGGATTAATTAGAGTCGGTGGACGATTACAAAATTCATTTTTAAATTTTGACGCACAACACCCGATGATTATCCCCAAACATCATCCTATTACTACGTCCTTGATTTTAAATTATCATGAACAATTATTGCATGCTGGACCTCAATGTTTACTAGCAAACATTCGCCAGCAATATTGGCCCTTAGGGGGCAGAAAAACGGTAAGCGCCATCATTGGTAAATGCGTCAGATGTTTTCGTCTTAAACCTAAAGTAACAGAACATGTAATGGGCAGCTTGCCGGAGGGAAGAGTGCAGCCAAATCGGGCATTTTATACAACTGGGCTAGATTTTTGTGGACCATTTTATTTTAAGTCAGATGTAAGGAATCGACCACCATCAAAATGCTACATCTGTATATTTATATGTTTTTCAACAAAGGCCACGCATTTGGAGTTGGTAGCAGATTTGTCCACGCCATCATTTTTATCAGCATTAAAACGTTTTATTTCAATTCGCGGCAAGCCTAAAACGATTTGGTCAGACAATGCCACAAATTTTGTAGGTGCCAAAAACGAAATGGCAGAGTTAAGACAGCTGTTTTGTGACCAATATAATTTGAAGCAGATCCATAATCAATGTCTGGCTGATGATATTAACTGGGAATTTATACCTCCTAGATCTCCTCATTTTGGCGGCCTTTGGGAGGCTGCTGTTAAGTCAGCCAAGTATCATTTTTACCGTACTGTGGGACAGTCAGTTCTAACATTTGATGAATTAAGGACACTGGTGTGTCAAATATCTGCCATTCTTAATTCTAGGCCTTTATGTCCAATTTCAGAGGATCCTGATGATCTTGAGGTGCTGACTCCGGGTCACTTTTTAGTGGGCACACCTTTAACAACATTTTCTGAACCTGATATAACTGATTTGAATGTCGATCGATTGAATAGATGGCAGAGAGTTTGCTACATGCAACAAATATTTTGGAAAAAATGGAGTACTTCCTATTTAGCTCTACTACAAGAACGATCAAAGTGGCGGACACAGCGAAAAAATATCAATGTTGGCGATATGGTTCTTCTAAAGGAAGATAATCTTCCTCCTTTGAAATGGCAATTGGGACGAGTGGTGGATGTAATAATTGGAAGAGATGGTGTTGTTCGTGTTGCTTTGGTTACAACAGTAAACGGTACGAGTCGGAGATCTGTTGCAAAATTGGCTATACTCCCTATTGAAGATAATTTTGTTGAAAGCCGCAGCCTTCCAACGGGGGGAGAATGTTCTGCGAAACCACAGTGCAAGCAATCGCAGTAGCAGAAATTGTAGCAGCAATAGTAGCTGCGCCGTACCAGCAATAAAACATGCAGACATCTCATCGCCCACGCATCAGTATGTTTATATATTGATATGTATATTCGAGTACATTGATTGCCGAAACTAGTTGTCGCTTACAACAATAAAATGCAATGCACCATAAAATATGAATATGAATATTTCTAGCGGTTCTGTCTAATGAGATTATGATCATCATAATGAAGACGATTTTTCCCTTCTGTTTTACTTCAAAGAATTTCTGTTTGGTTAGTTGTACAGTAACATCGAAATAAAGCAATAGCTATCAATCGTAAAACACTAGTATTTTTTGCGTTTTCTTTTTTTGAATCAGCCTATACAAGGGCATAGGCTGCAACATTTGAAATCACCTATAAAAAGGCTTATAGGCTGCAACAACTTAAAATAACTAAGTGTCCAACTCTAGTTTGTAGCTACCCACAGGGCGTTGTTATTAATCATATTCGGCCAAAAATTGTGTTATCCTTTGTAAGCATCAGTTGACCTCCCTAAGTTTTCTGTTAAGTTGACAAATACCTGAAGAGCGTTTCCATGTTTCACATCCACATATTATTATGTGGATTTCAGGTTAGAATTAAATATGCAGAGTTTTGTTTTTCTTCACATATACGACGAGTTGTATACATTGTTTAGCAGCCCAAAAGAGCGCCCCACACTGGGGATTTCGCAGAAAAAAGTCAAATTGTCATCATACTCATCATTCAATATGCGGTGGTATTTTTAAATTTAAGACTAAATTGTACAATCAAATCAAAAATAATTACTTCGATCCGACTGCTATTCTTTTTTTAACCGTTTCAAATTCAGTATGTACTTGTATATTTTACCGAACTCACTTTATATAAACCTAAGAATTTCAAGACGACTACTATTTTACTATGTGATGTAAAGTTTTTCTTTTTATTTTTTATTTAAAGTTGGATATTTCAATATACTAAAATTGAAGAAATAAACTCTGCAGAGACAAATTTATTTTTTTATTTTTATGAACTTATAACAAAAATCCCATTTTTCTCCAAACATTTGGATCTGCAATTTTAGCAGAAGTTGTCAACATCTTCAAGTTCGCTGCCGAAGACTTCACTGTTGGTGAAGTTCACACGCATAGTCTTAAGGCTGGGTTATGCAAACGTAACCGTAACGCTCCCGTAGCGTAACGAATCAGCTGATTCAATCTGACATATGGAAATCAGTGTAAACGATTAGCCAACGGAAACGAAACGTGAAATTTGATTTGGGCGGTACGTTTACGTGCATTTGCAAACAAAATTAGCAAAAAAAAATGAAAAAAGAATAAATTTATGCGAAACTTTTGAAAAGTAATGATTAATTAGTAGCAAATAAATATAAAATAAATTGTTGTAATTTGTTGCTCTTTTTGTTGTGAATGTCTGAGTGATACAGCACGTTTTTCAAGTTTTGGGCAATTGCTCCAGCGGGCAACTTTACGGCGGCGCTAAAGTTAAATTACGGCTAAGTTTGCCTAACCCGGCCTTTAGCCTTTCCAAAGATTCCTTTTAAGCTTGCTCTTGCTAACTATAACATGATCCCCTTGTAACCACATTATACACACAGGTCTCCTCGTAACCATGTTATGGTTAGAATCCACGGTATGCGGTGCCCATACTATGATTGTGTCGGGGATTCTCAGAAGAAATATTTATTTTACAGTCGAGAAATTCCATGTGAAGTTATCACACAAATTTGGGCTCTTCTCCGATTATGATGACATTTTCCAGATATTTTCTTTCTTCTTTTTCTGCACACTTCGAAGAACATATGTGGAAAATGTCTTCAAAATCCGAGGAAAGAGCAATTTTGTTTGTATTGTTACTTCACATGGAATTACTTAGAAATCGAAAAAAAATGCAAATGTCTCTGTTGAAGTCACAACAGCTGACAGTCGACTTCATCGCCCCCGCATCAGATTTGGAGCATCCGAAATCAACAAATATGCTGCGGCCACAACAACAACTATCACTACAAGGAACAGCAGCATCCATTGGCATATGATAGACAACAACAACAACAATGCATCGTCACCACTCAACAACTACACATTGCACTCGTGCAAGGGGGGCGGTATGTTGAAGTCACAACAGCTGACAGTCGACTTCATCGCCCCCGCAACAGATTTGGAGCCGTTCCTTGATTACAGCGCCGCAAACCTAACTCTGTTATGGCAACGCCGTCAGAGTTGCATTATGTTAGTTATCAACTCACCCGCTTCTGGCATACTGCCACCGCATACGGCTCACGGCCGAATATTTAATAAAATATAGGGTAATTCCAACGGCAGTCGACCCACTTTTTAACACGACCCCCTCCGATTTCGATGAAATTTGGTACACGCTATCTCCTAGTGTGTACAATTTGTATGATGTCTATATTTAGTCCAAATTCGTTATGGTTCTTGTTTTACAGCGTCCGAAATTGGTCGAATCTCTACTTTTTTTCTTAAAGGATACTGAATTCAACAGAGTATAACTTAAGAACGCGTTATCCGATTTCAACGATTTTAGTGTCATTGTAACCGGCCACTCTCGTACTTCAAAACTTATAATTTAAAAAAATATTGTCCTTGTCGAAGGACATTAAAAATCTAAAAAAATTTTTAATCCTTCAATATCTCGAAATGCACCTAATTTTTTTTCTTCATATTTTTTGTAGTTAAATGTCCTTTACACGTGACATAATTTTCACGATGGAGGTCATTTTGGTTTAAAAGATACCGATTTTTTACTGTTTTCTCCCAGATATATTTCAGGATTTTTATATAAAACACAATGTAAATTCTTTCTATTTGAGCGGAATCAAATTATTATTTGTTATGAGAACGTATATCGGATCGTGGTAATAATACAATCTGATTTATATTTTTGAAAGTCTTAAGTCAGGATTACTTTTAAGCCTCAAAAGCAAACCTGGCTTAAAAAATATATTGGTTAGAAGGAATTACAAAGGTGCAACTTCGTAGAATATCCATAATAAAGGCACTTATTTATAAAACTATCTATTAAAAATATGGGTCGATTTAAAACTATATAATGTTGTACTCCCTTGGAGTTAAAGCATTTAAAATGCAAACCTGCCAGTTTTAGAATTGTTGGAGGAAATTTCAACAACATTTTTATTTTGCTTTTGCTCTTCTAAAAATCTGCAGTTTGAGCACATTTTATCGTCCGCCTTGAAAATTGAATACATTTCAATCATCCTCTGTGAAACAGTTCTCAAATTGGCATTTTTGAGAACTGTTATCATTATCTACATATAGAATGACAAACAAATAGGTATGGTCATATAGATTTATTCACGTCAAATGTTAAATAAGTGACCTTATTATGGATATTCCACGAAGTTACACCTTTGTAATTCCTTCTAACCAATATATATTTTAAGCCAGGTTTGCTTTTGAGGTAATCCTGACTTAAGAATTTTAAAAATATAAATCAGATATTATTATTACCACGGTCCGATATACGTTCTCGAAACAAATAATAATCTGATTCCGCTCACATAGAAAGAATTTACAATGTGTTTTATATAAAAATCCTGAAATATATGTGGGAGAAAACAGTAAAAAATCTTTATCTTTTAAACCAAAATGACCTCCATCGCGAAACTTATGTCACGTGTAAAGGACATTTAACGGTTTAACTACAAAAAATATGAAGAAAAAAAATTAGGTGCATTTCGAGATATTGAAGGATTAAAAAAATTTATAGATTTTTAATGTCCTTCGACAAGGACAATATTTTTTTTAAATTATTAGTATTGAAGTACGAGTGCGGCCAGTTACAATGACACTAAAATCGTTGACATCGGATAACGCGTTCTTAAGTTATACTCTGTTGAATTCAGTATTCTTTAAGAAAAAAGTAGAGATTCGACCAACTTTCGGACGCTGTAAAACAAGAACCATAACGAATTTGGACTAAATGTAGACATCATACATCATACATTGTACACACTAGGAGATAGCGTGTACTAAATTTTATCGAAATCGGAGGGGGTCGTGTTTAAAAGTGGGTCGACTGCCGTTGGAATTACCCTATACAAGTTTTGTGTTTTTCTTTTTTTTTAACTCCCGCCCCTCTGGCGTGGAATAAAACAGTCTCATTCATCTTCATTTTAGGTGAATGGTATTTTTGAAAATGTAATCTACAATGCCAAAAAAATCCAAACAATAAAAAGTGTCTTTTTTCTTAAAATTTATTTTAAATTTTTGTTAAATTCTAAAAGTACCGTAATTTTTTTTTTAATAGCACGATCTGTTTATTCATTAAAAAAGAAAAAAAAACAATTTTTTCTTATTAGTCAAATGTTAGAGAATTTTGAAAAAAATACCAAAATTTTTCACACGGCCATAAATCAATTTTTCTAATTTTTTTTAATTCGGAATCCTTTTCTGCTACCCTCAAAATAAATTTTTTAAAAATTTTATCAAAATCGGAGAAAAGATCCCAAATTTGTGTGATCATTTCACATTACTCAGTTAAAAGGCTATTTATTGCAGGTTTGAATAACGTCGTATAACTTTTATGAAAAACGTCTGTATTCTTTGGAATGTTGGGCAATAATTGTCCTCATTTTAAAGATTTTTAAGAAATTATCCTTTGGCGACCATAAGCTTTGAAAAATATGAAATAAATTGACTTCTCTGAGCGACTATAAGCTCTGAGCGACTGCCCGTAATATTTTCGAACAATTTTATTAGAATAAAAAACTTCAGTTGGTTTTCTTCTGATTCAAAATAAATATATGGAAAATAGGAACATTTTCCACATAAATACATATGTGTATGTGGTAAAAATTCAAAGAAATCACATGTACATGACATGTACATATGTCCTTTTGGTCGCCAAAGGCTTAATTTTAAGTACTCGTATGTCTTTATTTTAATGATTAGGATACAAAATCAATTTTATTCTTGATAGTATTATTTCTAAATATATTCTTGATGTTTGCTTTCTTGATATTTATTTTGATATTATTTTAATCAACCCCACTGTGCGCCGGCGCACAACACATTACTCATATTCATCTGTCAGGCTGGCTGGCTGTCTGTCTGTCTGTGGTGGTGGCGTGCTCGCTATCAAGCTCCGGTGGTATTTAACTTTAGGTACCATCTGTTTCCATGGCACATGGTCACTTCCGAAACTGGCAAAACAGCGTCCGTATGTAGAAATGCGGCAAAATAACGACGAAGCGAAACGAAACCAAACGAATCATACAAATCGTACAATTTCCTTTCTCTTTTAATAGAAACACACACGTCTCAAATCATTTGCTTCTGTTTTTGCAAATCTACGCTTCACTTCACTGCGCCTCGAGATTTTCACAGTTCCCTTTCCTAGAGGTCTGCCAAAACAGATAAGGGGAAACATGCAAAATTTCGTAGACATGAAATGATTTGATTGATATTTTTGTCGAAATGTCGATTGTTAGAAAGGTCGCAAAAAATAAACAATTGCCTTTTATTTAGCTTTTAATAAAAATTTTCTTACAAAATGTAATCATTCATTGTCATGCAATATTATGATAAATCAATTGTGGCTTCCAGACAACGTACATATGTACCAATTTTTTTTTTTGTAAGTTTACAAAAAAGCAAAAATATTACATACATATGTATATCTATTAAATTAAAATGTAAATCATGTTATTATGTTAATGTTGTTTTAAAACATATAAATAGTTATAAAGACACATGTATTTATGTAGATTTGATAATATTGTTTTTTGCCACACCCCCTTTTGGTATCTCCCACACATATTTTTCCATTACACTGTCTATGCAAATTGCATCATCAATGAAAACGCTCCGCCCCGCAAAATGTTTATGCAGTACCTGATATTGACCCATTTACTTATCACATGAAGTTTTTCAAATATTTGCTTGCAAATCGAGATGTTTGGTCGATGATTTTTCTAGAAAGTATTTTTGAAATTAACTTTTTCTAGAATATATCGATAAATTGCATTTGCATAGAAAACTTCGTCAAAATTCTTTTTCACAAAATTGAATTTTTCTGAAAATGTTCTCAATTGATCTGGAAAATTTCGTCGAATGTGCAGATTTATAGAAAATTTCACCAAATTGCATATTTCTAGAAAAATTTAACAAATTTGACTGTTTTTGGAAAATTTCATCGAATTTTTTTTTCTCGCAAATTTGCGCCAAATTTTACTCTAACACAAAATTTCGTCTAAATTAAATTTTATGAATTTTTATAGTAATTTTGATTATATTGAATTTTTACAGAAAATATTACAATATTTTGAAATTTCTTGTCGAAATTGTATTTTTATAGAAAATTTCGTCAATATTGATTGCATTGTTGCAGCAAATTTAAATTTTTATAGAAAATTTAAACAAAAAATTTCATGGAATTTTAATTTTCTTGAAGTTTTGTCAGAATTTATTTATAGAAGATTTCGCCAAAATTTTAGTTTTACAGAAAGTTTTGTCAAATTTCATTTCTACAAAAAGTTTAGGGAAAATTTCAACAAAATTGGATTTTTCTGGAAATTTTCATTGAATTTTAATGTCATCATTAATATTTTTTGGAAATTTTTGTTTGAAAATGCAATTGTTAGAAAATTTGATAAAAATTTAATTTTATCGAAAATTTCAACAGATTGTCTTCTAAATTGTGATTTATATATAAAATGTCGGCGAAATTGCGGTTTAATTTTACGGAAAGTTTCAACAAATTTTTAAATTTCATCTAAATTTCAACTAAAAAAAAAATGGAATGCAATCGTTGAAGCCCTATGCTCCTTATATGAATTTTTCTATAGAAATGCAATTTCACCGACATTTTCTACAGTAATAAAATGTTGACAAAATTTTGTATAAAAATTAAATTTGGACAAAAAATTTAATTTTGATAACATATTCTAAAAAAATTTAACTTCGGAAAAAAATGTTGCGAAAATTTTTATGAAATTAAATTTCAACGAAAAAATGATCTAAATTTTAATTGAAAATTAAAAAATAAAATTTTGCAAAATTTTTTTATAAAATTGAAATTTCGTCCTATTTTTTTCAATTTGCACAATATATTCTATAAAATCAAATTCGACGAAATTTTCTGTAAAGATGAAATTTCGATGATTTTTTTAATAAAATCTCAACTTCGATGAAATTTTTGATAAAGCATTCATTATTTAGGAAATTTTCTAAAAAGTAAATATTTTACAAAATTTCTATGAAAAATTCTATAAAAATGGAATATACTTATATTTTTAATTAAAAAGATATTTTCGATAAATTCAACTTTTAAGCAATTTTCTAGATAAATGCTATTTTGACGAAATTTTGGGTTGATATTATGTTACTGGACGTTATGACACGTCACCAAATTCTGTGTTTAAATGAATTTTCTACGAAATTTTCTACAAAAAAACAATTTCGACGAAATTTCCTATTACATGTAAGTTCGATGTAATTTTCTAGAAAAGCACAATTTGTACGACACGTTCTTAAAATGTTCAATTTCGATGAAATTTTCCTGAAAAATTTAATTTCGGAGAAATTTAAATAGATATAAAAATGACATTTTCTACATTTCATTGACATTTTCTACTGATATATCATTTTGAAGACATTTTCTGGAGAAATTAAAAGTAATTTCGACTACATTTTAGCCGAAATATTTTAGAATTGCGGAATTTCGAGGAATTTTTCTAAGGAAATGCAATTTCGATAACATTTTCTTTAGAAATGAGATAAGAAATGTAATTTCGATGAAATTGTCTGAAAAAGTATATTTTGACGAAATTTTATATAGAAATGATTGTTATATACAAATTTATATGTATAGAATATTTTTTTTAAAAATCAAATTTCGTCAAAAAAATCAAAAGATACAATTTTGACGATTTTTTTTTATAAAAATGCAATTTCGTTTAAATTTTCTATAAAAATAGAATATTGACGATATTTTCTGTAAAACCGCAATTTCGATGATTCTTTTTTTGTAAAATCTCAATTTCGAAGACATTTTTAATAAATTATTATTTAGGACATTTTCTAAAAAGAACATTTTTACAAAAAAAAAATTCGATAAAATTTATTAAAAAAATCAATTTTTTCAAAATTAATATATTTTCACATTTCCTTGCATTGCACATCTTCAAAATTTCACTTCTATACAAAATTTCGTCAAAATATACTTTATCAAAAAAATTACATCAAAATTGGAATTCTTAAGAAAATTCAATTTTTCCAAATAATTTTAATGAAATTGCATTTTTATAGAACATATTTTCAAAACATTAACATTTACATTTACATTCCAATAGAAAATTTCGTCGATATCTCATTTCTAAAGAAAATGTTGTCGAAATTGCATTTCCCTAGAATATTTGGTCAAAATTGATTGCTTCTAAAAAATTTCGGCGAAATTACAGTTTTAGAAAATTTAGACGAAATTACTATTAATTTAATTTTCTCCAGAAAATTTCTTCAACATTGTATATTTGTGGCAAATGTCAGTTGTATTCCTATTTAAATTTCATCGGATATGCATTTTTGAAGAAAATTTCATCAACATTTAATTTTTCAAGAAAATCTTGTACAAATTGGGTCTTTATTGAAAATTTATGCTATAAATTTCGTTGATATTTTCTTTTTGTAAAAATTTTGTAGAAAATGCAATATTTAAAAATTTAATTTTTCAACAAAAAAATTTGTTCGAAATTTATTTTTTTTTAGAAAATATCGTCGAAATTGCATTTGTACATTAAAATTTGCATTTTTATAAAATTTTTCTTTGTTTTGACTAAATTGATTTTTCTACTAAATTTTGTCGAATTATTTATTTGTAAAAACTTATAAATTTCCTAAATAATGATTTATTAAAAATTTCGACAAAATTGTCAGAAAAGAATATTTTCTATAGAAATCAAATTTCGTCAAAAAAATCAAAAGATACAATTTTGACGAATTTTTTTTATAAAATTGCAATTTCGTTTAAATTTTCTATAAAAATAGAATATTGACGATATTTTCTATAAAATACGAATTCTACGAAATTTTCTGTAAAACCGCAATTTCGATGATTCTTTTTTTGTAAAATCTCAATTTCGAAGACATTTTTAATAAATCATTATTTAGGACATTTTCCAAAAAGAACGTTTTAAAAAAAAAAAAAATCGATAAAATTTATTAAAAAATTCAATTTATTCAAAATTAATATATTTTCACATTTCCTTTCATTGCATATCTTCAAAATTTCACTTCTATACAAAATTTCGTCAAAATATACTTTAACAAAAAAATTACATAAAAATTGGAATTCTTAAGAAAATTAAATTTTTCCAAATAATTTTAATGAAATTGCATTTTTATAGAACATATTTTCCAAACTACATTCCAATAGAAAATTTCGTCGATATCTCATTTCTAAAGAAAATGTTGTCGAAATTGCATTTCCATAGAATATTTGGTCAAAATTGATTGCTTCTAAAAAATTTCGGCGAAATTACAGTTTTAGAATATTTAGACGAAATTACTTTTAATTTAATTTTCTCCAGAAAATGTCTTCAACATTGTATATCTGTGGCAAATGTCAGTTGTATTCCTATTTAAATTTCATCGGATTTGCATTTTTGAAGAAAATTTCATCGACATTTAATTTTTCAAGAAAATCTTGTACAAATTGGGTCTTTATTGAAAATGCATGCTATAGAAAATTTCGCTGAAATTTTCTTTTTGAAAAATTTTTGTAGAAAATGCATTACTTAAAAATTTAATTTTTCAACAAAAATATTTGTTTGAAATTTATTTTTTTTTAGAAAATATCGTCAAAATTGCATTTGTACATTAAAATTTGCATTTTTATAAAATGTTTCTTTGTTTTGAATAAATTAATTTTTCTACTAAATTTTGTCGAATTATTTATTTGTAAAATTTATAAATTTCCTAAATAATAATTTATTAAAAATTTCTTCGAAAGTGAAATTTTATAAAAATATTAGTTTCTCAGAAAATTTCGTAGAATTCGTATTTTATAGAAAATATCGTCAAAATTGAATTTTAATAGAAAATTTGAATGAAATTGCAATTTTTATAGAAAATGTTCTTTTCTGACAATTTTGTCGAAATTCACATTAATATACATAAAAATTTGTATTCAAAAAAACATTTCGTCAAAATATACTCTTTTCAAAATATTTCATAGATATTAAAATTCTTAAGAAAATTTAATTTTTCCAGATACATTTATATAAAATTTCGTCGATATCTGATTTCTAAAGAAAATTTTATCAAAATTGCATTTCCATAGAAAAATTCATCAAAATTGCGCGATTCTAAAAAATTTCGGCGAAATTAAATTTTCTAAAAAAAATTTTTGAAATCGCATTTTTTAGAAAATGTATTCGATTTAATTTTAAATTCTCCAGAAAGTTTCTTCAACAGCTCAACTAATTTTAATGAAATTTTGAAGAAAATTTCTAGAAAAATGCAATTTTGACAATATTTTTTTCAAAATGTTTTAGAAAAATGCAATTTCGATGAAAAAACCGAAAAATAAGATTTCGACGAAATTTTTCTAATGAAATGTAATTTCCAAGAAATTTTCTTTAGAAATTTTTCTTTAGAAATCTATAGAAATGTAATTTCTAAGAAATTTTCTATAGAAATGTAATTTCAATAAAATTATCGAGAAAAAATAACGGTGATTTCGATTCTAAAAAAAAAGTGCCCCGTTGACACGACTGATGTAGTCCATCGAATTAAACTTAACTCCTATCCTAAATTCCACAATGTGGTATAAAAGTCCAGTTTTCGGGAAAAGGTCAACGAAAATGTTGCACTTTTTTGCAGAAATGAAATCGCCCTAAATTTTCTCGAGACTTGGAATTTCAAATAATTTTTTTAGAAAAGTTATATTTCGAAAATTTTTTTTTATAGAAATGCTATTTTGATGTTGTGCTGAATGCAATTTCGATGAAAAATATAATTTTGACGGACTTTTTGTGGAAAATACAATTTTGAATATATTTTTCATTCAAAATGTAATTTTGTAGTTTTCTAGAAAAATCAGATTTCTATAACATTTTGTAGAAAACATTAATGTTAATGAAATTTTCCATGAGAATGAAATTTTGAGAAAAGTTTCCAGAAAAATTGCAATTTCTATGAAAAATATAATTTTGTTGAAATTTCGAGAAAAGTTTCCAGAAAAATTGCAATTTCATGGAAAATGTAATTTTGAATATATTTTCATTCCAAATGTAATTTTGTTGTTTTCTAGAAAAATCAGATTTCGATAACATTTTGTAGAAAACAATAATGTTAATAAAAATATTCCATAAGAATGAAATTTTGAGAAAAGTTTCCAGAACAATTTCAAAGAAGAATATCATTTTGAAGGAAATTTTATGAAAAATGCAAATTTTCATTCAAAATGTAATGTTGTTGCTTTCTAGAAAAATCAGATTTCAATAACATTTTGTAGAAAACATGAATGTTAATTAAATTTTTCATGAGAATGAAATTTTGAGAAAAGTATCCAGAAAAATTGCAATTTCGATGCAGAATATAATTTTGATGGAATTTATATGGAAAATGCAATTTTGAATATATTTTCCATTCAAAATGTAATTTTATTGCTTTATATAAAAATCAGATTTCGATAACAATTTGTTGAAAACATTAATGTTAATGAAATTTTCTATGAGAATGAAATATTTTTTATAGAAATGTAATTTCGGCGATATTTTAGTAGAAAAATTAGGTTTTGATGAAATTTTATACAACAACGTAACTTTGACAAACTTTTCTAGAAAAATCAGATTTCTATAACATTTTGTAGATAACATTAATGTTAATAAAATTTTCCATGAGAATGACATTTTGAGAAAAGATTCCAGAAAAATTGCAATTTCGATGAAAAATTTAATTTTGACGGAATTTTTATGGAAACTGCAATTTTGAATATGTTTTTCATTCAAAATGTAATTTTGTAGTTTTCTAGAAAAATCAGATTTCTATAACATTTTGTAGGAAACATAAATTTTAATGAAATTTTCCATGAGAATGAAATTTTGAGAAAAGTTTCCAGAAAAATTGCAATATCGATGAAGCATATAATTTTGAAGGAATTTTTATGGGAATGCAATTTTGAATATATTAGAAAAATCTGATTTCGATAACAATTTGTTGGAACATTAACATTAATGAAATTTTACATGAGAATGAAATTTTGAGAAAAGTTTTCAGAAAAATTGCAGTTTCGATGAAAAATATAATTTTGACGGAATTTTTATGGAAAAAGCTATTTTGAATATATTTTTCATTCAAAATGTAATTTTGTTGCTTTCTAGAAAAATCAGATTTCGATAACATTTTGTAGAAAACATAAATGTTAATGAAATTTTCCATAAGAATGAAATTTTGAGAAAAATTTGCAATATCGATGAAGGGAATTTTGAGGGAAATTTTATTCAAATGTAATTTTGTTGTTTTCTAAAAAATCAGATGCCTACAACATTTTGTAGAAAACATTAATGTTAATGAAATTTTCCATGAGAATGGAATTTTGGAAAAAGTTTCCAGAAAAATTGCAATATTGATGATGAATATAATTTTGAGTTAAATTTTATGGAAAATGTAATTTTTAATTTATTTTTCATTCAAATGTAATTTTGTTGTTTTCTAGAAAAATCAGATTTCTATAACATCCGTTAATAAAATTTTCCATGAGAATGAAATTTTGAGAAAAGTTTCCAGAAAAATTGCAATTTTGATTAAAACTATAATTTTTACGGAATTTTTATGGAAAATGTAATTTTAAATAAGTTTTTTATTTAAAATGTAATTTTGTAGTTTTCTAGAAAAATCAGTTTTCGATAAAATTTTGTAGAAAACATTAATGTTAATAAAATTTTCCATGAGAATGACATTTTGAGAAAAGTTTCCAAAAAAAATTGCAATTTCGACGATTTTTGCAATTTTTTACGGATTTTTTATGAAAAATGCAATTTTAAATATGTGTTGCATTCAAAAATAATTTTCTGGCTTTTAAAAAAATCTGATTTCGATAACATTTTGTTGAAAACATTTATGTTAATAAAATTTTGAGAAAAGTTTCCAGAAAAATTGCAATTTCGATGAAAATATAATTTTGACGGAATTTTTATGGAAAATGTAATTTTAAATAAGTTTTTTATTTAAAATGTAATTTTGTAGTTTTCTAGAAAAATCAGATTTGTATAACATTTTGTAGAAAACATTAATGTGAATGAAATTTTCCATGAGAATGAAATTTTGAGAAATGGAAATGAAATGAAATGGAAATTTTCTAGAAAAATTGTTAATGTTTTTTAGAAATATGCCATATTGTCAACCAATTAGTGTACTTTTTGACTACAAATAATAACATTTTTGGGAAAGGTCGACAACACTTACTTGACATTTTTTTATCGTTTTTTGAATATATCACATAGAAATGACATTAAAACTAATTTGCCCACCTTTTAAAAAGACACCTAACCACAAAATGCCGCTTAGTTCGTGAATTTGTTTTTCTTGAAATTGAAAATAACAACAATAATTGAAATCAAAGCATAATTTCAATGTAATTATAACATTGCCGATCGCATTACATAGTTAGTCAAGAGCTTTGCAAAAGTTCATCTAATTTCTACTTTGGTTTTCATTGGCGGTGCGTGACGTTGAACTTGAGGCGAATGAATACCCACAAATGCAATGAATGCCACTGCAACAGTAACAGCGGCTCCGGCTGCCGCTGTGGAGGAGCAATATCGCATAACCAACCGCAGAAATTGCAATCGCAACCGCCAAGAGCACAAGTTGCAGCACTAGACGCAGCACATAGCACTTGAAACATAGCATAATTGCAACAATGAAATTAAAAACAAAAACTGCTGCTACGACAACCGTTAAGAAAATATAATTAACTAATTACTCCGCGCAATTTAAACTGTACCAGACAATTGGCAAACGAAAAACATAAAGAAACATGGTTTACATCATACGTGTATAACGCTACTCCAACTGAAGTTGGAGTTGGTTATGCTATTTCTTGACGTAATGCTAAGTTTAGAGCACAAAATCTAAATTGTACACGGAGAAAAAAATATGTATTTGTACATACTCTTATTATGCATTATTGTACAAATACATTTTATTTAAAAATCATTTCGATTTATTTGAAAGCCATACATTAACATAGTACAACAACATTTATTTGCAAAGTAATTTTTGCAAATAAAACACATATCTGTCAGACAAGCAGAGAAAATATCTGATTGAACATGGTCTGCACTGCCATTATATAATTGGTACCACAACCACAACATCGTTGTAGTAACCATATGTTTTGCAAATTTAGACATAACGTGTTACTTGTAAATCTATAAAATGTGTTGTTCTCAAGAAAATCTTAAAACGAGGATAAAACCACAAAATATCTTTGCAAGGGGACCCCGCTATGGTCCATCCATATTACCATATTATAGTCATGGCAACCGAATGTCTGAATATTGCAGATACCCAAATATATTTTAATTCAAAAAGATTTTCCAAACGTACTTATATTTCATTCGGTTTTCAATTGAGTTAAACATTCAGTTAAAAATAATATCAGTATCTTTAGTTTTTATTAGATTTCTAAAGGCGGTCTCCTACAATTTAGGAAATGGTGTTCTTCGAAATTTTTTCCCTTTGCAAAGGCGGACAAGGTGCACGCAGAAAAAAAATCGCTTCCGCAGTATATAAGTATTATCCCAAACATATTCTGCTTAAAACATATATATGTTTAGGGTAACCTCCAAATATATCGTCCCCTCAATATAATAATAGCCTATAATACTCTATGCGTAGTGTATTATAGGATATTATTATATTGAGGGGACGATATAATATTTGACACATACGAATAGTATATGTTTGGGAGGATGTTGTTCTAAACAAAACTATGTTTAACCAGATGGTTTAATTCGAATCCAAGGAAACATTTAAACTGAAATTCGAAAAATTCAGCAATGTTTTCAAAGTCTTGTTTAAATAAAACATATTTAGAGGCAATCGTAAACAATAAATTTATTTGCATTTAAACTTTAAACCACTTTTTATTACACGCTGAAAAAAAATCACTTCTGTAGTATATTGTCCCAAACATATTCGGCTTGAAACATATATATGTTTGGGGTAGACTCTAAGCATGTAATATTTGGTACACACAAAAATTGTGTATTTGGGAAGATGTTGTTCTAAACAAATATTTGTTTAAATTCCAATATGTTTTTATTTGGGACCATTATTTCCGAAACAAATATTTATAAAATACATAAATTGTGTCAAATTTTTCAATAATTCAAAGTTAAATTTTTAGAAATTTTTAATGTTCGT
Organism: Eudasyphora cyanicolor; assembly: GCA_963930755.1. NCBI lineage: Eukaryota > Metazoa > Arthropoda > Insecta > Diptera > Muscidae > Eudasyphora > Eudasyphora cyanicolor. The sequence goes on along the minus strand of OZ005736.1, from coordinate 88,441,764 downwards.
AAAAAATAATAATTGGAATCATATAATCTTGGATCAATATAAAGTACTTAGAGGAGTGACAACTAATGATGGCTTGGAATACTCAGAAATTTGAAATAATTGATTTAAAACAGAAGGTAATGCTGCACATGGTATCATAACTGGGAGGTACAATTCGAAACCCAAGAAAAATTTAAACTGAAATATGAAAAACTCAGCAAAAGTTTTGGAAATATTTTTTAAATAAAATATATTTGGAAAAATTCCTAAATAATAATTTTATTTGTATTTAAACACATATTTTATTTGAGAAATTTAGTTTGCAAATATAATTTGTTGTAATATATTAATATATGCGTTCCAAATATATTTTATTGATTTTCAAATAAAATTTATTTGCTGAGAAATAAATAATATTTAAAAATTTGTGTTCCAAATATATTTTCTTTCGATTCAAACATATCAAAAAAGGCGATTTTGCCCCGTGTAGGAAAATGTTTTCTCTGGCAACTTTTCCTTAGGAAAAGGCAGCCATTCAATAGGAAAAATCAGCCTTTCCATAGGAAAAAGCAAATTTTCCTTAGGAAAAGATGGTTTCTGAAAAATGGAAAGGTTTGTCTCTGACAAATTTTCCTCAGAAAAGGTGATATCTGGAAACTGTTCCTTAAAAAAAGGTGGTCTCTGAAAACTGTTTCTTAGAAAAATGTGGTCTCTGTCAACTTTTCCTTAGGAGAAGGTGGTCCCTGACAACATTTCTCAGGAAAAGGTGGTCTCTGACCACTTTTCTTTAGGAACTATTGCTTAGGAAGAATTTGTCTCTGACAACTTTTCCTTAGGAAAAGATAGTCTCTGAAAAATGTGGCCTCTGTCAACTCTTTCCTAAGGAAAAGGTGGCCACTGACAACTTTTCCTTAGAAAAAGGTGGTCTCTGACAATTTTGCTTTAGGAAAAGATGGTCTCTGAAAACTTCCTTAGGAAAAGGTGGCCTCTTACAACTTTTCCTTAGGTAATGGTGGTCTCTGAAAAATTTTCCTTAGGAAAATATGGTCTCTGACAACTTTTCCTTAGGCAAAAATGGTCTCTGACAACTTTTCCTTAGGAAAAGATGGTCTCTGACAACATTTTCTTAGGAAAAGGTGGTCTCTGACAACTTTTCCTTAGGAAAAGGTGGTCTCCGACAACTTTTCCTTAGAAAAAGGTGGTCTCCGACAACTTTTCCTTAGGAAAAGGTGGCTCCGACAACTTTTCCTTAGGAAACTTTCTCTCACAACTTTTCCTTAGGAAAAGCTGGTCTCTGACAACTTTTCCTTAGGAAAAGGTGGTCTCCGACAACTTTCCTTAGGAAAAGTGGTCTCTGACAAGTTTTCCTTAGGAAAGGGTGGTCTCTCACAACTTTTCCTTAGGAAAAGCTGGTCTCTCACAACTTTTCCTTAGGAAAAGCTGGTCTCTCACAACTTTTCCTTAGGAAAAGCTGGTCTCTGACAACTTTTCCTTAGGTGGTCTCTGACAACTTTTCCTTAGGAAAAGGTGGTCTTTGGCAACTTTTGCTTAGGAAAAGGTGGTCTCTGACAAATTTTCCTTAGGAAAATGTGGTCTCTGACAAGTTTTCCTTAGGAAAAGGTGGTCTCTCACAACTTTTCCTTAGGAAAAGCTGGTCTCTGACAACTTTTCCTTAGGAAAAGCTGGTCCCTGACAACTTTTCCTTAGGAAAAGCTGGTCTCTGACAACTTTTCCTTAGGAAAAGCTGGTCTCTGACAACTTTTCCTTAGGAAAAACTGGTCTCAGACAATTTTTCCTTAGGAAAAGCTGGTCTCTGACAAATTTTCCTTAGGAAAATGTGGTCTCTGACAAGTTTTCCTTAGGAAAAGCTGGTCTCTCACAACTTTTCTTTAGGAAAAGCTGGTCTCTGACAACTTTTCCTTAGGAAAAGCTGGTCTCTGACAGCTTTTCCTTAGGAAAAGCTGGTCTCTGACAACTTTTCCTTAGGAAAAGCTGGTCCCTGACAATGGAAAGGAAATGGAGGTATCTGATAACTTCTCCTTAGTAAAAGATGGTCTCTGACAAACTTTCCTAGTGAAAAAGTGGTCTCCGACAAGTTTTCCTTAGGAAAAGGAGGTCTCTGACAAGTTTTCCTTAGGAAAAGGTTGTCTCACAACTTTTCATGAGGAAAAGCTGATCTCTGACAACTTTTCCTTAGGAAAAGCTGGTCTCTGACAACTTTTCTTTAGGAAAAGCTGGTCTCTGACAACTTTTCCTTAGGAAAAGCTGGTCCCTGGCAATGGAAAGGAAATGGAGGTATCTGATAACTTCTCCTTAGTAAAAGATGGTCTCTGACAAACTTTCCTAGTGAAAAAGTGGTCTCTGACAACTTTTCCTTAGGAAAAGGTGGTCTATGACAACTTTTCCTTAGGAAAAAGTGGTCTCTGACAAATTTTCCTTAGGAAAAGGTGGTCTCTGACAAATTTTCCTTAGGAAAATGTGGTCTCTGACAAGTTTTCCTTAGGAAAAGGTGGTCTCTCACAACTTTTCCTTAGGAAAAGCTGGTCTCTGACAACTTTTCCTTAGGAAAAGCTGGTCTCTGACAACTTTTCCTTAGGAAAAGCTGGTCTCTGACAACTTTTCCTTAGGAAAAGCTGGTCTCTGACAACTTTTCCTTAGGAAAAGCTGGTCTCTGACAACTTTTCCTTAGGAAAAACTGGTCTCAGACAATTTTTCCTTAGGAAAAGCTGGTCTCTGACAAATTTTCCTTAGGAAAATGTGGTCTCTGACAAGTTTTCCTTAGGAAAAGCTGGTCTCTCACAACTTTTCTTTAGGAAAAGCTGGTCTCTGACAACTTTTTCTTAGGAAAAGCTGGTCTCTGACAACTTTTCCTTAGGAAAAGCTGGTCCCTGACAATGGAAAGGAAATGGAGGTATCTGTTAACTTCTCCTTAGTAAAAGATGGTCTCTGACAAACTTTCCTAGTGAAAAAGTGGTCTCCGACAACTTTTCCTTAGGAAAAGGTGGTCTCTGACAAGTTTTCCTTAGGAAAAGGTTATCTCACAACTTTTCATTAGGAAAAGCTGGTCTCTGACAACTTTTCCTTAGGAAAAGCTGGTCTCTGACAACTTTTCTTTAGGAAAAGCTGGTCTCTGACAACTTTTCTTTAGGAAAAGCTGGTCTCTGACAACTTTTCCTTAGGAAAAGCTGGTCCCTGGCAATGGAAAGGAAATGGAGGTATCTGATAACTTCTCCTTAGTAAAAGATGGTCTCGGACAAACTTTCCTAGTGAAAAAGTGGTCTCTGACAACTTTTCCTTAGGAAAAGGTGGTCTCTGACAAATTTTCCTTAGGAAAAGGTGCTCTCTGACAACTTTTCCTTAGGAAAATTGGTCTCTGAAAAATTTTCCTTAGGAAAATGTGGTCTCTGAAAAATTGTCCTCGGTCTCTGACAACTTTTGCTTAGGAAAAGATGGTCTCTGACAACTTTTTCTTAGCAAAGTTGGTCTCTAACATCTTTTTCTTAGTAAAAGCTGGTCCCAGGCAACTTTTCCTTCGGAAAATATGGTCACTGACGACTTTTCCTTAGGAAAAGGTGGTCTCTGACAACTTTTCCATAGGTAAAGCTGGTCTCTGACAAGTTTTCGTTAGGAAAAGGTGGTCTCTGACAACTTTTCCTTATGAAAAGTTGGTCTCTGAAAACTTTTTCTTAGGAAAAGATAGTTTCTGCTAACCTTTCATAGTGTAAAAGTGGTCCCCGTCTATGACAAGAGAGTTGATAACATTGTAAGATCTGATAACCATGTTTTCATAGCTATAGAAAAATAGGATCTCTGACAACTTTTCTTTCGGAAAAGACGGCCCCAAGTTTTCTCGAGATTTTTTCTTTATCTTAAAGATTGGGTCAAATATCATATATGTCGAGTGTATCCTAAGCATATGCATGTTTCATGCAGAGTATGCTGGGAACAAAATTTTCAACGTGTACAAAATCACTGGCTACTCATTATTTACCGGAGCACGCACAGCCGTCATTTTTTGTTTGAAGAAAAAAAGAAAAATGTAGGTAAATGAACACAAAAAAAAATATTTTCCGGGTGAAGTATTGAGAGGTAATATATTAATGGAATATATGTGGAGAGCATAGGGTACGACGGTATTGGCATGATCTACATGGGGTTTGGGCTGAGTTTCACATAAATTTCGCTGGGCAACACGTGTCTGTATAAAATTCTAAGACGATTTTGCAGTGTAAAGTAATCTTTCGATTTACGTCACATCCATTAACTTTGTTGAGAAGAGTGTAACCTTTTATTTAATTTACGTTGTCATTCGATTTTCAACGTCCCTATTGATCCACAATATAATGTCGAAAAGTAAATGAGTAAATATGGGAAAGAGAATCATTTAGGATAATAGTTCACTTATCATAGAAATTTTTACATAATTTTATTAAAAAAATTAAAAGTTGTCAGGGACAAAAAAATACTTCAAGAGCTCAACAATTCCTAAGAAAATTCTGTCAGAGACGATTTCTAATTAAGGGAAATAAGTCAGGCACCAACTTAATAAAAAATTTGTTAGAGACAACCATTTTCAAAGCGAAAATTATAATAGACTAAGAGAGATTGCTAGGAGACTACCTTTAACTAAGGAAATGCTGCCAGGGACCACTTTTTTAAGACAGAGACCACGCAAATATATGAAAAATTGTTCAGAGGCAACATTTTCCTAGGGAAAAGTTGTCAGACATCATATTGTCCTAAGAAAAAATTGTGAGTGACCACTTTTAACTAACCAACAGATGCCAGAGACAATTCGTTGTAAGTAGTAGACAAACAACAACAACAAAGTGTTGACAACAATTTTCATAAAATCTATCGAACAAAAATCAGTTCAGACGGCTTTGCTGGGATTAGTCTATGATTTGGTAGCAATGACGGCAGACATTTTCCTAATAAGTTTGTCGAATTATTAGAAATGCAAATGTAGTCTTTACACATTTCAACAGGTTTTACACTTTTGGCGTTATAAATTAAGGAAACATTTAAAGTTGTCACGCAGTCATAAAAATTTTCTTGCACAAAAAGAAATTGCGACAAAATCTGAACATAAAATATTAATTTGGCACACACACACACGGAGACAATTTGAAGTTATGCAAATATGTCATGTTGCTTTTGTGAAATATATATGTTGGTTGTGTGCTTTACTCCTGCATCTCGATTATATAAAAAACATTAAATTTACAACCATATATATGTTATAGACTTGTGCGACAGCAGATGACGATGGAGTCTTTAGATAGTCTCATTTTTGCTGTACGAGGTCTGTTCAATAGAAAAGGTGAATTTTGAAATTCCTCTGGCTACGTGTATTCGATTATAGTTTTTTGTTTGTTTTTTTTTATGTTGTTACACTTGTCTCGAACATACATTCTTAGTAGAGTTTGTTTGTGAGAGACATAACAGTTAGACTTGTTTTGCTTGTTCGGCGATTTTCTGCTGTGGGGTAAAAATTGATCAAATTTTGTATAAAAAATGGAACTAAGTGGCTAAAAGTTAGCGTAATAGCCAATCATTGGAGGTTTTTTGATATTTATTAAAAAAACAAACATTTTTTTATGGTTCATGTTTTTATCCCCTCACCTTAGAGAGGAGGGTGTACATATATCATTTGCTACGAACCAAAAGTGTAACACATCAAAGGAGTGACCTAAGACCCTAAGTATGTTCGGCGGATATCCGTTTAGGGTCATTTTAAGTCGAATGAGCAATGTCCGTCAGTCTGTCTGTCTGTCGGCTGGCTGGTGCTCACGATAACTCTCGAAAGGAGTAACCGATTGACTTTAAATCTGTAATATTTTCTCCGGCCAAGTTCGAAGATGGGTCATATTGGTCCACTCTTTCTAGTACCTCCCCCACAAAGGGTTAACATTTAGTGAAATATTGATTATTTAATAACTTCTATACTACTTATTTTAATCCTCTGACATTCTACACATAGTATTAGTTTTTTAGTCACTATTACCTCGAGAAAAATAGGTGAAGTTGGCCCGCCCCTTTTGGTACCTCCCATACAAATTGACCTTTTTGTACCAAAGTTAACAGCTTTTAATTTTAATCCCAGTGCATACAAATACTTAAAATTTCATACAGTACAATGCTTTTATAGCACCTAGAGTCTAGAGAATAGTGGCCGTAAGTGGCACGCCCCTTTTGGTACCTCCCACACAAATGGACCATTTTACACCAAAAGTTAACAGCTAATAACTTTAATGCAAGTTCATATAAATACTTGAAATCTTGTACAGTGTAATGCATTTATAGTACCTAGAGTGCAGAGAAAAGTTACCGTCGTTGGGACGCCCCTTTTGGTACCTCTCACACAAATGGACCATTTTGTATCAAAAGTAAACAGCTTTGAACTTTAATACCAGTAAATACTTTAACGTTATTAAATGCAATTTAAATAAAATAAAACAAAAAAATAAATTTACAAATTTTTTTGAGGCTCAAGGGGTGGGGATGCATTAGTCGGCTTACCCGACTGAACTTTCTTACTTGTTTTCTTGCCGTTTGATAGAAATTCTGATTAGACTAAAATTCGTTTCAAAGAATAAGGAATCGAAAAACAGGTGCATATTTTCATTTTTTGTACATATTTGTGATATGCAAAATATGGAAAAAATATGCAACAAAAATTGCGATATATGAATCAAAAATGCGAAATTTTAGAATGATATGTCAATACTATTTAAAAAATCATGACACAAAAAGTGCCTAAATATATGGAAAGTATGGGGTAAATCCATAGGAAACCGACACACTCTGAATATTTATGAATTTAGATTTGGTTACAATTTTGCAAGCGTATACTGCCAGACAATACGACCATATGACCAAATTTAAGCAGTTTAGATTGTATAGGGTGCCAAATTGGTCATCTAAACATTCTTTTTTCACAAATTTAGCTATTTTTAAGTCGATATAACTTTTAACGGAATTTCAGATTTCAATGATATAAAGTATATAACTGTTAATAAAATATTGAACCCTTTATACTATAAAGGGTCTGTAAATCATGGACGCGGCAAGGTAATGGTCTGCGCATGCTTTTCGGGTAACGTGGTTGGACCCCTCTATACAATAAACGGAATTATGTACAGGTTTATGTACTGCAAAATCGTGGAGAATGCCATGTTTCCCTATGCTGTGTGGAATGTTGCTCTATTGCGGAAATTTCAACACGACAACCACCCGAATAATACCCCGAAATGATTCAATCATTGAGTTAGAAAGGAAGGGGTTAACGGTTATGGAGTGGCCAGCTCAACCGTAGACTTAAATCCCATTGAAAATCTTTGCAAAATTGTCAACATAGAGATAAACCAAGAAAGCGTAGGTGGAGATAAAAATAAGCTATTTCTGGCTATTGCAGATGCTTGGAACTCCATAGATACAAAGATAACAAGCAATCTTACATATTGATTCCATGCAAGAAGAAGACACGCCGTCCTTGATAATAAATGTTTTCCACAAAATGTAGAAATGTTAGTTGAAATGCATAGTCCAATATGTTTTGTCGTGTGAATGTTTGACCTATTTGTTTTTTTGTGAAATAAATTTTTTATTTCAAATAATTAAAGCAGCCAAATTGCGATTTTTTTTTGGTAAATTGATGTAATTTCTTAGATAACACAGTACAACACAAAAAAAAATAACTGGGTTCTGTCAATGGATTATGGTAGAGGAGACCAAAAAAATATATACGTATATCGGCGTTTTGAAAGATCACATCGGAATTTTATTTTAGGGGTGGTAAAAGTTTTCCCCCCTTTGCTAGTTCGTGCAGAATATCGGTATATAAAACTATGTGTTCTGTTCATCTGAGGTGTAGGGTATCTTCAGCAACTTTGTAGCAAATGTTAAGGCCTATATTTTTGTGGAATATTTTAACCCTCTAGCTTCCCCCCATAACGGTGATTTTTGCCTATATTTTAACAAATCGTAAAAAACTCCCTTAATCCCGTCCATTTTTGGACCACTGACGTAGACTGCCAGCAGAACTGCAGTGGAACAAACACACAAACAGACAGACAAACAAACGATTTGCCACGCCCACAAAATAGCTTTCAAACAAAAGAAAAAATTTTTAAATCGGTCCAGTGGTTTAAGCGTCTATAAAACACATACATACATACATACAAACATTTTTTAATTTTTATATATATAGATTAAATTATATTTCAGGACTATAAACAAAAAATCTATTAATAACGCATATACAAGGAGAAGTACTTATTAAATATATAAGTTCATTTATTTTTAATTAACTTTTTTTCACTCTTGGCAATTCGACGCCATTATCAAACAATGTCCAACATAAATCTGCTATAAGTGACAAAATGCTCTTGCCTTTATAGCGTTTTTCAATAGGAAGACATATCTGATGGAACCGTTCGCCATGCTCATCAGTTTCAGTTGAAAACTGAAATTCAAAATATAAATATATATGTATAATCAAATATAAATCAAAACTTGTATTACCTTTAGACCACAGCATCAAACCGATATAGCAATTTCGGCATATATGTTTTGGCACCCATGGCTCATCTGGAAAAACTTCCAGTTCAAAATAAACTTAATATGTATCCTCCACTTTGCTCGTAAAAAATGAAACCCTATGTACCATAAGGGTATGCTTGCCACAGACGTAGCAAAACCAGTCAAGTTTTCCCAAACAGTCAGTCATTATTATTCTTACAAATTCCCTTGTAGACTATTGTAAGAAAATAAAAAGATTAACTGGTTGACCCACGATGTCAAACGTTAACGTTCATAAGTAACGTGCCACTCAAAAGTTCCGTTATGGTAATTTTGAGTGACAAAAATATAATGACAGAAATAATGAAGAAGAACAAAAGTACTCTTGGTAGTTGTTGAATAACAACCTTCTCTTCAGAGCTGGGAGAACCTACATGTGCGAGGGATAACAAATTAACCCTTAAGAGGCTATCTTAAATTTGGGCGTTTTTTTTTGGAGTTTGTGTTAAGTTTTGAGCTTTGGTGTGTTCTGACACTTATAGTAAAATTTTATGGACGACATTTTTGTAGAAAATTTCAATCCCGCTCCACCCATTTTTAGGGGAGTTTTATACGATTTGTTAAAATATAGGCAAAAATCACCGTTATGGGGGGAAGCTAGAGGGTTAATATATTCCACAAAAATATAGGCGTTAACATTTGCTACAAAGTTGCTGAAGATACCCTACACCTCAGATGAACAGAACACATAGTTTTATATACCGATATTCTGCACGAACAAGCAAAGGGGGGAAAACTTTAACCCCCCCTAAAATAAAATTCCGATGTGATCTTTCAAAACGCCGATACACGTATATATTTTTTTGGTCTCCTCTACCAGAATCCACTGACAGAACCCTGTTATTTTGAAAAAAGTTTGAAATTGTTGTACAGTGTAATAGGTCAAATTTTTTAGAATACTCGTATATCATTGATAGTTTTTCAGATTTTGGCGATTGAACAGAAATGTTAAGTTAGTCCAATATGTATTGTCCGATACTGTAAGTACCATTTGAAAGATTTGACAATCCTCTCTAAGAGTTATAAATTAAGTAACCAATTTTTGTGTATTAACTTCTATACTACTCATGGGAATTTACCGTCTCTATAAGCTGGACAAAAAAGAACGAAAGTGCCACGTCCATTTTGATACACCCCACACAAAGTGACCAATTGGAGAAAGCTAACAGCTTATAACATTATTACCAGTGCTACAAATACTTGAAATTTTGTGCAGTGGCGTTATTGCCACGCCCCCTCTAGTACCTCTCACACAAATGCCAACAATTTTGTGAAATGTTAAAAATGAGAAACTCATTGAAGTAAATACGAGTATGCTAAAAAAATATCGGGAATTTTTAATTTCCGCGGGCTACGTGTATTTGATTTTTGATATTTTGTAGCGTTATGTTGGTACTCATGTCCCTTACTTATGCTGACAAGGTCGGCCATTTTGAATGTTTAGTTAATTTTTGACAGCTGTTGTGCTTGGATGTGTTTTAACTTGTCTTCGATTTTTATCTATTTCAGAAAAAAGATCAAAGAATCTGCATCAAATTTTGTGTGAAAAACAAAATAAAGTGCGCTGACGCATTCCGTATGTTGACTGTGGCATATGGTGAAGCTACCTTGGACCAAAGCAACGATTATCGGTGGTACAAAATGTTCTTTGAGGGCCGAGAAGATGTGAAGGACGAAAAGCGTGCCGGACGCCCGAACTCACAGTTTTCTTTGATTGCAGGGGCGTGGTGCATTATGAGTTCTTGCCACAGGGTGTTATTTTATCCGCACATATTTATTTATTACCACTGTGCCTTGGCATTTTCTCTGAGTTAGCCACTACGATCCCCTATTGACGTCATCAACCGCAATAGCAAGAGCATCCACCATCACCACTGTGCTCAGCCATCACAGCGAACACACGCACTCACCCACATACAACCATTGACAGCCACAGCCACTCAGAATGAATATATGGCTATGCTTATACTTTCTTGTTTCGGGTGTAACATGAAAGTAAATTAAAATACACGCTGTGCATATAATTCTCGTTAACTCTGTATAGCCAGTGGTATAAGGTGTTGACATTTTTGACATTTGTCGCCCGCATACGCGGTTCGCCCGCATACGCGATTAGCTCGCATACGCGGTCCGCCCGCATACGCGATTCTCTCGCATCCACAAATGTCCTTTACTACTTGCCACTAAATAAAAGCCTCTGTCCCATTCACAGATCGTCGCCGATGCCCAATACCACTCCGTTATACCGAAGGTCTGGTCCACGCCACATCATCCGCCAACCGTACATGTCCCAGGACTAAGGTGTCCACCGAAAGCCAGTTTATCGCAGCAGAATCCGCGGACCGGCTGTGCGTTAGAGCTGGGTCATCCGTCAAGCATCTGTGTGAGGCGTCTGTCAAGCGCCTGTGTGAGGCGTCCGTCAAGCGCCCGTGTGAGGCGTCCGTCAGCGCCTGTGTGAGGCGTCCGTCAGCTGCTGTGTGAGGCGTCCGTTAAGCGTCACGTCAGTTTACATACCATCATTTAAATTAAAGGCATTTGATAGCCTTCCCTGCAATCCTAATCGGCATCTGAGGACTCGTACCCATACCCCCATACATAGATTGACTCATGAAATATTTTGTATAAATAAATGAAACATTAAACTGTTGTACAGAGAAAAAAACGATAAATAAAACCAGAATATCGTGCCCTACACTAAAAAAAAAGCGTACTGAAAATCAATGAATTTGTCGTAAAGTTTAAGATTTCGGCAATGATTTCGAGCCAAAGACAATCGCTATAAAAATAAGAAGGTTTTATAGTTAATTTAAAGACGTGAATAGTACTTGTTTTGAGGATGCATTTCATAGAATTAAGAATTTTGGGTAATAAAACTAATTATGTTTGGTCTTAAAATAAGCACATTTTTGCGTAAATTTAAGTATGGCGCGTGCTTATTTTTTGTAAAATATCATATAATTTAAAACATTATCGTAATAAAATTTAAAATGTTTGTCCTTGATATAAGAATAAACTGGTAATTAATTTAAGGCATACATGAATTTAAATACAGTTTTTTTTTAAATATGTATGGAAAATTCGTTACATTATATTGATTATAATGTTACTCTTTTAAATGAATCATTTTCTTTGAAATCATTTAATATTCATAGAAAATTCAATAACACAACACTTTATCTTTCTAAATAAATATTTTATTTGTTATATTTTATATTGGAAAATACAAAAAAAAATATAATACATATTACGGATAACCTTGAACATTTTATAATTTAAAACAATATGTAATTGTAGTTTGATGACTTCTGACTCAAACTTGACTTTTATTCGAATATTGTATTGTTATGTATCGATTCTATAGCGGGATTCGTTTCTCTATTTGTTGTCCATGAACAATTTTTATCGGAACCGACCTTAATGATTTTTAACCTAGAATTTGGCTGGAATTTAAATAGAAATTATATAAAACAAATATTATATTATTATATCATATAGTTTGTATGCTCACTCATTTCCTGCAATTTGTAAATTTTTAATTCCCACTGCATTTTTCATATATCCAAATAAAGTTCAATTGCGTGAACTAAAATAAAAATAATTTGAATAGAAATCAAACAGAATGATTTATATACGATAAAGTATACAATAAATTTGATCATATAACCGTCACAAAATGTTGAAAAATAAGAGATATATTCAAATCTTTGGAATATACTTACTTACACTGAAATATTTAGTCACTCTTCTACGACACAAATTCTCATAATAGATCCATACAAAATTTGCTGTACTAAAAGTTAAAAAAAATATTTATGTAAGATATTATTAATAATAGAAACTGATTGTTTTGAAAGTGGCGAAAGTGAAATTTTTCATATAAATTGAGTTATCAAAAATAATTTTCTCAAAAAATCAATCGTGACTTAGATTTTAAAATCTTAAGTTTTGTTAGCAAACAAAACTACAAAAACTTATTAAAAATTACGTCTAGAAAACAAAAGCTAATGCTGCTTATGACATTCTTAACCCTGGTGTTAGATTAGCAAATCTGTACGAATCCTAGATTAAGAGTCCATTTGGTCAACATTACATTTTTCATATAAAATGAATATGGAAGATAATATTTTATATTTATTTTTATTCAATACTTCGTGAAAAAAAGCAGCGTATTTACAATTATTTTTGAGCAAAAACGCTTATTATTTTGATTTTAGTAAAACAAAAATATCCCTTGGACCAAATTATAAGGCAATATTTATACATACATATATTACCGTTTATAAAGGAAACGATACAAAAATTGGACCAAATGGGCCTAATCTAACAGCAGGTTTAATTATGAAGTTCTTATGAAGCAATTATGAACACGAAATCAAGGAAAATTTTAAAATAAAATTCAAAAAAGGAAAACATCTTTTTAAATCTATATATATAAAAATGAAACGGTCCATCTGTGTAATGGCATCACGTCAGAACGGCTGGACCGATTTGGCTCAATTTTTTTTTCAGTTCTTCGTATTTGCCTGGATAAGGTTGTTACGAAAGAAAATTTTGGGAAAACCCTCCGAAAAAGTCGGAAAATTGGGAAAATCGAAAATTGCTATTTCTTGCGAGATTCCTACTGTTCCTATCTACTACTCTCTTTTTGAATCCAATTTTTTTTATTAATTTTCTATTAAACAAAAAAGTTTTCTATTAAACATATGTACGAGTATGTGCTATTTTTCTTGCTGCAATTCATTCGAGTTTTGCGTATTGTTACACTGATTTCGCGTATCACATCGACAAACGGTACAAGCATTACGATCAATTAAAATTCAACGCGATATTTACCAGTTCGAAAATTTTTTCAGATAATAAGTTTGAGTATAAGAGGTAAGGTTATCTTATTGGATTGCGGGCACTGCAAAATCATAATTTCGGATGAATTCACGATGGCGCATAAACGAGCTCTGGAGGCAGTTGACCGAACGATGAAGGATTTACGACGTGATTTGAGACAATTTGGTGAGTCTATGATATTGCTCTCCGGAGATTTTCGTCAAACGCTTCCCGTCATCCCGAAATCTACTGCCGATGAAATTAATGCATGCCTGAAATCGTGGTCTTTGTGGCGGCATGTCAAGAAGTTGAAATTGACCACGAACATGAGAGTCGCGTTGCAGAACGACTCATCGGCTCTTGAATTCTCGAAACAACTGTTGGCGATTGGCAATGGCCAAATTACTGTTGATGTTTCCACTGCATTGATATTGTTCCCGGCAAATTTTTGCGAGTTCACATTGTCGAACGAGGAACTCATCACCAAAGTGTTTCCAAATCTCGATTAGATTAGTGAACGGGCAATATTAGCAGCGAAGAATAAGGACGTCGATAGCATGAATTTTATTATTCAAAGTAAAATCGAACTCGCTTGATGTGCCAGGAGCTCCGCCGCATAATTTACAGCTGAAGGTGGAATCGATCATAATCATGTTGCGGAATCTGAATCATCCGAAATTGTGCAAAGTTCGCGGTTGTCCATTATGAAACTGATGGACAATGTGATTCAGGCGACGATCATCAAGGGAAAATTCAAAGGAGAGGAAGTCCTTATCCCACGAATTCCGATTATTCCAACTGATCTTTCATTCCAATTCAAGCGGATTCAGTTCCCTGTACGATTGGCTTTTACGATGACAATCAATAAATCTCAAGACAAATCGTAGGAAGTCTGTGGAATTAATCTCGAATTTCCCTGTTTTTCGCACGGTCATCTGTACGTTGCCTGTCTTCTGTCTTCGTTGTTTGTTGTTTATCACATCGCTCTCTACTGATTTCGATTCCTTTTAAACAAATCGCATTAAAATTTTAACTATCTGTGTTTTATTATCACTCTGGAGTTTATCTGAAGTCGTTAAATTGGGGCGAGGCGAAGTTCGCCGGGTCCGCTAGTAAATTATATTTGGAAAACTTTTTAACAATAACTTTGTTTGTGTGAAAACACGTATTTTATATGTGAACGTCAGTTCGCAAATATATTTTGTTCTAATACCGTAATATATGCGTTCCAAATTAAATTTCTTAATTTTCAAATAAAATATATTTGTTCAGAAATACATAATACTTACAAATATTGTTTCCAAATCTCACTTATTTGTTGTAATTTATAAATGGCATTCAGCACTGCATTTTTCATATATCCATCACATTTACCTTCAAATATTGTGTGATCTAAAATTAAAATAATTAAATTTTTTCTGAAAATAAATCAAATAAAATTATCTATAAACAGAAAAAAATGCAAATAAATTTTATCATATCACAATTGGAAAACGCTGAAAACTAAGAGAAATATTTCAGCCGTTCATATATAATACTTACGTTGAAATATTTTGTAAAATTTGCCACTCTACCACTAAAAAAGATAGTTATATGTATAACATATTATTAATAATAAATTTCTATATTGCCACAAATAATTTTACATTTCTGCATTATGCGCTGGTATTTTTAATGTGTTTTGTTAAATGTGTTTTGTTAATTTTGTAATTGCCAATAAGATGTTTATTTCAGGATAATAATATTATTTTTCACGTGCCTATACATTTTCCCATTGTCTCTTTCAGTATTACAAAATCTATTACTCACATTTTTATCATCCATTTGGCACAAATCTCTTCACAGGACTTACAAACAAGATCTCCTTCAAAAACGCATGTACATACGTCGCCATAAATAACATACAGCAAAAATAACTATGACACACGCACACTCCCTTATTACAGGGATCGATGGTGACGCCGACGGCATAACCACATGCATACACACATGTACACGACGGTTTCATTTCTTGTTGTTGCTATACTTTAGCAAAAATAACTGTTAACAGCCCATATTAAAATTATTTTCGGTGCAATATGCACGTATACTTACATATTCACAGCAATCACATTTTTTCACAATCCGCGTCCCGAAAACAGACAACCATTTCCTTCCATAGCTTGTAAATAACTGACGATTTAAAAGAAAACGAACAACGGAACTGTTCTCTATTTTCTCTTCTAGCATTCCATAATTGATTCACACATTACCAAACAAAACTGATTCTCCGAGCGAGAGAGGGAGGGAGAGATTGTAAAATTCTCTCGTATGTATTCTTAAAAATAATGACAATAGTCATAAAATTTATTACCAAGACAGCCTTTCTTTTAAGGGGAGCATAGCCTTAAATTTATTACTCAAATATCTCATACTGTTAATTAAGTCCGATTCGGCATTAAAACTATGACATGTCTACGTCATAGTGTTAATGTAGAAAATCCTTAAAAGTATTGAAATATTACTTAAAATAATGCGGATTGTCACAAAAATAATGATTTTTTTCTTTAATTTAAATGCGTACATTTAAAGAAGCGCGTACACAAAACTAATGATTAGATAGTCATTAATTCAAATTCAAAAAACATTATATTAAGGAAAATTTCGTAAAAAACGTGTAAATTTTCATTATTTTAATGAAAATTGTCATTGAATTGATGCCGAGGTAGCATACTTAATATAAGAATGTGTCATCATTAGTTTTATTACTATTTTTTTTTCAGTGTAAAGAAAGGGAAAATAGTGTGTTCCTATTTAAGGTTTTGAGGGTCCTTGAATTGATCCTGGAGGCGGCTGAACTACCTCAGCCTATGAATAAAACCCCGTTACAAGGGTACTACGGTCAATAAAGAATATTACCCGCAAGTTATGCGCAAATTGATTTGTGGGAGAACAAAAACTGGCTTTTGCACCATGATAACGCCCCTGCACACACATCGTTGCTTGTGCGCGAATATTTGGCCAAAAACAACACAGTAATGGTGCCGCAGCCACCGTATTCCCCTGACCTAGCCCCCTGTGACTATTCCCAAAACTGAAAAGGCCCATAAAAGGACGACGCTACGACACGATTGAGGAGATAAAGGCGGCATCGAAGGAGGAGCTGAACAAGATCACAAAAAATGATTATTTGAAGTGCTTCGAGGATTGGAAAAAACTTTTGGCAGAAGTTTATTATATCCAAGGGCAATTACTTTGAAGGGGGCAAAATAGATATTCATGAATAAATACAAACTTTTTGAAAAAATATAAAATTCGCAAAATTCGCATAATACCTAATATGCTACTACCTCTCACACAAATGGTAACAATTTTGTGAAATGTTAAAACTCTTTATAAACGGTGATCCATTTCGAGGTTCCCTACTTTTTTAAAGAAAAAACACAGAAAATTCAAATTGAATGCGGAATGTTTATTATCATTTGAAAGAACATTCTTTGGCATTTATTTTTTTAAGATTATGTCTATCAAATATTGGCGGCGGCTACGTCTCACGTGGTCCATCCGTTGAGTCCAATTTTCGATGACTCATTCGAGCATTTCGACTGGTAACTGGGGAATGACACGCGTGATGTTTTGCTCCAAGGCCTTAATCGGAGCGGGTTTGTCCGCATAAACTTTAGACTTTACATATCCCCACAGGAAAATGTCTAACGGTGTGATATCACACGATCTTGGTGGCCAATCGACCTGCCCAAAACGTGAAATTTTCTGCTCACTGAAGTGTTCTCTCAATGAATCCATTGATTGATGCGATGTGTGGGAAGTGGCGCCGTCTTGTTGATGAAATGCCAAACAATACTTGACAAAAATAACATGACAACATGACACGACTCACACGGGATCTATAAAAAAAGGCTATTGCAAAAAGTATCTCTACTTAGATCTCCCTATATATTTACTTTAATGAGTTTCTCATTTCTTAACAATTCACAAAATTGTTTTAAGTAATTTGAGCAATGTCCGTCCGTTCGTATGTCTGTCTGTATTTCTGTCTGCTGGATGATGTGCACGATAACTCTCGAAAGGATTAACCAATTGTCTTCAAATTTGGTATGCGGTAATATTTTTTATCTCCGGCTAAGTTCGAAGATGGGTCGTATTGGTCCACTCCTTTTCGTACCTCCCTCACAAAGGGTTAAAATTTAGTGAAATATTGAGTCTTTAATAACTTCGAAATTCCACACATAATATTAGTTTATAAGTCGCCAACACCTCATGAAAATTGGGCGAAGTTACCACGCCCCTTGTGCCCAATTTTGCACCAAAAGTTTACTGCTTATATCTTTAGTATAAGTTCATACAAATAGTTGACATTTTGTACAGTGCAATACTTTTATAGTACATAAAGCCCGGAGAAAAGCGACCGTTATTGGCACGCCCCTTTTGTACCTCCCACACAAATGGACCTTTTTGCACCAAAAGTTAACAGCTTATCACTTTAATACCAGTGCTCACAAATACCTGATATTTTGTACGGTATAATGGTTTTATAGTACCTATAGCCCGGAGAAAAATGTCCGTTATTGGAGCACCCCTTTTGGTACCTCCCATTCATACAAATACTTGAAATGTTCTACAGTGTAATGCTTATCAGGTACCTACAGACCAGAGAAAAGTGGGAGCACGCCCTTTTGGTACCTCCCACATTAATGAACCATTTTGCACCAAAAGTTAACAGTTTAAACTTTAATGCCAGAACATACTTTAATGCTATTAAATTCTATTGAAAATGATAATTATTTAATTAAAACAAACAAATAAATAAATTTACGAATATTTTTTGGGATTGAAGGTGAAGGCATCATCTGCAATTTGGAACACCAATGATTTGGAGGCACCTGCTATTTTGGTTTAGGTAGTCGGATTGGTGTAGAAAAGAGCATTGGCTGGAACTAAGCCGAAGTTAAATCTATTAACTTGCCAGTTGAACATTTGGACAAAATATCAGTTCTGCAATGTCCAAGTATAGCTAACAGCATAGTTCAACTGGGTTCTCAACTCACAGCGGTACCAGTTTCGGTCAGAATCCAGCGCTTATAACTCAAGCTCAACTCAATGATCTAGTGGGATATTTGGAACTGATCAAATATAAGGCAGATATACTTGCACCACGCATGAAACAATACACTATGTTGGCCACATGCGCTAACATAACATATTACAGAGTTCGTCATAACTTTTATACAACTATGGATAATATAGTTGTATTGGTTATACTTCAAAAAATATGGTCCATGAGAGTTGGAATTTAAAAGAAAAATTTAAAAAAAAAACTACCATAAACATTGTTTTTGTTTCCGTTTTTGTAAAGTAGTATGCCTCAATCTACACAAAAAAAGTTTTTATGTAGGTCTAGGACACAAAAAAATGTTTTGTTGCGTAGTGTATTTAGAAATGTTACAAACGGAGTGACAACTTGAATATAACCCCCCCTCTTTGGTGAAAGGTATACAAAATATTTCTGATTTTAGGAAAGAAGATGCGTGAAGAAAAAATGTTGTGTACCAGCATTTTGATGAAGAGATCGTAACGTTTTTTATTCATTTAAGTAAACAACCACATCTCCGTGGGGTAGTCTGAAGAAACCTCTAGTTAAAGTATTCATAAAAAATGCAACCAAAAGCAAATTTTCACATATAGTGATATGTCTTTTTTCGGTCGGGTGTCGTCTGTTTTATTTTAAAATTTTGTGAAATTTTTGAATCTCTTTTTTTTTGTTTTTGGCGAACTGGTTTGCGGGGTAAATCTAAATTTAGGACTGTTTTGTGTTGTGTTCACCGGCTCAATTAAAGTCATACCAAATGTCAATAAATTTCAATTACCAATAATTTTGTTTTTGCTGTAAACAAATCGATATATGCAACTACGCAATCGACCTGGATTGCCTTGGGAGATCAGTACGCTGTGATCAGTGATCACGCACAACATGTCTGTGCCATGTGTTAACAGCGCCATCTATAAATTTCAAAAGATAAGCCTACTGAAGGGATGGGGCGGGGGATATATGGTGACATAAGCCCACACGCTGTCGCTCATATGTGCATAATTTCCAAAAGTACCATTGAGTATTGTGTTCAACATGCAAATATTTGTTATTTTGCAGATTTTTAAGAATTATTGACTTAAACCATTTTAAACAAAAAAACAAGGGGGAGTTTTTTGTAGCAATTTCAGATTGTACGATAATAAGAATTTAATGACACTTGATGATTTCCATCATAAATTTGTCGCAATTCTATTCCAAGCCAAAAATTATTCACCTGAGACTGTATTATTTATTACCCTGAAGCAATAATACCCACACAAATGTAAAATTTTACGATAAGCACGATATCATCGATAAATATTGCATTTCACATTTTTTTTACGAAATTCAATTGCCAAATTGCCCAACCTGTACTCTCTGGTTACAATTTAATTAAACCAATTCCATGTCGTGTCGCCCAAAGTACTTGCGCCAATTATCTTGCACGCATTTCACAATAAATTGAATATTATTATTTTTTTGATAACAAAATTGCATTTCACAGTGCATTAGCAGTGCAGTGAAAGTGCCCAGACACAGTCGTAATGGGAGAGGCAATAATCAAAAAAACAAAAAAAAATAGGCAGATATTAAATCTTTTCGTCTACCGGTTACATTTCAAACGGCTTTGCACAATCCTAGACACTCTTGTTCGGGATTTGCATATGGGCCAACGCACAGTGGAACATTTTTAGAGGATGTCCTTCGAGAGGCTGCAGTCAAAAGCTGGAAAAAGCGATAATTTACAACTCTAGCTATGGTATGGTATAAATGAAGACCTCAGTTAAGAGGAAGACCTAAGTGGTCGAGTCCAGTACAGAGGAAGACCTCAGAGGTCGACTCTAGTACAGAGGAAGACCTCAGAGGTCGACTCTAGTATAGAGGAAGGCCTCAGAGGTCGACTCTAGTATAGAGGAAGACCTCAAAGGTCGACTCTAGTATAGAGGAAGACCACAAAGGTCGACTCTAGTATAGAGGAAGACCTCAGAGGTCGACTCTAGTATAGAGGAAGACCTCAGAGGTCGACTCTAGTATAGAGGAAGACCTCAGAGGTCGACTCTGGTATAGAGGAAGACCTCAGAGGTCGACTCTAGTATAGAGGAAGACCTCAGAGGTCGACTCTAGTATAGATGTAGAACTCAGAAGTCGACTCTAGTATAGAGGAAGACCTCAGAGGTCGACTCTAGTATAGAGGAAGACCTCAGAGGTCGACTCTAGTATAGAGGAAGACCTCAGAGGTCGACTCTAGTATAGAGGAAGACCTCAGAGGTCGACTCTAGTATGGAGGAAGACCACAGCGGTCGACTCTAGTATAGAGGAAGACCACAGTGGTCGACTCTAGTATAGAGGAAGACCACAGTGGTCGAGTCTAGTATAGAGAAAGTCCTCATAGGTCGACGCTAGTGTAGAGGAAGTCCTCACAGGTCGACTGTAGTGTAGAGGAAGACCTCAGAGGTCGAATCTAGTATAGAGGAAGATCTCAGAGGTCAACTCCAGTATAGAGGAAGACCTCAGAAGTCGACTCTAGTATAGAGGAAAACCTCAGAGGTCGACTCTAGTATAGAGGAAGACCTCAGTGGGATGGAGGAAGAACTCAGAGTTCGACTCTAGTATAGAGGAAGACCTCAGTGGGATGGAGGAAGAACTCAGAGTTCGACTCTAGTATAGAGGAAGACCTCAGAGGTCGACTCCAGTATAGAGGAAGACCTCAGTGGGATGGAGGAAGAACTCAGAGTTCGACTCTAGTATGGAAGAACAACTCAGTGGTCGACTCTATTAAAAAGGAAGACCTCAGAGGTTGGCTGTATTATATTGGAAGACCTCAGTGGTCGACTCTAGTATAGTGATCGACTCTAGTATAGAGAAATACCTCAGTTGTCGACTCTAGTACAGAGAAATACCTCAGTTGTCGACTCTAGTACAGAGGAAGACGTCAGTGGTCGACTCTAGTATAGAGGAAGACCACAGTGGTCCACTCTAGTATAGAAGAAGACCACAGTGGTCGACTCTAGTATAGAAGAAGACCACAGTGGTCGACTCTAGTATAGAAGAAGACCACAGTCGTCGACTCTAGTATAGAAGAAGACAACAGTCGTCGACTCTAGTATAGAGGAAGACCACAGTGGTCGACCCTAGTATAGAGGAAGACCACAATGGTCGACTCTAGTATAGAGGAAGACCACAGTGGTCGACTCTAGTATAGAGGAAGACCACAGTGTTCGACTCTAGTATAGAGGAAGACAACAGTGTTCGACTCTAGTATAGAGGAAGTCCACAGTGGTCGACTCTAGTATAGAGGAAGACCACAGTGGTCGACTCTAGTATAGAGGAAGACCACAGTAGTCGAGGAAGACCTCAGTGGGCGACTCTAATATAGAGGAAAACCTCAACTATAGTATAGAGGAGGACCTCAGTGGTCGAATCTAGTATAGATGAAGATCTCAGTGGTGTACCCAAGTATACAGTAAGACCACAGTCGCCGAGTGTAGTATAGAGGAAGACTCAGTGGTCGACTCTAGTATAGAGGAGGACCTCAGTGGTCGACTCTAGTATAGAGGAGGACCTCAGTGGTCGACTCTAGTATAGAGGAGGACCTCAGTGGTCGACTCTAGTATAGAGGAGGACCTCAGTGGTCGACTCTAGTATAGAGGAGGACCTCAGTGGTCAACTCTAGTATAGAGAAAGATCTCAGTGGTGTAACCTAGTATAAAGTAAGACTCCAGTGGTCGACTCTAGTATAGAGGAGGAGCTCAGAGGTCGACTCTAGTATAGAGGAAGAACCCTTGTATAGAGGAAGACCCCAGTGGTCGACTTTAGTATAGAGAAATACCTCAAGTGTCGACTCTAGTATAGAGGAAGACCTCAGTGGTTGACTCTAGTATAGAGGAAGACTTCAGTGATCGACTCTAATATAGACGAAGAACTGAGTGGTCGACTCTAGTATAGAAGAAGACCTCGGTTGTCGACTCTAGTATGCAGGAACACCTTAGTGGTCGACTCTAGTATAGCGTAAGACCTCAGTGGTCTATTCTATAGAGGAAGACCTCAGAGGTTGACTGCATTATATTGAAAGATCTCGGTTGTCGACTCTAGTATAGTGATCGACTCTAGTATAGTGATCGACTCTAGTATAGAGGAAGACTCTGGTATACATGAATACCTCAGTGGAATGAACCATGAACTCAATGGTCGACTCTAATATAGAAGACCTGAGTGAAGGACTATGGTCTGGAGGAAGACCTCAGAGAGTTCGACCTTTGGCGGGAGGAAGATTTCAGTAGTCGACTTTTGTGAAGAGGGCAACCTCACTTGTCATCTCTAGTATAGAGCAAGACCTCAGTGGTGGACTTTGGTATAGACACTGGTTTAATTTAATGTACTGAGTAAGTAAATTTGAATAGAATATTGAATGCTGATACATTTTTATTGATTAACCACTGTGCCTTGGTTTATATGTTAAATTAACTAACTCCACTTTCTTATGTATGTTGTTAAAATTATTGAACTCGCCTGTTACCATACATCGAACTGTCGATCGCAATAATTGAACAAAATTTACTTGGGCAATTTGACCATTGTATCGACAAAGTGCATACACACTTAAGTGCAAACATTTTCTATATTTATTTAATTTCTTTATGATGTACTCAACGAGTTTGCTTCTTTCAGTTTCAGCCTCTTTTTTTTCTGCAGTTTTCCCCATAAGTCAATGATCCTATCTGTAAAAAAGCAAGAAAATTGCTGCTGCCAAACGTAAAGTTGCTGTCTCAATTAATGTGTTTGAAGCGAAATTGATTGGTTGTTGGACTGTTTATTTGTTTGTTTGTTTTTCTGGTAACTAAAAGTTTGTTTGTTTGTTTGAAACAAACATGGAATTGCAACTTTAGGTTGAGAAATAACTGCAGCCGCCGCCGATGTTATAACATTTCGTTGGAGGCGCCACCGCCAGGTTTTGCAAACACTCATAGTTGGTACTATGGCACCGTCTGATACCAAAACCGAAAAAATATCACCGGGAACAAGTTGAAGATAAGGCTTATTTCTGTCTAATTTCGTTTGAATTGAATATGGGAAAAGGAAAAAGTTTTATATGGGCTCCAATCGTTGCAGAAGCTAAAAGTTGGTGTAAATGAACTCTTTTGGGATTACAAAATATTATGGAAAATATTTGGAAAGAAATTGTCATAACTCTATGTCAGAAGTTTCCAGACCCACAAACAAGTTTTTCTGCATAACAGAAATTTTAGACAACTACACTGCATATATTTCCGCTAACAGAAATGTCCGTTGCTTGTAATAAGAGACTAATTTTTAGGGTTCAATAAAATAAATTTCGTTTATCGGAAATACTGAAAACTGTGAAAATAATTTTTTCTTTGGATGCCAAAGTCCCAATGTACTCCCATTATTCGATTTTCTTTGTTATTTCAGGTAATTTTAAAATATCCGATTTGGCTTTTCAAAATCTAAATTTGAGAATATTTCTCATCCCTTTAAATAATCTTTCTGCTTCTCTAAACCACCCCCCCCTAAAATAGCGTGTTTTCTAAACAATATTAACAAATTGAAAAAAATATTCTCTCACGAATTATTGATCATCACATGTGAATAGTTTTTGGCATTTTCCATCAAAATGAAAAGGAAATGAAAATAAATGCTCATTCATTAAAGGCACACATACACATGCATACCTATGCATACCTATGCATATAAAAGCTATATTGAAATTTATTGCAATTTTGCATGTTTCGAAAGTATTATTAAACGTAAGAAGAAAAAAAAACATCAAAAGATTGGCGATAAATGGAAGAAAATTACCAATGCTTCTCACAAAACGTATTTCCTCATTTGAAGAAAAATAAATAAAAAAAAACAATAAATTTCACTAATTTGTATTTTGAATAATGATCGGAGATCTCGTGGCTTCTACGCGGGGCAAATTCGTCTTTTTTGATATGTTTGAATTCAAAGAAAATATATTTGGAACAGAAAATTTTAAATTAACAAATAAATTTTATTTGAAAATCAAAAACTTTATTTGGAGCGCAAGAAGATAGTTGTGGGAACTTATTTTTTCAAATAAAATATCTGTTTGGACATAAATGAAATTAATATTTAGGAATTCCCCCAAAAATATTTTATTTGTGAAAGATTTTCAAAATTTTGCATATTCTTGGATTTCGAATTATATCTTACAATTCAAAATGACATATGTCGACTTTTGTTTAAAGGACCCATTTTTAATTTCTAAACATTCCAAGATTATATCGTTATTCAAGATTATACGATTAAAATTACAAAGGGCTTTTGGTAACATTAACAATTTCTTAAAACTGGACTTGGAATTACTGAAAGACTTAAAACAAATAAATTAATTTTACGAACAATTAAAATTTCTAATTAAACAAGTAAGAAAGTTTCAGTCGGGTAAACCGACTTATGAATCCCCTCACCTTGAGTCCCAAAAAAATATTAGTAAATTAATTATTTGTTTGTTTTAATTAAATTATTATCAATTTAAATTGCATTTAATAACTTTTTGTACAAAAAGGTCCATTTGTGTGGGAGGTACCAAAAGGGTGGTGCCAATAACTATAATAGCATTATACTGTAAAAAATTTCAAGTATTTGTATGTACTGGTATTAAAGTTATTAGCTGGTAACTTTTGGTACAAAATGGTCTATTTGTGTGGGAGGTACCAAAAGGAGGGTGGCAACTTCGCCCATTTTTCTCGAAGTAATAGTGACTAATAAACTAATACAATGTGTAGAATTTCAGAGGATTCAAATAAGTAGTATAGAAGTTTTAAAAGAAAACAATGTTTCACTAAATTTTAACCCTTTGTGGGGTAGGTACTAGAAGGAGTGGACCAATATGGCCAATCTTCGAACTTAGCCGGAGATAGAATAAAATATTACCACATACCAAATTTGAAGTCAATCGCTTACTCCTTTGGAGAGTTATCGTGCGCACCAGCCAGCTGACAGACAGACGGACGGACATTGCTCATTCGACTTAAAATGACCCAAAACGGATATCCGCCGAACATACTTAGGGTCTTAGGTCACTCCTTCGATGTGTTACTCTTTTGGCTCGTAGGAAATGATATATACCCTCCTCTCTAAGGTTAGGAGATAATTACTGAAAAACTTTAAATTCAAAAATTCTTCAAAAAATAATACAAATAAATTTTGTATTAATTTTGGAAATAATTGCCTAAATTAAAATATATATTGGGATTTGCTTAGAACATCATCTTCCCAAATATATAATATTTGTGTGTTCCAATTATTATTCAGGGTTTTCCAATAAGAGTGACATGATTTCTTTGATTTATTGTTAAGGTAATTCAAAAGTTTTTTATTTAATGTGAAGTACAATCGATACAATTAAGTTATAAATAAAACGTCATTCAAATGGCCTTCACGACTTCTTCTGCAGGAACGAATTCGATGAACACAATTTTCGAGCACTTTTTCCACTAAATCAAGTCGTATGTCTTGAATGACACGTTCAATATTGACTTGTAAAGCTTGAAGAGAGTCTGGTTTATTTCGAAAGACCAATGACATCAAATAAACCCACAAGAATTCAATTGTTTCATTTGCTGTGTGGCACGTAGCCACAATCGGTCAATGGCAAAAAGATAGCTCTTAATGAGAGCTAAAATATTGGGTCATGGGTGTCAAGATCGTAGGTCGACTGGAAAGTGTTTTTTTTTATTGGATTTAAAAAAAAATGGACTTAGCATCATTTTCAAATGTGAACGGAAAGTTTATTATTGCTCTAGCTTTTTAACGGTACGTCGGATCGGGAATCGGTCAATGGCAAAAAGATAGCTCTTAACGAGAGCTAAAATATTGATCGTGGTTGTCAAGGTCGACTGGAGAGTGTTTTTTTTTTAATTTTAAAAAAATGGACTTAGCGCACGAAAATTTGCAATTGGATAACGATTATTTTGATAATAAAACGGAATAATTTGTAAGCGTTGTTCTTGCGTATATCTCTCCATGATGAAATTTTAAACCTGAATACAATGAAAAACAAATGACAGATCATGACTTATTACAAATGGTCGAAACGTCATTTCAAAATCATATCATCCATATTGGAAAACCCTTTACAATAGTCTATATTAATTTTCTGTTAAACACTTGTTGTGTAGTGAAAAGACGAGACCCACCCCACCGACTGAAGCTAGCTACAATGGCTCCCGCAGTCTACTTCACTCAAAACCCTAATGGTACAAACACCCTATCATCGGCAATATATCATATCATATAGAAATCATATCATATAGAAACGCCGATCATATCTTAAGAAAATGTTGCGATTCGAGAAGAGGTACATTACAATGGTCCATTTGTGTGGGAGGCACCAAAAGGGTTGGGGCAACATTACGCATTTTTCTCGAAGTGATAGCTACTAATAAACTAATGCTATGTGTGGAATTTTAGAAGATTGGAATAAGTAGTATAGAAGTTATTAATGAATCAATTTTTCAATAAATGATAACCCTTTGTGGTGATGGTACTAGAAGTAGTGCACTAATATGACCCTTCTTTGAATAGAGAAAAATATTACCACATACCAAATTTGAAGTCAATCGGTTAATCCTTTCGAGACTTATCGTGCGTAGCAGTCAGCAGACAGACGGACGGACAGATGGACGGACGGACATTGCTGAAATGACTTAAAACGACCCAAAACGGATTTCCGCCGAACATACTTAGGGTCTTAGGTCACTCCTTCAATGTGTTAGACTTTTGAGTTTTTTTGTGACAAAAATAATTTTTTTTTCTAATTATTTTATCGACAGCTACTAAACTACAGTTTATACATGAAAATGACATTTACAACACTTTTGACCCTGATAATTTCCCTCAATTTAAAGGACATTTTCTCGGATTTATATTAAATAAACAAGTAAGAAATTTTCAGTCGGGTAAACAGACTAAGGTATACCCTCACTTTGTGAGTAATGTAATATTGAATATTACTCGAATTATTCTGTCAATTTGTGTGGGAGGTACCATAAGGGGTTTATCATATACACCTTTTTTTCGCTGAACATTAGATACTTTAAATTCATTGCACTGTGCCGACTTATAAGCATTTATGTGCAATGGTATAAACGTTATGAGACATTAAATTGTGGTATGATTTAGGCATTTTGTGTGGGAGGTACAAAAAGGGGCGTGGCAATAACGCCCATTTTTCACAGGGCTATAGACACTATAAAAAAATTACACTGTACAAAATTTCAAGTATTTTTATACACTGGTTTTAATGTTATAAGCTGTTAACTTTTGGTGCAAAAAGGTACATTTGTGTGGGAGGTACCAAAAGGGGCGTGGCAACAACACCCATTTTTCCCTGGACTGTAGGCAATATAAAAGCATAATACTGTACAAAATTTCAAGTATTTTTATACACTGTTATTAATGTTATAAGCTGTTAACTTTTGGTGCAAAATGGTGCATTTGTGTGGGAGGTACCAAAAGGGACGTGGCGACTTCGCCCATTTTTCTCGAGTTGATAGCGACTAATAAGCTAATACTATGTGTGGAATTTCAAAAGATTCGAATAAGTAGTATAGCAGTTATTAAAGAATCAATATTTCACAACATTTTAACCCTTTGTGGGGGAGGTACTAGAAGGAGTGCACCAATATGGCCCATCTTCGAACTTAGCCGGAGATAGAAAAAATATTGCCACACACCAAATTTGAGGTCAATCGGTTACTCCTTTCGAGAGTTATCGTGCGCACCAGCCAGCAGACAGACGGACGGACATTGCTCATTCGACTTAAAATGACCCAAAACGGAATTCCTCCGAACATACTTGGGGTCTTAGGTCACTCCTTCGACGTGTTACACTTTTTTCAGTAGCAAATGATATATACCCTCGACACACTAAAGTGAGGGTATAAATATGGTCCAAATATTAAAGGTCATCCATTAAAATTAGAAGATTAAAGAAATTTTTTTTTTTTAAAAAAACTTTACCATAACAATTTTTTTTTTTCGGTTTCATAAAATAGTATGCCTTAATCTAGTAAAAAAAGTTTTTAGGTCTAGGACACAAAAAAATTTTTTTTGTTGCATAGTGTTATTTGAAATTCAAATAAATTGCTATGAATTGCAAATGAGGCAGAATTTATAGATTTCCTTTTCTGCTTGGACCTATATTGTGCCTATTCAAAATGTGCTACAATCATGGAATAATATTTTTTCGACCACCACAAATTAATTCACTCACATAATTAATTAGTCATATCATCATTTTGGCAAATCAATTATTCGACGCATACATATATTAATTTGCATCAATTCATCATCTTCTTCTTCTTCCGAACAATTTGAAAAGTATAGATAACCGCTGAAAATAAATATTTACAAATATTAATGAGTTTTTCTTGTTGTACTTTGCGCGATTATGGAAACCAATGAGATATTTACATATTTTTTGCCAAGTTGGAATTCAAGTAGACTGCTAAAGGAAGAACAACAGACAACGCCCCTCGCCCCCTCTGCGCCATAAATTTAACAAACAAATGCCAACTGTTTGGCTTATTTTTAGTTTAGTGAATTTAGTCAAACACGGCGTTGATTTTAACCTTGGCTTAAGCGTTAAACTCGGCTTTTTCTAGCGCTCTGCGATATAAGCACCAGTCTGTTAGTCCGTCGTCCATCCGTCTGTTTGTCTAGCAAACATCTATCTGTCAGTCAGTCTGTCTTCTATTTGGGGTGTTGTGAGGTGCTATTATTAAGGCGACAAAATTAATGTCTTTCTGTGTTGATCTTTGTATTTACTTATATAAATACTGAGTAAATATGAAATTTAATATTTATTAATCGACCGGGAAACTTGAGGAAACACCACCACCAGTCGTCACACAGTGGGGGATTTGGTGAAAAACAAATTAAATTAATTGTTTCGTTTTTTAATCAATAAGCAGATTTCAATGAAACCTACATATTTAAAGCACAGAAATAACAGTGCATAATTTTGCATTTTTTTGGCTTATTTGATTCCACCACTGAATGCAAAATCTGGAGAACCATTGCACCAATCGTCTTGACATTTGATATGGGTGATTCCACGTAGATTCAACCATCACACATAAAAAATAAATCAGATTTTTGCAAAAAAAAAAAAATACCATAAGGGACATCACGAACAATTGAATTTTAGAAATTCATGAAGAGTTGATGAAATTCGGAAATAGTTTTTTTTCCTATCAATGAGTTTCTATAGGTTATTATTTCTATAGGTTATTACTGTTGAACTGACATGAGCTATTTTTGACATAGTTTTTCTTTTCTGAAATTTGTCTTTTGACTACAAGAAAGAACGCATCCTTATGTGTAGTTTATTATTCAAGTTTATATAAGTATAGTATAAAGTAAATCAATATGTTTCAGTATCATTGCAATATTTAAGAATATTCTACTATGTGTCACACCCGGTACGCAAAGACCGTAAATAATTTTTAGTCGATTTAAAAATATTGTATATTTATTAATTTTATTAATACTACGCGAATTAATCTGTCTATTTGTGTGAGAGGTACAAGAATAATACACCTATTTTCTATAAATAGTAGATACATCAAATATAAGTTCATTGAACTGTACCGTATTTTAAGCGTTTATGTGCACTGGTAAATTACCGTTATGCTCGATTAAATGTTGGTATGATTTGGACATTTTGTGTGTGAGGTACCAAAAGGGGCGTGTTGATAACGCCCTTTTTTCACAGGGGTATAGGTACTTTAAAAACATTACACTGTGCAACATTTTGTAGTATTTTTGTACATTGGTACTCACGCTATAAGCTGTTAAACCTTTTACAAAATGGTACATTTGCGTGGGAGGTACCAAAAGGGGCGCAGCAATAACCGTCATTTTTCAACGGGTTGGAGGCCCTATAAAAGCATAACATTGTACAATATTCAAAGTATTTATTTGCACTGGTATTAAAGTTATTAGCAGTTAACTTTTTGTTAAAAATGGTCCCTTTGTATGGGAGGTATCAAAATGGGAGGGACCACTTCGCCCATTTTTATAGTGACAGATGAACATTACCATATGTGGAATTACAGAAGATTCGGATAATTGGCATATAAGTTATTAAAGAATAAATATTTCGCTAAATATTAAACCTTTGAGGGGGAGGTGCTAGAAGGAGTTCGCCAATATGGCGCATCTCCGAACTTAGTTGGAGGTAGAAAAAAATATTACCACATCCTAAATTTGAAGTCAATCGGTTACTCCTTTCGAGAGTTATCGTGCGCACCAGCCAGCAGACAAAACGACCGACGCTGTGTAGATTATTTTTGTAGAATAAACCTATGGTCCAGCTGGTCTGATTTGTTTTACAGTGGGTCAAAGTTTCATTTTTTTTTTGGTCGAAGGAAGCATTACACTAAGTGAAAAACCAGTAAGGAAAGGCAGAAAGTCGGGCGGGCCCGACTATATAATACCCTACACCTTCCTAACAATGCGATAAGGGTCATTGCCATAATAATTTGGAATAATTGGTAAATGGGTAGAAACATATTATCTAATTCTGAAACGATAATCGCTAAATTAAGCAATATTCGTTCCTAAATTGAGAAACATCTTTCTGGAAAATTTTAATGATCGGAAGTAAAATACAACTTCTATAGCGGTTTGATACCAAATCAGGAGGAACACATATATGGAGCTTTAATATAAATCGGAACCAATCTTCCCTGAATACTCATTCATGCAAAAAGACCTCCTTCTGTCGAATTTCGTACTGATCGGATATAATATACAGTCTCTACAGCGCTTACATGTCACATCGGGGGTAACATATATATGTGAGCTATATCTAAATCTAAACCGAGTTTCTCCGAATTTGGCAGTATTCCTTCATGTAGAAAGAAACCCCTTTTTGCCGACTTTCGCACTGATCGGATATAAAATAAAATTTTTACAGCGCTCACATGTCAAATCGGGGGTAAAGTATGTATGGGGGCTATATATAAATCTGAACCGATGTCTTCCAAATTTAAAAGTGTTCATTCATATAATAGGAAACCTCTTTCTGACGAATTTCATACTGATCGGATATAAAATACAGTTTTTACAGCGCCTACATGTGAAATCGGGGGTAACATATATATGGGGGCTATATCTAAATCCGACCCGATTTTCTCCGAATTTGCCAGTATTCCTTCATGTAATAAGAAACCTCTTTCTGCCAAATTTTGCACTAATCGGATATAAAATACAGTTTTTACAGCGCTTACATGTCAAATCGGGGGTAACGTATATATGGGGGCTATATCTAAATCTGAACCGATTTCTTCCAAATTTAACAGTGTTCATTCATATAATAAGAAACCTCTTTCTGCCGAATTTCATACTGATCGGATATAAAATAAAGTTTTTACAGCGCTTACATGTCAAATCGGGGCTAACATATATATGGGGGCTATATCTAAATCTTAACCGATTTTAACCAAATTCAATAGGGATCGTCCTTGGGCCAAAAAAAGATATGTGTAAAGTTTCGTCGAGATCGGACCATAATTGCGACCTGCACTTTGATTACAAGAATACATGCACAGACGGACAGACGGACAAAGCTAAATCAACTCAGAAAGTGATTCTGAGTCGATCGGTATAATAAACGATGGGTCTATTTCTTCTCCTTTTGGGTGTTACAAACAAATGCACAAAGTTATAATACCCTGTACCACAGTGTGGTGTAGGGTATAAATAGAGGCGAGTTGGTGTATTTTTATAGCACCCATAGTCTTAGGCTTACATATTGATAGAAGATTAACATGGAAAAATCACATTACAGCAAAAACAACCTTAAATTAAAAACCAATAGCATCTATTGGCTGATTAGTAAAAAATCCCAGTTTAACCTACAAAAAAAAGTACTCCTTTACAAAACTATTTTAAAGTCTGTATGGACATACGGAATACAACTACTATCGAAATTCTGCAAAGATATCAGTCAAAAACATTGAGTTCAATAGTCAACGCCCCATTGGTTTGTTTCCAACAAAACTATCCATAACGACCTTGACATACCAATTGTGAAGGATGAAATTAATCGATTTAGCACCAGATACATGGAAAGATAAAGCATTCATACGAACCCGTTAGCCATATCTTTATTGGATGACACTCACGAAGTGAGAAGATTAAAAAGACATCAGATACTAGACCTACCTTTCCGGAAATAGATAGATTACGTTTATACTTAACATTAATTATGTAGAATGCTGTACAATTATATTTTAATTAAAGGAATATCAACTTTTAACTTTAGTGGAGTTCTGTAAATCTTTTACTTTGCAAAATATCATACCATTTGCTTATTATCCTTCAATGGATAGATTGTAAATAAAAATGTAAATTAAAAACAAACAAAATTTTAAAATCCAAAAAGTACATTCAAAAACGACATTTAAGGATTAACAAATTCTACGAAAATTTTTGGCGGTAAATTTCAATGGAGGTCGACAAAGACACCAAGGTTGTAAATATATCTCTTTACGCTTAATTAGCAAAATTACACGCCATCTTATACAAATAAATACTATAATGTAAATTAAAGTCGTGATAAATTAAAATATGTTTAATGAAGTCTGGTAGCAAAACCTTTTATTAAGAAATGAAATATTAGCTTACATCTTTTTTTAAAAGTAAAAATTTGTAAAAAACGCCAAAAATCGTTGTAAGAAAATAACAAAATCTCCAAAAAACGCTAACACTGACAAAAATGTTAACTTTTTTTTAAATTACCAACAAAATATTTTTGAATTCCATTAATTTTTTAAACATTTAGATAATGTTTGTAACATTTTTCTATGAAAACATATATAAGAACTTATATTTATAACATAAACTTAAGTCTTTTTTTGTTTTCCATTCTTAGGATTAAATTATTAATAAATGACTTGTTCTTTGCCAAATAAAATAGTATAATTTTCCTCTATCTCTTCTGGCTTTAATATTGATTGTGTATAAAATTTTTATTTCTAAATGTTTCATTGTCATTTATTTTTAAACATAAATTATTGGGTATTTTATACTTCGAGCAGCAAACATTTTGAAACTTTAACACATATCTTATTTGTATTAAAGAATTTACTGTATTTAAAGACAATCGGTTCCTAAGTCCTGAATCACACGAACCAATTTTTCCAAGCAAGTGTCAAAGTCTCCTTCCTACAAACGTTGACACTTGCTTGGATTCAGGACTTACGTTATTCTTAAAGAAATTTATAACGCTCAGTAATGAGTTACGGGCACAAACCACCTAAGAACATATGGAGAAACATAAATGAAAATTACATCGTTTTTACATTCTATGTGCTTTAAAAGAGTGCGAAGATACGTTGCGTTAAATACATGAATTTTTTAAATGTCGCCGTCATTTTGCATTATTCGATGTATGAAAAAAATCACTAAAAGCGCTACAAAAAATTGTTAAAAACGCTACTGTAGTGGTTTTTCTGAAAAATCACTACTTTTACAAAACGGTTGTATTTGGAGATCTAAAATCACCACAAGTAGCGGAAAAATCACCAAGTTGGCATCGCTGATGACGACTATATTCGCTTGTACGGATTGTGAGAGGCAGCAATGCCAACTTGGTGATTTTTCCGCTACTTGTGGTGATTTTAGATCTCCAAATTGTCTCGTGTGATTAGGACTTAGGAACCGAATGTTTTTAGATACAGTAAATTCTTTAATACAAATAAAATATGTGGTAAAGTTTCAAAATGTTTGCTGCTCGAAGTATAAGATAACCAATAATTTGTGTTTAAAAATAAATTCCAATGAAACATTTAGAAATCAAAATATTATACACAATCAATATTATGGCCAGAAGAGAGAGGGAAATTATATTATTTTAATTGGCCAGGAACAAGTCATTTATTAATAATTTAATGCTAAGAATGGAAAACAAAAAAGAATGTTACGTTTATGTTATAAATATAAGTTCTTATATAAGTTTTCATAGAAAAATGTTACAAACATTTTCTAAATGTTTAAAAAATTAATTGAATTCAAAAATATATTGTTGGTGGTTTTTAAAAATAATTGATGGTGTTTTAAAAATAAGTTTTGTCAGTGTTGGCGTTATTGGGAGATTTTGTTATTTTCTCACAGCGATTTTTGGTGTTTTTATACTTGATTGGTAGTGGTTTTGTGGTGGTTTCTGCACAGTTGTTCCGTAGTGATTTTTGCCTCGAAAGAGTTGGGAACACTGGTGAGAGGGATTTTCAGCATATGGTGCTCTTCTTCTACTCTTTTGGGACTAGAGTGATCAAAAAACCTGTTTTTTTGAAAAAATAAATAACCGGTGGATGGTTTATTTAAGTTATAAAAAAACCGGTGGACGGTTTTTTTCTTCGAAGAAAACCGGGGAAACCGGTAGAACCGGTTTTTTTCTGCATAACAAAACTGTATGAAAATTGCCGTTTGAAAAACATTTTCCTTTTTAATAACAAAAAAGGCGATTTTTTAATATTAAATGTTTAAAAACGATGTCTTCTTATCAGGAATCTTGCACCAAATTTAGTCCCGTTGGATAGTAGTTATGAGTTGGATTGTGATGAATATTGTCATTTGAGTCAAACGGTCCTTTTATCTCATACTTATAACTAATTAGCTATTGTATTTAGAAACATTTTCCAAAAGTGTAACCGATAGTCTTTTCTTCAACCTTTTAAAAAAATTAGCAAATATATTTTCATCACTTTTTTGCAAAATTAAACTTTTTTAAAATTTTGGTAAAAATCTATGTTTTAATTTTTGATTTTTTTGCTCAAAAGAAAGCTTAGATCATTTCCTTTAAAAGCTTTGTGACCTATTAATGGGATGGGACCTGTTGATCTATCAAAATAAATATAAACCTCTGAAAAAAAATTTACGTTCAACCAAACATTTTAGCATTTCAGATGGGAAAAACAACCGTTTGACAAAAATGTCAATATTTGACACCCTCCAACTCGGAAAGTCCTTAACCGATCTCGTTGGAATTGTGTCTCATAACTACTATCTGATAGGGCTACTTGGTGCTACTTTGTATATAAAGTTGTAAATAAATTTTAATATTTTAGCGATAATAAAAAAACCGGAAAACTGGTGGAAATAAACGATAAAAACCGGTTGCACCGGTTGTTCGAAATTCATGATTTTGAGAAAAACCGGCGACGGTGGAAGAAAAAAACCGGTGGGCCGGTTTATTTTAAACCGGTTTTGATCACTCTACTTGGGACGAATTTGCTCAGCACGGATCGTAGAGGGATTTAAAAGAATATCTCTACAAACTCTCCCAAGACGATATTCGCATGGCACGGATTGTAAGGAGAGACATCCAGCGTTACCGTTGAGAAATTTCAAAAAGGGGATTATTTTTAAAAAAGTGGCACAAAAAGGGTATTTTACAAAAAAAGTCGCAAACTTTTCATAAGTTTATTTTATTTAAACAAAGCACTCAAATTGAATAATAAAATAACCAAAAGCAACGGAAAAAACTCAGATTATTAAAATAAGAGTTGAAATACACATTACAAAAAAAAAGAACAATTCAATTACATTTAAACTTTAAATGGAATAAAAAATAACAAAAAACGCAGTTCGTTAAAATACCCGTTAAAATCATTACAAGGCACATAAAGATGGGTAGTTCTTTCTCAAATATATTTTTCTTCTTTAACGTTTTTATACCCGACACCACACTGTGGTACATGATATTATGACTTTGTGCATTATTTGAATCAATTTAGCCATGTCCGTCTGTCGATGTATTCTTGTGATCAAAGTGCACATTATTAAAAATGGGGTATATCGGTCCATGTTTGGTATAGCCTCCATATATAGGTCCCCTTTGATGTTAGCCCTTGACGACGTAGAAAACGCATTTTTTAATTGATTTGTCTAAAATTTAAGAATTTTAATTGTTATTAGATCCAATTGTCCCTAGTAACAATGGGGCATATCAGTCCATATTTTGGTATGTCGTATGTCGCTAAGAAGTCTAATCGGATGGTATCTTTATATGGGAGCTATATAAACAATGGTGTCGGGTATAAATATTTGTAAACAAATATTTGACGTTCCTGAACCTAAAAAATAAGAGTAGTATACATATTTTAAAAGGCATACAAACTTTTCGGGTTGAGGAAAGTAGAAAAAATTCCAAAAAGGGGCAAAAAAAAGGGGGATTTCTGAAAAGGGGGCAGCAAAAGTGGCATGACTTAAAAAAAGGGTAAAAATGCCACTTTAGTCGCACAACGGTAACGCTGGAGACATCCAGCGCTGTATCTCTCTCTCTGGACGATATTCGCATAGTACGGATGTAGAGAGGGACTTCCCGCAAGCAGAGGTTGTTGCTGTTGACACCTTGCTTCTTCTCGGCTCTCGTACTTATGTACACTGGTCGTTTTGTACTCAAGCCGAGTGCTCGCGTTTACCTCCTGTACTAACCCTCGAACATTGTAATCACTCGAAACTCACCCCTATAGTTATTAGAAACAAGTAGGAAAATGTTATATGGAATATTAAACGAATTATTCTGTCAATTTGTGTGGGAGGTACCAAGTACACCTATTTTTCGCTGAATAGTAGATACTTTAAATACATTGCACTGCGCCGCATTATAAACGTTTATTTGCACTGGTATATTAACGTTATGAGATATTAAATTTTTGTATGATTTGGCCATTTTGTGTGGGAGGTACAAAAAGGGGCGTGGTGATAACGGCCATTTTTTACAGGGCTATAGGCACTTCAAAAGCGTTACACTGTGCAAAATGTTGTTGCATTTTCGTGCATTGGTATTTGAAGCTGTGAGCTCTTAACTTTTTGTGCAAAATAGTACCTTTGTGTGGGAGGTACAACAAGGGGCGTGGCAATAGCGTCCATTTTTCACAGGGCTATAGACACTATAAAAGCAGTACGCTGTACAAAATTTCAAGCATTTTTATACACTGGTATTAATGTTATAAGCTGTCAACTTTTGGTGCAAAATGGCGCATTTGTGTGGGAGCTACCAAAAGGGACGTAGCAACTTAGCCCCCTTTTGCTCGAGTTGATAGCGACTAATAAAATAATGCTATGTGTGGAATTTCAGAAGATTCGGATAAGTAGTATAGCAGTTGTTAAAGATTCAATATTTCACAACATTTTAACACTTGGTGGGGGAGGTACTAGAAGGAGTGGACCAATATGGCCCATCTTCGAACTTAGCCGGAGATAGAAAAAAATATTACCACGTACCAAATTTTAAGTCAATCGGTTACTCCTTCCGAGAGTTATCGTGCGCACCAGCCAGCAGACAGACAGACAGACCGACGGACATTGCTCATTCGACTTAAAATGACCCAAAACGAATATCCGCCGAACATACTTAGGGTCTTATATCACTCCTTCGATGTGTTACACTTTTTTTCGTAGCAAATGATATATACCCTCGTCACACTAAAGTGAGGGTATAAAAATAAAGATCCCCCATTTTTTAATTTGTAATATACTGAAATTCGATTGTGTTTTATTTCTTGCTACCCCCTTTTTTGCGCCGTACGCTAAAAGTATCTGTGGATAAATATATAAGTTATTACCCATATTATAAAAATAAGGAAAATGAAAAATAAAACATTTTTCATATTTTTTATTTTCGCCATATTATTTAGGAGATACCAAAAGGGGTATTACAATAACGCCAATTTTTCAATAGACTATGGGTACTATAAACGCATTACACTGTACAAAATTGCAAGTGTTTGTGTATTCATTTATGGCTAGAGGGTTAAGATCTTCCACAAAAATGATCCTCCCAAAATTCCACTTTATAACTCTGACAATAAGAAATATTTCAGGCATTAACTTACAGCATTTTTTCATTTAGTAAAGGGTTTTCCAACAAGAGGTGTTATTTTGGTATTCAAAGAAAAATTCAATTTTTTGAGATAAATGATCGGATGTTTATTTCATAATAAAGAGGAAGGTATGCCATTAATAATGCAAAATAATCAGCCGAATGGCCACCACGACCACGCTTACAGGGCCATATCCTTTTCATGAAATTTTCCATAACCAAATCGCTAAGAGGCTGTCCAGCCTCACGAATTCTATCTTTGAGGTGTTGAATCGACGCTGGGCTGTTGGCGTAGACCTTATTTTTCACGTGACCCCAAAGGAAGAAGTCGCAAGGTGTTAAATCACAAGATCTCGGTGACCAATTGTGATCACCTCTTCGAGAGATAACACGGTCCGGTAACGTTTACCGTAACAGAGCAATCGTTTCGTTGCTTGTGTGGCACGTAGAGCCGTCTTGTTGAAAGTAAACGTTGTCAACATCAATACCATCCAACTCCGACCATAAAAAATCATTAATCATCTCTTGATAGCGCAATCCATTCACCGTAACTGTTGATCCAACCTCATTTTCGAAAAAGTAAGGACCATAAACCGCACCAAACAGTCACACGTAACTCTTAGGTTTTCCGAGCCCCAGATGGTACAATTTTGCTTGTGGACGTAGCCACCGAGTTGGAAATGGGCCTCATCAGTCAAGATGATTTTTCGATGGAATTCCGGATAGTGAATTTAAATAATTTTGCGATTTTTAAGGCACTGGATGCACTTTTTTAGGGTACAATTGTTCTGCATTGGTTTTCTCCTATGCAATATCTACAACTTTGCTTCAGACACAAACGAGATATTCCGTACGGCATACCGAGACAAATATGTAAAAAAGTGCTAAAAATCGACCTTGAGCAAAACAATTCGTATGGCCATTAAATTATTATTTGAGCCAACTTGACTAAACGAATGATGCAGGAGTTCTTATTTTTGGGGCTACTTTCACTCATTATTGAGTCCCAAATCAATGAGCTGAAAAATGCTGTACTGTGTAATTGTATTTGCTTCACCGTTTTTTTTAAACTTTACATTCTATAATA
The DNA here is from genome assembly GCA_963930755.1 of Eudasyphora cyanicolor. Classification (NCBI taxonomy): domain Eukaryota; kingdom Metazoa; phylum Arthropoda; class Insecta; order Diptera; family Muscidae; genus Eudasyphora; species Eudasyphora cyanicolor. Next base: position 88,402,344 of record OZ005736.1, on the reverse strand, counting down.
CATAATAGAGGCAAAGATGGTCTAAAGCCAGGAGAATATGATAGTGACAAATTAATTATATATATTTAATGGGTGATCTAATTATATTTAATGGGTGATCTAAGTCAACAATGTCGCCATTGTCAGATCCATGAACTTCGCACATCTTACAATGCTGTACAGTGTTCAGAATATGGCTTTTGTGACGACGTTGCAAGACAAAAATTGTAAGTTCACACGGCATTTTGCTGACAATATTGTAGGATTTGACCACCGTGTGTACATAGCCTAAGCTATAATTTTCTTCTTATCACCCAATCATGTTTTTAATTTGGTTCATTGTCACCTATGGTCCGAATAAAAAAGGTTTTTTTTTTATCGTCTTCCTGTCAAAGATCATATTACCATCATGTTTTTATTGAGATTTCTTAAAGCTTTTCCCACACAGAAATATCAGAACGGTGGTAACCCTAAGCAACAGTTTTACAGCTGTAACAACAGCTGGTTGTTGACAATGAGAAATAATCAAGCAAACGAAAAGGTAAATATTGAAATTTCTCGGGCTTCGTGCGTTCGATTAGCGTTTTTTGGTTTTTTTTTGTGTTGACACACATGTCTCGAACATATGTTCTTAGTTGAGTTTGTTTGTGTTTATTTTAGTTTGATTGTGACAGGCAAACCCGTTAGAAGTGTTTTGCTTGTTCGGCGATTTTCTGCTGTGGAAAAAAATGAATAAACTAATTTGCATCAAATTTTGTGTTAAAAAATGGAATAAATTGCTCACAAGCACTTGAAATGTTGAGTATGGCATATGGTGATTGTAGTTACTCGTCGTTAGAAAAGTAAGTGGTACAAGCTTTTCAAAGAAGGTCGAGAATTTGCTTGATTGAACATACATATGTATACTAGGGTGATGACTTTTATACAACCTCGTTTTCCTGTATCATATTAAGATGAGTTTTTATTTAAGATTAGATAAAATCTTACATATAAGGTGATTCGATAAAAAAACCTAACGCACAAAGTGATTTTAAATATTTTATATATTTTTTTTTTAAATTTTTTCAAAACTTTCAAAATAATAACCGCTCATAAATGTGGTCTCTGTAAAAAAATCTGAAAAAATGAGAATCATAAAAAATCGTCAACGTTTTTTCCAACGAGATAGATCTATGATCAACTTCTCATTTTTTTCATAGGTTATGTGGCTTTTCGTGAAAGTTATAAGACTTGACACTTTTTTCCGTTTTGGATTTATATGATTTAAAAAAAAGAAAAAATTTAAATTTTTTCACAAAAATATCATTTTAAAGTGGTTTGTGCGTGACCTTTTTTAATATTTAAATGGAATAAACGTCATTTTAGTCAATTATAGGCAAAAGTTCATTCATTCGAGCAACAAGAAATAATTTTTGAGAAAAGAAATCAAAAAGTCAACACCCTAATGTATACCCGTATGTATATATATATATAGGGGCAACATCTAAATCGGAAACGTTCTGCAACCATTTCAGTAAGTCCTTGGTTAAAAATAAATGTCTTGCTAAATTTCATAGTGATCTGAGCATAATTGTGACCTGTACTTGGGTGACAAGGATAAGAGACGGACGGACAAAACAAAACCAATTCAGAAAGAGATTCTAGGTTGATAGGCATATTAAACGATAGGTTGAGTCATTAATGTATCATAAAAAAATGCAAAATGCTGCAAATGTACAAATGGAGCATTTTGTACCAAAAGTTACCAGCTTATAACTTTAATACCAATGCATACAAATACTTGCAATTTTTTACAGTGTAATGCTTTTATAGTACCTAGAGTCCAGATAATTGGGCGTTATTGACACGCCCCTTTTGGTACCTTCAACACAAATGGACCTTTTTGTACCAAAAGTTAACAGCTTTTAACCTTAATACCAGTGCATACAAATACTTGAAATTTCGTACAATGTAATGCTATTTTAGTACCTAGAGTCTAGAGAAAAGTGGCCGTTATTGGTACGCCCCCACACAAGTGGACCTTTTTGTACCAAAAGTTAACAGCTTTTATCTTAAATACCAGTGTATGTAGATACTTGAAATTTTATAGTACCTAGAGTCCACAGAAAAGTGGGCGTTATTGGCACGCCCAATTTGGTACCTCCCACACAAATGGACCATTTTGCACCAAACGTTAACAGATTTTAACTTTAATACTAGTGAATACAAATACTTGAAATTTTGTACGGTGTAAAGTTTTTATAGTATCTAGAGTCCAGAGAAAAGTGACCGTTATTGGCATGCCCTTTTGGTACCGCACACACAAATGGACAATGTTGTACCAAAAGTAAACAGCTTTCAACTTTAATACCGGTACATACTTATTATAAGGTTATTAAATGCAATTCAAATTGTAATAATTAAATTAAAACAAAACTAATTTACGAATATTTTTTTTGGGACTCAATGTGAGGGGATTCATAAGTCGGTTTACCCGACTGAACTTTCTTACTTGTTTATTGGTTCTTTTACCCACGTTTTTATTCATTTACCTAACAATTTTCTCTTTATCTTTCAAAAGTTGAGCGCCCCAGTAGGTGAGTCGGTAGCGAGCTCGCCTATGAGTTTGGGCGTCCTGTGTTCGATTCCCACCAGATTCTCTGATCTGTCGCAACAAAAATTAACAAGCAACATGGTCTTTGTCACCCGTCTTTGTCATAATGTAAACTTACTTTGTATTGTAATTCGTATAAATAAATATATAAATCTTTCAAAGGACGGAAAATATTACTGACGCGAATGACTTTTTATAACAATAATATTAATGGCGTACAGGCAAAGATGTCGGAAATTAAAATTAAGTACACCTCATACTAACAACGAAGGTTATTTATTTAATATAAAATATGTTGTTTATACCCTACACCACACTGTGGTACAGGGTATTATAACTTTGTGCATTTGTTTGTAACACCCAAAAGGAGAAGAAATAGACCCATCGTTTATTATACCGATCGACTTAGAATCACTTTCTGAGTCGATTTAGCTATGTCCGTCTGTCAGTCTGTCTGTCTGTCCGTCTGTCTGTCTGTCTGTCCGTCTGTCTGTCTGTGCATGTATTCTTGTAATCAAAGTACTGGTCGCAATTATGGTCCGATCTGGACGAAACTTTACACATATTTTTATATTTTTGGCCCAAGGACGATCCCTATTGAATTTGGTTAAAATCGGTTCAGATTTAGATATAGCCCCCATATATATGTTAGCCCCGATTTGACATGTAAGCGCTGTAAAAACTTTATTTTATACCCGATCAGTATGAAATTCGGCAGGAAAAGGGTTCTTATTACATGAATGAACTCTGTTAAATTTGGAAGAAATCGGTTCAGATTTAGATATAGCCCCCATATATACATTACCCCCGATGTGACATATAAGCGCTGTAAAAATGTTATTTTATATCCGATCAGTGCGAAATTCGGCAAAGAGAGGTTTCTTATTACATGAAGGAATACTGCTAAATTCGGAGAAAATCGGTTCAGATTCAGATATAGCCCCCATATATATGTTACCCCCGATTTGACTTGTAAGCGCTGCAAAAATGTTATTTTATATCCGATCAGTATGAAATTCGGCAGAAAGAGGTTTCTTATTATATGAATAAACACTGTTAAATTTGGAAGAAATCGGTTCAGATTTAGATATAGCCCCCATATATACGTTACCCCCGATTTGACATGTAGGCGCTGTAGAGACTGTATTTTATATGCGATCAGTACGAAATTCGACAGAAGGAGGTCTTTTTACATGAATGAGTATTCAGGGAAGATCGGTTCAGATTTATATTGATTGTTCCTCCTGATTTGGTATCAAACCGCTATAGAAGTTGTATTTTACTTCCGATCATTTAAATTTTCAGAAAGATGTTTCTCAATTTAGGAACGAATATTGCTTAATTTAGCGATTATCGTTTCAGAATTAGATAATATGTTTCTACCCATTTACCAATTATTCCAAATTATTATGGCAATGACCCTTATCTCATTGTTAGGGATGTGTAGGGTATTATATAGTCGGCCCCGCCCGACTTTCTGCCTTTCCTTACTGGTTTTAAATATGAAATTTACCTTTTTCGAAAAATACGGCGTATTGGCGCCAAAAAAATTAGGACGTTTTTCTACCTGTATCCGTAACATCACCAATTTGTGATATAAAAGCTTCATGTTTGAGACATAAGTCCGACAATAGATTTGCAATAATTACAAAAATTTAAGTTAACTATTTATTTGTAATTTTTTTTTTCAAAATTCCACCCACTATGTGTCGTCGGCTGTTAGCTCACAATCAACCCACAGAGTAGTTAGTAGCCCACAGCCACAATTGCTCACATTTATAAAAAGGTCGAGAAACTTTTGCTCCGCATCGAATAAATCTGTTTAATGTCTGTGTCTATCCGTCTGTCCGTTTGTCTTTAAAACGGAATTCTACTATAAAATTATGACAAGATACACGTCACGTCACGGCTCTACTCTGTCTTTATTTTTTTTCCCCCAAATTGAACATGAACTTCAACTTTTGCTGTAAAGACAATAAACTGTGGCTTTTATTGTTATTGACTTTATTTTTTTGCTACTGCTACTGTTGTAGTTGTTGCTTGATATTGTTAAAGTTTAAAGCGTTATAGTTTTTTGCTGCGGCTTACTGGTTTTTTTTGCGAGTTATTGCAAAATAAACTTCTTTGAGCAGTTTATTGTCGTCTACTATTACATGATCTGATCAATGATCCCATTGCATCGTGGACAGTGGAACGATTGAAAATGTTAGATTTGATAATTTGAATAATAAATCAATTAGATTTCAGTGGTATTTTTTTGATAAATTGGCATATTGTTTTCAAATTATATTTTTGAATGTTTTTTGTTAAATCGAGAAAGAAAGTGTTTTTTTGTTAGTTCTGCAGAACTTCGAAAAATTGTCAGATATATGCTTCAGCAAAATATGTACTTAAAATTAGTTTAAATTTCGTTTCATATAGACATTTTTAATTCGAAATTAAACACTTAATATCAAGGGTGGTACAACCATAATGCACGATGTTAATTGTGAGTCACACCTTAAAGTAAATTTTTTTGCATTTAGCCGATATTTTGTTTCAAACATAATTGTCATTGACCCTTCTATCATAATAAAAATATTAAAATAATTCTCTGAAAACTTTTTGTTTTATTTACAATCAACATCCTGCGTTTTTTTTGGACCAGCCTTTTTAGACATATTTTCAAGAAAAAAACCAGTAAGGAAAGGCAGAAAGTCGGGCGGGGCCGACTATATAATACCCTACACCTCCCTAACAATTCGTAAGGGTCATTGCCATAATAATTTGGAATAATTGGTAAATGGGTAGAAACACATGTCAAATCGGGGGTAACATATATATGGAAGCTATATCTAAATCTGAACCGATTTTCTCCGACCTCCGCTTACAGGTCAAATCGGGGGTAACATATATATGGGTGTTATATCTAAATCTAAACCGAGTTTCTCCGAATTTGGCAGTATTCCTTCATGTAGAAAGAAACCTCTTTTTGCCGACATTCGCACTGATCGGATATAAAATAACATTTTTACAGCGCTCACATGTCAAATCGGGGGTAACGTATATATGGGGGCTTTATCTTAATCTGAACCGATTTCTTCCAAATTTAAAAGTGTTCATTCATATAATAGGAAACCTCTTTCTGACGAATTTCATACTGATTGGATATAAAATACAGTTTTTACAGCGCTTACATGGGAAATCGGGGGTAACATATATATGGGGGCTATATCTAAATCCGAACCGATTTTCTCCGAATTTGGCAGTATTCCTCCATGTAATAAGAAGCCTCTTTCTGCCGAATTTCGCACTGATCGGATATAAAATAACATTTTTACAGCGCTTACATGTCAAATCGGGGGTAACGTATATATGGGGGCTATATCTAAATCTTAACCGATTTCTTCCAAATTTAACAGTGTTCATTCATATAATAAGAAACTTCTTTCGGCCGAATTTCATACTGATCGGATATAAAATAAAGTTTTTACAGAGCTTACATGTCAAATCAGGGCTAACATATATATGGGGGCTATATCTAAATCTTAACCGATTTTAACCATAGGGATCGTCCTTGGGCCAAAAAAAAGATATGTGTAAAGTTTCGTCGAGATCGGACCATAAATGCGACCTGTACTTTGATTAAAAGAATACATGCACAGACGGACAGACAGACAGACGGACATAGCTAAATCAACTCAGAAAGTGATTCTAAGTCGATCGGTATAATAAACGATAGGTCTGTTTCTTCTCCTTTTGGGTGTTACAAACAAATACACAAAGTTATAATACCCTGTACCACAGTGTGGTGTAGGGTGAAAAAATAAATATATTTTTACAAAACTTTTGTTAACACAATTTATTTTTGGAATCACACTAAAATACCTGAAGTTGAATGTTCCATAACAAAATTATTAATTTTTACATACATATGAAAATAATATATTAAGCGTTAAAATATGCAAAATTTTAATTTTCACAACTATTCACGAAAAACTCAAAACTTTTTTGATTTAAAGACGGTGTTGCTGGAAAAGTGAACAAAATATCGTCGGCTTAATGCTATTTTGGTCCATATGCCACTTATGTGTTTCTTGAGTTAGAAGTTGGTAATATGTGTTTTAAGCAGGCTCTTTCAGAATCTGCAATAATTTGTTTCCTGTTTTCGACATATTTGTAGGATAAATCGATATAAATCTGATTTACGGGAAATAATTTTGTTTTTTTTTGTTATTTGTCTCCATTTTCTATCGCACTATATTTTTTATATTTTTCACAAAATAAAATAAAATTAAAAATATTTAAAAAAGGGAGCAGCATAAAGCCGAAGGTTGTAATTCGCTATTATTATTATTATTATTATTATTATTATTATTTATTTTCTTTCTTTAAAGACTTTCGCGATGGAAAGCTTCTTCGTTTTACAACCATTACAACTAATATAAACTATAAAGTGCATTTTTATGAAGAATACATTAACCTTCTGGTCACTGCTACACTGACCACTGCCAGTCATTATTTCATATTTAGTTTAAACTTTGTATAGGCTTCAGAAAGGACACGAACAAGTTTTTGGTAGCGCAAGAACTGACAACTGCGTATGCAAAATTTCAGCATTCTAGAACTTACAGGAACTTCAGGGGTCAAGTGTTCGAAAATCACATGGCGGAAAATCAAAGCAGCCTACGAAACTTCCCAGGTATTGGTCTCTCTGTCCACCAAGTTTCAAGGAAATCGGTTCAGCCGTTTGGGCGTGATGAAGGAACTAGCAAACAAACAAGCAAACAGACAAACAAACGATTATATTGGGTGACCCATTCCGAGGTTCCCTACTTTTTTATAGAAAAAACACAGAAAATTCAAATTGAATGGGGAATGTTTATTATCATTTGAAAGAACATTCTTTGGCATTTATTATTTGAAAAGTATGTCTATGAAATGTTGGCCGCGGCTACGTCTCAGATGGTCCATCCGTTGAGTCCAATTTTCGATGACTCGTTTGAGCATTTCGACTGGTAACTGGTGAATGACAAGCGTGATGTTTTGCTCCAAGGCCTGAATCGAAGCGGGTTTGTCCGCATAAACTTTAGACTTTACATATCCCCTCAGGAAAAAGTCTAACGGTGTGATATCACACGATCTTGGTGGCCAATCGACCGTACCAAAACTGAAATTATCTGCTCACCGAAGTGTTCTCTCAATAAATCCATTGATTGATGCGATGTGTGGGAAGTGGCGCCGTCTTGTTGAAACCAAATGTCGCCGAGATCACGAGCTTCTATTTCAGGCATCAAATAGTCGGTCATCATGGCACGATAACGGTCGCCATTGACGGTTACGTTCTCACCGGCATAATTTTTGAAGAAATATGGACCGATGATTCCAGTACGTCGGAACGGGAATCGGTCAATGGCAAAAAGTGGCTCTTAACGAGAGCTAAAATATTGCTCATGGGTGTCAAGGTCGTGCGTCGACTGGAAAGAGTTTTGCTTTTGGATTTAAAAAAAAAAATGAACTTGCGCAATTAGCGAACGATTATTTTGATAATAAAACTGAATAATTTGTAAACGTTGTTCAGGCGTAAGTCTTTCCATGATGAAATGCCAAACAATACTTAACAAAAATAACATGACAGCATGACACGACTCACACGTGATCTGTCAAAAAAGGCTATTGAAAAAAGTATCTCTACTTAGATCACCCTATATATCACTATGCATACTGTAGGTTAGGTTAGGTTGAAGAGAGGAGACGTTTAAACGTCTCATGTCCATGGACATACACTTAGGCCAGTGGTTCGGCCTGTTGTGCGCTCCTTATTTATGATCTTTTTATACCTCACCAGTTACAGAAAATCGGTACTAGACACGAATTTTCTCAGTATCTTCCAGTCATATCCCCTGAGATGAGTCAAGTCTGATAATATGTCGGACCCGAAATGTTGGTATCTTGCATGTGTGAAAGCCGGAAAATGATACAGAAAATGTTCCATCGTTTCGATGTTTTCCCTGCATGCCCTGCATTCGTCGTTTCCTGCTAATCCTATGCGATGAAGCTGTGCTTGTAAGCTTGAGTGTCTCGATAACACTATCGTTCTTTTACAGTTCAACACAGTTCTGGATTTGACCTATTCCGATGTTATTGCTTTAATCGCTATTTGGCTATCTGTGAAGATGTTGGCATATTTAGGCTTTGTGGTGTTACTGAGCCAGTTCACACACTCCGCGATTGCTCGAACTTCTGCTTGAAACACCGTCTTATGGTCAGTGAGGCGGAAGTGAAGTTCGACTTCTGGTTCATTAATAAAAAGTCCCAGATCCGTCCTTCCTCCTCGCTTGGACCCATCCGTGTAGCAGCTGATTCCCACTGGCACATGGATCAATGTTCCATTTTCCCAGGAGCGTCTGTCTGCCACAAACTAATCACAGGTAGCCGTAAGCCGCACTTCAGGAATGCGGTCGTAGATTTCTGGTGTTTGAATGTGACCAACTAGTGATTTTAAAATATTCTGATGGTAGGACTTGTGGTTTCGATTTACCCATTCACCTATCACTTGTAGACGTCTTGCTGTGAGGGCTGCCTCATACTTTATACGGATGTCTATTGGTGGGACGTGCAGTATAGTCTCCAACGCTTTTGTTGGTGCAGTTATAAATGCCCCGCTTATGCCTGGAAAGCACATACGTTGAATTTTTTGCAAAGGTATTACGTTGCACTTCTTGTGCATTGATGTCCACCACACTACACAGGAGTAGGTGATTATTGGTCTAATTACGCTCATGTAAAGCCAGTGAGTCATATTTGGACGTAGTCCCCATTTTGAACCTATAGCTCTTCTGCACAACGACCAACATCTGTGGGCCTTTGTAACTCTTTCTTGAAGATGATCTTTCTAGTACAGTTTCTGATCCAAGGTTACTCCCAAGTATTTTACCTTTTTATTTATAGCAATTGTATTATTCAGGAATCGAGGCCGGGTAAAACGTGGAATCTTCGTTTTCCTTGTAAATAGACATATTTTTGTTTTGTCTGGGCTAACATTTAATCCCCTTGGTTGTGCCCAGTTATATGATATGTTAAGTGCCTCCTCACCTCTTCTGCATAATAGATTTGGATGAAAGACCCTTAGAAGTATTACAACGTCGTCTGCATAATTTAAAATGTAATAATGACAGCATAGTGAATTAAAAAGTTTGTACGACATTGAAACATTTATGAACATCCTTTAGACTAGCAATGCATAAATATAATATAAAGCCACTGTTTATGCATTTTAAAAGACCAGAGTTAAATGGTAAGTTTTTTTATTTCTTTTCAAAGAATGATAAAGGCTGATATTTGTTTCACACATAATTGTCATAGATCCTTCTATAGCAATAAAAAATATTGAGATAATTTCTCCGTGCGTTTAATATGGACCACCCTGTATTATCTAAGTCACACACCGCTATCTTTCACTCTCTACATAATGAGAATGACATAATTTACCGTGATAATCTAAAATTTATGATGTTTATTATGCGCAATATATTCTACTGTGCAACCACACATTCATCCATATACATACGATGTTTCGTTGTACCCGTTGTTCATTGTTAACAAGATAAAACCGCCAGACGGAGAGAGACCGACCGACAGACAGACGGACAGACTCATAAACCTCTAAGAAACTGTTGGGGTTCACTTTCGTTTTCATTTCGTGGAGTTTTTATTTGAAGAAAAAAAAACGGGTTATATTGTGATTTTTTTCTCCTTCTCTCCTCCCTGTCGCTCTAACATTCAAATGTTATGCTCCATGTTTTTTTACCATCTCCCAAGCTCTACACTACGCGAACAGCAGCAATACTCATGGGGACAGCATAAAATCGAAGTTGTTTGTGTTGCTAGTGTCTCCTGAGATCGATCTTTGCTGTGCTTTGAGATCGACTCATTTAGTATAAGAAAACAAAAGCGAAAACAAAGATTCATTGCTCCATTTTGGAAATTCATTTGTGTTGAGTTGTTAACGTTGAAATACAAAATTTTGCATTATATGTAGTTGTTTTCGTTTTTATATTTTCTTCGTCCGTCCGTTCGTCTGTGTGGTTGACGTCTTTCTCAATTTCATCATATGACGTTTGTTTGCCTTTCCCTTTCCGAAAAGCGAAAGTGGTCGTTGAAGTTTATAGGTTGTTTTGGAGTTTTTTTTTGACATATTACGAGTTTTATTGCGACGAGGGGTCAAGCGGAGTGAGATAAACGGGGGTAGATGTAATCATATGATGCAAAAAGTAGCAGCAAAAATACACGTCACTTCATCAAGCCATTTGATGGCGTTGACTCAATCGTCGGGGATGGGATAAACTGAAAACCAAATCCATTTCGATAAGTATTTTTTTGTCGAATTGCTAATTAGAATTTCTTTCTATAAACTGAGCCAAAGACAAATAAAGGGTCCGATATCTAACGTTTTTTTTTGAACTAGTGCTTATTTCGTGAATGGTAACACTTAGCTCATGTCTGATTTGACAGATAATTAGTTTTATCCTTCCGCTGAACGAATATGGTTGTGTATACGCTTGAACAACGCTGGGAGCGATCGACTTACAGAAGATGCCGATTTTGCCAAAAAAAATCATCTTTTCAGATGAAGCTCATTTTGATCTTGGCGGGTATGTAAACAAGCAAAATTGTCGCATTTGGGGCACAGAAAACTCGCACGCATACATTGAAAAGCCGTTACACCCAAAACGAGTCACTGTTTGGTGCGGATTTTGGTCCAGAAGCATAATGTGGCCATTTTTTACTTCGAAAAGAGCAAGTGGCCGTTACAGTCAATGGCGATCGTTATCGGGCCATGTTGAACGAATTTTTGTTCACAAAAATTGAAGAGGAGGGTATTGGCAACATTTGGTTTCAACAGGACGGCGCAACGTGACACACAGCCGAAGCTACACTCGATGTTTTGCGCGTTGTTTTCAAAAAAAAAGTTATTTGGCGGACCCTTTGGAATAAGAAGACATTCCTTCCGGACGAAACGGCAAATCTATCGGGTACGAATAAATAGAAATGAACTGTCACACGCGAAAAAACAGTTTTCCGTGAACATTGTTTGAACTTTTTTTTACACTTATCGATTAATATTAATTTATTAATTTTAACATTTACAAAAAATTCGGGAATATCGGTCTGAAAATCCGCGGAAACCCTCACTCCTTGGAATCGATGTTGGGGTATCTTTTGTGGGAGACCTTGTCCTCCAAAACTGTCGACAATTTGTAATCCAGTGGGTTTAAATCAGGGCTGCCAGAGAGCCATTCATCAGAAGAAATGAAAGCTGGCAAATTGTTTTAAAGCCATGCCTGGGTCATTTTAGCTTTATGTGCCGGCGCAGAATTCTACTGGAAAGTCCATTCCTGGTTTTGGAATAAGGAATGGTTAAAAGGTTTCACAACAGCTTCCAAAGCGGTTTCTGGGTATTTTTTGGCCAATGTTTTAACCTCTTGTTCACAGTAATGCATGTCAGTGACCCCATCGTAACCCCATCAAACCACGAGTGAGGATGTATGATGGACCTGTTCGACATGTGGAATCACTTGAGATGCTTCCTTATACGACAGTGCATACACCAACCATATCATTTCGTTTGTTAAGTTTTTCTTGCAGATTAAAATTTGTTTCATTTTATGAAAATTTTTTTGTGCATGTTATCAGCGTGCTTTACCAAAAGACGTTTGCATTTTTCTTTCCTATTTTGTTTAAAGCTGAAATCAACAAACGTCTATTGCTGCCTTTGAAAGCTCCAAGTCTCACGGGCCACGATTTTCTGTTTTCGGAGCGGAATTCGCAGAATTCTTGATTTTATGACATGCGGCGTTTGAACAGTACGAGAACGTCTCGACCAGTGGTGGTCTTTGACATCTCCAGTCCAGTTTTATGCACCGGTAAATGAACATTGGAATATTCCAGCGTTTTAAAAATATTGGTTTTTTCATTACATATTTAAAAAGCGCTATAACTGCGATACTTTTCTCATTATCTGACCACTCCATGTTGAAAACTGAAGCAATTTTGAATTCCCGTTACAAACTAACGCTACAGAGGTTAGGTTTCATAATCTACGTGGTAAGGGTAGGTTATGTCCAATTCCACTATTGTAATGGGTGTGTTCAATTTTGTAACAGGATTTATGTCCCTACAAAGTACATAGGCCGGCAGTTGTCTGAAACTTTGATAACACTAGTTTATAAAATATTTGTTGAAGGGCAGTGCATAACATTTTCTGGTGTAATATGGTGCCCTAATCACGAAAAAAACGTTTTATGGTAATTTTTTTTAAAATTCAGATTTTCTTCGAAAGTGCGGATTGCGCAGTCGGCACTGACATACGGCAATAATGTGCTCATCTGGGCTACCTTATATTGTAAGAATTCAGCCAACGAAACAATACATTTATTGCACACAACTTTTGGTGAGCGCATTATCTCGTGGGCCTGTGGCGTGGCCTCCAAGATTGTGCGATTTAACACCGCTGGAATCCAAGGAAAAATTAAAACTGAAATTCGCAAAAGTCAACAAAAGTTTTGGAACTCTTTTTAAATAAAATATATTTAGAAAAATTCCTTAACAATAATTATACCCTCACTTTAGTGATACGAGGGTGATATATATCATATATATCATTTGCTACGGGCCAAAAGTGTAACACATCGAAGGAGTGACCTAAGACCCTAAGTATGTTCTGCACATATCCGTTGTGGGTCATTTTAAGACGAATGAGCAAAGTCCGTCCGTCCGTGTGTCTGTCTGCTGGCAGGGGCGCACGATAACTCTCGAAAGGAGTAACAGATTCACTTAAAATTTGGTATGCGGTAATATTTATCTCTATCTCCGGCTTAGTTTGAAGATGGGCAATATTGAACCACTCGTTATAGTATCTCCCCCACAAAGGATTGACATTTGGTAAACTATTGATTCTTTAAAAACTTCTATACTACTTAACGAATCTTCTGAAATTCCACACATAGTATTAGTTTATTAGTCGCTAACAACTCAAGAAAAATGGTTGAAGTTGCCGCTCCCCTTTTGATACCTCCCACACAAATAGACCATTTTGCTCTAAAAATTAACAGCTTATAACTTTAATACCAGTACATACTTTAAATTTATTATATGCAATTTAAATAGATAATAATTTAATTAAAACAAAAAATGTAATGTAATGTAATTTGGAATATTACTCGAATTAATGTGTCAATTTGTGTGGGAGGTACCAGAATACACTTTTTTTTTTGCTGAACAGTAGATACTTTAAATACATTGCACTGTGCCGAATTAAAAGCGTTTATGTGCACTAATATAGTAACGTTATGAGCTATTAAATTTTGACAAAATTTTACCATTTTGTGAGTGAGGTACAAAAAGGGATGTGGTGGTAACGCTCATTTTTCACAGCATTACACTGTACACAGTTTTGTAGTATTTTAATGCATTGGTACTCACGCTATAAGCTTTTAACTTTTTGTACAAATTGCTCCCTTTGTGTGGAAGGTACCAACAGTCCGTCCGTACCAAATTTTAGGTCAATCCGTTACTCCTTTCGAGAGTTATCGTGCGCTCTAGCCAGACAGACGGACGGACATTGCTCAAATGACTTAAAATGTCCTAAAACAGATATCCACCGAACATATTTAGGGTCTTATGTCAATCATTTGATGTATTACACTTTTAGCTCGTAGCAAATGATGTATACCCTCCTCCCTGTAAGGTGAGGGGATACAAATTAAAAAATGTTTTTGGTGTTTAGGGTACCATATAACACCAGAAAATGTTATATACATCCCTTCGACATTGTTTTTAAAAAATTAATACACCGTTCGGCAAAAACAAACTTTTTCTGGGGTTTTTGTTTTAATGCATATTTTCTGATGCTGGACATCAAAAAACGCCAAAATATCCATTCTTTGCTTTTAAAGTTTGTTTTTGTAAATTTCGATAAAAAGGTTTTGAAGTAGTTTTGCCTCTATAAAGCCTATAAGGCGCTGGGGCTCTAAAGATATATTGTATAAACAAATCTATGAATAAAACTAAAATTTCTAAAAAAAAAAAAGTTAAAACCTTACTAAATTAGCTACAACTTTTTAAGTTATTCATCGATCTTCTTCGGAATGGTCTCATTTAATTCATGACCGATCAGATTTTACGATAAAATCATAAAAGTATAATAATTGTGCATTTTTAGATTGTTCTAGAGCGCCCTCGTAGGTGAGTTGGAAGCGGGCTCGTCTGTGAGTTTGGGGGTCGTGGGTTCGATTCCCACCAGAGGCTCTGGCCTGTCTCTACAAAATCTAGCCACATGGTCTTTGTAACCCGGCTTCCCTGGACAGTAAAATTAGAATATAAATTTACTTTGTATTGTAATTCATATAAATAAATAAATAGATTGTTTTATGGGGCTTTTATTTGAAAATTATTAAAATTTTCTCAAACCATTTTATTTTTGGCAATGCTTTGTAAGACATTGGCAAAACCGCTGAACGGATGTAAGCAGTTGAAGGCAGCTTAATTTTGAATTCTGTAAAACCTTCCTGAGCTTATTCGAATGAATGGTTCTCGAGTTATACCAAAATATGTGGTCCAACCTCTCTATTTTTTCAATATCACGATTTCTTGCGAGAATTCAAAGAAACAAAAAAAATCAATATGATGTAGCCTTCAACTTCGTACAATTCAATTATCTATCCGTTCAGCTGTTTCGTCGATATCTTACAAAATATTGCGAAAAAAACATATTTTTTGAGAACATTTTAATATTTTTCGATGCATAATTTAAAAAGTAGTAGCGAGGAAACAAGTCTCTTCTCTTGAAATTCGAAAATTTGCTCTAATTTCTACAAAAACACTCTTTGACAAAAACAAATATTTTTCCCTTTATTAGTAACAAAAAAGAAAAGAAAATTTTACACTAAGAAGTCAGACCCAAAAATCGTGTACACGGAGGAAAATCGTCATTTTTGATATGTTTGTATTCAACGAAAATATACTTGGAACCAAAATTTTTAAATATTATATATTTTTGAATAAATATATTTTATTTGAAAATCAAGAAATTTTGTTTGGAACGCATGTATTAATATATTACAACAAAATATATTTGCGAACTTACTGCCACAAATAAAATATGTGTTTACAAACAAACAAAGATATTGTTTAAGAATTTATCCAAATACATTATATTTAAAAAGATGTTAAAACTTTGTTGACTTTGGCAATTTTTAATTTTATCCTCGTTTTTTCCTCGATTTTGTGTTATACTTTATAGGTAAAAATGTCGTAAGCAGCATTTTCTTTTGTTTTACAGTACTAATTTTTTTTAATTTATAAATAGTCCAATTGTTAATCCATCAATGCTATTTGTCGTAACCCAAAATTATACGATTTAAATTTTTCAAACATATAAAATTTCTAAAAAATTTAAAACTTTCCTTTAAATTAGGGCATTGCCAAAATACTTAAATATAAATTAATCATTGTTTTGGAAATTTCCAAATAAAAAAATATGAGGATGAAAACATAATTTTGTTTAGAACAACATCCTCACAAACATATAATATTTGTGAGTCTCAAATATTATATATTTGGAGTGTACCCTACAAATATGTATGTTTCCAGCAGAATATGTTTGGAACAATATACTACAGAAGCGATTTTTTTAGGCCAGGGTTATCATTGAACCCACCACTCCTTAATTCTGTACAGGTCCAATTTCCACGTAGGGATATTAAGGAGGGACCGGTTCCAAAGTTATGCTTTTATATGAAAACAACCGGTAACTTTAACATGACTTTGTAATTGAAGGTTGTAAATTGACATTTTGTGACATATGCAAGTAGTGGTCCAAAGGAGCACTTACCGTACCTCTGCTACTATAATATCAGATCCGATTTAAAGCCATTAAATGTTAAACATTTCATCTTTGAATCACTTTCTTTATGATAATATTGGTTTGTGCATCCAAACACCCTTCAATTGATACCAATCAATTCGTGGGGGATACAAATCAGTAATAGGTCCTGATTTAATCCATCCAATGTTGGATCTGTAAATTCAGATTAATTAGCTCCTTATTTCCCGTGGGAGTTTTTTGATAATTCACCTACTGTGACAACCGTAGGTCAATATTGATCTTACCACAGCAGAGTTAAGTCGACCCTTAGTCCAAAACCCTATAAAACACCTAAAGCTTTTTTAGTTCGTGCCTTTTTATTGTCAATCCACTTTCGCTTCCGTTTGTTGTTGCAATTAATTTGTTGGATATTATTAACGGAGCGTATCCGCTTTCGATGCTGGAAAAGGTAAGGATTGATTTATAGAAAAAGATCTTAAAACCAGATATATCATATGAATTACATCAACATCATGTCATAAAAATTATATAGAAAATGTTATAATGTTGTTGCATAATTCCTTCAAAGTTTCCATCAATCTAAAAATACTGTTAGAGTACGAGTATTAATTTTCATTTTTTTTTTGTTTTAATATTTTTTTCGATACCAATTAACAACAAATTAGTTGTACTTTTTAACATGTGGAAATATTTTCAGTTTCAGTGAAAGTAGAAAGCATTATCGACAACATTGGCTGATTGGACAGTTGGTTGGACGTTTGAACGGCTGATGAAGGCTTCCATATCCACGTTCACGTCCATGTCGATATGGTGCTGATGTTGGTTGATCGTCGTTGCTGATGGGTGGTTTCTTGTTTGGGTGTTAATCAGAGAAATAACATATCAACAGTTGGACATATGGACGGACGGACGGACTGATAGATAGACATACTTGTACCTTGTACCACAGTTTGCCGGACAAATGCAAGTGAAATGAAACTGCAAACAATAAATAGATATAATTCTCAAGACACAAATTGAATGTGATTTCTGGCTAACCAATCTGTTGGTCTGGTCTGTCTTTACACGCCTGCTTGAGGCCTAACAGCTGGACAGACAGATGGACGGACAGTCACTAATTGATATTGGTTACTAAATATTCTAACGAAGTAAGCAAACGTAAAATATCATTGATGGTGCGGTACGTGTACATAGTTAAGGTCGATTGCGTTAAAATGTAAAATTTTATGCTTCTCCAATTAGAAAAAACGAAATCACCAATGAATAAATTATGTAAACAAACAGCTAGTTTTAATAAATTTACAAAAGAATTTCAGGGTATAGTAAAAGTCATCAGAATATTTATTAATTACTATCAGGCCCCCGCTGCTTCGCATGCGAACATTTATAGTAAAAGAATTTATCTTCGAGGCTTTTCAGAGCTCAAACACATGAAATTTCCGTAGAAAATCACTTACATTCCCTTCAAAATCATTTTGAACCAAATAGTCTTGTTGACCCTTACTATGATATTTTGCTATTGTAATACGTCTAAATAAATTTCAGAAATTTCATGCTGTCATCCGGCGAAATTTTAATTAAAAAAACAGTTCTGTAAATTTTTAAAGGCACTCGACATCGTAATACGAATAAAAAATATAATTTTTCCCGTGGTTGCTGAAACAAAGGCTCGCCGTCTAAACGAGCATGATTTTACGTAGAGATTTCAAAAGATAATTCATAAAAGACGCAGGGCAACTTGCGCCGTGTAAATTGAGTCATAGTTTCAAATACTTCGATTTAATAATGTCACTCACAGTCTTTTAACTTAAGTATACAGAGTATATGACCACGTAATAATATAAAATAATAGATCGAACTAGTTTTTCTAGTCATTCACCTACAAAATATATCGTACAATTATGTGTAGATATGCACCCGTCCGATTTCACACATTATTTGACGGGGGAACTCACGTTGTTAATATAATATCCCTGGGTATTCGATAATATAAGTAGTTATTTACTTCGTATAATATGAACCACGAATACTTTTCCCATTCCTTATGCTTCTGGTGAATTGACCACTAATCCTACCATGGCCATTTTTGGGTGAAATTACTAATATTGACTCCAATAACTTAAAATCCAAATATCATTCTTCCACCGTCAATAGCCCTGAGATATTGAATTTTACATATTGTTACGCTCACTTTTGCCACATCCACCAAACGATACCCTCTATTTTTTCAAGTTTTCAATAATAATTCCGCTACAGTATGTACAGAATTTTATTCTTCTACAACAAACACTTTCTGAGGTATTCACATTTTAACCCAGCAAAATTTCTCATTACCAAATAATCCGACGAGTAAGCAAAGTTCGACAATAGTAAGTACTTATTATTTAGCCACTTTTCTCATTATTTTAACATGGGGAAGTCATTGGAGGAAAGGACTTCCCAAAAGCATACAATAAAGTAGCATAATAAGTACTTATTTGTAGCATAGGCATACCACATAAATATGAGCATATATTTTTACGATTTTAAGTACTTGAATAATGCATTACCTATAAGTTATAAAATAAGTAGTAGATATGTAGAAATTACCATTTAAAGTGATTTTTTGCATATTGTATATTCTTCAATTGTTTAACATTATATACGTAAATATTTAGTCATTTTCATTCAAAACTACACGTGTTATTTGAAAACATATGAAAAAAATAAATCTTGTACAATAAAAATTGCATTATATTAAAATTATTAAAATTTGCCAAAATAAAATAATTTTGATAACAAATAATAATTTAATATTTACTCCAGTAACATACAAAACAAATTTCGTTCTTCTACGATAAATGGTTTCCGGTGAACATTCTAATATTTACCCCTCTTGGTGAAATTGCTACTTATATTGACCCCAATAACTAACTATCCAAATTTCGTTCTTCTATGGCCAATAGTTTCCGAGATAGAAAATTTTCAAACACTTTTGGCACCCCCACTTATACGATCCCGTCCATTTTTGTTGAAGTTTTAGATAGCAGCTCTAGTAACGTATGTACCAAATGTCGTTCTTCTACGATCAATATTTTCCGAGATATTCATATTTAAAATAATGTCACGCCCAATTTTGACCCCGACGTTTGTCACTCCGTTTGTAACACCACTAAATATTGATCTGAGACCCCATAAAATATATATGTATATTACTAATCGTCGTAAAATTCTAAGACGATTGAGTCATGTCCGTCTGTTGTAATCACGCTACAATCTATAGTACTTGAGCTAGGTGGCTGAAATTTGGTACATATACTTCTTATATCTGCGGGTATGTTGGGATTGCAAATGGGCAATATCGGTTCAATTTTGGATATAGCCCCCATACATGGCATCTCCCCGATTTGACTTCTTAACGTCATAGAGACCACAAATGTCAACTGTTGGGGCCGAAAGTTGGTAACTGGAATTTATTTATACCCGGTATCCTTCACACGAGCAGTCATAGATCCATGTTTTGAAATAGGCCCCATACAAAGGTCCCTTTATATTTGACTTCTTAACGCCACAAAAACCTAAAATTTCAACGAATTGCGCTGAAATTTTGTATAATGAGTGTATTAGTACCTGCAATCATTCAGGTACTAATACATTTTTATTGAAGTTTTAGATAGCAGCTCTAATAACGTATGTACCAAATTTGGTTCTTCTATGATTAATATTTTCCGAGATTCATATTCACATTTGAAATAATGTCACGCCCAATTTTGTTAAGATTTACGACTGTGACTAATCTAAGATTAACTCCAATAACATACAAAACAAATTTCTTTCTTCGATGATAAATAGTTTCCGAGATATTTAACTTTTATATATTGCCACGCCCACTATTGGTAAAATTACTAATATTGACTCTAGGGTAATTCCAACGGCAGTCGACCCACTTTTTAACACGACCCCCTCACATAGAAATAATTTATATTGTGTTTTATATAAAAATCCTGAAATATATGTGACAGAAAACAGTAAAAAAGAAGTACTAAAATAATTTTAATTTTGGTAGGATAGGTAGGTTAGGTAGGTGAGGTAGGTTAGGTAGGTTAGGTAGGTTAGGTAGGTTAGGTAGGTTAGGTAGGTTAGGTAGGTTAGGTAGGTTAGGTAGGTTAGGTAGGTTAGGTAGGTTAGGTAGGTTAGGTAGGTTATGTAGGTTAGGTAGGTTAGGTAGGTTAGGTAGGTTAGGTAGGTTAGGTAGGT
Source organism: Eudasyphora cyanicolor (assembly GCA_963930755.1). NCBI lineage: Eukaryota > Metazoa > Arthropoda > Insecta > Diptera > Muscidae > Eudasyphora > Eudasyphora cyanicolor. The sequence goes on along the minus strand of OZ005736.1, from coordinate 88,381,669 downwards.
TAGGTAGGTTAGGTAGGTTAGGTAGGTAAGGTAGGTAAGGTAGGTAAGGTAGGTAAGGTAGGTAAGGTAGGTAAGGTAGGTAAGGTAGGTAAGGTAGGTTAGGTAGGTTAGGTAGGTTAGGTAGGTTAGGTAGGTTAGGTAGGTTAGGTAGGTTAGGTAGGTTAGGTAGGTTAGGTAGGTTAGGTAGGTTAGGTAGGTTAGGTAGGTTAGGTAGGTTAGGTAGGTTAGGTAGGTTAGGTAGGTTAGGTAGGTTAGGTAGGTTAGGTAGGTTAGGTAGGTTAGGTAGGTTAGGTAGGTTAGGTAGGTTAGGTAGGTTAGGTAGGTTAGGTAGGTTAGGTAGGTTAGATAGGTTAGGTAGGTTAGGTAGGTTAGGCCGGTGGAATCATCATGATATAGCCCCCATACAAAGGTAGGTAAGACATATTTACGTATTTTTTAACCGATCATGCTGAAATTTATATATTTTTACTTTGTATTACATTGTGATCACGCTTGAATGTAATAGAAAGTACAAATATTTAAATTTCAGCATGATCGGTTAAAATATTCGCTCTCTAGAGGGTAAATATGTCTTATCGAAAGGGACCCTCGTATGGGGGCTATATCAAAGTATGTATCGATATGCCCCATTTTCACTAGACATTATTATATGCAATAGAAAGCACACATATTTAAATTTCGGCATGATCGCTCTTTAGAGCGTAGATATATATGTCTGACCTTCGTATGGGGGCTATATTAAAGCATGGACCGATATGCCTAACTTTCACTAGGCACGATTGAATGTAATACACAGTACAAATATTTAAATTTCAGCATGGCCGGTTAAAAAATGCGCTCTCTATATCTTATCGAAAGGGACGTTCGTATGGTGACTATATCAAAGTATGGACCGATATGCCCCATTTTAAATAGGGATCGTCCCTGGGTTAAGAAATAACTCTGTACCAATTTTCATTAAGATTGCTTCATATTTGCGACCTGTGGTGTCGAATATAAAAAAGAACGGAACGCTAAACGTAGTGATACTGTTAGTGTTCTGTTCAAAATAACAGTATCACTACGACGTAGTGATACTGTTCTGTGAACCGTACTTTATCGTAGTGATACCGTTCGTCGTGTTGTAAGAACGGTACGTTGTCATAGTGGTACCGTTCGCGAACAGTAACACTAAACAAATAAATAACGTTAGTGTTCTCTGAAGGAAAACTATAACGTACGGTTTTTTTCTGAACACTGCAAAATATAAATGCCAAAGAATGTTAATAAACATTCCCCATTAAATTTGAATTTTCTGTCTTTTTTTTTTAAAAAAAGTAGGGAACCTCGAAATGGATCACGTTTTATATAAAAAAGGCCTTGAGGCTGATATGATACCATTTTTGATATGTTTGAATTTAAATATAATATATTTGGAACAAACATTTTTGAATATTATACTACAAATCGATTTTCAGCGTGAAAAATGCTAATATCGAGCAAGCCATTCGTGAGATGGAGCCAGAAACTGTCACCAAGGTCTTGGAAAATTGAGTTGACAGAACGGGATGCTGTATAGCCAGCCAAGGCAACCACATGAATCAAGCACAATTTTTCATATGTTTCAATTGGAAAATTGCGTTGACAGAACGGGATGCTGCGTTGCCAGCCAAGGCAACCACATAAATGAATGAATCAAAATTTTTCATATCTTTGAATTGAAAGAAAATATAGTTGGAACCAATAAATTTAGATATTATATATATGTGAACAAATAAATTTTATTTGAAAATTAAGAAATATAGATTGGAAGGCATATTGTATTAATATATTCGAACAAAATATATTTGAGAACACAAACAAAATTATTCTTTAAGGAGTTTTCCAAAAATATTATATTTAAAAAAGGTTTTTGAAACTTTGTTGGCTTTTTCGAATTTTAGTTTAAATTTTTCCTAGATTTCGAGTTATACTTTTTTCTAGTAAGTAGCATTAGATAGAATAAGTGGCATTAGATTTTGCATTACAGCACAAATTTTTAATTTATAAATATTCAAATTCATCACTTTTTGTCAATCCATCACTGCAATTTATAGTTACGAAAGTTTGAACGATTTAAATTGTAATCTAATTTTAGAAACATATAAAATTTCTAAAAAAATTCACTTGAACTTCTGATAAACAGAAAACTTGTCTTTAAATTAAGGCATTGGTATATTGCCAAAATACTTACGTAAAATTAATCTTTGTTTCGTAAATATTAGTTCCAAATAAATAAATATTTAAATGAAAACATTTCTTTGTTTAGAACAGCATCCTCACAAATACATCTGTTTGTTAAATATTATATATTTGGAGTGTATTCTGAACATATGTATATTTCCAGCAGAATACGGTTGGAACAATATACTACAGAAGCAATTTTTTTTAGCATGTGGGAATGTTTGCTCTTTCGAATAGACCAATAATATTCGGAAAGTAGTTGATTTTTGTTCTTTGTACAAATTTGCATCGATGTCATAGAAATGCCAATTTGCTAATTCAAAATATAGATTTTGTTGTTGTTGTATAATGTAATAAGCCCTCTGCTTTTATAACGAACAGTCAAACCACTGGCAACGCAACCATTTCGATCTCCAAAGATTGACGGCCTAAACATATGGTATCGCGACCACTGCAAAATTTGCCACCGTTTATTTGTTTCGCTGTTTAAATTTAAATTTATTTCCATTTTATCGTTTTTTTTATTTGCTAAATAAATTCGAAACTAATGAAATATTCGTGATTTAAAATTACTTTTAAATCAAGACAACGTTTTTATTCGCTTTAGTTAATGATGTTTATAGTTTTTGTTTTTTCTCGCATTTATTTTTAACATCAAATAAAAATCGAAACAACCCCTACACTTGGGATGGTGTTTATTTTTCTTAGAGTTTGTCGATTCGCTTGTGTCACATTTATACGCAGGCTAGAAAATTAAAATTGTATATAAAACATGTAAGAAAGTTTCAGACTGGTAAACCGACTAAGGTACGTATACCCTCACTTTGTAAATAAATGTGATTATATCTAATAGATCTGTCAATCTGTTGTGTGGGAGATACAGGAAGGGGTTTTCTCAAATACACCTATTTTTCGGTAAACAGTAGATTCTTAAATATATTGCATTGTGCCGAACTATAAGCGTTTATATGAACTGGTATATTAAAGTTACGATCTATGTAATTTTGGTATGATATGGTCATTTTGTGTGGGTGGTACAAAAATGGGGGATCAAAGGGGGAACCAAAAGGGGATGTACAATAATGCCCATTTTTTACCGGACTATAGGCGCTACAAAAACATTATACTGTAGAAAATTTCAAGAATTTTTTGCACTTGTATTAAAGTTATAAGCAGTTAAATTTTGATGCAAAATGGTCCTTTTGTGTGGGAGGTACCAAGAGGGGCATGCCAACTTAACCCATTTTTCTCGAGGTAATAGCGACTAATATACTAATATTATGTGTAGTATTTCAGAAGATTCGAATAAGTAGTATAGAAGTTATTAAAGAATCAATATTTCACTAAATGTTAACCCTTTGTGTGGGAGGTATCAGAAGGAGCAGACCAATATGGCCCATCTTCGAACTCATCCGGAGATAGATACAAATATTACCGCATACCAAATTTGAGGTCAACCGGTTACTCCTTTCGAGAGTTATCGTGCGCACCAGCCAGCAGACAGACAGACAGACGGACGGACATTGCTCATTCGACTTAAAATTACCCAAAACGAATATCCGCCGAACATACTTGGGGTCTTAGGTCACTCCTTCGATGTGTTACACTTTTTTTCGTAGCAAATGAAATATACCCTCGTATCACTAATGTGAGGGTATAATTAGTCCATAGCCTCCATTGCATAGCCAGCATAACATAACACTGTATGACATCCAAAATCGGCGGGGCTTCTGACTACCGGGAAAAGTTATATTGATACAGAAAAAGTTATACTTGTCCTGGCGTTTCGCTGGGTCACGTCTAGGGATGTAACGAATATTCGCATTCGCATATGCGAACGCGAATTATTCGCATCATTTTAACATTCGCATTCGCTTTTGCAAAAATGTATTTCAGTATTCGCTTCCATTTGATAAAAATGTTAAATCCCCTTATTCCCTTCACACAATTTGAAGATATTAATGCCAATGAAAACCACTGCCACTTCTCTTCAAAACAGTTGAAAAATATGTTTGTCCTTGTGGTATCTGCACAGAGCCGAAAATACAATGATTTTTTTAACCATGTGTCTGGTTAAATTTTTCATGGTAAATGTTTGATTACGAAGACAAAAATAACCTTATATAAGTTCAAATGTACATGAAAAATGGTTAAGTTAACATTATATATGGTTGGTTTTTTTGCAAGAGAGGCAGAAAAATGTGCGAGATAAACAACAATTCGGCTCTGTTGTGGTCGACGTTTTTCAACTGCTTTGTGTTAGACGAAGTTGAGTATTAAGTTAAACGAAGTTGAAACGAATGCGACTGTCGTCATAAGAGAATTTATCTCGCTCATTGAAAACACCACCAAATGCCAGCTTCGGTGCTAGATCGAGTGCGGGAGTTCAGTTGGTGTTGAATAGTCGATGGGACTAGTGCTGTTGTCGGAAGCTGTTGGTATAGAGCAGTGTTCGGCGTAAAGAGAACGTGCCAAAATTGTGTCTGTATTGGTGTGTTTGCACTGAACAAAATTGTTGGTTTTGTTATTATGTGCTGTGTTATAGAGAGTGGAAAATTATTTTTTTACTGACTAAGTATAATGTGAATTGGTGTGAACGTTTTAATAACGCAAATGTGTAAGCTACTGCATGGCCAGCCGAGGCAGCCATTTGAATGAAATTATTTTCCATTATTAACCGGAAAGATTGTACTTTCAAATAAAAAAAGAAATTTGAGAAAATATTCCGTACTTTCTTTTTTATAGCATTTTCAAAAAAAAAAGTTATTTGGCGGACCCTTTATTTCCAGAAAATATGCTATAATTTTTTAATTGGGTACATCAAAAAATAAGGTACAAACAATAAATGTGATTTCCATGATAAGTGGAAATAAGAAATGTACAAAAAACCTTTTTTAAAAAACTTAGAATACCAACTTAAACTAGAACATGTTATATACCTCCCTTCGACAAAAAAATAAACTAGTGTTATTACCATCACGTATTCTAAAGTGTCCAACTTTTTTTTTGATTACGGCAAATCAGTCGTATGTAAATTTCGTTGGTCATATACTCATTTTATTTTGATTTTCATATACTAAATATTTTTACTGATATATGTATGTCTATCTACAAAATTAAGTTTTTATAGGTGTTTTTGGTCATAATACATTTACAATAGAGATCCATATTTTCCCATATGTAACACTTAAATATGCGTTCATTATTTTTCTGCATTTCTCATGGCATTGCATTGTAATTGTCACATTTTGTCATATGCCGATTGCACATTTTGATGCTCAAAATTTGCTCCGCTTTGGAAATATGTATAATTTCTCAGTGTACCAACTTTCCGATAAAAAGCGACATGAACCTGCTTTGTTGAACGCTGATGAGCGACTGACACATTTTTTTCTTACTTTTGTGCTCTTTGTTATGCTGTTCGTGTTGTGTACGTGTGAAAACCCGATTGCGTTCGGGGCTCGGCCTAACCAGCCGCCGAACACTGGTATAGAGGTAAGTAGTAAAACATTTTGTAAAGAACTACATTCATAAGTATGTATGTACATATGTGTATTTAAAAAGTGAAGTAATAAAATATGTGTATTAAAAATGTTAATAGTGTTTTGTGCCTGTTTAATTATAGTAAAGGCGAATGCAATATTAATATTATTTTTTGTGATTATACCATTACAATTGTGAAATTCAGTGGTTAAAAGTGGAAAAAGATATGTACACGCTGTCGCATTAACTGAGCATGAAAAAACAACAATGTATGTACGTAAGTATATGCAGCAGCAAGCAAACATACGGAGAGAAGTGATGTGTACGTGTGGGTATGTGTTCATCTTGTCTTTTCGTTTGAACACTTGTGGCTGCTACGCCGTACATACATACGTTAGTTTTTTTTGTTGTGCGATGTTGATACTGTTAAATGTACATACATACATATGTTGTTAGAAGTGCTTTCGTAATACCTACATACATACATATAAACGATGTTTTTGTTTTTTTCTTTTCAGTTGTTTCTTTTTCTGTGGCTTGCGGCTGCTTGTGCTGGGAGTCCGGCCTTGAATCTGTTGGTAAGTTGTGCCAATACTAGAAACTGTTGATAAGCTGTATCAATACTAGTTGTAGAGTGCGAAGTAATTACAGGAAAAGTGGTATGCATGCATACATTTGTTTTTTTATACCCTCACTTTAGTAATACGAGGGTATATATCATTTGCAACGGGCCAAAAGTGTAACACATTGAAGGAGTGATCTAAGACCCTAAGTATGTTCAGCGCATATTAGTTTTGGGTCATTTTAAGTCGAATGAGATATGTCCGTCTGTCTGTCTGCTGGCTAGTGCGCACGATAACTCTCTAAAAGAGTAACCGATTCACTTCAAATTTGGTATACGGTAATATTTTTTTCTATCTCCGGTTAAGTTCAAAGATGGGCCATATTGGTCCATTCCTTCTGGTACCTCCCACACAAAGGGTTAACATTTAGTGAAATATTGATTCTTTAATAACAACTATACCTTGGTCGGTTTACCCGACTGAAACTTTCTTACTTGTTTTTAATATACAATTCGGTGCACTTCCTTGAAGTATCATCCATTGACTTACCCAATCCTTGATTTTTATATCTATTCCGATTATGATTTTGGTGGGACATCGGCTTTCTATCAGATTGCCTTTGTTATTAATCTCCTCTCTCCTATAAGTTTGCCGTAAGATCGGACTAAGCTCAGTACCCCAAACTAAGTGCTTAACCGTCCTGGGCCCTTAATAATCGAAAGATTCAGGGAGTTTACGTGGACGGCACCTTTTGAGCGGGGACTGATCACATGTTGGTCAAGCACAGAAACGTAGGCACTTAACTTATAGTCACAGAGCAGATTTTTCCATCAGATCAGCCCATCGGTAAATGCTTATGCTCTTTGAACTACAGAATTTAGGTAAAAAGTCAAAAGATCTTCTTAGAATTGCACCCTTTTTTACATTTATACTTATATTTTCTAACATTTTTGTTTTTTTTTCTTTTCAGGTGTTTCTTATACATATATATATTAACATATATTTTGTAAATAAAATAAAAAATAAAAATGCGAAAGTTAAATTTTTCTTGTTTTATTTGATATAAATATTAAAAATTATTGAAACAACTATGTTTCTGGTTACATGAAGTAACCACTAAATAGTGAAATTAACAATAAAAAAGGTTTCAATAACAATCTTCATAGTTAATAATATTAACAATTTCATTGTTAAATTGAACATGCATTGTTTCAATAAATTAACTATGAAATGTTAATATTAACAATTTTCATGGTTAAAAAATTCAAAAATGCATTGTTAAAGTAACAATTATTATTATAATATTAACAATTTTCATGGTTAAAAAATTCAACCATGGAATAGTTAAATTAAATATTATAATTGTTAAATACCAGTCAACAAGAAAATGTTCAAATTAACCTTATATAACGTAGACTCCAAATCATGTTTATTTATGGTTAAGTTAACCTTATATAAGGTTAATTTTTGGCTCAGTGTGGAGGTACAAATATGGAAAACTTTCTTAATACTTGAATATCCTGGAAAATTATCAGTTCAATTCCTTAAATTTGTTGGTACTAAAGGGTCAAACTATTATTCGCTTTCGCAAAAAAGCGTATTTTACTATTCGCATTCTTAAGAAATATATTTCAATATTCGCTTTCGCTAAAGTCACTTTCTTTACATCCCTAGTCACGTCTAGGAAGCGGGATATATCGATTTGAAGTTAGTAAGTATCCTATAGGGGTCAGAATATTTAATATCGACCGATGTAGTTTATTTTTGGCTAAAATGTTTATAAGCAGTTACAAATAAAAATTAAAAAATAAATAAATAAAAAAAATGTTTTTAAAAAAATTTTATAGGCATTTTAATTTTTGAAAAAAATTTTGAAAATTACCCGCTGAAAAAAATCGCCTCTGTAGTATATTGTCCCAAACATATATATTTTTAGGGTGCACTCCAAATATATAATATTTGACACATACAAATATTATATGTTTGGGAGGATGTTGTTCTAAACAAAACTATGTTTACATCCTAATATTTTTCATTTGGATATGTTATTTCCCAAACAAACATCTATTTGCGTGAATAAGCAATTGAAAGGTAATTTTTAGAAATTTTTAATATTAGTAAAATTTCTTTATAATTAAAAATAATGACTTGGAATAGTTAGAAAATAAAAATAAGTTTTTCAAATACAAGTTAATGCTAAGTATGCCATTTTTAATAGGAATGCATAATTCGAAAACAAGGAAAAGAATTAAAACTAAAATTCGAGAAATTCAGCAAAGTTTTGAAATTTTTTTTAATAAAATATATTTGGAAATATTCATAAACAATAATTTTATTTGTATTTAAACACATATATTATTTGAGAAAATTAATTCGCAAATATATTTTATTTTAATATATTAACATATGCCTTCTAAATACATTTTATTGATTTTCAAATAAAATTTATTTGGTCGAAAATATATAATATTTAAAAATTTGTGTTCCAAGTATATTTTCTTTCGATTCAAACATATCAAAAAAGACGATTTTGCCCCGTGTACCACTGATTTCCGTCTAACATTCGTAGGGTCTTAGTTAGATCACTTCTGCAATGTATTAAACTTTTTGACAGTAGCAAATGTAAATATATATATATATCCTCCTCCACCAGAGTGGAGGTATGTCTATGCCTACTCTGCATATTTCCTAATGGAGGTATCGAAAATTTGCTAAATATCAGATGTATCACCTGTCCACAGAAAATGTTTATTTTTTAATATTTTGAAAAATATTTACCTTAGTTTTTTTCATTTCCTTTTAATGTTTACTACAACCATTTGTTTAAAATCTCTGCTCCCAACAGATACTCATCCATTCCTATCCATTCAGTCCACTCCAACCCAATCCACTCGTCGTAGGTACGTTTTTGTTTTCCAAATATTGGCTCGAGCTATAAACACATCTGCGATTGATTTTTCGCACATCTAAAGGTGGCAATCTCTGGCCTAACATTGGGTCGGTAGGTCCGTCCATCGGGCGGTGAAAAAAGTTCATATGTGTTAATTGTGTTACTAAATAAAAGTCATGTGTGTGCAATCATTGCCGTATTGACGTTTGTACTTTTTTATTTCTTCTCCTTTTTTTCGAAATTATTATTTGTTATTTTTAAATAGAGTATAAAGATTAGCACCGTTAGCAGAATCGCGTTACGCTCGAAAGAAAATGCCTGACATCTGGAAATCGATTTTGACGTCAATCACTTCACTTTAGAAGATCTTATTAAAAAGAAGGAAAGTCTTAATTACACAAACTTGCACATCTGCAAAGTTATGGGAAAAACTCAGTTGACTCAGTTGTTATTTTTATGGCATGGTAAAGCCTAGCATATGATCTTTTACAGCCTGTTTCTCTATGTCGAACGACAGCGATGCGAACAAAAAACAGCTGACTTTAGACCTACAAACTGGCATCAGCCAGTACATTTGCATTCTCTTAGTCGTTCAGATACCTTTTAGTATGTTTAAAATCAGCTGTTTTTCGTTCGCACCGCTTTCGTTCGACATAGAGAAATATCTTTTTAAACATACTGCAGCATTTATTATCAGTGTAACCTTATGTGAACTTCCAGCATTCTCATATTTTTAGGGAGTTAATTAACATACACATATAAATAATTTATTTTTTGGCGTGTTAGAAACCACTATTACCAACCGTTTGATCTAATATATATATTTCGGAGAATTTTCTTTCGGATAATAAAACAAGTAAGAAAGTTTCAGTCGTGTAAACCGACTAAGGTATACCCGTACTTTGTGAGTACTGTAATATGAAATATTACACGAATTAATCTGTCAATTTGATTGGGAGGTACCAGAGGGGGTTTAAACAAATAAACTTTAATTATACTGCACTGTTCCGAATTGTAAGCGTTTCTGTGAACCGGTATATTAAAGTTATGATCTATTCAATTTTGGTATGATTTGGCCATTTTGTGTGTGAGGTAACAAGAGGAAGGTGTTGATAACGCCCATTTTTCATAGGGCTACAATTACTTTAAAAATATTACAATGTGCAAATTTTTTCTTGTATTTTCGTGCATTGGTACTCCGCTATAAGCTCTTAACTTTTTGTATAAAATTGTACATTTGTGTGTGAGGTACCAAAAGGGGCGTGGCAAAAATTCCCGTTTTTAACTGGACTGTAGGCACTATAAAAGCATTACACTGCACAAAATTTCAAGTATCGCAAAATAGTCCATTTGTGTGTGAGGTACCAAAAGGGGCGTGGCAATAATCCCCGTTTTTCACTGAACTGTAGGTACCATAAAACCATTACACTGTTAAAAATGTCAAGTCTTTTTATGCACTGGTATTCAAGTTATAAGCTGTTAACTTTTCGTGCAAAATAGTACATTTGTGTGGGAGGCACCAAAAGGGGCGTGCCAACTACGCCCAATTTTCACTGGACTATAGGTACTATAAAAGTATTACACTGTAAAAATTTTAAGTATTTGCATGAAGTGATATTATAGTTATAAGCAGTTAACCTTTTGTGCAAAATGGTCCATTTGTGTGGGAGGTATCAAAAGAGGCGCGGCAACTTCGCCCATTTTTCTCGAGGTGATAGTGACTAATATTATGTGTAGAATTTCAGAAGATTCGAATAAGTAGTATAAAAGTTATTAAAGAATCAATATTTCACTAAAAGTTAACCCTTTGTAGGGGGAGGTACTAGAAGGAGTGGACCAATATAGCCCATCTTCGAACTCATCCGGAGATAGATAAAAATAGTACCGGGTACCAAATTTGAAGTCAATCGGTTACTTCTTTCGAGAGTTATAGAGCGCACCAGCCAGCAGGCAGACAGACAGACGGAAGGACATTGCTCATTCGACTTGAAATGACCCAAAACGAATATCCACCAAACATACATGGGGTCTCAGGTCACTCCTTCGATGTGTTACACTTTTAGCTCGTAGCCAATGATATATGGGCAAATATCAAAATTTTTTAACACAGGGGTAATGTATGTTGATTTACCCCTTTCTCGATTTGTGTTCAGATTTCGGTGCATAAGTTGATGGAATTAGATAAACCACAAAAATAAACGTTTTTTCCCAAAAAAAGTTTGTTATTATCTAAAAAAACTTTAGAAGTTATAAGCACATACATTTCAAAAGCACATACAAAAAAAAGTCCTTGAAATGTTCATATCTGTATCCACTGAGCACTGTTCATGTGTGATCTTTCCGCAAAAAATTATAGCTCATAACTTTTTGAAATGCGATTTCAAGTGTTTTTTGACCGCGGTCAGCGCGGCCCGCGATTTATAGCGGCTTGAAATACCTATAAATCTATATAGGTGTCGTTGATGTGCTCTTAATGGAACCATCGCTATAGCTTCCCAAACCTTTGCGTGTATTTTTTTGGATAGTGTATTTTGCGGAGCACATCGACAGTTATGTATAGGTTGAGCTGAATTTATTACCCCAGATGGCTTTTGACCTGGTGAATCAAAAAATCAGGGGGCCGTAACAAAATAATGAATCGCTGAAATTTTATTAACTTTTTTCAATTTTTGCAAAAATTGCAAATTTTGTCCTTCGCATTTTTAATAGTATAAACGTCTGAAATTCATTTCTATGTTCTTCGGGCGTACTGCTGTGTTCATGGATACTTATTTGAAGATTGAAGTGTTGCACGCGAAGAACGTGACACTTTTGTCTCAGCAATGATCGTCAAGGCACACCCAGTGCGGGGTACAGATATGGCGGAAGTGTATATGAAATAAAAGGATTTCTAACGCTCTATTCCGAAATCGGAGGGCCGTCATTTTATTTTGACGATTGTGCAAATTATGCACATTGCAAAAATTATATTTCCACAAAAATAATGTTCGTATGAAAATTTTACCTGGTCGATTTTTGGATTCGCTATATTTATCCGAATAATGAAGCTACAGCGAATATTTTGTCATAGGCTGATATAAATGCTAATGTTCTATGATTGTAATTTTAGTTTTCCGAATTCCGCTGAAAATTGCATTTTTAAAATTTTTTTTTTAAATTTCAATTTGGAACCGCCATAACTTTCGCGGCCTTTGATGAAATTTATTCACAACAACGGTTTTTGAATGTTTATATTTTTATCTTCGTCTGTTGTAAAAGCCGTTGATGTGCTCGCCATAAAAATCTTGAAAAAAAATTTATTTCAAAATTAAAAAATGTTGATACTTGCCCATATTACGTTTTATCACTAAAGTGAGGCTATAAATACTCGTATTGTACTTTATTTTTGGCTAAAATGTTTACAAAAAAGCAGTTACAAATAGGTAAAAAAGATCTCGCTAAGTTCATTGTGCACGGGACTATAGCTACTGTACGGGCATTACACTACATAAAAGTTTAAGTATTTGTATTGACTGAAATTAAAGTTATAAGCCGTTAAATTTTTGTGCAAAATGGTCCACTTGTATGGGCGGTACCAAAAGGGGGCGTGGTAATAACGCTCATTTTGCACGGGACTATATTTACTGTAAAAGCATTACACACCAAAAAATTTTAGGTATTTGTATGGATTGGAATCATATTTATAAGCCGTTAACTTTTTGTGAAAAATTGTGAAAGATTCTTAGTCGAAGTATATTAGTTATGGGATAATCAATATTTTACTAAATTTTGAACCTTCCTGGGGGAGGTACTCAAAGTAGTGGACCAACATAGTACATCATTGACCTTAGCCTGAGATAGAAAATAAAAATATTGACACATACCCAATTTGAAGTCAATCGGATAATCCTGTCGAATGTTATCGTGCGCACCAACCAAACATAGAGTCGGACAGGCTGATGAACATTGCTCAAATGACTTCAAATGGCCCAAAAAGGATTGCCGCCAAATATTTTTGGGGTCTCTTAGTTCACTCCATCGATGTGTTACACTTTTGGCCCGCAACATCTGATATATACCGTTGTTCACAATATTAAGTGTATAAAAGCGAATTTTGTTGAAATTCTCTTATTTCTACCAAAAGTGATATAATTTCTACATTTATCCATAGATGTTCTTCAAATAAGCATTGTTTTCTTCGTTAGGATGCTAGCTTTAAAAAATTTAAACAACAATTTTTTGGCGATTTTTTACGGTTTTATCGTGCTAGCAAAAAACGATTTTTTTAAAAAAAACCTAATTATTTCTAATTGTTTTAACGACAGTTACTAAACTTTTTCTTGCACGCGTATGTGTCATAGTTAAAATTGTTAGTCCTTATAATTTTCTTTTATCCCAAGCATATACGTCAAAAAATAGGCTCCAAATATTAAGGGAAGGAGTCCCAGAAAATTGGAAGCTGAAAGAAAAATTTTTAAAAAAAAAAATGTATCATAAAAAATGGATAATATTTTTTTTCGTGTTAGGATTCAAAAAATAAAATACAAAAAATTAAAAAAAAACAGTTTACAAACGTTACCTTACCTTAAGTTTATATAAGGTTTAAGGGCCGAAGTTGATTTTGAATAAAACACAAATTATTTAGGAAATTGTTGTCATTTCTTTTTATTATGATATTGGTACGGTTCAATTATGTATGGAGCAAAATATCGGCCAAATGGCCGCCGCGACCTCGGCGGCACACCTCCATGCGATGGTCCAAATTTTCGATGACGCATAATCGAGGTTCTATGCCGTTAATGTGCCGGATTTTCTCTTATAAATAACCCCAAAGAAAGAAGTCCAACTTCGCCACGACGTGAGTTAACACGGCCATTGAATTTGTTGCGCAAATGAGCCATTGTTGCGTTATCTGCAAGTGGCACCGTCCTGTTGAAACCACAGATTGTCCACATACATATCTTCCAATTCGGGCCATAAAAAGTGCGTTCTCATCTCACGATAGCAAACACCATTCACAGAACACACCTGACCGGCCTCATTTCGAAGAAGTATGGCCCGATGACGTCGCTAGCCCATAAGCCGCACAAAACGAACTGGGCGAGCATGCACAAGTGTTTTCACATCTCCTACAGACCCGGTTTGCTGAAATTTGTGCACAATTCTCCCGATTGTGGACACATTTGGTCGATTATGCTGATCAAAAAAATAACACGAAGTGCACGAAATTCATTTTGATTTGAAGGTGGAACTATCCAATGTTTACGTTCTGTATTTGTGGATAAATTTACATTTAAAGTTATAAACAAGTAATACATTTTCAGTCGGGTAAACCGACTAAGCAAAATGGCCTATTTGTGTAGAAGGTACCAAAAGGGGCGTGGCAACTTCGCCCATTTTTCTCAAGGTGATAGCTACTAATAAAATAATACAATGTGAGGAATTTTAGAAGATTCTAATAAGTAGTATAGAAGATATTAAGGAATCAATATTTTACTAAATATAAACCCTTTGTGTGGGAGGTACCAGAAGGGAAGGACCAATATGACCCATCTTCGAACTTAGCCGGAGATAGAAAAAAATATTACCGTATACCAAATTTCAAGTCAATCGGTTACTCCTTTCGAGAGTTATCGTGCGCACCAGCCAGCAGACAGACAGACGGACGAACGGACATTTCTCATTTGACTTAAAATTACCCAAAACGAATATCCGCCGAACATACTTAGGGTCTTAGATCACTCCTTCGTTGTGTTGCACTTTTGGCCCGTAGCAAATGATGTATACCCTCGTATCACTAAAATGAGGGTATAAAAAGCCAGTTTTTCAATATTTCCATTAATAATGTGGGTAAATTGAACACCAAAAACCCCTATGATAAATCATATACTTTTGATTGTTTGTATTATAATTATAATTAAATCATTAAAATTACCCGGTTAATAATGTGTATTGATTTAGTGGAAAATAAAGATAAACATTAATTAAACGATTATAAATGCCGGACATGGTTGTTAAGTAAATACAGGTGACAGCGGTATAAGTATAGCTTTTGGGAATTACATTTTCGAGGTGATACACTTATAAATGCATTTATTTATCCGGAACTCGGTTTGTCGTAAACAATCGAACGACACAATATCCGCGTGAACAGTACATAAACGAGAACGCATGAGGCATTGGAAATACACCAAAAAAGTAAAAATAATTAAGTGATTTTAATTTACTGGAAAATTGTATTACATTGTCATTCGGTTAACAGGACAGTGTATGGGAAAATTGTTCAATGTATTCACTGCATGAATAACCATGCGGAAATGTTCAAATATGTTCTGATTTCACTTTGAGGGGATATAAATAATAAAATTTGTATCCAAAGTATAACACATCGAAAGGAGTGATCTAAGACCCTAAGTATGTTCGGCGGATATTCGTTTTGGGTCATTTTAAGTCGAATGAGAAATGTCCGTCCGTCCGTCTGTTTGTTTGTCTGCTAGCTGGTGCGCACGATAACTCTCGAAAGGAGTAACCGATTGACTTCAAATTTGGTATACGGTAATATTTTTTTCTATCTCCGGCTAAGTTCGAAGATGGGCCATATTGGTCCACTCCTTCTGGTACCACCCACACAAAGTGTTAACATTTAGTGAAATATTGATTTTTTAATAACTTCTATACAACTTATTATAATCTTCTGAAATTCCACACATTGTACTTATATTACTTTATTAGTCGCCATCTTCTTGAGAAAAATGGGCGAAGTTGCCAAACCCCTTTTGGTTCCTCCCACACAATTGGACTATTTTGCATCAAAATTGAACATTAACACATTTTTGCCTCACTATTTCCGAGGTAACGCTTTTTGGCTCACTGTAACATATTTAACCTATTTTGTCTCAGTTATATTATTTTAAATTTATTTTTCCGCTAATATTACACAAGATAAATGTATCTGTCAGTTTCCGAAAGATTAACTTTAATTTTCTTTATACTTACTAAAATATGCTACTTTGAATTTAAGACACCGTGCGCGTTTTTTCCCGTGAATTAAACGTGACTTTTTAAGTCCTTTGGAAACACTGTTCTAACAGTGGTTTACGAACAAAACAAAAGCAAGCTGGAACTTTTCTTCATGCTTAGCAACAATTTTAAAGGCGACAAGTTAAAATTTAATGTTTTTTAAGAGTTCAAAAACAACCTCACCGACTGTAACGACCGTTACCCCAAAAGCACAAAAGTTTGTTTTTTTCGTAATTTATTCAAACGATTTAATTTTATAGCAGCGGAAAATAAGAAGGTAAGTAAGATGAAGAATTTTGTAAGGCCAAATAAGCCTAAAAAGCCTATTTTGATTTTTTAAAAGTTTTTTTTATAGATGTAACGACCGTTACCTTTTTCTTTTGGCGTTTTGCCTTACCAAGATGCAAAAATACAGAAAACAAGAAAAGAAGACGAAGGAAAACGAAGACTAGATCAAAAAAAGATGATGACGGACGAACGCCAAAGTCAGAAACGAAATAACAAACGCGAACGCGTAAGAAAATTTCGTGAAAAAAAACAAAAAACGGTTAACTTTTTATAATGTAACGACCGTTACGTTTTTAAAAACAAATTCTTTGGGTAACTAATTTTCTTCTTGTTTGAAAATAAAACCATTCCTTAAACAAAACATTTCAAAGAATGTAATCAGATTTTTTACTTGACACATCCTGTGCAAAATTTTACAATACATGATGTTTGTTTCCGAAATTTGAAATCAGCACATCTATAAAGTAACGACCGTTACTTTTTTAATGGTCAAAAAAATTATTGAAATTAAATTTTTATGAATTCTTTCAATTGCTACCGATGCTTGAACTTTCGTAAATCAAAAATTGAGCACTCCTCGTGGCATACATATTAGCTTAGGTTGGAATTTCATTTAAAAAATCTCCGAAAATCGGTAACGACCGTTACTTTGGAAACACGCATATTTAAAAATGTTCACCACTCTGCCATACTTAACCCATATTTGACCCACTGTACCATAGTTAACCATTTTTGTCACACTGTACCATATTTAATGCTTTTTCCACACTGTAACATAGTTAACCATTTTTGTCACACTGAATCATAGTTAACTCTTTTTGCCCCACTGTACAATGTTTAATCCATTTTGTCTCACTTTACAATATTTAACTATTTTTGCCCCACTGTACCATATTTAAACCCCTTTGCCCCACTGTGCAATATTTTTTTTGTCTCACTGTACCATATTTAAAAAAACTCACCACTCTACCTTACTTAACCCTTTGACCCACTGTACCATATTTAACACTTTTTGTCTTACTGTACCATATTTAACTCACTGTACCGTATATAAAATTTGTACCCACTCTACCATACTTAACCCTTAACTCCCACTGTACCATATTTAATCACATTTTATCCACTGTACCATTTTTGCCCAATATACAGTATTTAATGTTTTTGACCCACTGTGCTTTTCACATCACAAGCTTAAGTTCCAATTTTGCCAGATTGATTCATTTTTGCCCCAATGCATCATAATTAACCCGTTTTGCCCCACTGTGCCTCTTAAAGTTAGAATTTCCAAAAATTACTTCCGATCTCTAGATTATGTTACAAAAGCTACCCTAGAACCATATCTAACATTGTTAAACCACTGTACCCTATTTTACACTGTTTGCCCCACTGTGCCCCGGAAAGTACGCTTACACAAACAAAGCTAACTACCCCGATCCGTTGTCCTAAGGACATCCCACGCTTCAATTTTCATCATCATAATTCTAGTCGTTAAAGTTGGCTGTGGTACAATATTTATCCCTTTCTGCCCCACTGTGACCCTAACATTTTCAAAAAATAGCTCCTTCTTATAGTTACTCTAACAGCAACTTTCACGATTCTAGCTCTTGCCATTTGGATTTGGCTGTGGTACCACATTTATGTTCGGATTTAAAAAAAAAATCAGTCAATTTCTGGGTCGACCTCATGAGGGCTACCCTCACACCAAATATCACGATTCTAGATCATTCCGTTTATATTTGGCGGTGGTACCATATTTATCCCTTTTTGTCCATTGTGCGGGTAATTGTACGAATTTCGAAAAATCCCGTCTTATTGCTCGTCTACATCCTAAGGGCTACCCTCCCACCAAATTTCATGATTCTAGCTTCAGACGTTTGGTCTGGGCGATCATCAGTCAGTCAATCAGTCAGTCACGTAACAATTATATATATGTATGTTAGGGCGGGTCGATTTAAAAATCGCCCATTGCTCAATGAAAATCGTATTCTACGGATAAAAATAAGAAACTTTGCCGAAGGAACCATACCTCTAAAACGAATTCTGATGTCCCGGAAAAAATCCCACTTTGACCCATTTAGAGTGCTCCAATCGAGTCCAAATGTATGGAACCCCCAGGGGGTTCCAGGGGGTGTGCCACTGGCATGGGTGGGTCGGGCCTCCAAAGTTAGTGGGGGTCGGTCATACATTTGGACTTGATTGGAGCACTCTAAATGGGTCAAAGTGGGATTTTTCAAAATTTGCCCCTACCCAAAGTTCGACCCAAATTCCGGGACATCAGAATTCGTTTTAGAGGTATGGTTCCTTCGGCAAAGTTTCTTATTTTGATCCCTAGAATACGATTTTCACTGAGCAATGGCGACTTTTTTTGCCTCCCCACAAATCGACCCGGTCTAATGTATGTATATGTATATATAACTCACAAAGTGAGGGTATACCTTAGTCGGTTTACCCGGCTGAAACTTTCTTACTTGTTTGAACTCCTCCCAATAGAATATGTGGACATGCATCTAGCGATCTGCAAGCTCTTTTTGAGAGATAGTTCCCTTACGGTCAGTAGTGAGAAACCTCGTAAATTACAGGCAGACGTGACCCTGACTCAACTCCAAACGCGCCATTCTTTCTTTTACTCTTCCCCAACCCAAAAGCTTTCTCCATAGTGAAATCACATCCCACACAAAAATGTATAATTAAGAAGACATCAGATATTCTTTTAACTAAAAAATGTGTTAACTTTATTTTATCGCTTTTATGGTTTGTTTAACAAAAAAATTTTGCTTGGTTTTTTATGTTTTTTGATTGTGTATGGAAAAAAATCAATGATATTCGAAATAAAAAAACTTAACAGAAAAAATACTTTAATAAATAGTACATTTCTTAAAAACTAATGCGACAGCCAGCAGATGACTGCTTTTTGCTTGTATGTTTGTATGTTTTTCTTTTTGTTATCTTAATTCTACTAAAAATGTTGGTTAAAACTACAATTTTCAGTCAATTCAACAACGGGAGTGTTGACTATGTTTTTTGTTTGTTTTTTTTACAAAAAAGAAAAATAATTTTGCATTGTATAAAACAAAATTTGCCATTTAAAAAAAGGAAAAAAAAACAGTGAGAGGAAAATTTAATAAAAAAAACTTAGAAGAAAAAAACATTCACACTCTGGCACACAAAAATAAGCATTCATACTCTCACAGGCATTACGCAGACACTCATTACATCACTCATTCCCTTAAAGACTACGGTAATAAAAACATTCATTCTGCGTCATCATCACACGCACACTACTACAACTACTATTTACAGTATAATATGAAGAATACATACTATTCGTCGTCGTCGTCGCGGTCGTATATCTACTACTGTTACAACTACAACTCGTATATACACTCAAACAATCACAATAGTACGAATAATAATAATAATATTTCGACGTCGGCGAAAACGACGACCATCGACGAGGATCATCATCGTTAACCCTTCGGGGGGCTGTTGTCGCTGCTGCCACAGCTGCTGCATGAAGCTGCTCTCATTGATAGCTCCAGTGACGCAGATCCTTGCGCACCTTCCACATCATCAGCTCTAGACACGCCCGCGAATCTTCGAAACTACTGTGGCCCATATCGCTGCATTGTATGTCCCGCTTGAGGAAGGACTTTGTTAAATTCTTGAGAGATCTGCGATAGGGATAGCCGGTCGAATGACTGAATATCAGCGAGGTATCGACAATGGTCTTGTGAACCAGTCGCAGGACTCTTAAGTCATTGTCGAGGCCATGGCCAATCAGAATGGTATCGGCATCGAACAGTTTCAATAGGTCCTGTTGCACCTGTGCAAAGGTTTTAATCGAGTTATTCGAGTCGGGGGAGAGATCTTTTTCTGTTATGCCCGAAAAGCGGGTATTATAGTCGACGATATCCGCTTGCGGTCTCACAAAATGTTCATAGACCAACGAGCCATCATAACCGACCACTGAGACTTTGGTCACTTCCAAACCCAAACCCGTATAGGACATCTCACAATCGATGGCATAAATCTTCGGATGTTTCGGTTTCTGCTTTTCGTGGCGTGGTTTGGTATGAACAAAATCGTTGTAGGGTCCATTAATGCCCACCACAGCTCCATTCCAGACATGCAGAGAATGCTGAGAGCAACCCTCGCTGGACTCTTCACCCTGACAACACGAATATATGTTAACATAACATTTACCGTTATAGACATTATTCGATTTGCCCCAGTGATAGGTGCAGGGCTCAAAGCTCAAGTACTCTCCCTCACTGTTGACCTCAAACATTTTCGAACAGCGGACACATTGCTTCTCCACTGAGTTATCGTATTCGGAGAAAATCTGATAGACTCCATCGGGTGTATAGAAAGCCATGACAGGAGGATTTTCTTCTTCACCACCAGCAACACAAGTGCTGAGTTCATCCTCACCCATTTCACTTGAATCGGAGTCCGTAAAACGTGGACTGGAATCTCCCGAACCATGACCGGAATCAATTGCCGTTGTTGAATTGGACCACTGTTGTGAGCTTGACAAACCGTCGTAAGCATTGATGAGACTCGCCTTTTTGCGTCCATAGTAATGACGATGATGTCTCTGATTGTCCTTGGTTATTGCCTCTTCGGCCAAATGTTTGGGCAAACATTTATAGATCTCAATGCAGCCTTCGTGGTGCACCGACTCCACCGGGAAGCCATAGACACGCAAGAGGCTAGGATCAATAATATAGCGACGCATTTGTTGCACCATTTCGCCTTCATTCAAATTCAATTTGGTGAATTGCCTCAGAGGAGGCACCAATGCCTGGGCCACCTTCTTCAAATGCTCGGCATTACGTTTGCTGGCCGTAGGCGAGGCGGTGGGCGACGAGTTGGCCGAATGAGCCGGTGAGCTAGAAGCTGATGATGACAGTGAGGACGAGTGAATTGAAGTGCTCGATGAGGCTGATGACAAAGAACTGCAAACCGAAAAGTTCGAAGGTGATGTGGTCAAAGCATTAACGCCCGAACACTTGGCCAATTTACTATTGTTGAGGACAGCCTTAAGGGCTGCCGCCTTTGTGCATTGTTTGCGTAGATTGATAGCTGCTGTTGAAGAGTGCTGTTTGCCGCCCAGAGGCTTGTGGTTCTCCTTGAAATCCTCATCAATGTCCATGGGCTGTAAATCGCCGGCGGTCGAAGCATTGCCATTGTGGCCGGCACCGCTGCTACAGTTTTGTTTGCGTTTTTGTTGCCGCTTTTGACGTGATTTTGAGGATTTCTTGTTCGTTTTATTCTGTACGATGTAGGTAGTGCTGAGGTCTTCATTACTCGAACTCGAATTGAGATCATCGCTACCCGCGGCCTCACTTGAGGTGCTGTTACGATGTGCTGGATTATGACGAGATGATAGCAGAGTGTCTAAAATGAGAAGAACGGAGGGAGGCAAAAATTAGTTTGATGAAGAAAAAAAGATATAGAATGATATGCATATATATATATATATATAAATAGAAAATAATAATAATATAGCGATCTGTTGTAATCAACCAAAAATACTATTCTGAAACAATTTTGTCCTAAACTGAATGAATGGGACCAAATTACATTAAATATAGCGATCCTATAATCGACCAAAAATACTACACCGAAATAATTTTTCCTAAAATTAATGAATGGTCTTAAAAATAAGTACATTATGTACTTAAAATATAAATAATGTCATTAATATTAAGTACACAACATAGACTTATTTCAAAAATTAAGGATGACTTTGCATTCTTTAATTTTATGAATTTTTTTTGTATCGTCTTTGCATTTTATTTTTGCTATTTTTAAAATTAGAGACGGCAGAACTCTGCCGAGTTGGTTAAAGTGTTCTACAAAATGGTCTTCAAAGCTTTTAATATAATTCACAAAAAGACTAACCTTATCATATCGTTTTTTATCAACTTTTTGTATACCAAATAACATAAGACTGTGTGTGCTCTTCTTTGGTAAGCTAGCTTTCCTGTGATATATATTTTGTTAAAAGTTAGTGCCAATAAAGCCCTTTAATCTATACCACAAAACTCTTTGTTGAGTTCTGAGCAGGCAATGAAGCCGAACAAAATTAAAGGCGGCGGCGGCGCATGGAAAAATACCGATCGGCGGCGGCGGATGATCTGCTGAGCCGATAACATTTCAACAATAGGCTGAGCCCGTAAAAATTTGACAATCGGCTGAGCCGATAAAATTTCCACAATCGGCTGAACCGTCTAACGAATTCTCAGGCAAAGATGGCTCTTAAATATTTAAAATTAGATGAAAAAAATTAAAACTAACACAAAAATTTAAGTAAAGTTATGGAAGTTTTGATGTTATTCAATAAATCTCTACTTATTAGCTTTTTTGTGAACGAGAATTTATTGTGAATGACATAGTGTCTGTTTTGTGTTCTCTTTAAAACGACGAAGAGTTTATAAAAAATGGTTCAGCCGCTCAAGAGCTATTGTAATTTCCGTAAAAACGCATTTTTCAGTTTCAAATCCCATAAATTTTTGAAATTTTGGTAAATAAATGCTAGCGAGATCCATTTAGAAACTTTTTATAAATTTTTACGCAAAAATTAAATTTATTAAAAATGCTGACCCTGTATTACTTAGTAGGTCACTTAATTTTCATTGTTGCATAAAATAATCTTTTTGACTCACTAAATAAAGTTTGCCAAAAATTGCCGGTTGCGGCGCGCCGCCGATTTGCGCCGCATCGGCTTCATAGCCTGGTTCTGAGACCCTCTGAGAGCACTTTTATTTAAAATTACATATAGTGTGATATTTGCTACTCTGCACATCTATGGTAAAAGAGCTTTCTACTGATGTAAGAGTTGCTGCAACTTAAGGGCACTAAAACTCTTAAAAGTGTGCCACAAAAATATTGGTAGCGTTTCTAATGCTAATTGAGGGCATTCACGAACTTGATAGATTTTCACTCTCTGTTTAATGCTATTAATAAAATTGTATGATTCTGCACATCTTTGGAAAAAGTGCTTGCTGGAGATGCAAATTTTTTCACATTTTTAGATCAATAAAACCCTTAAAAGTGTACCACAAAAATGCTGTGTATCATATATAAAATAAATAATAGCGTAGCATTATATTTCAGCAATCTTTACATATTGGATTCTAGATTTTAGTTTATTTTGCAGATTAGCCAAAATTGAGAGAGAGAGAGAGTGTAATCACAAAGCGCCGCTCTGCAATCAATGAAGTGAGAAACAAGTTTTTGGGCAGAACATTGGCTCCAAACAAGACCAAAGTAAACAAAAGCTTACCTAAAGCCTGATTTATCGAGTAGTGTTAAAAGGGCTTTTGTACCGAAATAGGCACTGAACAAAATTAGGTCATAAAATTAAAAAATGGCGCCAAAGTCTTTAAAATAAGTACACATGAATGAAATGTTATATATAGTTTCATTAATATGAATTCAACTTTGATAATTTTAAGTACAAAACATATTTATTTCAAAGAATTAGGGCGTATTATTTAATTGTATCTTTAAATTTAAGATAATATTTTTCTGTGTGCCAAACGTGTTCACATAATATCAAAAATACTTCAATATTTTTCGGTGGGATGTTGATTCAATGCTGTAGCTGCAAGGACCGCTTTCTTATTCAAGTCGAAGTAATTGGATCAAATATTCTTTTGTCTGAATGTCGATGCTTTGTGAAATTTGATACCCAATTATTTAGGAAAAAAACATTTTTTCTTCCCTACCGCATGTTCTCAGAATTTCTTTGATTCCCGTCTATTTTTTTACTTTTCTTCTCTTTTAACTCGTTCTTCGAATATCGCTGGTCTCACGTTTCCTCAGAAACAACTCAGAACTGAACGAAACAGGTCCTATTTAATATGCTCAACACAAAATTTGTATTTTTTCAGTACTTTTGTTTGTAGGTGGAACTACATTTTTGGTATTTGTAGCTTCTTTCATAGCCGAGAAGTCATGAAAGAGTGAGACAAGAAGAAGATACAATCCGAAAAAGTATATATTCGATTTTTTTTCTTTGCTTTTGTCATTTTAATAAGCCCCACACGTTTTCCCATTTATACAAAGTGGCACAAGAGTAAAAATAACCATAATCGCAAAACGTATAAAGTAAACCTTTTTTGTTTAATTGTTATTGTCTGTCTTTGTTTGTTGGCCAAATACTTCCAAATAGAGTGCTCTTTGTTGTTCGCAATAATAGCAACAACAAATTAAACAATTGTGTTTTGTGTTTGTTTTAGGTTTTGGCTTAAATATAAATCAATATGAAGTCAAGAATTAACAAAATCCTCCCTTCCCCCCCCCAAAAAAATAAGCAAAAAAAAAAATTAACAATGCCTCTAGAACATTAAACATGAGTCGAAAACATGTCCTTCAGTTGTTGTTTTTTTTTATAAAAAATGTCAACAAACTTTAATTATTAGCTTTGACTGGGCTGTTTGAATTTAGCTGTGGCCTGAGAGGAAAGTGGCGCCCAAAACGTGCGGACGATTTAAAAAATATGAGGTATTGTAGAACTGCTTGCCTGTAGAAATAACCTGCCTTGGTAATTCTTCTTTACCAAAATAAATGTTTATACGATTCTGCATATCTTTTGAAAAAAGCTTCACCGTCATAAACAATTTATTTCAATTTGAGAGCATTAAAGTCTATAAAAGTGTACCACAGAAATCTGTATGCAACTACCTTAAGCCCTCTGTAAAAGTTTTCCACTAGATGGCAGAAAAGAGACGGAGAGCTTTGTAAATACGGCAATAAAAACTGAAATAGGAGCGCCCCAGTAGGCGAGTTGGTAGCGTACTCGCCTATGACTTTCGGGGTCGTGGGTTCGATTCCCACCAGAAGCTCTGGTCTGTCGCTGCAAAATCTCGCCATTTGGTCTTTGTAAACCGGCTTTCCCTGGACCGTAAAGTTAGAATATAAATTTACTTTGTATTGTAATTCATATAAATAAATAAATAAAAAATCGAAATAATATGTCTATACTTTCAAAGCTTACTTCTCTGTCTCTTAAATCTTTATTTGAATTTTTCTAAATGAAATAAAATTAAAATAATAAGAGTTTAAACTTGTACCACAAAAGTAGTAAGCCCTGAGTAAAAGCACTTCACCAGATGACAGATAACTAACGGGGAGCTTTGCTAATATGGCAATAAAAACCGAAATAATGTGTCTATATTTTCAGTAGCTTTCATCTGTCAAAAAGCTTTCACTGTAATTAAGCTTTATACAGGTCATTACTTGAGTTTTTGGAAATAAAACAAAATTACAATAGTTACTAACAGGTGGCGCAAAAGTAACCTTTCGATGTTTTTTGTGCCAAAGTCACCGACCGATTATTGGTCAAATAAATAGTCAGCAATATTCCGCGTTCTGGAGCAGTGTAGCGTAACATTGTTTATTAACGTGTATTTCGCATGTGTTTACTACACAAATGTCAACATTAGGCAATAGGGGCCAATCGCAAAATGTATAGCATTTTCTGATAGGAGGATAACTTTTGCGCAACCTTGTACAAATTACACTTTAATCCTATTACGGGTATATATCGCTGCAATCGAAATGTGTCTATATTTTCAAAGCTTTATTGTGTATAATTTTTTTTCAAAAAACCTTTCACTGTCATTTAGATTTTGCCAATAATACAGATTATATACTTTCAGAAGCTTTCTCCTTTCAAAAAGCTTTCACCGCCACTGAAAGTTTTCATTGTGTTATTCAAAACAAAATGACAATGACATTTTAATCCTAATATAATAGCGGTATATATCCTCTGGGGAATATCAATATAAAAATCAATAGATTACATTTTAATCCTATTATATTAGCGGTATATAGGTATATCCTCTGGGGAATACCAATTTAAAAATCGATGAAGTATTCTAGAATTACTTGCTTGTGAATGTTACCTGCTTTGGAAAATGCACATCATGTGCACATCTTTGGAAAAAGAGCAATTTATACAAGTTGACAACATTAAAGGCACTAAAAATGTACCCCAAAAATCTATTTACATACAAAGACAATCGAAAGTATACACCTAGTAAGTCCTATGTAAAAGCTCTCCACCAGGTGGCAGAAAACAAACGGAAGGCTTTGTTATTACATACTTCAATAAAAAAACGAAATAATGTGTCTATACTTTCAGAAGCTTTCTTATTTCAAAAAGCTTCCACTGCCATATAATTTTAAACTTTATACCTCTTTCTTCGAGATTTTCTAAATAAAATCGCAATAATATAAATTACCTTTTGAGCGCCCCAGTAGGCGAGTTGGTAGCGTACTCGCCTATGACTTTGGGGGTCGTGGGATCGATTCCCACCAGAGGCTCTGGTCTGTCGCTGCAAACATTTAGCCATTTGGTATTTTCGTATTGTAATTCATACAAATAAATAAATTACGTTTTAATCCTAAACTGAACCGTAATTATGTGTCTATACATTCAAAGTTCACTTGTCAAGCTTTTCTGTATGAAAAAAGCTTTCACTGCCCTTTAACCTAAACTTTATAGATCTTTCTTGCTTATCAAGCTTTCGTTCATTCAAAAATCTTTTTTTTTTATTTTTTCTAAAAAAAACTAAAATAAAAATAAATAATAAATTACATTTTAATCCTATTATATAACGCTACATTGTCTACGGAATACAAATTAACACCTTTGTAAACTTTTAAAGATTAAATAATGGATAACAACAATTCAAGAAAAAAATGGAATTAATTCTAAAACATATTCTGTATGCATTATATTTGTTGATAACTTATGTCATCAGATCAGATAAAAGTTAATTAATAACTTTTAATAGAATCACACAGAAGAAACAATGAGCGGACGGACGGACGAATGGACAGACTCTGATATATTGCACTCTAGCCAAACGGAAAAAAAATCTAACAAAAAATATTAGAAATAATTAAAATTTTTAGCACGTGCTAGGAATATCATTTGTCATAAAGCCAAAAGTTTGTCAAAACAATTTGTTTCGCTTGTTTTTGATGTATACATTTTTTTAATTTTTTAAGGGTGTTTATTAATGTTTTTACTACTAAAACAATTTCAGATCACAGACAAAAGCTTTTTTTAAATTCTTTTTTTTTTGTAATTTCTGCCCCTCTTTCAAAATGGTCGTCTGTTGCAAATTAGAACTTACAATGAGGAAATTAAATAAAATTAAATTAAAAACCTGTTGATTTAATATTGCTCAGCTTCTACCCAAATGCAGTGCGGGGGTAAAATAGAGACGACCACAGATAGCCATCCGTCACCACAGACGGCCGGCTGCTTGGATGACTGACTGGCATATGGGAAATTCAATTTGTTTGGTGATTTAGAAATACATGATGTGATTCAACTGAGTATCAGACAATTTAATGTAATTGCAAATTATACGCTACAATGCGTATGATTTCAAAGCCATTTATTTATGAAACAAAAAAACGAAAACAATAATATAAACACAAAATCTCATTATAATTGATCAATGTAAACTATGAAATTATTTCAAATGGCTATATAATATTACAAAGCAAATTTTGTAAATTTTTGAGGGGGTAATGTATATTAAATATGTTTCGATTTAATAATTCTATTAACAAAATAGTATAAAATATTGTTTAGTGGAATAATCACAGTGTGAACATTTTTTCTAATTTTTCAAACAACCCTCGCTTTTTTTTTAACACTAATGTCTACACGTGTTTTTGATTAATATTAGAGTGCGATAAGAATTTATACCTATCGTTCCGTGAACGGATCGAGAGCTGTAATCAGTCGTTAGTATTAGTATTAGCCTTGTAAATTTATAATTTTGATTTTCGCTTGGCGATTAGAGAAGGAACGTATCAATGTTTGCCTTTATTAAATCACACCGACGACATTAGATATCTTTACGGGTCTTGTGCTAATAAAAATGATTTAAATAAAAAACCTTTTTAACACTTGAAAAACTGATCTCAATTAACATATAACATATTACATAATTTTAGTAATAACTAAAGTTAAATATTAGCACGACATGTAGAAGGCATTGGAAGGTTAACACACCTCACCTCTTATGCTTTATTGATAGCACTGTGTGAAGCGAATGCGAATTACATCTTTGGTTGAGAGTGAGAAAAAACCTTGTAAATTCTAAACCAAATAGAAGACGTTGCCATTTGCTTTAGGGGAACAAATTGGCAACATTTTCTAAATGGAAATTTTTAAATTAAAAAATGTATCAGTTTTAAATAATTTCTCCATTCAATTGTGTATGTATATTTTTAAATTACATCACAAAAAAGTTATTAATGAGTATGTACAGCAAATATAAAAATCTACTATGGAAAATGATTCATTCATTTATTTTCTCATATATTTGTTTTATAGGTATAGTCGCCGCTCAACTGAAAAAACGATTATCATTGAATATTGACATTGATCCACAGTTTAATGACAATGACTTTTATAAACTATTTCTGAACGGTTATTTGATAGCGGTAAATCACCTACATAGATCATGTGAAAGTGGGAATATGTCAGTAGAGGGCATTCACTTTTTTATAATTTAACTTTTTAGCCAATTTTTTCAATGGAACAATTGACATTAAAACTTTAATACTTAAATATGACTTTGAACTATCTTGTATAATAATGAAATATTAAAAAAATTAAAGTAGGTAAATTAAGGTCAGTGATCTTAATAACATTTTCGTATTAGTTATCTTTTTAAAAATTAAAAATCGAGAACTTTAAGACGTTTCATTGGAGTAGAATATTGATATTTAATGGTGCACGGTTAAAGCTCTGAATTTTGAATTGAATAAAGGAATTGATGTAGAGCCACTGTTTGGCATGAAATTTCTACTGTCCTTCTTTCAGGCCATTAGAGCTTTCAACATGTGTACAGTCATCCTACTCTGAGAGTACTATGTGAGAAATTAAGTTTTTGAGAACTCTTCTGCACCAGTTATTGCACTTCACTTTGTGAATTACAACTTCTTGAATATTGTATTAATTTGTACGAATAATCAAACTACATGACATGAAAGCTTTACTTTTGAGCTTTCTTTCAGGACATATGAGGTTTTAATATGTGTGCAGCCTATAAAGTATAATGTGAGAAATAATATTTGAAAATGTTGCTACAAAACGGACCTTCAATGTACTTAAATTTCAATAAAATGTATGCGCACTGAAAGATCATTTTCCAAAGGAGTGTAACACAATGGACCAAATGATCTTCGAGTGGAGTGGTACACGCCAGCAATGGTCGTGTACCACGCGTCCTTTAACCTAAAGGTGTGCCGAATATATATTTAAATTATTATTATTTTATTGTAAGTTATTTTATTATCGAAATTTAAATTATTAGTTTATTATTTAATTTGAACGAATTGATGTAGTACGATTTAATTTAGTACCATTGCTTGGCATGAAAGCTTCACTTTTGGTCCTTTTTTAAGGCTATATGCGCTTTGAATGTGTGTAGCCTATAAAGTACCGTATGGTAATTTATAAATAAGCTCCAACCATTTTTGTGGTACATTTTTGGGCCTCTAATTAACTAAAATTACAATAACATTTGTACACATGGAAAGATCTTTATCCAAAGGTGTGCCGAATTATATATTTAAACTATATCATTAAGTAATTTAAATTATTTTATTAGCTATTGTAATTAATTTTATAATCGAAATTTAAAGTATTATATTGTTATTTAAACGAATAACGAATAAACGAATTGATATAGTACCACTGTCTGACATGTAGGCTTCACGTTTCGTCCTTCGTTTACGCCTTATTCGCTTTCAGTATGTGTGCAGCCTACAAAGCACTAAGTGAGAAATTATTTTTTTTAAATAATTCTGCTGCACCGATTTTGTGGTGCACTTTGCGGGCCTTTAATGTAATAAAATTTCAATTAAATGTATACGCACTGAAAGATCTTTATCCAAAGGTATGCCAAATAATATATTTAAATTATTTTATTAATTAATTAAAATTAGTTTAGTTATTTTATTATCGAAATTTTAATTGTTTGTTTATTATTTAATTTGAACGAATTGATGTAGTGCAATTTAATTTATTTTGCTTGGCATGAATGCTTCACTTTTGGTCCTAGTTTAAGGCTATATGCGCTTTTAATATGTGCGCAGGCTATACTATATGTACTTATATTATATTGTAAACTATTTTTGTTAATTAAGCTACAACTATTTTTGTGGTACACTTTTTGGGCCTCTAATGTACTAAAATTACAATAACATTTATACAAATGGGAAGTTCTTTATCCAATGATGTGCCGAATAAAAAATTTTAATTATTTTATTAAGTAATTAAAAATATTTTATTAAGTAATTTAACATATTTTTTTATTTTTGATTTTCAACTAGCATTTTGAACGAATAAACGAATTGATACCACTGCTTGGCATAAAAACATTACTTTTGATCCTTCTTTCCGACCATATGAGCTTTTAATATGTGTGCAGCATATAGAGTACTATGTTGAGGAATTATTTTTGATAATTATGCTGCAACAATTTTTGTGGTACACTTTTTGGGCCTCTAATGTACTAAAATTACAATAAAATGTATACGCATGGAATGATCTTTATCCAGGGGTGTGCCGAATAATATATTTAAATTATTTTATTAAGTAATTTAAATTATATAATTAGGTAATTTAAGTTAATTTATTATTTAATTTGAGCGAATAAACGAATTAATGTAGTATCACTGCTTGACGTGAAAGCTTTAATTTTTTGTCCTTCGTTCAGACTATGTGAGCTTTAAGATGTGTGCAGCCTTTAAAGTACTATGTGAGAAAGTAATTTTTTTTAACAATTCTGCTAAACATATTTTTTATCGGGTTTTTAATGCAATAAAATATACACAAATTTTAAAAGATCTTTATCTATTTTTATTATAACCCGAAAATTTGGTGCTGCAAAATAATTTAAAACATAATTTTGTGATTTTCTTGTTTGTAAAAAATTTAACGTTTCATAGTGAAAATGCGTTTGTAGAAATTTTGATACAAAAGATTGTGTTCGTGAACAAATTATTTGCATTTTATTTTTCTACATAGTGTAACGAATTGATATGGAACATGTCTATAGTCTACAATTTCCATTATTAACTCCTTTTTTGATATATATGACCCTTCATCATGTGTGCCTTATACTCGTATAAATAGAAGTGAATTTATAGCCAACTTCAAACTACTAGCATAAATTGTATCGTATACCTATACAGGTATAGTTACTTAGTTTACTTCCAAAAACGTATACATATGTAGTAATTTATGTTAACATTATGTATGACCAGTAGTCATCGTTCTTCTACTACTTTACTCGTCGTCTTCGTTGCCGCATATTCAATATTTATTCGCGTTTCCAACGTTTTCGTTTCGAAAATTACGTGACACGAACGATATTGGTTGTCGGCTTTGGTTGCTATTGTTTCTTGATGGTTGTTGTCTTGATTATCATATAAATAAACATAAAGTTTTGGAGGAAAAAAATTTTTGTTAATAAAACCTAATGTTGTTTGTACCCCTGCCCCTGGCTGATACTACATAGCAAAGAAATAGAAGTAGGAAAATATGTTATAAACTTTATAAATAACAATTGTATACGCTATTTGAAGATATACATAAATATTAATAATTTAATTTTATTAATATTATTTCGTTATTGTCTACGAAACAATGAACACCAGTTTTAATTTGTGTCTTTACTCATAAAATAATCACAAAAAAAAACTTCTTTTTTTGCGCACGAGTGTTGGTGGCCAACAACGAGGTCATCTGCTGCCGTATAAGGAGACTCTAGTCATGTTTAAGCTGTGATTTAAACAATAGTGGCAGTATTTAATTAATACACGAAAAACAAGCAAATAAAAGAGAAATCGTGCTATTGTTAGGGAAAATTTTCACGAAAAGCTAATGAGAATAAAAAGTAAATAATCATAAAATTTTTAAGTAACCGAAGGATATTGGAAATTATATGGTTTGAGAGTGCCCAACTTTGTGCAGTTGGCAACTCCTAATCAGTTTTGAAAAATCTTATTCAAAGCACAATTCGATCAAATTTGCTTGGAACGTAATAAGAATTACAAAATAATAAACTAATTTT
Source organism: Eudasyphora cyanicolor (assembly GCA_963930755.1). Taxonomy (NCBI): domain Eukaryota; kingdom Metazoa; phylum Arthropoda; class Insecta; order Diptera; family Muscidae; genus Eudasyphora; species Eudasyphora cyanicolor. The sequence goes on along the minus strand of OZ005736.1, from coordinate 88,349,120 downwards.
CTCTCGGCATAATTAATTGATTTCAGTTTAGAGCTTAAGAATAAAAACAAAACCGAAGAAGTTGATCAAATTGGCAATACCAACGGTCATATGGTTGTAGTCGTCATATTAATCAACTGGTGTGAGAGTGACCAACTTTGTAAAGTTGGCAACTCCTAATCTTTTTCGAAAAATCGTATTCCAAGCACAACTCGATCAATTTTCCTTGAAACATAATTGATAATTGCTATCACTTCACCGTTAGAATTGCTAAATAATAAACCAATTTTCTCACTGAATAATTAATTATTTTCAGTTTAGCGCATGAAGTTCATCAAATTGGCAACACCAACGGTCATATGGTCATAGGCGTACATTAAACTCAATTGTCATTTGTATGTCACATCATAAGTATGTCTCTGCCACTGCCTCTGGTTGCATGTTTCCAACTGAACGATTAGACAAAATAATATTAAATAAATAATTACATCATCAATTCTTTTTTTGTTTGTTTTGTTAATCCGACACAAAGAGCACAATTATTTGCAAATTATGCATGTGAATGCACGAATATATGTTAAAACGAAAAAAGCTACTGTGTTTTTTATTTTCATTTTATTTGCCAATTTCAATGCTATTGGCGCTAAAAACTATGATAATTACAGCCATATGCAACACCAACTATAAATATTAATGACAGTTGTTTCAAAAGAAAAAAGTTGCAATATTTGCATAAATGCATTAGGGAAAAAAATTGTGGCTAACGCCTAAGTATTCTTTAGCGAGTGATGCCTATGCATTGTTGCCATTGTCTATTGGCAACGCTGGGAGACAATAACTTCATTATCAACTCTAAAGTAATAACAGCTGTTTTTTTGTTGACATTCGAAATTGAGAGGCAATAATGAATGGAAAGATTCTAAAATTGGCTAGCATTCTAAAATATTCTAGAATCATTGCAATTAATTATAAAACATATGTATATTTGCACCTTTATGGAAGAAACAAGTCATATTCGAGAGAAATTCGTGGGAAGTTAACGTTAAAGTTATAGAAATTTTAGCAAAGCGCTAAACCACGCACATTTTTTCAGAACAAGAAGACAATATAAATTTCGGTAGAGTAACATGGAAAAAAAGATACATTTTGTATTTTTCCCATGGATTTTCTTCAGTTACCGACAAAAAGTAAATTTTTCCAATAGGGAGGATATGATTTTGAAGTGACGTTTCGGCCATTTGTAATATGTCATGATCTGTCATTTGTTTTTCATTGTATTCAGTAGTGTTTACAATTTCATCATGGACAGATATACGCAAGAATAACGTTTACAAATTATTCAGTTTTATTATCAAAATAATCGTTGTCCAATTGCAATTTTTCGTGCGCTAAGTCAATTTTTTTTAATTAAAAAAAAACACATTCCTGTCGACCTACGACCTTGAAACCCATGAGCAATAATTTAGCTCTTGTTAAGATCTATCTTTTTGTCGTTGACCGATTCCCGATCCGACGTACCGTTAAGGAGCTAGAGCAAAAATAAACTTTCCGGTCACATTTGAAAATGATGCTAAGTCCATTTTTTTAATCTAAAAAAACGCTTTCCACTCGTCCTACGACCTTTACACTCATGAGCAATATTTTAGCTCTCGTTAAGAGCTATCCTTTTGCCATTGACCGATTCACGATCCGAAAAATAAACTTTCCGTTCACATTTGAAAACTTATGCTGTCCATTTTTTTTAAATCCAAAAAAAACACTTTCCAGTCGACCTACGATCTTGATACCCATTTTAGCTCTCGTTAAGAGCTATCTTTTTGCCATTGACCGATTGTGACTACGTGCCACACATCAAACGAATTGTTGCGAGAAAAGTTTGGAGATTCAATTATTTCAAGAAATTGTGATACTGAATGGCCTCCAAGAAGTTGTGATTTAACACCTTTAAACTATTTCTTGTGGGGTTATTTGAAGTCATTGGTCTTTATAAATAAACCAGACTCTCTTCAAGCTTTAGAAGTCAATATTGAACGTGCCATTCATGACATACGACTTGATTTAGTGGAAAAAGTGCTCGAAAATTGGGTTCATCGAATTCGTTCGTGCAGAAGAAGTCGTGGAGGCCATTTGAATGACGTTTTATTTAGAACTTAATTGTATCGATAGTACTTCACATTAAATAAATAACTTTTGAATTTCCTTACGAATAAGTGTTTTGTTTTCAAAGAAATCATATCACTCTTATTGGAAAACATTCAACAATATAGTTCACAGGACGAAGCGGTTATTGGATAGTGTTACACTACTTTTGCTACTACTACTACACTACGTTTCCACTACTTGTACTCCGAAATCTAAACGATTATTGTCATTAGTTGGCAACGACATTTCTGTTGCAATCTATATGTCAGTGGAAAGACGTATATCAAAATATGTGTCGAAATATACATAAGATATTTGCAAATTCTTTTCAATTGTCATTATTTCCAGAAATTCAAGGGAGCGTATAAGTAATTTAAATTATCTTGTTATTTAAACGAATTGATGTATTAACATGGCTTCTTTTATAATATATGAGTTCGCAATATGTGTGCAGCCAATAAAGTATGTTATTTTCTGAAATTTGACAAAAGTTTTGAGGTACACTTTTTGGAACTTTGGATCTATAAAATGGCAATGTAATATAAATCAGTGGAATGTTGTTTATGCAAGTATGTTTTGAATCATATTTACAATTTATTTGCGAAATGACTTTTCTCTTTCCATAGGATAATCTCAAGTTCAAATGAAATGTAGTCAAATCCAAATGTAATATCACAACTTCGATAAAAATTTAGACAATTTCAAATGGAAAATCTCAATTTCTATCGATATTTAGTCAAATTCAAATAAGAAAATCTTTTCTAACAAAATCATGTGTAAAAGTGTAATTTTAAAATACAATTTTGTCAACTGCTATGCAAAAATTCTCAATTACTGTTTAAAAAGGTGTAGGATAATATCTATATTGTACCTTCTTTCCACATAACAACGCATCTTTATAAAAAATAGTTCTAAAGCATCACTTTAAATTGCTTTATTTTTAAATTCTTCCCTATTAATGCCAACAAAAATCATAAAAGAAAATAATTTCTCATTTAAATTCTATTTAAACCTCATTTTGACCTACTTTATTAACATAACAAAAATTACCCCTAACCTATAACGGCGTCATGTACTATATTTCTTAAGCGATCCGTTAAGTGGGCCACTCACTTCGGTTGCTTAAAAACAGTTTCTCTTTTTTATTGTTATTGCTTACTTCATGTTTTTTTTCGGAATTCACTATTAAAGTTTAATGTTTATTAAAGTGCTTTGACACGATATGATACCCAACTAAATATGTAGGTATGTTTACGGGTATAAGATCGCACCTAAGTCACAGAGCCGTACCAAATCATAGTTGGCAACATTGATGGTTATGATGGTTCAGTGCAAATGTTATTAAGAAAGAAAAATCAGGTTAATAAACCACAGTAAACGACAACAATTACTAAATAAAATACTTTAAGAAAATTAGGCCAAAAGAAAAATGAAGGTGAAATAATTATTTTTGAACTTTTGAAAATATATATAAATTAAGTTATGGCAAATTTGACAATTGCAACAGCTGTCGTATTAGCAAATATGTAGTAAACATCAAAGGAATTATGTTTCTGTGAACTTATTTTTTCTTGGCTCGTAGATCTCTAGATAGACTGATCTGCATCCAATCTTTAACAAATTTCATTATTTCATGTCTTAGCTCAAAAAATAAAAAAAATCGATGTATACGGCAAACTGACAAAATCTGTTTCGATAACAATTTGAAATTTCAAACCAAATTTTAATAGATCGTAATTTCTACTAATTTGTAGCAGAGTAATTCTCTATAAATTTAAAGAAAACTCTGTTAAAATATGACTTTAAATTTCGATAAGAAAATTTCTCGATCAGCTGATGCCATATTGAAGATATAATTTAATAGAAAGTCATTTCAATCTATGCTATATTAATATGAAGAAAAAAAGTTTAATAAATTTCTTAATTTTTGGCATTGACAATTGCACACCTGCTGTCAATTATAGTTGACTGTTATGATATGACCTGATTAATCGAGTAAAATATGACTTTAAATTTCGATAACAAAATTTATCCATCAGCTGATGCCATATAAGGAAGATATCATTAAATATAAAGATATTTCAATCTATGCTATAATATATTAATATGAATAAAAATAAGTTTATTAAATTTCTTAATTTTTGGCATTGACAATTGCACACCTGCTGAAAATTATTGCAGTAATATGATTCCTCGAAAAAACCCACTTTCATTATTTAATTGCTATTATTTAAAACTTTTTGTCTGCTATTTACTTAGAAATTCCGACTGGCGTTAGAATAATTGAAACTTTAAATATATTTTTTTCTCAATATTTGCAAACAGGCATATTATTTCTTAGTTGCATATGGTGTTTCTTTCTACTCTACTTTAGAAAACAACAACAACAGAAAACGTGGAAAAAAAGAAATAAACTCAACAAAAGTCGGGGTTTTTCTGTGGGTACTGAATAAATAAAACCTTGAAAAAGCCGGCAGTTTATTTTTATTTTTTTTTCATACTATGTACATATGAAGTCCCCCCACATGACTGACTGGCTGGCTGTGCAATCATTTTGAAAGAAAAAAATACAAATCGAATGGAATCGCACAAAACGTCATATTATTCACACACATGTTTTCAGCAAAAAAAAATCGTTTAAAAATTGTTTTTGTTTTTCAAACTAAAAAATCACTTATAATTTCAATTGTTAACTACTTTGACTGAGGGTAGATACTGGTTAAATATATATATATAGATATCATGAGAGTCTAGTCGCTCTATTTCCCCCTTGTAGTTTGTGCAAGTAGTTATATTCTAACTATCAGTAGCTTGCATTGTCGAGTCTGAGATTGTTCATCTGTCCCTATTAAAAGATAAAAGAAGCACAGGTTAACGGTTCTTAATAAATTAGTTCTGAAGTGATTCTCAATACATGATGGGTTAATTCTGTTGTCTGTTGTTCTGCTGCACATTTTTGCAATTGATTCCTTGATGTCCGACTAGAAAAACATGAATTTTAGAGGTTATGTAATATCGCTCTAGCTCACTGGCGGCTCAAGATAAAGCCTATATATATTTGGGGATATTCATTAAACAAAACAAGCTTTCATTTGAGATGCGGACAACCGCGATATATTTTTTTGACACGCCCTAATATATATATTGTATATATATATATATATATATATATATATATATAGTACATGGGATCGCATAAGTAATATTAATTACGTCGTTTCACCACTTTTGTCCGTTTTAAATAACTAAACGAATTGATCTGGAAAGACTTTATGTCTTAAACAGTTAACTAGTAGTCCCTCTTACAAAGCATAGGACCCTCCAGCATGTGTGCAATCTTTAATGTATTTGGTAACCCATACAATGAAATAAATAAGATGCTTCATATTTAATTTTTATTTAGTTTTATGTATTAGAACACAAAGTGAATTTATATTCTAATTTTCCGGTTCAGGGAAAAGCCGAGTTACAAGGACCGTGTGACTAGATTTTGTAGCGCCAGACCAGAGACTCTGGTGGGAATCGAACCCACGACCCCAAACTCATAGGCTAGCACGTCACCTACTGGCGGCTCAATTTTATTTTGAGAATTTCACTTTTGGCTAAGTAACGGGTTTTCTAACAGGGATGATATGACTTTGAAGTGACGTTTCGGCTATTTGTAATATGTCATTTGTTTTTCATTGTATTCAGTAGAGTTTACAATTTCATCATGGAAAGATATACGCAAGAAAATTATTCAGTTTTATTATCAAAATAATCGTTCTTCAATTGCAACTTTTCGTGCGATAAGTCAATTTTTCTTAAAATCCAAAAGAAAAAAACACTTTCCAGTCGACCTACGACCTTGACACCCATGAGCAATATTTTAGCTCTCGTTAAGAGCTATCTTTTTGCCATTGACCGATTCCCTATCCGACGTACCTTTAAGGAGCTAGATCAAATGATGCTAAGTCCTTTTTTTTAATTAAAAAAAACCTTTCCAAATGAAACAATTGAATTGTTGCGAGGAATGTTTGGAGATTCGATTATTTCAAGAAATTGTGATATTGAATGGCCTCCAAGAAGTTGTGATTTAACACCATTAGGCTATTTCTTGTGGGGTTATTTCAAGTCATTGGTCTTTCGAAATAAACCAGACTCTCTTCAAGCTTACAAGTCAATATTGAACGTGCCATTCATAATATACAAGTTGATTTAGTGAAAAAAGTGCTCGAAAATTGGGTACATACAATTCGTTCCTGCAGAAGAAGTCGTGGAGGCCATTTGAATGACGTTTTATTTAGAACTTAATTGTATAGATTGTACTTCACATTAAATAAAAAACTTTTGAATTTTCTTAACAATAAGTGTGTTTTTTTCACAGAAATCATATCATTATGTCATGTATAACTACGGAATTGTTGTACAAATAACGCCCGACGTTTAGTAGAAAGAAATATTTATATTAGGATTTATATTAGGCGTTAAGAAATTTTACTTATAATTGCCAATAATTTGTAGTTAGTACCAAATGTGGAGAACTGTGTTTAGCTTACTATTTCTCGTATGGAAGTATTGTCTACGGTTTATCTTGTATTTTAATAGATCTAAAATCATACTCAAGCCACTTTCTTAAAAATCAGTGAAAATTGTCTCAAAATGTGCAAGTTGAGACACTTGCTATAAAAATTACAGCATGTCGCAGTTTGCAAGACAATTAAAAATTCTACGGCAAATTCGATTTTTTATTCAGTTATGTGAGTGAAAATACAAAGGAGATAGTTTTTTGTGTCAATAAACTTAAAATAAGACTTGCTATAAAAATTATGCCAACTGCACAAGTACTTTTGTAAAGTTTCTGTTGCTTTTGTTTATATGGCTATACGAGTGCATTTTAAAAGTAAACCTAATGCAACTAAACAAAAGAAACGCTTTCATTTGAAATATTAAACACAGAGCATTTTCGTTTGGAAACCTTTTTTGATACCTTATCCTACTATAGATGATATTACTTAAACAAGATTTTGTATTCAAAATACTTAAAATTCTTAGTTTTGAGATTTAGTTGACATTTTAATTGAAAATTCCTTAATATTTGCAACTTGAGACACTTGCTATAAAAATTATAGCATCTCATAGACTGCAAGACAATTGCAAATTTGTACTAAATTATGGTTTCAATCGGTTATATGAATGGAGAAATTAAAAAAATTCGGTTGTATCCATGAGAAAAAAACATTTTAGCCCAAGAAAGACTTGCTATAAAAATTATAATATCTAAGAAAAATAATAAACAAACAAATTTTATTATTTAAGTTATGCCAATTCATAGTTTTGAGATTTATTTGCAGACTCAATAAAAATTATAGCATCTATCAGCAAGCAAGATAATATAAATTTACTCAATAAAAATTATAGCATCTATCAGCAAACAAGATAATAGAAATTTATTTTTGAATTTAAATTTTTATGTTATTGAGTTAATTGGAAATATTAATAGGACATTTTATGCCTATAATTATAATTAAACACTTGCTATAATAATTATAGCATCTCTTTGTAAGCCAGGTAATTAAAATTTTTTTAAACAATTTAGATTGAAGTGGATCTAAATGTTATTTATAATATTGTTTTACTGTTTTACCGTCTGTCCATTCACACATGTCGCATTTTATATCTTTCATTTCGCTTTTTTGTTGAAATCTGTTCTAGTTGCTATTGTAGTTAATTTTTTGCTCTTTCGTTTTTTTTTTCTAATTTACTACAATATTGTTTGGAAATTTGTGCCAGAATAGCAATTGTAGTTTTGTGTTTTGCATGTTTAACTAAATGCACGTTAACGACGGCGTTCAGTCCACTGATCTCGTTTATATTGTTGAGATACGAGACCGACAGTCAGAAAAATACACCGACAGTTAATTCAAATGTGACACTGTTTGTCCACTGCGCTAAGTAGGTAGCCGTATAGATAGATATGATCATATGATAATTCCTAAAGTATATACATATATATATGTATGAAAACGGCTATAGGTTTATGTTCAGCTTAAAAAGTCGGTCTATCTCTCTCTTATTTGCAATGGCAGTGGCGGTGGCGGCGTCTCTATTGTCTAGGTGATTATCGACAGAAAGTCAAAACAAAACATTCTCGGTGCTATAATAATAAATATACTCCTAAACTGTAATTTTTTTGTTTGTCTTGCCTTAATTACAATTTTCAATTTAATTTGTTAGCATTATTGCACAATAATACTCGTACTATTGTAGTATTGTCCTCAGGCAATGACATAAGCTTCATGTGGAGCTTAGATAATGCTTTTCAAATCGTCTCGTTTCTTTGTGTATTGAAAATTTGATTTTAATTAATGTCACCAGCAATTAAAATTGAAAAGTGGTTAACGCTCGATTTGAATATTTTTTGAACACGAAAAAAAAGAAAAAAATTGAGAAACAATGAAAAAAACTGAATATTTAATTTGATATTATCTAAATAAAGATATTTAATTGCAATTTCGTATGACCGATATGTGATGCAGCAGTTATATCTTCTAAATATATCCAATAAATAATCTAAAAAAAATTCAACAAATAATCGTTTAAAGGTGTTCTCGTATGTGACCAGTCAAATTTACTTAAAATCCCTGAACCATCTATCGAAACGTATAAAAGAATGCTATATAAGAAAACAAAATACAATATTTTTTACCTTTCAAATAGATAAACCAGAACAACATTTAAAATAATTAAAATTTCATATATGTATTTGTTTTATAAATTATATGACGTAGCACTTAATTCGAATTTAAGCAAGAATTGGATTTTTTCTCGAATAAATAAACGTTCAATAGCTGTCGGTATTAGGCGCCACCACCAACCATTATTTTCCCAGGCGTCGTAGAAACCGGCTAAACAAAACTCGCAGAATTGCAATAAGAATACAAAGAAGGAATATCTAATTGAAGTCTTAAACGATTCTAGATTTTTTTTATTTTAGATAATGATAATTTCGCAATTATAGAAAGGTTCAAATGTAAATTTTCTCATCATTAGCAAATTCAGACACATGCTATAAAAATTATAGCAACTTTTATACTTGAAGATAAATGTAAAATTATTAGAAAACTGTGTTTATTATGAAGTTTAAATAGGTTTTGCTATAGTTTTTTCAACTAATTGTTCAGGAAATACCAGTTATCAATTTATAGCATCTTTAGATTTACAATTAAGCAAATCTTAGCTTTTGACAGAAAGATATAAGGGTAGGAAAGGATTTAAGGTACTCACAATTTTCTCAATCAATGCAAAATGTCTCATAATCTGCAACTTGAGACACTTGCTATAAAAGTTATAGCAACTTATTTTCTTAAAAAAAATGTAAACTATTTATAAAATTATGTAATTTAATAAGGCAGCAGATACTAAATGAAATTAGGTGTACATTTTAATGTAATTTATGAGTGAAGACTTGCTATAAAATTTATAGCACCTCAATCTATACAAGATAATAGCAAAATTTTAAGTAAATTTCCATTTGTTTACCTTTCTAGAATACAAAATATAATGCAAAACACATATATTAAGAATAAACCAAAAGTTTAATTGAAAATCTAACCAATACTTTATTTTAAAACTATTCCAATTAACGAATTTTATTATTTAAATCAAATAGTTTGCATTGTTTTCCAATTTGCTTTACGATTTAACTAATTTTTTTTTCCGTTTTTTGCAACTTGAGACACTTGCTATAAAAATTATAGTAACTGAAACTAAGGAACATCTCCCAAAAATTCTAGTTCCTATTTTTATTTTATTGAATTTATATTTTGTTAAAAACATTTTCTTAATATTTATCAAATTTCAAAGCGTGCATAAATAAAATTACATTTAAAGTTCTAGCATATTGGCAAATCTGTTTAGCTGAAAATAAATGGGGATGATTCGATTTAACTAAAGTCATCGTTTAAATCAAATAGTCTGTATTGTTTTGCAATTTACTTTGCCATTCAACAAAATTTTTTCCTTATTTTACAACTTGGGACACTTGCTATAAAAATTATAGTAACTAAAACTAATGGACATTTGCCAAATATTTTAATTCCTATTTTTATTTCATTGAATACATATTTAGATAAAAACATTTACTTTCATATTTATCAAATTGCGAAGCGTATTTAAATAAAATTAGTCGATTGGATTTAATGAAATTTATCATTTACATCAATCGTTTTCCAATTTGCTTTACGATTTAACTATTTTCACCTCGTTTTTTACAACTTGAGACACTTGCTATAAAAATTATAGTAACTAAACCGAGTGGACATTTTGCAAAAATTTTAATTCTTATTTTTATTTCAGTAAATATATATTTAGTTACAAACATTACTTGCATATTTAGCAAATTTCAAAGCGTATATATAAATAAAATTACGTTTACATTCTACTTGAAAATAAACTGGAGAGGGAGTTTTCGATTCGATTTAATGCAATTTGTTATTTAAATCAAGTAGTCTGTATTGTTTTCCAATATACTTTGCGATTTAACTAAAATTTCTGCCCATTTTACAACTTGAGACACTTGCTATAAATATTATAGTAACTAAAACTAATGGACATTTGCTAAAAATTGTAATTCATATTTTTTTTCATTGAATATATATCAAGTTAAAAATATTTACTTGCTTATTTATAAAATTTCAAAGCCCATATCAATAAAATTACTTTTAAAGTCCTAGCACTTCAGCAACTCTATCTACCTGAAAATAAATTGAGGTAGGTGCAATCAAACTAGTCACTGGTTATTTATACTATATATGTTGCAGGCTGGAAAAAATTCCCCCTATATTTATTTAGAAGATTCGCTGTGTTATCAAACCAAAGTTATCGAAAATGTTAAATTGATAAGGAAACGTTATTTTCCACGTGTGAAAAAATTTCATACAAAATTTACTAGAAAGAACTGTTATACATATGTATTAATATGAAATTCGATAATGTCTGTTTTGCTTTAAGTTGAAATTTATTAATCGGTAATCTAATCAATTTGTCTTTTAAATGTATTTTGTTGTTAATTACGCTTAAATAACTTAGTATTGTTTCTTAGAAGAAAATAAATTCTATTACGCAGTTTGGAGGACTTATAAAACTTGTGGCTCAGGTGTTGGGAAGACTTGCGAATTTTGAAAACAACTTATATAATAAAGTGGTATCTTTCTCTCTCTCTCTGTATGAGAACACAAGGTATGTATTATAAAATTGTTTACAATAAACAATGGGAGAATGTTTGTACGGATGAGGCTCCAATTATTTATTTCTAATAATTTTTGTACATATTTGCATCTAATTCGAAAAGTAATGAGTTTTAAGAAACGGATTTATTAATTTTTTTTTGTCAAAATGGCGCCCAACGTGATTTTCAACCTATATTTTTGCTACTCATCTATCTTATTTATTTATTATAAACAAACTTATAATTTTTTACCTATTTTCATATAATTCGGAAGGAAATTAGTTTTAATAAACTGATTTGACAAAGTCTGTTGCAATGGATTTTAATATTTTTTTTAAACGGCGCCCAACGTGTTTTTCGGTGTATATTTTTACTTTTCATATATCTCATATCTACATATATATTATTATATACTTATGTATATATAAATTGCATAAAGTATAAATAAGCTGTGGCGCCCAACGTGGGTTCCTAACAAGCAGAATGGCCGTTCATATCCGTAAACATGAGCAAATTAACCCAGTAATTTTTCTATTCCTTCAGTTTCTCTTGAAAATCTTGTCCAGTGAGAAACATTTATATATAAGCCTTATATTAATAAAATTATCGCAAAAGATAAATATTATGGCATTGAAATAATATTCACCTGTTGTGACAATTTGCTCATCATCTATTATTTAATTCCATGCGCCACTATTAATAGCAAAAGGCTGACGAATATTTAGGTGTTCTTTGTTTTTATTTCTTAATAATGACTCATTTATTGTCTTAGGTAAATTATTGTTAACAGCTTATTTACTGTCTGCGCTTTTTTTTTGTCTAAAAAAAGAATTTTTAACGTTACTAACATTCTAGCCAAATACTTCAATGAATCATTTCAAAATATTTTACACCTAGAGATAAATGCCAGCCAATCTTATGACTTAACTTTGTTGACTATTTTTAGAAAAAATCAAGAATTCGTATTTCATTCATTAATTTCGCATAAAACGAGTTTAGTTTAGTGTTCACGCAAGAATTTTTACACAAAAACATATGCGTAAATCACTATCGCAAATAGCCGCAGCCAGCCTACAAATCACATGAGTATTCACAAACGATTATGAATAAATTTATGCATTTTCAAATTTCTTGAGTGGAGGAGCAGAGGGAAAGAGCATGTACGATATGCATTGGATTGCCAAGAAAACCATGAATTTGCAATTCACTGGTGAAGCGAAGTGAACCAAACTGCACATGCATGACCTGAAATCCAAGTGGATTTACTCCCATGATTTATTTACAACATCATAAAATGCAATGCTAGTTCAGATAAGAAGAACTGCTTTGAGACAAAAAGTGTATTAAACCAGTGAATTTAAAAAATTCTAGTAATTGCAGTGCAAAAAATAGTTCAGGAGATTTTGTCTTTTTAAATCTCTGATCAAATTATTACAGCCCCTGCTATTTTATAGCAATTTTGCATATGAAACTTTGTGATCTACGAGACTGCCATCTAGTGACAAAATTGCATAATATTTTCTTTATTCACTAAATCGGTGAAAAATCAGTTATATTAATTATCTAGAATAAATAAGTTATGAAAACTAAAAACTTGTGCAAATTTCTTTGTAGACTAAAATGAATAAAAACTATTATCTTATATATCCCATAGATGGCGCTGATGCCAAATTGTTAAAAATATATTTTTATAGACACCCAATCTATGTCTGTTGGTCTATGAAGTTATCTATAGTATTACTAATTTCTGTGTTTGTGATTTACGCAATTTCAGCTTTTAATATTTTGCATTGTATGGCTATACCAGGGAAACATAAATGTAGGCTGTGGGGATTTTACAGCGATGTAATAAAAGAGAAAAATTTAAATTACACTGAACATGAAGGCACCACAGACTGTGATGCCCAAGATGATTTATTTTTCAAAGATTCATGGCACACAGCATTATAATGAGGCTAAATAGAATAAGTACCGGAAATCTTAAATGTTTTGTGGTAATTGTAATTATCATATCTAAATATATGTATGCTCCAAGAATGTTTAAGTCTAAATTTATTAATATTTGCTTGCAGAATTAGAGAAAACAAAAAATAGCAAGACGTTACTCATACCATGAGGTGTACCACAAAACTGTTTGTATTAAATTAACATTTTTTGCAGAATAATTTTTAGATTGTATAAAAAAATAAACTGGTTGATGATTTATATAAAACCATATCTATAATAAAATATAAATATGATATGTGATTTTATGGGTAAGCGACATTAAACGATAGAGAATTTAATTTTTTATATAAAAAGAGAAATTCCATGCTTAGAATAACCCAAATAGAATTATATTTTATGTATTTCTTAAATTTTCTATGATTGCTAAAATATTATTTAAGAAAATTGTTGATTTTGACAACTTGAGACACTTGCTATAAAAATTATAGCATCTCATAATTATGAAGAATTGCAGAAAATACGTATGTAATTAGTGTTATTGACTTATATTCATTCAATTAAGTAAAGTGGAACTCTAATATTATAGATTTAAGACACCTCAGACACTTGCCATAAAATTATAGCATATTAAAGATATAAAAAATAGTCAAATTTATATAAACAATACTTTGTCATCAGCTATAACAGAGTAAATGGGAAGAATAGTAAAAGTTGAAACCTGAGAGACTTGCTATAAAATTATAGCATTTAATATTAAAGCAAAGATGTGCACAATTAAAATATATTTTGAGTATTTAACTAATTTTCAGTTCGTCACAATCATAAGTAACAGTTTAGTAATAACAACAACAACTTTGGCAATTTGAAATACTTGCTATAAAAGATATAGATCTAATAATTTAAGAAAATATTAAAAAAAATGCAGTTGTATTTTACTATAAGAGTCCTGTTTTACAATTTGCATAAGGTAAACCCTAATTACAACTACTTCAGATACTTGTTATGCAAATTATAGCATCTTATAATTGAGGGAATAATTACAAAATGTTAATGCTCTTCAAAAAAATCAATTAGTTTGTTGTATTTGATTTTACTACTTTTAGAATAAAACTGTTGCCACAGAAAAAAATCGTTAATTTTTTACTCCAGTGGCATTAAACAAATTATAGCAACCCTTAACATATGCTCGTATATAAATCATTTGAATTTTATAAATTTAAATTGTATTTTCAAATAAAATATTTTTATGTTTTTTTCTTTGCGGAAGATATAAAATATACGCAGACACATGGTGCCACTCCCAATACCATATACGTATACGAGTAGTTGATATAAATAACATACCATCATTTAAAAAATAATACTACCTACAATTAGCATTTATGGTGAGAAATAAAACTGTTTTTGTCATATTGAAAAATAAGTGCTAATTATAAATTGATTATATTAACATTACAACAAAGATACAGGAAGAGTTTTTAAAAACCATATGGTTATGTATGATGATTAATTAATCAGTAAAAATAAAAATGTAATCCTCGATCTATCTGCTGACAGTTAACTCTTTCTCTTGCAGTTATAAGGTGAAATGTAGGAAGTGGTCAGTTAGTTAAAAATAATTAACTTGTTATTCACTTTAATAGTCAATGATTACAATATGCAAATCTCTGCAATTTTGACTTGCTATAATTTTTATAGCAAGTTCTCAAGTTAACCGTAACAGCTTAAAATCGCATGCAATCGCTTTGTAGGTGTTTTTTGAGTCAAGTAATTAATAACTGCCATAGGAATTTGTAATTTTATTATTGTTTAGCTTATGGTTGATTTCCACTGAAACGTTAAATACTCTATAAATAGTTTACTATTTACTACTAACTACTTGTAGTACGAGTATAATAAAATATGAATAATTTAATCCCTCCCTTTTTTCCTATTCATTCATAAATATATTTGTTTTTCTTGAGAAGAAAATACACGTCATATTTGTTTTTGTATTGATCGTACACGTAAGACTGTTTGGCGGGGCGTGAATTTTTTTGAAAGACATCTATCTAAGAATGAGTCATTTGCTTAGAGTATTTTTTCCTCTTTCGATTCGACAATAAACAATGCATTTGCAACAACAAATCATATTCGATTTAAATAGATTTCTTTAGGGTTCAATTGGATATTCATTTGCTCATCTGTTTTAATTTTAAAATTATTTATTTGTAAATAATTTTATTTTTTGCAACGTCTGGTTTCTTATAACAATGAGAGGAGATAACTTGATTAGGGGGGCGGGGGGTCCCAACGGCGAAATGTATTACTACAGCGCAATTTGTGAATTTTGCAATTGTTTTGCAAAATTTCATCATTCGAGTTGTTTTGTAATATGGGGTAATGACCTTTGGAGTTGAAAAGAAGGGTTACATTCCACAATACGATTTTTGGTTTAAAACATCGTAATTTTAAACGCATTTTTAGGAAATTCTCTGAAATTGTGGAAAGTTATACTTAAGGACAGTGCAAAATATAAATAAAAAGCAAAATTTTGTATGTAGCACAATATTTATGACTTGCTATAATGTTTATAGCAAGTGTCCCAAACTCAGAAAAACTTTATTTCTTCAATAGAATTATTTTAATATAAAGTAAATAAGAGGATTTCATACGAAAAGATCTTTGAAATATGTGTCGAATCTTTGAAATATGTAAATATCGGAAATTATGTGGTGAAACTTGAAACATTTAATATTTTTAGTTATTTCAACATTTGAAAGTTGCTATAATGTTTATAGCAATTGTTCCCTCTTGTGAAATCTGTGCTTTTGTTATAGATTACTTTAAAACTTTAATAATTAAGAAGACTATATGAACATATATAATGATCTTTAAAATATTTAATAATATGAAGTAATGTACAAACTTTAAAAATCACAATAACTTACAAAATTACATGATGTGAACTGAGCTAAACTTCAGGGCAATGGAATATATATTCAACTCTTTAAGAAAATTCTAAATTATTGTTACCGCAATAGATACGAGTTGCTATATTTTTAACAGCAAGTGTCTCATCTACAGAAAAACTCAATTTATTTATGACATTTCTTCAAATTGTTACCCAAATAAAGAAATTTAAACCTAACAATTTTTATTTTTAAAAAACTCAAACTAATAATAATCAAAATACATATGACGCATAATTAGTTTGGTGTGAATGTTTTAATTTATGTTTTTGTTATGAGTTTATTTTAGTCTTTATTATCTCATTTTGGACATAAACTCTACATCTTTTGAAATTTTTCATAAGCTATTGGGCTATATTGAGACATCTTTTAAATAATCAAAATATTAAACAAAATCTGGGTCAATGTTCAAATAAAATTATTCATTTTGCATTATTTTTAGATTTTAGTTTTTGAAAATATTAGAAGAAATCTTAGAAACAAATACGAATTCCTATGGAAAGTGTGCCAAAGATTTTATGAGACAAAAAGTAAAATTATCAAGAAAACTCAAATTATTAAACTTGAAACTGTTATGGAGATAAAAAAACAAATATTGTTCACTATAACTGTTTTTTTATATACAATTTTGCTTTAATATAAGTGGATATAATTTCTATAGTATATTTAGTAAAATTAAAGAGAAGAAGAAAATAATGCAGAAGAAGATTAGATATAAAAAATGTAGTTTTTGTTTTGCTACTTATATGTTTCTATAATTTTATAGCAAATTCTAACGCAATGTTTAAAAAAAGCAAACGAAATATGATCATTAAATAATAATGTGGTCTTAATTGTTTATTAGAAACTCAAAGTTTCGTATTATTCCTTTAATTATGAGTTGCTACAATTATTATAGCAAGTATTTCATGTTTGAAAAATTAAGAACAAATTAAGGTAATCTTTTAAAAACATCAAATATGGCTTCATTAAAAGTTAATGAAATCAACATCGAAATCCGAAAAAATATACAAAGTTTTATATGTTATAGTTTAATTATGTATTTCAATATAATTCGACATTAAGCATTGTTAAGGTTGAGAGATGCGTTCGTTAAATTTTTGAGAAAATATAGGGTTGAACTTTTATCAAACGAAATATATCTGACAGTTGTATAACTTATTTTAAATTACTGGTTAGAATTTTTAAATAATTTTCTAAAATGTTTTACAAAAATTTAGTCTTAACATAAATCTCTGCACTCTTAATCGGATATCACACTTGTAGCACACATCTGTAGTTACTCAAAATTTTTATATTTTCTCATTTTTCAAGGTATCAGTTGCCAGGGAGCTGCTTTAGAGAGAAACAGTTTTTTCCCCTACTGAAATACGGTAAATTTGGAGCTACTTCACTTCTGTGAAAAGCAGGATTCTTTGAGAACTTCGTTGCCTTGTTTGGGAATACCTCACCACGCTCTTGTTACATATATAAGTATATTTACGCTACGATACGATAGTCAATAATCGTTTAATAGGTATTCCAGTTTGTCACACTGAAAACAGCTGATGTCTCTTTCTCAAACTAGACACCCCAAAGGCCTTTTCAAAAGTACATTCGCATCTGCAAACTCTAGATGGCTACCTAAAAATCTTCTCACTCGAATACAAACGTACACGAAATTGACTTTCCCCCATCTTGTGGAAAAAAGTTGCAAATACACTAGGATGTCTATACTTTAAATTGCCATTGTCTTGCTAAATGTTACGACGCATTCGTCACTAATTACTGAGAACGAAAACATGCCAAACACTTACGGCATTGAATAAAGTCAATACCCTTATGAATGTACATATCGATACCTCCATTCTAAAACATGCTAAGTTGACTTAGCAAAGTTTTAGGGAGATTGCATTTTTAATTTCTAAATATTCCAAATTATATTCAGTCAAAATATGGTCTTTGGAAATGAAGCCAAGACTCTCCACAAACGAAAATACGCATCAATGTTTTTACTTATCGCTTTTTTGTCTCTACTGAAATACGGTAAATTTCCACCTATTACACTTTTGTGAACAGGTCCGATTCTCCGGGAGAAATTCCTATCTTGCCTTTATTGGGAATAGCGCTCTTGCTAAATACATACATATATTTACGCTACGTTACGATTTCCAATAATCATGTATACCCATTCTCATTTATCACACCGAAAACAGCTGATGTCTCTCTGGCTATACGTTACGACGCATTCGTCACTAATTAGTGAGAACAAAAACATGCCAGACACACACGGCATTGATTAAATACTAAGTCAATACCCTAATGTATGTACATATATTTAAGTCAAGCCTCCTACTTGGAAATGCAGCAAAGACTCTTGCCCCCCAAAACGAAAATACGCAGCAATGTTTTTGCTTATCGCTTCTCCCAATTCGCAACTGATAACATTTGCCATTATAATTAGGGACTGTTACTCACCTTCGCCGCATGAAGATATAAACCGTCTCTCGTAACAATACATATCGTTTTGTAACCAATCATTCACCGTGAAACCCGTTGAGGCACCCCCGCGTTTTTGCTGCTGGCCACCGCCGGAGGTGGTGGTGTTTGCATTGGTGGCAGCGCCATCTTGACGTTTGCTACTGCCGCGAGATTTGCGCTGTTTTGCCGAGGTGGCATTACTATGGCCACCGTGATGACCGGAATCGGAGGAGTCGTGATTATTTTTACTATGACCGCCATTCGTTGATGAGGTGTGGGATGAGGAGTGGTGGTGATGATCTTTACTGTGGTTGTTGTTGCTGTTGTTATTATGATGGTGGGATTTGGAGTTTGATGTCGTATTTGTTACTGTTGTGGATGATGTGGATGGAGATGATGATGAATGACTTGCTTTGCTACTGTTACGTTGCATAGTGTCATCTGGAAAGAGACAAACAAAACGTACAATGAAATTTATTAGATTGTTTGCTTTATTTATTTTTTGTTTTTTTTTTTTAATTTGCCAATAACAACCACAAATTATTTATTTATTATTGTTTTTTTTTAATTATTTTTCCAATTTTCTATACCTCCAATTATGGCATTTTGCCGCCAAAACATTGTATAATTTAATAATTTTTCTTTTATTCTCAGCATTGTAATTCACTTCACTAGATACTTGTTTTTGTATTTCATTGAACGTCTGTTTAGGTGAAATAATTTCTGACAACTGTTAACCGCAACGCTGAGCTCTAGACATTTTAAATGAATTGATATTCCCTATTATAGCAAAAATATCACGACTGCGACGACGACGACCACACCGATGATGACAACAACAACGATGACTGCTGCGACTACTAATACAGCAACAGCAATAATAAACAGTGACGTTATTTTAATATCGTGAATTTGAAAATGACTCATTATTGGATTCCCGAACAGCAAAAATGTATGACTATATTCTACTGAGAGATTGTGTTTTTTTTGTTGGCCTTTTCCAAAACAAAATAAAAAAATCAAAACAAAAGCGGTTCATGCCTCGGCCGGCCATGTGGTGGTCGCCTGGTTCATTCATATTGGGGTTTAATCACACAAATTGTGGTAAAATTGTATGATAAATATAATTCTTAACCGAATTTTGGGGGAAATTCCCAGAATGGTTTTAGCAACAGCATTTTCCGAGAAATCAGGTCAATATAACAGGTTTTTCGCTTAGAAAAGCAAGTTTTTATTTAGTTTAACGATTTACAGACTTGTGTAAGCTAACGGAAGGACTTCAAAAAACCCCCCAAAAATACAAAATATCATTGTTTCATTTAATTTTTCAACACAAAAATTATTGATATAAAACTAAGAATAATTTCGGATAATTTTTTTTTAAATTCCTTAAAATAATTAATTTTAAATTCAATTTGTTAATTATATCGTGGGTGAGCGATAGCGAGCATAAAAATGATACATTTTTTTTGAAAATTCTCATGATCAGTTTGAAAAAATCCATAGCTTTCAAAGCGGGATCCCAATGTGTTATTATTAATGATATTTGAGCATAAAAAAGGACTGAATAAGTACCAAAAATAATTTCTACTGTAAAGATTTTGAAAATTCTTCAATTTACGACTTGCTATAATTTTTATAGCAAGTTCTCATTTACATTTTAACGCCGTTGATTGCAATTGATTATTTGATAGTTTTTAAATGGTTTTCTTTGCATATTAGCCTTGTTAGAATTCATCGTACTGTTTGTCGAACAGCGCCTTTACAGATTCGTGTAAGCTAACGGAAGGACTTCAAAAACACCTCAAAATACAAAATATGATTCATTAATTTCATATTTCAGCACAGAAATGATTGATATAAAAATAAGAATAATAACGGATATAAAATTTTTGAAAATTCCTTCAAATAAGACTTCCTATAATTTTTATAGCAAGTTCTCATTTTCGTGTTAAGGTCCTAAAATTGAACTCATTTGATCTGTAGAAGAGTTATATGATTATATGTATGTCTTTATTTACAATTAGACATCGGATTTTTGCATATTTTTAAATTTTTATCCGATTGGAACCAAATATTGTATTTAGAAGTTTTATCGTTCAAATATATTTTTTGCATATTTTCGATATGAGCAAAAATGTTCTATATTTAAACGATAAAACATCTAAATGCAAAGTTTGGTTCCAATTACGAGGTATTTATGATTCACTTAAGGGTTTTTTTAAATTTACCATTTGGTTTCGAAATAAATTAGATTTGTAAATTGTCGAATGATGCTTCCATAAGCGAATTAAATTTAAACTTGATTTATTAGTTACATATGTATATCCCGAGTGAGCTATAGTGTGCATAAAAATGAATTTTTTTATTTTGAAAGCTCTTTTAATACTTTTCAATTAAATCCAATATAGCTTTCAAAGCATGATCAAAATGTGATTTATTAATGAAAGTTGAGCATAAAAAACGACTGAGTAAGTACTAAAAATTATTTCTGCTATTAAGATTTTGAAAATTCTTCAATTTACGACTTGCTATAATTTTTATAGCATGTTCTCATTTATGATTTAACGCAATAAACTGTATTGCAATTGATTATTTGACAGTTTAATGCTACGTTTTGGAAAATTGTGTAGGATAAGACTTGCTATAATTATTATAGCATGTTCTCATTTAAGAGATAACGCATTAAACTTGTTCTAATTTGATTATTTGAAATATTTAAATATTTTTGTTTGTATATTATCGTTATAGACTGTTTATACTACACACTTATCCGAAGAGAATTAAATTTAAATGAGATTTACAATGAAATGGTTAGATTGATACTAAAAAATATGTGATATAAAATTTTGGATTATTCAATAAAATGGGACTTGCTATAATTTTTATAGTAAGTTCTCATTTTCGAGTTAATAAATTAGAATTTAACGCAGTCGATTTGTTGACGTTCTATAAGTATTTTTCTTTATTTATTATTCATTTTTGATTCGTACGACCAAGGGACGCTACCACAGCAGACTTACATTTTCAAATGATATTTCATATTAAAGACAATGATGGACAGATACTAAAAGGTAAACTCAGATATAATTCTTTAAATATAGAGGTTGCTATAACCTTTATAGCAAGTTCTCAGTTACGACTTAAAGCAGAATACAATTTATTTGATGTTAAGGAGCTATACGATTTTTTCCTAAAAAAAATATCAAAAGAGAAATACATTAAAGCTATATTCAAGTACTATATTTGAACTTAAAACTGATTGGACTGATATTAAGAAATAATATTTGATATTTTTCTTAAATTCCTCAAAAGGCAACTTGCTATAATTTTTATAGCAAATTCTCATATTCCAGATAACGCATTGCAATTTATAGCATTTGACATGTTGACATTTGCTGAATATTAAGCGTAATTTAGTTTTTGATTCAGTTCATTCTTATGACCCTGTAACACCACTAGAAAGACAATTTTAAACGATATTAAAGATAGAAATCTTAAATCATCTTCATAATATTTGATCTTTAAAGGCTAAAGAAAATATTAAAATGATTGTATTTAAGTTCAAAAAAATATGATGTGTACATTTTTGGAAAATTGCTTAAAATTAAGCTTGCTATAATTTTTATAGCAAGTTCCCATTTTCTAGTTAAATCATTTTTGAATAATTTTCTATATCGACTATTGCAAATTCGTTGCTATAAACTATAAAACTTGCTATAATTTTTATAGCAAGTTTTCATTTTCGCCTTAACGTATTGAAATAGTTTTCATTTGATTTTTAAAAATTTCGTATTTATTTTAGTTTAAAATCATATTATTAACTTTACGTTTTAGTTGGTTCTGGGGACCCTATGACCCTATTCGAAAATATGGTGATTTATATTCTAAACATTTTTGAGTTGATGTTAAAAATAACATTTTGTATGAAGTTAATGAAAAATCCTCAGCTGAAAAATCCGACTTGCTATAATTTTTATAGCAAGTTTCCAGTTTTGATATAAAACATTATATATGCTCGTATTTTATAGGTAGAGTTTCTTTACTAAGCATTCGCATTGTAACCGTTATAGTTCTGAGGCTTTATCATAAGAGATTTTAAAATAAACATAAAATACAAAAGCAATTATATTATTATATCAAGTCTTATTAAGATTAACTTCTGAAAATTTTACTTAGAGATATAATTTAATGGTAAGATTTATTTATGTATTTAGTGAGTGTTTTATTACAATTTATAGTTGCTATAAAAATTATAACAATTCTCAAAATGAGTATAACAATTCTGATAATGATATTTTCCGCAAATTTAAGCAATTTTTTGCTAAAAATACAGAATATTTTAAATAAGAATTCATCAGAAAATGTTGTCATTTGAAGGAAATTTCATGTTTATATTATTATTATACCAATTTTTTTTTCATTTTATTTTCAAAATCTATCGCTTTTTGTCGTTTTCTTTGGCGTTTAGTTTTACGAATTCATGGCGACTATCTACATATGTATATTGTAATTTTTTCGAGCACACATAAAACAACATGTTCTGATTTCATAATTTTTCTCAAAAAATTTGGAACGTTGTTAAACTTGCTTCTTTTAGAGATTAGAGACATTCGAGTCCTGATAAAAGAACTAACATCATTATCTCCAATGTAAACACATAATGTACATAAAAACCTTTAGAAACTAAAAAAAAAACTTTGCAGAGATAAGAAACTGTTTACCGCAGAAATAATAACATATGTATATAATGCCCGGTTTATATGATAAGTAGTAAATGTGGTAACCATTTCATAAGGCAACCTTTTTCGCAGACAAACTACAAACATCTATGAAAAAATCTTTGTACACTTGTGTAATAAACAGAACTCGGATTTTTTGCATATTTTTTTGCAAAGTTTGGTTTCAATCGGATGAAAAATTAAAATATACAAAAATCCGACGTCTAGTAATAAGTTAGCGTAAAATGTAGTAATAAAAAGCTAAACCTTAATATAGGGATGTTTTCTCTTATCGTAAGGTTGTTAAATGTGTTATAACATTGATTTTGAGACTTCCTCTAAAGTTATTTACATTAACACTTTTGAATAACAAACATGCGGTTCGCACTTGTGGTTTGAAACCTAAGTTGCTGGTAAACACAATAGGCGACAAGGAGAGAAATTTAATACGCATTTCCTATTAGCCGAGTCAATATTATTCTCAAGCGCTACACTGTGCGACAAGGCACATTACCAGCCTAACCCTTTTTGGTTTCTTATTGACTGTTAATAGAAAACAAGTAAGAAAGTTTCAGTCGGGTAAACCGACTAAGGTATACCTTCACTTTGTGAGTAATGTAATATTGAATATTACTCGAATTATTCTGTCAATTTGTGTGGGAGGTACCAGAAGGCGTTTATCAAATACACCTTTTTTTTGCTGAACATTAGATACTTTAAATTCATTGCACTGTGCCGACTTATAAGCATTTATGTGCCCTGGTATAAACGTTATGAGACATTAAATTGTGGTATGATTTGGGCATTTTGTGTGTGAGGTACAAAAAGGGGCGTGGCGATAACGCCCATTTTTCTCAGGGCTATAGGCACTATAAAAACATTACACTGTACAAAATTTCAAGTATTATTATACACTTGTATTAATGTTATAAGCTGTTAACTTTTGGTGCAAAATGGTACCTTTGTCTGGGAGGTACCAAAAGGGGCGTGACAACAACACCCATTTTTCCCTGGACTGTAGGCAATATAAAAGCATAATACTGTACAAAATTTCAAGTATTTTTATACACTGTTATTAATGTTATAAGCTGTTAACTTTTGGTGCAAAATGGTGCATTTGTGTGGGAGGTACCAAAAGGGACGTGGCGACTTCGTCCATTTTTCTCGAGTTGATAGCGACTAATAAGCTAATACTATATGTGGAATTTCAAAAGATTTGAATAAGTAGTAAAGCAGTTATTAAAGAATCAATATTTCACAACATTTTAACCCTTTGTGGGGGAGGTACTAGAAGGAGTGGACCAATATGACCCATCTTCGAACTTAGCCGGAGATAGAAAAAAATATTACCACATACCAAATTTGAGGTCAATCGGTTACTCCTTTCGAGAGTTATCGTGCGCACCAGCCAGCAGACACACAGACAGACAGACAGACGGACGGACATTGCTCATTCGACTTAAAATGACCCAAAACGGATTTCCTCCGAACATACTTGGGGTCTTAGGTCACTCCTTCGACGTGTTACACTTTTTTCCGTAGGAAATGATATATACCCTCGTAAATTTGCTAATATCTTACTGATATAGTTAGCGCTTTTTCTGGTTCCTGCAATTAATAGATTCGATAAAAACGAAAAAACTCTTATTAACATGTCGCCCAAGGTTCCAAGCAACAGTTTTCTGCTAATTTTATTAAAATAATCATCACCTACTGAACGATTTTCGAGTTTTTCATTAAAACTTTGGGATGCTATAAAAGTTATATCAAAGCTCTTTTTTGCTAATTTTTTTTAATAATTACCTACTGAACGATTTCTTGAGTTATTTATTAATATTGTAAGATTGCATAAAAGTATCTTACTGGAATTTTTCCGCTGAATTGTAGAAAATATACATAAATATGTAATCACTAATTGAACAATTTGTTGTAAGTTTCTATAAACAAGATAAGATGTAAGGTAGGAATTTTTGTTGTTGGCAAATTTAACTCACTTTCTCCTGATAATACTTAACTATTTTATTAACTTAACTATTTATTATCAAATATCTATTTAAAATTAAGGTTGCTATTAAAATTAAAGTCTAAAACATAAATGTTTCTGAAAATGTAAACGTATAATATGTATAATATTAGATTGCTGAACAATATTTTTATAGTTTTTATAATATTTAATGTTGCTATAAAAATTATAGGAAAATATATAGGACAATTTTTAACTACCATTTCGTAATAATCGCCAATTGGAGATTCTAAGTGACTGTAAAATACTGTATTTATAATTCTGAGTTTCAAACTGAATAACTTGGCCTAAAAGAGCAATTATAGTTGACTATAACAAATAAATAATGGATTTATAAAAACCCTAGTTGCTACACGCTGAAAAAAATCGCTTCTGTAGTATATAGTCTCAAATATATTCTGCTTAAAATATACGAATGTATTGAGAAAATATATCAACACCTTTATTTGAAGATAAGTTTCATGTTTTTCGGTAATTCAACGTTAGTTTTTTCAGAAATTTTAAATGTTCGCTAAATTCTCTCATAACTAATGCATTGGTGCATTTTTCATCTATTCTATAGAAAATCTTTATAGACATTTTCTTTTTTATTTATAGAAAATTTCTAGCACATTTTTTATTTATAGAAAATTTCCTAGAAATTATTTATTTTTAGAAAATGTCTTAGATATTTTGTACTTATAGAAAATTTCCTAGAAATTATTTATTTATAGAAAATTTCTAAGAAATTATTTATTTATAGAAAATTTCTAAGAAATTATTTATTTATAGAAAATTTCTTAGAAATTTTATATTTATAGCAAATTTTCTAGAAATTTTATATTAATAGCAAATTTCTTAGAAACTTTATATTTATTTATAGCAAATTTCTTAGAAATTTTTTATTTATAGCAAATTTCTTAGAAATTTTTTACTTATAGCAAATTTCTCAGAAATTTTTTATTTATAGCAAATTTCTTAAAAAAATTTTTTTATAGCAAATTTCTTAGAAATTTTTATTTATAGCATATTCTTTTAGAAATTTTTTATTTATAGAAAATTTCTTAGAAATTTTTTATTTATAGAAAATTTCTTAGAAATTTTTTATTTATAGAAAATTTCTTAGAAATTTTTTATTTATAGAAAATTTCTTAGAATTTTTTTATTTATAGAAAATTTCTTAGAAATTTTTTATTTATAGAAAATTTCTTAGAAACTTTTTATTTATAGAAAATTTCTTAGAAACTTTTTATTTATAGAAAATTTCTTAGAAATTTTTTATTTATAAAATTTCGTAGAGAAAATTTCTTAGACATTTTCTATCTATAGAAAATTTCTTAGACATTTTCTATTTATAGAAAATTTCCTAGAAATTTGGTGGGAATCGAACCCACGACCCCCATTCTCATAGGCGAGCACCTACAAACACTTTATAGAACAACTTTTAGAAATTTTTATTTATAGAAAATTTCTTAGACATTTTTTGTGTATAGAAATTTTTTATTATAAGAAGTTTTTCCAGTTAATTTTTTATTTTCAGAAAATTTTTAAGAATTTTTTTTATTTATTATTTTTTGACATTTTTATTATACGAAATTTCTTAGAAATTTTTTATTTATAGAAAATTCCTTAGAAATTGTTTATAAATAAATTCTTATAAACCTTTTTATTAATATAAAATTTCTTAGATAAATTTATAGAAAATGAAATACAGAAATACAGATGTCATAAAATTTTTTTATTTATAGAAAATTTCTTAGAAAATTTATTATAGAGATGTCTTAATATTTTTTTATTTATATAAAATTTCTTAGAAATTTATATGAGTTTTTATTTATAGAAAACTTTTTAGAATTTTTTTATTTTGTTGTTGTTATTTATTGTTGGTCTGTGATTTTGTTATTCAGTCAGAATTTATTTTGGTTTGAGACCATATGTTTCAGTTACTTTCTGTCTATTGCAAACAAGTAATAGAAACCAAATTTATTTTTTTTTTTATTTTTATTTATAGAAAATTTCTTTGAAATTGTTTCTTAGTATTTTTTTATTTACTTGAACTTGTGAACTTGAAATTGAATTGAAACTTTGCTATAAAATTATCCGACATAGCGATTATAATTGATTGTTAACAACTTCATAAAGGATTTAAATAAAGTTTGAGTTGTTATAGAAATTATGCCAAATTTAAAATGATAGAAAATCGAAAAATTTCAACACGAAATTTTGTTATAAGATTTATTTTACTTTATCTTTAAAGCTGAAAATTAAAGTACTTAACAGAGTTGTTAATCAATTGGAAGTTCTTGCAAAAATTATAGCTCAATAAGGATTTTAAAAAACAATTTTAGTTGCTATACAAATTATGGCAAATCTCAAATTAAAGAAAATCGCAAAATTTCAACTCTAAATGTGTATCTCATATCGTAATATTTGAAATCTCATGTATTTTGATCTGTTTTAAAACAATTGAAAGTTGCTATAAAAATTAAAGCAAGTGCCAAGATAAAAATTTTTAGCTAATATAACTTACAGAGTGATTATACATGACTATTAAAAGCGCCAAATAAAATTTGATTTAGCTACAGAAATTATGGCAATTCTCAAGTTAAAGCTAATCGCAAAGTATTTTTCAACTATATTTATACAACTGAATGTTGCTATAAAAATTATAGCAAGTCCAGGATACATTTTTTTCCATAATTTAGCCTAAACTACGATTGTAATTGAGAATTATATTAAGTTGCTATAAAAAATATAGCAAATCTCAAAATTCCATTTCTTAGCTAATTTCCTCTCAAACATAGCAATATTATTAATTTATATTACAGTTTCATTTATTGCTAAAATCAAGTTGACAATTAATCTATAACTTCAAGTGGTACTAAGATTAATTAAAAACGCTGGTAACATTGCGTATTTATAAAAAAAAACCTTTTTGACTTTAACTCTACGAATTGCATTTCGTTCTCATTAAAACATATGCGGGGTTTAAGTTCATATACCGGGAAGTAAATAGTAGTAGTAATCTCCAAGCTAATATTTACCTCAACTCAACGACAGCGGTAAACAAAAAAAGTGAATGAAATTATCTTATCTACGCCAAAGGTGGAGCACAACCAGAGGCGGCCCAAGTGTTAACACAGATACAGAATTTGTATGACAAAAAAAACCACAACAACGTAGTTTCCATGCGATCTTGTTGTTGTGCGATAAGATATTTCGTTATAGATATTCAAAATACTCAAGCAAAAATAAAAACAAAACAATAACAAAATAAAGTTAAGTAAACATAAACAATATATATATATACAAAAAAAATGAAAAAAGATCACTTGCAAATTTATACTGAACTCCTAATACTTTAGATGGAAAATTTAAAGAAGCACTCATACACAAAGATAATGAATACATGACTGAATGACAAAATAAAAATCATGTGAGAAATGAAATCGGACACTTAATTTATACATTTTGAAAATCGCTTAAATATCATATTAGCAAAATTGAAAATATTGCCATTAGTGGACGGGTAGAAGAACGAGGGTATGGAAAACGTGAGTGTTGCTGAGATAAAACAAAAATATACAGGGTGTTTTTTAGACATGTGGTTTTCAATCTGGCAATACTTTTGGTCTCGGAGTTGGTCTTTTTGACAGCTGACACTTGATTTATGCGCAGTTTGGTTTGCCATTTCATAATGAATAGACTTAAGACCGGGTTAGGCAAACTTAATCGCAATTAACCTTTAGCGACCCCGTAACGTTGCACGCCAAAGCAATTACCAAAAACTTAAAAAACGTGCGGTATCACTCAGGCATTCACAACAATAATAGCAACAAATTAATTTTATTTTGTATTTATTTGCTACTAATTTATCATTTTATTACTTATTTATCATTACTTTTCAAAAGATTCGCATAAATGTATTCTTTTTTTCATTATTTTACTAATTATGTTGTACCAAATTATGTACCGTCCAAAATTCAGCAGATTTAGCCGTCCGTTTACGTTTCTTTTCCGTTGGCTAATCGTTTACACTGATTTCCATATGTCAGATAGCATCAGCAGATTCGTTACGCTACGGGGCGTTACTGTTACGTTTACCTAACCCAGCCTTTACTCCGGAACAACGTTTGCAAATCGTGCCAATTTATTACCAAAATAATGCTACGGTTCGCGCGACACATCGCGCAAGAAAAGAAGAAAATTTTGTTCAGCGATGAAGCTCACTTTCGGATGAATGAGTACGTTAATGAACAATATTGTCGCATTTGGAGTAATGATAATCTACAAGCCATTGTTCTGAAGCAGTTACATCCACAAAAATTAACTGTTTGTTGTGCTCTATGGGCAGAGGGAATCATGGGTCCATATCTCTTCAAAAAATGAAGCCGGCCATAATGTTACAGTAGAGCCACGAAAGATGACTTTTTCGTGCCTGAATTGGGGGATGGTGATGTGGACGACCTTCGGTTCCAACAAGACGGCGCTACATGCCATACAGTCAACGAGACAATCAATTTATTGAAGGAAACTTTTGGTGAGCGCATTATCTCGCGTCATGGCCTCCAAGATCTTGCGATTTTGTGGCTTATCTGCGTAGTCACTTGTCTACGCAGATAAGCCCGACACGATTGACGCTAATGCTATTTGCAAAAAGCCTATGAATAAATGTTAAATATCTGGCCCATATTGTAACAATAGGGAAATTCAAAAATATAATTTTTCATGTTTTTTTGTGGGAGGTAAAAAAATAGGTGTGGCAACGTCGACCATTTTTCTCCAGATGATAGCGACCACGAGACTAATACTATGTGTGGAATTGTAAAAGATTCTGAGTAGTAGTATAGAAGTTATGGGATAATTAACATTTCAAAAAATGTTGACCCTTCGTGGGGGAGGTACTCAAAGAAGTGGACCAACATAGTCCATATTTGACCGAGATAGAACAAAATATTGACACATACGAAACTTAAAGCCAATCGTGTCAATCTTGTCAAAAGTTGTCGTACGCATCAACCAGACAGACAGGCTGACGGACGTTGGTCAAATGTCTTAAAATGCCCAAAAACGGATTTCCGCCAAATATTCTTGTGGTCTCTTAGGTCACTCCATAGATGTGTTATACTTTTGGCCCGCAGCATCTGATATGTACCCACGTTCTCAATAGGGGCGTATAACAACAGGATTATGTTGAAATTCTCTTATTTCTACCAAAAGTGCTATCATTTCTACATTTATACATAAATTTTCTTCAAATAGCCATTGTTTTCCTCGTTTCAGGCGTAAGTCTTGATACGACTCACACGTGATCAGTCAAAAAAGGCTATTGAAAAAAGTATCTCTACTTGGATCACCCTTTATAATACCTAATGATTACCTATAAGATTGGTTATACACTAATAGGTAGAGGGCCAATTGGTTTATATGCCACTTAATAAAATTCAATTTAGTTTATCTACAGCTAAGTAGACGTCTAGTTGAGTCTTCTACTCCTTAGTAGGCAGACAGTTGGGTTATCTACTCCTTAGTAGATGACAAGTTGGGTTATTTACGCCTTATTAGATGACCAGTTGGGTTATCTAAACCTTAACTGACAATAAATTGGATTATCTACTCCTTAGTAGAGGCCAAGTTGCGTTCTCTACGCCATAGCTGACGATAGCTTGGAATATCTACTCCTTAGTAGATATACAGTTGGGTTATCTAGTCATTGGTAGATATACAGTTTGTTTATCTACTCCTTCATAGACGACCATTTGAGTTATCTGCTCCTTAATAGAGAACGAATTACGGTATCTAGCCCTTAGTACTGTGTCAGTTGGGTTACATTAGCCATAGCTGACGATAGCTTGAGTTATCTACTCCTTAGTTGACAACAAATTGCATTATGTACTCCTTAGTAAAGGCCGCATTGGGTTATCTCAGTAAAGGAGGCCCAGTTATGTTATCTACGCCTTAGTTGGCGACATATTGGCTAAACTATTCATTAGTGGAGATACAGTTGGGTTAACTACTTCTTAATAGACGCGACGTTAAAGGACCAGTTGGACAAGTTTTCGAACGATTCAGCCGTCTGCGAACCGTTAACTGATTTTTCAAGAAAATTTGGATAGTTTGTTAGCGTTGTTCAAGCGTGAATCTATCTATTCAGGGTGATTCAAAGCGTAGCCGCAGTATGTTGTAACTAAAGGCTGGGTTAGGCAAACGTAACCGTAACGCCCCCGTAGCGTAACGAATCAGTTGATTCGATCTGACATATGGAAATCAGTGTAAACGCGTAGCCAACAAAAACGGACGGCTGAATCTGCTGAAATTTGATCTGGACGGTACGGACTCCAGAAAACTATTTTTTCCCATTTGAAAATCATTTCTATTCGTTCGTAACTCACGAAAATGTTGACGTTGTTTACAACGACACATAATAAATCGAAATCTACTATTAACAACTAGGATCACAGAACGTTCCCTATCAATTTATTGCGATTTTTTTAAAAAAAAAAATTAAATACTTATTCGCACCCTACGATATAGATATAGGTGTCAAATTAAAGAGGAGAGTTTTGGCTATTTCTAATATTTTTTATAAATACCATTTCAGAATAAAAAGATTTCAAAAATGTTATATTTTTTTAATAAATTTTTTATGTTATTTTCGAATAAATTCATGGAGATTTTCAGTTTATAAATAGTTAAAATTAACCTCTTTAATTTGACACCTTTATGAATATCGCAGTATGTGAATAAGTATTTAAAATATTTTTTGAAAAATGTTATCCTTTGAATCTTTGAAGTCCTTTAAAGTGCAACAGGGCCAGGAAATGGAAAACTGAAAATTCTGAATTAACTATATTTTTCCTATAGTTTCAGACGTGTATCATCCATTTCAGATGTATTATGGACTCTCCAACGGTATAATGAAACATATTTTTTGGCTCAAAGAACGTTTTCTTTGTTTTGCGGAACATTTTTTGCACTGTATAACAATATATAAATAAGTATGCCTATCTAACAGTTTCTAGGTTATCCATAAATAACCGTATTAATTTTAAACATTTTTTGTTTATTTATAATTTTCTCCTGTGATTAATCGGAAAAATAATCTGATTAAAATAATAAAAAAAAAATGTTTGTTAATAGGATATACATAAATCTGAAAGCCAAAAAACGCAAGGGTTGCAAATTTAGAAAGAAAAAACCTCGAGAATTGTATTTATATGTTAAATGTTTTATTCATAGAGCCGCATACATATATCAACACATACGAACTCGTATGTATATGTATTTTTAGTAAAGTTTTAAGGAAAAGAAAACAATAACAAATAGCGCGCAGAAATCTCAAACGAGAAAAAGTGGTATTGTTTTGAAAACAAAACCGCGTGTTTGCTGTCAATTTCAATGACGTTTTAGAAATGAGCGCGCACAGTATGCGATTGTTATGGGTTTTTGGGGTCGTCAATGTTGTCAAAATGATTTTCAAAATTTATTTTCTTTTTCTTAAAAAAAATGAATAAACGTTATACATCACAAACAATACAGATGATAATAAAGAAATAGCAATTCTATACATTACATATATGTATGTATATACAAATAGCAAACAAATAAAAATGCGATTGATTGACGTTGTGTCGTAAATATTTAATTCAAATTGCAAAATAAAAATGCACGTTTCGTTTTTTTCTTTCTATTACGTCGGAGACTTTCTTTGTCATTTTGTTTGTCAACATTTGTATATATGCATGCACATACATATGTATGTATATTGATTTATTATAATTTTCTGTCATAATTTAATTTCATCATCAATTTCATCGAGAAGCGTGATATTTCTTCCTTCTTTCTCTTCAGGAAATCGTACTAGACTTAAATATTTGCCATTCATTTTTCTACTATTATTTTTTATTAAGTAATATTATTTACATTTAACAGATCTATGCTAATTTACTATCTTAATTAGTGTTTTTTAACATTATTTGGTTTAAACCGCTGAAATTCTAAATTCTGATCCATTTTGACCTTTATATTATTTACATACCTATACCATAGTTTCCAAATGATTCTCGTGCGTGGATCAATTCTCAAAGAATTTGTAAATCAAGCTAACACCAAACCAACCGAGAACTTTTAGGTTATTTTACCGAAATAAAAGAAAGATATCGTAAATATAACTAAATGTGTTCATAAATAAAAATATAATTAATATTTTTGTTCAGTGTATGGGTGGCTTAACACGGACGTGCTTAATTATGTACTCGTATAACGGTATTGTATACTTTTATTCTTATTTGTATACCCTCACCTTAGAGAGGAGGGTATATATCATTTGCTAAGGCCTAAAAGTATAACGCATAGAAGGAATGGCATAAGACCCTTAGTATGTTCGGCGGATATCCGTTTTAGGTCGTTTTAAGTCCTCTGTCTGTCGACTGACTGGTGCGCACGATAACTCTCGAAAGGAGTAACCTATTGACTTCAAATTTGGAATGTGGTAATATTTTTTTCTATCTCCGGCTAAGTTCGAAGATGGGCCATATTGGTCCCCTCATTCTAGTACCTCCCCCACAAATGGTTAATATTTAGTGAATTATTGATTATTTTATAACTTCTATATAACTTATTCGAATCCTCTGAAATTCTACACATAATATTAGTTAATTAATCACTATCACCTCGATTTTATATTTTTGTGTTCTTTTATTTTCATATCATAATGTTTTTATATCTTTATATTTTTATATTTTTATATTTTCATAATTTAATTTTTTATAGTTTTATATTTTTATTTTTTTATATTTTCATAATTTAATTTTTTATATTATATATATTTTTATATTTTTATATTTTTGTATTTTAATATTTTGATATTTTTATATTTTAATATTTCATTATTTTAAATTTCTTATATTTCTTGTTTTTATATTTTCTTATTTTTTATACTTTTATATATTTTTATTTTTTCATTTTTAAATTTTTGTATTTTCAGATTTTTATATTTATCGATGGAATTTTCTATAATAATGAAATTTTGAAAAAAATCTATTTTTAAGTAATTTTCTTGATTCGAATAATTTTTATATATTTATATTTTTCTTCATAATTAATTTTTTATAGTTTTATATTTTCATATTTTAATTTTTTATATTTCATATTTTTATATTTTTACATGTTTATATTTTTATGCTTTTATATTTTTTTATTTTTATATTTATATACTTTTATATTTTTATATATTTATATTTTTATATATTTATATTTCTATACTTTTATATTTTTATATTTTCATCTTTAAATTTTGTATAGTTTTATATTTTCATATTATAATTTTTTATAGTTCTATATTTTCATATTTAAATTTTTATATTTTAAATTTTATGTATTTTTATATTTTTACATGTTTATATTTTTATGCTTTTAAATTTTTTTATTTTTATATTTTTATACTTTTATATTTTTATATTTTTATATTTTTATATTTTTATATTTTTATATTTTTATATTTTTGTATTTTTATATTTTTATATTTTTATATTTTTATATTTTTATATTTTTATATTTTTATATTTTTATATTTTTATATTTTTATATTTTTATATTTTTATATTTTTATATTTTTATATTTTTATATTTTTATATTTTTATATTTTTATATTTTTTTATTTTTATATTTATATAATTTTATATTTTTATACTTTTATATGTTGATGTTTTTATATTTTTTTATAATTTTATATTTTTATATTTTTACATGTTTATATTTTTATGCTTTTATATTTTTTTATTTTTATATTTATATACTTTTATATTTTTATATATTTATATTTTTATATATTTATATTTCTATACTTTTATATTTTTATATTTTCATCATTAAATTTTTTATAGTTTTATATTTTCATATTTTAATTTTTTATAGTTTTATATTTTCATATTTAAATTTTTATATTTTAAATTTTATGTATTTTTATATTTTTACATGTTTATATTTTTATGCTTTTAAATTTTTTTATTTTTATATTTTTATACTTTTATATTTTTATATTTTTATATTTTTATATTTTTATATTTTTATATTTTTATATTTTTATATTTTTATATTTTTATATTTTTATATTTTTATATTTTTATATTTTTATATTTTTATATTTTTATATTTTTATATTTTTATATTTTTATATTTTTATATTTTTATATTTTTATATTTTTATATTTTTATATTTTTATATTTTTATATTTTTATATTTTTATATTTTTATATTTTTATATTTTTATATTTTTATATTTTTATATTTTTATATTTTTATATTTTTATATTTTTATATTTTTATATTTTTATATTTTTATATTTTTATATTTTTATATTTTTATATTTTTATATTTTTATATTTTTATATTTTTATATTTTTATATTTTTATATTTTTATATTTTTATATTTTTATATTTTTATATTTTTTTATTTTTATATTTTTATATTTATATAATTTTATATTTTTATACTTTTATATGTTGATGTTTTTATATTTTTTTATAATTTTATAATTTTATATTTTTATATTTTTGTATTTTTGTATTTTTATATTTTTATATTGATATACTTTTATATTTTTATATATTTATATTTTTATATTTTTATATATTTATATTTCTATACTTTTATATTTTTATATTTTCATCATTAAATTTTTTATAGTTTTATATTTTCATATTTTAATTTTTTATAGTTTTATATTTTCATTTTTATATTTTTGTATTTTTATATTTTTATATTTATATACTTTAATATTTTTATATTTTTACATGTTTATATTTATATGCTTTTATATTTTTTTATTTTTATATTTATATTATTTTATATTTTGATGTTTTTATATTTTTTTATTTATATATTTTTATATATTTATATTTTTATGTTTTTATACCCTACCCCATAGGATGGGGGTATATTGATTTTGTCACTCCGTTTGTAACACCTCTAAATATTGATCTGAGACCCCATAAAGTATATATATTCTTAATCGTCGTAAAATTCTAAGACGATTTAGCCATGTCCGTCTGTCTGTCCGTCCGTCCGTCCGTCTGTGGTAATCACGCTACAGTCCGCAATAATAGAGCTAGGTTGATCAAATTTGGTACAAATACTTCTTATAGTTGCAGGTTGTTTGGTTGCAGTACTGTTCTCATCTACTATA
This sequence comes from Eudasyphora cyanicolor, assembly GCA_963930755.1. Classification (NCBI taxonomy): domain Eukaryota; kingdom Metazoa; phylum Arthropoda; class Insecta; order Diptera; family Muscidae; genus Eudasyphora; species Eudasyphora cyanicolor. Next base: position 88,312,520 of record OZ005736.1, on the reverse strand, counting down.
TTTTTTGTGTGTTTCGGTGTTATTTTCTTCAGGTTTGAGTTATTTTGTGAGGTCACATGCTATCCATGGTGGAGGGTATATAAGATTCGGCATGGCCGAACTTTACGCTTTTACTTGTTATATTTTTAAATTTTTATATTTTCGGATTTTTATATTTATCGATAGAATATTCTAAAATAATGAACACTTGAAAAAAATCTATTACTAAGCCATTTTCTTGATTCCGACAATTTTTATATTTTATATATTTTTAAATTTTTATAGTTTTATATATTTATATTTTTACAGTTTTATATTTTTAAATTTTAAAATTTTTATTTTTACAGATTTTTATTTATATCGATAGAATTTTCTTAAATAATGAAAAAAAATCTATTTTTGTGTAATTTTCTTGATTCGATTTTAAGAATTTTTTAAAAAAAAAAAATAAAAAAAACCTCCCCAACGATATGCTACTAAATTTCGTATGAAAATGCATTTTCTAGTAAATTTTCGAGAAAGAATTTTAACCGTAAATTTTATATAAAAAAAACCAATATCGATGGAATTTTCTAGAATAATGCAATTTTGAAGAAAATTCCATTTTTACGTACACGCAAAGAAAAAAACGTTTGGGCGTCGTTTATCGCAAACATTTTTTCATTCCAAAATTTTCGTAATTTACTTTTATGGTAAACGAAAAACGTTTACGGAACCATATTGTATTTAAACGTGATTGAATATATTAAAGAGATTTGAGAGAACAAAGAAAGAGTGCGGTTTTATAACTTTTTTATTATTTATATGACGGAATAATACGTGCAGATGAATGTGTACAGATCTCAAAAGATGCAGATGAGTGTGTATACAACACAGAAAGCGACGTTGCAACGTTTCATCAAAAAGATGGATATATGTGTGTACAGTTTGTCCGCGTTGCTTTATTAAGACGATGGTGGAAATTTATTTATCTGCATCCCACCCACCGCACTGTTATACAATTTCACAACATTTGCATTCGTACTCAGCATGCGTAGAGTCGTATGCTGGTGGGCCTTTAGCTTTCTACTGGCGCTTGTAATGTTCGGTATTTGTGCGCATGTGTGGCAAAATTAAAAATATTTTTATCAGTGAACTCAAAATGATTTCATTCAAAGAATTAATTAAACCAAAGAATCTAAATTATCGGAAGTGCGATATCTGGCAAATATACTGCTGACTCCAATTTAATGTTATAGGTAAATAAAGTGAAGACATGTGGGAAAATAACAAGATAGTTAATAGCAAAATAATGGATCGAGCAATGCATAAAAATATTGAATATTTTGTGGAAAGCCGGAATAACAAAAACAATAGATTTTAACAGAAACTGAGACCGTCTATTGCTTTTGTTAACGACTAACTGGTTATTTTTCCACACGCCTTAAATTGTGAATAAGCAAATTAAATTCATTAACTATCACTATGCAACACGATTTTTCACCCGAAGTTTTTCATGTTATTTTCTGATGTAGTTTAGTATTCTATTCAAGGACGTGAAAACTTTTGAATTGTCAGCATTTGGGTCATAATATTGACCTATAAAATTCACTTTTGATTAACAAGTTTGATATATGGTAAGATAACATCTCGCTTTGATCCATACAATGGACTACTACATTTTTAACATGTTCTAACATACATGCTTTCTTATTTACAGTTTGTCTACAACTCAATTAGAAGATAGCAGCCAAATAATAGCAGAGGTGTTTGTCGTGTAGCTCCCGGGTACATTTTACTAAAAATTGTGACATTTTCGATTATAAACATAATTTTATAAAACATATTAAATATTATAATTCGATCAAATTATTCTTTTGCGACAATCGTTTTCTCATTTATTGTTAAACTGACATTGCTTGTGACAAACGCAATGACCGTTTGCAATAAACGTTTTACGGTTATTGTGACAAACACAATAACCGTTTTCACCAAACGCTTCACAGGGTTTGTAATAAATATAAATTATTTACGATAAGTACACTAACCGTTTGCTATAAACGTTTGTTTGAGTTTTGGGATAAACATAAATCGTTTGCGACAAACATACGGCGGCCGGAAGTTGGACCCCAAGAAAATGCACCCCAAATTAAAAATGAAAGTGCGCCCCAAATTTGGGGCCTATTTTCGTTACAAAAACTGATTTAGGAAATTACACCCCAATCAAGGAAACATCATAAAATGAAAATAAACCCCAAAAACACTAAGAAATTTTCTCTTAGTAAATCTGGGGAGTTAGCAGTAATATACGTATGCGAACCTATTTTCTAATTAAAAAATCGGTCGGCCTACGGCCTGCGGCCTCTGTTTAGGACTTTCTCCTATGGACAGGATCCAAAGTTGGCTACGCGAAAAAATCGTTTATGCTTAGCATCTCCTGTTTCTAAATTTATAGATGAAAATAAGCCCCAAAAAGCGGACAAGAAATGAAATTAAACCCCAAAAAGCAGACAAAAAATTAAATTAAGCCCCAAATAAAATTGTTGTTGTTTGATATGTTATTTTTTGGGGCCCATATTCATACAAATATTGGGGTGTAATCTCCTGGGGCCCAATTTCATTCCGCCTTCAAGAACATTATCTAAAAAAATGCAATTTAAAAAAAAATCAAAAATTCAATTTGAAAATAGAAAAAAAGCTATCCAAATCGTTGGAAAAATGAAATTAAACCCCAAAAAGCAGACAAAAAATTAAATTAGGCCCCAAATGAAATTGTTGTTGTTTGATATGTTATTTTTTGGGGCCCATATTCATCAAATAGAAAAAAAGCTATCCAAATCGTTGGAAAAATGAAATTAAACCCCAAAAAGCAGACAAAAAATGAAATTAGGCCCCAAATAAAATTGTTGTTGTTTGATATGTTATTTTTTGGGGCCCATATTCATAAAAATATTGTGGTGTAATTTCCTGGGGCCCAATTTCATTCCGCCTTCAAGAACATTCTCTAAAAAAATGCAATTTTGAAAAAAAAATTCAAAAATTCAATTTGAAAATAGAAAATAGAAAAAAACTATCCAAATCGTTGGAAAAATTAAATTCCAAATTTTCGAGATAAATTCAAATTCAACAAAAATTTTTTACGTACAGATTTCAAAAAATCATTGCTACAGCTTAAATCAAATTTACACAGAGTATGCTACAGGCTCTCAAAAATTATGTTGAAATTTTCTTATTTCTACCAAAAACTGCTATAATTTCTACACTTCTTCTAATAGGCACTTTTTTGTTCGTTGGAATACTAGTTTTGAAAAATTAGAACAAAAAATTTTTTACCGATTCTTTATGGTTTTTTGTGACCAAAAAAAAACTTTTTTTTTAAAAAATTAAATTTTTACTACTAGTTTCAAGGATAGTTACTAAACTTCCGTTTCCACATAAAAATATCATTATAAACCATTGTAGTCCTCATAATTTCCTTTAACTTAAAGTGCATCCGAGATTTATTGAACAAATACTTAAAAAATATGGTTCAAATACTAAAGGCAACTTCAAAGAAAGAAGGAATAAAAAATAAATTACCATAAAATTTTTTAAAATATTTTTTTCGTGTTTAGGACACCTTATTATACCAGAAAATGGTATGCACAGGCCTTTGACAAAAATCTTGTTTCATATTGTTATCATACATCTAATGGTAGTGAATTCTTGTAAATAAAGTTTTTGTTCCAAAAATTTTCAGCCAAATTAGTTCTCTAATCTTTACGCGAAATGCTTATAGAATTTCCTCCTACGAAGTACGTCACTTATCTTGTCTGCCTAATTTTGTTGCTGTTTTTTTTTTAATAAAATTTAAAATTTCCTCAATTTCTTTATACGAGTAGTACTCGTATGCATACAATTACTATTCAATACAAGTATGTAATTTATATTTAAATTGCATTGACTTTGGAAGTGAAAATAGCCGATAACACTTCCTCAAAAATAAAATTTTATATAGGAAGTGGAAAACATTATACTAATAGCAAAAACAACAACAACAACCACCAAAGCATGGATGACGTGTTTTCAATAAATATTATAATCACATATTTGTGTTTGGGGTAGGCTTAGCAGCAGTAGCCACTCATTCCAAATCAAACAAATAAATATTCGATTTGTTTTAGACATCTGAACGAGTTTCAGAGTAATCGATGTAAATATGTACTTATCATCGACATGGACTTCTGAAGGTGTGTCTTCTGACGACTGATGACAATAATTATGATGATGATGATGATGGCGATAATGATATGTTTCATTCATTCAAATGGATTTTTTCGGTTTCAGAAGAAATCGAAATGACAGTAGGTACTCCCCAATAAATACTGTTAGGAACGAACCTCCTTTTTTATTATATTTATTGTTCTCTGCGAATACAGTCACTTATAGATATTTGGAAATTAATTTGTCTAATGTATCGATTTTTCACCCAAGAAGCACGTCCGGGGAAGATTCAATCGCATGTTTTGAATTAACGTAAGTAGTTTTTAATGGCGGTAGGTATTCGTATTGATTGAATAAAAGGAATGTGTGAGTGCCTGAAGTCATAACCATTGACGTCAATTGTACCCATATTAGTATTTGTAAATTAAAGTGCGTAGATTTGATTACGTTGGTGTCGTCGTCAAGTGTAATGTTGTTATGATTTGATTTATATTTCGAAAAAAAATATAAATAATGAATAAAGTCACGCAGAGCATTTCTAAACAGGGAAATATGGAACATTTAATGTAGAATTTTGTTGCTAGAAAAATTCCAACTAATGTCAGTTTTTCAAATTCATATATTGTTCATTATTTCGTTTTACCAAATAGCTCAGAAGAATAAAGACCCAACTAAATGCATATTAAAGTATAAAGAGAGTAAACCTGACAGGAAGATGGCGCTACAAGAGGCGGCAAATTTGGTCATTTTGTAGAGAGATATCTCATAGAACAAGTAAGAAAGTTCAGTCGGGTGTACCGACTAATGAATCCCCTACTTTAGGTCTCAAAAAAATATTAGTAAATTTATTTATTTTTTTTGTTTTATTTAAATTATTATCAATTTAAATTGCATTTAATAACTTTAAAGTATGTACTGGCATTAAAGTTAAAAACTGTTTACTTTTGGTACAAAATGGTCCATTTGTGTCCGAGGTACCAAAAGGGGCGTCCCAGTAATGGTCACTTTTCTCTGGACTCTAGGTACTATAAAAGCATTACACTTTACAAAATTTCAAGTATTTATATGCACTGGTATTAAAGCAATAAGCTGGTAACTTTTGGTACAAAATGGCCCATTTGTGTGGGAGGTTCCAAAAGAAGCGTGGGAATAATGCCCATTTTTCACTGCATTTAAACCATTACACAGTACAAAATTTCAAGTCTTTGTATGCCCTGATAATAAAGTTATAAGCTTTTAACTTTGGGTTCAAAGTTGCCCATTTGTGTGGGGGGTACCAAAAGGAGCGTGGCAACTTCGCCCATTTTTCTCGAGGTAATAGTGACTAATAAACGTTACAAAATTTCAAGTATTTATATGCACTGGTATTAAAGCTATAAGCTGGTAACTTTTGGTACAAAATGGTCCATTTGTGTGGGAGGTTCCAAAAGGAGCGTGGGAATAATGCCCATTTTTCACTGCATTTAAACCATTTCGCAGTACAAAATTTCAAGTCTTTGTATGCCCTGATAATAAAGTTATAAGCTTTTAACTTTGGGTTCAAAGTTGCCCATTTGTGTGGGGAGTACCAAAAGGAGCGTGGCAACTTCGCCCATTTTTCTCGAGGTAATAGCAACTAATAAATTCAAATAAGTGGTATAGATGTTACAAAATAATCAATATTTCACTAAATGTTAACCCTTTGTGGGGGAGGTACTAGAAGGAGTGGACAAATATGCCCCATCTTCGATCTTAGCCGGAGATAGAAGAAAATATTACCATATACCAAAGTCAATCGTTTACTCCGTGCGCACCAGCCAGCAGACAGACAGACGGACGGACATTGTTCATTCGACTTAAATGTTCGGCGGACATCCGCCGAACATACTTAGGGCCTTAGGTCACTCCTTCGATGTGTTACACTTTGGGTTCATAGCAAATGATATATACCCTCCTCTCTAAGGTGTGGGGATAACAATAAAGCTTAAAAAATGCTCCACATTTCCCCTATGTTCGTTTAAGGTCTAATTAATGTAGTGACTTAACATATGTCATTCATTTTGAAATTATCATTTGTCATAAAATTCATGACATATTACATTATTATTATGGCGCCATAACTATCAGTGTAAACTTTACATATTTTCTATGATCAAATCTATTTTTTTTTCTAAATTTAGTTTCGATGTTTTGTATTTATTTCATACCCATTCCAAAGAAACATGTTTTGAACTTACCTGCAAAGAAAAAAAATAAAAATTAGGGATTAATTTTTATTGCATATGGTATAAATAAAAGGAATAAATATTTATATAATTTATCTCGAGAATTATTAAAATGATAAATGATTTTAAACAATTTTATATAAAATACAGCTTCTACAATGCGATATCGGAAGTAATATCTTTGCGGTAGCTATAGCTAAATGTGGACATATTATCGCCTATTTCAATGGGAGTTGTCATTGAGACAAAAAGTAACGGCCTGTTTCTGTATTTCTAACGAAAGTCTCTGCGAACGAAAACCAGTCACTCACTTTCGTCAGGAATTTGGTTTCTCTAACGTTCTATCGTTCGTTCGCCTGGCCTTACGTCAATGACGTTAGCTATTTACCAATTGGAAAATAATGTAATTGCCAGACCAATAATTTCACAACTTCCGGTCTAAAAAAGCACACATTTTTGTATGGTCGACCTTAGCAAATACATCTCTGTGCTATTTACACTAGCGGTGCCCAAAAAAGCAACCCTGGGTGGTCAGCTGAGCTGCACCAAGACTCATTTCTTTCTCTCTCTCACGTCTATCTCACTGCACTGATAATTTTTTTCCATCTTAGCGAGCAACCAATATTTTATTTTACTTTATGCTAAAATATTTACACATGTGTACACAATATTATTATTATTTAATTGTTTTTACCATAATTATATTAATATCTTCTTATTTTTTGCTTTTAATAATGTTTATTTTGCAATTGTTCCTATCAGTCGACAAATAAAATAATGTGACTCGATCTGTCATTTGTGTTCGCCGAGATGACAGCAAAGAGAGATAGAGAAACCAAAATTTGCACTGAAATGATTACGTTTTCGTATGAGTTCATTATCGTACGACTTCTCGTTGTGATGGTAGTTAGTGAAACCCAAATCAGCTGTTTGTCGTCTGTCAGGCGAACGAAAGCAATTTTTTAAGTTACAGAAACAGGCTGTAAGTTTGAACTAAATATCTTAGAGAGCAGTGCATGATTGTGGGCTGTACTTTGATTGTACGCATTAACATTTTTAAACCGATTCAGAAAGTGATTCTATCGGTATATATACAATGGGTCCACATCTTTTCTTTGGGCTATATTTATTTTGCTTAAATCCCTTACAAATTTCCTCCATTTTTTGAATAAAACGTATAATTTCCAATTTGCGTTATTACTCGTATACTTGGAATGCGATCCATGGCGGAGGGTATATATGATTCCACCTGCCCGATCTTAATACCGCTTTTACTTGTTATTTCTTTGCAATTATTTTTTTAAATTATTAATAAAATGTGCATTTTTAAACAGTTTTTGTTTTCCGATTTTAGCAAAACTCAAAAACGTTTTTTTGTTTTTTAATTTATTAATTTTAAATAAAATCATAAAATCTTGTATCCGTTGACTATAATTAATATACAGGGTGGCGCATGATGAACGTTACGATTTTTTTCCAGAATGAACTTTGAACTTTTTGATGGAAAGACTTAACACAGAAGAATGAACCAAAGTTTTTTTTTAAATTTTTTGTGAAAGTCACCATTTAACTTTTTTTTAATGTTTTTTTTTAAATTTATATAAAAGCAGAAAAAAGGCTTTCTGTTGACACAAATCTGTTTCAAACTCGATTTGTTATAAAGACAACTCACAAGTAAAATTTAATCCAGGTCACAAACCACATTGTATCCAGGTCACAAAACGGAATGTGTGATTTTAGTTTCAAACAAACTCATAGTTTCTCATTACACTGGCAAAAATAGTTAGTTTTAAAACGGCTCCAAATTCGTTGAAGGTCAAGAAAATGCTTTGTTTCAATTCCCTGGAATGTAATGCAAATAATTGTGATACACCGAAAAAAATACTTATTTTTAAAGATTTAACTCTGAATATGACGAATCCTTAAAACAATGATATCTTACACTTAAAATTAAGACAATTTCCTTAATATACATTTTAATTTGTTCAAGTTTAAAATGCCTCTATTTTACATTTTGGAACGTCATTTTTTTTGCAAGTCTATCACAATTATTGCCATAAAATGTAAGGGAATTGTTGAAACCAACAATTTAATCTTAATCTTCAACAAAAACTCTATAAAACTTTCTATGTTCCCGCCCTGGGAACGGCAAAAAGCCTTTGCCATTGTTTCCATTTTTAAGAAACATATGTACATACGTTCGTTTCGCATAAATTTAATGATATTTTAATTGTGCCATCTGTGATGAGAAATGAAAAAACTTTGCTTTCAACAACAACAACAAAAAAGACATGCAATAGAAAAACAAATCAAGAAATTAATAACCATAAAACTGCGAAAATAGACATAAAATAGAGAAAAAAGTAATGACATCAAAAACAAAAGCCGAAGAAACATACATACATATGTATGAAGAAACGAAAGAAATGTGTCAAAAAATATTCACAACATTTTGACATGACATGAAAGTTTATCAAAAGTCGTTTATCATTAACACAATTACAGAAGATGAACAATGAGTGCGATTTGATAGCGATGACCACAAAAAGTCCAGGGTGATAATGTCAATAATGAAGAAGAAGATGAGGAAAAACCATTATCATCACTATTGTGATCATCATTATAATGTCGATAATAATTTCAAAAAGAAAGTAGCCTCAATTCAACGAACACAAATTGCGGCAATAAAATAAATAAAAAATGAAACTACAAGTGTTAATTGTAACAAATAAGAAAGAAAAAAAGTAAATAATTTCAGTTGAGTGAAATGTGCACAACGGCACGTACCTTGACCAAATGGTCTCAAAACATTTCTTTCCTCCCCCTCCCTCCCCACATTTCGAACAAAAAAGGGAAGACCAGTTGAAATCGTTTAACAAAATCGCCAAACAATACAAATTGCTTAAAAGACCTTGAGAATATCGTACAATTCGATTTGATTTCTGTCTTATTTTGTTATGTTTATTTATTTGTTTTATGTATTTTTCCCGCGCATTTTTTTCAAAAAAAAGGAAAAAATACAAATACAGAAAAAACAATTTGCCAAACAAAAATCTTGGCCAAATAAATTGCACTCTAAAATCACCACTAGAAATTAAAAGAACCATAAAAAAGTCAAATATGATTTTATTTCTTCTAGAAATAGCATCAGAATGGAACAGAGGACATGAGAAGGGAAGAATATACCGCTTTTGTTTCGTTTTCTTTTGTTTTTCAATAATAAATATAGCATTTCTTTTGGCAGATGTGTTCAAGTATTTATTTCAGAACGCAATATAATGCCATATAATCAATACACACACACACGCACACAATTTGTACATAGAAATCACACACAGTTTAGGCTTAACTGACCTTCGCACATATCTTCGCACTTTCGAGCAATACACTGAGCGACAAAAAATCAGTCATTGTTAATATCAGTTATTGCTAATATGACTAATATTAATTTTAAAAATATTAAAGCTTAATTTGGTCAATAAGTAAATAAGTTAAGTAAAGCAGATTAAATTAAAATAAATATAAATGAATAAAAATAAATATTTATTAATTTTTGAATAGTTATATATATGTATTTCTGAATTTTTTGTACTTTTGGATTTTTGTATTTTTGAATTTTTGTTTTTTTTGTTGTATTGTTGCTTTTTTGGATTTTTTCTATTTTCGTATTGTCGCCTTTTTTGGATTTTTGTATTTTTGTATTAATTAATTATTATAAATTAATTAATTGCTTTTTTGGATTTAATACATAAGTAAATAAATAAAAACAAAAATTCAATACTACAGAAATAGCAAAATACCAAAAAGCAATTAATTAATTAATAATGATTAATTAATAATAATTAATTATTTAATAATAATTAATTAATTAATAATAATTAATTAATTAACTTTTTTCTATTTTTGTAGTATTTTCTATTTTTGTAGTATTGCATTTTGTTTTTATTTATTTACATATGTATTAAATCCAAAAATTCAATTAATTATTATTAATTAATTGTTTTTTTTGGATTGTTGAATTTTTGTATTTTTGTTTTTATTTATTTACTTATGTGTTAAATCCTGAAAAGCAATTAATCAATAATTTATATATTTATTCATTCATTCATTCATTTATTTATTTATTTATTTATTTATTTATTTATTTATTTATTTATTTATTTATTTATTTATTTATTTATTTATTTATTTATTTATTTATTTATTTATTTATTTATTTATTTATTTATTTATTTATTTATTTATTTATTTATTTATTTATTTATTTATTTATTTATTTATTTATTTATTTATTTATTTATTTATTTA